>PVNU02002566.1:0-1275687 GCA_003013855.2 Liriodendron chinense | reverse complement strand
CACGTAAAATATTCCCATTAAGTCAGTATGATTTAAAACACTTCACTAGATGTGGAAACATCAACACGTACTTAGTTACTGTTTCCGACATTTACGTCGAAGATTTTAAAATAACTGGGTCGATAGGAATAATACAATGGAGTTCATAACTTACCTGCCGGTCCTAGTATCGGGTTAATATCGTTCTGTAGTGTACTTTTTATAAAAAAAATGGCCAATGCTTTTAACTCCCGTTAACCTTTCACGAAATCACCCCTAGTGCATAGAAGCCTTTCAATGCACATGATTGCATTTTGGGCACATTGATGGTCCGCATCATCAATCTATACCCTTCATTTGGTCTATTTATTGACTGGATGACATTTCTTGGAGATGAATGCAGAGCACTCGATGGGTGTCTCCCAAAATGAATGCAGAAAAGGGCTTGAATAAGGACGACTAAAATCATTCAGCTTGTGCGATTTTTCACGGTGGCTTAGAAAGAGTGTACTAGATGCATGGAAGGTCCAGATCAATGATCTGGTATGTCCAAATGCAGCTATAGATTTGATCTTGGCCACTTATATTTTTCTGGCGAACAAAGAATAAAAACATGAACAGCAGCTACAAACAACTATAGGATCGCACAGGATAGTATGATATCTTAGAAGTAAAATGCTTGGAATTTTTAATTGAAATGACAGAATTGACCGCCTTATCATCCTTTAGAATAAACCCGATAAAAAAAGGAACTTTAATTAAACCATTAAAGCATAGACTACTAATGATCTAGTGCTAAGTGTATGGGAATCTACTCATGCCCATATTTCATGTGGGCCTGTTAGCATCCAACTACCTATCTGGACCGTCCATTAGGTCCAGTGCACTCTCCTCGTAGGTTCCCTTGAGAAATTCACGCTGACCGAATAATTGAAATCATCTAATTAGTGACAGACAAAATGGATGTATAATTTTGTGCTTGGGAGATAGGCTCAGTGAAGCATGTATAGCACCATCTGACTGCTGTGATCTTTTTCTTAGTAGCTGAAGAAGAGGGACTAGATCTAATAGACGTTTCAGATAGGTGATAGGAATATCAACAAATTCAAATGCAACTATGTACACCATACACCTTAAGGTTTGGGTACATGAGGGTCGCTGGATCATTACTCAACATAGATCACGTGTTGGCATATCATCCTGGCGGTGAAATGCACAAAACTTAACGATTCAGCATGGTGGGGTGGATAAAAACACGCCGCACCAGAATTTGGACGTCCACGAGATGGTGAGCCAATAGCCTCATGACATGGTTAGATTTGATCGGCTTACGATATGTGTATGCTTCCTTTTTTTTTTCTTTTTTTTTTTTTCTCACTTCCACACACTTGCACCCCAGTGGAATTTCACCACAATGGGTATGCGAACCCATGACCTCATATTAAAACTCTTGTGAGTCTACCACTAAGGCATGAGTAAGGGCTCATGCACTTACTATATGAGTATGCCTTGCCAAACATACTGGACCCTAATGCAGGGCCATCTACAGGCAAGCTGAGGCTAGGGAAGGATCTAAATGAAGTCTTTTTTATTTAAAATATTTTTAAAAAATATTAATTAAAAAGTAAACTAGATGGGGAGAAGGTGGGCTAGGATGTGGATTGCCTACTAACTCTGCCTAGCTCGTGGGCCTTAGAACACTACAAGAAAAAAGGCTTTTAGCCTCCGTTCAAAATAGTAGCTAAAAAGTTGAAAAAATGAGGCTAACACCTTTAGCCTCAGTTTTACTTGAATTAGCCTCCATTACTATAGCCAGGGCTCCAAGTGCAGTGGTTAAAGGCTATAGCCTCAGTTTTGACAACTGAGGCTAAAAAACATTTTATAGCCTCAGTTCTTCAACTGAGGCTAAAAGAAACTTTTTATTGCCATTGTCTCAAAGTGAGGCTAATCAAGTTTTCAGCCTCCATTGTTTCCAACTGAGACTAAATTCAAATTTTAGCCTCGGTTGCCTCCAACTGAGGCTAAATCTATTTTTAGCTTTGGTTCTTAACAACTGAGGCTAAATCTATTTTTAGCTTTGGTTCTTAACAACTGAGGCTAAAGCCTTCAGCCACAGGAGTTGTAGCCAAGGTTTGGGTAACTTCGGCAAAATCGAGGCTAAAGATGGATATACCCTCCATTGGCATCAACCGAGGCTAAATTCAATTTTTAACCTCGTTTCTCAACAACCGAGGCTATATTCAATTTTTAACCTCGTTTCTCAACAACCGAGGCTATATTCAATTTTTAACCTCGTTTCTCAACAACCGAGGCTAAATATAGTTTTCGCCTCAATTGATGCTAAGAGAGACTAAATCCATCTTTCGCCTCGGTTTCAGTCAACCAAGGGTAACAATATAATTTAGGCTTGATTATAAACTATGGCCAAAAATGTTTAATTTTTTTTTTAAATATTTGTCTAAATAAACCTGTTCATGTTTCACCTATTTAACCTGTATAATCATCCACTCATTCATTCATAAAAGCACAATACCAACAAAAAAGTTACCTATTTAAAATTTTGAAAACAAACTACAAATGCACCCCACTACATCAAACTGTTACACAACATTAGCTTGTAGACATAGAGTACTCCAAGGAAACACACACTTTGAAAAACAAAGGTCTGGTGTCATAGGGCTTGCAATGTCCTCTCCAGTCTGGCACAATCAGCCTAATTGCATCACCATCTTGTTGCCCTGCAAGCATTGAAATGGAAACACCAAGGCAAAATTCTAAGTCATGTAATCACACTTCCACCAGAAAACTATTTCTTCCTTGGCCTATGAAGCAAGATGAGATATGCGGCAAGCAAGATTCTGAAGAAAGATAATGGCCAATGCAGACTGAAAACAGAAGGCTCAGTAGCCTAAAGAAATAGAACATGTGCAATTAGTGAGATATACACACATCAAGGTATACTCATGTAAGCATATTCAGCATTAATGCTATCAACTTACTAAGAAATTTCAGCTAAATCAAGATCGTCATCTCTATATTCCAATCCTGCAGCTTTTGCTATGGGCCTTCAGGAAAGCACAAATACATGGACATGCTAACAATGCAAAAATAAGAATATGAGGAACAAAGAAACAGTATGTGCATTCAAACAAGACATTCACTTAAATTCAGCTGAAGTTTTCCTTGGTGTTTCTACCTTTTTGATGACCTATGAACAAACAGTTCATGCCATCTATGCTTCCTATGCCTGTGACAATTGTAGGATCATCATAACCTGCACGGTCTCCATGAAGCTCCACCCACTGCGTCAATGTTGAATAAAGCAATTACTTGAGAACATTCCTTGATACATCAAGCACACGCAAAGACAAGACTTTATTGCAGTAAAAAATTTAAAAGGAGGCTCAAATATAAGTGAGAAGTATCAAACCTTGTCAGTAATCTTTAACATGTGGTCAAGAAAAGTTGGCCTGTTAGGATGCCGGGCAATGTTCAAGCGTTGTATCGGAGTTAGATGTGTGTATAGATCTTCTAAAGCCTGAAATTAACAATTGCAAGAACCATGAGAAGCATGTGGAACCATAATTAAACCAGCAAGTACTCTCTCTCTCTCTCTCTCTCTCTCTCTCTCTCTCTCTCTCTCTCTCTCTCAAGGGAACTATATAAAACAGAATCCAGTGTATTGCCATTGATGCAACTAAAAAACAAGAGATGAACAACCCCAAGAATCAAATATAGGGGTGACAATTGGTAGCCTAGATCCATCTGAGAGATGATATGTTGGAGTGTCAAATTCTAATGCCAACTTTATTTGAAAGAGCCCTTTGGATTGAATGTCTATACCTTCTAAAAAGTTTATAGACGCTTTAACCTAGTTAACCTTAGCATTGACGGTAAAATATTGTACATTTATAATGCAAATCACTTCTTCAAGTGGTCAGATTGCACAAGATGCCAAAGGCAATCATCTTCAACCAAGATGTGAAGTTCACCCACAGACAAATAGATAGACCGAAGTTGTGAATCAATGACTTGGGATCTTCTTCATTGTCAGGTTGGCTGCCATAATAACACATGGGTCATGTTTTGCCTCAGGTTGAATTTGCTTGCAATAGTGCCCAACAATTTAAAATAAAAAAATTTAAAAAAAAACTACTACATGCTTTCCCCAAAGGCTGAGCAAGCAAAGTAGGGTCATGGAGGGCACTTGCTAGACAAACAACTAAGCACAAAGCACCCAACACATGAAAGGTCATGCTCATAGTAGGCTAGTAGCACAAAATATCACTTGCATTTGCATGCCAAAAACTCATGCCCAAGACAGCACTTTAGCCTAACTATTGTGCATTATTGATTGACTAAACATGGAAAGAGTAATCTAAAAATCATACAACCATTAACAATGTTACTGTTAAAAGTCTTAAACTTCATGCAAACCATCTAATTTTAAACCATCAATCACAAATCAAGCTATTTGACTGTTCTTGGTTGTATGATGTTTTGGGGTTTGGAAGGTTGGGGAGAAAACCTCTATTTGTTATCTCATTTGGAAAGGGAAATTATTGTTAAAAAATAAGATAAAAATAAAGAAAAGTATAGCAGAAATGATATCCACCTCAGTTCATAGCAATTTGGAAATTCTGAGATGCTTAATGCTTGCAGGTACTAGCATCGAATGTCCTCTGTTTTTCAACAAGATGTAAAATGCATAAATTCCTTTTCAAAGAACATAGATAAGCACAACATAAAGGAAATTGACATCTCAATGCAAAAACTAGAACAGAGTTCATCACACATATCAAAATATCATGAGATAAGAGGACAACCTTTTATCTCCCTCTCCTTGGGAAATATGCTATCTGACTTTATGTCCTGCATTAGTAATAATAACAGAAAATAAATAGGTTAATATCTAGTACAAAGGGAAAAAACAAGAAAGAAAACAAAAGAGAGAAAAAAGAAGAAGAAAAAACCACCTATTGTTTGGTATCACCATTGGCATGTATGCTAAATCCTAGTTGGTCTACCAACTAGGATTTGGTAGACCCACAAGCCAAAAACCTCACTTTTGTCTACATTTTCATTACCTTCATACCTGCACCCACTAGGAAATCTACTAAGACCGATTTCATCTTGGTTTGTCCACTCTTGAAATCATCTTCACCGATTAAACTATAAACGTCGATCTGTCCTGTCCCATCATCAAGACTGAAATTAACATCTGTAACCTTCTCAACTTTATTCATTACCAATCCAAGCAAGGTAACCTTTAAAATACAACAGTAGGAAAAAAAAGGATTTGAAATCCCAACAACGAAAATAAAGGGAATCAAAACCAGAGGGGGCACACTGTGGCACAAGTTTGGCATCATCCATGAATTGGCATGGCACACATGCAAGCCAAGCCAGACCATCGACAAACAAGCCCCTAAATTGACGGAGCATGCCCCGAAAATGTACTGACAGGATGACCTTAACCATCAAATTTCACATGTTGAATTTGGATTGCTGCCCAATTTGATGTGCCCCCATCCATATAGTGAGGATCATCCTATCAGGGGAAATTATCAAGTGCAAACATTTTCACCACATTGTGGTGCAAATGGTATATTGTGGTCCCCACTATCATGTGTTGATGAAATCCACTCCGACCATTAAAAATGCACTCACTTGTTTGGCCATGCCCTTGAAAATCAAGCCAATCCATGACTCAAGTGCACCAAACCAGCACAAACAGTTGGGAGCAGGCTCCCACCTATGATTCTCATAGAGGCCCACCATGATGTGTACATACCTCTACTGCGATGAAACATCTGCACCAGATGATATTCCACCAGACTTAGGTGGGGCCGATTGAGACTCAAGGGTGCCCGTCCCCTCCCAACTGTTCCTACTCATGTGGACCACCTGAGTCATGGATTGGCCTGATTTTTGGGCCCATGCCAAACAAGAGACAGCGTGCATGATGGTTGAAATGGATGTCATCAACACATCTTGGTGGAGCCCACGTCAACAAGCAATTCTATTAAACAATATAAAGCAGAAGTTCCACTTACTATTTCATCAATCTCCTAGCCTACAAGTTGCAATGAAGGCCATAAATCAAGCATCAAATGAAGTCTGTAAAAGTCCTGACTGAGTCTAGATAAGCAAATACAACAAAGTAGTTTCCATGCCTTGTCGGAATAAGTTATCATTGCCGCTTTTGTTTTGAAACAAGGCCTCATGCATGTTACTGACTTGACGAGTCAGCAAGTTCAGTTGATATCCTGCATTTATCAGATGGACATGCTTAAATCATGGGTATCTAGATTAAAGTGGAAACCAGCGACAAAATCATATATCAGATAATGTTAAGGAAACGAAAAGCACCATCAAACACTTGCAATGCTTCTGTCAGCCAATAGAAAGCAATCCCATGCAAAATGTTCAAACTAAGCAAATGGCCCATGGATTGGCAACCAATAGAAAACTAGCAGATGTACATTCAGATGGAACACTACAAATCCAGCAATGACTCACAAGCAAAATTTCTAGAATCATGAAAGAGATTTTTAGGCGGGGTCAGAACGCAAACCAAAAGAAAAATTTTTAGAATCAATAAGTGATCAGTGTTACCTGGACACGTGGCACGTGTGCAAGTGCCAAAGTGTCCTAAAGTGGCTGGCACATGACGTTTCGAAAAAGATAACACAGAAACAAAAATCCCAAACTCCTTCAAGCACTTTTTGATAAGCTGTTGAAAAAAAAAAGAAAAAACATAGAAGTCGAAGTATCATCCCTATATGCCAAAATGAGCTAATATAGCCAACAAAAAAAAAAAAAAAAAACATTCAATTTGTCAAGACCACTGTGCGGTCTATAAATGTTAGGAAATAGGTTGGCTAGCATGGTAAAAACTGAATAATAAGCATAACAGGAACCAAAGGGTCCCAAGTGTCATCAACCACACCTAACTGACCATGGACAATGATCAAGGATAAACAGTGGACTATAATCACTCATCTATTGTGGATGAATAACATGAATGAAGCTCTAAAAGAGAAGTGACATTCAAACCTGCTGTTTTTGATACATACACCCCACTTTTGTACTTCTAACTCTGACTCTTCTTTTCTTTTTCTTTTTTCTTTTTTTTTTTCCGACTACTATTGTTACCATTCTAATATTATAACTAGCTAGAAGAAGGGAAAAAGTAGAGGCACATGCAAGAGATCGTACAATGTCAATAACTGCCAATTCCAGATATACCTTAGATAAGGCTTTGATGATGTGATCCTTGAATAAAATTATTGTTATCATTCAAGTAAATAAATAAATAAACACTTTCTTTCACAAAGCTGTTGGATGCATAGAATTCAGCCCCTTAAGAATTAGTGGATACTATTGCCCTCTAGTGATCATGTAGGCGACATGGAAGGAAAGAATGATGGGATTTTTAGAGATGAAGCATTCTTTGCCATGATTGAGGGATTGGAAATCTATTGGGGATGCTACATTCCTCCAAGTTTTCAAATTGGAAACTATAAAAGATATGAAATATCAGAACTTCTAATGAAAGCCTCATTAACCAACCCAACCCTTGCATACCCACTAATCATCGCACTCCAAGCGATCAAATTCCTCTCAGGAATTTCCACAAACACCCCATGTGCAGACCCAATTACTTCACATTTTGATAGAAATTAAGCAACCCAATCTTCACATGCGCCCGCCTTCGCACAAGCCGAAATGACACTAACCATCGTAACCTCATCTGAGCAAATCCCCACCATTTGCATCTCCTTAAATAAACCGAAAGCCTCGTTAACCAACCCATCAAAGATGCTCCTTCGGCTGGACATTAGTACCATCAAAATGGTAGGATCCATTATAAAGATCAATTTGGCCTGCTCATCAGGTGGGCCACACCATGGAATTAATGGACAACAGACAACCAAAATGGGCAGACAAGATCATTTACACAAAATGGTTCCAGTCAACAATTTGATCCATGTATTTGTTAGGGCTCGTCATAGATGGACTATGATATAAAACAATCGCTCAATCACAACCAACGAAATCAAGGATGGATTATCAGATTAGTGTGATATTTTTATGCTACCCCTCAAATGTGTTCTAGATTTAATGTATGGGCAAGATCAATCAATTGAGTTGCTCAAGTGAATCGATGCAGAAGTCTGGCAGACAAGTAATCCAATTAAACTGTCCAAAGTCTGTGTGTCAGTTTAGATGTATCATGAACCAAAAGAAATGCTTATTTTATTTTCTGACTATCGGAATGGAGGACATTCATTGGACGGTTAAAAATAAATAACATCCAATGGTTATATTTCATGAAACAAGTGCCCACTAATCAGAGATCCGGATCGTTCAACCAATCTTATTTTGAGAACCTTGACTAAGAAACGGTGTATCAACAATTTAGTCGGTTTAGCTACCCTGCCCTTGACTTATAAACGTGTACTAGCCGTCCATTTCTTGACTCCCAATCACAGAATTGAAATGACCCATCAGTATGATTTATGAATTAAGACCCATCTGTATATAGAACCTGGAATGGTATATGCCACGTGTACTGAAATTGATAGCATGAGCACGGATGATCATACTCCGTCGGAATTGCAAGATTCTCGAATATTAGTGCGATGCCGGCATTGAACGGATTCCAAAATGGTCTTCATTTCGGTTTAGAGCAAGCTCGACTATATCGGGCGAAGATTTCCACTTGCATTACGAAGGAGACTTCTGCTATTTCAGTCCTAAAAGGTGCACTATATGCCCTGATAATACTAGGGCATTTGGAAAAAAATTAAAAAAGAAAAACTAATATGTTATCTTTAATCACCTCAATACGTTCTAGATTTTTTTTTTTTTTTTTTTTGTACATTGTAAATACTTAAGAAATAAGTCATTATTACCCATTTACAAAATTATTGATTTTTTTCAAAATTTTAATTTTTTGAAAATTATCAATTTTTTTAAATTCACAATTTTTTTTTCTAATTTTTCAAATTTTCTTTCAAAATTATATCAAGTCTTTATATATTCTCATTTTTTATAAAACTATCATTTTTTTTTTTCAAATTTTGATGTATTTTTTCAAAATTCTCATTTTCTGAAATTTATCAATTTTTTTAGAATTATTAATTATTTTCAAAATTATAATTTTATGAAAGTTCTCAATTTTTTCAAAATCCCGTTTTTTTTTTCTAAATTCTATTTTTTAATATTCTTAATTTATTAAAATTTATCAATTTTTTGAAGCAAAGTAACAGACTTTTGGCCTTAATTTCTAATCGACCGAGGCAAAATGGTAGACTTTCAGCCTCATTTTCTCACAATTGAGGCAAAATGTTATACTTTAATCCAACTGAGGCAAAATGTTAGCCTTTCAGCCTCATTTTCTCATAACTGAGGCAAAATGTTAGCCTTTCAGCCTCATTTTCTCATAACTGAGGCAAAATGTTAGACTGGTAGCCTCATTTTCTCACAACTTAGGTAAAATGGTAGCCTTTTAGACTCAATTTCTGACCAACCAAGGCAAAATGGTAGACTTTTAGCCTCAGTTTTTTTACTAACAGAGGTAAAATGTTAGACTTTTAGCCTCATTTTCTCACAACTAAGACAAAATATTAGACTTCTAGCCTCATTTTTTCACAACTGAGGCAAATTGGTAGCCCTTTAGCATTAGTTTCTGACCAACCAAGGCAAAATGGTAGAATTTTTGCCTTAGTTTTTTTATCAATTGAGGCAAAATGTTAGACTTTTAGCCTCATTTTCTTACAACTAAGGCAAAATGTTAGACTTTTAGTCTCATTTTTTCACAATTGAGGCAAAATAGTAGCCTTTTAGCCTCAATTTTTTTACCAACCGAGGCAAAATGGTAGACTTTTAGCCTTAGTTTTTGACAAACTGAGGCTAAAAGTGTTAGACTTTTAGCCTCATTTTCTTACCAATTGAGGTGAACTGGTACACCTTTAACCTTAGTTTTTCATCAACTGAGGCAAAATAACAGACTTTTAACCTCCATTCCATTACAACCAAGGTAAAAAATGAACTTTTAGCCTCAATTCCTTAGCAATTGAGGCTGAAAAGCACATTTAGACTCTATTTTTGGAATTGAGGCTAAAAAAAGTGTGGCTAAAGGCCTGTTTTCCTGTAGTACAATGATGTATGCATTTTATCCACACTGTCCATCCATTTTGGGTCATTATTTTGAGGGCATGAGGCTACAAAATAAGGCAGACCCCAATCTAAGGGGGACCACACACTGGAAAATGGTGGTGATTGAACACCCACCGTTAAAAACTTTCTACGACCCAATGTGATATAATTTATTTTCCATCCAACTTGTTGATAGACCTGGATGAAGGGAAAACACAAACATCAGCTTGATCCAAAACTTTTGTGGCCCCTACGAAGTTTTATTAGTAGGCGCTCATTCATTGATGTTTTCTGGTAATGTGGTCCACTTGAGATTTTGCTCCACCTTGTATTTAGGCTCATACCCTAAAATAGGCTGGCAAAATAGATGGATGGTGTGGATAAAACACATGCATCATGGTGGGCCTAAAGAGCAGTGTCAATTGGCAATCGGTCGGACAGTTCAGGTGCACCCCGGCTATACCTACAACTTTGAACATGGGCCCACCTTATTATATGTATTGTATATCCATTCCGTACATCTGTTTTGTCAGACTGCTTTAGGTCATGAATCATGATGACAAAAGCGAATCACATACATATCTTAAGTGGACGACACATGAGAAAACAGTGGTGATTAAATATATATTAAAAACTCTGTGATTGTCTTTTTTGGATCAAGCTTATGTTTGTTTTTTTCCCTTCATCCAAGTCTGTGTGACCTTACCAACATGTTAGATGGCAAATAAATATTACGGTGGGCCTTAGGAATTTTTAATGTTGATCGTTCAATGGCCGTTGTTTCCTATGGTGTGGTGCACTTGAGATTTGGATCTACTTATTTTTGGTGTCACGTGCTAAAGTGAGCTGGCAAAACAGATGGATGACGTGGATATGCAACACATATATCAAGGTGGGCCCATGGTCTGGGCCGCAGCTAATATGCTCTGGCAATCCGCGTCCAGTGGGCCCACTGGAATCGGGCGCCGCAGCTGCGGTCGAATCATGGAAGGGGACTGCGTACTGAGTAACTCGGTACACTGCAGTGTACTGAGGAAACTTCTTGGGGCCACGGTGACGCATGTGGCTAATCCACACCGTCCATTTGTTTTACAAGCTCATTTTGGGGCATGGCCTAAAATTCAAGCATGGCTCAAGTGGGCCACACCACAAAAACAGTGTGAATTGAACGCACACAGTTGAAAACTTCCTAGGGCCACATGAGGTTTGGATCAGGCTGATAATTTTTTTCCATCCATCCATGCCTGTGTGACCTTATGGGCAGGGTTGGATGACAAATAAATATCATTGCAGGGCCTAGGGAGGTTTCAAGGTTGAACGTCATCATCCCCACTGTTTCTTGTGATGTGTCCACTTGAGCACACGTGTCATAAACAAGATAAGTGTGGAGCAGCCTGATTTTGGTACAGTGCACGCTTAAAGTACACTGAGCATGATGAATCGCTGGGATCAGCAGAGCGGACTGATTTTGGTACAGTTCACACTTAAAGTACACTGAGCATGATGAATGGATGGGATCACCTGCAAGTGTGACATGTCAGGGGTACCTGTTGATCTAGACAATCCAGTCAGTGGGGTCCCTGATGTGGATGGGCCATAATCCAAGAGGTGTGCTCATATGTATGACAATAACCATTTGATTTCTATAAATTATAGATGGTTACTTTTGTTTGCAGGATGAGTTGAGAATGTTAAGATGGCTAGAAAAAAACTGATTTGGCTATTTCCATTTATATTGTCAGTGTGGATGGCATTTTGCATCTGGGCCCACCATTAGCTGCAGTATTCGTCGCTCATCACTTTATCTACCCTGGCATTCGATTTAATTCTCTGGATTGAATGGGTCCCACCAAGCTATTTTGTAGAAAGCTTGGTGATATATGATTGTAGGGTCGGATGCTCTACTCCCAAATTTAGTACCTCTCTGACGATTGCTATATTAATTAATTAATTTTATTTTCTTATTATAAGCTGTCTTGGAATGGTGCCTAACATTGCAGTGTGACTAACAGTGGGGTGTGTGTACTAAAAGAGCACTACAGTGGGCCGAGATTAGGCCATGATGTATTGAGATTTAATTGGGCCATGAAGTATGCATGCTTGGAAATAGTTATGCATTGAGTTCATATTAAACCAATGTCACATGCTAGTGGGCCAATCAAACCTCATCACGTCAGCCCAGTATGTTGGTACTGGGCTGCTGTGGAGATCATGGTGTATGCATTATAAGCCACTGGTCCATCAAATGTGTCTACCCAGATTAACTCTAGGGCCCTAAAAATCAGACCATTGCAAAACATTAGTGGGCCACAGCACAGCGGGTCCCACCATTGATTCTCACTAAGGCCCACCTTAACTAAATAACAACTTGATTTTTGTCCTAACCCCTCATTCAGATAAGATGAAGGGGACATCCCAGATACATTATATACAGCATGATGGAGCTTATTGAAAATGAAGGGTCAGGCATCCTCTTTCAACTTGGCCCTAGTTGTAGCTTACCTGGTTTCCATTTGGGCTGTTTTTTGGGTCTGGTGGCAACACAGGGCTACGTGTTTGGCAGAAGTGTGGATGTCTTGAATATATCACATGGGCCATACTTCTGTTGGGTACCACCATAAACTAGATATGTAAGGGGACAAGTGGAGCCCATGTGATGTACTCACAACTGCTGATCCGTCCATCAATTGCCTATCTCAGTTACTCCAAAGCACAAAAATCAGCCTAAACAGAAACTCATGTGGGCCACATAACAAGGTACAAGTTGAGAGGGGACTCGCTCTTAATTTGTGAATTGCATCCATCCCACATAATATGCTCCCATTCAAGTTAGCCTGGCAATGGGCTGGACTTGGACAGCAAATCAAAATTTTGAATTGGGCTGGCCTAATGGCCTCACTTGATCATCTCAAAATCTAGGGCTGGGCCTCACTCATTTCTAGGCCTACATTCAACTAGCATGAAGGAATATCATTTGGCGCGTTATAATTCCAGTTTCATTACCATTATGGCTAACCTCAAATAATATTGTTCCTGTCATGCACGTATACAATTTGGACACTACTAGACCACTAGGCTTTGTACACAAACATTGTATTGAAGCAAGTTGAATATCTTTTTGCACATGCATGTGTGCTTTTTTATGCTTCGTTACTAGTAATATTTCATTACCCAATTTAAATAGGCATAAATTATAGTTCCCACGGGCTTTTCATGAGCTAGTTGCAAGAATAATGCAATATTTCTTCGTGTAGCAGCCATGAATGCCACACTAGAAGTACTTTGTTTCTTTGGCTCATTATTCTTGTCTTTCTAATGTCCTGAATTGGTTTAGGTTGTTGATTCACTTTTAGTAGCCTATGGTTAACATAATAATATGAACTGTTGAAACTAACTCTAGTTGCTCCATATCCTTTAAGCTTATCTCATCTTTCCCATGCATGTTCTAGATTTTTATGCATGGTAGTTCTTCAACGATAGCAGTAACTTTGCAATTATAAAACTAACTTGGAAAAAAATATTTATGAATGTTATTGCTCTTTATATTACTAGATTAGTTCCAATTGCATCTCATGTACTTGATCTAATATTGATTTGTCATTCGGCAACTTAAAATTGAAATTCTAACTTAATATTTTTGTTGTTAGCATCTTCAGTCTCATAATTCTTCACAAGCACATCCATAGCTTTATTTGCTATCTTTGTTTTCCTGTACATATTGTATAGTTGATTGGAAAGTAAAGTGCATTAAAGATATTATTCCAATGCTAGTAGTCGTCCTTCTCCAATTTCCTTATTTGAGCATCTTGTTTTATTATGGCACCCTTGGTAGTAGTGGGACTGGATCAGTAAGGATGTTGGCAGTTTTGAAAGAGGTTAATAGAAAATGCACATCTTCTATTGTCGCCTACTATAGTTGTTTCCACCAAACTAGTCGAGACAGATGTCTTCATTCATGATCACCGACAGTTGCACCATTACAATTATTCTTTAGAAAATATTAAAATTAAATGATTAATGAAATAGAAGAATAATGAATCATGTTCCAATTGCTATCTTTATAATAATTGCACCATCTAGAATCAAATCCATTGATCGTGAATGGGTTGCAACAATTCCACATCCAAGATAAATCAAAATCACATTGTTGCACAATAACAATACACTATTAAGGCAACATAAACACCTCAAAACACATGCCAAATGAATGAATGCAAATTTTAGATACAGCCCTCTCCATAATAATAATAATGCTAACATTGCAAATATAATAAAAGGCTGTGGTTAATTACTAAGGCTCTATTTGGTAGATGCCTAAACACCAGTTAATCCCATTTTAGATAATGGTGATTATATAAAAAAAATTGACGTCCCTTTGATTACTGGACTCTTTTTCTTTGAATGTGTATGGTGTCCTTTAACTTTTGAATAATCTAGAACTTCAAATATGTCGTTTTGGGAGTATTTTGAGTATCCTCTATCCATGGTAAGGTCTTCAATAAAAATGGTTTGGATCATTAAAAGTTAGGGTTAGCATGGACTGGGCCTGGGCCTAGGAAAATCAACAATTTGAAATGTTTTGAGAGTACTTTCAGGTATATATCCTCTATCAATGATGAGGCCCACCATTAGAACATTTTGGGTCATTGAAAATTAGAGGTAGCAAAAGTCTGAAACTAGGCCATGAACAATTTTGGATATGGCCATGGTTAAAAATCCTAGCCTGCACCAACCTCAAGCCTGAACATTGCCATGCCTATTGAAAATAATCCCAATCCAAGGTTAAAACATGGTCTAGCTAAAACTGGTATATCACCCCCATCGCACCATCATTGCCTACGAATGATTCGCCTATGACCGCCCTGTATCTACCCAAGACAACCTGATATGGGAACGGGCACCTGATGCGCCTATTTAAAACATGATCGAACTATAAAGGTACGGATACATCCCATTGCAACATGCCTGGATGTTTTCTAGCAAACCTTAGAAAGGAAAGGAAAGGAAAAAAAAAAAAAAAAACCACTATGTTTTCCTTGTATACTTGGCACTTTTAGTATTGTGTCTTATGATAATTGTAATTTACGTCTTTTTATGCTTGAGAAGGTGATTTCATTTTGGTGCATGGTTGGGTTTTGCAAGACACCTTAGAAAGGAAAGGAAAGAAAAATAAAAAAATAAGAGAGGTTTGCTAGAATACATTTCTATCCAAATGTGCAGTGACTTTAGCTTTTGAATCTGGATTTACCTTTCAATTATCCAAACCGTTATATGATGAGATTCACCTTGGATGAGTGATAAAAAGAAATATTTTAGCCCTTTGATCATTTGGCTCTTTTTCTTTGAAGGTGTATAGCCTTTTTAATTTGGAAGCTACTTTATAGGCATCCTCTATCCATGGGGCCCCTGTAAAAATGTTTTGGGTCATTGAAAATTAGGGCTAGCTGTGTTCTTGGGCCTAGAAAAATTAACATTTTGAAATGTTTTGGGGGTATTTTTGTATATCCCCTATCTATGATAAGGCCCACCATCAAATGTCTCATTGAAAATTATAGGTAGCAATGGGCTGAACTGGGCTTAGAAAAATCAACATTTTGAATATGACCAGCCCAACCATTCAAAATCCTAGCCTAAACCAACCTTAGGTCTAATCATTATCATGGCTATTTAAAATAACCCTGATCCAAGTTTAAAGGTATCATCTAAAATTGGCATATTGCTAATTCGTACTAGCCTGATTTGGCTGGAAATAGCCTGATACGGCAGTGAATACCTAGCTATTTAAAACCTGATCCAGCTGCTAAAGTAGGGATGCAGTTTTCTAGGAAACCTTAGAAAAGAATTGAAAAAGAAAGAAATAGGCGATGGTTAGATGATTGTCACCCGCCATTCATGGATTTGTAGATTGGCCATTTTAAAGGATGATTCAAAGCCATTGGTTTGTTAGTTGTGTGAACCGTACGTTGACATTTTCATTCAACCGTCCATCCAACTTCAAATGCAATATTTATGGTTGGGACATTGGGATTTTTTATGTAGGAGATGTGGAATTTTATTATATGGTCACACTTTCTGAGATCTTTCTATTCTAAAAATCAGGCCATTTCACTCACTCTCAGGTGTGCCATTGTGCAAAACAAGCAGGTGTCTATTGCTTTTGCCTTTGCAATATGCAGGCAACACCCTCTCTTAAAGCGAACTAGTGATTGATGTCTTTAACTGAATTCTCAACCTCCGCTTCTAGAGCCAGACAAAATTGAAATTGGAGTTCCACACAAATACCTTGTCTCAAGGAGAGAATTTGTCCAAGTAGCCTACCTGAGTGTGGAACAAATTGATTTCTAAGATTGAATCTCCAAATAGTTTTGCCCACTGATTAAACATCTGAGATCTTTTTCTTGAGTTGCTTTCCAAGGTTTGCAAATGCCAAGCTCACATGCGTGTGAAGCCCTGCCCATCAACAAGCAAGCATACATGCCAATATAGCCCAAGGGTATGAGACACGAATTCTCCATCGTGTTTGGATGTTTTGGCCTATCTATTATCCATTCTATTATCCGTATGGGAAATGGTATTATGTTGGTCCATAATTCTTACAAGGTGTCACCCAGCGTATGAACAATGGGATCGCACATACGTCAAGTCGATAACAGAATGTAGATGACTGAACGGAAAGCAGATGTTTTGTTCGGCCAAGCATATCACCGAATAACAGACATGAGAGAGAGGCCAGGTTGAAGGCACAAGGAATTCAAGTGCCAAATACACGGCGTGCTACACAACATCACTTTTAACGTGTGGAACTTCTTTGGGTCCCACAATTATTTATGTTTCATATCCACACCGTCCATCAATTTTTACAAGTGATTCTAGAGCATAAGCCCAAAACCGAGGCACATCCAAAGCTCAAGTAAACCACGTCAAAGAAAGCAGCCAAGATTGAATGGAAACCATTGACACCTTCCTAGGGTCTTCTGTTACGTTTATTTTCTATCTAACCTATTATTAATGTTACACATACCTTCATGAAAGGGAAAACACAAATATAAGTTTTATAAGAGCCTCCTAAAGTCCCAGGAAGTTTTCAATAGTAGGCCTTCAATTTAGACTGTTTCTGTAATGTGGCCTAGTTGAGCTTGGTTCAGCCTCATTTTTTGTCAAGTTCCATAAAACGGTATGAGAAAATGGCTGGCCGGTGTAGATCTGATAAATACATCATAATAGTGCCCACTGAAGTTTCACATGTAAATACTTTCGGTTTTCTTCTCTCACGGGAATGTGCTGCACCACGGGAGGATATTAGGTGAGAACCCGGCCTCACCCAATACCGTATGGCCCTTACCGTGGTGCCCACCTTGACATGTGTATTCTATATCCACCTTGTTCATTCATTTTTTCATATCATTATAGACTATGAACCCCAAAACAATGTAGATTCAAATTTAAAGTATACCACATCATCGAGAACATTAGGAATTGATGCTCCCATTGAAAACTTCTTGAGGCCACGGAATGCTCTTATCAAGCTGACATTTTTACTTTAACTTCACCTACGCATGTGTGATCTTATGAACAAGTCAGATGGAAAATAAGCCTCAATGAAAAGTTTCAATGGAAGTTTGTTCAATCCCCACTGCTTTATGTGGTGTGACCTACTTGATGTTTGGATGTACCTCGTTTTTGGAATCTTGCTCTAGATTTATATGAAAAAATTAATGGACGGTATAGATTTAACAAA
The DNA here is from genome assembly GCA_003013855.2 of Liriodendron chinense. Taxonomy (NCBI): domain Eukaryota; kingdom Viridiplantae; phylum Streptophyta; class Magnoliopsida; order Magnoliales; family Magnoliaceae; genus Liriodendron; species Liriodendron chinense. Next base: position 1,257,803 of record PVNU02002566.1, on the reverse strand, counting down.
AAAATCATGATGGGACTCAGAAAAAGTTTCACACGTTAAAAGCCAGTTGTGTAGTTAGCAATGTATGTGGGAGATAAATACCTGGGTGTATCTTGGTAGATGGAGTCATTGAAAATGACGTGGACTAATGAGAAGCAATGGCGCTGGAGCTTTTTGGTCCTTCGAAACAACGATCCGCACTCGTAACGATTTGCCCCTAGCCATGACACGTGTGCAATGAGAAGGTCTGTGAGCCCACTCGTCCATTTAGCCCATATTAAGACACGGGTCAAAAAATCAGGTTGATACAAAACTCAAGTGTGCCACATGCTGAGCAGGGAACAGTGGAAATGAGAAGCCTCACCATTCAAACCGTCCTGTGGCCCCCTTGATGTTTATATGACGTCCGAGCCTCATAAGGTAAGTAGCATGAAGAGAAAAACCAAACATCAACTTGATCCAAAACTACGGTGGGCTTAGGAAGGTTTTCAAAGTGTGCGTCCCAACCACACGTTTTGTGAGGTGTGACCCACTGAAATTTTCGATGAGTCTGATTTTTGGGTTCACATACTAACTGAAGTTGGCGCAAATAAACTGCACGTGTTTAAGTCACATTTGAGGTGGGCTGTTGGGCCACGTCTCTTTTTGTGACAAGTGAGCTTTGTCAAAACGGCCAAAGATGCCTTTGCTAACCATCTAGGCTCATGCTCTAAAGCATGCCAGTTGGACCTACGAACCATTTAGGCCCATGCTTGTAGGGCTCATGATCTAACGATATAATGTAAGACCACATTAGGTGGGTCGCACATGATCATCAGTTTAGATCATGACCGTTGAATTATTTAGGTTGAGTGATTCAGTGGGCCCCACTATTTTTGTGATCATTACAAATAGATTTTGGGCGGGACGCTTGAACCGTGGTCCCTGTACGCAGTTATTAAGCCCGATATGGAAACCTACGGTGTGGAGACCCTAGAGGAGAGAAGTGTGATGGGTAAGCTTTTCTAGCCTCTACTCTATAAATATATGTCTTGGTCCCTCACCAACACATGTGAGAAAACCCTAGTCCCATTGAAAGTTTCTTCTAAAGGTGTAAGGTGAGGAAGACCAAGAACTCTTCTTGAAAACACGACGGCATCAGGAATGACTTCACAGTCAGGTACGCCTTTGAGATTGTAGTATAGAATCTCCATTGTTGATGCATAGATGATCCAATTATTCCATAATGTAAGATTCATATGTAGGTCCATGCCTATACCAGCTCATTATCCAATATCGGTCGTTTACCTTGACTTTATACCCTATCAAGTCGTATACCAACCAATTTAGATATTAGGCCCAAATCATAGAAGCTTAACTTGAAGGCCAGCCCAAAGTTAGTTGAGGTAGGCCCACCTTCACCACTAACCAATGACTAGGCCAAGCAGACCTTCCACCTCACAAATCAGGCGAGTTCGCACTCAAATCGGAAACACGTGTACCATAAAAATGGTCATTTAGGAAGAGACACAAATGAGCTCAATATAAACATGTGGTCCACATGATGATAGGGCATTCCTTATATTTCACCTATCCAATGATCCTAGCTATTCAAGGAAAAAAAAATGAACAATTGCAAGTAATTGTCCACATTTAACAGACACAGAGAATGGTGCATAAAACCTAATCATAAGTAACAAATACATGTCACATGTTATTGAGATGAGAAAAATCCTCATTTTACTAATCATAAAGCCTAATCACAATTACAAATACGTGTCTCATATTATGGAGATGAGAAAAAACCATATTTTACTAATCTGGCAGTTCTCACGATGAAATCTTCACATGCACATGGTTTCATTTGCATTTGTCCGCATTCACCTAACCTATCTGGACATGCATGTAGGTCGGGCACAGGGCAGGACATTACAATGTTTTGAATGATTCTCTTACAATGTTTTGAATGATTCTCGTACTCTTGTTGGCGGTGTCCCAATGGGCATTTGAAAAAGAAAAATGATTTACATTGATTAGTGTGTGTGTGTGTGTGTGTGTGTGTGTGTGTGTGTGTGTGTGTGTATTGGCATATAATGGGACTCATTGGATGATAACTTCCTCAGACTACATCCACTGGACCGACGATGGCATTTTGAAAAGAGTTTTATAAAATCTTTCAGCGATTAACCGTCCTACTAACCCAATAGTCTTTTTATTGTAAAAGGATGGTATCTTTATCATATAACATTCATGGTGCAACTCTCTTTACCTAACATACGAGGACTAAACAAAGAAAAAGAAAGACATCTTACTACATAAACCATCAGTACAGGCACTCCTAAGCCAAGACAGAATATATGTAAAGCTTGTTGAAAATGGTATTCAACAAACTTATTTTATTTTAAATCCTTCTCATCATAACTACTAATAACATCTCAGTAATGACTGAGATAGGACGGACCTTCACCCAGCTGCTGTGACCTAACTTGTTCGTCTTGGTGGACCCTGACCCCGAGATAGAAGTCCTTTATTCCATGCATTTCTGTGGCAACATCTTTCATCTCCATTCGCTCTCTTGGAGATTCTGCAGAACACAATACACCAATTTTGACCATTGAACTCAAGCAGTCATGCATCCTATTTCTTGTGTTGGTATGATTTCCGCTGCCTTGAGTAACTTCAGCTTCTTCTAAGAGAATTGGATCTACAATCTGCATTGCTCGTTCAGGAAACGCCAACTTAGCAAAATGATGAAGGCTTAGATTGTCTTTAAACATGTTGTCGGTTGGCCTCTTTCCGGTTATCATCTCCAATAAAAGGATCCCGTAGCTGTAAACATCTCCTTGTGTGGATGCTTTGCCGCCCATGGCATACTCTGTAATTTATACATCTCATATTTGAATGTAAGCAACCAGTCATATGAGATGTATCCATTTATATTTATACAAGTAATGAGCATTTATATTTTTCCTAAAGTTAGGAATTTCTAACATCAATCGACATGCCATGAACTTTGACCAGAGAATGGGTAGCCATTTTCGATCTTACTATTAATAATATTTTTAATTACTTGAGTAGCCAAATTTACTCTTGGTGTAGTTATATGAATATACTCTCATTTATGCCTAGGAATGTGCTATGGCCCAGAATTTTGGATATTCTTGCCTAAAAATGTGCAATAGTAAAAAAAACAAAAAGAATAATTAGAGGATTTACTAGTGGTCCACATTCAACATGCACAAGTGGCCTACCTGATCAGCAGAAAGATCAGGCCAATAGAACCCACCTAAAGAACAGGCCTCTGTTTATGTGGAGTGCATAATGGTATGCCATTCAACAAGTGGGACCCACTATGAAAATAGTAGTCAATAAGAAGTTCTATTAATTAATTGAGCCACAAGTATGAGAAAAATTGGAAATTTATTGATATATGACTAATGTTTGATATTCAAGGTATCATGTAGTTGATCAATGTACACGGATCTACCAAATCAACCGGCCGGAAGCATGATGTTAGCCTAGTGCTTGTTTGAAATGGATCTCATCAGTGGATGGATGGCTCTGATTTTTTGAATATATACCACAATGGCATAGTAGATAGTCTACTATTGTTGTACATGTGCCACCAAGAGAATTGATCCGTTCATCCAATAATCCATATATCTCTATCTACTTAGATTTAATGTTTTATGTAGCTTTTTACGTACAAAACTTTGTTTTCCAACCACTGTGTTACCTTTGTGGAAAATCCACCGCCCAAAAGGTGGGATGCACTGTAAAGATGACCTTGGACAAAAATTAGGATGGTCCACTCATTAGGCAGCCTAAACCATCAAAATTAATTAACATTTGAATGATTTGAGTCGGTATGTTTGGGGCTCACCTAACATCTCAATTGGTCCAATTTTATTCACCTTGGAGAAGCTGTTTGCATGGCTCAGGTTTTTATACAATTGATACATTTGAAAGCTAATTGGTAAGAAAAGAAAAAAAAGCACTAAATATGAAAGTTAACATGCAACGTGGCCTGTAAACATTTCTCCTTTAGATATATATTGACTTATAAGTTAATTGTTTTTCCTTTTTTCCTCAAGTACTTAAAATAATTAAGAAGCTTGCTGCCCCAGGCACAAACAGTACTAACATTGTAGGTTTTTGAAGATATGGCGGGTCCCAAAGAGGACAGTCTACAAAAGTCAGGCAGTCCACTAACCTCAACTGGTTGGATGTCTGTCCTGAGTGGACCACATCATAGGAAACAGTGGTGATTGAACACCCACTGTTAAGAACTTCTCGAGGGCCACCAAAGTTTCAGATCAAGATGATATTTGTATTTTCCCTTCACCCAGGTCTGTATAACCTAATCAATCAATTGGATAGCATATAAACATTAAAGGGGGCCGTAGGAAGTTTTTGATGGTGGGAATTCAATTGCCATTGTTTTCTGTGGAGTGGTCCACATGAGATTTGGATATGCCTCATTTTGGGGTAATATGAGCTCTCAACATGGATGGACAGAGTGGATAAAACACATACATCATCATGGGGCCCATAAGGCTTTGCCAGCATCTACTAGCTTTGAGGTGGGTGCTGGAGGTGTCACTATCGAATCCGAATCTGGCAAGTAGTTATTTTCAGGGAATTTGACAAAGAACTACTTAATATGGAATTTACATTCTAGTGCCTCTCTCAGAAAGGTATTGACTACTTTGGTGGGCCCCACTGTGATATTTAGGTAAAATCCATCTTGACCGCTAAGTGTATCACCTTATGCTAGGCCAAGGGCCCAAACATCACCCAATCTTTGATTCAGGTGGACCAGATGATTGGAAATAGTGTACATGGTAATTATCACCCTCCAAAGTATTTCCCTTGGTATGGCCCACCTGAATCACGGATGAGCATGGCTTTTAGCTCCAAGCCCAAATATTTGTGTGGTATCTAATGGTTGGAGTGAATTTCATATAATCATCACGGTGGGCCCGCAAACTTAAACGAGCGAGGACATCTCTTTTCCAACTACTTTCTTTAGTGTGGCCCACTTAAATCACTAGTCATTAATTATGATTTTTTGAGATTGGTCCTAAGCTAGGATTTTACCCATCTAATTGATGGAGTAGACGTTACATAAACATCACCGAGGAACTCACCAAAAAAAGTTGGGAGACATAAGCCTACCCTTGATTTGTATGGCGCCCACAGTTATAATCATGTAAAATCCACTCCAATCAATAGATTCCACAAAAAAACATGCAGGGGCTAGCCTTGTCTTGAACACTGTTTCCAATCATATTGTCGACCAGAATCACATGTGGAGCTGATCTTTGGGCATTTGAGGGTGACACACATGATGGTAGGGGATTTGACAATGAACATCGCAGTGGAGCGCACCTGAGCCAGCCACCCATTTGCTCTCACAGTCCTCGTTACTAAAGGTAGTGGAATTATAGTTATATGGATTAATGAGGTAGTTTTTTGAAAAAGGCATGGATATATAAATTTCATGCTAATCAGGTACCTTTTTTCTTTAAAAAATCTCTTATTTTTATAGCGTGGCTACAACATGGACACGCTACATGCTTAGATACAATGTCCCAGGCACCCACGTTTGGCACATTGTGCGTGGGGCTAGCTAGAAAGCCACTTGGAAACAATTGGCAGCTTCACACAACATACTTTGGTTTTTTTTAGAGATGATACTTTATTGCTGAAAAAGAACATAAAGAGAACCACAGAATAGGGCCCAAAAATCATCCCAATTTGTGATACAGGTGGATTAGATGATTGGAAATAGTCTACAGTACAATGCTCACCTCTAAACTATTTCCCTTCAGGTGGCCCCATGCACTTGTACCAGGGATCACTTGATTTTGGTCCCCAGGCCTAGATTTTAGTGTGCCATCTAATGGTTGGAGTGAATTTCATATTATCATCACGGTGGGCCCTATAAAAATTCAAGGGTGGATATCTCTCTCATATTTCATTTGGTGTGGTCCACTTGAATGATAGGTCAGCCTGATCTTTTGGCCCTAAACCTATCTTGGGATGACACATCTAATGGTTGAAGAGGATTTCACATAAGCATACAGTGGGCCATATAAAGAATCAACGGTGTACATCACTCTCCCCCACGGTTTCCCTTGGTATAATCTGATTTTCCCCAAAGGATCGCTTTCGTATGGTCCACCTAAATAATGAATCAGTCTGATTTGTTGGCCTTAAGCCTATTGCAGGGTTGGGTAATATCAGAAAGGCATGGAGGCTGGGTTGTATTTGTTGCACAGCGGGATGGGTTTGGGCGAATTTTGTATATGGTTCTTTTTATGAGGTAGGCAGGTAGGAGTTATATGATAGGTGAGGTCGGGCATTTTTTTGGTGGAGCCCACCTGAAGTTCGTGGTTATATATGGCTGTTGCCTTTAATAAGCGTATTGCATGGTGTACCACACACCATGACTTGGCAGGTGTATTGACATCAGCAAGTTCTGCGGGCCCTACAAAGAGGTATGTGTTATATCCAAACCGTCTATTTAGTTTGCGAGATCGTGGTAAGGCTTTACACCAAAAATGAGATGGATCCAAAGTTCAAGTGGACCACATTATAGAGAGCAGTGGAGAGTGAATGTCTACCATAATGGTAGGCCCTAGGGATGTTTTAACGGTGAGATTCATTGTCTCAACTGCCTTTTGTGGTATGGTCCACTTGAGCTTTGGATATGACTCATTTTGGGTATCATGCCCTAAAATGACCTCGCCAAATAGATGGATGGTGTGGATATACTAATTACATCATTGTGGGGTCCATAAAACCTTAATCCTCTTTAGATCCTTCGTACCTTCACGGTGCTCTAGAGGACGGATGCACACCATGTAGACACATCAGCAGGTACACCAGCCAATTTGCTTCCCTTTAATAATATATTAGGTGGAATCAGTCCACCTTTTTCTTTAGAAAAAAAAAGCCTAATAATAATAATGATGATGATGAGCACAACAACAATAATGATAATGATGATAATGATAGGTGATAGATGAAATTGTTACCTGGAGCGATGTATCCAATAGATCCCTTCATCCCAACCGAGGTAGTTTGAGCAACCTCAGATAAGAACCTCGCTAGCCCGAAATCACCCACACGAGCAATCATGTCATCATCAAGAAGAATGTTGCTCGGCTTTAAATCTCGATGAATGATTGACATTTGGCAATGCTTATGCAGATAATCCAGTGTAGAAGCCACATCTATAGATATGTTTAGCCTTTGAGTAAACTTCAAGTTCCTTCTCAGCTGCTCATGGCCATCTCTGTGCAACCACATGTCTAGACTTCCATTGGGCATGTACTCGTAAACAAGAGCTTTAAAATCATTGCCCTTAAAATCAATGCTCGAGCAACAGGTAAAGATCTTAACAAGATTTCGATGCCTGATGTTTCTCAAGGCTTCGCATTCGGCCATGAAGCTCCTCAGCGCTCCTCGTTGTTGAAGGTTGAAGACTTTCACTGCTACCATAGTTCCAACACGAGCTAAAATCCCTTTATATACGGCACCAAAACTTCCAGTGCCAACCAAATTGGCAGGAGAGAATCCATCAGTTGCTTTAAAGAGCTCCGCATAAGACACGTTCATGAAAGGATCCTCCATAGAAGGCACAGCAAAAGGTTTCCTTCTCGACTTTCTTACCCAATAAATAAGAGTAAAGAAACATGATAATAAAACAAGACACAGGACGGCACCAGTAACTGAGAATTTTACTTTTGAAGCAAGAGACTTCCCCCCTTTCTTGAAAGCTTGGCTAGAGCAGGGAGGCAATTGTAATTCTTGAATACCCCCACAAAGCTTACTATTTCCGAGCACTGAAACTTGGCTGGCATTTCCAAAGACCCCTTGTTTTGGTAATTCACCCTCGAAATTATTAAAGGATAGATTTAGATACTCAAGAGCAAACTCCTCCAGATATCTTGGAATCTCCCCGGATAAATTGTTGTGTGAAACATCCAGGTATCGAAGGCCTTTTAGAGTTCTAAATGTTGGAGGAATTGATCCTTGAAAGAAGTTCCCATCCAACTCGAGATACTCTAGGCTGAGACAACTGCCTAGCCAGCTTGGAATTTTGCCTGACAATTTGTTATTAGAAACGTCAAATGCTTCAAGAGCTTGCAAGTAACTGGCTTCATCTGGCAGATCAGTAAAAAAGTTGTTTTGAGCTAGGAGTTCAATCAGAGAAGGAAAGCTGATCAGGTGTTTGGGTAAGGTACCACTGAAGTTATTATTGAAGAGGTATATGAATTGCAGATTTATGCAATTAGCAAGAGTTGAAGGTATGCTCCCTGATAGATTGTTTTGAGGTAAGCTGAGTAGGTACAATCTGGTGATGTTGCCCAAGGAAGGTGGAATTTGCCCTGATAATCCATTTGTATTCAAGTAAAGTTTCTGCAACTTGTTAAGCTTCCCAACACCAATGGGAATGTTACTTGTTAAAGAATTATTCCCCATCGCAAGCATTGTTAAGCCGACAAGATTCTGAATCCCAGATGGGATGCTTCCAAATATCATATTACTTTTTAAAGATAGCCACGTCAGTTGGGTCGAAAGATTAGCTATGGAGTCGGGCAACGCACCGCTGAGACGATTTCCACCCAACTCCAGTACGTGTAAGCTACTGCAATTGGTCAAAGAATTGAGAAAACTCAAGTCACGAGCTTTCCCAATTCCAAGTTCATTGGCCCCCAAAGTTAACAAGGTGAGATTCTCGAGGCTTCCAAAATTCATAGGCACGGATCCTCTAAAACTATTGCCAGCAAGGTCAATATATTTTAGTCCCGAGGCATTGGATAATGAAACTGGTATGGGTCCTGTGAATCGGTTTCCTCCAGCGAGAAGCCCTTGGAGATTAGGAAGAGTGAGGCCTAAGTTAGGTGTAAGATTTCCATGCAATCTGTTGAATGCCACGCTCAAACGGTTAATAGAGGAGAGATTGTATAGGCGGGGCGGAATCGTACCTGACAGTTTATTTGAACTTATTCTAAGAATCTTTAACCTCACCAATTGACAAAGGTCATCTGGGATGCTGCCCTCCAGACGATTTTCTGTGAGACGAAGAAGCCAGAGAGACGAAAGGTTTCCAAGTGAAGCTGGGATGCTTCCTGTAAGACTGTTGCGACCAAGGTCCAATCTGGTGAGCTTCAATAGAGAGCCAAGCTCAGTTGGAATCCTCCCAGAGAGCTGGTTCCCATAAAGACCAAGGACTTCGAGTTCCCAACAATGGCTCAGATTTAATGGAATTTGTCCGGTGAATGTGTTATTGATCAGATTGAGATACCGCAAGCGGAATAAACGGCCAATCTCGTTAGGAATCGTCCCGTGGAAGCTGTTGTCTTCCAGATGGATTATCCTGAGGAAGGTGAGGTTCCCTATGAAGGGAGATATGGGCCCGTCCAAGTTATGGCCATTGAGGATCAAGGCAATGACCCTTTGAGGATGGCGGCGACCTCCGCACGTGACTCCATGCCATTGGCAGAAGTGGAGGGTATGGTTCCAAGAGGTCAAGGAATGGTGAGGATCGTCAGTTATCAGATCTTTAAAGTTGAGCAAAGAAAGGAGATCGGTTTCGTTGGATAAGTGAGCGGCAGATCCGAAGAAGAAGTATGGAAGGTGAAGGGAAGAGAGAAGGAGAAATGACCAAATTAACCATAGGGTCATAGATGGGATCTCCATTAATATGGAGTTCGTGAATGGAGAAAAGCCAAAGTGAGGAGACAAATTAATATGGCATGGATTCATGCGCCCGTGTATATATATATATATATACAGAGAAGGGCAACTTCTCATCCGTTGATGATTTATTTTTTTTCCCCGTACTGGGCCCAGTTTTCGGCTGATTTTTGGATTTTTTCATAAAACCGCCTCTACTTTGGTATATAGACCCAACCGCAGTTAGTCTTAAACTATTTCTCAAAAAACAAAAACCTGTTTTTCCCATATACAGACCTGCCACATCCTGTACGGCTTTCAACGTACGTAACATCACTGTTAAGTCATAAAATGAGTTTGCAGCCTGTTTGAAATGAAAGCGGATTAGGTGAGACCCCGGCCTCACCTACGAGGGTGAGTCCCTTATCGTGGGTTTACTGTGGGGCCCACCTTGATGTATGTATTATGTATCCATGCCGTCCATCCGTTTTTTCACATCATTTTAAGGCATGATACCAAACATTAACCAGATCCAATTATCAGGTGAACCATACCATCAGAAACAGTGGTGATTGCCCGTCCTACCATTAAAAACTTCTCAGGGCGCTCCTTAATGTTTATGTAGTGTTTATTTACCATCCAATCTGTGGATAAGATTAAATGAGACTGGATGAAGGTAAAAAAACAAATATCAGATTGATCCAAAATCTCGTGGCCCATTAATGGTCAATCACCACTGTTTCATATGCTATGGTCCACCTGATAATTGGATATGCATGATATTAGGCATAATGCCCTAAAATTATGTTTATAAACAGTTGGACGGTGTAGATACATAATATATACATCAAGGTGGGCCCCACCTAATCCGCTCCCGTTTGAAATAGTGTATTTCTGTAGTATATTTTAAGTTTTTATACATTTATTATTTACAAAAGGTACTTGAGGCTGTACCACGACGACTTTTTAATACTCAAAATGAGACGGAACTCTGACGTACATGTTTTTATCCATGCTGTCCATTCATCTGGCCTTATCATTGGGCGCGGATTGCCTGCGAAAGGCATCTCCTGCGCAAGGAATCTGGGTGCGGCCCACCGTGAGATTTGTGAGAAATCTAAGCTGTCCAACCGTTTTGTGAGATCATTTTAGGCGTTGCGACCAAAAATGAACGGGATCCAAAACTCAAGTGGGTCGCACTGAAGCAAAAGGTGTGTAGGGAAATTCTTACCGTTGAAACCTCTATAGGTCCACAGTGATGTTTATATGCCATCCATACAGTTCGTAATGTCATTCCTAATGAGATGAGCTGAAAACACAAATTTTATCCTGATTCGAAACTTCTGTGGCCCCACGAATATTTCAACTGTTGAAGTTTAATAGTCATGTTTTCGGCCCACTTAAGTCTTGGATCCCGTTCAATTTTGGTAGCAACGCCTAAAATGATCTCACAAAACGGTTGGACGGCGTAGATTTCTCACAAACCTCACGGTGGGCCCCACCCAGATTCCTCGCCCCTTATCATTTTAGGGTACGCCTCCAAAACAACATGAATCCAAATATCAGGTGACCACATCAAAGGAGTAACAGTTAAATGGTTAGCATTCAATTTCTACTGTTCTCTAGTGTGGTCCACTTGAGGGTTAAATCTGCCTCATTTTTTGGGCCCACCTCAAAATGATCTCTACTCGAGGGTTAAATCTGCCTCAGTTTTTGGGCCCGCACCTCAAAATGATCTCTACTCATGAATGGATGAGATAGATAAAACGCATATTTCATGGTGGGCCCACAAAGTTTTGGCTTAGAATTCCATGTTATGTAACTGCACCAAGTTCTTATCGCTTTCGAAGGGGCGCGACTTGGGTGAGACCCCGGAACCAGCAATGTGGGTGGGACCCTGAACCTAGGGCCCACCTCGGTGTATTTGTTGTATATCCATGCCGTCCATCTGTTTCTTCATATTATTTTAGGACGAAGTCCGAAAAATAAAGCACATGCAAATTTTAGGTGGACCACATCACAGAAACAGTGCTCATTGAATTGCTACCATTAAAAACCTCCTAGAGTCCTCCGTAATGTTTATTGACCATCCAATCTGTTGATTAGGTCATGTAGGTAGGGATGAAATGAAAAAACAAATATCAAGTTGATAGAAAACTTGTATGACCTACAAAAGATTTTTAATGGTCGTTAACCAATTTTTCTTATGGTGTGGCCAACCCAAAATTTGCATCTGCTTTATTTTAGCTACCATGACGTAAAATAAGCCAAAAAAGAAGATGAACAACATGGATATACAATTCATATATAGAGGTGGGCTCCTACGGTTAGGGTCCCACCCACATTGCTGGTTCCGAGGTCTAACCCAAGTCGCGGTTAGGGTCCCACCCACATTGCTGGTTCCGAGGTCTAACCCAAGTCGCGCCCCTTTCAAAGATGGTGGTATCTGCATTTATTGATGATGGGAGAGAAAATACATTAGGGCTCTCGATGGTCGGATCTATCCCGCTATAAGTCCAAATATCTGTAGACCGATTCAGATCCAACTTGGATTTAAAATGTGATATCCATATTCGATCCATTTATAAATAATTAGATCTTTTTTTTTTTTATTTATCCAAAATCCATATAACCATCGGATTCAGGTTGGATTTAGGTTCGAATCCATCCTATTGCAAATCTCACTATTTATTGTGATATAGTTGACCTGAGAGTAGGGGTGCACATGGAACCGATGGAACCGATAAACCAGACCAGAACCGGTTAGTTTGGTTCGGTTCGGTCCGGTTCAGAAGCGCATCAGTTTTAGTTTTGGTTCCGAAAATAAAAACACCGGTTAATTCGGTTTAATTCTCGATTTGAGGTTTTGTAGAACCTAACCGGACCTAGAACCGAACCTAAAACTGAACTCTAGGTGTTCAACCCTCATTGTTTCAAGTCGAGTAGTCCACTTAAAATTTTGATATATCTGCTTTTTTTAATGTGGCCTACCTAAACATTGCCTAGCAATGAGGATGGATAGTGTAGATCTAATAAACACATTGCATTACATTAAGGAATCCAATGCAATTGAGTTGGATTATAAAAAGTCCAAAATTGTGGAACCGAATCGGTTTTTATGGGCCGATTTTGGTTGGGTTCTAGGGTGCTAACGGTCCGGTTCTGGTTCCAAATTTCTTGGAACTGTTAGCAACTGTTCGGTTTCGATTTCACCCCAGAATCGAACCGAACCAAACCAAACCGTGTGCACCCCTACCTGAGAGTGGTATGTCCACAAGGAGTGGATTCCCTTGTGACCATGCAACTAGGACGCTGTGGGGCCCACCATGATACTTGAGTTTTGTATCAATGCCATCCATCCATTTTTCCAGCTCTTTTTAGGGCATGGGTCCAAAATGGAAGCAGATCCAAAGCTCAAGTAGACCACATCGTTGGAAAGCAGTGGGGATTATGACACCTACCATGGAAACCTTCCTAGGATCCTCCGTGATGCTTATTTTCCATCCAACTTGTTCATACCCTCACACAGACATGGATGAAGGGAAACACAAATATCATCTTGATCCAAAACTTTTGTAGCTGATAAGAAGTTTATAATGGTGGGTGTTTTATCACCATTGTTTCCTATGGTGAGGTCCACTTGAGCTTTAGATATGCTTTCATTTTGAGCTTATGCCCTAAAATGAGCTGGCAAAATAGATGGACAGGGTTGATGTAAAACACATTTATGATGGTGGGCCCTACAGCAATCGGAAGGATCACACTAATACATACTATGAACAAGGAACGATCCCCAACCATCAAAAGCACCAAGAGTAGCCTTCAGATCACTCATCACTACACCTGGTTTCAATCCAACTATTGGTCCAAATAGTTGACAATGGATGGCAATGAGCAAGCCTAGGGTTGGCTCAGGCCTATTCAAAATATTGATTTTTTCCATTGCCAGGCTTGGCCCATTGCCAGCTATTCAATTCCAATATCTACATCTCACTAATAAAAATATTTAACTAGTTTTTATTAATTTTTTTTCAACACTGTTCGGCCATGAATTTTACAATCGGATGGGCCGATCAATATCTTTGCAGTGAGAGTGATGCAACCACATAATAGATCGGAAAGAAGGAAAAAGGCCTCACCAACTCAAATGATTGTAACAGTCCAATTAATGGACCTTTTTACTCAGAGATACTGAACTAGTAATTGTATCATCTTAACCATTCGTTTCTATGGTACAGATGAGTTTGTTGGGTCACCGAATAAGTGGGATGTTGCATCTGGTCCATCCAAATTGGACCCCACAAGAATAATGGTAGAGATCTTCGTAACCAATGAAACGTGGGATTTACCGTTGTTTTTTTTAATATCCGGCTCCATGGCTCTGGCCGACAGACTCTGTTTGAGTGTGAGTGCCCATGCAGTGTGGGTGCGTTTAAGTGTGTTGGGTAAGTGCCCATTTGGTGTGGGCGTGTGTGAGTGTGTGGTGTAGGTGTGTGTAACCCAATAAAATAAAATAAAATTCCTTCTCTTTTTTTTCTTACAGGCGTTGTGAGATGGAGAAAGATTTCGCATACAAATGCCAACTTGTCATAAGTGTGAAATATTAGATCGATTGAAAATGTCAAACTTACTGTCAAAAATAAGATCTGATAAAAAAAATCTAGACAGTTCAATTAAAAAAATTGCTGAAAGTTCATAATATTGGCCGTCGATCTATTCTCCAACAACCATTTTTTTCTTCAAACAAAAAACATGGCTACACACACAGGAGCATTATATTATGTATATATCATTCTAGTGAGAATTTATTCCATTTTAGCTGTGAGGTGCAGGGCCGTGTACTTGCTATTAGAAGGCTGCGAGTGCAGTTATTACGCCAGGCGTGTTAATGGTCCAGGCCAAGCCGGCATCTTTCCAGCTAAGCTCGAACTTAGCCCAGGTTCGTGACCGGCCAAAATGTCCAGCCTTTACCTCGTTGGAAGACTCTGAGGAGTTTCAACAAGAGGTCTAGGCATCGAAACCCACAGGGTTAAACTCCCACTGCTAACCGCACTAGTGGGTGGGACGTATGACTGACCGGGTGGGTGTGTACTGTGATTAACTGCGTGGGTGTGTTGCATAAAACAAATGTCCAGCCTAAGCTTGGCCCGGAATTTTTATGCTGGGCCTAATCCAATCTCAGCCCGCCAAACGCCAATGAAATTTTTGTAAAGGCCCCTTGATTTTTTAAGGGATCCATAGCAAGGTGGGCCTCACATGATGAAAGGTCTACATCAAAGGTCGACCTAATGAGAGTGACCCATATCCAAGGCGGGCCTCACATGATGGATGGCCCACATGGGAGGTGGGACCACATGATGAGTGGTGGATATTGAAGATGAGCCCCACTCGATGGACAATAACATTGATGTTGGCCCCACATGATGGATGACAACATCAAAGGTGGGCCCTACCTAATGTATGGTGCACATTAAAGGTCAGATTATAATACTAAATGGCCCACATCCAGGTGGGCCCCACATGATGGATGACCCACATTAATGGGGGTCACACAATGAATGATCCACATCAAAGGTTGGCCCCATATAAAGGACAATGGATGTGAGAGGGACCAAATAAGCTTAATGAGTGATTACTTATGATGTTGGAAGCCCTATATAATTTTCTACTTTTTGGATATTAAATATGTTGTTTACCAAACATACTTATGGGCTGATTAAGTAGAAAGCAAGATAAGCTACGTATCTTAAATCCAAACGGGCCCTTAACGTGCGGATTGGATCCAACACACATGAAGGTTTGGTTCGGGCCCATCACAGCTCACTTTATAGACTTTGAAGTTTGTTAATTCTGCACGCGATGTCCACGGACTTTGAAGTTTGTTAATTCTTCACGCGATGGGGCGCGACTTAGGTGAGACCCCGGAACCAGCGAAGTCGGTGGGATCCTGACGTGGCGGAGCCGCATTGGTCCACCAAGCGGCATATATGCTAGGCATTTACACGTGAGAGACGGCATCGTTTAACTGCCGTTTTCTCCGTTTTCTCTCTCCATGCGTCTCTTCCTCTCCCTCGCAAAGGAAGCGGATTGTGTACGAACTCAATACCCTTGCATTAAACTAGATGTGGTCCATCGTGATTTATCTATTTTATCTAATCTGTTCATCCCCTTTAATAGATAATTTTATGGCTTGAGACAAAAAATGAAGCATTTAAATTTCTTAAGCGGACCACACCACAGGAAAAAGTGTGAATTGAATGTGTACCATTGAAAAATTCTTGAGGGCCACGGAAGTTTTGGATCCAGTTGATATTTGTTTTTTGCCATCATCAATGTTTCCGTGATCTTGTGAACAGATTGGATGACAAAGAAACATCACTACGGGCCCTCGAAAGGTTTCAACGGTGGGAATCATTATACCCACTGTTTCCTGTGATATGGTCCACCTGAAATTTTGATATGCTTGAATTTTGGTTTCAACTCCTTATATGAGCTGGAAAAACAGATGGACGGTGTAGATAAACCACATGCATTTACAGTAGGCCCAGTTAATCTGGAAAAAAAAAAAAAAAAACTGGGTTGGGGTGCTCCCGCTACCATTATTGGAGAGAGAGAGAGGACAAGAGGGACGCGGATTAGCTACTGACACGTTGAGTTAAGTAGCTATCCGGCTACTGAAGTGACGTCACCAACTACTGTGGGGCCCACCATGATGTATGTGTTGTATCCACACCGTCCATTCATTTGGAGAGATCATTTTAGGGCATGAGCTAAAGAACGAGACAGATCCAAAGCTCAAGTGGACCCCACTAAAGAAAACTGTGGGGACAGTACACGACCGTTGAAACCTTCCTAGGGCCCACCATGATGTTTATTTGAGATCCAACCTGTTCAAAAGTTCACACAGACATTGAAGAAGGGAAAACATAAATATCAACTTGATCGAAAACTTCTGTGTCCCCATGAAGATTTTAATTGTAGGAGATCAAGCCCCACTGTTTTCTTTGGTGGGGTCCACTTGAGTGTTGGATCTGACTAATTCTTTATCTCATGTCCTAAAATAAACTCTCCAGATGTATGGATGGTGTGGATACAACATATACATCATGGTGGGGCCCACAGAAGTTGGTGACTTCACTTTAGTAGCTACATCGCTACTCAACCTGTCAGTTGCTAATCCGCGTCCGGACAGGATCTCTCCATTCTCACGAGAGGTACGTGGAGAGCGAGAGGAAGAGGCGGCCAACGAGCGGAGAGAGAAATAAGAGGGAGAGGCGGAGCCAGGTAACGGCCGTTAATTGATGCCGTCCCTCACGTGTGGCTCTCTCACACGCGCCCGCCCAAGTGGACCAATCCTAATCCGCCACGTCAGGATCCCACCGACTTCGCTGGTTCCGGGGTCTCACCTAAGTTGCGCTCAGTGAGACCCCGGAACCAGTGAAGTCGGTGGGATCCTGACGTGGCGGAGCCGCATTGGTCCACCAAGCGGCATATATGCTAGGCATTTACACGTGAGAGACGGCATCGTTTAACTGCCGTTTTCTCCGTTTTCTCTCTCCATGCGTCTCTTCCTCTCCCTCTCAAAGGAAGCGGATTGTGTACAAACTCAATACCCTTGCATTAAACTAGATGTGGTCCACCGTGATTTATCTATTTTATCTAATCTGTTCATCCCCTTTAACCGATAATTTTATGGCTTGAGACAAAAAATGAAGCATTTAAATTTCTTAAGCGGACCACACCATAGGAAAAAGTGTGAATTGAATGTGTACCATTGAAAAATTCTTGAGGGCCACGGAAGTTTTGGATCCAGTTGATATTTGTTTTTTGCCATCATCAATGTTTCCGTGATCTTGTGAACAGATTGGATGACAAAGAAACATCACTACGGGCCCTCGAAAGGTTTCAACGGTGGGAATCATTATACCCACTGTTTCCTGTGATATGGTCCACCTGAAATTTCGATATGCTTGAATTTTGGTTTCAACTCCTTATATGAGCTGAAAAACAGATGGACGGTGTAGATAAACCACATGCATTTACAGTAGGCCCAGTTAATCTGAAAAAAAAAAAAAAAAAAACTGGGTTGGGGTGCTCCCGCTGCCATTATTGGAGAGAGAGAGAGAGAGGACAAGAGGGACGCGGATTAGCTACTGACACGTTGAGTTGAGTAGCTATCCGGCTACTGAAGTGACGTCACCAACTACTGTGGGGCCCACCATGATGTATGTGTTGTATCCACACCGTCCATTCATTTGGAGAGATCATTTTAGGGCATGAGCTAAAGAACGAGACAGATCCAAAGCTCAAGTGGACGCCACTACAGAAAACTGTGGGGACAGTACACGACCGTTGAAACCTTCCTAGGGCCCACCATGATGTTTATTTGAGATCCAACCTGTTCAAAAGTTCACACAGACATTGAAGAAGGGAAAACATAAATATCAACTTGATTGAAAACTTCTGTGTCCCCAAGAAGATTTTAATTGTAGGAGATCAAGCCCCACTGTTTTCTTTGGTGGGGTCCACTTGAGTGTTGGATCTGACTAATTCTTTATCTCATGTCCTAAAATAAACTCTCCAAATGTATGGATGGTGTGGATACAACATATACATCATGGTGGGGCCCACAGAAGTTGGTGACTTCACTTCAGTGGCTAGATCGCTACTCAACCTGTCAGTAGCTAATCCGCGTCCGGACATGATCTCTCCATTCTCACGAGAGGTACGTGGAGAGCGAGAGGAAGAGGCGGCCAACGAGCGGAGAGAGAAATAAGAGGGAGAGGCAGAGCCAGGTAACGGCCGTTAATTGATGCCGTCCCTCACGTGTGGCTCCCTCACACGCGCCCGCCCAAGTGGACCAATCCTAATCCGCCACGTCAGGATCCCACCGACTTCGCTGGTTCCGAGGTCTCACCTAAGTCGCGCCCCACGCGATGTCCACGTACAGGGACACGTGGCGTATGAAACATGGACGTGGATTGCCTGCGAAAGCCTTTTGCACGCATCTCCTGCACTCGAAATCTAGGTAGGGCCCACTATCATGATGTTTGTGAGAAATGTACCCTATCCAACCGTTTTGTGAGCTCATTTTAGGGTGTGCGTCAAAAAATGAACAGTTTTGAATCAGGATAATATTTGTGTTTTCAACTGTATGGCTCGCACAGCTGTTTCAACTGTAGGAATTTTCCTACCCGCTTTTTTTTAGTGCGGCCCACTTGAGAAATCCACGCCGTCCATCTGTTTTGTGAGCTTATTTTAGGACGTACGACAAAAAATTAACCAGATTCAAGACTCAAGTAGGCCGCACTAAAGGAAAAGGTGGGTAGGAAAATTCCTACCGTTGAAACCTCCCTGAGGTCCACAGTGATGTTTATATGCCATCCATTCCGTTCATAATGTCATTCCTACTGGGATGAACTGAAAACAAAAATATTAACCTGATTCAGACTTCTGTGGCCCCACAAATATTTCAACTGTAGACGTTTAGTACTTACTTTTTTGGCCCACTTGAGTCTTGGATCCGGCTCATTTTTGGTCATATGTCCTAAAATGAGCTCATAAAACAGATAGACTGCATGGATTTCTGAAAAACGTCACAGTGGGCCCCGCCTAGATCCCAGCGCAGTAAAGACTTTCGCAGGAAATCCGCGTCCTACGCTTTCCATGTGGGCGGAGACAATGTTTTAAAAATCACCGTTTTTACTCATGTGGGCCACAGTGCCCTAGTAAACTTAAACTAGTGGTTTGAACGATTTTCTGGCCGTCGTTTGTCATGTGCGTTGTGGGCCATCTGAGATGTTACACTACCTTATTTCTGAAAAGAAGATTTAAACCGTCCAACCTATATAATAAAGGAAAGCTCGTAACTTACACACATGTTTATTGAATGTTTTGTTAGATCCTCTTGCATTTAGTGATATTAAATCACCTGTGTATTTTATGAGGGTAATTCAGACATGCTAAACTTTGTGATATACGCCCTCGCAGTTGTGGCATGCTTCAATGACAATGGCTGTAAATGCAGCTTCTAAAATTTTCTGACCCAGCTGTCCTTCCCATGTAACCTCAAGTATTGAATGGACGGCCATGATCATAGCCCAATTTTATCACGACATCACATGAAAATTAGATTATTATTTTTTAACCGGTTAGGAAAATTGAGGGCAATTTTGGAAAGTGATTTAGTGGGCTAGGTGCATTGCATTTTGGGCATGCAGACGATCCACATTGTCAATCTAAACTTTTCATTTGATCTAATTATTGACTGGATGGTTCTATAAGAATGCAACCAATAGCATGAAGAAACGACTGAAAGACGTTCTATAAGAGGGCTGACATGATGGATGACCCATTTCAAAGGTGGGGCCAACATGATGGGCAATCCACATAAAAAATGGCGCAGCATAGATGGGGCAAGGGATCGATCATTGTCTCTCCACTTGGATAAGTACTACTCCGAATCCACGGATCTATCGGGAATCCTCAACCGATCTTCTTCGATTTCTCGAAGGGGTGCTCGAATCCACAAGCAAAGAGTATAAACTCAAAGGAAATTTTATCAAAAGATGAATAATAATGTCTAAAACGAACTAAAACAAGTATATATAACCTAGGGTGCGTAAACGAAACCCTAAAACACGAAAAATAAGAATCCTAAACGAACTAGGAAAGAAAATAATTCAAATTGAAAAGTTCGCGCAAAATCTGCGCAACTGGTTCGCGCGTGGTCAGGGGCCCGTTGAACTCCAAAACAGTCCAGTGAGTTTTTTCTGAAATATTTTGAATTTCGGATGCCCGATGGAAGTGGAGTCGGGCGCCCGGTGGCGCATAAAACTATCAAGAGAGTTTGGGCAGAGTTTAGACAAATTTAGGGCTCTCGGTTGGGAATGGTCGGGCATCCAAAATTGAAAAATATGTTCAACAACTCTCTGGACTATTCGGGCTCATTGTCGAGCACCCGATAAAGTGCGGTCGGGTCCTAACGGGGCTGAATTTTCTAAACTTTCGCGATCAACTTGTCGCTTCGTTTGGCTTCCTTCCGATGGTCCACTTTCTTCATGTAGTCATCAGTAACCCCCTCTACATCAATCCCCTTCACTTGAAAAGAACTCGACTCCGAGTTCTCGTTTTTCTCTGGTTCATGATACTCGAACAAGTTCGCCACATTGAACGTTCGCAAAATTTTATACTTGTCCGGGAGGTCCACAATATATGCATTGTCGCCTGACTTCCTGAGAATCGGTACCGACCCAATCTTCTTCTGCTTTAACTTGTTGTAATTATCGGTTGGGAAGCATTCCTTGTGTAGATGGACCATCACTTGATCTCCAACCTCAAACACCTTGGCGCATCGGTGTTTGTTGGCGTCCCTCACATATTTTTCATTCGACGCGGTAAGCATAGTCCGTACTTCCGTATATAGCTCTGTAATTCACTCGGCCATATTTTATACAGCTATACTCTTGCTGGGAATATTCGGTAATGGGACCAAGTCGAGGGTGTGTCGAGGGATTCCTCCGTAGACGATCTTAAATGACGACTTTCCTGTGGAGCGGTTCTCCATGTTGTTGAAGGTAAACTCCTCTTGTGATAGGGTCAAGTCTCATCGCTTTGGTTTGTCTCCGGAAATACTTCGGATAAGGTTGCCTAACGTCCTATTCACCCTTCAGTTTGCCCATCAGTTTGGGGATGATATGTACTGCTAAACTGAAGTTGGGTGTCAAATCGACTCCACAAAGTCCGCCAAAAGTGACTCATGAACTTTGTATCACAGTCAAAAGTAATGGTCTTGGGAATGCCATGCAACCTCACAATTTTTCAAAAGAAGAAATTTGTCACTCCTGTCGCATCATGTCTTCTTGCAAGGGATGAAGTGAGCCATCTTCGAGAATCTGTCTACTACCACGAACATGGAATCCATGCCACGTTGTGTTCATAGAATCACCTAAGATGAAATCCATGGATGCCCTCCCAAGGGCCCTCTGGAATGAGCAACGGAGTGTAGAGGCCCGTGTTTTGCACATGACCCTTGGAGGATTCACAGATATGGCATCATTGAACTATTCGACCAATGTCACGGCCTAGGTAAGACCAATAGTATCGCTCTTCAACTAGAGTCTTTCTCTTATCTCGCAAGTGACCTCTGAGACCACCTTCATATATCTCAAGAATAATCTTCTTCTGGAGGGAGCATTGCAGAATGCACAATCGATTTCCATAGAATAGGAACTTGTCTTGAATGTGGAAATCACCTAGTCGGCCTTACTTGCTTGTCAGCCACACTTCCTTAAGCTCGTCGTCTTCAGCATATAGCTCCTTGAGGCAATCAAAATCGACAACCTCAATGCTCATAGTGACGAGAAGGGTGGCTTGGTGACTCAATGCGTCCGTAACCTTGTTTTGTTGGCCCGACTTATGCTTCAACACAAATGTGAATTCCTGTAAAAATGAAATCCACCCAGCATGCACACAGCTAACATTAGTCTGGCTATTAATAAATTTCAAGGCTTAATGATCAGTAAAAAGAATAAACTCTTTCTGAATGAGGTAGTGTCGCCAATGCCGAAAGGCCTGTACTACCGCGTATAGCTTTATCTCATATATGGACAATTCCTTGTGGGCCTCGCGAAGTTTTTTGCTATAGAAGGCTATGGGCCTTCCTTCCTGAGATAATACCACCCCAATGCTCACATAAGATGTATCACAGTCTACTTTAAAAACCTTTTTCAAAGATGGGCAAAACGAGAACTGGCGTAGATGATAGCTTGTGTTTAATCTCAGTAAATCCATGATCAGCTCCGTCTGTCCATTGAAACGGTCCTTTCTTCATACAGTCTGTGATTGATGCCACAATCGTACTAAAATTTCTGACAAAGCGGCGATAAAAGGTGGCCAACCCATGAAAACTATGAATCTCATGGATGTCGGCGGGAGTAGGCCACTCACGGATAACCTTCACTTTGTCTTCATCGACTCGGATACCGGTAGATGACACCATGAACCCCAAGGACAAAAGTTGGTCCGTTAGGAAGCTACACTTCTTTAAATTGAGATATAACTTGTTATCTTGTAGCACTTGTAAAACTTGTCTGAAATGCTCAACATGATCCTCCTTCCCCTGACTATATATAATATGTCGTCGAAGTACACTACGACGAACTTGCCTATAAACGGTTTCAAAACTTGGTTTATGAGGCGCATGAAAGTGCTCCGGGCGTTTGATAGCCTAAATGGCATCACCAACCATTCATACAATCCTTCTTTTGTTTTAAAAGTTGTTTTCCACTCATCACCGGAGCGGATACGGCTTTGGTGGTACCCGCTGCGTAAGTCCAGCTTAGAAAACACTCTAGACCCTTCAAGTATATCTAGCATGTCGTCGAGTTGGGGAATAGGGAACCTGTACTTGATAGTGATTTTGTTAATAGCTCGGCTATCAACACACACACGCCAACTACCATCTTTCTTTGACGTCATAGGGCTAGGACTATGCAAGGGCTCATACTCTCCCTGAGTAACCCTTTGTTTAACAACTCCTCCACCTGACCTTGGAGGATCTTGCTTTCTTTTAGACTCATTTGGTGATGTGGCCGGTTAAGTAAACTAGCACCCGTGATAAAATTGATGTAGTGCTGAATATCCCATGTTGGTGGTAGCCCATGAGGAAGATCTTCAAGACAAATATCCCGGAATTCATTCAACAGTGGTTGTAAGGTCGGTGGAATATTTATACTACTTGAGTCTTCTCCCTTAACAACCATGACATAGATTTTACTGGTCTCTTTGGATTCTCTCACAAATTCTCGTATGGCGATGAGGGAACTCCCCTCCACTTTAGAAGCCTTGGAGCGGCCCTCCGGTGCCATAGGAGTTAGAACCCTCTTCTGCCCATCCTTGGCAAACATTTAGGTGTTATCACGTCCGCGATGGGTTGCATCGATGTGGTGTAGTCCTATATAAGTGCTTCCAAATCGAGATTAAGGTATGTGATTAGGTATTATACACATCCAAGGTGGGAGAGAGAGAAAAATAAGAAGGGAGAAAGAGAAAGAGAGAGAGATGAAGCTCCTAGAGAAGAGATTTCTGCTTGTGAAGATTCATCCACGTCACAGAAGACATCTCAGGTTCTTCTACATCCTCGGATCTGGTGAGATCTCTTAGTTTCTAGTTTTCTTTTACTGTTATCCACCTTAGTGGTGAAGATTGATTGGATCCAATCAGCTTTTGCTTGTGATCGCTATGTAATTGTGCTTACATAGTGGATTAGTTGATATGGATAAGATCCCATGGTTTTTACCTCTATTAAAGGGTTTTCCATGTAAAAATCTCTTGTGTTTGTGTGAATGATTGTTTGCTTGTGTTTTACACATTTTCTTATCCCATAATTCAAGTAGTTGGGGTGTGAGATCCTGAAAGTTTGTGCAACACACAAAGAGGAAAACACTAATATAAGCTTGATCCAAAACTTTTTGGGCCGTCAAGAAGTTTTTAATCGGTAGGCGTTGAATTCTTAGTGTTTCTTATAGTGTGGTCCACTTGAACTTTGGATTTGCCTCAGTTTTTGACTCATGCCCTAAAATCAAGTGGTATAATGGATGGACAACATGGATAAGCCACATACATCACAATGGGTTTCACATTTTTTCACACTCTTCTTCAGTTTTAGGATTAAAAAAGTAGGCACCTCATTGAGAATGGTGTTGGAATTACACAGGGATGGCCTCCAAGAAATTTAACGAGGATCTCCGATTTTCTAATCATTGAAGCAGAGCAAAGAGAGCCGATCGGTATTTGAGTAGAGAGTGGCAGCTCCCAACTATAGAACATTCATGGAGCAGACGATGATGGTGTGAAGGACAAATGACCAAATTGTCGTTAGACTCATGGGTGGGAGTTCCATTTATTGATCAGTTGGAGAGTTCAAGAAATAATAATATTTTGGGAATCCTCATATTAATATAGAAGGCCCACTTCTCAACCACTGATGACCTAGAGGAGGCTAGTAATGACCGAAGATCACATAATTTTGGGGCTATAAGTAGTTTTCCTTCATTAAAAATCTAACATCTCTCTTTAAGAATCCAACTACAACTCTCTTTAAGAATCCAACTAAGCCAACTGTTTGGAGGGTTACCCTCGTTATTACATCAGAAATATTAAGAGTCCAACCACTTTTTATGCAATGATACAACTACCTTTAATAAGAATCCAATCACTCTCACGGGCCTTAGGGAGGAGTGACTCACTTATCTTGGAGGGAATGATTGTACGTTAATGCGATCCACCCCGTCCATCTGGTGCACCACCCGTGGGGTTGGCCCTAAACCAAAAAATCAGGACAATCCCACCAGGTTGAAGGTACACTAAATCTCAATTTCAAAACTCTTGTGGGCCATAGAATGAGAATTTAGAGGTTTCAACCAAGATCTTTGGATTTGCCTCGTTTTTTGGATTATGCCCTAAAAGGATCTTGCAAAATGAATGGGCGGTGTGGATATAACACATACAACATGGTAGGGGCCACAGATGGTTGCCACATCAACACTTCCGCTGCCATGCTCTACACTAAGCAATTTAAGCAATCACTATGGTTTTCCTGTGGTGTGGTCCAGCTGAGATTTAGATCTGCCTCATTTTGAGAATATCAAGCCCTAAAATGATTTCCAAAAAAATGGATGGACAGTGCGGATAAAACACACATCATGGTGGGGCCTACAGAGCGCCGACTACTAGCCACCTGGCTAGTGGTAGGGTCACTAGCCAAACCGCGTCCAGTTGGGGTTACCCTACTAAATGAGTAATTAAACCTTGGCCCTTCATCAGATGTGGAAAAGTAAGCCTGGAGAAGTCTTCGGTGAGGGCGGGTTGCCTATGGCCGTGGGCACAAAGATATACCCACGCTGGGGTCAACAGAGATGTCCCTAACAAATCTACTCCGTCCATCTGTTTTTCCGGACTATAATAGGATAGGAATATAAAAATCAAGGGAGATCTAAAACTCATGTTGGCCATTGCACACGAATCAGTGGGTATTAATGAATGCCTAGAGATATGACAGAAGTTTTTTATTATTATTATTATCAGGATCATATTTGTTCCTAGAGTTTATCTAGGTGGTAATAATCCTATGAACCGTTTGGATGGTATATATACATCATGGTCAGCTCTGGGAAGGTTTCAACGGTCTATATTTTCGTTCCCACTGTATTGTTTTATGTAGCCCACCTAAGTTTTGGATCAGTCTTATTTTTAGAATCATATTCTATCGTGGTCTTTCAAATCATATGGAAGGAGTAGATTTGTCATGGAGATTTCTGTGGACCCCACACAGCCCTGGTACATGTACATCTCTGTGTCCGAGGTTACAGACAATCCGCTCCCGTCTTGGGTTACTTCTCATCCCATGTGAAAACCGAAAAAAGATAAACGGTGAAGAATTCTTGTACCTCATTTTTGCTCAATTGGATGAATGTAAACAAGTGTTCATGTATGATTTTAGAATTGCAGCTCACCGACAGGAGGTTTCACGAATCAATGTACGCCATGTGTACATCATCTGCGTTCATGCCTACAAAGCATCATACGCTGCCTGACTATTACATAACTCTGATTTTATTTTATTTTTTCATCAAATTTTTATACTTACAAAAAATAAAAGGTCTTTTCTACTGCTCTGATTGACGTGATTGTAAAGGTCCCAGTGAATCCGACGTAGATTGCGTGGTCACTCTATCACTGTCAGCCAGAAATTGCAATGAATGTAAATAAATAATAATTACTAACCTTCCGATTTCCTTACGACGACAAGTCTTACATTAACGGGGGCTCCCACATGATGCTTACATGACGTCCAACCGTTCATAAGGTGAGCACATCTAGACTGAAGAGAAAACGTCAACTTAGACACAAAAGTTCGGTAGGCCCAGGAAGGTTTTCAAACTGTGCATCCCACTCCCTTGTTTTGCATGGTGTGATCCACTTGAGTTATGGTTCAGTCTGATTTTTTTGGGCTCACAGCCTAAAATAAGGTGGTATGACGGATGGACAACATGGATAAGCCGCATACATCACAGTGGGCTTCACATTTTTTCACACTCTTCTTCAGTTTTATGGTTAAAAAGCAGGCTGTCAACCTCATTGAGAATGGTGTTGGAATTACATAGGGATGGCCTCGAAGAAATTTAATGAGGATCTTCGATTTTCTAATCATTGAAGCAGAGCAAAGAGAGCCGATGGTTATTTGAGTAGAGAATGGTAGCTCCCAACCATAGCAGATTCATGGAGCAGACAATGATGGTGTGAACGACAAATGACCAAATTGCCGTTAGACTCATGGGTGAGAGTTCCATTATTGGTCAGTTGGGGAGTTCGAGAAATAATAATATTTTGGGAATCCTCTTATTAACGTAGAAGGCCCACTTCTCAACAACTGATGAGTTAGGGGAGGTTAGTAATGACCGAAGATCACATAATTTTGTGGCTATAAGTTTTCCTTCATTAAGAATCCAACTACTCTCTTTAAGAATCCAACTAACCCAACTGTTTGGTAGGGTACCTTCATTATTGCATCAGAAATATTGAGAATCCAACCACTTTTTTATGCAATGATCCAACTACCTTTATTAAGAATCCAAGCACTCTCGCGCGCCTTAGGGAGGCGTGGCTTGCTTAGCTTGGAGGGAACGACTGTACATTAATGTGATCCA
Organism: Liriodendron chinense; assembly: GCA_003013855.2. Lineage (NCBI taxonomy): Eukaryota > Viridiplantae > Streptophyta > Magnoliopsida > Magnoliales > Magnoliaceae > Liriodendron > Liriodendron chinense. The sequence continues at coordinate 1,230,447 of PVNU02002566.1, read as the reverse complement.
CCCCGTGCATCTGGTGCACCACCCGTGGGTTTGGCTCTAAACCAAAAAATCAGTACAATCCCACCAGGTTGAAGGTACACTAAATCTCAATTTCAAAACTCTTGTGGGCCATAGAATGAGAATTTAGAAGTTTCAACCAAGATTTTTGGATCTGCCTCGTTTTTTGGATTATGCCCTAAAAGGATCTTGCAAAATGAATGGGCAGTGTGGATATAACACATATGACATGGTAGGGGCCACAGATGTTTGCCACATCAACACTTCCTCTGCCATGCTGCAATTTAAGCAATCACTACGGTTTTCCTGTGGTGTGGTCCAGCTGAGATTTAGATCTGCGAGAATATCGAGCCCTAAAATGATTTCCAAAAAAAAAAAAAAAAATGAAAGGACAGTGCGGATAAAACACACATCATGGTGGGGCCTACAGAGCGCCGATTACTAGCCACCTGGCTAGTGGCAGGGTCACTAGCCAAACTGCGTCTGGTTGGGATTACCCTACTCAATGAGTCATTGAACCTTGGCCGTTCATCAGATGTGTAAAAGTAAACCTGGAGAAGTCTTCGGTGAGGGTGGATTGCCTGTGACCCTGGGCACAAAAGGTATTCCTATGCCCGTTCATCAGATGTTGGGTCGACAGAGATGTCCCTAATAAATCTACTCCGTCCATCTGTTTCTCAAGACTATAATAGGACAGGAGTATAAAAATCAGGCAGATCAAAAACTTGTGTGGGCCATACCACACGAATCAGTGGGTGTTGAATGCCTAGAGGGATGACAGAAGTTTTATTTTTATCACGATCATATTGGTTCGTACAGTTTATCTGGGTGGTAATAATCCTATGAACGGTTTGGACCCTATATATACATCATGGTCAGATCCGGGAAGGTTTCAGCAGTGGATATTTCCGTTCCTACTGTATCATTTTATGTAGCCCATCTAGTTTTGGATCTGTCTTATTTTTAGAATCATATTCTATCGGGTCTTTCAAATCACATGGAAGGAGTAGATTTGTCATGGGCATTTCTGTGGACCCCACACAGCCCTGCCCGAGGTTACCGAGAATCCGCTCCCGTCTTGGGTTACTTCTCATCCCGAGTGAAAACCGAAAAAAGAGAAACGGTGCAGAATTCTGCCTATGGGGAACCGTCATGTATTTGTTTATCCACACCGTTTTTTCTAAGATCATGCTAGGGTATGAGATCAAAAAATTGAGGTAGATCCAACGCTCTAGTGGACCACACCAAATCTTGTGTTGCATTAAATAGGCATTAAATGTACAAAGCTTTAAATGCAAGAGTCATCTTTGGTGTGGTGCACTAAGCATTGGATCTGCCTCATTCTTGGGTCCATATCCTGGCATAATCTTAGAAAAGGATGTACAGCATGGATAAACGGATACATCACGGTGGGCCCTGCACAAATCTGGTCGACGCTTAAAGGTCCGACCAGGGTAGGACGCAATCCGCTTCCATCTGTCTCGTTACATCGAACCGCAGGTAAGAGTTATCTGTAGTGTGCTCCACTTGAGTGTCGGATCTGCCTCATTTTTTGGTAAATGCCTTAAAATCATTTAAGAAAAGAATGGACGGCATGGATACATCACAGTGGGCCTTACACAGATTTGCCCATTGGTAGCTAGAGACGGGCCGGGTAGGACGCAATCCGCTTCCATTACGACACGGGTCAGAGATCCAGGTTGATACAGAGCTCTAAGTGGGCCACACCCCAGGGAATAGTGGAAATGGGGGCTCCCACCATTATAACCTTACCGTGGCCCACATGATGCTGACATGACGTCCAACCGTTCATAAGGTGAGCCCATCTAGAATGAAGAGAAAACATCAACTTAGACACAAAAGTTCAGTAAGCCCAGGAAGGTTTTCAAACTGTGCATCCCACTCCCTTACGTATGGTGTGATCCACTTGAGTTATGGTTCAGTCTGATTTTTTTGGGCTCATATCCTAACGGGAGTTGGCGCAAATAAACTGCACGTCTGTAAGTCACATTTAGAGCTGGGCCGGTGGAATACATTTTTATGTAAGTTACATGTGGCCCAACATGCCTTATGCTAACCATCTAGGCCCCTGCTCTAAATCATCCCTGCCAGGGTTACTTACCAATTAGGCCATGCTTATACCGCTCATGCTCTAATCATCTGTGTCCATGCCTATACCAGCCCTCTATCCAATATATCTAGGTCTGGGTCGTTTACCTTGACTTTAAGCATATCAAGGCGTAACCTGACCTGTTTAGATATTGGGCTTTGATCTCAGAAACTCAAGTCCAAGCCCAGCCCAAAGATAGTGGAAGTAGGCAAACCTTCACCCCCAACCAATGATTCGGTCGGGTAGACCTTCAGCCCCATAAATCATGCTAGTCCACTGGTCAAATGGGGAACACAAGTACCAGAAAATGGCCGGTTAGGAAGAGAATTACAAACGACCTCGATATACATATGGGTCCACGTGATGAGCAGGCATTCCTAACATTCTCTAATCAAATGATGCTAGCCTTTCAACAAAAAAGGAACAATTGCTAGTAACTGTCCACACTTTGAGAGGATTGGTTTGACACCTAATGGGCATAAAGCCTATTCATAATTAACAAATACATTTCACGTGTTATTGAGATGAGAAAATTCCTCATTGTACTCCTCATAAAGCCTAATTACAATTGACAAATACATGTTATATATTACAAGATGAGAAGAATCATTATTTTTTTAATCTAGCAGCCTCAGTTAGTATCAGAACAATGCATGAGCAGTTCTCAGAAGGAAATCTTCACATGCACATCGTTGCATTTGCATTTGTCAGCATTCACCTAGCCTATCTGGTCATGTATTTAGGTCGGCCGTAGGACGTTTGTTGGCGGTTTATCAATGGGCATTTGTAAAACAATAATGTTTGCATTCATCAGAAAAATATCTTAATCCATAATGGGACTCAGTCGGATATGATTACTTCCTCGGACAACATCTGCTGGATTGTGATGGCATTTCGAAAAGAGTTTTATAAAATGTTTCAGCGATTAAACATCAATATTGTAGTAACCCAATAGTCTCTTTATTGTAATGGGATGATATTTTTATCATATTACATTCATGATGCAATCTCCCTTTACCTAACATCGGGACTAAACAAAGAAACACATCTTCCTCTGCATAAACCATCATCACGAGCAAACTAGTATGCCAAGACACAATATATCTAAAGCTTGTTGAAAAAGGCATTCAACAAACTATTTTATTTTCAAATCATTCTCAACATTACTACCAATAACATCTCAGTAATGACTGAGGTAGGATGGACCTTCACCCAACTGCTTTGACATAGATTGTTTGTCTTGGTGAATCCTGACCCCGAGATATACGTCCTTGATTGCATGCATTTCTGTGACAACATCTTTCACCTCCATTCGCTCTTTCAGAGATTCTGCAGAACACAACACACCAATTCTAACCATTGAACTCAAGCACTCACACATTCTATTTCTTATGTTGATATGATTTCCACTGCCTTGAGTAACTTCAGCTTCTTCAAAGAGAATTGGATCTGCAATCTCCATTATTCATTCAGGAAATGCCAACTTACCAAAATGATGAAGGCTTAGATTGTCTTTAAACATGTCATCAGTTGGACTCTTTCCAGTTATCATCTCCAATAGAAGGATCCCATAGCTGTAAACATCTCCTTATGTAGATGCTTTAATATGGTCCAGCCTCAAGGACAATTGATGGCATCTAAAATGTTTTCCTTGCTTTGGATGATAAAATGGTCCAAATATGGAATCTGCACTGCTCAAAAGCATAGGAAGGTACGAAGAATTTCTAAACACCATCGGGCTGCTATGGAATCTGCACTGCTCAAAAGCATAGGAAGGTACGAAGAATTTCTAAACACCATCGGGCTGGTATGGAATCTGCACTGCTCAAAAGCATAGGAAGGTACGAAGAATTTCTGAACACCATCGGGGCTGCTATGGAATCTGCACCACTCAATAGGTCAATCCAACGTTTCAATATTATACCAAGGATCACGCCAATATAGAGCATGAAACATGAATGAGCCTAAACATTTTAAGCATTTCAAGCAATCTGCCACTTGCCACACAACAAAAGCACTATTCACAACGGCAAAATTAGCCCTGTGGTCACTCATCTGATTCAGTCCTACAATTGGTTTAAATGACTAGCAACAAGTAGCACAGAGCATGCTTAGAGTTGCTTCATCACCAAACTTTGAACCAGTCAGGGTCAGGCCAACCAGTTTATCCGCCATCCTTCTTCATCGATTAAATTCAATATTAGTATCTAGATCTTGCCAAGAAAAATATTTAATAAATTTAATATAAAATTTTCTGCAACATCTGTCACTTTCCAAATAGGTGTAGATGTTTAGTCCATACAAACTAGTTATATTCTCTAGTTCGCGATTCTATATAACAGTCTTAAAAGGATCCACAAATGTAATTGTACTAAGGGCCTGTTTGACTTTTCCAATTATGCTATAAACACCTGCAAATGACCCATCATTATTTCTTATCATTATTTTCTTGAGGGAGGATTTTTTTTTCTCCCTAAGGGAGGAATATCTACCTGGAAAATTATGCCAATCCTCTCCCTGAAAATAAGAAATTCCACATGTTTCTATGATGAAAAAATCAATGAGATTGAATGTGATGAATTTGTTATATCCATGCCGTCCACCGATTTCGCCATCTCAATTTAGGGCATGAGTCCAAAACGAGGCATACCTAAAGTTAAAATTGACCACACCACATGCAACAATAGTCCCAATGGACCTCAACCATTGAAAGCTAAAACCTTCCTAAGTCCCATACTATTGTTTATTTGTCATCCAACATGTTCAAAAGGTCATACTGACATGGATAAACGTTAATACAAATATTAGCTTGATCCAAAACTTCCGTAGCCCGCAAGAAGTTATCAATAGTAGGCATCCATTTCCACCTGTTTACTGTGGTTTGGTTCACTTGAGAGTCGGATTTACTTCGTTTTTGGGCTCATGCGCTAGAATGAGCTAGTCGTATTGGATGGATTGCAAGGATATGACATATAAATCATCGTGGCCCTATAATTTTTGCACCCCAACTCCTCACCAGAGTTGTCAATGTCAACTTCTGGGTTTAAGCCATAATTATAAGTGTAGATTTTCTTTTCTTTGCTTAGTTATGTTTCTCACGGTAGGCGGCCCGAGGCATTTGTGAGCTACCGGGCCACCCGAATGTAAAGCTCCTTCATGTGAATAAAACTTTTATTGAAAAAAAAAGTGTAAATAATAAGAGTGCGGATCATTTGTGTTGAAAGCACAAGAAATTCCAGTGCCGGTGCTTCTCATTCGCCGACGTCAGCTAACGGAATACCCCTAATTTCTCTCTTCCCAGTACATTGCGTGCTACATAGCATAATTTTTAACATGAGAAACTTCACCGCCCCTCACCATGACCTGGGTTTCATCCACACCATCCATCAATTTTCCAAATAGGTTGAGAGCATGATACGAATCCAAAAATGGAGTACGTCCAAAGCTCAAGTGGACCACACCAAAGAAAGCAATGAGGATTACACAAACTATGGTTGAAACCTTCTCAGGGCCAATCGTGAGGCTTATCTGACATCTAACCTGTTCATAAGGCCACCCATACCTTGATGAAGGTACAACACAAATATATGCTTGATCAGAGCCGTCTGTGGCCCTAAGAAGTTTCCAATAGTAGCATCAATTCCACTGTTTCCTATGGCATGTTCCACTTAGCTTTGGATCTGCCTTGTTTTTAGGCTTATAACCTTGAAAGATCTAAAATATATATATATGTGAACGGTGTGGATCTTGAAAATAAATCGTCATGGGCCAGCATAAATTTCGTCGTCAAGAAATTCCGTTGCTCGCTTACCGATTGAAGTGTGGAACTTTTGTGTGGCCATCATGATGTATTTATTAGATCCACACTGTCCATCCATTTTGTTTCATACCTTTTAGTCATGTGGTCGAAAATGAATCAGATCCAAGGCTCAAGTGGGCCACACGACAGGAAAGAGTGGGAATTGAATGCCTACCATTGAAAACTTCTTGGGGCCACAGACGACTTCGATCAAGATGATGTTTGTGTTTTCCATTCATCAAGGTATGAGTGACCTTATGAAGAGGTTAGATGGCAAATAAACCTCACAGTGTATTGTAGGAAGGTTTAAACGTTACTTGCTCTTTTTGTTGTGTGGTCTAATAGAGCTTTGGATGTGCCACATTTTTTGTTTTATGATTTAGAATAATATGAAAAAAATTAATGGATGATGCGGATCTAACATATATCATGGTGAGGTCCAAAGAAATTCCACACAGTAAAAGTGGGGTTGTGAAAGCAATCAATCCATGCTTGAGAGGGAAATTCGGCTTGTTTTGTGAGCGGAAGTAATTAGTGATGAGAGAATTTCTGGACATCGATATTTTCATTCAAGGACATGGATATTTTCATTCAAGGACCTGCAAACCATATCTTCATTCAAGGACATGGATATTTTCATTTAAGGACCTGCAAACCATATCTTCATTTAAGGACATGGATATTTTGCAAAAAACACCGATTAGAGTGCTTCATCGTCGAAGTCTGCTGGAGCGCAAACGGACAATACACTGGATGCGGGTTGAGAGAATTTATGGAAGTGATTAGTATTTTCTATTGCATCTATGCACTCTCGTTTTTTACATGGCACCCATGGTGATGATTATATGAATTACACTCTAACCATTAGATGACATATCAAAATTTATCACTGAGGCCCAAACATCAGGCCCATACGTTATTCAGGTGGGTCAGACCAGGGTAATAATCTGGCGGGTGAGGATTGCACTGCACATTGTTTTCAATCACATGTGGTCCACTTGAATCATGGATTGGGCTGATTCCTGAACCCTGATCCTAAGATAAGGTAATGCCCCTCGTGGTCGGAGTAGATTTCACATAAACATCACAGTGGGGACCACCCAAGATGCTGATGCATTGCTCAAACTTTTCCGAAGACCCTTCTTCTCTTTGAATCATACATATAGTGGGCTCAGCTTGGATTGCCTAGGATTCCAAACAAACACCCTTGGTCCGATGATGAGAACCAACTGACCGATTAAAGAAGCTTATTCTAATAAAGGGAGACCCTGCTGGACAGAATATGCTTAATTATTCTACAAGGGACTGATTAGAGTACTAATTAACTAGGCACCAGTCACCTTACACATAGCACGCACGCTATGGATCCACAATCATCTCCTATTGGGGCCCGTGGAGAGGAATTTTCTCAGTGGATGTCGACTGTTAGCTGGACTTTTTCTTCATCCCCAATTATGTGGAAAGAAGTCAAGTCTACTGAAGAAAAGTGGTGGCTTATCTTCTCTGGAAACTGAAAGATAAGCGTAGGGAAAGCAATGCCCTGTCTCCTCGGTCACCTTGAAAAGTATGTTGGAGGTAGAGAAGCCATGCCCTCTCTCCACCCTATGCATTTAATCTTTTTAGGACCACTCAGCTCCATTCTGAGAATCCTGAGATGTAAAGCCATATCTCTTCCAATAACACGTGAAATGAAAATGTATCAATTGATTACTATCTAAATAGTTTTCCCTACTTGGGTAGTCCAAATCTCCCAGCTGTTGAATAGCATGAAAAATTGGCGATAGAGACGCCTTGCCCTACCTCCACCCCATGCATTTAATCTTTTTAGGACCAATCAGCTCCACTCTGAGAATCCTGAGATGATGTGGTATAGCCGGTGCAACCCGAGCACACCAAAGCCATATGATCTCTTCACATAACATGTGAAATGAAAATGTATCAAATGATTACTATCTTAACAGTTTTCTCTATTTGGGTGGTCCAAATCAAACTTTGGTGGGGTGTCCCAGCTGTTGAATAGCATGAAAAATTGGAGAAAATTGATGGATGGGATTGTCTAATTATAGGCGTATATTGTTGATAATTAGAATATGTTAGATCGAATATCTAAAGCATCAGATCTGCCCCAAAACATCTCAAATTACTGTCACAGTGTTAGGAAGAACTTCTAGATCTACCGCTTACTTTGGATCACACTCCACTTAGAAGGTCAATCTGATGGTTTCATCCAACAACAAGGGAAGCCCATTCCCGGTGACCATGTCACTAGGACGCTGTGGGGCCCGCCATGATATTTGAGGTTTGTATCAACGCCATCCATCCATTTTTTTCATCTTATTTTGTTGCATGAACCCAAAATGGAAGCAGATCCAAAGCTCAAGTAGACCACACCATGGGAAAACAGTGGGGATTATGACACCTACGTACCATTGAAACCTTCCTAGATCCACCATGATGCTTATTTTCCATCCAACCTGTTCATACCCTCAAATAGACCTGGACGAAGGGAAACACAATTATCAGCTTGATCCAAAACTTTTGTAGCTGCTAAAAAGTTCTTAATGGCGGGTGTTTAATCACCACTGTTTCCTATGTTGAGGTCCACTTGAGCTTTGGATCTGATTTCGTTTTCGGCTCATGCACTGAAATGAGCTGAAAAAAAATAGTTGAACGGTGTTGATGTAAAAAGTATTTATGATAGTGGGCCCTAGAGCGATGCCACAAGGCAATCGGAAGGATCACACCATATATAAACAAGAAACAGACCCCAAACATCAAAAGCAGTCTCTGGTCGTTCAACCACCTGCCATGCATCATAAGCAATATTGCAGCACCAAAAATAGCCTTCAGATCACTCATCGCTACACCTAGTTTAATCCTACTGTTGGTCCAAATTGTTGACAATGGACGGCAATAAGCATGCCTGGGGTTGGCTCACGCCTATTCAAAATATTGATATTTCCTGGACCAGGTTTAGCCCATTGCCAGCCCAAATTATTAATAAAAATATTTAACTATTTTTTATTAATTTTTACAACATTGTTCCGCCACGAATTGTGCAACCACATAATACATAATAGATCCGAAAAGAAAATGGCCTCACCTAATCATTTGATTGTAACCGTCCAATTAATGGACCTTTTTTTTTCAGAGATTCTCAACTAGTAATTGTATCATCTTAACGATTCGTTTCTACCGTACAGATGAGTTTGTTGGGTCACGGAATAAGTGGGATGCTGCATCTGGTCCATCCAAAATGAACCCACGAGAATAATGGTAGAGATCTTCGTAACCAATGAAACATTAGATTTACCTTCGTTTTTTTGGGTCCGGCTCCATTGCTTTGTGGGTGCGTCTGTGTGTGTGAGTTTGTGAGGGTGTGGTTGTGGGTAAAAAAGGGAGAGAAAAAAAAAACTTCCTTTTTCTTATTTTTCATACAGGCGTAGTGAGATGGAGAAAGACCTCCATACAAAATGCCAACTTGTCATAAGTGTGATATATCAGATCCATTGAAAATAGAAAACTTACTATCAAAAGTATCTGATAGAAAAATCTAGACGGTTCAATTAAAAAATTTACTGAAAGTTCATACTGAATTTTGGCCATCGATCTAATTCTGCAGCAACCATTTTTTTTTCCCCTCCAGACAAAAACATGGCTATTCATATCTCATACAAGCACCATATTATATTCGTATCATTCTTACGGGAATTTCTACCTAATGATGGACCAAATTTTAAATTTATTTCGTCTATCTGTGTGGTGCGGGGACATTTACCATCTTACTTGGGCAAGTGCTTCAGGAAGGCTGCGAGTGCAGTTGTCAGTTAACGTTCCCGGCCAAGCTCTGCCAGATCCCGGCCCACATCTTTCAAACCCAGCCCAGGCTCATGACGGGCCAAAAATGTCCAGAACACCCTAGAAATTTTTGAAAAGGGACCACACCCTTGATTTTTTAAAGGACCCACTGCGATGTGTATTGGAGATCTTCTTCGACCACTAGATGTGTAATCCTATGCTAAGATAAGGGAAAACAATGTTGATTGAACATCCACCATTAAAAACTTCCTATGGCCCACTTTAATGTTTATTTTCCATCCAACCTGTCCATCTGTCTTGCGGGACTACTATAGGCCAGGGGTCAAGTTCTTAGGCATATCCGAAGCCCAAGTGGGCCATGCCGCAAGCAACAGTTGGATTACACAGTTTTCAACCAAACATAATCTGGATTGCACATTTTTCAACCAAATTGCAAGCTTAAGATAGAATCTGAGTTTCCAATTCAATTTTTGCATTTTTTATTGCAACAGTGGAATTTGTATTTTCTCTAGAATTTAGATTATGCAACCAAACAGGCCCTTACTCATTTCTCTCTTTTCCATTTATTAATGGAACACAGGTGGAACGGGCTGTAACGGGAAGCTGATTGTGTCCTGCCCCCGTTTGGACGTTTCTGTCCAGGCAGGGCTCCATGGGGACAACCATGATGTATTGGTTTTATATATGCCGTTTATCCATTTTGGTAGATCATTTGAGGACGTGAACCTAAAAGTGAGGCAGATCCAAGGCTCAAGCGGATCAACACTGCGGGGATTGAATACCAACCGTTAAAAACTCGCAAAAGTTTCAGATCAAGCTGGAATTTGTGTTTTCTCTTCATCTAGGTTTGTGTGACCTTATGAACAGGTGAGATGAGAAATCAACATGACGGTGGGCCTAGGAAGATATCAACGGCTGGCATCACTAGCTATCACCACTGCTTTCTGTGGTGTGGTCCACATGAGCCCTGTAGCTTTTTCATTTTGGGATCATACCCTAAAGTAATCTTCCAAAATGAATAAACAGCATGGATAAAATCCATACATCATGGTGGGCCCCACAGAGACCCTTCCACTAGGACACTATGGGGCCCACCATGATATTTTTGTTTTGGGTCAATGCTGGCCATCCATTTTTCCAGTTCATTTGAGGGCATGAGCCCCAAATCCAACCAGATCCCAAGCCCAAGTAGACCTCACCATGTAAAAACAGTGGGGATTATGACATCTATCATTGAAACCTTCCTAGGACCCACTATGATACTTATTTTCCATCTAACCTGTCAATATATAACCTCACACAGACCCTGGATGAAGGGAAACATAAATATCAGCTTGATCCAAAACTTTTGTAGCTGCTAAGTAAGTTCTTAATGGTGGGTGTTTCATCACCACTATTCTCTACGGTGAGGTCCACTTTAGCTTTGGATAGGCTTTCATTTTGGGCTCATGCCCTAAAATGAGCTGGAAAAATAGATGGATGGTATTGATGGAAAGCACATTTATGATGGTGGGCCCTATAGCGCTGCCACCAGGTAATTGGCTTTCGACAACAAGGATCACACCAATACAAACCATAAACAAGGAACAATCTCCAAACGAGGACTCTCCGGTCGTTCAACTACCTGCCCTGCATCATAACCAATATTGCAGCACCAAAAGTAGCCTTCAGATCACTCATCTCTACATCTAGTTTCAATCCAACTATTGGTCCAAATTGTTGACAATGGACGGCAATGGTAGAGATCTTCGTAGCTAATGAAACATGTGAGTTACCTTCCATTTTTTGGGTCCGGCTCCATGGCTCTGGTAGACAGACTGTTTGAGTGTGAATTGCCCATGCGGTGTGGATGTATGTGACTGTGTGGGGTGAGCGCCCATTTGGTGTGGTTGTGTGTGAGTGTGTGGTGTAGGTGTGTGTATCAAAAAAAAAAAAAAAGAAAAAAAGAAAAAGAAAAATTTGTGAGATGGAGAAAGACCTCGCATACAAATGCCAACTTCTCATAAGTGTGATATATCATATCCATTGAAAATAGAAAACTTACTATCAAAAGTATCTGATGATAGAAAAATCTAGACGGTTCAATTAAAAAAAATTGCTGAAAGTTATTACTGAATATTGGCCGTTCATCTATTCTCCAACAACCATTTTTTTCTCCAAACAAAAACATTCTCTCACACTATAAACAGCCCCTATGGAGAGGGATTCAAACACTTAACATTCCACTCTGATACCATATCAAACAACCACTTGATCTAAAAGCTCTAGCCATTAAAGGACGGTGTATCAATGTATATCAAGGGACTCTAACAGGAACAGATTTTAAATTTATTTCATTTTAGCTGTGCGGTGGGCAGGGCGGAGCCAGGATTTTCTTCCAAGGGGGGCAAGGCACAAGCATGAAGTAACGGATGGATGGGGTGTATTTCTCACCAACATCACGGTGGCCTTGGCCACCTAAGGTTTCGCAGTGTAGGAAATCCACACCCTTTTGTGGGCCCACCATGATTTATGTAATGTATCCACACCGTCCATCCATTGGGAGAGATCATTTTAAGGCATGAGCCAAACAATGAGGCATATCCAACGTTCAAGTGGACCCCACCACAGAAAACAGTGGGGATTGAGCGCCTACCATTAAAAACTTCTGGGCCACAGAACTTTTCATTTTTGTCCATGTCTGTGTGAACTTATGAATAGGTTGGATATCAAATAAACATTATGGTGGGTCCTAGGAAGGTGTCAACAGTTTCTGTGGTGGGTCCATTTGACCTTTGAATCTGCTCCATTCTTTGTTTCAAGCCATAAAATAATCTCTCAAATTGGTTAGACGGTGTGGATACAATACATACATCATGGTGGGGTCCATGGAACTTACTGACGTGACTTGAACTGTAATAGCCAATTCGTGGAAGCGGATTGCGTACTGACTACCTCACTATGCTAAGCGTACTGTGTAAACTCTGTGAGGTCCATCGTGATCTATCCTGATCTATGTATCTTATCCACTCTGTTCATCCCTTTTAGCAGATAATTTTAGGGCCTGATTCCAAAAAATGAAGTATATAAAAAGCTCAAGTGGACCACACCACAGGAAATAGTGTGAATTGAAAGTCTGCCCTTAAAAAATTCTTGGGGCGAACAGAAGTTAAGTTGATATTTTTTTTTCCCTCATCCATGTCTTTGTGATCATAGGAACAAGTTGGATGACATATAAACATCACTTTTGGCCCTAGTAAGGTTTCAACGGTTGAAATCATTATTCTTTCTGTTTCCTGTGGTATGGTCCACTTGAGCTTTAAATACGCTGTAATTTGTGGCTCAGCGTCTAAAAAGAGATGAAAAAATGGATGGACCGGGTGGATTAAGCACATACATCCATGGTATTACCATTTACTCTGTACCATAAAACTCAGTAGGTAGTATGATTTCCTAATCGGCGTCGGAGATTTCATGAGGACCAATGCAGATTTCCGCCAAAGCCGCTCCATGAAGTTCCTACGCTGGGAGATTACATGGGCCCACCGTGATTTTTTTTTATCAATCCACACTGTCCATCCATTTTTCCTGCTTATTTTAGGACAGGAAAGCAAAAATGAGGCGGATCTAAGACTCAACTGGGACCACACCACATGAACCAATCCGGAATGAACTCTCACGGTTGAAATCTCAGGGAGGGGGGGGGGGGGGGGGGGGGGGGGGGGGGGGGGGGCGCGGCCCTCTATGTGGCTCCGCCCCTGGTGGTGGGGGCCATTTACCATCTTACTTAGGTGAGTCCAGTTGTTATGCCAGGGGTGTCCATGGGCTGGGCCAAGCTCTGTCAGAGCCCAGCTCGCATCTTTCAAGCTAAGAACAAACCCAACCTGGGCCCATGACGGGTAAAAAGTCGTCCAGCCTGGCACGAAATATTTTGCTGGGCCTGGTCCAAGCCCAGTCTGGCAAACTCCCATGAAATGTTTGATTCTAGAGTGTTATTTAATAAAGTGCATTACAGTTCGCAACTCAACTATTACAACAAAAAACCTGCTAGAATTCTTCATGATAGTGAAAATCTGGGCGATCTGATTCCCAGGTGATTTTGATACGCGCACTTCCAAATGCAGCCATAAATGTCAAAATGGCAAGTGGTTGGGACATCCAAGCCATGCATCAGGTGGCCCCCACCGTGTAGATGACCCAACCGTGGGCCCTATTGTACATATCATCTGTCCAAAAATCAGGGGTATGTTGCACAGGTGGACTTGCTTTTGTACAAGTTTCCGTTGGGTCCCATTGTTATCTGCCTGCTTTGTAGTTGAACAGCCTGGATCCTCGGGCTACTGATCTAAATGATGGATCACACCCCGCGTTCGGATTGGATCCAATACACGTGTAGGTTTGGTAGCACGTGTTGGTCATCACAGCTGACTTTAGGGCCTGTTTGGCCAACGGTATTAGGTGGAAGTAGGTTCGCTGGAATTAAGAAAATTGCAATAAATGCACTTGCCGGGAATTGTCTTTGAATTGGGTTTATCCCAGGAACTGTAATGCCATGTTTGGAATCGGCCACAGTTACGTTCAATTCGTCTTGATGATTACACTCCTTGTTTGGAGCACAAATGTAACTGACGTATTACTAACGAGTCTCACCTTTTGTATTATTCATTCGATGAGAATGCTGGATATGAAATCGTATCAAAGGAGTTTTGAGAGAACCTGCCACTTGCGCCCGCTGTTTTTCATCCCATAACAAATGCGAGGCAAACGTATTTCTTGGATTAGAAATGTGGGATATCTAATACCATCCATTGTATTCCCACTTAATGCATCTGGCCAAACAAGCCCTTATGGACTTGAAGTTTGCTAATTCTGAAAGCGATGTCCTCGTGCTGGGACACGTGGCAATATGAAACACATATGCTTTCCAATGTTTTAAAAATCAGGCCGTTTTTACTCACGTAGGCCACTGTGGTTTGTGTCCGTCGTTTGTCCTTTGGGTCGTGTACGGGAATCTATTCATGCCCATATTTCATCTGGGCCTGTTAGCATCCAAACTACCTATCTGGACCGTCCATTAGGTCCAGTGCACTCTCCTCATAGGTTCCCTTGAGAAATTCATGCTGATCGAATAATTGAAATCATCTAATTAGTGACAGACAAAATGGATGTATAATTTTGTGCTTGGGAGATAGGCTCAGTGATGCATGTATAGAACCATCTGACTGCTGTGATCTTTTCCTTAGTAGCTGAAGAAGAGGGACTAGATCTAATAGACGTTTCAGATAGGCGATAGGAATATCAACAAGTTCAAATGCAACTGTGTACACCATACGCCTTAAGGTTTGGGTACATGAGGGTCGCTGGATCATTACTCAACATAGATCACGCGTTGGCATATCAGTACGCAAGGCTTTCGCAGGACATCCGGATTCATCATCCTGACAGTGAAATGCACAAAACTTCACGATTCAGCGGGCGCGGATTTCCTGCAAAAGCCTTGCGCAAGGTGGGGCCCACAGTGATGTTTTTTGATAAATCCACCCTGTCCATCCGTTTTGGGAGCTCATTTTAGGACATGAGAACAAAAATGAACCATATCCAAGACTTAAGTGGGCCTAACTACAGGAAAAGGTGGGTAGGTAAATTACTACCGTTGAAACTTCCTTGGGTCCACAGTGATGTTTATATGACATCCATACCGTTCATAACGTCACTACTAATGGGATGAACTGGAAACACAAATATTATCTTGATTCAAAACTCCTGTGCTCCACAAATATTTCAACTGTGCACGTTTAATCTTCACGTTTTCGGCCCACTTGAGTCTTCGATCCGATTTATTTTTATTTGCATGTCCTAAAATGAGTTCCCAAAATGGATGGACAGGGTGGATTTATCAAAAAATTCACTTTGGGCCCCACCTTGGTTGCCAGCGCAGGAACTTCCTGCGCAAGGCTTTCCGAGGAAGTCCGCCCCCGATTCAGCATGGTAGGGTGGATAAAAACACGCCGCACCAGAATTTTGATGTCGACGAGATGGTGAGCCAATAGTCTCATGATATGGTGAGATATGATCGGCTTACTATATGTGTATGCTTTTTTTTTTTTTTTTCACTTCCACACGCACTCGCACCACAGTGGAATAGTATGCAAACCCATGACCTCGTATTAAAACTCTTGTGGGTCTACCACTAAGGCATGAGTAAGGGCTTATGCGCTTACTGTATGAGTATGCCTTGCCAAACATACTGGACCCTAATGCAGGGCCATCTAAAGGCAAGCTGAGGCAAGCCAAGGATCTAAATGAAATCTTTTTTATTTAAAATATTAAAAAAATATTAATTAAAAAGTAAACTAGATGGGGAGAAGGTGGGCTGGATTGCCTGCTAACTCTACCTAGGTCAGTGGGCCTTACAATGATGTATGCATTTTATCCACACTGTCCATCCATTTTGGGTCATTATTTTGGGGGCATGAGGCTACAAAATAAGGCAGACCCCAATCTAAGGGGGACCACACACTGGAAAATGGTGGTGATTGAATGCCCACCATTAAAAACTTTCTACAACCCAATGTGATGTAATTTATTTTCCATCCAACTTGTTGACATACCTGGATGAAGGGAAAACACAAACATCAGCTTGATCTAAAACTTTTGTGGCCCCTAAGAAGTTTTTATTAGTAGGCATTCATTCATTGATGTTTTCTGGTATAATGTGGTCGACTTGAGATTTTGATCTGCCTTGTATTTAGGCTCGTACCCTAAAATGAGCTGGCAAAATGGATGGATGGTGTGGATAAAACACATGCATCATGGTGGGCCTAAAGAACAGTGTCAGTAGGCAATCTGTCGGACAGATCAGGTGCACCCCAGCTGTACTTACAGCTTTGAACATGGGCCCACCTTATTATATGTATTGTATATCCATGCCGTACATCTGTTTTGTCAGACTGCTTTAGGTCATGAATCATAATCACAAAAGAGAATCACATACATATCTTAAATGGACGACACATGAGAAAACAGTGGTGATTAAATATATATTAAAAACTCTGTGATTGTCATTTTTGGATCAAGCTTATATTTGTTTTTTTCCCTTCATCCAGGTCTGTGTCACCTTACCAACATGTTAGATGGCAAATAAACATTACAGTGGACCTTAGGAAGTTTTAATGTTGAGTGTTCAATGGCCATTGTTTCCTATAATGTGGTGCACTTGAGATTTGGATCTGCTTCATTTTTGTTGTCACGTGCTAAAGTGAGCTGGCAAAACAGATGGATGACGTGGATATGCAGTATACATATCAAGGTGGGCCCATGGTCTGGGCCGCAACTAATATGCTCTGGCAATCCGCGTCCAGTGGGCCCACTGGAATCGGGCGCCGCTGCTGCGGTCGAATCATGGAAGTGGACTGCGTACCGAGTAACTCGGTACACTGCAGCGTACTGAGGAAACTCTTTGGGGCCACCGGTGACGCATGTTTTACAAGCTCATTTTGGGGCATGAACTAAAATTTAAGCATGGCTCAAGTGGGCCACACCACAAAAACAGTGTGAATTGAACGTCAACAGTTGAAAACTTCCTGGGGCCACATGAGGTTTAGATCAGGCTGATAATTTTTTTTCCATCCATCCATGCCTGTGTGACCTTATGGGCAGGGTTGGATGACAAATAAACATCATTGCAGGGCCTAGGGAGGTTTCAAGGTTGAACGTCATCATCCACACTGTTTCCTGTGGTGTGTCCACTTGAGCTTTGGGTATGTTTCAGTTTTTGGTTCATCCCTTAAAATGATCCAGAAAAATGGATGGACAGCGTGGATAGGATATATATGTTGACGGTGGGCCTTAAAATATGAGGCTTCACTCCTCCAGTAGCCTTAGGAGACCGCCTAAGGTGCCGGCCGAGCCAGGCCTGACCTAATGTTAAAAATAGGCAGCGGGCTAACATATGGTGAACCAATTGAATCTCTCCACATAGTTACACTACCATTGGGTTGGCTCACTCACCACCCTAATCCACAATTCAAGAAGTCATACCTAAGACATAAAAGTAATTAAAATTGAAATGAGAAATTATGAGTTTTAGTTTATGGCTGCAGTTTAGATGTACTGTAGAAAGTGTCCCATGCAACTCATGTGGGGAGGAGAAGAGAGAAAATTGGGGAGAGATTTTGTCTAGGGAGAGAAAAAAGAGAAAAAAAAAAAGCAAAGGAGAAGAGTGCATCACATTCACATGGAGAGAGAGAGAGAGAGAGAGAGAGAGAGAGAGAGAGAACACCAACACCTTTGGGACAGTGGTAGACTGAGTGAGGATAACCTCGTTTCAACAATGAGGTTTAAGTATCGATTCCCAACATGTGGTGGCTAACATTGCATGGTGACTAATATTGTGTGTGTTAACAGTGGAATGTGTGTGCTAACCCAAAAAAAGAAAGAGAGAGAGAGGGAGAGGAATTTTTCAATCCTAAATAAGCCATCCCACTTTTTTATTATTATTATTTTTTTTTTCATTTTTTGGCTTACTTGAATTTAGAGTAGGTGTTGCAACAGATATATCATATGGATATTAAACAATTATCATGGTGGCCTCCGAGCAGCTTTTATTGGACAACCTTTATTGGGATCATACTAGGGTTGAAAGTTGGGTGGATTGATCAACCCAACCCAACCCAACCCAACCCAACCCAACCTTGGGTTGGGAATTCTCAACCCAAACTCGACCCATGCAGGCTCGGTCGGGTTGGTCGGGTGATGTAGAACGGGTCGCTGATTATTTCATGGCCCAGATGGATTAAAGGAAGATCGGTCGGAGTCGAGAGTGATCCGAACCGTCAGGACCGTAAACCGGCCGTATCTCGCAATCCGGAATAAGTTTCAGGATATATAATATATCAATTTGGGGTAGCTCGAGCTACTTTAGCCAACCAACCCCGCTACGTCGGGTTGCCTAGGCCGGAATCGCGAGATTCGACCGTATCGACGGTCATTAGGCTAGTTTATTTTCAGTTTTAATATTTATAGTAAATTTTAATTCGATCATAACTTTGGATCTGTAGGGCTTTAGAGTTAGTGCCCAACATGAAAAGGGCTTAGAATATTTAGTAGAACAACATGGTTGATGCCGCTTGATACCTTTCTATTTTTGGCCGAAAACCAAGAGTTCTAGTAGGATTGAACGACTTCTATAAATAGTAAGTTTACTATTTATAGTACTAAGTTGCGTTTTCTAGGTGTTTAAGTTGGAGTTGGAGTCTAATACTTTACCTAGGTTTTAGTTTCCTATTTATATGCATTGTAATTCCGTTTATTATTCATTGAATTATCAAAAACATTATTCGGAATTAATTTCCTTTTTTATTATCCTTTTATTTCTTCTCATGGATTCGACAAACTTTCGGTTAGGGAGACGGTGATCGACCTACCACGTCCTCCCTGCGTCATCAGGTTGGTTGGGTTGATGCATGCTAATATTTTCGTTATTATATTAGTCTAATATGTTTCAATACATGTCTTATTTTTTGTACCTATAACTTTATTAATTATATATGTAGTTATTTATTATAAAGCATTTCACTTTTTTTAAACGAATAAGCTAAAATATACAATAATTACTCATTTAACACATATCAAATTTTCAAAACATTATAAATTTACTTACTAAAGTAATATAAACTAGTAAGTTTACTTAACTAATGTATAATAAAATTCTAAGTAACTTGTATATAGATCGGGTTCGGGTTGGTTCGAGCAACCCAAGACCTCAACCCAAGCCTGACCCAAGCTTTATCGGGTTGGTGTTTGCATAGCCCAAGCTCAAGATTGGGTCTGATACTTCCTGCCCAAGCCCAACCCAATGTCGGGTCGGTTACAGGTCAGTTGGGTTGAACCCGCCCAACTTTCAGCCCTAGATCGTACTACTCACACACCTAGGCGGGAGTGAATTAGCTGTTACCCTGGTAACTCCTTAGTGGGTGTTACCCCTACCATGTGGGGCCTACCTTGATGTATTTTTTGCATATCCATGCCGTTCATCTGTTGTTACGCCTAATTTTACAACATGATCCAAAATTATTAGAAGATCCTGTGGCGATACCAATAGAAAGAGAGATGAATAATTATTAAAAACATTTTGCAGGCTTGTTTTTAATTAGATCAAGCCGATCTTTAAATTTTCCCTTCATCCAGACCTTCTTGATATTATGAAGAGCTTGGATTGCAAATAAACGTACATTACCAGAACATTACGATGGGCTCTTTGGAATTTTTAATGGTGGGCACTCAATCAGCACTGTTTCCAGTGGTATGGTCCACTTGAGATTTTGATTTGCATAATGTTTGGAATACCATCCTAAAATTGGCTGGAGAAACGGATGGACAGTGAGGATATACAAAATACTATCCATGTGGGCCACACGGTACTGTTCCCGGGGTAACACCTAATTCGCTCCCCACATAGGCAGTAAGGGCGGGCAGATAAAATCCAAGCCATTAGTTGAGGCAACTGACCTCAAACCTCCTATAAACAAGTAGATTTTCAACATTACTGAGTATCATAAAAATGTTATTTAAGTTCCTAAATCCGGAAGGTTGCCACTCTTTTAAAACTAATTACATACGCAAAATTTTACACATGCTCCTCACATTATATAGTGTTATACATAGTAGAGATAATAAACAAAATTATGCTTAATTAATTATATCAACCACTCTGATTTTTGGGCCTGCCACTTATTTATAATCGGTTTAGTAATTTAAGTTGTTTAATTCGAGTGATTGTGTGACAAATATACAATTATAGCCCAGTGCGTGCATGTCAAATACTGCCTTGAATGGTGAAGTAAGAAAACACTGACTGTGGGAGGCCCATCTTGATTTATTTCCACATTGTCTATTATCTATTTATTTCCACATTCTAGGAAATGGCCAAAAAAATTGACGCAGATTCAAATCTCAAATGGATCACACCACAAGAAACAATGGTGATTGAACGCTCACCATTAAAAGCTTACTATGGCCCATTGTAATATTTATTTGTCATCCAAGCTATAGATAAGGTCACACAGACCTAAACGAATGGAAAACACAAATATCAAATTGTAGGCATTCAAAACTTTTGGGGCCAACAATTAGTTTTTAACTGTGGGCATTCAATCACCACTATTTTTATTGGTGTGGTCCACTTGAGATTTGAAATGACTTCATTTTATGCATCATGCCCTAAAATGAGCTAGCAAAACGGACGGACGTGGATACACGAGTATACAACACAGATATAAAGGTGGCCCCACGCTCATGTCCTCACCGGAATCTGCAATCCCACGTGCTAGCTAGCAGATATTAAAATAAGTCCTCAAAACGAAAAGCAGGGGCATTGTAGTAGTTCTGTACATCCAGAGAGAAATTAAACCTGCCTGCCAAACGCTAACACATGCTGAAGGCATGACTTGCCCCTGTCAGACACCTGAGCCGTAAATACCCAACAAAAAGTTAAAAACTCTTGCCATCCGTCTGATTCCTGGAGGAACTCAGATTGGATACTACCACGCTCGTCCCTGGCTAGGAATGAAAAGTGGCTCTGAGGGGCCACCATGATGCATGGGTTTTATCCACACCGTCCATCTATTTTTCCATATCATTTTATGGTAGAAGCCAAGAAATGAGGAAGTTCCCAGGCTCAGGTGGACCACACAGTGGGGATTAAATACCCACTGTTGAAAGCTTGGGGCAGGATGGCAATCAACCGTCACGGTGGGCCCTAGGAAGGTCTCAATGGTGGTTGTCATTATCACCATTGCTTCCTGTGGTCCACCTGAGCATTAGATCTATCTCATTTTTGGGCCTGTACCCTAAAATGATATGGCAATATGGATGAATAGTGTGGATAAAACCCATACATCACGGTGGGCCCCCAGAGCCTCTGCCTGTTCCTAGTTAGAGACAGGCGTTGAGAACCCAGGCTCACCCAAGATGGTGCGGTGCTTACCGTGTGGCCTACCTTGACATATGTATTTTGTATCCATGCCGTTCATCTGTTTTTACATGTCATTTCAGGATATTATTCCAAAAATGAAGCAGATCCAGTTATCAGGTCGATCATACCATCGGAAATAGTGGTTATTGAATGCCCTACCATTAAAAACATCTTAGGGAGCACCTTGATGTTTTGGTACATTTATTTGCCATCCAATCTGTTGATAAGGTCACATAAGCCTGGATGAAGGGAAAAAAACAAATATCAGCTTGATCCAAAAATTTTGCAGCCCACTAATGGTCAATCATCCCTGTTGCGTATGGTATTGTTCGCCTGATGATTGGATCTGCTTCATTTTTGGAATACGCCCTAAAATGATATGTAAAAACAGATGCACGGCATTGATACAAAATACATACATCAAGGTGGGCCCACGGTAAGGGCTTCACCATCTTAGCTATGTGAGTCCGGGGTCTCAGCCAATCCGCTCCCTTGGCAGTCTGATATTAATTGCAGTCGGATATTAATTGAAGCAAGTGAAGTCTTTCATGTCCTGTCCTCGTGAAACATCTATATCATTACAGTTTAAATAACCTTTTTAACTTGAGAAGCTACCCACTTTCCCCTTTCTTATGGATCAAGCGTGTGACAATGCACACGTGTCATAAACAATATAAGTGTGGAGCAGCCTGATTTTGGTACAGTGCACGCTTAAAGTACACTGAGCATGATGAATGGCTGGGATCAGCAGAGCCGACTGATTTTGGTACAGTTCACACTTAAAGTACACTGAGCATGATGAATGGATGGGATCACCTGCAAGTGTGACATGTCAGGGGTACCTGTTGATCTAGACAATCCAGTAAGTGGGTCCCTGATGTGGATGGGCCATAATCCAAGTGGTGTGCTCATATGTATGACAATAACCATTTGATTCCTATAAATTATAGATGGTTACTTTTGTTTGCAGGATGAGTTGAGAATGTTAAGATGGCTATAAAAAAACTGATTTGGCTATTTCCATTTATATTGTCAGTGTGGATGGCATTTTGCATCTGGGCCCACCATTAGCTGCAGTATTCGTCGCTCATCACTTTATCTACCCTGGCATTCGATTTAATTCTCTGGATTGAATGGGTCCCACCAAGTTATTTTGTAGAAAGGTTGGTGATATATGATTGTAGGGTCGGATGCTCTCCTCCCAAATTTAGTACCCCTCTCATGATTGCTATATTAATTAATTAATTTTATTTTCTTATTATAGTCTTAGAATGGTGCCTAACATTGCAGTGTGACTAACAATGGGGTGTGTGTACTAAAAGAGCACTACAGTGGGCCAAGATTAGGCCATGATGTATTAAGATTTAATTGGGCCATGAAGTATGCATGCTTGGAAATAGTTATGCATTGAGTTCATATTAAACCGATGTCATGTGCTAGTGGGCCAATCAAACCTCATCACGTCAGCCCAGTATGTTGGTACTGGGCTGCTGTCGAGATCATGGTGTATGCATTATAAGCGACTGGTCCATCAAATGTGTCTACCCAGATTAGCTCTAGGGCCCTAAAAATCAGACCATTGCAAAACATTAGTGGGCCACAGCACAGTGGGTCCCACCATTGATTCTCACTAAGGCCCACCTTAACTAAATAACAACTTGATTTTTGTCCTAACCCCTCATTCAGATAAGATGAAGGGGACATCCCAGATACATTATATACAGCATGATGGAGCTCATTGAAAATGAAGGGTCAGGCATCCTCTTTCAACTTGGCCCTAGTTGTAGCTTACCTGGTTTCCATTTGGGCTGTTTTTTGGGCCTGGTGGCAACACAAGGCTACGTGTTTGGCAGAAGAGTGGATGTCTTGAATATATCACATGGGCCATACTTCTGTTGGGTACCACCATAAACTAGATATGTAAGGGGATAAGTGGAGCCCATGTGATGTACTCACAACTGCTGATCCGTCCATCAATTGCCTATCTCAGTTACTCCAAAGCACAAAAATCAGCCTAAACAGAAACTCGTGTGGGCCACATAACAAGGTACAAGTTGAGAGGGGACTCGCTCTTAATTTGTGAATTGCATCCATCCCACATAATATGCTCCCATTCAAGTTAGCCTGGCAATGGGCTGGACTTGGACAGCAAATCAAAATTTTGAATTGGGCTGGCCTAATGGCCTCACTTGATCATCTCAAAATCTAGGCCTGGGCCTCACTCATTTCTAGGCCTACATTCAACTAGCATGAAGGAATATCATTTGGCGCGTTATAATTCTAGTTTCATTAAAACTATGGCTAACCTCAAATAATATTGTTCCTGTCATGCACGTATACAATTTGGACACTACTAGACCACTAGGCTTTGTACACAAACATTGTATTGAAGCAAGTTGAATATCTTTTTGCACATGCATGTGTGCTTTTTTATGCTTCGTTACTAGTAATATTTCATTACACAATTTAAATAGGCATAAATTATAGTTCCCACGGGCTTTTCATGAGCTAGTTGCAAGAATAATGCAATATTTCTTCGTGTAGCAGCCATGAATGCCACACTAGAAGTACTTTGTTTCTTTGGCTCATTATTCTTGTCTTTCTAATGTCCTGAATTGGTTTAGGTTGTTGATTCACTTTTAGTAGCCTATGGTTAACATAATAATATGAACTGTTGAAACTAACTCTAGTTGCTCCATATCCTTTAAGCTTATCTCATCTTTCCCATGCATGTTCTAGATTTTTATGCATGGTAGTTCTTCAACGATAGCAGTAACTTTGCAATTATAAAACTAACTTGGAAAAAAATATTTATGAATGTTATTGCTCTTTATATTACTAGATTAGTTCCAATTGCATCTCATGTACTTGATCTAATATTGATTTGTCATTCGGCAACTTAAAATTGAAATTCTAACTTAATATTTTTGTTGTTAGCATCTTCAGTCTCATAATTCTTCACAAGCACATCCATAGCTTTATTTGCTATCTTTGTTTTCCTGTACATATTGTATAGTTGATTGGAAAGTAAAGTGCATTAAAGATATTATTCCAATGCAAGTAGTCGTCCTTCTCCAATTTCCTTATTTGAGCATCTTGTTTTATTATGGCACCCTTGGTAGTAGTGGGACTCGATCGGTTAAGGATGTTGGCAGTTTTGAAAGAGGTTAATAGAAAATGCACATCTTCTATTGTCGCCTACTATAGTTGTTTCCACCAAACTAGTCGAGACAGATGTCTTCATTCATGATCACCGACAGTTGCGCCATTACAATTATTCTTTCAAAAATATTAAAATTAAATGATTAATGAAATAGAAGAATAATGAATATTCATGTTCCAATTGCTATCTTTATAATAATTGCACCATCTAGAATCAAATCCATTGATCGTGAATGGGTTGCAACAATTCCACATCCAAGATAAATCAAAATCACATTGTTGCACAATAACACTACACTATTAAGGCAACATAAACACCTCAAAACACATGCCAAATGAATGAATGTAAATTTTAGATACAGCCCTCTCCATAAGAATAATAATGATAACATTGCAAATATAATAAAAGGCTGTGGTTAATTACTAAGGCTCTATTTGGTAGATGCCTAAACACGAGTTAATCCCATTTTAGATAATGGTGATTATATAAAAAAAAATTGACGCCCCTTTGATTACTGGACTCTTTTTCTTTGAATGTGTATGGTGTCCTTTAACTTTTGAATAATCTAGAACTTCAAATATGTCGTTTTGGGAGTATTTTGAGTATCCTCTATCCATGGTAAGGTCTACAATAAAAATGGTTTGGATCATTAAAAGTTAGGGTTAGCATGGACTGGGCCTAGGCCTAGAAAAATCAACAATTTGAAATGTTTTGGGAGTACTTTCAGGTATATATCCTCTATCAATGATGAGGCCTACCATTAGAACATTTTGGGTCATTGAAAATTAGAGGTAGCAAAAGTCTGAAACTAGGCCATGAACAGTTTTGGATATGGCCATGGTTAAAAATCCTAGCCTGCACCAACCTCAAGCCTGAACATTGCCATGCCTATTGAAAATATTCCCAATCCAAGGTTAAAACATGGTCTAGCTAAAACTGGTATATCACCCCATCGCACCATCATTGCCTACGAATGATTCACCTATGACCGCCCTGTATCTACCCAAGACAACCTGATATGGGAACGGACACCCGATGCGCCTATTTAAAACATGATCGAACTATAAAGGTACGGATACATCCCATTGCAACATGCCTGGATGTTTTCTAGCAAACCTTAGAAAGGAAAGGAAAGGAAAAAAAAAAAAAAACCACTGTGTTTTCCTTGTATACTTGGCACTTTTAGTATTGTGTCTTATGATAATTGTAATTTACGTCTTTTTATGCTTGAGAAGGTGATTTCATTTTGGTGCATGGTTGGGTTTTGCAAGACACTAGGTAAAGAAAAATAAAAAATAAGAGAGGTTTGCTAGAATACATTTCTATCCAAATGTGCAGTGACTTTAGCTTTTGAATCTGGATTTACCTTTCAATTATCCAAACCGTTATATGATGGGATTCACCTTGGATGAGTGATAAAAAGAAATATTTTAGCCCTTTGATCATTTGGCTCTTTTTCTTTGAAGGTGTATAGCCTTTTTAATTTGGAAGTACTTTATAGGCATCCTCTATCCATGGGGCTCCTGTAAAAATGTTTTGGGTCATTGAAAATTAGGGCTAGCTGTGTTCTTGGGCCTAGAAAAATTAACATTTTGAAATGTTTGGGGGGTATTTTTGTATATCCCCTATCCATGATAAGGCCCACCATCAAATGTCTCATTGAAAATTATAGGTAGCAACGGGCTGAACTGGGCTTAGAAAAATCAACATTTTGAATATAACCAGCCCAACCATTCAAAATCCTAGCCTAAACCAACCTTAGGTCTAATCATTATCATGGCTATTGAAAATAACCCTGATCCAAGGCTAAAGGTATCATCTAAAATTGGCATACTGCTTATTCGTACTAGCCTGATTTGGCCGGAAATAGCCTGATACGGCAGTGAATACGTAGCCATTTAAAACCTGATCCAGCTGCTAAAGTAGGGATGCGTCCTATTGCAATATGTATGGCTGTTTTCTAGGAAACCTTAGAAAAGAATTGAAAAAGAAAGAAATAGGCGATGGTTAGATGATTGTCACCCGCCATTCATGGATTTGTAGATTGGCCATTTTAAAGGATGATTCAAAGCCATTGATTTGTTAGTTGTGTGAACCGTACGTTGACATTTTCATTCAACCGTCCATCCAACTTCAAATGCAATATTTATGGTTGGGACATTGGGATTTTTTATGTAGGAGATGTGGAATTTTATTATATGGTCACACTTTCTGAGATCTTTCTATTCTAAAAATCAGGCCATTTCACTCACTCTCAGGTGTGCCATTGTGCAAAAGAAGCAGGTGTCCATTGCTTTTGCCTTCGCAATATGCAGGCAACACCCTCTCATAAAGCGAACTAGTGATTGATGTCTTTAACTGAATTCTCAACCTCCGCTTCTAGAGCCAGACAAAATTGAAATTGGAGTTCCACACAAATACCTGGTCTCAAGGAGAGAATTTGTCCAAGTAGCCTCCCTGAGTGTGGAACAAATTGATTTCTAAGATTGAATCTCCAAATAGTTCTGCCCACTGATTAAACATCTCAGATCTTTTTCTTGAGTTGCTTTCCAAGGTTTGCAAATGCCAAGCTCACATGCATGTAAAGCCCTGCCCATCTACAAGCAAGCATACATGCCAATATAGCCCAAGGGTATGAGATACGAATTCTCCATCGTCTAAGCACAAAGTTTGAATGTTTTGGCCTATCTATTATCCATTCTATTATCCGTATGGGTAATGGTATTACGTGTTGGGTGCGTTTCACACAAACCTTCGGATCTCGCCCCCCAATACACTAGAATTATGGACTATGCTAATGCAATAATCAAGAATAAACATCAACCACACGAACACAAAGAGTTTTTACGTGGAAAACCCTCTAAAGAGGTAAAAACCACGGGACCTAGTCCAGATCAATAATCCACTATCTCAGGGAACTGTTACAACCGATCACAAGCACACACCACTTGGATCAAACTTCTTCACCCACGTAGGGATGGATAAACTACAAGAGAATAGTAAAGGAGAAACGATCTCACTGATCCCGAGGACGTAGAAGCGCTGAGACGACCGTTGCGCAGAAGAACCCTTCTTCAAGCAACTTCTCCCTTCTACAAGCTTCCTCTTTCTCTCTCTTCTCTTTCTCCCTTCCTCTTTTTCTCTTCCTCTTTTTCTCTCTTTCTCACCTTGGACATGTTAGCAACCCAATGAGATGCCCTAATTCCGTTTTGGAGCGCTTAAGTACAAAAAACGGAAGAATTAGAGCCCAAATAGAAAACTGCGTACAAGCAGTCCGGGCAGGGTCGGGCGCCCGGTCACCAGACCGTCGGGCACCCGACCAACCAAAAAATAGTCCAGCGAGAAACATTAGAAAAAAACTGAATTTCGGGCGCCCGGACCAACATGGTCGGGCGCCCGGCCGGGTCATCGGGCGCCCGGTCACCAAAACCGTGGGGCGCCCGGAAATGGACAAAAGTGTCCAGCAGCAAACCTCCTTCTGGGGGGGAATTTTGGTCGCCCAGCCATTGTCTGGCCCGGGCGCCCGGCCTCACCCTGCTGCATTCTCTTCTCTGACAGTTTGAGGAGGAAAACTTCATCAAATCTCCCCCTTTCCGAATCAGGGAAAATTCACCTTCTTCAAGCCAGCCAGGTTTCTACAAACCTTAAACTTGCCCTTGAGCAAAACCTTGGTCATCATGTCTGACCCGTTATCGTCCGTATGGGCCTTCTCAAGCTGTAGCACCTTTTGTTCCAAAGTATCCCTGATCCAGTGATACCGAATCTCTATGTGCTTCGACTTGAAATGCTGACTTGGATTCTTACTCATGTGTATAGCACTTTGGCTATCGTAATAGACCACGTGCTCCTCCTGCTTCAGGGTGAGTTCCTGTAGGAATCTCTTCATCCAAAGCATCTCTTTGCATGCTTCTGTGACTGCAATGTACTCGGCCTCTGTCGTCGACAATGTTACGACCTTCTGTAACTTGCTCTGCCAAGAGACCGCTCCCCCTGCAAACGTGAACATGAACCCCGATGTAGACTTCCTGGAGTCTATGTCACCTGCCATATATGCATCTGTGTAGCCTTCTAACACAGGTTTTCCGTCACCATAGCATAGGCTCAACCTGGATAAGCCCCTCAGATACCGTAGTATCCACTTCACCGCTGCCCAATGTTCCTTGCCAGGATTAGCAAGATACCGGCTGACAACACCAACCGCATATGCTATGTCTGGGCGCGTACACACCATAGCATACATCAAACTTCCTACCGCTGACGCGTAGGGTGTCTTCCGCATCTCTTCTACTTCCGCCTTCGTCTTGGGACACTGCTTGTCGCTCAATTTGAAGTGACCATCCAGTGGAGTACTGACCGGCTTCGCTGCATTCATGTTGAACCGCTCTAGGACTTTATCAATATACCACTCTCGTGACAACCAAAGCTTCCTGCTGCTACTGTCACGGGTTATCTCCATTCCTAGGATCTGTTTTGCGGGGTCCAAGTCTTTCATCGCAAACAACTTGCCCAACTCCTGTTTCAGCCTGTCAATCTTCTTGATGTCTTTTCCCATGATGAGCATGTCATCAACGTACAATAGCAGAACTAAGAAATCACCGTCTGAGAACTTGCGTATGAACACACAGTGGTCCGACTCCATTCTGTCATATCCATGCTTTAACATGAACGAGTCAAACTTCTTGTACCATTGCCTAGGAGCTTGTTTCAGCCCATACAAGCTCTTCCTAAGCCTGCACACCATATGCTCTTTGCCCTTGACTTCGAACCCTTCTGGTTGACGCATGTAGATCTCTTCTTCCAGATCACCATGGAGAAAGGCAGTTTTGACATCTAACTGCTCTATCTCCAGATCCATACTAGCCGCCAACCCAAGCAACACCCGAATGGATGTCATCTTCATCATTGGTGAGAATATCTCCTCGAAGTTTATTCATTTTCTCTGACCAAACCCTTTCACCACAAGTCTGGCCTTGAACCTTGTCTGTGAATTCTTCTGCTCATTCTTCTTCCTGAACACCCACTTGTTGCTCAGAGCTTTCTTGCCCTTAGGCAATTTCACCATATCATAGGTGTGGTTCTTATGCAAGGATTCCATCTCCTCTTGCATAGCTTTCAACCACTCCCCCTTATGCTCGTCGGCTAGGGCCTCAGAATAGTCTTCTGGCTCTCCCCCATATGTGAGCATAATGTACTCATGCGGCGAGTGCTTCTTGGATGGATGTCTGTCTCTTGATGTCCTCCTCACCTGTGGCTCAACAGGTGGATCAAGTTGGGGCTGCTCCCCCTGTCCATCTTCTGTAGGGACTCCCTCATCCTCTGCACCTTGCTGTACTCCCCCGTCATCAGGCACCATGAGAGGAGTAACTGGATCCATATCTTCCAGTTCACCTGAACTGGGTTGGGTCTTCTCTGGCTTTTCAATGTCTTCTATACATTGATCTTCAATGAAAACCACATCTCTGCTCCTGACGAGCTTCTTCTCGGTCGGATCCCACAACCTGTAACCGAATTTTTCATCACCGTACCCTAAGAACACACACTGCCTAATCTTCATGTCGAGCTTGGAGCTCTCGTCCTTTGGTACGTGAACTGATGCCCTGCATCCAAACACCCTGAGATGACTGTACGATAGATCACGTCCAGTCCACACCTTCTCAGGTACTTCTCCATTCAACGGGGCTGATGGAGACATGTTTATCAAATACACTGCCGTGTGCATTGCTTCTCCCCAGAATATCTTGGGCAACTTTGTATGGGATAACATGCATCTGATTCTCTCTACAATGGTGCGATTCATTCGCTCAGCCACACCATTATGTTGGGGGTCTTGGGAACTGACTGTTCATGCCGTATACCCAGTGACTTGCAATACTCGTGGAAGTCACCTATGTATTCACCACCATTGTCAGTGCGGATGCACTTCAATGATCTGCCTGTCTCCCTCTCGACCACAGCATGAAACAGTTTAAACACACCAAAGACCTCGTCCTTGGATTTCAAAGCATACACCCAAACCCTCCTAGATGCATCATCTATAAATGTGACAAAATATAATGCCCCACCCAAAGTTTTTGTCCTCATAGGACCACAAATATCAGAATAAACCAAATCTAATGCATGTACTTTATTAATATGAGGAGTAGTTTTACCAAAAGAAACTCTATGCTGTTTCCCAAATAAATAGTCAATACAGGTTTTGAGAGGCATACCTGTCACATCTGGAAGGAGCTGCTTCTTTGCTAGTAGCTGAAGCCCTTTTTCACTCATGTGGCCTAGACGCCTGTGCCACACGTCAGTAGCTGAATCTTCCGCTGCGTTCAATCCACCCTTGCATACACTGACACTTACCTTGTAAAGGGTGCAACACTTCTTTCCTCTGGCTGCGATCATCGAACCCTTGATGAGCTTCCAGCGCCCACCAGCAAACCAGCTTTCATAACCATCATCATCCAGCCTTCCCGTTGACATCAAGTTGAGGCGAAGGTCTGGAATGTCTCTCACATCCCTGAGAACTAATGTGCAGCCCACATCGATCTTCAAACAAATATCACTGACCCCTACGATCTTCGAAATACCAGAATTTCCCATCTTCACTGTCCCACAGTCACCTGACTTGTAGCTTGTGAAGAAATCTCTTCATGGAGTCGCATGAAACGAGGCTCCCGAGTCTATAACCCAGTCGGTGTCCTAACTCGAAGCCGTAAGACAAGTATCGTGATTTGCCGAAAGAATAACAACTACGTCACCATTTGAGGCGACCGCAGTAGAATCTGATTCATCTTCCTTCTCCTTTCCTTTACCCTTCTTGTCACTCTTCTTCTTGTGACATTCATGCTTATAGTGGCCATTCTTGCCACAATTCCAGCATTCAACATCTTTCCTGACAACTGACTTGCCTCTTGATTTATCTCGGGCCTTTCCGCCCTTTCTGTTCTTTCCTCTCCCCCGATCTTGTGTCACAAGGGCCTTTTGTTGAGCAGGCCCTAGAGACTTCCTCCTTGTCTCCTCATTGAAGAGACAACTGGTTACCTGATCCATGGATACCTTTCCGTCTGGCGCGGAGTTACTTAGAGACACCACCAATGTCTCCCAACTGTCAGGCAATGAGCTAAGCAGTAGCAAAGCCTGAAGTTCATCATCCAGGACCATCTTCATGGCGGAGAGCTGGTTCACTATGTTGCTGACCTCATTCATGTGTTCAGCCACAGAACCACCATCTTTGAACTTGAGATTCACAAGTCGTCTTATCAGGAATATCTGATTGCCGGCTGTCTTCCTCTCATACAGCCCTTGCAATTTCAGCCATAGGCTAGCGGCTGAGGTCTCTGTAGACACATGGTGGAAAACGGAATCATCCAACCATTGTCTAATGAACCCCACTGCCTTCCGGTCCACTTTCTTCCAATCATCATCTAACATATCCTTTGTCTTCGCCGATATGCCTAGAATTGGAGCATATAAGTCCTTGCAATAGAGCAAGTCCTCCATCTTAGCCTTCCATATGGTCCAGTTAGAACCATTGAGGCTGATCATCCTTGATGAGCCACCTTTCATAATTCAGAACCGATCCCACACCATTCAAACAACCTAAACTCTCTGATACCACTTTGTTGGGTGCGTTTCACACAAACCTTCGGATCTCGCCCCCCAATACACTAGAATTATGGACTATGCTAATGCAATAATCAAGAATAAACATCAACCACACGAACACAAAGAGTTTTTACGTGGAAAACCCTCTAAAGAGGTAAAAACCACGAGACCTAGTCCAGATCAACAATCCACTATCTCAGGGAACTGTTACAACCGATCACAAGCACACACCGCTTGGATCAAACTTCTTCACCCACGCAGGGATGGATAAACTACAAGAGAATAGTAAAGGAGAAACGATCTCACCGATCCCAAGGACGTAGAGGCGCTGAGACGACCGTTGCGCAGAAGAACCTTTCTTCAAGCAACTTCTCCCTTCTACAAGCTTCCTCTTTCTCTCTCTTCTCCTTCTCTCTTCCTCTTTTTCTCTCTTTCTCACCTTGGACGTGTTAGCAACCCAATGGGATGCCCTAATCCCGTTTTGGAGCGCTTAAGTACCAAAAACGGAAGAATTAGAGCCAAAATAGGAAACTGCGAACAAGCAGTCCGCGCAAGGTCGGGCGCCCGATCACCAGACCGTCGGGCGCCCGGCCAACCAAAAAACAGTCCAGCGAGAAACATTAGAAAAAAACTTAATTTCGGGCGCCCGGACCAACATGGTCGGGGGCCCCGCCGGGTCATCTATCGGGCGCCTGGTCACCAAAACCGTGGGGCGCCCGGAAATGGACAAAAGTGTCCAGCAGCAAACCTCCTTCTGGGGGGGAATTTCGGTCGCCCAGCCACTATCTGGCCCGAGCGCCCGGCCTCACCCTGCTGCATTCTCTCCTCTGACAGTTTGAGGAGGAAAACTCCATCATTACGTTGGCCCATAATTCTTACAAGGTGTCACCCAACGTATGAACAATGGGATCGCACATACGTCAAGTCGATAACGGAATGTAGATGACTGAACGGAAAGCAGTTGTTTTGTTCGGCCAAGCATATCACCGAATAATAGACATGAGAGAGAGGCCAGGTTGAAGGCACAAGAAATTCTAGTGCCAAATAAACAGCATGCTACACAACATCACTTTTAACGTGTGGAACTTCTTTGGGTCCCACAATTATTTATGTTTCATATCCACACCGTCCATCAATTTTTACAGGTGATTCTAGAGCATGAGCCCAAAACCGAGGCACATCCAAAGCATACCTTCATGAAGGGAAAAACGCAAATAAAAGTTTGATAAGAACCTCCTATGGCCTCAAGAAGTTTTCAATAGTAGGCCTTCAATTTAGACTGTTTGTGTAATGTGGCCTAGTTGAGGTTGGTTCAGCCTCATTTTTTGTCAAGTTCCATAAAATGGTATGAGAAAATGGCTGGACGGTGTAGATCTGATAAATACATCATAATAGTGCCCACTGAAGTTTCACGTGTAAATACTTTCAGTATTCTTCTCTCAGGGGAATGTGCTGCACCACGGGAGGATATGAGGTGAGAACCCGACCTCACCCAATGCCGTATGGCCCTTACAGTGGTGCCCCCCTTGACAAGTGTATTCTATATCCACTGTCCATCTGTTTTTCCCGGATCATTTTAAAGAATTATCCAAAAATTGAAACAGTGGTAGTTTACCATTACCTATGCCATAGGAAACAGTGGTGATTTACCAATAATGGGCCACAAAAGTTCTGTATCAAGTTGATATATGTTTTTCCTCTTCAATAGAAACATTAAGGTAATCCCTAAGAATTTTTTAACAGTAGAGTATTCAATCACCACTTTTTCCTAGAGTATGGTCCACCTGATTATTGGATATTCTTAAATTTTGGTATAATGACCTAAAATGATCTGAAACTTCAGATGGACGGAGTGGATATAGAAAAAACAACTCAAGGTGGGCCCCACGGTAAGGGTTGCACCCTCTTTGGTGATGCCCAGTCTCACCTAATCCTCTCCCCTACATCACACAGCAAGCAGGGAGTTGTGAAATATACGTGGGCTCCACGATGATCTATTTGTTAGATCCACACCGTCAATTCATTTTTTCATATCATTATGGACTGTGAACCCCAAAACAATGCAGATTCAAAGTTAAAGTGTACCACATCATCGAGAACATTAGGAATTGATGCTACTATTGAAAACTTCCTGGGGCCACAGAATGCTCTTATCAAGCTGACATTTTTACTTTAACTTCATCTACGCATGTGTGATCTTATGAACAAGTTAGATGGAAAATAAGCCTTAATGTTGGCCCTAGAAAAGTTTCAACGGAAGTTTGTTCAATCCCCACTGCTTTATGTGGTGTGATCTACTTGATGTTTGGATGTACCTCGTTTTTGGAATCTTGCTCTAGATTTATCTGAAAAAAATTAATGGACGGTATAGATTTAACAAAAAAATCATGGTGGGACTTAGAAAAAGTTTCACACGTTAAAAGCCGGTTGTGTAGTTAGCAATGTATGTGGGAGATAAATACCTGGGTGTATCTTGGTAGATGGAGTCATCGAAAATGACGTGGACTAATGAGAAGCAATGGCGCTGGAGCTTCTTGTGCCTTCAATACAGACGATCCTCACTCGTAACGATTTGCCCCTAGCCATGACACGTGTGCAATGAGAAGGTCTGTGAGGCCCACTCGTCCATTTAGCCCATATTAAGACACGGGTCAAAAAACCGGGTTGATACAAAACTCTAGTGTGCCACATGCTGAGCAGGGAATAGTGGAAATGAGAAGCCTCACCATTCAAACCGTCATGTGGCCCCCTTGATGTTTATATGACGTACGAGCCTCATAAGGTAAGTAGCATGAAGAGAAAAACCAAACGCCAACTTGATCCAAAACTTCGGTGGGCTTAGGAAGGTTTTCAAAGTGTGCGTCCCAACCACACGTTTTGTGAGGTGTGACCCACTTAAATTTTCGATGAGTCTGATTTTTGGGTTCACATACTAATCGAAGTTGGCGCAAATAAACAGCACGTGTGTAAGTCACATTTGAGGTGGGCTGTTGGGCCACGTTTCTTTTTTGTGACAAGTGAGCTTTGTCAAAACGGCCAAAAATGCCTATGCTAACCATCTAGGCTCATGCTCTAAAGCATGCCAGTTGGACCTACGAACCATTTAGGCCCATGCTTGTAGGGCTCATGATCTAACGATATAGTGTAAGATCACATTAGCTGGGTCGCACATGATCATCAGTTTAGATCATGACCGTTGGATTATTTAGATTGAGCGATTCAGTAGGCCCCACTATGGTTGTGATCATTACAAATAGGTTTTGGGTGGGACGCTTGAACTGTGGTCCCTATACGCAGTTATTAAGCCCGATATGGAAACCTACGGTGTGCAGACCCTAGAGGAGAGAAGTGTGATGGATGAGCTTTTCTGGCCCTCTACTCTATAAATATATGTCTTGGTCCCTTCACCAACACATGTGAGAAAACCCTAGTCCCATTGAGAGTTTCTCCTAAAGGTGTAAGGTGCGGAAGACCAAGAGCTCTTCTTGACAACACGACAGCATCGAGAATGACTTCCCAATCAGGTACGCCTTTGAGATTATAGTGTAGAATCTCCATTGTTGATGTATAGACGATCCGATTATTCCACAATGTAAGATTCACATGTAGGTCCATGCCTATACCAGCCCACTATCCAATGTCGGTCGTTTAGCTTGACTTTATACCCTATCAAGTCGTATCCCAACCCATTTAGATATTGGGCCCAAATCATAGAAGCTTAACTTGAAGGCCAGCCCAAAGTTGGTTGAGGTAGGCCCACCTTCACCACTAACCAATGAATAGGCCAAGCAGACCTTCGACCTCACAGATCAGGCGAGTTCGCTCTCAAATGGGAAACACATGTACCATAAAAATGGTCGTTTAGGAAGAGACACAAATGAGCTCAATATAAACATGTGGTCCACATGATGATAGGGCATTCCTAATATTTCATCTATCCAATGATCCTAGCTATTCAAGGGAAAAATAATAATAATAATAATAACAATTGCAAGTAATTGTCCACATTTAACAGACACAGAATGGTGCATAAAGCCTAATCATAAGTAAAAAATACATGTCACATGTTATTGAGATGAGAAAAATTCTCATTTTACTAATCATAAAGCCTAATCACGATTACAAATACGTGTCTCATATTATGGAGATGAGAAAAATCCATATTTTACTAATCTGGCAGTTCTCACGATGAAATCTTCACATGCACATGGTTTCATTTGCATTTGTCTGCATTCACCTAGCCTATCTAGACATGCATTTAGGTCGGGCGCAGGGCAGGACATTACAATGTTTTGAATGAGTCTCTTACAATGTTTTGAATGATTCTCATACTCTTGTTGGCGGTGTCCCAATGGGCATTTGAAAAAGAACAATGATTTACATTGATTAGAATATATATATATATATATATATATATATATATATATATATATATATATATATATATATCTTGGCATATGATGGGACGCATTGGATGATAACTTCATCAGACTACATCCACTGGACCGACGTTGGCATTTTGAAAAGAGTTTTATAAACCATCCTTGTAACCAATAGTCTTTTTATTGTAATAGGATGGTATCTTTATCATATAACATTCATGATGCAATCTCTCTTTACCTAACATACGAGGACTAAACAAAGAAAAAGAAAGACATCTTACCATACATAAACCATCATTACAAGCACACTCCTAAGCCAAGACAAAATATGTAAAGCTCGTTGAAAATGGTATTCAACAAACATATTTTATTTTAAATCCTTCTCATCATAACTATTAATAACATCTCAGTAGTGACTGAAATAGGACGGACCTTCACCCAGCTGCTGTGACCTAACTTGTTCGTCTTGGTGAACCCTGACCCCGAGATAGAAGTCCTTTATTCCATGCATTTCTGTGGCAACATCTTTCATCTCCATTCGCTCTCTTGGAGATTCTGCAGAACACAACACACCAATTTTGACCATTGAACTCAAGCAGTCATGCATCTTCTTTCTTGTGTTGGTATGATTTCCGCTGCCTTGAGTAACTTCAGCTTCTTCTAAGAGAATTGGATCTACAATCTGCATTACTCGTTCAGGAAACGCCAACTTAGCAAAATGACGAAGGCTTAGATTGTCTTTAAACATGTTGTCGGTTGGCCTCTTTCTGGTTATCATCTCCAATAAAAGGATCCCGTAGCTGTAAACATCTCCTTGTGTGGATGCTTTGCCGCCCATGGCATACTCTGTAATTTATACATCTCATATTTGAATGTAAGCAACCAGTCATATGAGATGTATCCATTTATATTTATACAAGTAATGAGCATTTATATTTTTCCTAAACTTAGGAATTTCTAACATCAATCGACATGCCATGAACTTTGACTAGAGAATGGGTAGCCATTTTCGATCTTATTATTAATAATATTTTTAATTACTTGAGTAGCCAAATTTACTCTTGGTGTAGTTATATGAATATACTCTCATTTATGCCTAGGAATGTGCTATGGCTCAGAATTTTGGATATTCTTGCCTAAAAATGTGCAATGGTAAAAAAAACAAAAAGAATAATTAGAGTATTTACCACTGGTCCACATTCAACATGCACAAGTGGCCTACCTGATCAGAAGAAAGATCAGGCCAATAGAACCCACCTAAAGAACAGGCCTCTGTTTATGTGGAGTGCATAATGGTATGCCATTCAACAAGTGGGACCCACTATGAAAATAGTAGTCAATAAGAAGTTCTATTAATTAATTGAGCCACAAGTATGAGAAAATTTGGAAATTTCTAGATATATGACTAATGTTTGATATTCAAGTTATCATGTAGTTGATCAATGTACACGGATCTACCAAATCAACCGGCCAAAAGCATGATGTTAGCCTAGTGCTTGTTTGAAATGGATCTCATCAGCGGATGGATGGCTCTGATTTTTTGAATATATACCACAATGGCATAGTAGATAGTCTACTATTGTTGTACATGTGCCACCAAGAGAATTGATCTGTTCATCCAATAATCCATATATCTCTATCTACTTAGATTTAATGTTTTATGTTGCTTTTTTACGTACAAAACTTTGTTTTCCAACCACTGTGTTACCTTTGTAGAAAATCCACCGCCCAAAAGGTGGGATGCACTGTAAAGATGACCTTGGACAAAAATTAGGATGGTCCACTCATTAGGCAGCCTAAACCATCAAAATTAATTAACATTTGAATGATCTGAGTCGGTATGTTTGGGGCTCACCTAACATCTCAATTGGTCCAATTTTATTCACCTTGGAGAAGCTGTTTGCATGGCTCAGGTTTTTATACAATTGATACATTTGAAAGCTAATTGGTGAGAAAAAAAAGCACTAAATATGAAAGTTAACATGCAACGTGGCCTGTAAACATTTCTCCTCTAGATATATATTGACTAAGTTAATTGTTTTTCCTTTTTTCCTCAAGTACTTAAAATAATTAAGAAGCTTGCTGCCCGGCCCAGGCACAAACAGTACTAACATTGTAGGTTTTTGAAGATATGGCGGGTCCCAAAGAGGACAGTCTACAAAAGTCAGGCAGTCCACTAACCTCGCTGGTTGGATGTCTGTCCTGAGTGGACCACATCATAGGAAACAGTGGAGATTGAACACCCACTGTTAAGAGCTTCTCGAGGGCCACCAAAGTTTCGGATCAAGATGATATTAGTATTTTACCTTCACCCAGGTCTGTGTAACCTAATCAACCGATTGGATAGCATATAAACATTAAAGGGGGCCCTAGGAAGTTTTTGATGGTGGCAATTCAATTGTCATTGTTTTCTGTGGTGTGGTCCACATGAGATTTGGATATGCCTCATTTTGGGGTAATATGAGCTCTCAACATGGATGGACAGAGTGGATAAAACACATACATCATCGTGGGCCCTTAAAGCTTTGCCAGCATCTACTAGCTTTGAGGTGGGTGCTAGAGGCGTCACTATCGAAACCCGAATCCGAATCTGGCAAGTAGTTATTTTTAGGAAATTTGACAAAGAACTACTTAATATGGAATTTACATTCTAGTGCCTCTCTCGGAAAGGTATTGGCTACTTTGGTGGGCCCCACTGTGATATTTAGGTAAAATCCATCTTGACCACTAGGTGTATCACCTTATGCTAGGCCAAGGGCCCAAACATCACCCCATCTTTGATTCAGGTGGACCAGATGATTGGAAATAGTGTACATGGTAATTATCACCCTCCAAAGTATTTCCCTTGGTATGGCCCACCTGAATCACAGATGAGCATGGCTTTTAGCTCCAAGCCCAAATATTTGTGTGGTATCTAATGGTTGGAGTGAATTTCATATAATCATCACGGTGGGCCAACAAACTTAAACGAGCGAGGACATCTCTTTTCCAACTACTTTCTTTGGTGTGGCCCACCTAAATCACTAGTCATTAATTATGATTTTTTGAGATTGGTCCTAAGCTAGGATTACCCATCTAATTGATGGAGTAGACGTTACATAAGCATCATGGAGGAACTCACCAAAAAAAGTTGGGAGACATAAGCCTACCCTTGATTTTTATGGCACCCACAGTTGAAATCATGTAAAATCCACACCAATCAATAGATTCCACAAAAAAAACATGCAGGGGCTAGCCTTGCCTTGAACACTGTTTCCAATCATATTGTCGACCAGAATCACATGTGGAGCTGATCTTTGGGCATTTGAGGGTGACACACATGATGGTAGGGGATTTGACATGAACATCACAGTGGAGCGCACCTGAGCCAGCCACCCATTTGCTCTCACAGCCCTCGATACTAAAGGTAGTGGAATTTAGTTATATGGATTAATGAGGTAGTTTTTTGAAAAAGGCATGGATATGTAAATTTCATGCTAATCAGGTACTTTTTTCTTTAAAAAATCTCTTATTTTTATAGCATGGCTACAACATGGACACGCTACATGCTTAGATACAATGTCCCAGGCACCCACGTTTTGCACATTGTGTGTGGGGCTAGCTAGAAAGCCACTTGGAAACAATTGGCAGCTTCACACAACATACTTTTGTTTTTTTTTTAGGGATGATACTTTATTGCTGAAAAAGAACATAAAGAGAACCACATAATAGGGCCCAAAAATCATCCCAATTTGTGATACAGGTGGATTAGATGATATAGGTGGATTAGAATAGGGCCTCTAAACTATTTCCCTTCAGGTGGCCCCATGCACTTGTACCAGGGATCACTTGATTTTTGGTCCCTAGGCCTTGATTTTAGTGTGCCATCTAATGGTTGGAGTGAATTTCATATTATCATCATGGTGGGCCCTATAAAAATTCAAGGGTGGATATCTCTCTCATATTTCATTTGGTGTGGTCCACTTGAATGATAGGTCAGCCTGATCTTTTGGCCCTAAACCTATCTTGGGATGACACATCTAATGGTTGAAGAGGATTTCACATAAACATACAGTGGGCCATGTAAAAAATCAACTGTGTACATCACTCTCCCCCACGGTTTCCCTTGGTATAATCTGATTTTCCCCAAAGGACCGCTTGGTATGGTCCACCTACATAATGAATCAGTCTGATATTTTGGCCTTAAGCCTATTACAGGGTTGGGTAATATCAGAAAGGCATGGAGGCTGGATTGTACTCGTTGCACAGCAGGATGGGTTTGGGGCGAATTTTGCAGATAGTTCTTTTTATGAGGTTGGTAGGAGTTATATGATAGGTGAGGTCAGGCATTTTTTGGTGGAGCCCACCTGAAGTTCGTTGTTGTATATGGCTGTTGCCTTTAATAAGCGGATTGCATGGTGTACCACACACCATGACTTGGCAGGTGTATTGAGGTCAGCAAGTTCTGCGGCCTCACAAAGAGGTATGTGTTATATCCAAACCGTCTATTTAGTTTGCGAGATCGTGGTAAGGCTTTACACTGAAAATGAGATGGATCCAAAGTTCAAGTGGACCACATTATAGAGAGCACTGGAGAGTGAATGTCTACCATAATGGTGGGCCCTAGCGATGTTTTAACGGTTAGATTCATTGTCTCAACTGCCTTTTGTGGTGTGGTCCACTTGAGCTTTGGATATGACTCATTTTGGGTATCATGCCCTAAAATGACCTCGCCAAATAGATGGATGGTGTGGATATACTAGATATATCACTGCAGGGTCCATAAAACCTTCATCCTCTGCAGATCCTTTGTACTTTCATGGTGCTTGAGGACAGGTGCACGCCCACGTAGACAGATCAGCAGGTACACTAGCCAATTTGCTCCTCTTTAATAATATATTAGGTCGAATCAGTCCACCTTTTTCTTTAGAAAAAAAAAGGCCTAATAATAGTAATAGTAATGATGATGATGAGCACAACGACAACAATAATGATGATGATAGGAAATAGATGAAGTTGTTACCTGGAGCGATGTACCCAATTGAGCCCTTCACTCCAACTGAGCTAGTTTGAGCAACCTCAGGTAAGAACCTGGCTAGCCCGAAATCACCCACACGAGCAATCATGTCATCATCAAGAAGAATGTTGCTCGGCTTTAAATCTCGATGAATGATTGACATTTGGCAATGATTATGCAGATAATCCAGTGCAGAAGCCACATCTATAGCTATGTTTAGCCTTTGAGTAAACTTCAAGTTCCTTCTCAGCTGTTCAGGGCCATCTCTGTGCAACCACATGTCTAGACTTCCATTGGGCATGTACTTGTAAACAAGAGCTTTAAAATCATTGCCCTTAAAATCAATGCTCGAGCAACAGGTAAAGATCTTAACAAGATTTCGATGCCTAATATTTCTCAAGGCTTCGCATTCGGCCATGAAGCTCCTCAGCGCTCCTCCTTGTTGAAGGTTGAAGACTTTCACTGCTACCATAGTTCCAACACGATCCAGAATCCCTTTATATACGGCACCAAAACTTCCAGTGCCAACCAAATTGGCAGGAGAGAACTCATCGGTTGCTTTAAAGAGCTCCGCATAAGACACGTTCATAAAAGGATCCTCCACAGAAGGCACAGCAAAAGGTTTCCTTCCCGACTTTCTTACCCAACAAAGAAGAGTAAAGAAACATGATAATGAAACAAGACACAGGACAACGCCAATAACTGAGAATTTTACTTTTGAAGCAAGAGACTTCCCCCCTTTCTTGGAAGCTTGGCTAGAGCATGGAGGCAATTGTAATTCTTGAATACCCCCACAAAGCTTACTATTTCCGAGCACTGAAACTTGGCTGGCATTTTGAAAGACCCCTTGTTTTGGTAATTCACCCTCGAAATTATTGAAGGATAGATTTAGATACTCTAGAGCAAACTCCTCCAGATATCTTGGAATTTCCCCAGATAAATTGTTGCGTGAAAGATCCAGGGATCGAAGGCCTTTTAGAGTACTAAATGTTGGAGGAATTGATCCCTGAAATAAGTTCCCATCCAACCAGAGATACTCTATGCTGGGACAATTGCCTAGCCAGCTTGGAATTTCGCCTGACAATTTGTTATTAAAAATGCCGAATGTTCCAAGAGCTTGCAAGTAACTGGCTTCATGTGGCAGATCAGTAAAAAAGTTGTTTTGAGCTTGGAGATTAATCAGAGAAGGAAAGCTGAAAAGGTGTTTGGGTAAGGTACCACGAAAGTTATTATTGAAGAGGTATATGAATTGCAGGTTTATGCAATTAGCAAGAGTTGAAGGTATGCTACCCGATAGATTGTTTTCATGTAAATAGAGTAGGTACAATCTAGTGATGTTGCCCAAGGAAGGTGGAATTTGCCCTGACAATCCATTTGAATCCAAGTAAAGTTTCTCCAACTTGTTAAGCTTCCCAACACCAATGGGAATGTTACTTGTTAAAGAATTATCCCCCATATCAAGTATTGTTAAGCCGACAAGATTCTGAATCCCAGATGGGATGCTTCCAAATATCATATTACGTTGTAAAGATAGTGCTCTCAACTGTGTCGAAAGATTAGAAATGGAGTCAGGCAACACACCACTGAGACGATTATACTCTAGGTACAATTCTTGTAAGCTACTGCAATTGGTCAAAGAATTGAGAAAACTTAAGTCACGAGCTTTCCCAATTCCAAGTTTATTACCCCACAAATATAACTTGGTGAGATTCTTGAGGATTCCAAAATTCAAAGGCACGGATCCGCTAAAACTATTGGCAGGAAATTGAATATCTACAAGTCCCGAGGCATTGGATAATGAAACTGGTATGGGTCCCGTGAATTGGTTTCCTCCAAAATAGATCCTTTGGAGATTAGGAAGAGTGAGGCCTAAGTTAGGTGGAAGATTTCCATGCAATCTGTTCAATCCCACGTCCAAATTGACAATAGAAGAGAGATTGTAGAGCTGGGGCGGAATTGTACCTGACACCGCATTTTCACGTATGCCAAGAGTCTCTAAGCTCACCAATTGACAAAGGTCATCTGGGATGCTGCCCTCCAGATTATTTTCTGCCAGATAAAGATACCAGAGAGACGAAAGGTTTCCAAGTGAAGGTGGGATGCTTCCTGTGAAATTGTTTTTACCAAGGGCCAATCTGGTGAGCTTCGATAGAGAGCCAAGCTGAGTCGGAATCCTCCCAGCGAGCTGGTTCCCATAAAGATCAAGGGCTTCGAGTTCCCAACAATGGCTCAGATTTAATGGAATTTGTCCGGTGAATGCGTTATTGATCAGATTGAGATACCGCAAGCGGAATAAACGGCCAATCTCATTAGGAATCGTCCCGTGTAAGCTGTTGTCTGACAGATTAATTCTCCTGAGGAAGGTGAGGTTCCCTATGAAGGGAGATATGGGCCCCACCAAATTTTGGCCAGTGAGGGTCAAGGCAGTGACCCTTTGAGGATGGCGGTGACCTCCGCACGTGACTCCATGCCATTGGCAGAAGTGGAGGGTATGGTTCCAAGAGCTCAAGGAATGGTGAGGATCGTCAGTTATCAGACCTTTAAAGTTTAGCAAAGCAAGGCGATTGGTTTCGTTGGATAAGTGAGCGGCAGATCCGAAGAAGAAGTATGGAAGGTGAATGGAAGAGAGAAGGAGAAATGACCAAATTACCCATAGGCTCATAGATGGGATCTCCATTGTGGAGTTTGTGTGAGGAGACAAATATGGCATGGATTATCCCATATATACAGAGGGACGTGGATTGCGTCCGACCACTGGTCAGACCTTTAAGCGTCCGACCAGATCAGTGTGGGGCCCACACTGATGTATCCGTTTATCCATGCTGTTCATTCCTTTTACAATATCATTCTAGAATTTCGTTCTAAAATAGAGTCAGATCCAACGTTCAAGTGTGCCACACCAAATAGTGTACGGAACGTCGTGACATCATCACTTCTCCAGGTTCTGCTCACTATTTGGTGT
Organism: Liriodendron chinense; assembly: GCA_003013855.2. Taxonomy (NCBI): domain Eukaryota; kingdom Viridiplantae; phylum Streptophyta; class Magnoliopsida; order Magnoliales; family Magnoliaceae; genus Liriodendron; species Liriodendron chinense. The sequence continues at coordinate 1,185,673 of PVNU02002566.1, read as the reverse complement.
GGCCCACTTGAGCGTCGGATATTCCTCGCTTTTAGAGTGATTCTTTAAAATGATCTTACAAAATGAATGGACGGCGTTGATAAACGGATACATAAGGTTGGGCCCCACACTGATCTGGTCGGACACTTAAAGGTCCGACCAGTGGTCCGGACGCAATCCGCGTCCATATACAGCGAAGGGCAACTTCTCGTCTATTGAAACATCTACGGAGAAGGGTTCGGAGCCTTTACCTCCTTGGAAGACTTTATAGAGTTTCAACAAGAGGTCAAGGTATCTAAACCGATCAGGGTAGTGAAACATCTCCAGTTAGCGATTTTTCCCTTTCATACAGTTATTTTGACCTTATAAATAGGTTAGATGGTTAATAAACATCACTTGGAAGAGGGTGGAAAGTTTTTAATGGTGAGCGTTCAATGACCACGGTTTCATGTGGTGTGGTCCACCCAAAAAACTTTATCTACTTCATTTTTGGACTTTAAAACAGATGGACGGCTTGGATATACAATGAATACATCAGAGGGTTCTGTTGCCTATTTGTTCGTCCCCGGGCATCTATGTCCACGTGACCTCATGTAAAGGTGTGATAGCAAATAAACATCATATTACCGGGAGAAGGTTACAATAGTGGGTGTCATTACCCTCAAGTCCCACCATTAAAAACTTTATAAGGCCCACGGTAATGTCTACTTGCCATCCAATCTATTGATAAGGTCACAAAAACCTAGTTAAAGGAGAAAAAAAAGGCAAATTATTAAATCAAGCCAAAACTCTCTCTCGTGGTGCATAAAATGTTTTTAATAGTCAATTAACAATGTTTTCTATGGTACGGTGTGCCAGAGATTTAGATCTACTTTATTTCTAGGCTTATGCCTTTTAACGAGCTGGTAGCATTGATGGACGGTGCGGCTATGCAAGACATACTTCAAAGTGGGCTATACAGTTAGGGCCCACACCATGTTTAGTGTGAATGAGCACCTAGAGCTGTACATCGAGGCCAAATTGAAAGCATCTGGGCCTAGCTCGGCTCAACCAGTAGGCAACCTTGGGTAGAGCTTGGCTCGGCTCAACCTTTGATCTGAATTGGTGAGCTCTGCTTGATTCGGTCGAGCTTTCAACCTGAGTTTGATCTATGTTCAAGCTTGAGCTTTTCGAGCTGAATTTGAGTTGAGGGTCGAGCTTGGAAAAAAAAGTACTATTTTTACAAACTTACACACACACACACACACACACACACTGAGTCGAGCCGAATTGAACTGCGATCGAGCCGAACTTCAAGTCGAGCCAAACCAAACTTAGGCCAGAGCTCAACTCGAAAATCCTTTCGAGCGTGAAAAAAGGCTCGGCTTGGTTAAACCCAACCTTCAAACCGAGCCGAATTGATTTGGTTCGAGCTGAGTCGGATCTAGCTTGGCTCATGTTAATGGGGGCATCAGAATAGATGGAAGATGGTTGTTGTGATCGTGGGGCACATCGTGATGTTTGAACAAATCCAATCCAAAAAAATAATATGGATCCAGAGCTCAAGGAGGCCATAATCTAAGAAACAGTGGACTACTAAAGGTCACCATCTGGTTTTATCCTTTTTTGGGACCTACGTCTGCATTGGATCACCCATGATTTTGGGCCCATGTAATAAAATAAGATGTGAAAAATAGTAGGTCAGATTTGCCACAAGCCTGGCAAAAGTGGGACCCACCAAGATTAAGGGCTGCATCACGTTACCTTGTCACATCTATGACTATTGGTGTCAGATTAGATCAGAGATGGTTGCGGCGATGGTGGGGCCCTTTGATATGTTTTAGAAATGTTCAATCCATCCACAAGTTTGGCGAGGTCATTTTACCTAGGATACCTAAAGATGGGCATATCCAGCACTCAAGTGGGCCACAGTGTAAGAACATTGCACCGCTCGAGTTCACCATTTGAATTTGTCCTGATTGGGACCCACCTATACACTGGATCGGCCCTGATTTTGGACCCACGCCATCCAATAAGATTTGAAAAATGGTGAATTGGTCGGACTTGTTATAAGCCTCATGAAAGTGGGACTCACCAAGATTAAGGGCTACATTACAACTTGACACCTATATCGTTTCCGGACGACTATGTCGAATTATATTGGAGATGGCTGTGGTGATGGTGGGGCCCAACCGTGATGTTTGAGAGAAATTTAATCCGCAAGATTTGGATCGGCTTCATTTTTTGGATCTTGCCCTAAATGAGTTTTCAATACAGATGGACATGTAGTCACATACATCAAGGTGGGCCCCACAGTCACTTGTCCCACGCACGAGGTACGGATCAAGGGTCTGATCTAATCCGCTCCCGAGGCAGGGCATGGTGTCACAGACATCATGTGTATGGATATGAAACTTCTATAATTAGTGCATTTCGTCTTTGGGCCTGTTTGGTGGTTTTCGTGTCCTAGAAAACTATGAAGTGGCCCAAATTTCTTAGCAAATTATTAAGTTCTGTTTGGTTGATAAATACAGAATAGGTACAGAAATGTAATTTTATAGCAAGTAGGTATTTTGTAAAATTCTTTATTTTCTTTTCTTCTCATTGTTTTTGCTCTGTATTTGGTCTTCTTTTATTTAAAAAGAAAGACAGAAAGGGCGTTTGTTAGAAAGAGATGCAGAAGAATGAGATTATGTGGTTTAATAAATCCAATTATACAATAAAAATGTCTGCATGCCTCCCATCAAAGAGTAACAGTAATTAAAAAAATAAAGAACTTTTTGTAAGAGCCCTCCTATTATCAGTTTGAAGCATACATTTAGTGAGCCTCAGCTTGGATTGCCCACAATTCCAAATAAACAACCTTGGTCCAATGCTGAGAACCAACCTATGCAATAAGCTTATTTTACAAGAGACTTAGGAAGAACCGTTCTGGCATATTAGCATTATATGATTAAAATTTCTTGAAAAAATAGAGTATTAATTAACTAGCAATGATCACTGCATGTATTGCACACATGTATGGATCAACAACTTTCTTCTATTGAGAGCCCCATTGGAGAAGAATTGTCTTAATTGATGTTGGCTATTGGCTGGACTTGGTCTTAATCCAATGCGGGATGAAGTCAAGTCTACCGAGTATAGGGGCGGCTTATCTTCTCTAAACACTGAAACATAAGTGTAGGGGCAAAAGCTATGCCCTGTCTCCTCTGCCACTTTGAAAACTAAGTTGGCAATATAGAAGCCGTATCCTATCTCTATCCCATGGATTTAATTTTTTAGGACCAATTAATTAAACTCTGAGGAATCCTGACATGATATGGTACTGTATTGCCCTTGCACCCGAGTTTGATAAAGCCATATTTTTCACATAACATGTGAAATGAAGATTTATCAATTGACTACCATTTAAATAGTTTTCCCTACTTTGGATGGTAAGATGGTTAATTCAAATTTTGATGGGATGCCCCAGCTGTTGATTAGGCTAAAAAATTGGAGAAAAATGATGGATGGGATTGTTTGATATGTATGATGTTGTTTGTTAGAATATGTTATATTGAATATCTGCACCCCCATTGATCTGCCCTAGATGTCTCAAAATACCCTCGCAATGGTAGGGAGAACTTCTAGATACATCGATTGCTTTGGCCCCGTACGTTGCCACTTACAAGGTCAATATGATAGTTTAATACAACAAGGGTAGTGGATTCCCTGGTGAGCCTGCCACAGGGCTCAATGGGCCCGCCATGATATGTGTGTTTTATATCAACACAGCCCATCCATTTTGCAAGCTGGCATGAGCCCAAAAATGAAGCAGATTCAAAGCACAAGCTGACTACATGACAGGAAATGGTAAGGATTATGCCATCCACTGTTGAAACCTTCCTAGGACCCACCATCATGCATATTTGCCATCCAACCTATTCACACCGTCACAGACCTGGATGAAGGTAAACATAAAAATTCAGCTTAATCAAAACTTGTGGCCACCAAGAAGTTTTTAATGATGGTCTTTCAATCACCACTATTTACTATGGTGTGGTCCACCTGAGCTTTGGATCTCCTTCCTCAGCGTCCATAATAAGCCATGGAGAGCCCACCATGATGTATCTGTTTATCCACTCCATCCATTCCGTTTCTAATATCAGGCCTACCACATAAGACCAAGAATGAGGTAGGTCCAACGGTTAGATCGACCACACTAGAAATGGCTCTTGCATTTAATGCTTGGTGTATTTAATGCAACTGGAGCTCAGTATTTGGTGTGGTTGATCTGACCGTTGGACCTGCCTCATTCTTGGTCTAATGTGGTCGGCCTGATCTTAGAAACGGAATAGACGGAGTGGATAAACAAATACATCACCATGGGCTCCTTCACAGCAGCTTGGTATGGATGCTTTGAGGAAGTACGCAATCCGACTCCAATGAAAATATGCCTACGCGGTTTCCTTGCTAAAGCTGGTGACCCAACATGATCCGACTCCAACCCGCGTACTTTCGCGGGAAAGCGTTTAGGACGTGGATTCCTGCCAAAGGCTTTCCAAGGAAGTTAATGCGTTAGGAATGTAGGTGAGGCTACTGTGATGTTTGTTAAAAATCAACCCATCCATCCGTTTTGTGACCTCATTTTAGGACATAAGACCGAAAATGAGCCGGATCCAAGATTCAAGTGGGCCACACTAAAGAAAAATGCGGGTATGAAAAATCCTACCATTTAAACTTCCCTGGGTCCACAGTGATGCTTATATGCCATCCATAGTATTCATAACATCATTCCTACTTAGATGAACTGAAAACATAAATATTAGCCTGATTCAAAACTTCTGTGGCCCCCTCAAATATTTCAACTATGGACTTTAAATCCTCATGTTTTAAGCAAACTTGAGTTTTGGATCCTGTTCATTTTTTGTCTGATGTCCTAGAATGAGCTCAAAAAACGAATGGATGGTGTGGATTTCTCACAAATATAAAGGTGGGCCCCATCTAGGTCCCCAGGAACTTCCTGTAAAAGGGGAAACCTCCCCAGGTCCACCTTCTTGGGAAGCAGCAACATTCTGGGTGAGACTATGACCAAAGCAACCCAACTGGATGTATTCATTTATATCTAGGACGCGGATTTCCTGCTTTGCATGAAGTTCCTGGGCTGGAACCTAGGTGGGGCCACCGTGATGTTTGTGAGAAATCCACTCAGTCCATTCGTTTTGTGAGATCATTTAAGGACATGTTACAAAAAATAGCTGGATCCAAGACTCAAGTGAGATAAAAACGGGAGAATTGAATGTCCACAGTTGAAATTTTCGTGGGGCCACACAAGATTTGAATCAGGCTAATATTTGTGTTCAACTCATCCTAGTAGGAATGAAGTTATGGACGGTATGGATGGCTTATAAACATTTTTTTTTTTTTTTTTCTTAATGAACGGTTCGACCTCATACCCATGTTACATGCCCACCCTAAGCACCTTTTTTTTTTTTTTTTTTACACGAGACTTCACCTATCCTATCAGCACACTTACAAACGCATACTTACAAAAATACAAGGAAAAAACCCCATATCAGGGTCTTCTAATGTACCCCAAACCCGTTTTATCCAGACAAAGAAGACCCCTAATCCTAGCAGGCAGGTCTGCCGCCGACGAGAATAGCCGATTCTGCTGAGAGGAACTGCCCCATCGAGCAAGGCCGTCCGCAACAGGGTTAGCTTCCCTGAAGGTGTGAAAAATCAAAACCTCCAACTTCCTTTTTAAGGCTGAAAATCTAGCTAGCCAGTACCACATGTTCCAAGAAGGAGTTCGATGGTGAGAAGAAAGAAGATTTACCACGACCTTCGAATCCGACAAAACTTCTACTTTGGATATGCCCTTATCCACACATAAAGACAGCCCCTCAACCAAGGCCTTGATCTCAGCTCTGTTATTGGAGCTTGTACCATAAGCCGAGGAGAAAGCGAAAATGACGTCGCCCGCCCTGTTGCGACAAACCCCTCCACCTCCAGCCTTCCCTGGGTTAAGAAGAGCCGAACCATCGACATTGAGAGAGCACCAGCCGACCGCTGGCCTCTTCCATTTGATCACTGAAGATGAGTCAGATACTACCTAGGGAGCGCCTGGCAAACTCTTCCGCGCCTGAAGAAGATGAAACGCCCAGTCCAACCATGCGTGAATATTGCGAATAACGGTCGAGGCATTCAACATAGACTGATCAAAACGAGCTGCATTTCTAGCCCGCCAAAGTTCCCAAAAAATGAAACAGGGGGTAAATCCCATCAGCGTAGAGAAGCAATTCCTATTGCTGGCCAGCACCCACCATCGGTTCGCGCGGTTAACAGCGAGAAGACGCTGATGAGGATGAGTGGCCGTCCCTAGACGACTTTCAAAATGTCTCCAAACCTGTTCAGCCAAATCCCCTTGAGCGAAAAGGTGATCAATGGTTTCAAGTTTGGGAGCCGACATCGGCGAGCTTCCACAACAAGAACATCTAGAGGCTAAACAGATTCCTCTAGATTGAACTCTATCATCGACCGGAATTGCCTTATGAAGAAGTTTCCAAGTAAAAAGCGAAATTTTTGGGGGCACGACGGAATTCCATACCCATTTGGCCCATGGTTTTTTTGGACCTGCACTTCTATCCATACTCCAAGCCGTCTTAACCTCAAAATCCCCAGACGTTGAAGCTGTCCAAACACAGGTATCCGCATCTGAATTTGTACAGATTCCCTCCTCCTTAATGTGATCTAGCACCATCTTCGGAAGTAAAGCAGAAAAAATGTTCATTGGCTTCAGCCCCTCATGCCCCAACACAGCCTCTACTTGCGCATCTTCGAGAATGGGGGGAGGGGGCTGAATGCACCAGTCTTTGAGAGGCCCAAGACCAGTCCAATTGTCGTTCCAAAGATGGCATTTCCCACTTCCCACCAGCCAACGAACCTTCGAAGCTATGGCCGGCAACATCTTGCAGATAGACTTCCACATCGGGGAGGCATAGGCTACGTCCGGCATGACACCATTCATATCAAGGCTTCTTCTGTATTTAGAGCTGCAGAAAGATCCCCATATCGTCTTGGACGCTGTATATTTGACAGCCCAGGCCAGCTTCATTCGAAGAGCACGCATAACACTCTTGATACCCCGAATACCCAGACCACCCTCATCAATGGGGGTAGAAATAGACTTCCAACAGGTCCAATGACATTTCCTTCTACCCTCATTCCATCCCCAGAAAAAATTGGATAAAGCTTTCTCCAGATCTTGCACCACACTCGAAGGAATGTCAGTCGCTGACAACAGGTGAATCGGAATCCCACTGAGCACATGTTTAATCAGCGCAAGACGCCCAGCTTGACTTAAAATTCTGAGACTCCAACCAGCAATACGGCTCCGAATCTTCTCAAGCATCGGTTGGAAATAAATTCTCTTAGGCCTGCCTCGATAGATCGAAATCCCAAGATAAGAAAAAGGGGCCTCTCCTTTCTTAAAACTGAGAATAGATTCCACTGTCCTACAGCGAGAGGTGGGCTGGTTAGATGATAAGATGAAGAAACTTTTGTTGCTGTTAATCTTCTGACCTGAACTCGATTGGTATTTTTGAAGGAACAACGCAATGGCCCGGAGGGATTTCGAGCTCCCATTTGCAAACAAAATGGTGTCATCCGCGTAGAGGAGGTGTGAGACCATCTGACAGTGGCTTCGAGTCTGAAAAGGAGAGCAGAAACCTCTTTCCACCAGCCTTTTGAATCCACGGCTAAGCACTTCCGCTGCTAGAATGAACAGCCCCGGCGAAATTGGATCTCCTTGACGAAGACCTCTTGAAGATTTAAAAAATCCACAAGCCTCACCGTTGATTAGAATGGAGAACCAACAATTGTTCCAGAGCTTTTCTATCAGCTGAATCGAAGACTGCGAGAACCCAAATCTTGCCAGCACTTGCTTAAGGAAACCCCACTCTAACCGATCGTAAGCCTTTTCCATATCTAGTTTTAGCAGGATGTTCCCTCCTCTAACCTTCCTATCAATGTCACGAAAGATTTCCTGGACAAGAGCACAACTCTCCGCAATGGATCTGCCCTTAATGAACGCCCCTTGCTCCAAGGAAACTAGCTTCGGGAGAAAGGAACTCAGCCTATCTGCTACAATCTTGGAAAAGACTTTGTATATGCAGTTACATAAGCTAATTGGGCAGAAATCACTGAACTTAGATGGATTATCTTTCTTGGGGATTAGACAGATTAAGGAAGACGTGAACGCTCTTGGAATATTCCCTCCACGGAAGAATGTTTGAACAGCCTTGACAACGTCATCACGGACAATGTCCCAGCAGCCCCTTGAAGAAAGCCCCTGAAAAACCGTCTGGACCGGAAGCCGCATCAAGAGGGAGGGAGTTTACCGCCTCATGAACTTCGTCAAGAGAAGGTTCATGCAGCAGACCTTCATTATCCTCAGCTGACATCAAGTTTGGAATCACGTCCAGCAGTTCCTCCATCGGCCCTGTGTTAGACGCAGACAGAAGATCAGAAAAATAATCGACAGCTGCCTGTTTAATCACCTGAGGATCCGTTGTAACCAATCCCGATTCAAGCTTGATCTCAAGGATCGACATTCTCCTGGATTTGGCCGTAGCTTGGTTATGAAAGAATTTAGTATTCCGATCTCCTTCGCACAACCAAGAATTTCTGGATTTTTGTTTCCAAAAAGTTTCTTCCTGCAGTTCAGCCTGTTGCAACCTGAGCGTAGCTTCCTTCAAGCTGAGAAGAGCAGAGGATGGATCCTCTGCAGATTGGACACTCTGTTCTGCAAGCAGGAGATTTGCTTCCGCCACCTTGATGTTGTGGAATATATTTCCAAAGACATCCCTGTTCCAAATTTTGAGAGAAGCCTTTACATTCTTTAGTTTCCTGAGAAGAACCAAGCTTGGATCACCAACTATGTCTGAAACCCAAGCTGTTCTAACGATGTCCATGAAGGAGCCATGCAGCATCCACGTGCGCAGGAATCTGAAAGGGCGAGGAAAGGAAGGAGCTTCAGCCGGGAAGGAGAGCAAGAGGGGAGAATGATCTGATTGAGAACGTGTAAGGTGTCTGACTTGGAAAGCTGGAAATTTGTTCATCCATAGGGTGTTAAAACACGCACGGTCTAGGCGCGCCCACTTTCTGGACATACCCATCTGGTTATTACACCATGTAAATCGATTACCCATGAATCCTTCATCAAACAGCCCAGCGTTTTCCAAAGCTTCAGCAAATTCAGTCGAACTAGCCGTGTCGAATAAACCGCTCCCTTTCCTATCAATGGAAGATAGGACCGTGTTGAAGTCCCCTACAGCAATCCAAGGGAACGATCCACTACTAGCCACCAGCTTCAGATCCTCCCAAAGAAGTCTTCTCTCAGCCCTGGAGCACTTGGCATACACCACCGAGGCCACTACCATTGAAGCAATCTGTGCAGTCCCACTGCTACTGTCAGCATCTGAGAGGAGGCTTGCACTACGTGAAGCTGAAGCTGAGAGTTGTAAAAAATCCAGACCTTTCCCCCTTCCATCGCATTGGAGCATGAGGCGTGAAATCCTAGCTTAAGGCCTGTGCTAATTCTTTTATCATCGGAAAGCATGGGTTCCAAAATGGCAATAATCGGCGGCTTAAATTCTCTAATTAAGCGCTTCAGCGACCTGATGGTGGGCTTGTTACCCACCCCTCGAGCATTCCAGATGAGGATGTTATCCATTCAAGCACTTCGTGTTTGTCACGGCCCGTCTCTTCATCTTCTGTAATCTACCATTCCAATCTCTCAGCGGACGTCTGTCAGCATCTGCAGTCCCTGCTACCTGAACACACCTACTTGATTTCCTTTTCATAAGCCTATTGGCATTGATGTTGGAGTCCTGCTGCTGAACCGGGTGGGTGGTAATCTCTCGATTTGCTGTGGACTGAATGACTACATCTGACTGCCGGTGTTCGCTCGATTCCACCAACACCCTTCGAACCTCAAGGTTGTCTGAAAATGGATCAATGCAGCCCTCCGGCTCCACAGAGCTACCGACAACTTCGCTGTCCCCGCTGACATTAATAGGCCCCGATCCCTGCATCGGAAGCATGCTGTCTACATCGTGGACACAGGGTAGCTGTTGCAAAGGAGCCCCTGCCTCAGCTGCCAACGAGGTGGGAGTCTTGTCGTCAGCCAGTTTTTCCGGAGGGTAGAAGAAAGGGGTGAGGTCTACCGCCAGATTGATTTCACCCAAGCCGCACTGCTGGCTAATTCCAGGGAAATAGACGGCGTTCCATGCCTTTGCATCTTGGTCTTCAGGTTCCTCTTCAAACATATCGTTAACCTTCAATGGACTACTTCCCACGGACAAAGCTTTTGCCACCATGGGTCTAAGGTCCCCATAAACCGCATCATACGACATTGGTTCTCGACCAATGCCTTCCAGACTTTGATACATCAGATTCTGAACCAGGTGATACCTCAGATTTTGAACCGGGGAGGCAGGATTTGAGACAACTGCTTGGACCAGCTGGATGGGGGCCTGCTCCGAGCCTGTATACTGGGGCTGACCACAACTCTGTAATTTGGCATCCACATTTGCTACTGAATCTTGATTTTCCACCATCTTCTTGAGAGCATCATTGCTGAAACCATTCACATCACGGACCTCTACTGGGTTCATGGGGGAGTTGATCGAAATCGTGGTTGAGGATGGGGGTGGGCTTAAAACCTGGTTTTGGGGAAGGGCAGGGTATGGATGCTGGTTCGAAGATGTGGAGAGGGCTTGAATAAGAGGAGTGGCAGGGAATTTGGGATGGTTATTAGATGGAATTTGAGCTTGGATATGAGGAAGAGTATGGGATGAAGGGTGTTCCGTAGGTGGGCTATGAGGTAATGATGGGTCCTGATCTTGTGAGAGGGGTTGGGCCTTGTCTGGATTTGGGGCTGGGGGAGGTGGTTTGGGTGGAAGTGGGGGTATGATAGGGGGTGGGTGCGAGATGGATGGAGGATCCGGAGCTGGGGTTGAGGGAGGGGGTGGGCAGAGAGGGTAGTGAAAGGCTTGTTCCACCCATTGCCGAGTCGATTCAGACTGAGGAGGACCCCCCTCAGCCTCCACAGAGAGGGCCGTTGTAGCACCAGATGTTTCCACGGCTGCCCAGACAGGGTAGGATACCGATGATACGATGAGGCTCCTGACCTTGGATAGGTCTACTCCCGGACGAAGTGCGACCTTAACTCTTGCAGTTAATTGGTTCAGCCCAAGGAGAGAGCACCTGTCCACTTCAATCACTTGCCCGAACGTCTGGCCCAATCCAACAAAAACTGAATTGAACCACGCATGAGAAGGAATCCCCTGTAGACTAATCCATGTACCCTCTCCTTCCAAGATGGATGGGGGGGTCCATGCCTTCAATTTAGATAACCCCATGAGCCTGTGCAATGAAGAATCAGAGAGGAAAGATTTGAGCTCCATGCTTGTCTTAAAAAAAAGCAAAAATCGGTCGATGGCTATTCTTGATATGTCCACCGCAGCTGCCTTAAACTTCGAGTCTCTGAGGCATTTCATCAAACGGATGAGGGGAACATTCTTATGTTCTGCTATTCCCACAAGGGCCAGCCCCAATTCCTGGATTTTGACATCCACCTCAGCTTGGTTAGCTCTGACGGATATTCCCTCCAATGGATCTGCATTCGGCACGTCACGAATGGGTGAGATGGGAGGGACACGATGTTTATCCCCTCTGTAAACAGGGGTTCCTCTGGTGACTTCCAAGAAAGACTGTTGGAGCTGAGGCACATCAGGTGCAGGCAGAGGGAACGTTTTCGGATGGGGGATCTGGGTAGAGGAGGAAGGAGACACCTTGGATGATCCTTGGAATTTCCTTCTCGGAATGGCATGGGCCACTGTGACTACTCTTCCATCAATCCTTTTACCGTGGAAAGTGGAGATGGCCGCATAAGCATCGGCTTCATATAGAAATCTAACGAAAGCATATCCCCTATGTTTAAGCACATCCGAGGATTGAGGAAGGAATGCATCATTCACCTTTCCGATCTTCCCAAAGATCCTGAGCAAATCCTCCTTAGACGTGTCAAAAGTGATGTTGCCCACGAAGACTGTGAAATCTGATTCTGGGGGTTTGGAGTTTCTTCTGCGGACTTGCTTCCAACCATTTGTCTCTGCTGCAACTACCATAGCTCACTCGCTAGCAAGTATTCGATTCGCATCGCATCGCACCCATCAACAGTCTGGATTACCACCTGCGCTGCTGTCTATGTTCAATCCGGTTGGAATAGTATATTGGGTAAGGATTACCCTTCAAACTATTTTCCTTGGTGTGGCACACCTGAAATGCAACTGGGACTGATTTTTGAGTCCCATGCCTCATATATTAGTGCATGTGATGGCCTATAAACATCGTTGTAGACTCCAGAGAGGTTTCAACTGTAGGAATTTCCCTACCCACCTTTTCCTTTAGTGAGGCAAATTGAGTCCTTTATCCGGCTTATTTTCATTAGTATGTCTTGAAATGAGCTCACAAGGATGGACGGGGTGGATTTCTTACAAACATCACATTTTTAATGTGTGAACTGACCGGGTCCCACCATGATTTATGTGTTAGATCCACACCATCCATCAATTTTTCCAGATTATTCTAAAGTATGAACCTGAAAAAATGAGGCACATCCAAAGCTTAAGTGGACCACACCATAGAAAGTAGTGGGAACTGAACTACTACTGTTGAAACCTTCCTAAGGTCCCACTGCTTTATGTGGTGCCTACCGTTGAAAACTTCTAGGGCCACGGAAGGCTCCAATGAAGCTGATATTTATGTTTTCCCTTCATCCAGGTCTGTGTGACCTTATGAAGAGGTGAAGCACATCCAAAGCTTAAGTGGACCACACCACATAAAACAGGTGGAACTGAACCATTACTATTGAAACCTTCCTAAGCTCCACTGTGAGGTTTATTTGCCATCTAGCCTCTTCGTAAGGTCACACAGACCTGAATGAAGGGAATGAAGGAAAAAAATAAATATTAGCTTCATTAGGAGCCTCCTGTGGCCCTAGAGGTTTTCAATGGTAGGCACTCAATTCCCACTGTTTCTTGTAGTGTGGCCAACATGAGCCTTAGATCTTTCTCTTTTTTGTTTTATACCCTAAAAAGGTATGGAAAAATGGATGGACGGTGTGGATAAAACATATACACCACGTTATGCCCTATAGAGGCCCTGACAGGATCGTCGGTCTCTAGGTAACTGCCGATGGGGTAGTACCCAATCCCCAAACCCCCGACTTGGCTACGACCAGGAACCGGGGACGTGGGGAATGATCCCAAACATGGGGAAGATCCAAATATCAAGTGCTTCACACCACAAGAAAACATTGGTGATTGAACGTCCACCATTAAAAACTTTCTAGTGCACCCACTGTAATGGTTCTTTACCATCCAACCTGTTCATTAGGTCACACAGACCTGGATGAAAAGAAAACAGAAATATAAGCTTAATCCAGAGCTTTTGTGGTCCTCAAGTGACGCAGGGAGGACGTGGTAGGTCGATCACCGTCTCCCTAACCGATAGTTCTCGAATCCACGAGAAGAAATAAAAGATAAAAAGAGGAAATAAATTCCAAATAATTGATTTATTGATAATTGAATGAATAAAACGGAATTACAATGCATATAAATAGGAAACTAAACCCTAGGTAAAGTATCAAAATCCAACTCCAACTAAAACTCCTAGAAAACGCAACTTACTATAAATAGTAAACTTACTATTTATAGAAGTCGTTCAATCCTACTAGAACTCTTGGTTTTCGGCCAAAAATAGAAAGTTTTCAAACGGCCTCAACCACGCTGTTCTACGAAATATTCTAAGCCCTTTTCATGTTGGGCACTAACTCTAAAACCATACGGATGCAAAGTTATGATCGAATTAAAACTTACTATAAATAGTAAAAATGAAAATAAACTAGCCTAATGACCGTCGATACGGTCGATTCTCGTGATTCTGGATTGGGCAACCCGGCGTAGCGGGGTTGGTTGGCTAAAGTAGCTCGAGCTACCCCAAATTGATATATTATACGTCCCGTAACTCATTCCGGATTGTGAGATACGACCGATTCACGGTCCTGACGGTCCGGATCACTTTCGACCCCGTCCGGTCTTCTTTTGCTCCATCTGGGCCATGAAATAGTCAGCGACCCGTCCTACATCATCAAGAAGCTTTTAATGGTGGGCATTCAATCACCATGGTTTCTTGTGGTGTGGTCCACATGAGATTTTGGATCTACCTCATTCAGGTGGAATCTATGAAGTTTTTAATGTTAGGGATTCAATCACGATTGTTTACTGTGGAGACAGAGGCAAGTGTGTCAAATTAAAATATTTCAAACATGTAAATCGTTTGTTAACAGACATGTTATTTCAGATTCTGTACTTAATTTTCATACTTCATCATTTCTGAAAGTTGCCAAATAGGTTTTCACACTTTTAGATTTAAATTTCAGATTCAGCGTTTAAACTTCAGATTTAACAAACAGCCCTAAGTCTGCAGATGCTATCCCTTATTTTCTTTCTCATCTCAATTTAAAACTGAAAAGAAGGGTTCGGTATCCAACGTTGAATGAAGTCTTAAAAAGAGAAGCAACACTATTATATCTCTTATAGCAACCGAAATCCCTGGCAATGCCTATTACACGACCCGTAAACAAATAGACTCTGTGGGATCCACCATTTTGTGCATGTGAAATCCACTCTATCAATAATGTGCATACTCTTATGTTCACTGTGAAGGCTGTAAATAGGCCCGATTATAGCTGAGGTGGGCCCCAATGCGAGGAACAAAGTAAAATCACACCTGAAACCTTTAAGCTCAGGCAGGGTGACCTGCCTGAGCTATATATGAAGCTGACATTTTGGACCTTCTAAGGATGGCCTGCTGGATGGATTGGATGGAATATATGCACCATCTTCGCCATAGATAGGCCAGTAGCACTATATCGACTTCAAGGCTCTTCGGTTTGGGTCTCTCTTTTACTTGTTGCCGTCTCCCAAGGGTTCCCCGTTCTTGCCATGATTAATGGAACCAGGCTACTTCATTTAAAAATAAAGAAAGAGAGAAAGAAAAAGATCACATAATCGGTCTTCTTCATTTAAAAATAAAGAAACGAAGACCCAAAGGACTATGGGGTCTCGTGAAGTGTGTGTACACACACGTAGAATTTTGTTCTCGGACGATAGGCCCAGACATATTTGGAGTCGTTGGCATCCAAACTACCTACCTGGACCTTTCATTAGGTCCAGTGCACTCTCCCCATAGGCTGCCTAGAAAAATTCATATTGATCAGTTGTTCCAAATCGTCCAATTAGTGAAATGCAAAAATGGATGTAGAATTTTGTTGTTTGACAAGTGGCCCAATCATGCATGTATAGAACCTTATGATTTCTGTGATTTTTTTTTTCCTGTTTATAGCTGAAAAATAGGGACTGGATTTAATGGATGGTTGAGATAGGTGATGTGCAAACGAGTCTAAATGCAACTATGTGCATGGTGAGTTCTGATATACTCAGCCCACTGATCTTATTTTCTTTTGAAAATACACATTCCCTTTTAACTGTTTATCACATTCCACATTTTCTAACGATTTAGGATGTTCCAATTGAAGATATTGGATGCAGCCATATATCTACCTATCTGTATCTCGTCAACTCAATAGTTTGGATCACCAAACATGAGGGTAGATCCAATAGATTCAGTCCGGCCGGATGGATCCTAGAAATTAAACATCTTTATTTAATACTCTGCTAATTGAAGACGTCTTTGGACTGTGTCACATAATTTACAAATGAAGTCTTTCTTGCCGGCTGCTAAATTTTCTATGTTTTATATTGTTGAGTAAAAAGTTTACGTGTTTTGGATTTATGTGCTTGTATTATTTGAGCAAAGTCTATTGTAATCTGTAAAAAAATTGTCATCTACGAATGTTAGATTGTCCACATCTCACGAGACTCATCTCGCCGGGAGGTTTCCTAAATTTGGATTGATGCACATGTAAGACTTGAGAGCGGTCTACTTTATTCTGTCAAATCAAGACATTGTCCCGGCGTATTAGATGGGGGAGCGGATTGCCTGTGTCCCCAGGCAGAGAGATATTACCTTTGCTTAGGGCTATGTGGGGCCCACAGAGATGTTTGTGATAAATTCACTCCATTTATTTGTTTTTAAAGAACAAAATAGGACATGAGTCTAAAAATCAGGCAGATCAAAAACTCATGTGGGCCATACCATTCGAAGCAGTGAGGCTGTATGAGGATGATATTTGTGACTACAGTTTATCTGAGTGGTAATAATGCTATGAACCATTTGGATGGCATATAAACGTATGATCAGCTTCAGAAAGGTTTCAACAGCAGACATTTTCATTCCTACTATTACGTTTGGGGTGGCCAATCTGAGTTTTTAATCTGCATGATTTTTAGAATCCTATTCTATTGTGGTCTTTACAAATAGGTGAATCGAGTGAATTTATCATGGATGTCTCTGTGCGCCCCACTCATCTGCAGGCAGCCAGGCACAGGTATACCTTGACCAGGGTCACAAGCAATCCGCTGCCATTAGATTGCCTCCCAGTTATAAGATGACTGCAGACTGCGCTGCAAAGCCAAAAATTAGAGTCCTACACAAGGTGAGTTAGCCCGGTTGGCGCTCTTGACTTGGTTCGAACTAGGTCAATTCGGCTCGGCTCGGACACTGAATTCAAACCGAGTCAGGCCAATTTTTTTTTTTTCGTTTGTAGATTTTCGAGCCGAGCTCGAGTTGACCCTGACTCATTCAGCTTTACTCAAAACTCGGTTTGTGTTTATTGACTCGAGTTCGACTCGACTAGACTGGTTGAAAAAGGATGTTGTTTAGTCCCACAGCGAAATAGAGCATAGGATTGGGAGAGAACTCTGTATAAAGCAAATGGGGAGTGTCAATGGGTGTTGGGCTGCCTTTGGGCTGGAAATTTGAAATGTTTTAGGTTGGAATTTTGAGTTAAGCTTATTTAGATTTAAATTTTGAATTAATTACAAACGACCGTCTACCTTTTGGTCTATTGCCAAAATGAACAAATGGCGTGGATAAAATCCATACATCATATGGGCCCCCCATAGACCCTACCTGGACCAATTACTGTCCAGGCAGAGGCAGGAAGCAATCTGCTTTCGACTGTGCAATTAGGTGACGCAGTGGTAACAGCTTAGTGGGTGAGGACCTGACGATGAGGCCCACCTCGATGTACATGTTGTATATCCAGGCCATCCATTCATTTTGCTACTTCATTTTTGGGCATAGTGCCAAAAATCAGGTCGATCCAAATCTCAGGTGGACCATACAGTAGGTATTGAACTCCCACCATAAAAAACTTCTTCAGGGCCATAAAATTTTTGGATCAAGCTTCTATTGTGTTTTCCTTCATTCCAGGTCTGTGTGACTTATCAACAGGTTGGATGGCAAATAAACATTAAAGTGGGCCCTACTAAGCTTGTAGCAGTGGGCGTTTAATCATTACTATTTTCCTCTGATGTGGTCCACCCAAGATTTGGATCTGCCTCATTTTTGGGACCATTTCCTAAAAGTAGCTGGTAAAACAGATGGATGCCATCGGTATACAACACGTCCATCGTGGTGGACCCATGCTCAGGGCCTAACCCTAAGCTGCCTTGCCTAATTGACATTTTGCAAAGATTTTTAAACCCTAACAGTGGCCCAACTGGGCAAACGGGTTTCAGGGCATTCTAGTCCAAGCCTGGCCCATTTTTAAACAGGCTTGAAATTTAATCCCCAACCCCACCCTAGGCCTAATATTCCAGCCCGAGCCCAGCCTTAGGTGGGCCAGGTCCAGAATCTCGACCAGCCAACTTGGCCCATTGACACCCCTATCCGTGCTCAAGATCCACTGTATTATTTGGGTAGAATTATATGATACTCAGGTATGTGTTGCTTGATGCACATGCACTGACAACCATAGTAGGGAGCCCGGCAAGAAATGAGGTATGTTTTTTATGGTGGGCTTTCAATCATAGGAGATAGGGATCTGCCTATTTCTGGGCTCATGACCTAAAACATGTGATCGCAGAATGGATGGATGTAGGGTGTGGATAAAACACATAAACCATAGCGGAAGAAACACATATATCATGGTGGAGCCCATATAGCATGCAATCTGCGTCTAGCCACGCCTACCGTTGAAACCTTCTCCACACCCATAGAGTTTTAGATCAGGCTAACATTTGAATTTCCACTTCAGCCTTTCGGGACTAACCTGATACGTGGGCTGAATGGGATATAAACATTACAGCGGGTTGGAGGAAGTTCTCCGGGATGAGTGTCCCGTCCCAGTCCCCACTCTTGTGGTGTCTCGATCCCCTTACCCATCAGGATTGCCTGTGCATGGTAGCTATTTGGGCCCACCAAATGCCAGGAGAAATCTACTCTGCACATCAGTTTATCAAGCTTATAAGAATAGGACAGGAGTCCAAAAATGATGCACATCAGTTTCTCAAGCTTACAATAAGACAGGAGTCCCAAAATGAGGCATGTCCAAAACTCAGGTGGGCCACGCCACATGAAACAAACAGGGAAGGAACACCCTCCATTGAAAACTTTTTGGGGGTCCACAGAAGTTTTGGATCAGGATGATATTTGTTCCTTCAGTTTATCTCAGTGGTAATAGTAATAGCCTTTTGAAGGGTTTGGATGGCATATTTGTTAGGATTATCGGTAAGCAGAAGTACCATAGAGAATCAAACAATCACCACAAGACAATCACTCACACATGCACACACAATGCAAAGATAATCCGATTTTTTACGTGGAAAACCCTTGCGGGAAAAAACCACGGCATAAAGCAACACCTGCACTATGAATATCAGAAGATTACAGAGCTAATCTACCCACAAGTGAACCCGAAAGATGAACAAAGCTCTCTCAAACTTCACAATTCTCTCTCCCAACCCTAATATCGAATTAGGACACCTTAGTATTGATTATGATACCTCTAAGAATGAATTGAAAGTGTTTATATAAGCCCTCAACCGAAAATAGAAATAAACAGTGCAAGATTGCGCATCTCCGCTTATACACACGACCGGTCAGACCCCATTGGCCAACCGGTCGAGTATAGTAAAAAATGTCTAGAGAGATCAGCCATAAAATGACATGTTCCGCCTCTTAATTCGACCGGTCTAATCATCCATCCGATCGATCGCGACCTATGAAAATTGTCTAGAAACTACACTACCTATCTAGTCAAAATTAGACCGATCAGCCTAGACTGGTCGACTGGTTAGAGACCCTGTTTCAGCATATGTTTGAAGTCTCCACCAACAATCTTCATCAAGGCTTCAAACGTCCAACCACCTTCCCTTTGCTTCATAAATCATTTCATCTTCAATCACAGTGTCGTTGCTTCTCGTGTACTACTGTGTCTTCGTTAAGCCCTTGCCAATCCCAGAGAAGTTGTGTAGAACTTAAACTTTTATGTTGGGACCACTTGGTCAACATATCCATCAGATTCACGCTAATGTAAATATTCTCCAGAGTCACATCTCCTTCCTCAAACACATGTTGGATAAAATGGAGACGCATATCAATGTGTTTAGTACGAGAGTGATAAATAATTTTTTAGCCAAATTGATAGCACTAGAGTTGTCACAATTAACAAGCACGGTCTCCTGCTGAAACCCCAACTGATTTATCATTTCCTTCAACCAAACAACCTCCTTGAAAGCTTCTGTCACCGCCATATATATACTCAGCCTCAATAGTAAAAAGAACTATTACAGACTGGAGCTTAGACATCTAACTAATTGCTATACCCGTTAATACAAACGAATACCCTGAAGTGGATCTCCTATAATCCATACTACCCGCGTAATCAGAATCAACGTATCCAACTAACTTGTCCTTGGACTTTTCAAACATCAAGACGTAGTCCCACGTACCTCAAATTTATTGAAATAGCCATTTCACAACTTCCCAATATTGTTTGCCCAGATTAGATATGAATCAGTTAACAACACCCATAACCTGTGAAATATCATGTCTGGTACAGACCACGACATACATTAAACTGCCCACAATACTTGAATATGACACATGAGACAGAACATGCTTTTCTTCATCTGTCTTGGGACACTTTTCAGAAGAAAGCTTGAAGTGAGTCGTGTGGAGAACGCTAACCGGTTTGGACTTGTCCATCCCATACTTTATCAACATCTTCTTAAGGTATTCTGCCTGAGATAACCACAACCTATTCCTCTTCTTGTATCTATAAATATCTATAACAAGAACCTTCTTTGCAGCTCCTAAATCCTTCATCTCGAATGTATCTGAAAGTTGAGTTTTCAACACATTGATGTCAGACATGCTATGACTAACAATAAGCATGTTACACCAGTATGAGAAACTTCTCATCACTCAGTATCTTATAATAGACACAATAATCGTACTCGTTCCTGGAAAAGTCCCGACTCATTATGAAGGAATCAAACTTTTTGAACTATTGCTTAAGTGACTGTTTGAGACAGTATAACGATCTCCTCAACCATCAAACCTTGTTCTCGGCCCCTTGCACTGTATAACTTTCTAGCTGCACTATATAAATATGCTCTTCCAATTTTCCATGGAAAAAAGAAGTCTTTATATCCATCTGTTCCAGCTCGATGTTGTATTGGGCAACCATGTTTTCTTATGGATGGTCGTCATCGCTTTTTATCCTTTTGTATGATGCCATCCTTTTTTTCTTGTATTGCTATTTATGTAACGCTTCAGATTTTCGCTAACTTGAGAATTGAAAGTCCTTGGGCGTTACCTTTGATTTGTCGGTTATAGTGCGTACCCTCGCGTGTGTTCACATGTATTGGGGACTAAAATGAATGTTTTTGCAAAAGAAATGATGGAATTAGTTTAAGAGTTGAAAGATCACATGTTTCAGAAGAGTTTTCAGATGATCAGTTTGACTCGAGCATGTCGCTGTCTGTATAGACTAAGTAAAGAACCCTGAATTATTAATCTACTCGTAGATCGATAAGACCGTCATGAATATTTTACCAGACCTTGGTGTTTTAGCATATTTTTGGTATTTTTGATTTTTTGAACGGTTTAGATTTGGTAAAAAACCATCTTTTTTAAAAGGCGCTACTTTTTGAAAATGCCAAAAAGTTGCGATTTGTACTTGGAGTGGAAAATCAAAATCTTTATTATTGGGATTTTGATTTTTTAGTATTTTTTATTGAATCCAAATGGGGGGGTACTTCCTTATTTACATATATAACTTAAAGTAAATGGAAACATAATTAAATGTTATTTTGTAAGTAAGGCTGACAAGTAGCCTGGACTGGGAAGGAACTCACTATGCAGGGAAGAAATCTTAAAATTTGAGAAGAAAATGGACCAGGGACAACTGGCTGACCGGATTGACAACCAGCCGACCAGTTGCTGCTGTCTCTTATGGGGGAAAAAACGGATGGTCAGCAAGGACCGGCCGACCGGATCCGACGGGACCCGATTTTTAAGGGGGTTTTAAACCCCATTCGATCCATCTCTCTCTCATTTCTCTCCTCCACCCTCTTCTCCACTAAACTCCCAAGCACTCCTAGCTCTCTTCCTCCCCTCTCAAACCTCATTTCTTCCTCATGCCTCCCTCAAATACTCCTCAAACCCTCAGGAGTCTCGGATTTTCAAGTTCTCTCCGGTCTTCATGTTCGTTCTCGCTTATTTCCAGCCAAAATCCGACGGTTTCGAGTCGGATTCTCCAACCTATGCTAGGTACGATGCTCCTCTACCTCTTCTTCCATCTCTTCTTTTCGTTTTCTTCTTTGTATGCCATTAAGGTTGGAAACCCTCATTTGATTCGTCGAAACCTTAACCATAGGGTTTGTCCATACTAGGACTTAGACCTTTATTGGCGTTGGGAGCGACACATGCTATTGCAGGAGCCGTAACCAAGCTCGACTCCGTTGGGACTTCAATAGTGCGCCGAATTCAGGCCCCGATTCATTGAATCGATTTGGGGTTTTCCCAAATCCAAGATACCAAAACCCTAAACCCTAATTAGGCATTTAATTAGGGTAAACCCTAATTGATTAACACTAGATTTGTGATTCATTGTAGGTAATTGAGGTATTCTCCAATTTTTTAAGTTCGGACCGTATTCGAATCACCGAATTTCAACTATAAGATGAAGATATACCCTCAAGCTTACTCTCGACAAATCCTAATTAATGATTACTTGAGTTTATATGTTAATTGTTGATGTGTGCATAACATGTTCGATAAAATGCCTTTATTGTTGTTTGATTGATAACATGCTCGATGAAATGCCTGAATGATATAAATTTACAATATTGTAATATATCTGTGCTTGTGGATGTATGTGGCGCCCTATGTCATCCAGGCTGTGTCATCTGGGTCCTTTAGATCGGTCAGGCTAGTCGATCAGGCCAGGTGCTTGGATATGTTTATGATTAGGTATTTAATAACCTAAATTGTCATTATAATAATTTAAGTGTTGCTTTGGATTAAGCTCTGACAACCATTTGATACAGTGTACTGCCTATTACTAGGTTGGTCGTCACAGACTTATTCGATCGACCAAGCGGGACACGGTCGACTGATATTGGCCATTGTTAGTTTTTCGTCGTCCACTTGGGTCCACCGAATAAGCCCCATTTAGAGTTAATCATTCTTGTATTTTATGGTTGAATCACACTATATAGAATCTAGAATACCATTGTTCCCACTTTGAATAGTCCACTTAAAACCATACTACGACTCGATCCACCAAGTCTCATGAGTTACGCATGGTGGTATGAGACACCGTGTCTGAGTTATCGGCTTATGCTGGGGTAGTGCCTCCCCTTAGTGACCAATGAGCATTGACAGGGGTGACCGATTGTTGATCGAATGACCCTTGTGACAAATGTGACCCTGACTGATGTTTGCGTGCCTGTGCACCGTTCGAACGACCCGGGCGTGCATTGGGATAATTCCAAGTGAAATGCCCGCGCCTCTGAATAAATTAATCGTATTTGATATTTGGAATATGAGACCTTCCGCTTTAATTTGAGTGTGGCTGACGAGTCATGGTCGAACCAGGCTTTCATGGTAGGATAACTCAACCTTGGATCGAGGGGTTACTGGCAATGATTGGTGACGCATCGCAGGGAGCTAGATAGTCCCGGTTAGACTTTACGATACTATGTGGTATTCTGACTTCACTAATTTGCTGAATGAATTGGACTAATAAATACTTTAATTAATCATGCAGACATGACATTGCATTTGAGGGGGATTCGTGTAGCTTGGTTGCTTAATGTGGCACCAGCGCTACCTTGAGCACCTCATGTTATTTCTTTGTGTCATCCGGGCTGTGTACTCAGTCACGACTTACGACCTACTAGACAGGTGGACTGTGGATTCTGATACCAATTGGTCGGGCCAGGGCTTGCCCGAGACATGCATTATTTGTGGAATCATGACATTCATGCATTAAATCAACTAGCCTAAGATGATGTATGATAAATTTGTGGTTATTGCCTAAACTTGATTGATTTGATAACATGCTTAAGAATAATACACTTATATGAACATGTTTATAATTTAAATATCTTGAGTCTAACCTTGGAGTTATTTCTTTACTATTTTGTTGTTTTGACGCCTTCTATTTAACATATGCAGATGTCTTAAGAATATGACCAAATGGTGGTGCGCACAGGCGCCTTGTAGTCTTTTAACTTCATTTCTTTTAGTAGATGTATTTTCCCTTCCTATTACTTTTATTGCGATTCGTATAATTCTCATATGGGCTTACACTGCGATTGAATTGTACATCTAGGGTGTTAGCCCTATATTTTTTGATTTAGTTACCTCCGCTTTGCTTATAATCCACTAATTGAAATGCGTTACTCTGATTATTTGTAAATGGAATGAATGTAAATCTGATTGAGGACACACGTGGGTGCATTTTCCACGTGTGGCATTCCTAAAGTAGCATTTTATTAAGTTAATACTCGAGAACTCGGGATTAGAGTCTCCGTACTCGGGTGCCGAAATTTCGGGTCGTTATAGTTTAAAAAAAGAAGATACGGAAGCGGTAAAAGAAAAGAAAAAAAAAAAAAAAAAAAAAAAGGTACGGGTGTTATACATCCACAATTCTTATTTAAGGGGTGCTGGGTCCTCAATCCAGAATATGTACAGAAATCGAATTCTATCTTCAAATTTCACTACAGCCGTTCTAGGAGGAAGATCCAGATACAAAATAAAAAATTGCCTACCAAAAATGTATGATTTATGTTTCAGATTGTTTGATCACTACATTGGATACACACTACATTGGATACACTGCAGAGTCCTCTTAATTCTGCAAATTTGCCAATAGCCTGTAAGCCCAGCTGGTTGAGTACTTGTTTGTCAACTAGCGGGTCTCTAGTTGGAGACAGAAATGGGTAATACTATGGCCAATCTGCCCCTCGCAGCGACACATGTGCAACAAGAACCACTGTGAGGCCCACCATAATGTGTGCGTGTTGTCCACTCTGTCTACCTAGCTCATATTAAGACACGTGTCAAGAAACCAGGTTGATACAAAACTCAAGTGGGCAACACCATAGGGAATATTGGAAATGCGGACGCCCACCATTAAAATCTTCCTGTGCCCACATGGTGCTTATATGACGTCAATCGTTAATAAGGTAGTACATCTAGGATGAAAAGAAAAGCCACGTATCAACTTGACCCAAAACTTCGATGGGCCAGGAAGGTTTTAAAAGTGCACTTCCCATCCCCTGTTTAATCCCTGTGGTGTAGCCCACTTGAGTTTTGGGTCGGTCTGATTTTTGGGCTCCTGTCCTAGTGGGAGTTGGCACACAAAAACCGCTCATGAGTAACCCACATTTGGAGCTGGGCCATTCGTCTACATTTTTGTATAAGTAACATGTGGACTCTGTTAACATGGCCCAACATGCGTTTGACTAACCATCTAGGTCCATGTTCTAAATCATGCCTATTGGGCCTAATAACCATTAAGCCCATGCTCATAGCGCTCATGCTCTAACCATCTACGTCCATGCCTGCACCACCCCTCTTTTCAATATCTCCATCTGGGTCGTTTACTTTATTCATATCAAGGTCGTTTACTTTATTCATATCAAGGCGTAATCCAACCCGTTTAGATATTAGGCCTAGATCTAAGAAGCTTAAACACAAACCCACCTCAAAAATGGCTTTGGTAGGTCCACCACCACCCATTGGTCAGATCTAGTAGACCTTCAACCTCACAAATCATGTTAGTCCGCTAGTCAATTAGGGACCACGTGTACCAGAAAAATGGCGGTTTAGGAAGAGAAACGCAAAGACCTCAACGTACACATGTGGTCCAGGTGATCAGCGGGCATTCCTAATATTTCCCCAATCAAATGATCCTAGCCACTCACAAAAAATGAATGATTGCAAGTAATTGTCCACATTTAACCGGCACCGTTAGATCACCCAATGGGGCGTAAAGCCTAATCATAAGTAAAAATAAATAAATAAATAAATAAAAAAAATAAAATAAAATACATGTCACATGTTATTGAGATGAGAAAAGTCCTCATTTTACTACTAATCATAAAGCCTAATCACAATTAACAAATACTTGTCACATGTTATTGATGATAAAACTCCTTATTTTACTAATCCGGACATGCATTTAGGTCGGTCAGCCAAATAATATTACGATGTTTGGATGATTCTAATGCACTTGTTGGCGGCATATCAACGGGCATTTGAAAATGAACCATCATTCAAATTCATCATGGAAAATATCTCAATTCACAACGGAACTCAATGGCTGATTACTTCCTCTGACTACTGACAATGGGTCCGGCTCCAAGGCTCAGTGGTAGATAGACTCTATTTCAACACTGAGACCAGGGATCGAGTGTCTATGTAGTGTGGGTGTGTGTCAGTGTGTGGGGATGTGGGTGTGGGTGTTAAAAAAAAAAAGAAAAAAGAAAAAAAAAGCAGATAATCGAAATTAATTAATAAATAAATAAAGTGCATAGTCCAGTTGCTAAAATACTTCTGCTGGATTGCGATTGCATTTCGAAAAGGGTTTTATAAAATGTTTCAGCGATTGAACATCTTACAAGTCCAATAGTCTTCTTACGATAATAACATGATATTTTTATCATATTGCACTCATGATACAATCACCCTTTAACAAGCACCGGGACTAAACAAAGAGGAAGAAAGACATCTTCCCATGCATAAACCATCAGTACAAGCAGACTCCTAGGCCAAGAGTAGATACATCTAAAGCTCGTTAAGAAAGGTGTTCAACAAACTTATTTTATTTTGAAATCTTCCGCAACATAACTACCAATTACATCTCAGTAATGACTGAGATAGGACGGACCTTCACCTAACTGTGGTGACCTAACTTGTTCTGTCTCGCTGAATCCTCACCCTCAGATATGTGTCTTTGATTGTATATATTTCTCTGACAACATCTTTCATCTCCATTCGCTCTCTTGGAGACTCTGCAGAACACAACACGCCGATTTTGACCATTGAACTCAAGCAGTCATGCATTCTATTTCCTGTGTTGATATGATTTCCGCTGCCTTGGGTGACTTCAACTTCTTCTAAGAGAAATGGATCTACAATCTCCATCACTCGTTCAGGAAATGCCTGCTTAGCAAAAAGACGAAGGCTTAAATTGTCTTTAAACATGTCGTCAGTTGGCCCCTTTCCAGTTATCATCTCCAATAGAAGGATCCCATAGCTGTAAACGTCTCCTTGTGTAGATGCTTTACCGCCCATCGCATACTCTATGATTTATATATCTCAAATTAGAATATCAGTGACCATTTAGATACAAAGAATATCAAGTGTTGAATTTTGAAAGAGAGAGGAAGGGAATATTCTATTTGAGCAAGTAGTTGGCATATTTACTTTTCTAAAGATCCAAATTTCTAGCATCAATTGGTGTGCTTTGAACTTATAAGTTCTTGCAAAGATGTTTTATATTGAACAAGTCTCTACTAGTCAAATGAAAGAACTCATCTCCTCAATAATCAAGTGAACATAGGAGTTATTGTCATGATTTTTATATAACATATATATCAACTAAAATCATTATCAGAAAATAATTGTTCGTACCCTATTATGGTATGATTCTTGTGGGGTGCAAGTGAGCACCGCATTGTATATATAGATCTTTGAAATCAATGAGATTTTGATACCATCAAGTTTGAATCATGTAGGGTGTGGGTCCTTCAAATATGAGGTCATTCTTCTAAAACCTACGTCCATCTAGATAAAATTGGTCCGGGTAGCCATCTGGTCCTTGGAGACCTTCGTTTGGGTTTAGGCTCTGGTCAGGTCCGAATTTGGCGCAGGCCATCTTGACTGGGCCAACCTGGCCGATAAAATCCATCAGCTTGCCCATGTGTACCACTTTTTTTCTTTCCTTTTTCTCTTTAAGAGAAAAGGGAAGAAATATTATTCACAAGAGACAGAAGATACATTCGGGCCTCCCAAAAGTGCAAAAAACTTTCCGGACAGCCTATCCTATAAGAATACCTCATCAGGAACCAAGAAAAAGAATCAGGACTATTCCTTGATCTCCCCCGACCCAAGTTATATACACATGCATGATGAACTTTTTTGAGTGACAAAGTTTCAGGTAGTGTGCTCCCACCTCCTTTTTTTTTTTTTTTTTTTTTTGTTAAAGGGAGGCTATATATTAAAGGAGGGAAAAAAAATACACAGACATTCAGGAGGAGTCCACAAAAAGGCCGGACTCCGCCTATCATATGAATAGGAACACAACTCTACCCTATACTCTTATCATAGGTCATCCTGATATTACCAATTCCTGTTTTGTTAAGGACAACCGAGCCCCGAATCAGCCTAGTGTGCTCCCACCTTTCTGGGAAAGAAATGGTAAGGGTCTCATACATGCTTGTAGCTTACCAAACCGTATTCCATGTGATCTATATACATGCAATCCAGGCCATACTGACCCTTCATCTAGCTTAGATAAAGGTTGGGCAAAAAACCCTGTTGCTTCGCAACTCAGGTGGGCCTGGTAAAAATCAAAGGTAGGCATCAAATATAGACCCTTTATCTGGGTTTTTTGTGTCCCACATGATTTATGGCCCTATGAGTTTCAAGGAGGTGACTCATCTAGTGGGAAGATTGAATTTTGTGAAGACATCATGTGGGATGAGTTCACAAAAGGTTCTCACGAGTTCAAACATCACAAGATTTATGGGCCCTAAGAGGTGCTATGAGTTCTTCTCAGAACTGGTTCTTGGGGAGAATTTCTCATTTGTGTTCATGTGTCCAACTAAATGGCATGTGAGGCCCACCATGGTATTTGTATGACATCTCACCCGTCCATTTAGGTTAGTCTCTCATGAAAATGGGGGTTACTTAAAAAAGACAATTAGAGGATTTACCAGTGTTCCACATTCAATGTACAAGAGTGGCTTATGTGACCATAAGAACAATCGGGCCAAGGGAACACTCACTATAATACACCTACTGAACCGACCTCAGTCATGTGTGGGGCATATAAAAAACGAAAGCCATTCAACAGTTGGGATCCACTATAAAAATACCAGGCCAATACAGTAAGAAGTTCCATAATTAGCCACATGCAAGCAAAAAAATTGGAAGCTTAGAAAAATATGACTAGTTTTTCATCTTTCAAACTGAAAGGATAATGTTAACCCGTGCATGCTTGAAATGGTTCCAGCTCATGGATGGCTATCATTATATGAGTGTGTGCCACGATTGCATGTGTGCTGATGTGGTATATGTGCAACCAAAAGAATCCATCGATCAGCTGATAACCCAGACATCTTTAAATTGAGAAATTTGACGCTATATGCGAACTCTTACAAACAACATTCCTGCCATTGTGTCACTCTGTAGAGTGAACCCAAGCCGTCCAAAGGGTGGGATGCACCACAAAATTGGCCTGGGATAAAAACCAGGATAGTCTACTCATTAGGCTATCTGAACCATTGAAATTAAGGAAGAAAGCCGATGGTCTGACTTGCAGTACTCACCTAACTTTTCCATTGGTCTAATGTTCTTGTAGTGATATTTATAGTGCAACCACTCTCTGTGGCTCATATTTTCCAGACGAGAGATACATTGATGAGAAGGTACGAAAGTTTATTAATGGGAAAGAAAGCATTACATGTGAGTTCACATGCATCATGCATCCTCTGTAAACATTGCATATCTAAATAAATATACATTAACTATGCTAATTGGTATCTAAAAATAAGAAGTTTACAGCACAGGCAAAATAGTACTAACACGATAAGTATGTGATAGACGTAAGTGTGAGATTTCTTGAATGAGTATGTTTCGCATCCCTCTTAAAACTTCACCGGCCCAAGTAGGAACCTGTAAACGTATGTGTGAGGCTAGAATAGGTTATGGAAATAATTACAATTACAAGGGGTGTGCTGTAACATGTTTCATCTATCAATATAATTACGAGGGGTGTGCTCTCACCTTTCGGGATGTTTGTGTGGCAGGGGTGTTCTCTCACCTTTTGGTATGTTAGAGAGAGAGAGAGAGAGAGAGTGTGTGTGTGTGCCGATATAACTGTCTCTCACGGCAATTCGTCCAATGTAATGTGTGCACAAAATTAATCAGTCCACGAGATGAGTCACTTTGTGAAACTCAGAGGGTCCAAAAATCAGCTTTATACGAAAATCAGGTGGGCCACAATAAAGTGGGAAAGGGATGCCCACCCTTGACTTTCACTAAAGCCCACTTGAGTTGTAAAACAGCCTGATTTTCTGCCCAACCCATCATTTAATATAGATGAAGTGTTGGAATCAGGTGACTCAAATCTATGCTGGATAGGGCCGTTGGGCGACTGGTCACTGCAGATTTTACACAATGAAATCTCTAGACAGTTTTACGTGGTTTTGGGAGACTGAGTAGTGGTTGTCGGGTGACCGAAGGGGGTTTCGGGCACCCAATGGTATCCGGTTGGGCGACCGACGACCGATGTGATGTTAAGTCGGTTTGTGCAATTTTGCGCAAAGTTATTTCTAATTCGGGTTTATTGCTATATAAGTGGGTGAAAATGAAAATTAGGGGATCCCATATGCCTGAGGAGGGATTGAAACAATTCTAGGGTAAGAGAAAGATCTTGGAGAGAATTGGGTTTCTCTTGTGGGGCTTAATCCAGGTGAGTGTTCTTTTGTAATCTCTTGTAACTTCAATTTCACAGTGGATTCGCTTTAAGCCCTTTTTTATTTATTTATTTATTTTTTACACCGGTGATGCGTTTTTCAACGTAAAATTAGATTTCCTTCTTGTCTTGTGTGTGTCAATTTGCTTGATCATTATGATTATCTTGTTTGATCTCTCGCTTCTGCCACAGCCAATTTTCCCAACATAAAAGGTGGATAGCCTTGTTGTATATACACATAAGGTGGGATGGGTTCTCACGAGTTTTGGTAGAAAATTTCACACACAGACCTATAAAATAGAAGGAAATGAATGAAATTGTTACCTGGAGCAATGTAGCCAGTAGACCCCTTCACGCCGACCGAGCTGGATTGAGCAACTTCAGATAGGAACCTTGATAACCCGAAGTCACCCACATGAGCAGTAATGTCATTATCAAGGAGAATGTTACTCGGTTTTAAATCGCGATGAACAATTGGTGTTTGGCAATGGTGATGCAGATAATCCAGTGCGAAAGCCACATCAATAGCTATATTTAGCCTTTGAATAAAATTCAAATTACTCCTCAACTGGTCATGGCCATCTTTGTGCAACCACTTCTCTAGACTTCCATTGGGCATGTACTCAAAAACTAAAGCCTTGAAGTCGCTTCCCTTAAAATCAATGCTTGAGCAACAAGTTATGATTTTAATAAGATTCCGATGCTTAACGTTTCTCAAGGCTTCGCATTCGGCCACGAAGCTCCTCAGAGCTCCTTGCTGCTGAAGGTTGAGGACTTTCACTGCGATAACAGTTCCATCTCGATCCAGAATCCCTCTATAAACAGAACCAAAACTCCCAGTGCCAATCAAATTTGCAGAGGAGAAGCCATCTGTCGCTTTAAAGAGCTCTGCATATGATATGTTCATGAAAGGATCCTCCACAGAAGGCGCGGCAGAAGGTTTCCTTCTTGACTTTCTTACCCAATAGAGAGTGGTAAAGAAACATGATAATGAAAGAAGACATACGACAACAATAATTGAGATTTTTACTTTTGAAGCAAGAGACGTCCCCTGTTTCTTGGGAGCTTGGCTGAAGCATGGAGGCAATTGTAATTCATGAATACCCCCACAAAGCTTACTATTTCCGAGCACTGAAACTTGACTGGCATTTCCAAAGACCCCTTGTTTTGGCAATTCACCTTCGAAATTATTGAAAGATAGATTTAGATACCGTAGGTCGAGCTTCTCCATATATTTTGGAATCTTCCCAGACAAGTTGTTGCGTGAAAGATCCAGGAACTGAAGGCCTCTGCTAAATGTTGGAGGAATAGATCCTCGAAAGAAGTTCCCATCCAACCGAAGAAACTCTAGGCTGGGACAATTGCCTAGCCAGCTTGGAATTTCGCCTGACAATTTGTTATTTGAAACATAGAATTTTCCAAGTGCTTTCAAGTCACCGGCTTTGTATGGCAGATTAGTAAAAAAGTTGTTTTGAGCTTCGAGTTGGATCAGAGATGGAGTGCTGAAAAGTTGTTTGGGTAAGCTGCCGCTGAAGTTATTATCGTTCAGGAATATAAATTGCAGGTTTTTGCAATTACCAATAGATGAAGGTATGCTTCCCGATAGATTGTTTCGAAATAAAGCGAGTATTAACAAGCTGGTGATGTTGCCCAAGGAAGACGGAATTTGCCCTGATAATTCATTTCCAGCGAAGGAAAGTATTCCCACCTTGTTCAGCTTCCCAACAACAATGGGAATAGTACCTGTTAGAAAGTTATCCTGCATGTCCAGTGTTGTTAAGCCGACAAGATTCTGAATCCCAGATGGGATGCTCCCGAATATCCTGTTACTTTTAAAATGTAGCCATGCCAGTTGGGTGGAAAGATTAGCTATGGAGTTGGGCAACGGACCACTAAGATGATTTCTGCTCACCGAAAGACTTCGTAGACTACTGCAATTGGTCAAAGAATCCAAAAAACTCAAGTCACGACCTTTCCCGATTCCAAGTTCATTGCCCCACAAGTTTAAGACCGAGAGACCCTTCAGGCTTCCAAAATTTGTAGGCACGGATCCGCTGAAACTATTTTTAGCAAGGTCGATAGATGTGAGTCTGGAAGCGTTGGGTAATGAATTCGGTATGAATCCTGTGATTTGGTTTGCTGCGATGTAAAGCCCTTGGAGGTTAGGAAGAGTGTGGCCTAAGTTTGGTGGAAGATTTCCATGGAATCTGTTGAATCCCACGTCCAGGTCATTAACAAAGGAGAGATTGTATAGCCAGAGCGGAATCGTACCTGACAGCTCATTTTGACCAAGGCCGACAGCGCGTAAATTCACCAACCGACCGAGATCGTCTGGGATGCTGCCCACTAGACTGTTTATTGAGAGAAAAAGGTAAGTGAGAGACGTAAGGTTTCCAAGTGAAGGTGGGATGCTTCCTGTAAGATTGTTTTGACCAAGGCTCAATTTGGTAAGCTTCGATAGAGATCCAAGCTCGACTGGGATTTTCCCTATGAGCTGATTCCAGTAAACATCGATGGCTATGAGTTCCGAACAGAGGGTCAGATTTGCTGGAATTTCTCCGGTGAATGTGTTACTGTCCAGATAGAGATGCTGCAAGCGGAACAACCGGCCCATGTCCTGAGGAATCGTCCCATGGAAGTTGTTGTCCGTGAGACCGATTCTCCTGAGGAAGGTGAGGTTTGATATGTGAGGAGATAAGCGGCCCACCAAATTTTGGCCAGTGAGGTTCAACGCCGTGACCCTTTGAGGATGCCGGCGACCACCACATGCGACTCCTTGCCATTGGCAGAAGTGGAGAGTATCGTTCCACGAGCTCAAGGAATGGTGAGGATCGTCGGTTATCTGATGTTTAAAGTGTAGCAAAGCAAGCCGATCCGTTTCGTTGGAGAAGTTAGCGGCAGATCCCAGCAACCATGGAACGTCCATGGAAGAGAGAATGATGGTGTGGAGGAGAAATGACCAAAATACCCTTAGGCTCACAGGAGGGAGCTCCATCATACCGTTGGGGAGTTTCAGAAAGCTATAGTAATAACGAGAGAAATATGAAGGGATCCTCCTATTTATTTAACAGAGAGGTTCCACTTCTCAGGACGTGGACTGCGTCCAACCCCTGCTCGTCTCTAGCCACGAACGGGCACATCTGTGTGGGGTTTACTTTGATGTATTTGTTCACTATATCGTTACCTATATGATAGAGCCTGCCCGAGGTGTACATCCTTCTTTCCTAAAAATATATAGAGAAAGAGAGCAATGCTCACCTGCGCATAGTTCTCCCTTGGAAGTTGTGAATACTTTTTGAGAACTCGTTACACGTGGCGTAAGCCCAAAATCAAACTATCAACATGATGCAGCACTCCAAAAAACCTCAAGGTCCTAATTTTTACCCTTGTCCAGAACTTTGATGGCCATGGAAAAAGTAAACAGCTTCCTCTCTTGCTTTGCGTATCTTTCTCTCTATATATAATGTTAATGATGTCCAGCTCGTCCATCTATTGCACCCCCCATGGTTTGGCCCTAATCCGAAAAGTTAGACAACTTAAAATCACATGGGACACATGTTGACGCATGTGTTTTATCAATGTCGTCCATTCATATGTGCCTTTTACACGTGACAGTCAAATTGCATACATGAACAGGTAACCAAAATCAGTCGTGAAATGCGGCCTTGCCTAAATGGATGTATCTGTTTCTGGGCCCTTTGGGCCTAGCGTATTTATGAAAAAAAAAATCAGCTGTGAAATGTGGTCGGATTGATTACAATTTCATGGCTTGCCACACAAAGACTTTACATAATACAAGGTATTTGCCAAGGCAAGAATTTAATCCCAAACATGGAGAAGGATGATGTTAATCTCACCTAATGCCATGTATTGTAACGCCCCGAATTATCCTAAGATGGCTTTGAAAGTATAGTATAGTATAGCATATTATGTGTAAAATTCTCGATTAACGACAATTTTAACTTGTTTAGTGAATAAGTAATTATTCATAATGAATTCGATAAAGATTCTTTTGTAAGATATACTTAGGATCATGCCAAGGCCTGAAAATTAGCCGGATCCGAGACTCAAGTGGAACACACCACATGGAACGGTGGGGTCAAGTCGCTGCCCTTTTTGGCAACTGTCTGATGTGTTAGTGCACTCTTTCGTGCATCGGATTGTCAATTCCATGATCGTATAAGTCAATCCTGTCTTATGAGCCCCGACGATGAATGCAGACTCAAGACTTGATGACTGAAGCTTTTTTCCGCATCCAGGTGTTGAGCTCTTAAATGTGCATATTCTAACCCCATTTTATCACTAACTATGCTTGAAATACATGATTAAAGACCCAACTAATGCATGGTTTTGTGGTTATAGGAATAAGAGAGAGGATTCATCAATTGAAGACTTAAAGACACTATTCACAAGCATTGAAGATCAAAAGACTAAGCGTCAAAGGGTGGAAGAAAGAAGCAAGGAGAAAAGAAAAGAGGGCAGAAAAATGCACCTAAGACCGGTCGTCCATAGCCCAGGACCGGTCGGACGACCGGTCCGAACACTCAACAGAAGGGGCCCTACTGCAAACCTTGTTGTACCATCCACGACCGGTCGTCCACTGCTCAGACCTATCGTCTGACCGATCCTTGAATTAAAATTCTGGGTTCGAATTTATGCAAACTCATTCGACTGTTTTTGCACTTTTGAGACCGGTCGTGCGACCGGTCGTCCATAAGCTCAGACCGGTCGTGCGACCAGTCGGCTGCGTAACAGAGCTTCTTCTACAAGCTCCGAGTTTTGCTGCGCAAAGCGTATTTTTGCGGGATTTCTCGAAGCTTCTTCGCACCTAGGGCTCCAAAGCTATAAAATGACTCCTCTAACTCGTTCCTAAGGTATCCTAGAAGAGATTTAGCATGGTGGGAGACGGCGGAAGTTAGATCCGAAGTTCTACAACTCCTCCTAGTTTGTTCTTCTAATTTTATGTTTTTCTTAGTTGTTTTCATGTTTCCTTAGATCATGAACGGCTAAACCTCTTAGCTAGGGCTAAGAGGTGAAGCTTGTAGTGAATCTAAGATGTTTCAATTCATTTGATTTGGTTTTAATTTGGATTATTAGTTAAGAACATGAGTTGAAGTTTGAATAAAGTTCTAAGTAGTTTTTCTTAATCAGGTTGAGACGATTAACCACCTATTCTCGCAAAGCATTGTGGCCAACAATCTTTTCCAAATGCCAGCCCACTTCTCCTTGTCGATTGCCAACAGATTGACCAAATGGTGGGATGCGGCTTCAACAGTGGATGTGTTTAGTCTATTGAGGGGCCTTGTGCCCAGTCTCATTTTATAGGAAATCTGGATTGCTAGAAATGACACACATTTTAACCATATCCAAATCTGCTCCTCTAAAGTCATTTATCATGTTAGCAGGTGGATCCGCACTATCAGCCCGGACCTCCCCTCTTCCAGAGAATTAAAGATGTCCAGGTATGTGACCCTTAGAGATTTGGGAATTACCATGCCCTATATCAACTCTAAACAGGTGACGATAGTTAAATTGTGCAGGCCCCAATAGGGATGGGTCAACATTAATGTTGATGGCTCTGCTAAAGGCAACCTAAGCCCATTTGGTGGGGGTGGGGTCTGTAGAGATTGTAAGGGTGACTTTCTTTTTTGCTTTCGCTTTGGGTTACTGCCTTGGCTTGATCAACAGGGCAGAAATGAGAGCTGTAGTAGAGGGTTTAAGCATCTGTACAGCCCGTGGTCTATCTATGGTCGAAGTAGCAAGTGACTCCCAAGTTGGTGGTTGATATGCTTACAAAAGGCTCCCCTATTCCTTGGCCCTTTTGGTATTGGCAAGCAAGAGTGGTGGCCCTTGGCCGTATCCTAGAGGTCAATTTTTCCCATACGCCAAGAGAGGCCAATACTATAGCGGATGGGCTGGCGCGTTGGGGAAGTATCTCTCAAGGGCACCGGATTTACAATTTGGCGAGGGACCTTCCTCAAATTTCAAGAGGTTATCTAGTCCTTGACAAGGTAGGTTTGGGAAACCTGCAGGAACGATAATTTGGTTGTATTTAGGGGTATATGATAGCCTGGCCTGCGCTCTTTTTGTCTGGCAGGCCAGTCCGAATGTCTTTGTAGTTCTCTTTTTGTTTGAATGGAAAAATCTGTTTAAAAAAAAAAAAAAAAAAAAAAAAAAAAAAAAAACATGCGAATTACCTTCCTACTTTTTGGGCCTGGCTCTATGGCTCTGGTAGACAGACTGTTTGAGTGTGAGTGTCCATGCGGTGTGGGTGTATGTGACTATGTGGGGTGAGCGCCCATTTGATGTGGTTGTATGTGAGTGTGTGGTGTAGGTGTGTGTAGCAAAAAATAAAAATAAAAAAAAATTGTGAGATGGAGAAAGACTTAGCATACAAATGTGATATAGGGAGAAGGTCCCTTTATCAAGGGCGCGGATCACACATCTTCTTGGAGGCAATAGACCGGAAGAAGACGAAGAAAAAAACGCCCTTACCGACTGGTCGGATAAGGTCCAGCAAGTCTACAAACTCGCTAGACCAATTTAGCTAAAACCAGTCGGCGAGCGTCCAATGAACTCCGTGACTTTGCGGATTTTCTCCGAATTTTTTGTGATTGTTTTCCTATTTCATCTAGGATCATTTTCTTCATTTACAAGTTAGTGTTAGGCACGTAATTAGGGTTAGGTTTAGTTTATTTAAACTCATTTTGGTTCAATATTATGTAGCTTTTTTATTATTCCTTAATGAAAATTGAGTTTTACTCTCTTTCTTCTTCGTGGATTTGAGTTGTTCTATTGAGGATTCAACGAAGGCAGGTTGAGGAGTCCCTATAAGTCCATGGATTCGGATTAGTTATCCTTATGAGAGAGATGGTGCTCGATCTCACAACACGTCTCGCGGGCATTAAAATGCCAGCTTCTCATAAGTGTGATATATTAGATCCATTGAAAATATAAAACTTACTGTCAAAAGTATTTGATAGAAAAATCTAGATGGCTCAATTAAAAAATTTGCTGAAAGTTATTACTGAATATTGGCCGCTCATCTATTCTCCAACAACCATTTTTTTTCTCCGAACAAAAACATGGCTATTCATATATTGTACTAGCATTATATTATGTCCACATCATTCTATCGAGAATTTCTACCTAATGAATGGACCAGATTTTAAATTTATTTCATTTTAGCTCTGTGGTGGGGACCATTTACCATCTTAGTTAGGTGAGTGCAGTTGTTATGACAGGGGTGTCCACGGGCTGGGCCCACGACTAGCAAAAAATGTCCAGACTGAGACTGGCCCGAAATTTTTATGCAGGGCGTGGTCCAAGTCTAGTCTGGCAAACTCCCATGAAATTTTTGTAAAGGGACGCAGGCCCTTAATTTTTTAAGGGACCCACATGTGATGTGTACAACAGATCTACTCCGATCATTAGATGTGTTCTATGTTAAGCTAAAGGAAAAACACTCAAGCTTAACTATGACTCAGGTGGGCCACACCAAAAGAAACAATTGCAAGAGAGATGTCCACCCTTGATTATTACAAGGCCCACTGTGATGATTATACAAAATACACTTCAAGAATTAGATGCCAAACCAATATTGAGGCATGAGACTCAGAAATCAGTCCCAGCTGCATTTCAGGTGGGCCACACCAATGTGAAAAGTCCTACTAGTCCGATGAGAAAACCGATGTGCTTATCTCACCATATACATGGCATAGATGAATGGATCCACAATCTTCTTCAACCCAGGGCCCAATGGAGAACGATTTTTCTCATTGGATATTGACTGATGGCAAGGCCTGTGTTTCCTAGTTGCTTCTCGTCTTCATCTAATGCCAAAAGACGTACAAGTCTACTAAGAAAACGATACACAATCTCACTATACACATGGCCCAGATGAATGCGTCCGCAATCTTCTTCGATTGAGGGCCCATGGGAGAAGAAATTTTCTCATTGAATGTGGAATTAATGGGGGCGCGGATTTCCTGCCAAAGCCCTGCGCAGGAAGTCTCTGCACTGGGAACCAAGGTGGGGCCCACAATATTTTTTTTTGATAAATCCACCCCGTCCATACGTTTTGGGAGCTCAGTTTAGGACATGAGAAGAAAAATGAACCTGATCCAAGAGGGCCGAAAACGTGAGGATTGAACGTCCACAGTTGAAATATTTGTGGAGCCACAGGAGTTGCGAATCAGGATAATATTTGTGTTTCCAGTTCATCCCGGTAGTAGTGACGTTATAAACGGTATGGATGTCATATAAACATCACTGTGGAACCAGGGAGGTTTCAACGGTAGTAATTTACCTACCCACCTTTTCCTTTGCTGAGGCCCACTTGAGTCTTTGATCTGGTTCATTTTTGTTTTCATGTCCTAAAATGAGCTCCCAAAACGGATGGACGGTGTTGATTTATCAAAAAATATCACTGTGGGCCCTACCTTGGTTCCCAGCAAAAGAACTTCCTGCGCAAGTTTTCGAAGGAAATCCGCGCCCGAATGATGGCTAGACTTGTGTT
The DNA here is from genome assembly GCA_003013855.2 of Liriodendron chinense. NCBI lineage: Eukaryota > Viridiplantae > Streptophyta > Magnoliopsida > Magnoliales > Magnoliaceae > Liriodendron > Liriodendron chinense. The sequence continues at coordinate 1,146,962 of PVNU02002566.1, read as the reverse complement.
TCTTCGCAGGAAATCCACGCCCGAATGATGGCTAGACTTGTGTTGCTTCGCAGGAAATCCGCGCCCGAATGATGGCCAGACTTGTGTTTCTTAGACACTCCGGTCTTCATCCAATATTGTGAAAAGACAAACAAGTCAAATGAGAAAACCGATGTGCTATCCAACCATACACCTGGCACAAATGAGCGGATCCACAATCTTCTCTGACTGAAGACCCATTGTTGGATATTTTTCTCAGTGGTTGCTGCGTGATGGCTAGATTTGTATCTCGTTATTGATCCCAGTCTTCATCTAATGCCAAAACATGTACCAGTCAACTGAGAAAATAATGCACCATCTCACCATACACATGGCACAGATGAATGGATCCACAATCTTCTTTGACTGGGGGCCTATTATAGAAGAATTTTCTCTTCAAGTGTGGAATGATGGCTAGACTTGTATTTCTCAGTCGCTCCCTGTCTTCATCCAATGTGAAAAGGCAAGTCTAATGAGAAAACCAATCTCACCAAACGCAAGGCACAAATGAACGGATCCGCAATCTTTTTGGACTAATGGCCAATTGGAGAATAATTTTCTCTTTGGATGTTGATTGATGGCTAGATTTTTATGTCTTAGTCGCTCCTCATTATCTTCATCTAATGCTGAAACATGAACGAGTCTATTGAGAAAATGATGCACAATCTCACCATACACATGGCACATATGAATGGATCCACAATCTTCTTCAATTAAGGGCCTATTGGAGAAGAATTTTCTCATTAGATGTGGAATTAGGGCTTGACTCGGTTTTCTTATCTGCTACCATCTTCATCCAATTTGAAAAGATGTACAAGTTTACTAAGAAAACCAACGTGCTATATCACCATGCCCATGGCACAAGTGAATGGATCCACGATCTCCTTTTACTGAGGTTCATTGGAGATGAACTTTCTCGTTGGGTGTTGACTGATGGCTAGACTTGTAATTACCCAGTCGCTTCAAGTTTTCGTCCAACGTGAAAAGACATGAGTACATTAAGACTAACCATGAAACAAAAAATCGATATGTATACTCTAATCAGCTGAAGACTAACCATGAAACAAAAAATCTTTCAACCGTTGGATGCTGAGACTAGATCATTCAATCAGGAAAAAAAAGGCTTGAGATGATATCCTACATGATGTCATGCTCGACACTATAATAGAACCAGGAAATGTTTCCCCAACCGTGATGCCATGCACACCAGCGACCGTCAAACATGGCATATAATGGTCTATTGCCAGTATTGAGTGAAATTTGCGATCCCAGGCGCAGGTCCATCATGTGGACGGTCCGGATGTGACGAGAGTCAGGACATTTTTCACATATAAACTATTCGGATCATTTAGGGCCCGTTTGGATTGTATGTTACTTAAGATAAGCTACTTATCAGATAAGTTACTTATCTTGGTTTTTTACTTATTAAGAAGATAAGTATGTTTGGTAAACAACATACTTATCAGCCAATAAGTAAATAAGTATGTTTGGTAATAACACATTGACAAGTGACATTTTGAAAGAAAATTTCAAACCTACATATAATAAGCAACATATTGACATGAAAAGAAAGAGCTAAGCGTTGAGGCAGTTTTCCCAATAGAATGAACTTTTCTAATCCCACGTGTGTGCAATAAAGCTCATGCACATGCCATGCATGTGCTAGCATAGCACGATTGGTCCGAGATACATTCCATCCATCAGAACGGGACCACTATATGGATGCCTTGGCACAAGAATCAGGTTGATCCACTGGTTAGGTGGGCCACAGTCTGCCAAACAAATGTACAGCTCTGGAAGACTTGGCTGAAGTTTTCTAACCCATTCACTTGTTTCCAATAGTTGGTCCACATGGTGAGTGGACTAGAACCATTTTTGAAAAAGATGTAGAAGATCAGATCAACCTAATTGGTGGATTGGCTCTTGCACCAATTAATGTAGGGCCTATCTTTGATGTGGATCGTCCACTGTGTGAGCCCCACCTTTGATGGGACAGTCCATCATGTGGGGCTTCCTTTGATATGGACGGCATGAGAAAGCAGTAATTGAGTGAACTATGCATTAGAGAAAACTTTGATATGCAGTGTGACTTGAGAGAGATAAGTAGAAAAACCAAATTGGAGGGTGGTTAATTAACATTAGAGAGTGACTAACCGTGTGGGTGTGTACTAACCCAAAGAAAAAAAAAAAAAAAAAAAAGAGCAAAAGCGTGACATGAGAGAGATAAGTAGAAAAGTCAAAAGTCAAAAAGCTAAAAGAAAATACTTATTAAGATGAGTAATTTTTATGAGATAAGTTAGTTTTCAATTATACTTGCCAAACAAACTTAAGTGCCAAAAGTAACTTCACGTCTTAAGTTCAGCTGAAAAGTAACTTATTTGGTAGTATCCAAACGGGCCCTTAATATCATCTAGATGTTTGGTGCACATGGACAGTTCAGATTTCTCAATTGAATCCATACATCCATTGACTGGACGTCTCCCATTTGATCGCCCTACATGTGTTAAACATCTGTAGAGTCCTTGACGATTCAAAACACCATGAAGAGCTCTATTGACGTCAAAAAATAAATTAAAAAAGAGATAATGCCCTCTAGGAGATTAAGGTTTGATTGAATTCTAAAAATAAGTTTACTTTTAAACTTTTTCCTAAAACCCACTAATAGTTTTGAAATGGGGTAAAAAAAGCCACCTATTTTGACTTTGACTCACCATTGTTAAAACACTCCGTGTCTTATATTAAAAAAAAAAAGACCATAATCCCTTTTAAGTTTTTTGTTTCCTGGGCAAGATTTGCAACATCCACTCCGGCCCTTGGGCTATGCCGTAAACCCCACAATGATGCATTTGTTTGATCCATGCCATCCATTCTTTGTTGATTATGATTTAAGGGCATAAGCCCAAAAATTGAAAAAGATCCAAATCTCATTTGAATCCACAATAGTTAACAATATCAATTAAAATGTACCATAAAAATTTGTTAAGGCCCAGTGTAATTTTTTTTTCCATCCAACCCGTTGATTAGGTAATGTGGGCATAAATTAAGGCGTATTATAATTCTTATTTTCCATCCAACATTTTTCTACAAAAGAGTCATCAAGGGTAGGCGTTTAATCCTTTTCATTTCTTATGGTGTGGTCCACTTGAGATTTGGATCCACCTCATATTTTGGATGGTGCCCTAAAATGACCTCAAACAATGAATAGATGGCATGGATATACCACATATATTATGATAGGGCCCACAACTTTTGAAACTCTGATAGTGTAAGAGGAGCGCCACTCGACTCGGTATATCCTTCAACAGAAAGTTCATATACATGGTAGCTAAGTGGGCCCGCCATGATATTTGTGAGAAATCAATTCCATTTATCTGCTTTTCGAGTTCATTTTAGGATATATGACAAAAAATGAACCGGATCTTGGATTAAAGTGGGCCACATGAGAGGAAAAAGTAGGGATTAAGCATCCATCATTAAAACATTTGCTTCGCGGGCAAAAGTTTTGTGTTAGGATGAGTTTTGTGTTTTCAGTTTTGTATTAGGATACATTTTGTGCTTTGAGTTCATCCCAGTAGGAAAGACCATATAAACGGTTTGTATGGCATATAAACATCATGGTGGAGCCTAGGAAGGTTTCAATGGTAGGCATTTCATTTCCTAGTTTTTCCTTTTGTGTGGCCCACTTGAGCCTTGGATCTGGATCAATTTTGGTTGCATGTTCTAAAATAAGCTCGTAAAATGAATGGACAGGGTGGATTACTCAAAGATATCACAATGAGCCCCACCTTATTGTATGTATTGTATATCCACGCTGTACATCTGTTTTGTCATACTGCTTCAAGTCATGAATGATGATCACAAAAACGAATCAGATGCATATCTCGGTGGATGACACATAAAGAAAAAGTAGTGATTAAATATTAAAAACTCTGTGTTTATCATTTTTAGATCAAGCTTATATTTGTTTTTTTCCCATCATCCCGGTTTGCATGACCTTACCAACAAATTAGATGGCAAATAAATATTACGGTGGGCCTTAACGTTGAGTGTTCAATTGCCATTGTTTCCTATGGTGTGGTGCACCAGAGATTTGGATCTGCTTCATTTTTGGCACAATTAGCTAAAGTGAGCAGGCAAAACAGATGGATGGTGTGGATATGCAATACATATATCAAGGTATGCCCAACAGTCAAGGCCAAAACTAATCAGCTTTGGCAATCCGCGTCCAGTGGGTCCACTGGAATCGGGTGCCGCGGCTGCGGCCCAATCATGGAAGTGGATTGCATACTGAGTAACTCGGTACACTGCAGCTTACTAAGGAAACTGTGGGGCCATGGTGATGCATGTGTCTTATCCACACCGTCCATCTGTTTTACTAGCTCATTTTGGGGCATGGCCTAAAATTCAATCATGACTCAAGTGGGCCACACCACAAAAAACAGTGTGAATTGAACGCCTACCGTTGAAAACTTCCTGGGGCCACATGAGGTTTGGATCAAGCTGATATATTTTTTTTCCATCCATCCATCCCTGTGTGACCTTATAGGTGGGTTGGATGACAAATAAGCTTCATTGCAGGGCCGTGGGAGGTTTCAACGGTCGACATCATCATCCCCACCATTTCCTGTGGTGTGTCCACTTGAGCTCTGGATATGTTTCAGTTTTTGGCTCATCCCTTAAAATGATGCAGAAAAAATGGATGGACGGCATGGATAGGACATATACACTTACGGTGGGCCCTAAAATATGAGGCCTCACTCCACCAAGGCCTTAGGCGACCGCCTAGGGTGCCTAGCGGTCGAGCCGGGTCTGGCCTAATGTTAAAAATAGGATGTGGGCTTACATATGGTGAACCAATCAAATCTCACCACATCGTTACACTACCATTGAGTTGGCTTACCACCCTAATCCACAACTCAAGAAGTTATACCTAAGGCATAAAAGTAATTAAAATTGAAATGAGAAATTATGAGTTGTAGTTTGTGGCTGCAGTTTAGATGTACCGTCGAAAGTGTCACATGCAACCTATGTGGGGAGAAGAAGAGAGATAATGGGGGGAAGATATTTTGTCTAGGGAGAAAGAAAAAGAAAAAAAAACAAAGGAGAAGAGTGCATCACATCACATTCACATGGAGAGAGAGAGAGAGAGAGAGAGAGAGAGAGAGAGAGCACCCACACCTATGGGACAGTGTTAGACAAAGTGAAGATAACCTCCTTTCAACATTGAGGTCCTGATATCATTGGGGTGGCTAACATTGAAGTGTGACTATCAGTGTGGGTGTGTGCACTAACGGTGGGGTGTGTGGCCTAATCCAAAGAGAGAGAGAGAGAGAGAGAGAGAGAGAGAGAAGAATTTTTCAATCATAAATGAGCCAACCCACTTTTTCCCGTTTTTTGCCTTGAGTTTAGAGTAGGTGTAGCAACAGGTGCATCAGATGGATATTACACAATTATCATGGTGGCCTCCGAGCAGATAACCTTTTATATTGGGATCGAACTACTCAACACATAGGTAGCAAGGGCCGGCAGAAAAAATCCAAGCCATTAGTTGAGGCAACTGACCTCAAACCTCCTATAAGCGAGTAGATTTTCAACATTACACTAGTATCAATTGTCTATAGTAAAAATCTTATTTAAGTTCCTAAATACCAAAGGTTGCCACTCTTTTAAAACTAATTACATAGGCAAAATTTTACACATGCTCCTCACATTATATAGTGTTATACATAGTAGAGATAATAAACAAAATTATGCTTAATTAATTATATCAACCACTCTGATTTTGGGCCTGCCACTTATTTATAATCGGTTTAGTAATTTAAGTTGTTTAATTTGAGTGATTGTGTGACAAATACACAATTATGGCCCAGTGCGTGCATGTCAAATACTGCCTTGAATGCAGGTTAGTGAAGCTAGAAAACACTGACTACAGGAGGCCCATCTTGATTTACTTCCACGTTGTCTGTTTATTTTGCTAGATCATTTTAGAAAATGAGCCAAAAATGAAGCAGATCCAAGTCTTAAATGGATCACACCACTAGAAAAAATGGTGATTGAACGCTCACCATTGAAAACTTACCATGGCCCATAGGTAAAATTTATTTTCCATCCTTCCTGTTGATAAGGTCACACAGACATAAATGAAGGAAAAACACAAATATCAAATTGTAGGTATTCAACACTTTTGTGGCCAACAAGAAGTTTTTAACTGTGGGCATTTAATCACCACTATTTTTATTGGTGTTGTCCACTTGAGATTTGAAATGACTTCATTTTATGTGTCATGCCCTAAAATGAGCTAACAAAACTGACGGAAGACATGGATACACGAGTATACAACACATATAAAGGTGGGCACCACGGTGATGTCCTCACCGGAATCTGCAATCCCACGTGCTAGCTAGCAGATATTAAAATAAGTCCTCGATCAAAATGAAAAGCAGGGCCAGGGCCATTGTAGTAGTTCTGTGAAAGATGAGTCTGGTGTAGTCCAATTCCCTGGTCATGATATATCCAGAGAGAAATTAAACCTGCTGAAGGCATGACTCGCCCCTGCCAGACACCTGAGCAGTAAATACCCAATAAAAAGTTAAAGACTCCTGCCATCCGTCAGATTCCTGGAGGGACTCAGATTGGGTACTACCACGCCGGTCCCTGGCTAGGAGTAAAAAGTGGCTCTGAGGGCCACCATGATGCATTGGTCTTATCCGCTGACGCGGTTTGGCTAGTGACGCTGCCACTAGCTAGGTGGCTAGTGGTTGGTGCTCTGTGGGCCCCATCATGATGTTTGTAATTTATCCACGCTGTCTATTCATTTTTGCAGATCATTTTAGTGGTTTATCCAAAAAAATGAGGCAGATCTAAACCTCAGATGGACCACGTCAAGGGAAAATAATAGTGATTGAATGTCCACCATTAAAAACCTCCTAAGGCCCACTGTAATGTTTATTTGACATCCTGCCTGTTGATTAGGTCATACAGACCTGGATGAAGGTGGGAAAAAAAAAAAATGTCAGTCTGATCCAAATTTTTTGTGGCCCCTAAGATATTTTAATGGTAGGAGTTCAATCAACATTGTGTGGTCCAATTGAGATTTGGATCTACCTCATTTTTAGGATCATTACATAAAATGATCCGGAAAAATGGATGGATGGCATGGATGAAACACATACATCATGGTGGGTCCCATGGAGCACCGACCACTAGCCATTAGCTCGTGGCAGGGTCACTAGCCAATCCGTTTCCTTTATCCACACTGTCCATATATTTCTCCATATCATTTTATGGTAGAACCCAAGAAATGAGGAAGTGCCCAGGGTCACGTGGACCACACAGTGGGGATGAAATACCCACTGTTGAAAGCTTGAGGGCAGGATGGCAATCAACCGTCATGATGGGCTCTAGGAAGGTCTCGATGGTGGTTGTCATTATCACCACTGCTTCCTGTGGTCCAACTGAGCATTTATAGATCGGAATCGGATTGCGTCCTTCCTCAGTACGCGTCCGTACTGAGCTGTGGAGGGTCCCTCCGTGATATATCTGTTCATCGACTCCGTCCATTCATTTTATAAGATCATGTTAGGATATGGTTCCAAAACCGAGGCAGATCCAACACTCAAGTGGGCCACACCAAATAGTGACTGAACCGGATGACGTCAACATTACTACTGTAGTGATGACGTTGTCAGGTTCAGTCACTATTTGGTGTGGCCCACTTGAGCGTTGGATCTGCCTCCTTTTTAAGACTCATACCTTAAAGTGATCTTATAAAATGGTTGGACAGAGTGGATAAGCAGATATATCACGGTGGGCCCCTCCACAGCTCGGGATGAGGAAGGACGCAATCCCACTCCTTTTAGATCTGCCTCATTTTTGGGCCTGTACCCTAAAATGATATGTCAATTATATGGATGAATAGTATGGATAAAACCCATACATCACGGTGGGCCCTCAGAGCCTCTGCCCGTTCCTAGTTAAAGACAGGCGCTAAGAATGCAGGCTCACCCAAGATGGTGCAGCACTTACCGTGCGGCCTACCTTGTTGTATGTATTTTGTATCCATGTTGTCCATCTGTTTTTACATGTCATTTTAGGATATTATTTAAAAAATGAAGCAGATCTAATTATCAAGTCTTGATGTTTCGGTACTATTATTTGCCATCCAATCTGTTGATAAGGTCACATAAGCCTGGATGAAGGGGAAATAAACAAATATCAGCTTGATCCAAAACTTTCATGGCCCACTAATGGTCAATCATCCCTGTTACGTATGGTATGGTCCACCTGATGATTGGATTTGCTTCGTTGTTGGAATACGCCCTAAAATGATATGTAAAAACAGATGGACAGCATTGATACAAAATACATACATCAAGGTGGCCCCACGGTAAGGGCTTCACCATCTTAGCTAGGTGAGTCCGGGGTCTCACCTAATCCGCTCCGATGGATGAGATGTGCGTGGCTGCAGTCGGATATTAATTGAATCAAGTGAAGTCTTTCATGTCCTGTCCATTTTGCATCTAGGCACACCATTAGCTGCAGTATTCGTCGCTCATCACTTTATCTACCCTGGCATTCGATTTAATTCTCTGGATTGAATGGGTCCCACCAAGCTATTTTGTAGAAAGCTTGGTGATATATGATTGTAGGGTCGGATGCTCTCCTCCCAAATTTAGTACCCCTCTCATGATTGCTATATTAATTAATTAATTTTATTTTCTTATCTTAAGCTGTCTTGAAATGGTGGCTAACATTGCAGTGTGACTAACAGTGGGGTGGGTGTACTAACAGAGCACTACGGTTGGTTGGCCGTTGTCAGAGATTAGTAATCTTTAATTGGGCCATGTGCCACTGTTAAAGATGATCTTTAACACCACTCGAAGTATGCATGCTTGGAAATAGTTATGCATTGAGTTCATATTAAACTGATGTCACGTGCTACTGGGCCAATCAAACCTCATCACGTCCGCCCAGTATGTTGGTACTGGGCTGCTGTGGAGATCATGGTGTATGCATTATATGTGACTGGTCCATCAAATGTGTCTACCCAGATTAGCTCTAGGGCCCTAAAAATCAGAGCATTGCAAAACATTAGTGGGCCACAGCACAGTGGGTCCCACCATTGATTCTCACTAAAGCCCACCTTAACTGCAGAACAACTTGATTTTTGTCCTAACCCTTCATTCAGGTAAGATGAAGGGGACATCCTGGATACATTATACACAACATGATGGAGCTCAATGAAAAATGAAGGGTCAGCATCCTCTTTCAACTTGGCCCTAGTTGTAGCTTACCTGGTTTCCATTTGGGCTGTTTTTTGGGCCTAGTGGCAACACAGGGCTACGTGTTTGACAGAAGTGTCGGATGTCTTGAATATATCACATGGGCCCTACTTCTGTTGGGTACCACCATAAACTAGATATGTAAGGGGATAAGTGGAGCCCATGTGACGTACTCACAACTGCTGATCCGTCCATCAATCACCTATCTCAGTTACTCCAAAGTGCAAAAATCAGCCTAAATAGAAACTCATTTGAGCCACATAACAGGGTACAAGTTGAGAGGGGACTCACTCGTAATTTCTGAATTGCATCTATCCCACAGAATATGCTCCTATTCAAGTAAGCCTGGCAATGGGCTGGACTTGGACAGCAAATGAAAATTTTGAATTGGGCTTGCCCAATGGTCCCACTTGATCATCTCAAAATCCAGGCCTGAGCCTCTCTCATTGATAGGCCTACCTTCAACTAGCATGAAGGAATATCATTTGGCGCATTATAATTCCGGTTTCATTACAACTATGGCCAACATCAAATAATATTGTTCTTCGATCATGAACGTACACAATTTGGACACTACTTGACCACTAGGCTTTCTACACAAACATTGTATTGAAGCAAGTTGAATATCTTTTTGCGTATGCATGTGTGCTTTTTCATGCTTCCTTACAAGTAGTATTCTATTATACAATTATCTTATGTTTTGATCCACAATGGATGTACAAATACAAATCCACAATGAATGATATAGGCCTGTAACAGCTCTTCTTCTTCTTGTTCTTCTTCTTTTAATTTTTCCCAATAAATCCTAAGAAGTTATTCTAGAAATAGAGAAAAGTGTAAAATGACCAAATCTATCATTTTTTTTAACATGTATTCAATTAAGTATCAGACCATTGCCTACCCCTTCTTCCTTTTCTTTCCCCCCTAAAATGGTCTACTCGGCTTCAGTGAATCAACCCCCACTAATATCTTATGTTTTGATCCCCCAAACAGGCCTGAATCTAGTCTAAAATTGAGTTTCTACGCTTCCTTTATAGTTTAAATGAGGAAAGAAGTGGTAAATGAGAAAAGCTTTTTTCTTTTGTAATGGACTAGTTCACACCGTATCGCGTAATGGGCCAGCCAGATATGGTCATATCATAACCAGTTTTCAAAACCATGTGCATGAATCTCAGATCACCTATGTTGAAAGCACTATGAAAAGAGAACTGTAGCTGTCGGGAGAAAACAACCACATAAGAACCCTCAAGCAAACTTTTCTATGTACTTCTCATTGTTGAGTCATTGTAGCAAATTCAATTCCCACCTTTAAAAAGGATGAAATGCTTGCTATAGAAGAGGCAGGCATGAAGTGTTGCCCCTCAAAAAGTATGCTTCACGCAAGAAACAAACTATGCCCAAAAGTGATTCTAGTGCAGGACGTGATGCAAACAACACGTTCCAACAAAGATAATTGTTTAATAACAAGAATCTTGTACTCCTGCTTTAGAACCTCGTTCCTGCTTTTGTTCCAAACCTTGTCTTGCACCTATCTTCAACTGATCTGATTAATGATTCTATCAACACAATCTATTTTGTACTCATATGCAACTTTTTTTTGTTCTAAACTTAATGTTGTAAGTACACAATCCATAAAAATTTTATAACTATATTAAATATGAATGCATGCTTTACATTTAACTCTAGTGCACAACTAGAGGGATGTCGAACATTGTCTTCACAGCTTCTTTACACCACCAGTTTTAATTCCTCTGTATGTGGATTTTCAGAAACTTTTGGTGAAAGTAGTGCTGCAATACATGGTCTGTAGATGCATCTCCAATCCTTTGCAAGTAGTTTTGTTTGATTCTATAGTGTTATTTAATAAAATGCATTACAGTTCGCAACTCAACTATTACAACAAAAAACCTGCTAGAATTCTTCATGATAGGGAAAATCTGGGCGATCTGATTCCCAGGCTGATAAGATGCACTGCTGCCAAATTATGATATAAGAATGACACCTCAGTTGTGATTGAGGAAAGAAAGGGTGGGAAATGCTAACATGCTTAATGGGTTCTTCCCAAATACCAAATGTGCTGACTGCACTCTGGAAGCCCTGCCAACCACAACTTGGTGGTGTGCCCAAATATTCCTTATCATCAATGTTTTTCAGCATTCTTAAGTGGACGAGATGCTTTAACATTACCAATCATAATCATTTTTCTCGCCGTCGGAGTTCAGGAAATCATCAGAAGCTGTTTTCCGTGGTGTTGATGATACTATCTTGAATATGGGAGAACCACCTGGTTTTGACCCTATTATACACAAACATTTGCAAGTTAGAAGAAACAAAGGGGATGGAAAAGATCTACTACTTTGTGGATGAGTCCAGTCTTATAAGATTGATACCACTAATTAACAATAGGTGATTTTGATACGCACACTTCCAAATGCAGCCATAAATGTCAAAATGGCAAGTGGCTGGGACATCCAAGCCATGCATCAGGTGGCCCCCACCGTGTAGATGACCCAACCGAAAGAGCAGGCTGGTCCAACCCATCATGTGGGCTACACTTGTATGCTGAATGTACACCAGATAGCAAATTGCTGTATCTGATGAGTAGACTGGCCCAATGTCGGGAGTAGGTCATCTACACAGAGGGGTCCACCTCAGGAAGTCACATGTATGCTGTAGATACAAAAATTACAAAGGAGATTCAACCGTTGCACTGTCGACAATGAAATTCGAATAAAAAGAATATCTGTGTTCTGAAGTTATCACTCACTGGACATTCACAACCAATTCATGGAAAACTAATAAAGAAACCAAAAAAGATAATGCAAAATAGCAATTTGGCAGTATTTTCAAAACCTAAGGTCCGGAGAGAACTGAATCTAACCCCAGGAAGTCTGAAAATTAGAGCGGGAACCATCGGAGCTCATACCTAAAGGAGGATCGAAATCGTCGGAGTTGTGGAGGAGGAGCAAGCTATTCCGCTCCTTCTCGCGCTTTCGCATCTCGAGAAACAACGCAAGATCCTCTTCCTTGTCCTTCATCACAGCTCCAAGGCTCCTCCCTTGCCTCTGCTGCTGCACAGGCGCTTTCATTTGCGACTCTGCAGCCCTAAAACTCCGATTCATCGCTCTACAGCAATGAAAACAACGGCAAAAATTAGCGATTTCCTGATCTAAACCCTAACTCTCATCTGCTCCGTTAGATCTGGAAACGAGCTGCCAAACTCACTCATTTCCTACAGCGGAACTCTGTCAGACTTCATCGCGACCGTCCGATTGATCTGGACGCCATTGTGTGTGAGAAAGAAGAAATGGAGTGAGAATGGGAGCGAAAATAGCTGAAAATGGAAGGGCATTTGAGAGAGAGCGGAGAAAGGGGGAATCAGTAGATCAGGAGCTCCTTTGTTTTGACGCGACAACACATCTCCCCCCTCTCTCAAACGCTACGTTTCTGGATTATATTGAAGGGAAATTAGTTTTAAATGCCCAAAATTCTATAGATAACTACCCTAATGCCATTGTAGATTTTTTTATTGGAAAAACGTTTGCGTACCTAGCGCAGCTAACTACCGGGGTCACTTTCTCTAACGTGGTGTAAACGACTTAACGTGCATCAGCTACATCACCTTATTTTTTTGTCACCCAAGTTTCAGCTAGCGGATTGCCTGTTACCCCAGGCACATAGATGTACCTGTGCCCTGGGGTTGGGTGGGTTACATGGAGATGTACTTGAAAAATCTATTACTTCCGTCTGTTTTGAAAGACAACAATAGGGCAGTATGGTAAGAATCAGGCAGACTCAACACTCAGGTGGCCCACGCTAACGAAACAGTGGGAACAGAAACATCCACCGTTGAAGCTTCTCTAGAGCCTATCATGGTGTTTATATGCCATCCAAACCGTTCGTAGGGTTATTACCACCCACAATCAGATAAAATGTATCCATAAATATGATCGCCTTAGGTGTTCAATCCCCACTGTTTCATCCAGTATAGCCCACGTGAGTTTTGGATCTGCCTGATTTTTTAGAATCTTTTCTCATTGTGGTCTTGAAAATAGATGGACGGAGAGGATTCATCATGGACATCTCTGTGGGCCCCACACACCCTAGAACAAGAGTATCTCATCCGCTTCCCAAGTTTCATGGGAAGCTGACTCGCTTGCTCCACACGCTCACCTCATTGATGTGGTCACACGTGCCAGTCTAGAAGGTTATTGGGTAGAGCTATACATGGAACTGAGCCAACTCAAAAAACTCACTCGGCTCAGCTTGGCTAAAAAAAGCTCAGTTTGGCTCGACTCATAGGGTTGAACAAGCCAAGCCAAGCTTATTTTATGAGTTCGTTGAAAATTCAAACCAAGCTTGATCCTAGCTTAGTTTTGATTCGGCTAAGATTGGCTTGGCTTGTGTACATGCTCGGTGCGTATGTGTGTGTGTCTATATATATATATATATATATATATATATATATATATATATATATATATATATATATATATATATATATAATTTAAAATAAAAAAACAAAACCTTAAAAGTTTACCATTCGAGCGTGCTACCTCCTATTTATCTTCGAGCCTCCTCTCTCACCCGCCCATCTTAAATCCTAGTCGCCCTGGCCCGTGGTTGTTTAACCGTCCGGCATTTATGAGAACTACAACCCTCTGATCTCTCTCTCTCTCTCTCTCTCTCTCTCTCTCTCCACTCGTCGCCGGATAGTCCCCAACCTTGTTCGACAACTGACCGCCCTTGTTCGACAACCGATCTCCCTCCAGCCCTAGGCAATGCCCATTCCGACAGTCTCCAACCTTGTCCGGAAATGCCCAAGCTCGATAGTAACTCAAAAGCTTAAGGCTCGAATATGCTCGAATTCGGTTCGAATGCTCGACCCAACCAAACTAAGCCTGCTAGTTGAGCTCGAGGACCAAGCCAAGCCGAGCTCGAGCCCATGCCGCTCGCTAACCAAACCAAGCCGAACTTGTGCAAAGCTTGGTTTGGCTCGGCTAGTGTACAACTCTATTGTTGGGACATGACGCGAGTTGGCTGGTGAGTCGAACGCCAGCTAACAAGCTGGTGTCAAAGCTCTGTGGGTCCCACTATGATGTATGTGTTTTATCCACACCATCCATCCATTTTTTTTTCCGGCTTATTTAAAGCCATGAAACAAAAAATGAGGTAGATATAAAGCTCAAGTGGACCACACCACATGAAATAGTGAAGAGAATGATGTCCACTGTTGAAACCTTCCTAAAGCCCTCAATGATGTTTATTTGTCATCCAACCTGTTCATAAGATCGAAAATAGCTAGATGAATGGCAAACACAAATTTCAGCCTGATCCAAAACTTCAGTTGCCCCCAAAAAATCCCCTACTGTAACTGTTCAATCCCCACTGTTTCATGTGGTGTGGTCCATTTGAACATTGAATCTGCCTCAGTTCTAGTCTCATGCATTAAAATGAGCTGGAGAAATGGATTGACCGTGTGGATAAAACACATACATCATGGTGGGACCCACATAGCTCTCAATCCAGCTTAGTGTCTTGTGTTCAGGTCACCAGCCAATCCATGGAACTGTGTCCCGTGGGCCTATTGTACATATCATCTGTCCAAAAATCAGGGATGTGTAGCACAGGTGGACCTGCCTTTGTACAAGTATCTGTCGGGTCCCATTGTTATCTGCCTGCCTTATAGTTGAACAGCCTGGATCCTCGGGCTATTGATCTAAATGATGGATCACACCCGACGTGCGGATTGGATCCAATACACGTGTAGGTTTGGTACGTGGTTTGGTAGCACGTGTTGGTCATCACAGCTCACTTTATAGACTTGAAGTTTGCTAATTCTGAAAGCGATGTCCTCGTGCAGGGACACGTGGCAATATGAAATGCTTTCCAATGTTTTAAAAATCAGGCCATTTTTACTCACGTGGCCACAGTGCCCTAGTAAACTTTAAACCGGTGGTTTGTAGCTGTCGTTTCTTGTTTGTCCTGTGGGTGGTGGGCATCTGAGGTGTTACACTGTTTTATTTCTGTCCAGAAGATTTAAACCGTCTAATCCTGTAATAAAGCTTATAACGTACACACGTGTTTATTGAATGCTTTGTTAGATCCTCTTGCATATGGTGATATTAAATCACCTTTGCATTTTATAAAGGTAATTCAGTCATACTAAATTTTGTGAAGTGATCTACATCTTTGTAGTTTTGCATGAATCAATGACAAAGGCTGTAAATGCAGCTTCTAAAATTTTATATGACCCAGCTATCCTTATTATGTTACCTCAAGTATTGAATGGACGGCCAGGATTATAGCCCAATTTTATTTTTTTTACCGGTTAGGAAAATTGAGGGCAATTTTGGAAAGTGCTTTAGTGGGCTAGGTGCACAGAGGCCTTTCTATGCACATGGTTGGATTTTGGGCACATTAACGGTCCACATTGTCAATCTAGACCGTTCATTTGGTCTATTTATTGACTGGATGACATTTCTTGGAGAATGAATGCGGAGCACTTGATGAGTGTCTCCCAAAATGAATGCAGAAAAGGGCTTGAATAAGGATGACTAAAATCATTCAGCTTGTGTGATTTTTCACGGTGACTTAGAAAGAGTGTACTCGATGCATGGATGGTCCAGATCGATAATCTGGTATGTCCAAATGCAGCTATAGGTTTGATTGTTAGCCCACTTATCTTTTTCTCGGCCGAAGGAAGAAAAAACATCAACAGCAGCTACAAACAACTGTAGGATCACAGGATAGTATGATATCTTAATGGGAAAATTCGTGGAATTTTTTTAGTGAAATGACAGAATTGACCTTATCATCCTTTAGCCATTAACCAAAAAAAAAAAAAAAAGAAGCACTTTAAATTAAACCATTAATTTAAATAGACTACTAATGATCTAGTGGCTAAGTCTATGGGAATCTATTTATGCCCATATTTTCATCTGGGCCTGTTAGCATCCAAACTACCTATCTGGACCGTCCATTAGGTCCAGTGAACTCTCCTCGTAGGTTCCCTTGAGAAATTCAAACTGATCGAATAATCGAAATCATCTAATTAGTGACAGACAAAATGGATGTAGAGTTTTGTGCTTGGGAGATAGGCTCAGTGATGCATGTATAGAACCATCTGACTGCTGTGATCTTTTCCTTAGTAGCTGAAGAAGAGGGACTAGATCTAATAGACGGTTCAGATAGGTGAAAGGAATATCAACAAGTTCAAATGCAACTATGTGCACCATACACTTTAAGGTTTGGGTACATGAGGGTCGCTGGATCATTACTCAACATAGATCACGTGTTGGCATATCATCCTGACAGTGAAATGCACAAAACTTCACGATTCAGCATGATGGGGTGGATAAAAACACGCCGCACCAGAATTTGGACGTCAATGAGATAGTGAGCCATTACTCTCATGACATGGTAAGATTTGATTGGCTTATTATATGTGTATGCTTTTTTTATTTTACTCCCACACACTCACACCACCCCAATGGGAACCCAAACTCATGACCTCATATTAAAACTCTTGTGAGACTAACACCAAGGCATGAGTAAGGGCTCATGCACTTACTGTCTAAACGAAATCTTTTTTATTTAAAATATTAAAAAGAATATTAATTAAAAATAATAATTATATATAATAAACAATATTATGAAGAAAAAAAAGTAAACTATGCGGGGAGAGTTTTCTCCGTATAGTAAGAACCTTCGGATAAGGCATGGTTAAAAAAAGCCGGTATCAAAGTCCATGCTTTAAAATGAAGTGGAAAAACTGATGGAGGGTATGGATATACGAAACATTAATTAAGGTGGGCCAGGATGTGGATTACTTACTAACTCTACCTAGCTCCGTGGGCCTTACAATGATGTATGCATTTTATCCACAGTACTGTCTATCCATTTTGGGTCATTAATTTGGGGGTATAAGACCACAAAATAAGGTGGACCCAAATCTAAGGTGAACCACACCATTGGAAAATGGTGATGATTGAACGCCCACCATTAAAAACTTTCTACGACACAATGTGATGTTTATTTTCCATCCAACTTGTTGAGAGGCCTTGATGAAGGGAAAACACAAACATCAACTTGATCCAAAACTTTTGTGGCCCCCAAGAAGTTTTTATTAGAGGCGTTCATTCATTGATATTTTTCGGTAATGTGGTCCACTTGAGCTTTTAATCCGCCTTGTATTTGAGCTCGTACCCTAAAATGAGTGGGCAAAATGGATGGATGATGTGTATAAAACACATGAATCATGGTGGGCCTAAAGAGCAGTCTCAGCAGGCAATTTGTTGGACAGATCAGGTGCACCCCCACTGTACCTATGGCCTTGAACATGGTCCCACCTTATTATTTGTATTGTATATCCATGCCGTGTATCTGTTTTGTCAGACTGCTTTAGGTCATGAATCATGATCACAAAAACGAATCACATACATATCTTAAGTGGACAACACATAAGAAAACAATGGTGATTAAATATATATTAAAAACCCTATGATTATCATTTTTCGATCAAGCTTATATTTGTTTTTTTCCCTTCATCCAGGTATGTGAGACCTTACCAACATGTTAGATGGCAAATAAATATTATGGCGGGCCTTAGGAATTTTTAATGTTGAGCGTTTGTTTCCTATGGTGTGGTGCACTTGAGATTTGGATCTACTTCATTTTCGGCGTCACGAGCTAAAGTGAGTTGGCAAAATAGATGGATGACATGGATATGCAATACATATATGAAGGTGGACCCATGGTCAGGGCTGCAACTAATCTGCTCTGGCAATCCGTGTCCAGCGGCTGCAGTCAATCATGAAAGTGGACCTACTGCGTACTCTGTGGGGCCACGGTGACGCATGTGTCTTATCCACACCATACATTTGTTTTACAAGCTCATTTTGGGGCATGGCTTAAAATTCAAGCATGGCTCAAGTGGGCCACACCACAAAAACAGTGTGAATTAAACGCCTACCATTGAAAACTTCCTGGGGCCACATGAGGTTTGGATGAGGCTGATAATTCTTTTCCATCCATCCATGCCTGTGTGACCTATGGGTAAGTTGGATGACAAATAAACATCATTGCAGGGCCTAGGGAGGTTTCAAGGGTGAACGTCATCATCCCCACTGTTTCCTCTGGTGTCTCCACTTGAGCTTTGGATATGTTTCAGTTTTTGGTTCATCTCTTAAAATGATGCAGAAAAATGGATGGACGGTCTAGATAGGATATATACATTCACAGTGGACCCTAAAATATGAGGCTTCACTCCACCAATGGCCTTAGGAGACTGCCTAAGGTGCCTAGCGGTCGAGCAAGGCCTGACCTAATGTTAAAATAGGCTGCGGGCTAACATATGGTGGTGGTCGAAGGGAGGATACAAAATGGTGGAACACGGGATTATGCTGCCAATCTTAAAATGATATGGCAATATGGATGAATAGTATGGATAAAACCCATACATCACGGTGGGCCCTGAGAGCCTCTGCCTGTTCTTAGTTAGAGACAGGTGCTGAGAACCCAGGCTCACCCAAGATGGTGCGGCCCTTACCATGTGGTCTACCTTGATGTATGTATTTTGTATCCATGCTGTCCATCTGTTTTTACATGTCATTTTAGGATATTATTCCAAAAATGAAGAGATCCAATTATCAGGTCGATCATGCCATCGGAAATAGTGGTTATTGAATGCCCTACCATTAAAAACATCTTAGGGAGCACCTTGATGTTTTGGTACTTTTATTTGCCATCTAATCTGTTGATAAGGTCACATAAGCCTGGATGAAGGGCAAAAAAAAAAAAAATATATCAGCTTGATCCAAAACTTTTGCGGCCCACTAATGGTCAATCATCCCTGTTACGTATGGTACAGTCCACCTGATGATTGGATCTGCTTCATTTTTGGAACATGCCCAAAAATGATATGTAAAAACAGATGGACAGCATTGACACAAAATACATACATCAAGGTGGGCCCCACGGTAAGGGCTTCACCATCTTAGCTAGGTGAGTCCGGGGTCTCACCTAATCCGCTCCCCTGGATGAGTGGTGCGTGGCTGCAGTCGGATATTAATTGAACCAAGTGAAGTCTTTCATGTCCTGTCCTCGTGAAGCATCCTGATGTTTGAATTCGATTTGGTGGCTCTCAAAGCTTCTATATCATTATAGTTTAAATAACCTTTTAACTTGAGAAGCTACCTACTTTCCCCTTTCTTCTAGATCAAGCGTGTGACAATGCACACGTGTCATAAACAAGATAAGTGTGGAGCAGCCTGATTTTGGTACAGTGCACGCTTAAAGTACACTGAGCATGATGAATGGCTGGGATCAGCAGAGCAGACTGATTTTGGTACAGTTCACACTTAAAGTACACTGAGCATGATGAATGGCCAGGATCACCTGCAAGTGTGACATGTCAGGGGTCCCTGTTGGTCTAGACAATCCAGTCAGTGGGGTCCCTGATGTGGATCAGCCATAATCCAAGAGGTGTACTCATAGGTATTACAATATCCATTTGATTCCTATAAATTATAGATGGTTACTTTTGTTTGCGGGATGAGTTGAAGAATGTTAAGACAGCTAGATCGAGACTGATTTGTTGATTTCCATTCATGTTGTCAGTGTGGATGGCATTTTGCATCTAGGCCCACCATTAGCTGCAGTATTCGTCGCTCGTCACTTTATCTACCCTGGCATTCGATTTAATTCTCTGGATTGAATGGGTCCCACCAAGCTATTTTGTAGCAAGCTTGGTGATATATGATTGTAGGGTTGGATGCTCTCGTCCCAAATTTAGTACCCCTCTCATGATTGCTATATTAATTAATTAATTTTATTTTCTTAGTATAAGCTGTCTTGGAATGGTGGCTAACATTGCAGTGTGACTAACAGTGGGCTGGGTGTACTAACAGAGCACTACAGTGGGCCATTGTCAGAGATTAGTGATCTTTAATTGGGCCATGTGCCACTGTTAAAGATGATCTTTAACACCACTTGAAAGTATGCATGCTTGGAAATAGTAATGCATTGAGTTCATATTAAACTGATGTCACGTGCTACTGGGCCAATCAAACCTCATCACGTCAGCCCAGTATGTTGGTACTGGGCTGCTATGGAGATCATGGTGTATGCATTATATGAAGTGAGATTGGGCCATGATGTAGTGAGATTTAATTGGGCCATGTGCCACTGTTAAAGACAATCTTTAACACCATTTGGACACTACTAAACCACTGGGCTTTGTACACAAACATTGTATTGAAGCAAGTTGAATATCTTTTTGTATTTGCATGTGTGCTTTTTCATGCTTCGTTACTAGTAATATTCTATTATACAATTTAAATAGGCATAAATTATAGTTCCCATTGACTTTTCATGAGCTAGTTGCAAAAATAATGCAATATTTTTTCTTGTAGCAGCCATGAATGCCACACTAGAAGTACTTTGTTTCTTTGCCTATGAATGATTCGCCTATGACCGCCCTGTATCTACCCATGACAGTCTGATATGGGAACGGACACCCAATGCACCTATTTAAAACATGATCGAACTATAAACGTACGGATACATCCCATTGCAACATGCTTGGATGTTTTCTAGCAAACCTTAGAAAGGAAAGGGTAAAAAAAAAAAACCACTATGCTTTCTTTGTATACTTGGCGCTTTTAGTATTGTGTCTTATGATAATTGTAAGTTAAGTCTTTGTATGCTTGAGAAGGTGATTTCATTTTGGTGCATGGTTGGGGTTTCCCAAGACACTAGGTAAAAGAAAAATAAAAAAATAAAAAAATAAAAAAATAAGAGAGGTTTGCTAGAATACATTCCTATGCAAATGTGCAGTGACTTTAGCTTTTGAATCTGGATTTACCATTCAATTATCCAAACCGTTATATGATGGGATTCAGCTTGGATGAGTGATAAAAAGAAATATTTTAACCCTCTGATCATTTGGCTCTTTTTCTTTGAAGGTGTATAGCCTTTCTAATTTGGAAGTACTTTCTAGGCATCCTCCATCCATGGGGCTCACGTAAAAATGTTTTGGGTCATTGAAAATTAGGGCTAGTTGTGTTCTTGGGCCTAGAAAAATTAACATTTTGAAATGTTTTGGGGGTATTTTTGTATATCCTCTATTCATGATAGGGCCCACCATCAAATGTCTCATTGAAAATTATAGGTAGCAATGGGCTGAACTGGGGCTAGAAAAATCAACATTTTGAATATGACCAGCCCAACCATTCAAAATCCTAGCCTAAACCAACCTTAGGTCGATCATTATCATGCCTATTGAAAATAACCCCGATCCAAGGTTAAAGGTATCATCTAAAATTGGCATATTATTTATTCGTACCAGCCTGATTTGGCTGGAAATAGCCTGATACGGCAGTGAATACCTAGCTATTTAAAACCTGATCCAGCTGCTAAAGTATGGATGTTTTCTAGGAAACCTTAGAAAGAATTGAAAAAGAAAGAAAGAGGCGATGATTAGATGATTGTCACCCGCCATTCATGGATTTGTAGATTGGCCATTTTAAAGGATGATTCAAAGCCATTGATTTGTTAGTTGTGTGAACCGTACGTTGACATTTTCATTCAACAGTCCATCCAACTTCAAATGCAATATTTATGGTTGGGACATTGGGAATTTTTATGTAGGAGATGTGGAATTTTACTATATGGTCACACTTTCTGGGATCTTTCTATTCTAAAAAGCAGGCCATTTCACTCACTCTCAAGTGTACCATTGTGCAAAACAAGCAGCTGTCCATTGCTTTTGGCTTTGCAATATGCAGGCAACACCCTCTTTTAAAGCGAACTAGCGATTGACGTCTTTAACTGAATGCTCAACCTCCGATTCTAGAGCCAGACAAAATTGAAATTGGAGTTCCAAACAAATACCTTGTCACAAGGAGAGAGTTTGTCCAAGTAGCCTACCTGAGTGTGCAACAAATTGATTTTTAAGATTGAATCTCCAAATAGTTTTGCCCACTGATTAAAAATCTCATATCTTTTTCTCGAGTTGCTTTCCAAGGTTTGCAAATGCCAAGCCCACATGCGTGTGAAGACCAGCGCCCATCCACAAGCAAGCATACATGCCAATATAGCCCAAGGGTATGAGACACAAATTCTCCATCGTCTAGGCACAAAGTTTGGATGTTTTGGCCTATCTATCAGCAGCTTAACTTCCAAAATTGTTTGGGCCAGTCATTTGTCTTGCACGTTTTGTCTCACCTGAGGAGTGTGCATGGCTCAAATGTCGCACACACTCCACATTGGCATGTGTGATTGCGTGTGATGGACAGAGCTCTATTCATGTGTGAGCCCAACAAACTCATGCTTTCTGATGCCATGTTGTACTAATTAATCCTGCCCGCAGAACCTCCATTGATATTTCCTCTGAAAGACGAAATGAATTCCTCCTCTCCAACGCCTATCCTTCTATATATATTTACAGAAGGAGAGAGGTGGTTGTAATTGCACTTGTTGGTATTCACAATCTTTTTTATTTTTTTACGAGAAGCAAGCTAGCTACAACAACACACTGACCTTCTTCAATGAAGCATCAATGATGCAGTACTACAACACACAGACCACAACTGCCCGAAACTTTGGAAGCAGGAGCAGGAGCACGAGCTGCAACTACAAACATCCATGGAAAGTAGGGTTGGATGACAACCAAGAGCTCACCACAGACACCACCTTAGCCTCAACAACCTACAGAAAATCCAGTATCCTTGGGTCAACATTCAGCATAAGCAGCATCCAATAGAAGGGCTTGCGCGCAACTTCGGCCAACAAGTAGCTTCCTTAAGGCCAGGAAAAAAAAACATAAGATTTATTGAGACCAACTCTCCTCCACAAAGAGAAGCACTATCCAAACTTCCAACTCAACTGATTCTAGCCCCAAAGAAAAACCAACCGCAGGTCACCTCTCTCTCTCTCTCTCTCTCTCTCTCTCTCTAGGTTTCTAGCGGCACAACAAAAATATCCAACCACGCCTATCATACAAACTACATATAGACTCTTCAGACCAATCCCTAGACAAAGGTAAGGAGCCACCAAAACCACAAAAAGATTCTACCCATACTGGATTCTCCATAGCCACCAAGCCCCAGATCTTGCACAGGAGCTCACTCCAACTATGGAACAAATGATTAGGACTTCCACTGCTCGCAAGTTTTTCTAGACCATCTGCCATTGCATTTCCTTATTTGAAGGTGTGGTCAATTCTAAAATTTATAACAATTCTCAAGTGGGCAATGGCCCCCACCCGGTACCAAATCTTCCATGGGGCTGGTGCAAGGGGATTAGAGATGGCATCAAATATAATTTTGGAGTCCGATTCCACAATAACGTTCCTTAGCCCCAAGTCGATGCAATACTTAATATCTTCAAACTTCAACCAGTATTAGTGACCCTGCCATAGAAGTTATGAAAGCCAAAGATAACTTTGCCTATGTAAGCTCTACATATTCCACCCCCTCCACCCTCACCAGAATTCCCACGGGAGGATCCATCAACATTCAGTTTTACCCATTCTTGTTCCAGCTTTGCCAATTTTATATTTACCTATCCCTATTCTGGCCTAGCCCATCCATGTTGGTATTCACAGTTTTATCTGTACCATCCATTAAGTTAGAGACTACCATGGTTTGCTAATTCTAACCATCTTGTTAGTTGTACATCAGCATATATTTGAAAATGGAGTAATCATTCACATTCGTTAGGCAAAAGAATTACATCAGTTGGATGGAACCATTGGATCATACAATTTCATTCTTTCCTTCTTTTTTTTTTTTTTCTTCTTTTTGTTTGCCCAATGCATGGTTGAATTCATTGGATGAACACCTCATCAAACTAATATCAAGTTAGTAGTCCAAATGCTAAACTAATTCCTTAAGATTGTAACGTCATTTTGAAAACCTTTGCACAAAATATATTAGTGATTAAACATCTTAGTAATTTATATTATATTCTTATTGTAATATCTTTTTCTTATTAAATTCATGATACAATCTCCCTTTGCTTAACATAAGATAATAAAAAAAAAAAAAAAAGAGAGAGAGGAGAAAAAAAATTCATCTTCTCATACATTCAATATCAATACAGGTACACTCGATCTTAAGCCAAGGCTAAATATATCTAGAGCTTGTTAGAGAAGTATTCAACAAACTCATTTTAGTAACTACTAATAATAACTTAGTAATGCTTGAGGTAAGACAAACCTTCATCTAATATTTGCGACCTAACCTGATTGTCTTGGTGAATCCCGACCCCAAGATACAAGTCCTTGATTGCATGCATTTCAGCAACAACATCTCTCATTTGCATTCGTTTTCTTGGAGATTCTGCAGAGCACAAAACACCGATTTTGACCATTGAAATCAAGCAGTCATGCATTCTATTTCTTGTATTGGTATGATTTTCATTGCCTTGAATATCTTCAACTTCTTCTAAGAGCAGTTGTGGATCAACAATCTTCATTACTCGATCAACCAAAGCCAACTTAGCAAAACGATGAAGGCTTAGATTGTCCTTAAACATGTCATCAGTTGGCCCCTTTGCAGTGATCATCTCCAATAGAAGGACTCCATAACTGTAAACATCTCCTTGTGTAGATGCTTTTTCGCCCATCGCATACTTTTTAATTTATATAACTTATATCAGAATCTATGTGACCATGGCTTGGTGGTTGATAGAGTGGGTTTTAGCACCAAGGTCATGTGTGTGTGTGTGTGTGTGTTAGGGGGGGGGGGGGGGGGGGGGGGGGGGGGGGGGGTAATTTTATAGGTAATTTTCCTTTTTTGCTTTACTAAGGATATGAATTCCTAATATCAATTGGTGTGCTATGAACTTACTTGTAAAGATGTTCTACATTGAACAAGGGTCTGCTACTTGAATGAAAGTACTCAACTCCTCAGTCATTAAGTGAACATGTGAGTTGCTGTTATGATTTGAATGTAATGTAATACATATCACAACTAAAGTCATTAATAGAAAAGAATTCCGGATACCTTATTATGGAGTGATCAATTCATGTGGGGTGCAAGTGAGTACTACTTTGTATATCTCGATATCTCGATCTTTGTGAATCTTGTCAGGTGTGGGTATCTAGTATAGGTCAAATATTTATGTGAACCCCCCCCCCCCCCCCCCCCACAAAAAAAAAAAAAAAAAAAAAAATTCATCCCAATTTGTGATTCGAGTGGACCAGATGATTGGAAATAGTCTACAAGGACAATGCTCACCTCTAAACTATTTCCCTTCAGGTGGCCCCATGCACTTGTATCATGGATCACTTGATTTTTGGTCCCCAGGCCTAGATTTTAGTGTGCCATCTAATGGTTGGAGTGAATTTCATATTATCATCACGGTGGGCCCTATAAAAATTCAAGGGTGGATATCTCTCTCATATTTCATTTGGTGTGGTCCACTTGAATGATAGGTCAGCCTGATCTTTTGGCCCTAAACCTATCTTGGGATGACACATCTAATGGTTGAAGAGGATTTCACATAAACATATAGTGGGCCATGTAAAAAATCAATGGTGTACATCACTCTCCCCCACGGTTTCCCTTGGTATAATCTGATTTTCCCCAAAGGATCACTTGGTATGGTCCACCAAAATAATGAATCAGTCTGATTTTTTTGGCCTTAAGCCTATTGCAGGGTTGGGTAATATCAGAAAGGCATGGAGGCTGGATTGTATTTGTTGCACAGCGGGATGGGTTTGGGGCGAATTTTGCATATGGTTCCTTTTACGAGGTAGGTAGGAGTTATATGATAGGTGAGGTCAGGCATTTTTTGGTGGAGCCCACCTGAAGTTCGTTGTTGTATATGGCTGTTGCCTTTAATAAGCGGATTGCATGGTGTACCACACACCATGACTTGGCAGGTGTATTGACGTCAGCAAGTTCTGTGAGCCCCACAAAGAGGTATGTGTTATATCCAAACCGTCTATTTAGTTTGCGAGATCGTGGTAAGGCTTTACGCCGAAAATGAGATGGATCCAAAGTTCAAGTGGACCACATTATAGAGAGCAGTTGAAAGTGAATGTCTAGCATAATGGTGGGCCTTTGGGATGTTTTAACAGTGAGATTCATTGTCTCAACTGCCTTTTGTGGTGTGGTCCACTTGAGCTTTGGAATGACTCATTTTGGGTATCATGCCCTAAAATGACTTCGCCAAATGGATGGGTGGTGTGGATATACAAAATATATCACTGCGGGGTCCATAAAACCTTAATCCTCTTTAGATCCTTTGTACTTTCGTGGTGCTCGAGGACAGATGCACGCCACGTAGACACATCAGCAGGCACACTAGCCAATTTGCTTCCCTTTAATAATATATTAGGTGGAATCAGTCCACCCTTTTCTTTAGAAAAAAAAAAAAAAAAACGCCTAGCTAGCACAACAACAATAATAATGATGATGATGATGATGATGATGATAATAGGAAATAGATGAAATTGTTACCTGCAGCGATGTACCCAATAGATCCCTTCATTCCAACTGAGCTAGTTTGAGCAACCTTAGATAAGAACCTGGCTAGCCCGAAATCACCCACACGAGCAATCATGTCATCATCAAGAAGAATGTTGCTCGGCTTTAAATCTCGATGAATGATTGACGTTTGGCAATGACTATGCAGATAATCCAGTGCAGAAGCCACATCTATAGCTATGTTTAGCCTTTGAGTAAACTTCAAGCTCCTTCTCAGCTGTTCATGGCCATCTCTGTGCAACCACATGTCTAGACTTCCATTGGGCATGTACTCGTAAACAAGAGCTTTAAAATCATTGCCCTTAAAATCAATGCTCGAGCAACAGGTAAAGATCTTAACAAGATTTCGATGCCTAATGTTTCTCAAGGCTTCACATTCGGCCATGAAGCTCCTCAGAGCTCCTTGTTGTTGAAGGTTGAAGACTTTCACTGCTACCATAGTTCCAACATGAGCTAAAATCCCTTTATATACGGCACCAAAACTTCCAGTGCCAACCAAATTGGCAGAAGAGAACCCATCGGTTGCTTTAAAGAACTCCGCATAAGACAAGTTCATAAAAGGATCCTCCATAGAAGGCACAGCAAAAGGTTTCCTTCTCGACTTTCTTACCCAATAAATAAGAGTAAAGAAACATGATAATGAAACAAGACACAGGCCGGCACCAATAACTGAGAATTTTACTTTTGAAGCAAGAGACTTCCCCCCTTTCTTGGAAGCTTGGCTAGAGCACGGAGGCAATTGTAATTCTTGAATACCCCCACAAAGCTTACTATTTCCGAGCACTGAAACTTGGCTGGCATTTCCAAAAACCCCTTGTTTTGGTAATTCACCCTCGAAATTATTGAAGGATAGATTTAGATACTCTAGAGCAAACTCCTCCAGATATCTTGGAATCTCCCCAGATAAATTGTTGCGTGAAAGATCCAGGGATCGAAGGCCTTTTAGAGTACTAAATGTTGGAGGAATTGATCCTCGAAAGAAGTTCCCATCCAACCCAAGATACTCCAGGCTGAGACAATTGCCTAGCCAGCTTGGAATTTCGCCTTGCAATTTGTTATTAGAAAAATTGAACTTTCCAAGTGCTTGCAAGTAACTGGCTTCATGTGGCAGATCAGTAAAAAAGTTGTTTTGAACTTGGAGATCAACCAGAGAAGGAAAGCTGAAAAGTTGTTTGGGTAAGGTACCGCTGAAGTTATTATCGAAGAGGTATATGAATTGCAGGTTTATGCAATTACCAAGAGTTGAAGGTATGCTCCCCGATATATTGTTTTCATGTAAATAGAGTAGGTACAATCTGGTGATGTTGCCCAAGGAAGGTGGAATTTGCCCTGATAATCCATTTGAATCCAAGCCAAGCTTCTCCAACTTGTTAAGCTTCCCAACACCAATGGGAATGTTACTCGTTAAAAAATTATTCCCAATAGCAAGTGTTGTTAAGCCGACAAGATTCTGAATCCCAGATGGGATGCTTCCGAATATCCTGTTACTCCCTAAAGATGGGTATGTCAGTTGGGTCGAGAGATTTGCTATGGCGTCGGGCAACGCACTGCTAGAGAGATTTCCAGTAATTGTAAGCTACTGCAATTGGTCAAAGAATTGAGAAAACTCAAGTCACGAGCTTCCCAATTCCAAGTTCATTGTCTCCCAAACTTAACAGGGTGAGATTCTCGAGGCTTCCAAAATTCAAAGGCACGGATCCTCTAAAACTATTGCTACCAAGGTCAATACCTTCAAGTCCCGAGGCATTGGATAATGAAACTGGTATGGGTCCTGTGAATTGGTTTCCTCCAGCATAGAGCAGTTGGAGATTAGGAAGAGTGAGGCCTAAGTTAGGTGGAAGATCTCCATGCAATTTCTATTTATAAGCAGGGCGGAATGTTAATAGAAGAGAGATTGTATAAGCAGTGCGGAATCGTACCTGACAGTTTAGAAAATGCTATACTAAGAAACTCTAAGCTCACCAATTGACAAAGGTCATCTGGGATGCTGCCCTCCAGACTACTTTCTTTGAGATAAAGATACCAGAGAGACGAAAGGTTTCCAAGTGAAGGTGGGATGCTTCCTGCAAGACTGTTGCGACCAAGGCCCACAGTGCTGAGCTTTGGTAGAGAGCCAAGCTCAGTTGGAATCCTCCCAGCGAGCTGGTTTACAGAAAGACCAAGGGCTTTGAGTTTCGAACTGTAGGTCAGATTTGATGGAATTTGTCCGGTGAATGTGCTATTGGTAATTCAGACTGTTTGATAACTAAAGTAAATTAAGTACTTAATTGAAAATATCACTGAAATTTGGTGGGATTTTTTCAGCCACGCCAATTTCACTTAACGCTTATAACTGAATGTTGTAAGTGATTCTCTTTAATTTTTTGGATGATTATGGATAAAAGTATCCTCGCTAGCATTTTAAAATTACAAGATTATCCTTCTTTGTTATCTCCTTGTACCTAGCATCTTCTCCCTTAAAAACTTAAAGTCACCAAGTTCTATGGGCCCCACCATAATATATGTATTATATCCACTCCATCTATCCATTTAACAAGATCATTTTAAGGCATGAGCCCAAAAATGAGGTAGATCCAAAGTCCAGGTGGACCACACCACTGAAAGCAGTGGGGATAAGAAGTTTTCAATGTCAGGCATTCAACCCCCACTATTTTATGTGGTGTGGTCCATTTGAGCTTTGGTTCTGCCTCATTTCTTAGCTAATGATCTAAAATGATATGAAAAATGGACGGACAGGATGGATCTAACACATACATCATAGTGGGTCCCATGGATATAACACCTACATCATCTGTTTTATGCGGTGGGAAGTTGGCGGATTCACAGGGGCGTGGATTTTCTGCAAAAGCCTTGCAGCCCACAGTGATTTTTTTTAATAAATCCACCCCGTCCAGATCATTTTAGGATAGGAGAACAAAAACGAATAGGATCTAAGACTCAAGTGGGCCTCACTAAAGGAAAAGGTGGGTAGGGAAATTAATACCGTTGAAACCTCCTTGGGGTCCATATTGATGTTTATATGACATCCATACCGTTCATAACGTCACTATTACTGGGATGAACTGGAAACACAAATATTATCCTGATTCGAAACTCCTGTGGCGACAAATATCTCAACTGTGGACGTTCAATCCTCACGTTTTCGGCCCACTTGAGTCTTGTATCTGGTTCATTTTTGTTCTCATGTCCTAAAATGAGCTCCCAAAACGGATGGGTAGGGTGGATTTATCAAAAAACATCACTATGGGCCCCACCTTAGTTCCTAGGAACTTCCTCCACAAGGCTTTCACAGGAAATCCGCATCCGATTCATAGGGGGGAGCGGATTAGGTGAGACCCCGGATCCATCAAGGTGGGTGGACCCTTGACTATGGGGCCACTGTGATGTATTTGAATACATCCACACCGTCCATCTATATTGAAAATTCATATTAAGTCATGATCCAAAAAATGAAGCAGTTCCAAATCCCAAATAGGCCATAGTACAGGAAACAATGGTGATTAACCATTAAAAATTTCCTATGTTTGGAAAGCTAGGTGGGGAGTGGGTACTGTGATATTTGTGAAAAATACACTCCGTCCATTTGTTTAATTTTTTAGCTTCTTTTAGGACATGAGATAAAAAAAAAAATTAGGTGGACTCAAAAATCAAGTTGGCCATGAGAAGAAAAAAGTAGGGAAATAAATGCCCATTGTTGAACCATTTTTCCTCGTTGAGCTTTGGATCTACCTCATTTTTTGGCTCACGGTATAAAATGATATGAAAAAATGGATAGACGGCATGGATCTAACACAAACATCATGATAGGGCTGATAAAACTTTGCCATGTCATTAGCAATACTAACGGAGCGAATTAGGTGCGGCCTCGGCCTCACCAAAGAAAGGTCCTTAACATAAGGCCCAAATGGATGTGTATTCTAAATCCAATTAATGGCATGACAATAATATGTTTTGTCTTATACACCACGGAAGATAGAATTTGATAATAGGGGCAAATGTGATAAATTGTCAATTTTCAGCCATTTATGGTTTGTGTTTACCAAACTGTTTTTTGTAAAAAAGAGTGCTTAATTTCAAATATCAGAATTCTTTTCAGACAAATTACCAAACAAAATTTTCAGTACTTTTAAGTACCAAAATTCAACACTTTAAGCTTTCAATGCTTAAATTAATTTTCAGATTTAATTTTTCAGTTTACCAAACGACACCTAAGGGCTAAAGTTGTTTTTCATAGTAGCTCCACCTTTTAAGCCAATGTGAAACAACACATGAGTCTATTGAGACTAACCATGAAGCAAAAAATCATACAACTGAAGATGCTGGGCTTTGATCATTCAATGACAACAAAAATAGGCTTGAGATGACATCCAACCGTGATTCCATGCACACCAGTGGATGACCAGAATTGAGTGAAATTTGCAATCCGGTGCACAGGTCCATCATGTGGAAACAGCAATCTAACGAAGAAAACATAGTAGAAGCAAAGAACGTAAACGAAATCCCGCCATTGAAAGACAGGTTTTAAGGCTCAGTACTTCACGATGCACTGGAGTTCTGTACAAGCTCTACTTAGGTTGGCCCTAGCTTAAATCCATTAGGATGATCCAGACCATACATTCTATTATCCGTATGGGTAATGGTATTACGTTGGCCCATAATTCTTACAAGGTGTCACCCAGCGTATGAACAATGGGATCGCACACAAGTCAAGTCGATCACGGAATGTAGATGACGGAACGGAAAGCAGATGTTTTGTTCGGCCAAGCATATCACCGAATAACCGACATGAGAGAGAGGCCAGGTTGAAGGCACAAGAAATTCCAGCGCCAAATACACGGCGTGCTACACAACATCACTTTTAACATGTGGAACTTCTTTGGGTCCCATAATTATTTATGTTTCATATCCACACCGTCCATCAATTTTTACAGGTGATTCTAGAGCATGAGCCCAAAACCGAGGCACATCCAAAGCTCAAGTAAACCGCGTCAAAGAAAGTAGCCAAGATTGAATGGAAACCGTTGACACCTTCCTAGGGTTTACTGTTAATTTTATTTTCCATCTAACCTATTATTAATGTTACACATACCTTCATGAAGGGGAAAACGCAAATATACGTTTGATAAGAGCCTCCTATCCTATGGCCCCAAGAAGTTTTCAATAGTAGGCCTTCAATTTAGACTGTTTCTGTAATGTGGCCTAGTTGAGCTTGGTTCAGCCTCATTTTTTGTCCTGTTCCATAAAATGGTATGAGAAAGTGGCTGGACGGTGTAGATCTGATAAATTCATCATAATACTTTCCGTTTTCTTCTCTCACGGGAATGTGCTGCACCACGGGGAGGATATTAGGTGAGAACCCGGCCTCACCCAATACCGTATGGCCCTTACAGTGGTGCCCACCTTGACATGTGTATTCTATATCCACCTTGTCCATCCGTTTTTCCGGATCATTTTAAAGAATTAACCAAAAAATGAAACAGTGGTAGCTTACCATTACCTATGCCATGGGAAACAGTGGTGATTTACCAATAATGGGCCACAAAAGTTTTGTGTCAAGCTGATATATGTTTTTCCTCTTCATCTAGGCTTATGTGAACTTATCAACAGATTGAATGTCAAATAAAAACCATAGAAACATTAAGGTAATCCCTAAGAGTTTTTTAACAGTAGAGTATTCAATCACCACTTTTTCCTAGAGTATGGTCCACCTGATTATTGGATATTCTTAAATTTTGGTATAATGACCTAAAATGATCTGAAACTTCAGATGGACAGAGTGGATATAGAAAAATCAAATCAAGGTGGGCACCACGGTAAGGGTTGCACCGTCTTTGTTGATGCCCAGTCTCACCTAATCCTCTCCCCCACATCACACAGCAAGCTTGGGAGTTGTGCAATATACGTGGGCTCCACGATGATCTATTTGTTAGATCCACACCAACCCCAAAACAATGCAGATTCAAAGTTAAAGTGTACCACATCATCATCGAGAACATTAGGAATTGATGCTACCATTGAAAACTTCTTGGGGCCAAAGAATGCTCTTATCAAGCTGATATTTTTACTTTAACTTCATCTACGCATGTGTGATCTTATGAACAAGTCAGATGGAAAATAAGCCTCAATGTTGGCCCTAGAAAAGTTTCAACGAAAGTTTGTTCAATCCCCACTGCTTTATGTGGTGTGATCCACTTGATGTTTGGATGTACCTCGCTTTTGGAATCTTTCTCTAGATGTATCTGAAAATATTAATGGACGGTGTAGATTTAACAAAAAAATCATGATGGGACTCTGAAAAAGTTTCACATGTTAAAAGCCAGTTGGGTAGTTAGCAATGTATGTGGAGATAAATACCCGGGCGTATCTTGGTAGATGGAGTCATCGAAAATAATGTGGACTAATGAGAAGCAATGGCGCTAGAGCTTCTTGTGCCTTCGACACAGACGATCCACACTCTTAACGATTTGCCCCTAGCCATGACACGTGTGCAATGAGAAGGTCTGTGAGTCCCACTCGTCCATTTAGCCCATATTAAGACACGGGTCAAAAAACCGGGTTGATACAAAACTCAAGTGGGCCACATGCTGAGCAGGGAATAGTGGAAATGAGAAGCCCCACCGTTAAAACCGTCCTGTGGCCCCCTTGATGTTTATATGACGTCCGAGCCGTTCATAAGGTAAGTAGGATGAAGAGAAAAACCAAACATGAACTTGATCCAAAACTTCGGTGGGCCAGGAAGGTTTTCAAAGTGTGCGTCCCAACCACATGTTTTGTGTGGTGTGACCCACTTAAATTTTCGATGAGTCTGATTTTTGGGTTCACATACTAACCAAAGTTGGCGCAAATAAACTGCACGTGTGTAAGTCACATTTGAGGTGGGCTGCTGGGCCACGTTTCTTTTTGTGACAAGTGAGCTTTGTCAAAACGGCCAAAGATGCCTTTGCTAACCAGCTCGGCCCATCCTCTAAAGCATGCCAGTTGGACCTACGAACCATTTAGGCCCATGTTAGGGCTCATGATCTAACGATATAGTGTAAGATCACATTAGGTGGGTCGGTTTAGATCATGACCGTTGGATTATTCAGATTGAGCGATTCAATGGGCCCCACTATGGTTGTGATCATTACAAATAGGTTTTGGGCGGGACACTTGAACCATGGTCCCTGTACGTAGTTATTAAGCCCGATATGGAAACCTACGGTGTGGAGACCCTAGAGGAAAGAAGCAGTGTGATGGGTAAGCTTTTTTGGCCCTCTACTCTATAAATATATATCTTGGTCCCCTCACCAACACATGTGAGAAAACCCTAGTCCTAATGAGAGTTTCTCCTAAAGGTGTAAGGTGCGGAAGACCAAGAGCTCTTCTTGACAACACGACGGTATCAGGAATGACTTTCCAATTAGGTACGCCTTTGAAATTATATTATAGAATCTCCATTGTTGATGCATAGACGATCCGATTATTCCACAATGTAAGATTCACATGTAGGTCCATGCCTATACCAGCCCACTATCCAATGTCGGTCGTTTACCTTGACTTTATGCCCTATCAAGTCATATCCCAACCCATTTAGATATTGGGCCCAAATCATAGAAGCTTAACTTGAAGGCCAGCCCAAAGTTGGTTGAGGTAGGCCCACCTTCACCACTAACCAATGACTAGGCCAAGTAGACCTTCAACCTCACAAATCAGTCGAGCTCGCTCTCAAATGGGAAACACATGTACCATAAAAATGGTCTTTTAGGAAGAGAAACAAATGAGCTCAATATAAACATGTGGTCCACATGATGATAGGGCATTCCTAATATTTCACCTATCCAATGATCCTAGCCATTCAGGGAAAAAAAAAGAACAATTGCAAGTAATTGTCCACATTTAACAGACACAGAATGGTGCATAAGGCCTAATCATAAGTAACAAATACATGTCACATGTTATTGAGATGAGAAAAATCCTCATTTTACTAATCATAAAGCCTAATCACGGTTACAAATACCTGTCTCATATTATGGAGATGAGAAAAATCCATATTTTACTAATCTGGCAGTTCTCACAATGAAATCTTCACATGCACATGGTTTCATTTGCATTTGTCCGCATTCACCTAACCTATCTGGACATGCATTTAGGTCAGGCACAGGGCAGGACATTAAAATGTTTTGAATGATTCTCGTACTCTTGTTGGCGGTGTCCCAATGGGCATTTGAAAAAGAACAGTGATTTACATTGATTAGAATATATATATATATATATATATATATATATATATATATATATATATATATATGGCATATAATGGGACTCATTGGATGATAACTTCCTTAGACTACATCCATTGGACCACGATGGCATTTTGAAAAGAGTTTTATAAAATCTTTCAGATGGCATTTTGAAAAGAGTTTTATAAAATCTTTCAGCGATTAACCGTCCTAGTAACCCAATAGTCTTTTTATTGTAATAGGATGGAATCTTTATCATATAACATTCATGATGCAATCTCTCTTTACCTAACATACGAGGACTAAACAAAGAAAAAGAAAGACATCTTACCATACATAAACCATCAGTACAAGCACACTCCTAAGCCAAGACAGAATATATTACCATACATAAACCATCAGCACAAGCACACTCTTAAGCCAAGACAGAATATATGTAAAGCTTGTTGAAAATGGAATTCAACAAACTTATTTTATTTTAAATCCTTCTCATCATAACTACTAGTAACATCTCAGTAATGACTGAGATAGGACGGACCTTCACCCAGCTGCTGTGACCTAACTTGTTCGTCTTGGTGGACCCTGACCCCGAGATAGAAGTCCTTTATTCCATGCATTTCTGTGGCAACATCTTTCATCTCCATTCGCTCTCTTGGAGATTCTGCAGAACACAACACACCAATTTTGACCATTGAACTCAAGCAGTCATGCATCCTATTTCTTGTGTTGGTATGATTTCCGCTGTCTTGAGTAACTTCAGCTTCTTCTAAGAGAATTGGATCTACAATCTGCATTACTCGTTCAGGAAACGCCAACTTAGCCAAATGACTAAGGCTTAGATTGTCTTTAAACATGTTGTCGGTTGGCCTCTTTCCGGTTATCATCTCCAATAAAAGGATCCCGTAGCTGTAAACATCTCCTTGTGTGGATGCTTTGCCGCCCATGGCATACTCTATAATTTATACATCTCACATTTGAATGTAAGCAACCAGTCATATGAGATGTATCCATTTATATTTATACAAGTAATAAGCATTTATATTTTTCCAAAAGTAAGAAATTTCTAACATCAATCAACATGCCATGAACTTTGACCAGAGAATGGGTAGCCATTTTCGATCTTACTATTAATAATATTTTTAATTACTTGAGTAGCCAAATTTACTCTTGGTGTAGTTATATGAATATACTCTCATTTATGCCTAGGAATGTGCTATGGCTCAGAATTTTGGATATTCTTGCTTTAAAATGTGCAATAGTAAAAAGCAAAAAGAATAATTAAAGGATTTACGGATGGTCCACATTCAACATGCACAAGTGGCCTACCTGATCAGCAGAAAGATCAGGCCAATAGAACCCACCTAAAGAACAGGCCTCTGTTTATGTGGAGTGCATAATGGTATGCCATTCAACAAGTGGGACCCACTATGAAAATAGTAGTCAATAAGAAGTTCTATTAATTAATTGAGCCACAAGTATGAGAAAAATTGAAAATTTATAGATATATGACTAATGTTTGATATTCAAGGTATCATGTAGTTGATCAATGTACACGGATCTACCAAATCAACCGGCCGGAAGCATGATGTTAGCCTAGTGCTTGTTTGAAATGGATCTCATCAGCGGATGGATGGCTCTGATTTTTTTGAATATATACCACAACATAGTAGATAGTCTACTATTGTTGTACATGTGCCACCAAGAGAATTGATCCGTTCATCTAATAATCCATATATCTCTATCTACTTAATTTAATATTTTATGTAGCTTTTTACGTACAAAACTTTGTTTTCCAACCACTGTGTTACCTTTGCAGAAAATCCACCGCCCAAAAGGTGGGGTGCACTGTAAAGATGAGCTTGGACAAAAATTAGGATGGTCCACTCATTAGGCAGCCTAAACCATCAAAATTATTAACATTTGAATGATCTGAGTCGGTATGTTTGGGGCTCACCTAACATCTCAATTGGTCCAATTTTATTCACCTTGGAGAAGCTGTTTGCATGGCTCAGGTTTTTATACAATTGATACATTTGAAAGCTAATTGGTGAGAAAAAAAAAAAGCACTAAATATGAAAGTTAACATGCAACGTGGCCTGTAAACATCTCTCCTTTAGATATATATTGACTAAGTTAATTGGTTTTCCTTTTTTCCTCGAGTACTTAAAATAATTAAGAAGCTTGCTGCCCCAGGCACAAACAGTACTAACATTGTAGGTTTTTGAAGATATGGCGGGTCCCAAAGAGGACAGTCTACAAAAGTCAGGCAGTCCACTAACCTCGCTGGTTGGATGTCTGTCCTGAGTGGACCACATCATAGGAAACAGTGGTGATTGAACACCCACTGTTAAGAACTTCTCGAGGGCCACCAAAGTTTCGGATCAAGATGATATTTGTATTTTCCCTTCACCCAGGTCTGTGTAACCTAATCAACCGATTGGATAGCATATAAACATTAAAGGGGGCCCTAGGAAGTTTTTGATGGTGGGAATTCAATTGCCATTGTTTTCTGTGGTGTGGTCCGCATGAGATTTGGATATGCCTCATTTTGGGGTAATATGAGCTCTCAACATGGATGGACAGAGTGGATAAAACACATACATCATCGTGGGGCCCATAAAGCTTTGCCAGCATCTACTAGCTTTGAGGTGGGTGCTAGAGGTGTCACTATCGAAACCCGAATCCGAATCTGGCAAGTAGTTATTTTTAGGGAATTTGACAAAGAACTACTTAATATGGAATTTACATTCTAGTGCCTCTCTCGGAAAGGTATTGGCTACTTTGGTGGGCCCCACTGTGATATTTAGGTAAAATCCATCTTGACCACTAGGTGTATCACCTTATGCTAGGCCAAGGGCCCAAACATCACCCCATCTTTGATTCAGGTGGACCAGATGATTGGAAATAGTGTACATGGTAATTATCACCCTCCAAAGT
This sequence comes from Liriodendron chinense, assembly GCA_003013855.2. Classification (NCBI taxonomy): domain Eukaryota; kingdom Viridiplantae; phylum Streptophyta; class Magnoliopsida; order Magnoliales; family Magnoliaceae; genus Liriodendron; species Liriodendron chinense. The sequence goes on along the minus strand of PVNU02002566.1, from coordinate 1,109,009 downwards.
ATTTCCCTTGGTATGGCCCACTTGAATCACGGATGAGCATGGCTTTTAGCTCCAAGCCCAAATATTTGTGTGGTATCTAATGGTTAGAGTGAATTTCATATAATCATCACGGTGGGTGAACAAACTTAAACGAGCGAGGACATCTCTTTTCCAACTACTTTCTTTGGTGTGGCCCACCTAAATCACTAGTCATTAATTATGATTTTTTGAGATTGGTCCTAAGCTAGGATTACCCATTTAATTGATGGAGTAGGCGTTACATAAACATCACGGAGGAACTCACCAAAAAAAGTTGGGAGACATAAGCCTACCCTTGATTTTTATGGCACCCACAGTTATAATCATGTAAAATCCACTCCAATCAATAGATTCCACAAAAAAAACATGCAGGGGCTAGCCTTGCCTTGAACACTGTTTCCAATCATATTGTTGACCAGAATCACATGTGGAGCTGATCTTTGGGCATTTGACGGTGACACACATGATGGTAGGGGATTTGACATGAACATCACAGTGGAGCGCACCTGTGCCAGCCACCCATTTGCTCTCACAGCCCTCGTTACTAAAGGTATTGGAATTATAGTTATATGGATTAATGAGGTAGTTTTTTGAAAAAGGCATGGATATGTAAATTTCATGTTAATCGGGTACTTTTTTCTTTAAAAAATCTCTTATTTTTATAGCGTGGCAACAACATGGACACGCTACATGCTTAGATAATACAATGTCCCAGGCACCCACGTTTGGTACATTGTGTGTGGGGCTAGCTAGAAAGCCACTTGGAAACAATTGGCAGCTTCACACAACATACTTTTGTTTTTTTAGAGATGATACTTTATTGCTGAAAAAGAACATAGAGAGAACCACATAATAGGGCCCAAAAATCATCCCAATTTGTGATACAGGTGGATTAGATGATTGGAAATAGTCTACAAGGACAATGCTCACCTCTAAACTATTTCCCTTCAGGTGGCCCCATGCACTTGTATCAGGGATCACTTGATTTTTGGTCCCCAGGCCTAGGTTTTAGTGTGCCATCTAATGGTTGGAGTGAATTTCATATTATCATCACGGTGGGCCCTATAAAAATTCAAGGGTGGATATCTCTCTCATATTTCATTTGGTGTGGTCCACTTGAATGATAGGTCAGCCTGATCTTTTGGCCCTAAACCTATCTTGGGATGACACATCTAATGGTTGAAGAGGATTTCACATAAACATACAGTGGGCCATGTAAAAAATCAACGATGTATATCACTCTCCCCCACAGTTTCCCTTGGTATAATCTGATTTTCCCCAAAGGATCGCTTGGTATGGCCCACCTAAATAATGAATCAGTCTGATTTTTTTGCCTTAAAGCCTATTGCAGGGTTGGGTAATATCAGAAAGGCATAGAGGCTGGATTGTATTGGTTACACAGCCGGGTGGGGTTGGGGCGAATTTTGTATATGGTTCTTTTTATGAGGTAGGTAGGAGTTATATGATAGGTGAGATCAGGCATTTTTTTGGTGGAGCCCACCTGAAGTTTCGTGGTTGTATATGGCTGTTGCCTTTAATAAGCGGATTGCATGGTGTACCACACACCATGACTTGGCAGGTGTATTGACGTCAGCAAGTTCTGCAGGCCCCACAAAGAGGTATATGTTATATCCAAACTGTCTATTTAGTTTGCGAGATGGTGGTAAGGCTTTACACTGAAAATGAGATGGATCCAAAGTTCAAGTGGACCACATTATAGAGAGCACGGGAGAGTGAATGTCTACCATAATGGTGGGCCCTAGGGATGTTTTAACGGTGAGATTCATTGTCTCAACTGCCTTTTGTGGTTTGGTCCACTGAGCTTTGGATATGACTCATTTTGGATATCATGCCCTAAAATGACATAGCCAAATGGATGGATGGTGCGGATATACTAAATATATCACTGCAGGGTACATAAAACCTTAATCCTCTTTAGATCCTTTGTACTTTCATGGTGCTTGAGGATAGATGCACGCCACGTAGACACATAGCAGGTACACTAGCCAATTTACTTCCCTTTAATAATATATTAGGTGGAATTAGTCCACCTTTTTCTTTAGAAAAAAAAAAAGCCTAATAATAATAATGATGATGATGATGATGAGCACAACGACAACAATAATGATGATGATGATCATGATGATGATAGGAAATAGATGAAGTTGTTACCTGGAGCGATGTACCCAATAGATCCCTTCATTCCAACTGAGCTAGTTTGAGCAACCTCAGATAAGAACCTGGCTAGCCCGAAATCACCCACATGAGCAATCATGTCATCATCAAGAAGAATGTTGCTCGGCTTTAAATCTCGATGAATGATTGACGTTTGGCAATGACTATGCAGATAATCCAGGGCAGAAGCCACATCTATAGCTATGTTTAGCCTTTGAGTAAACTTCAAGTTCCTTCTCAGCTGGTCATGGCCATCTCTGTGCAACCACATGTCTAGACTTCCATTGGGCATGTACTCGTAAACAAGAGCTTTAAAATCATTGCCCTTAAAATCAATGCTCGAGCAACAGGTAAAGATCTTAACAAGATTTCGATGCCTGATGTTTCTCAAGGCTTCGCATTCGGCCATGAAGCTCCTCAGAGCTCCTTGTTGTTGTAGGTTGAAGACTTTCACTGCTACCATACTTCCAACACGAGCTAAAATCCCTTTATATACGGCACCAAAACTTCCAGTGCCAACCAAATTGGCAGGAGAGAACCCATCAGTTGCTTTAAAGAGCTCCGCATAAGACACGTTCATGAAAGGATCCTCCACAGAAGGCACAGCAGAAGGTTTCCTTCTCGACTTTCTTACCCAATAAAGAAGAGTAAAGAAACATGATAATGAAACAAGACACAGGACAACGCCAATAACTGAGAATTTTACTTTTGAAGCAAGAGACTTCCCCCCTTTCTTGGAAGCTTGGCTAGAGCATGGAGGCAATTGTAATTCTTGAATACCCCCACAAAGCTTACTATTTCCGAGCACTGAAACTTGGCTGGCATTTCCAAAGACCCCTTGTTTTGGTAATTCACCCTTGAAATTATTGAAGGATAGATTTAGATACTCTAGAGCAAACTCCTCCAGATATCTTGGAATCTCTCCCGATAAATTGTTGCGTGAAAGATCCAGGTATCGAAGGCCTTTTAGAGTACTAAATGTTGGAGGAATTGATCCTTGAAAGAAGTTCCCATCCAACCTGAGATACTCTAGGCTGGGACAATTGCCTAGCCAGCTTGGAATTTCGCCTGACAATTTGTTATTAAAAACACCGAATGTTCCAAGAGCTTGCAAGTAACTGGCTTCATGTGGCAGATTAGTAAAAAAGTTGTTTTGAGCTTGGAGATTAATCAGAGATGGAAAGCTGAAAACTTGTTTGGGTATGGTACCACTAAAGTTATTATTGTAGAGGTATATGAATTGCAGGTTTATGCAATTAGCAAGAGTTGAAGGTATGCTCCCCGATAGATTGTTTTTAGATAAACTGAGAAAGTACAATCTGGTGATGTTGCCCAAGGAAGGTGGAATTTGCCCTGATAATCCATTTGAATACAAGAGAAGCTTCTCCAACTTGTTAAGCTTCCCAACACCAATGGGAATGTTACTTGTTAAAGAATTATTCCCCATATTAAGTATTGTTAAGCCGACAAGATTCTGAATCCCAGATGGGATGCTTCCAAATATCCTGTTAGCTCCGAAAGATAGTGCTCTCAACTGTGTCGAAAGATTAGAAATGGAGTCAGGCAACACACCACTGAGACGATTATAATCTAGGTACAATTCTTGTAAGCTACTGCAATTGGTCAAAGAATTGAGAAAACTCAAGTCACGAGCTTTCCCAATTCCAAGTTTATTGAAGTGCAAACATAACCCGATGAGATTCTTGAGGCGTCCAAAATTCAAAGGCACAGATCCACTAAAACTATTGCTATCAAGGTCAAGACGTACAAGTCCTGAGGCATTGGATAATGAAACTGGTATGGGTCCTGTGAATTGGTTTCCTCCAGCATAGAGCAGTTGGAGATTAGGAAGAGTGAGGCCTAAGTTAGGTGGAAGATTTCCCTGCAGTCTGTTCATTCCCACGCCCAAAATGTTAATAGAGGAAAGATTGTATAGGCGGGGCGGAATCGTACCTGACAGTTTATTTATACCTATGCGAAGAAACTTTAAGCTCACCAATTGACAAAGGTCATCTGGGATGCTGCCCTCCAGACTATTTTCTTTGAGATAAAGGACAGTGAGAGACGAAAGGTTTCCTAGTGAAGGTGGGATGCTTCCTGCAAGACTGTTGTGGCCAAGGTTCAATCTGGTGAGCTTCGATAGAAAGCCAAGCTCAGTTGGAATCCTCCCAGCGAGCTGGTTCCCATAAAGACCAAGGGCTTCGAGTTCCCAACAATGCTCAGATTTAATGGAATTTCTCCGGTGAAGGTGTTGTTGGCCAGTCCGAGATACTGCAAGCGTAATAAACGGCCAATCTCCTCAGGAATCGTCCCGTGGAAGCTGTTGTCTGACAGATTGATTATCCTGAGGAAGGTGAGGTTCCCTATGAAGGGAGATATGGGCCCGACCAAGTTATGGCCATTGAGGATCAAGGCAATGACCCTTCGAGGATGGCGGCGACCTCCGCACGTGACACCATGCCATTGGCAGAAGTGGAGGGTATGGTTCCAAGAGCTCAAGGAATGGTGAGGATCGTCAGTTATCAGATCTTTAAAGTTGAGCAAAGAAAGGTGATCGGTTTCGTTGGATAAGTGAGCGGCAGATCCGAAGAAGAAGTATGGAAGGTGAATGGAAGAGAGAAGGAGAAATGACCAAATTACCCATAGGGTCATAGATGGGATCTCCATTAATATGGAGTTCGTGAATGGAGAATTCGGTTTCACTCCTCTGTTTAATTATACCGTACCTAAGTAAGCGGGCACATATATATATGTGTCTCTTCCCGTTGAAGAGTAGACAACTACTAATAATAATAAAAAAAAAGCATGACCCCGGTCAAAAGCCGAGTAAAAACCTAAAAAAGTATTTTGGCGGAGATGAAAACCCTTCGCCTAACGCATCACTCGTTGATCGCACGCCTCATTTGAGACACCCCGGGTGGCATTTAATACATAAAATAGGTGAGGAAGGTAGGTAGAATTGTGTATTAAAATCCATACTACGGATTTTTGCTTCGTATAGTCTTAGAGTTCACCTGGTGTGGTGTCCTTTTGACACTTGACTTACAGATGGTAACTTTTTAAGAGTCTCTTGTGTCTTCAAAACCTAGTTCGACTAAAACACAAAAGGGAAGTAGGTACAGGTATACTAGAATGCTTGTCCAACCTTGTTTATTTGTAGTGACAACCCGGACCCTTCCAAAGTTGGCACGTTTTCATTATTCCCACTGTTTCCTGTGGCATGGTTCACTTGACATTTGGATATGCTTAAATTTTGGGCTCAACCCCTAAAATGAGCTGGAAACACATATGGACGGAATAGATAAAACACATACATTCCAGGTGGGCCCAACAGTCTGAAATAGAAAGGGGAGTGTGGTCTATTCATAAAAACAAGTAGAGAGCTTTTATTACTGTTAAGACTCACACGTGTGAAATACGACATCCACTCTTCAGAATAGTCATCAAAGGATCCGAAAGCGTTGTCGATGAGCGCAACTTGGCTGCAAACACGGAACCAGCAATGTGGGCGCGACCCTAACCGTAGGGCCCACCTTGATGTATACATTGTATATCCACGCCGTACATCTGGTTTGGTAGCTTATTTTAGGCTATGGTCCCAAAATTAAAATAGATATAAATTTCAGGTGGACCACACTATAAAAAACAGTAGTTATTGACCATTAAAAATCTTCTGTGGGCCATATAAGTTTTGGATCAAGCTGATATTTGTTTTTACATTCCATCCAGTTCTGCGTGAGCTTATTAACAGGTTGGATGTTCAAAAAACATTACGGTGGACTACAAAATGTTTTTAATGGTAGGCATTCAACGACCACTATTTGTCATGATGTGGTCCACCTGAAATTTTCATCTGCTTCATTTTTTTGGACCACGCCCTAGAATAAGCTGTCAAACCAAATGGATGGCGTGGATATATGATGCATACATCAGCCACGCAATCCGATTTCCTACTTTGGTATATAGACCCAACCGCAGCTAGTCTTAAACTATTTCTCAAAAAACAAAGACCTGTTTTTCCTATATACAGACCTGCCACATCCTGTGCGGCTTTCAACTTACGTAACATCACTGTTAGTAAAATGAAAATTTGCAGCCTCTCTGAAATAATGTATTTCTATAGTATATTTTGACGCAGGGAGAACGTGGTAGGTCGATCACCGTCTCTCTAACCGAGTGTTCTCGAATCCACGAGAAGAAAATAAAAGAAAAAATAAAAGAAAATAAATTCCGAATAATTGATTTATTGATAATTGAATGAATAATAACGGAATTACAATGCATATAAATAGGACACTAAACCCTAGGTAAAGTATCAGAATCCAACTCCAACTTAAACTCCTAGAAAACGCAACTTACTATAAATAGTAAACTTACTATTTATAGAAGTCGTTCAATCCTACTAGAAGTCTTGGTTTTCGGCCAAAAATAGAAAGTTATCAAACGGCCTCAACCACGTTGTTCTACTAAATATTCTAAGCCCTTTTCATGTTGGGCACTAACTCTAAAACCCTACAGATGCAAAGTTATGATCGAATTAAAACTTACTATTTATAGTAAAATTGAAAATAAACTATCCTAATGACCGTCGATACTGTCGAATCTCGCAATTCCGGCTTGGGCAACCTGGGTAGCTCGAGCTACCCCAAATTGATATATTATACGTCCCGTAACTTATTCCGGATTGTGAGATACGACCGATTTACGGTCCTGACGGTCCGGATCACTTTCGACCCCGACCAGTCTTCTTTTGCTCCATCTGGGCCATGAAATAATCAGCGACCCGTTCTACATCAATATTTTAACTTTTTATACATTTATTATTTACAAAAGGTACTTGAGGCTGTACCACAACAACTTTTTAATGCACAAAATGGAAAGATAAGACAGATCCAGAGCTCAAGTAGGCCACAATCTAAGAAACATTGCACCACTCAAGTTCACCATTTGAATTTGTCCTGATTGGGACCCACCTATACACTGGATCAGCCCTGATTTTGGATCCATGCCATCCAATAAGATTTGAAAATGGTGAATGGGCCGGAGTTGTTATAAGCATCATTTTTTGGATCTTGCTCTAAATGAGTTTTCAATACAGATGGACATGTAGTCACATACATCAAGGTGGCCCCACTGTCACGGGTCCCATGAACGAGGTGTCTGATCTAATCTGCTCCCGAGGGAGGGCATGGTGTCACAGACGTCATGTGTATGGATATGAAACTTCTAAAATTAGTGCATTTTATCTTTGGGCCTGTTTGGTGGTTTTTGTGTCCTAGAAAAATATTAAGTGGCCCAAATTTCTTGGTGAATTATTAAATTCTGTTTGGTTGATAAATAAAGAATAGGTACAGAAATGTAATTTTCTAACAAGTTGGTATTTTGTAAAATTCTCTATTTTCTTTTCTTTTCTTTTCTTTGTTTTTACTCTGTATTTGGTCTTCTTTATTTAAAAAGAAGGAAAGAAAGGGCGTTTGTTAGAAAGAGATGCAGAAGAATGAGATTATGTGGTTTATTAAATCCAATTATACAATAAAAAAGTCTGCATGCCTCCCATCAAAGAGTGACAGTAATTAAAAAAATAATAATAATAATTTGTAAGAGCCCTCCAATTATCAGTTTGAAGCATACATTTAGTAGGCCCCAGCTTGGATTGCCTACAATTCCAAATAAACACCCTTGGTCCAATGCTGAGAACCAACCTATTGAATAAGCTTATTGTACAAGAGATTTAAAAAGAACCGTTCTGGCTTATTAGCATTGTATGATTAAAATTTCTTGGAAAAATAGAGTATTAATTAACTAGCACTGATGGCACACATGTATGGATCAACAATTTTCTTCTATTGAGAGCCCCACTGGAGAAGAACTGTCTTAATGGATGTTGGCTATTGGCTGGACTTGGTCTTCATCCAATGCCGGATGAAGTCAAGTCTACAGAGTTAGGGGGCGGCTTATCAGATGGATTTAATTTTTTAGAACCAATTAATTAAACTCTGAGGAATCCTGAGATGACATGGTACTGTATAGCCCTTGCACCTGAGTTTGATGAAGCCATATTTTCACATAACATGTGAAATGAAGATTCATCAATTGACTAATAGTTTTCCCTACTTTGGATGGTAAGATGGTTCAGTCAAATTTTGATGGGAATGGGATGCCCCAGCTGTTGATTAGCCTAAAAAATTGGAGAAAATTGATGGATGGGATTGTTTGATATGTGTGTTGTTTGTTAGAATATGTTAGATTGAATATCTGCACCGATTGATCTGCGCCAGATGTCTCAAAATACCCTCACAATGGTAGGGAGATATACTTCTAGATACATCGATTGCTTCGCACCCCCCCCCCCCCCCCCCCCCCCCCCCCCCCCTAAGTGCCACTTACAAGGTCAACGTGATAGTTTAATACAACAAGGGTAGTGGATTCCCTGGTGAGCCTGCCACGGGGCACAATGGGGACCACCATGATATATGTATTTTATATCAACACAGCCCATCCATTTTGCAAGCTGGCATGAGCCCAAAAATGAAGCAGATTCAAAACTCAAGCGGACTACATGACAGGAAATGGTAAGGATTATGAGATACACTGTTGAAACCTTCACACTGTCACAGACCTAGATGAAAGTAAACATAAAAATTCAGCTTAATCAAAACTTTTGTGGCCACCAAGAGGTTTTTAATGATGGGCTTTCAATCACCACTATTTACTGTGTTGTGGTCCACCTGAGCTTTGGATCTGCTTCCATTTTGGGTTATACCCTAAAACGAGCTGACAAAATGGATGGATGATGTTGATGTAAAACACATACACCACGGTGAGCTCCACAGCTCTGTCAACGAGCAATCAGCTTCCAAGGACAAGAATCACACCAATACAAACCATAAGCTAGGAACCAGCCCCAAACATCACAAGACGTCTCTTGTCGATCAACAACCAGCCATGCAACATGAGCTATATTGCAGCACCCACACTGTTTCATTCCAACTGGTGGTCCAAATAGCTGACAATGGACAACAATGAGCAAGCTTGTGGTTTGTTCAGGCCTACTCAAAGTATCGATTTTGCCCAGGCTTGGCCCATTAATTTCCAGCCCTAATCATTCCATAGATTCAACACCAATATCCACATCTTACTAATAAAAAGTTTCAATTATCTTTTTTCACTAATTTTTTCAACAAACTGTTGGGCAAGAAATTGTACAATGGATGGACAGATCAATATCTTTGCATTGAAACTGATGTGATGACATAATAGACTGGATCGAAAAGCGGAACCAAGAAAACCAGTGGCCGATTTAAATCAAACATGCATTCAGAAGGACAACCCGGCAAAGATGGTGGCCTACAGTCATTGCCCGAATACAGTTGCACAAAGTGGGCGCTACATCAATCTAATTGCCCCATTTTTTTATTTTTATTTTATTTTATTATTATTATTTTTTAATCATAGTTGCCCCATCTTCATCCTATATGGAAAGAAGTCAAGTCTTACAACAAAAAAATAAATAAATAAAATTGTGCCCTATCTCCTCCCATCACACTGAAAAATAAGCCAAGGGATAGAACCAGTGCCGGCCCTATCTCCTTTTGTTTGAAAAGTATGCCCCCATCTCCGTTTAATCTTTTAGGAAAAATCCACTCAACCCCATCTCCTTTTGTTCGGAAAGTATGCCCTACCTAAAATGTACATTTTCTTTGCTTTGGATGGTAAGATGGTCCTATTAGTAATTGCGGAAGTGTGGGCCACCAGGATCCGACGGTCTACACGATGAGAACCTTCGCAAAGCCGAGGATATGTGGTGCGATCCAGTGATCCGCCTATTTGCTACAGGAGCAAGTGGGTCTGATCACCCTTCTGATCCTACGGTGAAGATGGTCCCCGGATCAGATCTATGGCTCAGATCTGATGGATGGACCAGATAAACTCTTTAAGCCTATCCCTCTCTTTTTTCTCCGTATATCACTTATACTTTTCCTCTTACTTGTGTATTTGATTACCGAAAGAATCCTCTTATAAATAGAGGGAAAAGAGATAAGGGATGAGAAGAGATAAGGTTGGTTTAACCTTATCTTATCCAATCTCATCTTCTTCCGAGATTTTAAATTTCTAATTGAATTTCAAACTCTCGGAAGAAGGAGGATGCGGGAACATCTTTATGGGCCCCACCCACAATTGGTTGTCCACAAGTGGGCCCCATGGGTCCACAATCAACATCTCCCACTCAATCACATTGTGGGGTAGGCACATCATGAGAGTTCATCTAGCTCATCACATAATAATCAAAACCAAAGAATCACGATCAAAAGAATCAGAAGCGTGGGACCAGCTGGAACACCGTTATCTTCTCACAGGTGTTTGAGTACTAAGAGACCACCTATCTAGCACTCAATAACCCAAGCTTTTCATTGCCTGTCCTAGTCCGCATGACCACACCGGATAGAGTTAACTCCCAATCTAGAGTACTCGGCCAACATACGCACTTATCCAACTTATCGAGTCTATTCTGAAAAACTTGGTTTTCTACAAACATCAATTTGAATTCCTTTTAAAGTAATATATATACATATATATTTTGAAAGAGAATATCGTTTGTAAAAGTCTAAGAAAACTCGATACTGCCGGCGGATAAGTCTTCAAATGCGTATTTATAGTTCTAGAAACTTGGTGTAGCTGTCACGGGATCTTCCCCACGCAAGTGTGTAATTTGGAATTGATTAAGCCGCTTTCCTAGCATAACCGAGTCTGGCCAATCAAGGGCCTTTCGTCATCGTATACTAAAGTAGCGACATTCAATCTCATCCTCCTGTACACAAGAGGAGGGTAGCTGAGGACACAAAGAGTCACCTACGGGACTGGCTACTCGCACGTTGCAATGATTAGATCGAATCAAAACAATCTGTAGGTAATAGGTCCAAGCACGTGGCTACAATCCACGCCGTAAAGTAGACAATACTAGGTATCTATCGGGTCTACAGTACGCAAGTCATCTCACATGAGGTATGACTCATCTCATAACCTCACGACTTGGCTATAATTCAGGCCATAACATTATTCGCATTATGAGTAATGGTGCGACTATGTTATTCGACTTTGTCAGTCTCATCTTCAATCTTATAGAACTGAAGGCGGATATAACTCATTCGCATCCTCATCCTTTATTATTATCAATAAAGGGTGGTTCATACCTCAGTGTATAAACATCACCCCAAGTGTACATCTCTTGTACATTTAGGGTTGGTCAACCCGTGCGAGTGGGTAACCGGCCTGCCGATAATAGTTGAAATCCTATTTGATCTCAAAAAAATGCTGATGATCTACATACCTAGTTTAACAAGTGCTCAATACTGAATAAAATAGAATTTATTCAAAGATACATGATACAAGCATATCAATCAAGCTTTCCTCAATCCCATCTGCCTGACGTGAACCTGAAATAGATCTCTAGCTATAGATTTCGTCATGGGATCAGCCATCATTTCCTTGGTAGGAATGTAGCTGAGGATAACCTTCTTATCTTTCACTTGATCACGAACGTAATGATACTTTATCTCAATGTGCTTCGATTTCTGGTGGTGTTTGGGATCCTTTACCAAGTCAATGGGCGAGGTGTTGTCTATCCTCAACGATATAGGCTCATGTATGCCTGGAACAACACCCAATCCTTGTAGGAATCTGCGAACCCATACACACTCTTGAACTGCAGCACAACGTGCAATGTATTCGGCCTCCATAGATGAAAATGCCGTGGATGTCTGTTTCTTGCTCGACCAAGAGATAGCTCCCCCTCCGAGCAAGAAGACATATCCTGAAGTAGACTTTCCCTCGTCGGCTTCATTACCCCAGGCGGCATCAGAATATCCTTTGAGCTCGAGACTCGCGCCTTCATAACACAGCATCAAGTCCTTGGTTCCTCTGAGATAGCGGAATATACGTTTCACGGCTTGCCAATGAGACTGTCCCGAGTTGCTCTGGTAACGGCTGACTATGCCAACTGCATAGCTTATATCCGGTCTGGTGCAAAGCATAGCATACATTAAGCTGCCTACTGCGCTCACATAAGGTACTGAGGACATTGCCGATTTATCAGCTTCTGTCTGGGGACACGATTTCCTGTCTAACTTGGTAGCTTTATCCATAGGGGTTTCAACAGCTTTTGAATTTTTCATCCTAAACCGCTCTAAGGTCTTCTGTATGTAAGTGGCTTGAGACAAGCCTAAGAATCTCCTAGAACGGTTCCTGATGATTTTAACCCCTAGAATAAAGTTGGCTTCACCAAGATCTTTCATCTCAAAGTTCGAGAAAAGCCAATCTTTAGACATCATCAATAGTTGCATGTCATTACCAGCTAATAGGATATCGTCTACATATAGAGATAGTATCAGAAAAGATCTTTCAGACCGTTTCACGTATACACAATGATCTTCTTCACTCATTGTGAATCCAAAAGTGGTGATGGCTAAGTGGAACCTCATGTACCACTGCCTTGAAAATTGCTTCAACCCATAAATAGATTGTAACAACTTGCAACTTTCTTTGGATACTTTTTGTCCACATAACTTATGGGTTGTTGCATGTAAATATCTTCATCCAAATCACCATTTAAGAAAGCAGTCTTTACATCCATCTGATATAACTCTAAGTCTAAACTTGCAACAATGGACAAGATCATGCGGATTAAGGAAATTTTTGCAACAAGTGAAAAAGTTTCCTCACAATCAACACCTTCGTTTTGTGTAAAACCTTTTGCAACTAATCTTGCTTTGTACTTGTCCACTGCACCATCTGCCTTTCTTTTGATCTTAAGTACCCACTTGTTACCAATTGCTTTGCGATTGGAAGGCAGATCTACAAGTTCCCAGACTTTGTTTTTCTCCATGGAGGCAATCTCCTCGTCCATGGCAGTTACCCAATCAGCCAAATTCGGAGATAATAACGCATCCTGATAAGAATCAGGTTCATCATCGTCAACCGTAACACAAGAGAAAGATTGACCATCGATATCGAAATATCTTCTGGGAATCAAACCTCTTTCACTTCGACGTAACTTAGGAGCCTGCTGAGATGTACTCCCACTGTCCTGATGAACTATAGGGTATCTCCATTTTCAGAAGCAGAACTCCCACTCTCTTGAGATACATCGGGAATTTCAAAAGGTTCGGTGGAAACCTTTTGTTTCTTTCGACTGGGGTATCTGTCTTCGACGAAGGTGACGTCCCGAGATTCAATCTCAGTCCATCCTCCACAATCCTCATAAACTAAAACGTATCCCTTTGAGTGCATTGGATACCTGATGAATACGCACTCAATAGTTTTACTATCAAGTTTACTTCTATGCTGAGTAGGCAATAAAACATATGCTAAAGATCCCCAAGGACGTAGGTCGGCTAGAGAAGGAATCCTCCCAGTCCACATCTCATATGGGGTCTTAGGAACGGATTTAGTTGGGACTCTATTTAGGACGTAGACGGCTGTAAGAAGCGCGTCTCCCTAGAATGTGGTAGAGAGATTGGCATGTGCCATCATCGATCTGACCATGTCCAATAGTGTCCTGTTCCTTCTCTCTAGAACTCCATTTTGCTGTGGAGTATATGCCATAGTGTATTGCCTGATGATGCCAACGTTTGCACAGTATGATTTAAACGTTTCTGATGTATACTCGCCACCTCTATCAGATCTAAGAATTTTAATCTTTTTCTCAAGCTGATTTTCAACTTCAGCTTTGAATTTGAAAAAACAATCAAAAGCCTCAGATTTATGTGAGATGAGATACACATATCCATAGCGCGAGTAATCGTCAATAAATGTGACGAAGTATTGGCATCTATTTCTAGCATGTACATTTAAGAGTCCACAGATATCCGTATGGATTATCTCTAGTAAACCCTTTGACCTAGTCGCTTTAGGTAGAAGTCTTTCCGGACACACAATGTTCATAAAATGACAAATCAACCTTGGATAATGAACCTAACAGACCAGATCTAGCTAGTCTTGTCATACGGTCCTTTCCAATGTGACCTAACCTCGCGTGCCATTTTAAAGATTCAGATACTACTTGTTCATTCGATGTAGCAGACAAAGCAAGAGGCGTATTATCATGTTCTACATCTAGAATAAATAAATCTGAAATCAAATTTTCCCATGCAAAGATGAGGTTATTTAGTCTTAAAGAAACTCTTGTCCCGGAAAAACGAATGTCAAAACCATTAACTAACAATCTAGAAACAGAAATTAAATTCCGGCGCATGCCCGGTGCATAAAGAGTATCATGGAGGGTTATTGTGTGCCCTACGCGCGTACGGAGATGATAAACACCAATCCCTAGCACGTCTTCAGCAGCGTTATTCCCCATGTACACCCTGTAGCTCCCTGTGGCTATAGGTCGAAATTCCTCGAGTCCTCGACGATCTCGTGTCACGTGCTTTGTTGCGCCTGAATCCAAAATCCACTCGTTAGATAGGATATCAACGGAAAGGATTTCAGAACAAACGCCTACAAACAAAGTATCTAGTGACTGAGGAATTACCATCTTTTTCTGGGCACACTGTCGGGCATAATGGCCGGGATTTCCGCAGACGAAACAGGTAATGTTTGTCTTTTTAGGTTTTCTCTTTCCTTTCCCCTTCTTGGGATTTGGAGGAGGCGTTGCGGTCTTTTGTTCTTGATTGTTCTTCTTCGCCTTCTTGCGAGCTTTGAACTTTCTTTTGTTAGCTTTCCGCTTGTGGGTTTCTGCTGCAAAAGCCTTGGCCGAACCTAGCTGAATTGCATTCATTTCAACCTCTTGTACCAGATGGCCACAAAAGTCTCTGAACGTTGTGATAGAATCGGTATAATTTAGAATCGTTTTGATTTGGGCCCATGATTAGGGTAAAGAACGATGCATAGCTATAATCTTTTGATTTTCAGTTAGTTTGCACCCTACATTCCTCAGGGCGCCTATCATCTGCTCCATCTTACGGATATGATCCTTGATGGGGCAACCTACAGGCATCCTGTATTCTTGGAACTCTAATTCCATAGCCCGAACCTTTGCATCTGACTTCTGCTTATAGGCATTAGCCAGTGCATCTCAGATCCCCTTAGCGGTTTCATGCACTTCATACGTGGGTATGAGTTCTTTGTGCATTGTGCTAATCAAAATATTACGGGCGGAGCGATTTTGTTTACGCCACTTGGTATAGCGATTCATCGCGGCCCTATGTTCACCTAGATTTCCATTTTCAGCCAATATGGGTTCCTCTTGAACCCCATCCAGAGTGTGTGAAATGTCATCTTCATCTAGAAGGCTTCGCACTGCGCGGGACCAGTCTTCGTAGTTGTTGCCATCGAAATGTTGTCCTTTTAGTTGATCGGCGATCAATGCTTTAGAGGCCATGTCTACATCGCATCATGTATCACTACTTAGCTATGATCTAAAGTATTGGCACTTATCATCAGAATTTCTACTGATTATTCAAACTTTTAAGTTTATAAAAGTATACAATCCATCTTATAAGGGATCTGAAAGCCTACATACCTGTATGGGTGGTGCAGATCAATCAAGTTCTCTAAATAAAATGAAATTGATGCTTTTACGACTATCTATTTGTATAACCTACAACCCACCATTATGGGTGTATGCATCATTTAGGGAAGGAATGAAACTCCCCTTTAGGTTATGCACAACCTTAAGATAACAGATCCATATTCTAATGAAATGATGACTTAATTTTAATCATATAAAAATTAAAGTCAAATTGAATAAAGAAAACAATCATGTCCATTGAACGAATAAGAGAAGTTCTATGATAAAAGGATAATACGATCACTACATTGATCGTGTCCATTTATGATGGATCCGATCATTACCATTAATGTTCACCATTGATGATGGATCCTCTCATCAATGTTGATCATCATGGTTGATGATGGTTCCATTCATTTGTGGACCCTCAGTGATTATATGGATATATAAAAAATATCATTCATTTGCATACACATATGTATTAATGCACGCACATGTACATTAATTAAATTATGAGATATGTGGAGACAGAAAAATTCATAATTTAAATTATATGCTTTCATTTTAATACATACATCGATTATCATGGTAATTTTAGATCTGGACCGTTAATCACAAAATCTGATCATACCATTGGTTAGATCTTGCAGAAAAATCCCAAGTCACTTCCTATTACTTGGTCTAAATCAGTCCAAAAATGGCCGATTAAAGGCCCTTTTACAAGATACTCTTAATCTTGAAAGGAAGTGAATTGAGCTTCTAATTTGGCCCACTAAAATTTGGACATAATAGTGGGATCCATATGGGTTGTCCAATCACATGTGGATAGCTCATAATGGTCCCACAATTTTGTCCCAAATAATGGATACAGGTTATATGATTACAGTAAAGAGTCATCTTCTCAAATTTGGGCCAATATTAGACTATCCATTCTCGTATGGATGTCCAATGATGGTCCTAATCCTTTTAATTAGCAACAGCCCAAGTTTCATCGAGGATTAGCCTTTAATAACTTTAATTAGGCCCAACTCTTTTCTTTTATAGGGGACAGGCCCACAATTCTATGAATTAAGCTCACCAGCCCAACCATCAGGCCATGGCCCAATATTCTTAAGCCATTGCCCAAAAGGATAGGCCCATATCCAATATCCTTAAGCCATGGCCCAATAAGAAAAGGTCCATGTCCTTTTGAAAGGCCAGGCCCAAAAGGGCCCATTTCCAAGCTAGGCCAAATAAAAAAAAGGGGCCATGTTCCTTTTTCTTCTTCAATTCTTCTTCTCCTTTTAGGGTTCTATGAAAAAAACCCATCATTGATGTTACCTTGGCAGCCATGGTGGCTGACTGCCCAACAAAAAAAAAAAAAAAAATAAGAGGGATGAGTGGCTGGAACGGCGAGCGGCAGCGGCGAAGGCGGCGGCCGGCGCTGCTACTGCTGTCGCAGCTGCGGGTGCTGCTGCTGGCGGTGGCGGTGGCCATGCTTGCAGCGGCTGCTGCTGCTGCTACAGGCGGCGGCGCCCATGGTTACAGCGGCTGCTGCCTGCTGCCGGCGGTGGCCACAGCAATGGTGGGGCTGGGAAAACGGGAGAGCAAAGAGAGAGAGAGCGTGAGATGTATGAGTTGCTACCGGCGGCGGCGGTGGCCATGGCTGCCACTGCTGCTTGTGGCGGCGACGGTGGCCACTGCTGCTTGTGTGGCGGGCGGCAACGGTCACGGCTATCGTTGCCCCTGTTCTTTGCTGCCGGTCAGCAGGAAACGGGTGGGAGTTTCGGCAATGGCTCACATGAATCCTTATCGGCACGTGACCAACGGTTGTAAACCAATGCCTACCAAAACTACCATGTGCTTTTCTGTCAATGTATATCAGATCAACTGTCCAGATCACCAAACGTGGGCCCCGATCACCAAACGTGGGCCCGAGTGTGTTGTATAATTCCTGGACAGTGATATACCATTTCAGAATTTTGATTTCGGCCCTGAGGATATGGATAGCATCCTCGGACCTTGACTTCTTGCAAATGAAGCATTGGTTTGGAATCCAGACCACTGATATAATTGGCCACAAAGTGGATGGATTATGTTCCAAAAAAATATTTCCTTTGGGACAATCTTAATCGCTCAATGAGTGCCATGTAAATGGATGGATAAGAAAGAATAAAACAACGTCATTCAACGGAAACAGCCACAAGGTTTGGGAAGTTGTTGCGGCATGATCCATCTATGACAGGGCCTTCTAGATGGTCCATATTTGATATGCAGATAGCCCATCCATTGATTTCCTCATGATGCTATGACAAAAAAAAAAATTTATCATTCTTATTCTAAAATTTTTAATCTCCATACCTCAGATATAAAAAAAATTAGAATAAATTCAATAAATAAAAGGAATATTTGAAGGTGATTTTTAATTTGATGATCGACTGTATTTATTAAAATAAAATTAATTTTAATTTATAATCATCAGATTAAGGCCACTTACCTCGATTGCGATTATTCTTTCTTTAAATCGGAGATCCGCCGTTCAACGCTCTGATACCACTATTAGTAATTGCGGAAGTGTGGGCCACCAGGATCCGACGGTCTACACGATGAGAACCTTCGCAAAGCCGATGATATGTGGTGCGATCCAGTGATCCGCCTATTTGCTACAGGAGCAAGTGGGTCTGATCACCCTTCTGATCCTACGGTGAAGATGGTCCCCGGATCAGATCTATGGCTCAGATCTGATGGATGGACCAGATAAACTCTTTAAGCCTATCCCTCTCTTTTCTCTCCGTATATCACTTATACTTTTCCTCTTACTTGTATATTTGATTACCGAAAGAATCCTCTTATAAATAGAGGGAAAAGAGATAAGGGATGAGAAGAGATAAGGTTGGTTTAACCTTATCTTATCCAATCTCATCTTCTTCCGAGATTTTAAATTTCTAATTGAATTTCAAACTCTCGGAAGAAGGAGGATGCGGGAACATCCTTATGGGCCCCACCCACAAGTGGTTGTCCACAAGTGGGCCCCATGGGTCCACAATCAACAGGTCCAAATATAGAATCCGCACTGCTCAAAAGCATAGGAAGGAATGAAGAATTTCTGAACACCATCGGCTGCTATGGAATTTGCACCACTCAACGGGTCAATTCAACGTTTCAATATTACATGTGGAAGGGCCTGTAGCCCAGCTAGTTGAGTCCGAGTTTATCAACCAGCTGGTCTCAGGTTCGAGACACACCAGCAGCACCTTTGGGTGCTTTCGGTCAGGTCGGACTGAGTTGTGTGGGTTATGTTCAGGTCGGAGTCGTGTTAAAAAAAAAAAGTTTCAATATTACACCAAGGATCATGCCAATACAGAGCATGAACCATGAATGAGCCTAAACATTTTAAGCATTTCAAGCAATCTGCCACTTGCCACACAACAAAAGCACTATTCACAACGACAAAATTAGCCCTGTGGTCACTCATCCGATTCAGTCCTACAATTGGTTTAAATGACTAGCAACAAGTAGCGCCGAGCATGCTTAGAGTTGCTTCATCACCAAACTTTGAACCAGTCAGGGTCAGGCCAACCAGTTTATCCTTATTTATAACATTGATTTTGCATGCCTAGGCTCAGCCTATCCGCCATCCTTCTTCATCGAATAAATTTAACATTAGTATCTGGATCTTGCCAAGAAAAATATTCAATAAATTTAATATAAAATTTTCTGCAACATCTGTTACTTTTCAAATAGGTGTAAATGTCTAGTCCATACAAACTAAGTTATATTATCTAGTTTGCGATTCTATATAATAGGCTTAAAAGGATCCACAAATGCAATTGTACTAAGGGGCTGTTTGATTTTTCCAATTATGCTATAAACACCTACAAATGACCCATCATTATTTCTTATCATTATTTTCTTGAGGGAGGATTTTTGTTTTCTCCCTTAAGGGAGGAATTGCTACCTGGAAAATTATGCCAATCCTCTCCCTGAAAATAAGAAATTCCACATATTTCTATGATGAAAAAATCAATGAGATAGAATGTGATGAATTTGTTATATCCATGCCGTCCATCGATTTCGCCATCTCAATTTAGGGCATGAGTCCAAAACGAGGCATACCTAAAGTTAAAATTGACCACACCACATGAAACAATAGTCCCAATGGACCTCAACCATTGAAAGCTAAAACCTTCCTAAGGCCCATACTATTGTTTATTTGTCATTGAACATGTTCATAAGGTCATACTGACATGGATAAATGTTAATACAAATATTAGCTTGATCCAAAACTTCTGTAGCGCCCAAGAAGTTATCAACAATAGGTATCCATTTCCAACCGTTTACTGTGGTTTGGTTCACTTGAATTTTGGATTTACTTCATTTTTGGGCTCATGTGCTAGAATGAGCTAGCTAGTCGTATTGGATGTATTGCAAGGATATGACATATAAATCATGGTGGCCCATAATTTTTGCGCCCGTAACTCCTCACAAGAGTTGTCAATGTCAACTTTGGGGTTTAAGCCATAATTATAAGTGTAAATAATAATGGCTAATTAACACTGCATTTCTAAGTAAATTGAAAAACAAATAACCCCTAAAAACTAGATGGGGAACTGAAACAAGGAGAGATGACCCGATCAAATCCATGCCATATTAGATCACTCCCTCGATCTATAGGCAAAGATGGCTGCCAACTGTCAAGGCCTCCTATCATAGCAAGCCCACGTGTTTTTTTTTTTTTTCATTTCTTCTCCGCTCTGGTCTCTCATTGTAGCTTGTCACGAATAGTTTTTGGGACCAGAGAGAAAGAGAGAGAGAGAGAGAGAGAGAGAGAGAGAGAGAGAGACTGGTCTCTCATTGTAGCTTGTCGCGAATAGTTTTTGGGAAGAGAGAGAGAGAGAGAGAGAGAGAGAGAGAGCCCGGCACCATGACCAGCCATCTCATGGAACAAGGTATATATGATGTAATGTCCATGTTGTCCGTGTTGAAGTCCCTTGATATACATTGATACACCATCCTCTAACAGTTCGAGCTTTTAGAGAAAGTGGTTGTTTGACATGGTATCAGAGAGAAAGGTCTTGTCCAATATGTTCCCGTGCGGAGTTCCACCCCGCACGTGCGGGGGAGTGTTGAAGTCCCTTGATATACATTGATACACCATCCTCTAACCGTTCGAGCTTTTAGAGAAAGTGGTTGTTTGACAGTCCGACCCCACTAGCATTCAAGTGTTGTGGACCCAATGCCTGTATGAACCAATTGAAGTGCATGTTCGCACCTGTATCTCATGCATGCATGTAAGACTGCACGTTTCCTCTTTGTGAAATTAACCAACCTATCACTCAGTGGTTTGGATCAGCCGGGCCAATTTTTGGGGCATCTAACTTTCAATATAAGGAGACCATGCTGGACAGGTTTGAGGCCATAAAGACTAGGCAATGGGCTGCGTGCATAACCCTTGTCCAATAAGCTTATTCAGAGGACTGATCCTAGCATAATTAGCAGGATGATGGTGCAGATATTTCTGGCATTGTGTGATTAAAATTTCCTGATAATAGAGTATTACACATGGCACACATGCATGGATCGAAAATCTTCTACTGAGGGCCCCTTTGGAGAAGATTTTTCTCATTTGGATGTCGACTATTGGCTACACTTGTGTTTTCTAGTTCCTCCCCATCTTCATCTAACGTGGAAAAAGTACAAGTCTACTGAGAAAAGCCATGCACAAGTCTACTGAGAAAAGCGATGGGCTATCTACTTTGAGGACTGAAAAATAATGCTAGGGAGAAAACCATGCCGTGTACGGTGTATCCTCCGCCACTGTAAAGTGTAAGTTCAAGAGAGAGAGAGAAGCGCTGCCCTATATCCACCCCATGGATTTATTCTCGTAGGACTAAGTCAATACCGGATAACCCGTGCCACCTGAGGGCATAGCCAACTGTGCAACCCAAAGCATGCTAAAACCATCCCTTCACATAACAAGTGGAACATAGACATATCAATTGATTACCATCTAAATATTTTCCCTACTTTGGATGGTAAGATGGTCCAAATCAAACTTCAACAGAATGATCCCAACCATTTTGATTAGTGTGGGAAACTAAATAAAATTGATGGCTTCCTGATGTCTATGATTTTGATGGTTAAAATCTATTAAATTGAATATGTACACCATCAGATCTGCACAGACATCTCAAAATATTTCGACAACGTAGGAAGAACTTTTAGATCCACTGATTACTTTTAACTCCGCCCCACTTCGAAGGTCAATCTAACAGTTCCATACCACAATAAGGGAAGGGGATTCGCTGGTAATCATGCCACCATAGTGTTGTGAGACCCACCGTGATATATATATTTTATATCCGCACCGTTTATCTGTTTTCCCACCTCATTTAGAGGATAATCCCAAAAAATGAAGCGGATCCAAAGCTTAAGTGGACCACACTATAGAAAAAAGTGGGGATAATGACACCCACAACCGAAACCTTCTTGGGGCCCACTGTAATGTTTATTCTCCATCCAACCTATTGATAAGGTAGCACAAAGCTGGATGAAGGGAAAAATCATCAGCCTGATTGAAATCTTTTGTGGCCCCCAAGAAATTTTTAATAGTGGGACATTCAATCATCACTTTTTCCTGTGGTGTGGTCCCCTTGAGCTTTGGATTTGCTTTATTTTTTAGCTCATGCCCTAAAATGAGGTCACAAAATAGATGAACGGTGTGGATAAAACACAGATATGTCATAGTAGCCCCGCAGAGCCACAACACTAAGCAATCTGTTTTGAACCAGGATCACACCAATACAAAACATAAGCTAAGGATAATCCCAAACATCATACCATGTGTCATACGAACCATTGCAGCACCAAAATCAGCCTATTGATCACGCACCACCGCACCAGTTTCAATCCAACCAGTGGTCTAGGTACACCCCCACATGGCCACTCCTGACATCATGGGTTCTGAGTCCATATTGTTGAAACCAAGTGCAACTACAACGAAGTGTCTCGCCAGCTAGCCCACCTGGAAGACGCCTGGGCGTTTCAACAGCAGGTCTCAGGTTTGAAATGCCAAGGAGACACAGTTACCCCACCAGTGGCTGGGTGCATCGTGTGTCTAACCGTTTGGGTGCGTTGTGCAGCTAACAGGGTGTGTGTGTTGCATGACTAACAAAAAAAAGTGCATCTACAATTAAGCCATGCATTGAGATCCGCAATCCCATTAGTGGTCCAAATAGCTGACAATAGAAGACAATGGACAAGTTTGAGTTGGCTGATTTTTCTTGGCCCAGGCTTGGCCATGCCAGCCCTAATTATTTTATAGGCCCAATATCTACATCTTACTAATAAAAATATTCAACTATTTTTTACATTAATTTTTTTAAGGAACTATTGGTCTACAAATTGTACAATTGGACGACCAGATCAATATCTTTATAGGGAGACTGATGCAACCACATAATTAATAAACTGAATTGAAAAGATAAAAGAAGGAAACTGGTGGCCTGTCTAAATTAACCACACATTCGGGAGGGTGAACCTCCTCCATCTTTAATCAAACGGCAAAGATAGCAGCTGACAATCATGGCCCGAATCCAGTTTCATATAGTGGGCCCCACCTCAATTTAGTCAACACATCATTTTCCTATATGAAAAGAAGTCAAGTCCACGGGGAGAAAAAGGGTTGCCCCATCTCCTCGTGACTGACACGCTGAAAAGCAATGACATGTCTCCTTCTCTTTGAAAAGTATGCCCCGTCGCAACCCTGTGAATTTTAGGAACAATTCACTTAACACTAAGAATCTTGAGATAAGATGTATAGTGTGTCGAACAATTGATGCCGTATGAAATGTTTTCCCTAATTGGGATGGTGCTGGAAGTGGATTGCTTCCTACTCCTGCGGTCTTTAATCAGGAATGGACAGATCTATGTGGGGCCCACCGTGATGTATCTTTTTATCCACGCCATCATCCCTTTTCTAAGATCCTTTTAAGGTATGATCCAATGCTCAAGTGGACTGCACTAAATAGTAAGCTTGGGTTTCATTAAATGCACAAAGCATTAAATGCAAGTCATGTTGCGTTGCACTAAATGCTAGAGTCATCTGTGGTGTGGTCCGCTTGAGCGTTGGATCCGCCTCATTTTTGGTCTCATTCTATAAAATGATCTTAGAAAAGGGATGGACGGTGAGGATAAAGAGATACATTATGGTGGGCCTCCAAACAGATCTATCCATTCTGGGTTAGGGCACAATCCGCTTCCAGTTAAATGGTGCAAATCAAACTTTCCTGGGATGATCTTAGCCATTTGATTAGCTGGGAAAATGAAGTTCGATGGATTGACAGTAAATTAGGAGAATACAAGGGAGAGTAGAAAATGTGTGACGAAGGTAAACTCACACCAGCTCTAGAAAAGCAAACCATTTGCACCCTTATTTATTTTGCTAAGAAAATATCCTACAAAATACTCTTACTTTGTCAAAAAACTCAAGTAAGACCGACCATAGGAACCAATGTATAATCACACCTAAAACTTATATATTAGCTTGTCGTGACCTAGAGAAATATTGGAATGGCTTGAGTTTTGGTTTATCCCCTCATCCTGGTGGCATAGGCTTAATGACTGAGTTGGATGATATATACATGACCATCGATCTGGTCTGACATTATATCAAACAGCCACTTGATCTGAAAGCTCAAGCCTTAGAGGATTGCATGTCGATGTATGTCAAGGGACTTAACACTCCAACATATGGTAATTTCCATGATGTGTATGTGAAATCCATTCGGACCACTAGATGGGAAATTTCAGGTTGGGCCAGGGCCAAAACATCAGGCTAACCTGTGATTCAGGCAGGCGACACTAAAGGAAAAATTTGAGAGAGAAGTCCACTCTTGATGTTTACAGGGCACCCATGGTGATGATTTTATGAAATCCACTCTCTGTTTTTTTTTTTTTTTTTTTTTTTTTTTTGCTACCGAACCCGACCTCAGCCCGGCCTGGCTTGACCTGACCCGACCACTCTACCCAAAGCACCTGGAAGTGATGCCAATATGTCTCGACCTGAGACCTGCTGTTTGACAAACACGACGTCGACCAACTGAGATAACAGGCGACCTTTGACAAATCCACTTTAACCATTAGATGACACATTAAGATTTACCACTGAGGCCCAAACATCAAGCCCATCCATTATTCGGGTGGGCCAAACCAGGGTAACAATCTGGCAGGCGAGGATTGCACTGCACATTTTTTCCAATCGTGTGTGGTCCACCTGAATCATGGATTGGGCTGATTGTTGAACCCTGATCCTAGGATAAGGCCAGTAATGCCCCTAGTGGTCGGAGGATTTCACATGAACATAACGGTGGGAACCACCCAAGTTGCCTATGCCTTGCTCAAACTTTTTCGTAAGAGCCTTCTTATCTTTGAATCATACATACAATGGGCCCTAGTTTGGATTGCATAGGATTCCAAAGAAACACCCTTGATCCGATGATGAGAACCAACTGACCGATCAAAGAAGCTTATTCTATTAAAGGGAGACCCTGCTGGACAGAATATACTTATTCCAGAAGGGACTGATTAGAGTACCAATTAACTAGCACCAGTCACCTTACACATGGCACGACGCACGCTATGGATCCACAATCTTCTAGAACTATTGGGGCCCATTGGAGAAGAATTTTCTCAACGGAAGTCGACTGCTAGCTGGACTGTCTTCATCTCCAATTATGTGGAAACAAGTCAAGTCTTCACATAACACGTGAAATGAAAATGTATCAATTGATTACTATCTAAATAGTTTTCCCTACTTGGGTGGTCCAAATCAAACTTTGGTGGGGTGTCCCAGCTGTTGAATAGCATGAAAAATTGGAGAAAATTGATGGATGGGATTGTCTAATTATAAGTGTATAATATTGATGATTAGAATATGTTAGATTGAATATCTACAGCGTCAGATCTGCCCCAAAACATCTCAAAATACTCTCACAGTGGTAGGAAGAATTTCTAGATCTACCGCTTGCTTTGGATCCCATTCCACTTAGAAGGTCAATCTGATAGTTTCATCCAACAACAAGGGAAGCCCATTATCGGTGACCATGCCACTAGGACGCTGTGGGGCCACCATGATATTTGAGTTTTGTATCAACACCATCCATCCACTTTTCCACCTTATTTTATTGAATGAGCCCAAAATGGAAGCAGATCCAAAGCTCAAGTATACCACATATGAGAAAACAGTGGGGATTATGACACCTACCACTGAAACCCTCGTAGGATCCACTATGATGCTTATTTTCCATCCAACCTGTTCATACCCTCCAACAGACCTAGACAAAGGGAAACACAAATATTAGCTTGATCCAAAACTTTTGTAGCTGCTAAGAAATTCTTAATGGTGGGCGTTTAATCACCACTGTTTCCTATGTTGAGGTCCACTTCGAGCTTGGGATCTGCTTTCGTTATGGGCTCATGCCCTGAAATGAACTGAAAAAATAGAAGGACGGTGTTGACGTAAAGCATATTTATGATAGTGGGCCCTAGAACCATTCCACCAGGAAATCGGAAAGATCACTCCAATACAAACCATAAACAAGAAACGAACCCCAAACATCAAAAGCAGTCTCCGGTCGTTCAACTATCTGCCCTGCATCATAAGTAATGTTGCAGCACCAAAAGTAGCCTTCAGATCACTCATCACTACACCTAGTTTCAATCCAACTATTGGTCCAAATTGTTGACAACGGACGGCAATAAGCAAGCCTGGGGTTGGCTCAGGCCTATTCAAAATATTGATATTTCCTGGACTAGGCTTAGCCCATTGCCAGCCCTAATTATTAATAAAAATATTTAACAATTTTTTATTAATTTTTTCAACATTGTTCGGCCACGAATTGTACAACTGGATGGGCAGATCAATATCTTTGCAGTAAGACTGATGCAACCACATAATAGATCCGAAAAGAAAAAGGCCTCACCTAATCATTTGATTGTAACCGTCCAATTAATGGACCTTTTTTCTTCAGAGATTCTGAACTAGTAATTGTATCATCTTAACCATTCGTTTCTACGGTACAGATGAGTTTGTTGGGTCACGGAATAAGTGGGATGTTGCATCTGGTCCACCCAAAATGGACCATAAGAATAATGGTAGAGATCTTCGTAACCAATGAAACATGTGATTTACCTTCCTGTTTTTTAGGTCCGGCTCCATTGCTTTGGTGGACAAACTCTGTTTGAGTGTTGAGTGCGCATGCGGTGTGGGTGCGTCTGTGTGTGTGAGTTTGTGGGGGTGTGGCTGTGTGTAAAAAAAAAAAAAAAAAAACGCTTCCTTTTCTTATTTTTCTTACAGGCGTAGTGAGATGGAGAAAGACCTCGCATACAAAATGCCAACTTGCCATAAGTGTGATATATCAGATCCATTGAAAACGTGAAACCTACTGTCAAAAATATCCGATAGAAAAATCTAGACGGTTCAATTAAAAAATTTACTGAAAGTTCATACTGAATTTTGGCCATTTATCTATTCTGCAACAACCATTTTTTTTTTACTCCTGACAAAAACATGGCTATTCATATCTCATACAAGCACCATATTGTATTCATATCATTCTTACGAGAATTTCTACCTAATGAATGGACCAGATTTTAAATTTATTTCATTTATCTGTGTGGTGCGGGGCCATTTACCATCTTAATTGGGCAAGTGCTGTTGGAAGGCTGCGACTGCAGTTGTCAGTTAACGGTCCCGGCCAAGCTCTGCCAGATCCCGGCCAGGCTCATGACGGGACAAAAATGTCCAGAACGCCCGAGAAATTTTTGAAAAGGGACCAGACACTTGATTTTTTAAAGGACCCACTGTGATGTGTATTGGAGATCTTCTTCGACCACTAGATGTGTAATCCTATGCTAAGCTAAGGGAAAAAACAATCAAGCTTATCTGTGATTCAGGTAGGCCATACCAACGGAAACAGTTGCAAGAGAGACAACGGCACTTGATTATTACAAGGCCCACCGTGATGATTATATAAAATCCGCTCCAACAATTAAATGTCACATGCACTAATATATGAGGCATGGGACTCAAAAATCAGTCCCAGTTGCATTTCAGGTGTGCCACACCAAGGAAAATAGTGTGAAGGGTAATCCTTACCCAATATACTATTCCAACCGTGTGGGCCACTCGAATTACAAACTGGGCTGATTTTTGGGCCATGAACCTAACATGATGTAACACATTTGATAGACGGGGTGGTTTTCACATCAAAACCAAGGTGGAGCCAAATTACTGACCTTTAAAAAAAAAAAATTTGCCCTGTACCACATTATGCACGGCCTATAATAAGTCCTCTGGCTACTCCGCCCTTCATCTTTTAGGAGGCCCATGTGTAAGTGAGATCCACTCCGGCCATTAGATCATGTAATCCTGCGTTAGGCCCATGGGTTAAAACAATAGGCTGGCCTGTAGTTCAGGTGGGCCCCACCAACATAAACGGTCAGAGTGTGACGTCCACCCTTTGTAATTACAGGGACCCCTAGGATGATTATAAAAAAGGGGCCGGTTCTACCATAAAGGAGTGTAGGATATCCTAAAACTAAAAACCAATTTATATTCGCCATATAATGTTTTTTGTTATATCTAAACCGTTACTGACATTTATCCAGTGGGATATTCTTTGGTCTCTAAGAACCGTTCAATTCGGAATATAAGATGGACCACACCAGAGGAAAAAAAATTCCCCAACATTCATCCGTTTTGATATGGGCAATTTGGTCATTTCGAAATTAATGAAGTTACTCTCGTGGAGGAGGAGGAAGAAGAAGAGGCCGCTATACGCAGATCCAAAAAGTCTGGCTGATCCGGGTTGTAGTTTGACTCAATTGGCTTAGGATGTTTTTAATGGCGGACAACCATTCCTGTGGTGTGGTCTACCTGAGTCTTAGATCTGCCTTAATGTTTTGGATCAAATCTTGAAATGATATGAAAAAATGGATGGACATTGTGGATAAAACATGTACTTCATGGTTGGGCCCAAATGACACCAAGCACCAGACATTGGGATGGTTGGTTCGTCGCTGGAGGATTCAGTAAGATATACAGCTCACCGATGACGATGTGTCCTTTTGTCACACCTCGAAATTCAGCACGTGAATATAACACCCGAGTGAGAATTTCTAAGCATGAAAAAAATATATAAATGAAAGAGTGCACTACTTAAATACAAATATTGATATAAACCATCAAATCACTTACATTATTCATCCACAAATCCAAACAATTAGCTAAAATTTGAACAAGTCTCTCAATCTCAAATAAAAATAAAGTCTCAAGTCTATTTATATCAACTAGTGAACTCAAAAGAAAATGAATTCGTCTTCGGCTACATTAGCATCCTCCTCTACTTGTATTGTCAATTTCATCAGTCTGCACCTTGTCTCTTGTGACTTCAATATCGTCTCTATAGCCTACGGTTCCTAAGAAGGGTCAGAAAAACTATGCCCAGCCAGTAATACTCTCTCTCCACTCCATTATATGATTAAGCATTCATAAATAGGAATATAGAAACATGGATATAGCAATGAATCATTGAAATAGTTCACAGATGATTGAGCACACGATGCTCACTCGTTCCTTCCCATAACAACAACAACATAACCAAACATTGGACAAACCATCCCACAATGAAAATACATCATACATGTAAATCAACCATACATGTCAGGCTGAGTTGGACCAATCAAAAAGGTGACGAGTAGGATTTTCTTGCTCAGTTTTAATAGAGAATCCGGACTCATAGCAAAAGGTTCATCCAATTGAGGTGGGCCCACCATCATATATGTTTGAGAGAGAGAGAGAGAGAGAGAGAGAGAGAGACTACCAAATTGAGAGCAGAGTTTATTTTAACCTCTTTGAATTAACGTTTCAGATGGTTGGCATAGCTTTTTCGATATTATCCTTAAGCCAACTATCTTATCGACAAAAGACATATTGTGATCGATTTCTATTTTCAACCAAAGTGGTCAATTTCAGTTAAAGGGATTGTTTTCAATCAAGATAGTTGATTTCAGCCAAGAAATTATTCTTGACCAATGTGGTTGAATTTGGACCAAGTTAAGGTCGAGATTGACAGCAATAGACCGTGATCAACTTAGATATTAGTCGACCGCGAGATGGTTGAGATCGACTGCAAGATGGTTGTGATCGACTGTGATGTTTCTCAACCAAGAAAATCGAGATCGACCGCCTTGTACATAGGAAAGTTTGATGTTTCAACCGAAATGGCCGAGCTCAACCGCCCTAGATATGGCCAATTTTGACAGAAGTGAATATTTACAATGTAAGACAACCTGATTGACTAATTTTGGCCTAATTTGCTCAATCAAGTAAGAATAATATCTATATACCTATAATGTGACTATAAATCATAAGGAATAGTAGGTCGGTAATGCATTTTTTACATAACAATTGGACCAAAGTTCTATATTTCAGGGGTGTTTCCCTTAAACCCCCACCAGGGGGGGGGGGGGGGGGGGGGGGGGGGGGGGGGGGGCAATTAGTGGAGGGGTACCCCCCTGTACTCATCAGGGTGTGTTTCTTGGTGGTTTAAAATTTCACATATATGTGGTCCATAGACCCCTAACTTGTAGGAGATGAGTGGAAGTTTTAAGGCTCCTCATTATGGGTGCACAAGATCGAAGATGGAGAAACTTCAATCTTGAGTGTGTCGAAGGAGATGATTATAGGCTTTTGTCCTATCTTTCGATCCAATGATATATAATGGATCAATGAAACATCATCTTGCGATATTACGAGCCACGAATGTGTGACGCTTGGATCTTGAATGTAATAAGTTGTCTTTGAATATGGTGATTATGGCATCCAATAATGTCATAGCCGACTTGAATTAGGTTGAGAAGCTAGATGAGAATAATTATGATATCTGGCATTGTAAAATTCAATATCTTTTGGATGAGCAAGGGGTTTTGAAAACCCTAACTGCGAACATGGACACGTTCGAAGAGGGAAATACTACGCATCACTGGCGCCACTAAGAAGAGCACCAGAATTGGCTAAAGATAGATCGGTTTGTGTGCTTTACTATCTGAGCATGCACAATGACCTCATTGGCGAGTTCGAATGGTACTCCACTGCTCGAGAAATCTAGAATGCTCTCACCCTTACCTATGCTGGCACCACCGTTACTAGACTGAGAGCTTTGACTCTCAAGTTTAATACCTATAAGATGGCTCCCAACATCACAATGGAAGAGCTTCTAAGAAAAATGTCGGCAGTGATCTGCGATCTAAAAGTGACAGGAAATATGTTTACAAATGAACAATAAATCCTAACTATACTGCGTTCTCTTCCAAATTTCTGGGAACAAATTAAACTCACCATTACACATAATGAAAGCATCAAAACATTTGCTAAATTATCGCATCATCTGCAATTGAAAGCTGAACGCCAGTATGCTGTAAGCATGATGTCGCATTCGTGGCCGAGCCTAGTAAGTGCAGGAGTGAAAGACCCCAGCGCAGATGCAAGGGACATAACTCCTAAGGGAAAAACTAAGAAGGAGAAGCGCATGCAAAGAAGCTGCATGGTGGCAAGTGTAAACGAGGAAAAATGGGCAGTAAGAAAGACAAGTCGAAGGTAAAGTGTTACAATTATATAAATCTTGGTCACTTTGCTCGAGAATACTTTGAGTCAAAGAAGGTACGAACCACAACTAATCATTTCACCCGTGCTTTTGTCTAAACTGAGGTTTTAATTGCTCATACATTTGACCATAACTAGGTTGTGGATTTAGGATAAATCTAACATATAGGTCGGGATCAGATGCGGTTCGTGGAGTACCCGAAGTATCCAGCTGGTAGCTAGAGAATCTACATGGGAAATAGTTCCTCAAAGATAATATGCTAGGAGTCGGATCATTCCAGCTCCACTTGTAGTCGAGATGCACACTACTCCTCCATAATGTACTCCATGCACCTGGTGTTAGGCACAATTTGCTTTCTGTGCTTTCATTAGCTAGATTAAGTTTTTCTTTTACTTTTCTGGTAGACATCTTTTTAGACTCTTCTTGTTATGGACGCAATTATGTTTATGATGGTTTATTTATGTTTGATTCTAATAATTCATATGATTAAGTTGCACATACATTTTTCACTTCAGTAGACATTGACCCGCGTGTTTGGTATGCTAATTTAGGTCATATAAATCAGGATAGAATGCATATAATTGCTAGAGATGGCCTTTTATGTCCACTAATTATAAATGTAATTCTTCCTACCTGTGAGCATTGCTTGACTGGGAAGTCGATTAGGAAACCATTTGGTAAAGCAGTATGCGCTTTAGCTTCCTTAGAGCTAATCCAATCTGACATCTGTGGACCCTTTAATGTCAGGACCCGCTATGGATAGCCCTATTTCATCGTATTTATAAACAATTACATGTGGTACGGTCATGCATGTGTACTTGATATTGCATAAATCTAAGGTATTAGAATACTTTAGAAAGTATATGCTTAAAGTTGAGAACTAGTCCGATAAGAGGATAAAGACCTTACAGACAGAACATGGACACAAGTATTTGTCTGAGCACTTTTCAAGGCTTTGTGAAGAAAAAGATGCCCGTAGACACTTGACTATTTCTTATACTCCGCAACAAAATGATGTTATAGAAAGAATGAATAGGATGTTGCTTAACATTGTGAGAACGATGATGGCGCATGTCAACCTTCCCCTCAAATTCTAGGGAGATACGTTGTTGATTGTTGCTTATATCCTCAATCGAGTACCTTCCAAGTTAGTTCCAACGCCCTCTTATGAGTTGTAGTGCAATAGAAAACCAGACTTCCATCATCTACGCCCCTGTGTGGGGCCCACCCTTGACTTGTATGTAGAATCCAAATCCGACTCCTCTTGGGAACCATATATCTCAACAATCATCATGTCAAAATCTTATGCAAGAAAAAGCAGAAGAAGATAGAATAGGCCCTACCGCTGAAATCGACACACCAGTACTACAACTCCTGGGAATCGGCCGGACAATCAAACCACCGTGCTCACTGCTAGGTCTGTGTAACCTTATGAACAGGTTCTATGGCAAATAAACATCACAATGGGCCTTAGTTTTCAATGGTGCATGTCATTATCTCCACTATTTCCCATGTTGTGGTCCACTTGAGCTTTGAATTTGCTTATTTTTTTAGTTCATGTCCTAAGATGAGTTGGCAAAATAGATGGACGGCATGGATATAAAACATATACATCATGGTGGGCTCCACAGCTCCCCGAATCCGCTTCCCTTGTCGTATTGAACCATCAAATCAACCTTGTAAGTGGCATAGATCAGTTTAAAGCAATTAGTAGATCTAGAACTTTTCCCTAGGCTTATGATGTAGAACGGGTCGCTGACTATTTCATGGCCCAGATGGAGCAAAAGAAGACCGATCGGGGTCGAAAGTGATCCGGACCGTCAGGACCGTAAATCGGTCGTGTCTCACAATCCGGAATGAGTTACGGGACGTATAATATATCAATTTGGGGTAGCTCGAGCTACTTTAGCCAACCAACCCCGCTATGCTGGGTTGCCCAAGCCGGAATCGCGAGATTCGACCGTATCGACGGTCATTAGGCTAGTTTATTTTCAGTTTTACTATTTATAGTAAGTTTTAATTCGATCATAACTTTGCATCTGTAGGGTTTTAGAGTTAGTGCCCAACATGAAAAGGGCTTAGAATATTTAGTAGAGCAACGTGGTTGAGGCCATTTGATAACTTTCTATTTTTGGCCGAAAACCAAGAGTTCTAGTAGGATTGAACGACTTCTATAAATAGTAAGTTTACTATTTATAGTAAGTTGTGTTTTCTAGGAGTTTAAGTTGGAGTTGGATTCTGATACTTTACCTAGGGTTTAGTTTCCTATTTATATGCATTGTAATTTCGTTTTTATGGATTCAATCATCAATAAAGCAATTATTTGGAATTAAATTCCTCTTTTTATCTTTTATTTCTTCTCGTGGATTTGAGAAACTATCGGTTAGGGAGACGGTGATCGACCTACCACGTCCTCCCTGCGTCATTGGTATCAGAGAGAGGTTTCTTCCTCAGGACGATGACCTCTAATGAAGGGTTGGATCCTCATCCTAAGGACGATGCTCCAAGGGACTATCTAACGGCGACAACCTTCGAGGCAGCATTCGAAGCAGCTCGACGGGAGAACCGGTTGATCCTGCAAGGTATACAGGCGACCCTCGACCAGATTGCAGCATCGCTAGCTCCTCTTTGAGCCCAAGGCGACCAACAACCACCAACAGTTGTTATACGGGACAATCCTGTTGTCCGTAGAACACCCCAGGTGGATAACCGTAGGGTTACACCAGACGATTCAAAACCAAGCAATGACGAGGTCAAAGACATATTCGTACGACGACCTGCGCTAGGGAATGAGCGTGTGGAACGAGCAGAACGAGATTATTGAGGCAAAGCTGATCTTCCCAGCTTTAATGGCCTACTTCGAATAGAGGAGTTCCTCGACTGGCTGGCAGAGGTTGAACGATACTTCGACTATATGGAAGTGCCGGACGACAAGAAGGTAAAGCTAATTGCATATAAATTTAAATCCGGTGCTTCAGCATGGTGGGAAAACCTACAGGTTTCCCGCACCCGTCAGAATAAGACACCCATTCGAACATGGCCTCGGATGAGACAACTTCTGAGGGCTCGATTCCTCCCTAGCGACTATGAACAAATTTTGTTCCAACAATATCAAAATTGTCGTCAGGGAAATCAAACTGTATCGGAATATCTTGAAGAATTCCAACGATTGGCTACACGAAATAATTTATCGGAATCAGAGGCACAACAAGTATCACGATTCATTAGTGTGGGTTGTGATTTGCAATCCAGGATCGAGTCCAGATGCATCCAGTCTGGACGTTGAGTGAGGCTAACCAATTGGCCACTCGAGCAGAAACACAGTTGTCACGGCCCCCTGCTCGACCCTATCCGGCAATACGAAATCCCAACATCGGGCCCACTCAATATACAACGTTGGCCAAAGGCAAGAAGCCTATAGGAGGGCGTCCTCAACCTCCTATGGTCACGAATCGGGACTGGGGAAGCGGTTCCTCAAGACCTCAACGTGCATCTCCCACTACAGCGGGTCCCAGCAGGATCCCCAACCCATATGGTCGGCCAAGACCAGACCATTGTCTCCATTGTGGCCAACCAGGTCACTGGTCGAACGCTTGCCCTCAACACCCTGCAGCACACTTAACTACGAATGAAGGCGGCGTGGAAGGTGAATCAACAAAAGACAACCCTGAATTGGAATAGGCCGAAAAGGGGGACACAGAAGATGCCGATTGGCTGACTGAAGATCATGGGGAATCGCTAGTAGTAAGACGACTACTTTACGCTCCCAAGAAGGAAGTGCACCCACAACGACATAATATTTTTCGTACAAAGTGCACCGTGCAAGGCAAAATCTGTGATGTGATCATAGATAGTGGGAGTAGTGAAAATATCGTCTCAAAGATTATGGTGGATAAGTTACATCTGCCTATGGCGAAGCACCCTACCCCTTACTCAATCGGTTGGATCAAGAAGGTGAACGAGACAAAGGTAACTCATCAATGCATTATCTCATTTTTCATTGGTAAAAGTTATAAGGACGAGGTCCTCTGTGATGTGGTTGACATGGAAGCCTGCCACATGTTACTCGGGCGGCCATGGCAATCGGATTGAGATGTGACACACGGTGGACGGAAAAATATATACATGTTCACCAAGGATGATCGAAAAATTGTTTTGGCTCCTATGACACCAGAGAAACACCCCGAAGCTTCTAAAGTGGAGGGGAACTCTCTCCTTACCATTCGCGAGTTTGTTAAGGAGTCAAAGGAAACGGGCGAAATATATGCCGTTATGGTAAAAGGCGATGAGCCAGGATCCTCTAATATTCCTCAACGCTTAACCGCTGCTAGAAGAATTTCGAAGTACTTGGCCTGGAGAGTTACCTGATGAGTTGCCTCCCATGCGAGACATACAACATCACATCGACCTTGTCCTAGGGTCCAGTTTGCCCAACCGACCACACTATCGGATGAGTCAAGAGTGTGAAATTCTACAGGAACAAGTGGAGGAATTGATTCGTAAGGGTCTCATCAAAGAGAGCATGAGCCCGTGTGCCGTTCTGGCACTCCTTACCCCAAAGAAAGACGGAACTTGGCGCATGTGTATCGATAGCCGTGCGATCAATAAAATAACAGTTAAATATCGATTTTCAATACCGCGGTTGGATGACATGCTTGACATGCTCGAGGGCTCTAAGGTGTTCTCAAAACTGGACTTACGGAGTAGTTACCATCAAATCCGTATTCGGCCAGGTGACGAGTGGAAAACGACCTTCAAGACCAAGGAAGGGCTATATGAGTGGCTGGTTATGCCCTTTGGTTTGACCAACGCACCAAGCACCTTCATGCGTTTAATGAACCAAGTGTTGAAGTCGTTCATTAGCCGTTTCGTTGTCGTTTACTTTGACGACATTCTAATATACAGTCAGGATGAAACGGAGCACATGACCCACATCAGAAAAGTGCTACAAGTGTTGGCCGACAACAAGCTATACTTAAATCTGAAAAAGTGTAGCTTCTTAACTGATCAATTATTGTTTCTGGGGTTCATTGTGTCGTCCACGGGTATCCGAGTGGACGAAGAAAAAGTTCGAGCTATTTGGGATTGGCCGACTCCGACGAACATTCATGAGGTACAAAGTTTTCATGGGTTAGCGACCTTCTATCGTCGATTTGTGCGGAACTTCAGCAGTATCGTCGCACCGATTACCGACTGTATGAAGAAGGGTCCGTTTCAATGGACCGAAGGGGCTGAGAAGAGTTTTGCAGAAATTAAACATCGGTTGTCCACTACCCCGGTCCTAGTACTCCCTAATTTCGATAAGCTATTTGAGATAGAATGCGACGCATCTATTGTCGGCATTGGGGGAGTCCTTTCTCAGGAGGGCAGGCCGGTTGCCTTTTACAGTGAGAAACTCAGCGACGCACGACAGAAGTGGTCAACCTATGAACTTGAATTATATGCAGTGGTTCAGGCACTGCGCCATTGGCGCCATTATCTTATTCAAAGGGAATTTATACTATACACTGATCATCAGGCCTTAAAATTTGTCAATACTTAAACTAATGTGAATCGTATGCATGCTAGATGGATTTCATTTTTACAGGAATTCACGTTCGTTCTGAAACACAAGTCAGGGCAGCAGAACAAGGTGGCAAATGCACTAAGCCGACGTGCATCCCTTTTTATTACAGTGATTAGTGAGGTGATCGGATTCGACTATCTCAAGGAACTTTATGCCGACGACGAGGATTTTGCAGATGCATGAAAAAAGTGCCAAGAGGGTCACCCGAGTGACCTTCTAATTCAAGATGGTTTCCTCTTCAAAGGAAATCGACTTTGCATTCCGCTGAGTTCGTTACGGGACAAAATTATTATCGAGCTGCATGGCGGTGGCCTTGGCGGTCATCTAGGACGAGATAAGACTCGAGCGATGGTGGAAGAGCGGTATTACTGGCCGCAACTTGCTCGTGATGTTAGCAGGGCGGTACAACGATGTCATATTTGTCAAACCGCTAAGGGACAATTTCAAAATACAGGTCTTTACACGCCATTACCTGTGCCAGATGCCCCTTGGGAGGATTTATCTATGGATTTTGTATTAGGGCTCCCACGAACACAACGCGGCATGGACTCAGTGTTCGTGGTGGTAGACCGATTCTCCAAGATGGCACACTTCATTCCTTGCAAGAAGACCTTTGATGCGGTACACGTTGCCAACCTTTTCTTCAGAGAGGTTGCACGACTACATGGGATTCCTAAGACGATCACTTCAGACCGGGACACAAAGTTCGTTAGCCACTTTTGGTGAGCCTTGTGGAATCGGTTCGGTACATGACTTCAGTTCAGCAATGCTTATCATCCACAAACAGATGGGCAGACTAAGGTCGTCAACCGCACATTGGGGAATCTCATCCGTTGCCTTTTAGGTGACAAACCGAAGCAGTGGGACATAGCCCTAGCTCAAGCAAAGTTTGCGTTCAACAACATGGTAAACCGATCGACAGGAAAATCTCCATTCCAGATTGTTTATGGGTGCGTGCCTCGTCACACACTCGATTTGGTTCCCCTGCCCAAGCTTCCTGGCATGAGCGTTACAGCTGAACATATGGCAGACCGAATCATGGACATACATGTAGACGTGCGCAACAAATTACAGACTTCGAACAAGAAGTACAAAGAAGCGGCCGACAAGCATCGACGCGCCAAAGTGTTCGAAATAGGTGATCAGGTGATGGTCCACCTACGTAAAGAGTGATTTCCTACCGGGACCTACAACAAGTTGAAACACAAGAAGATTGGACCGGTACCAATCATTCGCAAGATCAATGACAATGCCTACGTTGTTGATCTTCCGGATGACATGGAGATTTCAAGGACTTTCAATGTGGCAGATCTGTACGAATATCATGAACCAAAGCTGGACGAGAACTCGGGGTCGAGTTCTTTCGAAGTGGAGGAGATTGATGTAGAACGGGTCACTGACTATTTCATGGCCCAGATGGAGCAAAAGAAGACCGGTCGGGGTCGAAAGTGATCCGGACCGTCAGGACCGTAAATCGGTCGTATCTCACAATCCGGAATGAGTTACGGGACGTATAATATATCAATTTGGGGTAGCTCGAGCTACTTTAGCCAACCAACCCCGCTACGCCGGGTTGCCCAAGCCAGAATCGCGAGATTCAACCGTATCGACGGTCATTAGGCTAGTTTATTTTCAGTTTTACTATTTGTAGTAAGTTTTAATTCGATCATAACTTTGCATCTGTAGAGTTTTAGAGTTAGTGCCCAACATGAAAAGGGCTTAGAATATTTAGTAGAGCAACGTGGTTGAGGCCGTTTGATAACTTTCTATTTTTGGCCGAAAACCAAGAGTTCTAGTAGGATTGAACGACTTCTATAAATAGTAAGTTTACTATTTATAGTAAGTTGGGTTTTCTAGGAGTTTAAGTTGGAGTCAGATTCTGATACTTTACCTAGTGTAGTTTCCTATTTATATGCATTGTAATTTCATTTTTATGGATTCAATCATCAATAAAGCAATTATTTAGAATTAAATTCCTCTTTTTATCTTTTATTTCTTATCGTGGATTCGAGAAACTATCGGTTAGGGAGACGGTAATCGACAGCTTATTTTTCAATGCACAGAGGAGATCGCACCGGTTTCCTCATCGACTTCGTAAGTCTTTTAATATTGGATGAAAGCAGGTGGTTTGGGAAACACAAGTCTAGCCATTAGTCAAAAT
This sequence comes from Liriodendron chinense, assembly GCA_003013855.2. Classification (NCBI taxonomy): domain Eukaryota; kingdom Viridiplantae; phylum Streptophyta; class Magnoliopsida; order Magnoliales; family Magnoliaceae; genus Liriodendron; species Liriodendron chinense. Next base: position 1,069,938 of record PVNU02002566.1, on the reverse strand, counting down.
CCAATGAAAAAAGTCTTTCTAACGGGCCCTCAGTCCAAGAAGATTGTGGATCCATTCAACTGTGCCATGTGCATGGAGAGACTCGTACATCTTTTCACATGAAATGAAGACGGGGGAGCAACTGGAAGCACAAGTCTCGCTATCAGTCAACATCCAATGATTTTTTCTTTTTCTTTTTTTTTCAATCGAGTTGAAGTAGATTACGGATGGATTCACTTGTGCCATGTACACGCTTAGACAGCGCATTGGTTTGCTCAGTAGAATAGCTTATCTTTTTACATTGAATGAAAACCAATGAGAAAAATCTTCTCCGGTAGGCCCTCAGTCGAAGAATATTTTGAATCCATCACTCTGTGGCTGTGCCTTGTGTATGGTGATCGGTGTTAGTTATTGATGGGGGCCACAGAAGTTTGGTATCACGCTGATATTGTTTGTTTTTTTCCTTCATCTAGGTCTATCCGACCTTATCAACTGGGTGGATGGCAAATAAACATTACAGTGGGGCTTGAGTCCTTGCCTCTTTGGTAGACTCTTTGGAGATTCAAAAAGAGGTCTTGGGTTCCAAACCCATTGGTGGGGAAAACCCAGCTAGGGGGTGAGAGGGGGGTGTTTGTTTGCGTGATTGTTGGGTGCGCGTGTAAAAAATAAAATAAATGAATAAATAAACATTATAGTGAACCCTAGGAAGATTTTAATAGTGGACGTTTAATCCACATTGTTTTCTTGTGGTGTGGTCCACCTGAGATTACGATCTGTCTTATTGTTGGGCTTGTGCCATAAAATCAGGTGGAAAATTGGATGAACGACGTGGATAAAACATATACAGCATCTTGGGGCCCACAGAGCTTTGAAACCATCTCATGCTAGTCCCACTGATCCGCTCCCCTCTGTTTCCCGCGCAAACAAAATGCTCCTTTGGATCTCGACTTCAGCTTGATAGCCCGCGGAAGATATTAGAATCCGGATCCTCTTCAAACCGAGCCTCTCGGATTAGTCCAAGTCAGCCTGACTGGACCAATGAGCAGCAGCAACAGAGGTTCTGCTCAGTTTTAACGGAGGATTCGGATTCAAGATTTTAATGGTCAATAACCAGGATTTCCTGTGATGTGGTCCACCTTAAATTTATACTTGCCACATTTTTTTTATACCATAGCTTGAAATAAGCTGGCGGCAAAACAGATGTATGGTGTGATTGTATACAATGCATACGTTGAGGTGGGCCTTACAATCATGGTCCCACCCACATGACTGGTCCTGGGGTCAGCAGGGAAATAGCGCTCCTTTGGGGAGGGAGCCGATTAGGTGTTACCGTGTATGGCCCACCTTGATGAATTTTTTGTGTATACACACCGTTTATCTGTTTTCCCGTATAATTTTATGACGTGATCCCAAAACTAAAGTTCCAAATCACAGGTCGACCAGAAACATTGATGGATGACCATTAAATGCTTTTTATAGGCCACAAAAGTTTTTGATCTAAGTTGATATTTATGTTTTCCCTTCATCTGGGTCTGGTTGATCTTATCATCAGGTTGGATGGAAATAAACATTACAATAGGCATACTATGGGCCCTAGGAGATTTTTAATGGTGGGTGTTCAATCACCACTGTTTCCATTAGTGTGGTCCACCTGAGATTTGGATCTGCTCAAGTTTTTAGAACATGTCTTAAACTGAGCTAGAAGGATAGATGGACGGCGTGGATGCACAACAGATCATTCATGTGGGCCCCACGGAAAGGGCAACACCTTAGTAGGAGTTACCCTTCCGCGTGTGTGACCCACCTTGTTGAATTTTTTGTATATCCATGCCGTACATTTGGTGGATCCCGGGATCCACCTGGAATACGCCAGAGGCTAAGCATATCTCTGAACATAAAAATGCCTAGTTTACGTCCTAATGTCTCACGTGTGTAGGACATTCAAGATATGAAAGATGTGGGCCCACCAGTATGAAAACAATGGACGGTTTACATGGGATTTGGGTTTTGCTAGTTGTTTTAGTTTAAGTTGAGAGCGGATTAGGTGAGACCTGTGCCTCACCTAAGAGGGTGCGGCCGTTACCGTGGGCTTACCGTAGGGCCCACCTTGATGTATGTATTATGTATCCATGCCATCCATCTATTCTTGCACATCATTTTAAGGCATTATATAAAAAAGATTAAGCAGATCCAATTATCAGGTGAACCATACCATAAGAAATAGTGGTGATTGCCTATCCTACTATTAAAAACATCTTAGAGCGATCCCCTTAATGTTTCCGTAGTGTTTATTTGAAGGGAAAAAACAAATATCTGCTTGATCAAAAACTCTTGTGGCCCATTAATAGTAAATCACCACTGTTTCTTATGCTATAGTCCACCTGATAATTGGATCTGCTTGATTTTTGGTATAATGCATTAAAATTTTATGTATAAACAGTTGGACGGAGTGTATACCTAATAAACACATGAAGATAGGCCCCACGTAAACCTACATAAGGGCCGCACCGTCTTGGGTGTGGCCGGGGTCTCTCCTAATCTGCTCTCGTTTAAGTTAATTTACACGTGTGGCTGGAAGTTGCATCCCTGACAGCCCACGCGATGTATGTGATTCTTCCTATATACACGCTGTCCATTTATTTGGCCAAATACTTTCTGTCTGAACCTAAAAAAGCAGCAGATTCAAATCTCAAGTGGTGATTGAACACCCATCGTTAATAACATCATGAGGGCCACTGGAATTTTTATGCCATTCAACCTGTTGATAAGGCCACAAAGATCTGAATGAAAGGACCACAAAAATATCAGCTTGATCCAAAGCCTTTGTGGCCCAGTTAATCACCACTGGTTCTTGTGGTGGGTCCCCCGAGATTTGGATCTGCTGCCCATTTCAGCTCATACCCTAAAATAATCTGACACAAACAGATACAAGATACATACATCATGGTGGGCCACATAGTGAGGGATCCACCTGGTGATCCACCAAAGCTGCATCCGTGCCAGTTACGTGGCATGGTGGGTCGCATGTTTGATAACAATTACAGAACCCATATGTCTCATATAAGCAAGATTGAGCTCTGCATCTAAGTATAGATTATAAAACATTGGATAGGGACCACAAAGCTGCATGGTTTAATGATCTAAACCATACATCCTTCGGGCTCTGCCATGGATAGGCCATGGTTCTTAATATCTAATTACTGCCATGGATAGGACATGATCTAAGATCATGTCAATTGATGGTTCTTCCCATCCAATTACTGGCGTCCAGAAGGATGGTCCAAAAGAGTAAATAGTCCACACTCGACAGGAAAAAAAAAAGTTCACCGATTGGCCGACTATGATGTCCAATCAGCATTAGCTTTCATCAGTGGCCCATCCACCTTACCATTCATCATATGAACGGTTTGAATCTTCTGAACATGAACATGCAAGGATGTCCAACAAACGGGTTCAAGCAGGGCCAGCTAAAGCCCACTAAGGGCACAGTAACCAGGCCCATGAACCCAATTTAATTTAGTAGGCCCAAGTCCACCACAGCCCCATTTCTAATCTAAGGGGACTGATCACATGCGTTGTAACCAATTGATGGCAGACACCGTACGTCCAAGCTGTGTGGGGGCCCACCCTTGAGGTTTATGTAGAATATCCAAACTCGACTCCTCTTGGGAACCGTATATTTCAACAATCATCTGTGTCAAAAACTTAGGGAAGAGACCACAGGGAGCAATCTATGGTCACGCCTAAAACTTATATATTAACTTGTTTTCGCTCAGATAAGTTTTGGAATGGCTTGAATTTTGGCTTGTCCCTTCATCCCTGTGGCGTGCACTTGATAACTGGGTTGGATGATATATACATAGAATGGTGGACCGCACATTACATCTGGAAATATCTATGGTGTTGTCCCCCTTTGGTGCAATTCACCTGGCTTATGGTTCAGGCTGGATTTCAGGATCTATGGCTGGATCGAGGGGCACATCTAACGGGAAGATCAGTCGTCATTCAAACATAAATGAGCTTCACACAGCTTGAACATATGGTAACTGCCATGATGATGTGTATGCGAAATCCATTCTGTCCATTAGATATGTAATCCTGTGTTGGTAGAGAGACGTCCCACTCTTGATTTTTATAGGATACACCACAGTGATTATATGAAATCCACTCCCAAATGCAACTATGTGCACCATACACAGTAAGGTTTCAGTACATGAGGGGTCGCTGGATCATTACTCAACATAGATCACGTGTTGGCATATCAATTTGGACCAGGATGACGTGGTGAGACGTGATGAGACACGGATCGCCTGACGAAGGCCTTCCGCAGGCATCTCCTGTGCTCGGAATCTAAGTGGGGCCTACCGTGATGTTTGTGAGAAATTTACACCGTCCAACCATTTTGTGAGCTCATTTTAGGCGTTGCGACAAAAAATGAACGAGATCCAAGATTCAAGTAGGCCGAAAACGTGACGATTGACAGTTGAAATATTCGTGGGGCCAAAGAAGTTTCGAATCAGGATAATATTTGTGTTTTCAGTTCATCTCAGTAGGAATGACATTCTGAACAGTATGGATGGCATATAAACATCACCGTGGACTCCATAGAGGTTTCAACGGTAGGAATTTCCCTACCCACCTTTGGTTTTGTGCAGCCCACTTGAATCTTGGATCCGGTTCATTTTTGGTCTCAATGCTTAAAATGAGCTCACAAAATTGTTGGACAGCGTAGATTTCTCAAAAACATCACGGCGGGCCCCACCTAGATTCCGAGCGCAAGAGATGCCTGTGAATTTTGGCAGGCAATCCCCGTCCCGATGGTGAGCATATAGCGAGATTTGATTGGCTACCTATATGTGTTTTTTTTTTTTTTTTTCTTCCACACACCAACACGTACACTCACACCATAGTGGCATTTCACCACCAGGGGCACTCCTACCCATGACCTCGAGTTGAAACTCTTGTGGGTCTACCACTGAGGCAAGAGTAAGGACCCATGCACTTACTGTGGGCGTATGCCTAGCCAAAACATATTGGGCCCTCATGTTAAAAATAGGCTGCGGGCCAACATACCACCAATCAAATCTCACCACATCATTACAATACCATTTGGTTGGCTCACAACCCTAATATACACCTTTTTTTTTTTTTTGTAAGACTAGTACACAGCCCCTTCGTTAGATCACCCACCTCTCCTGTTAGTCACAATGCAATGTTAGCCACCCCCACTTGGGAGTGATGCCAATACCTCTGTGTTGAAAGACAAGGTTATCTTCACTCAGTCCATCGTTGGGTTGGCCCACCACCCTAATCCACACCTCAAGAAGTTATACCTTGTTTACGTCGAATTTTATAACAGGATCCACCGGACGTTCACCTCCCCTTCAAGCTTTTAGATTTCCTCTTCGGACTTGAAAAGGGACAGAAAGCAATTAAGGGTGGCCGGTATCCAGCCGTTAGCCCTCCGATGCTTAAGTCATATAGGATGAAGAAATAGAACAGTCAATCACCGGAGGTGAAGATTGAATATCGTGTACCTGTATCTTTAATGGAGTCATCTTTATATAGATCTGAAGTGGTTCAGTCCGTTACGTAAGATACCAAGATCCTGCTGATTTCATGGGATAAGGTTCTTATCCTGCTTATCCTTAGATAGAGGAGTGATCTAATCTAATTACTCATCTGATCAGTTACATTCCTTGATAGCAATCCCTTGGGACTCGGAACCATAAAAGAAGATAAGCCCAAAATCGGCCTATACAGGCTGCTGGTACTGAAGGCTAAGAGATGTCATTGCTGATTTATCAAGAAGCTATTCGCATGCAGGAAGATGCCCACGAGACCAAGTGCTCATGCATTGAGATGTGACACCTTTCAACGACTCGTGATAAGGACTGCTCGCAGGTCAAAAACAACTCCTCTCGTCTTTCAATATTCGACTATCGACCACAAGAGCTCGAAGACTTGGTAACCGTGCGCCGTTTTTCCTAATATACGAGACACGAACAGGCGTTCTCGATAGTCGAATAAAGGTGCTCGCGGGATCGGAGCATCATCAGAATATACGAGTCGCGAACAAACGTTTTCGATAGTCGAATAAAGGTGCTCGCGGGATCGGAGCATCATCAGAATATACGAGTCGCGAACAGACGTTCTCGATAGTCGAATAAAGGTGCTCACGGGATCGGAGCATCATCAGAATATACGAGTCACGAACAGACGTTCTCGATAGTCGAATAAAGGTGCTCACGGGACCTGGACATCATGGAGATAATAAGAAGCCTCGAGCAGATGATCTCCGTTATTTTTTACTATAACATACCTAAGCATAAAAGTATTTAAAATTGAAATGAGAAATTATGAATTAATTGTAGTTTATGGCTACAGTTTAAATGTACTGTCAAAAGTGTCATGTGAGAAGAAAGAAAAATGGGGAGAGAGATTTTGTCCAGGAGAAGGGAAAAAGAGAAAAATCAAAGAAAAGAGTGCATCACATTCACATATCAACATGGTCTACCTTGCACCTTGTCTATCTATTTTACTGGCTCATTTAGGCTCATTTTACAACGAGCCAAAAAATGAAGTAGATCCAAATCTGAAATACATTACACCACATGAGCCAACCGTGATTGAACACTCACAATTAAAAGCTTACTACAAGTCACGGTGATATTTATTTGCCATCCAACCTATTGATAAGGGAAAACACAAATATCAAATTGTAGGCATTCAAAACTTTTGTGGCCAACAAAATGTTTTTTGAAGGGCATTCAATCACCACTACCTTTTGTGGTGTGCTTCACTTGAGATTTGAAATGACTTCCATGCCCAAAAATGAACTAGCAAAATGGATGGACGATGGGTATACAACACATATATAAAGGTGGCCCGTCATGGGTGTTGAGATGTGGATCCAATCACATCAGTATGTGGTTAGGCCCCAGGACGGCCTGTGGACTGGGCGGCCGATATTCATGTGTTTGAGACATATGTCTCTGAACTGTTCTATGAACAGTCGGGCGCCCGACGGTTAAACTGATTGGGCGCCCGATAATAGTCTATTTTAGCCTGTAGCTCGCTGGACATATGTTACATTGGGCGGTCACCCAACCAAGTCTGACCGAGCGCCCAACAGGCCGCGAACTAAAGTGCGGGGTTTCCTATTTGGATTTGTAATTTCAGGTTTTACTATAAAAAGGAGTGTAATCCGGGATTACGCTATGAGATTAGGGTTTCTATACGTCCAAGGTGAGAAAGAGGCGAGAAGATTAGCAAAAGGGCCATCTTTGTGCATGGGAGCATAGGAGAAGGTAAGTGTATTGCTTGTAACTTCGTTTTCTTCATAGTGGAAGTTTGCACCCGTGGTTTTTTTACCATCGTTAGGGTTTTTCCACGTAAATTCTGTCTTGTGGGTTGTTGGTTTGTGTGAATTCTACTTCTAGTTATTATTTCTTCCTGTTTCTCGTTTGTGGGTGAGACCAGAGATTGGATATTGATTCACCGGCGTTGTTGGCGCGCTACGCAACAACTGGTATCAAAGCCAGGTTTAGTTTAAGTGGGAGCGATGACAGAAGAAGGGAAAACTAGAATTGAGAAATTTGATAGTTCAAATTTTCCTTTATATACAGCACCAAAACTTCCGGTGCCAACCAAATTGGCAGTAGAGAACCCATCTGTTGCTTTAAAGAGCTCTGCATAAGACACGTTCAGAAAAGGATCCTCCACAGAAGGCACAGCACAAGGTTTCCTTCTCCATTTTCTAACCCAATGAAAAGTGGTAAAGAAACATGATAATGATATAAGACACAGGACAACACCAATTATTGAGAATTTTACTTTTGAAGCAAGTGGCTTCTCCCGTTTCTTGGAAGCTTGGCTAGAGCATGGTGGCAATTGTAATTCATGAATACCCCCAACAAGCTTACTATTTCTGAGAACTGAAACTTGGCTGGCATTTCCAAAGACACCTTGTTTTGGTAATTCACCCTCGAAATTATTGAAGGATAGATTTAGATACTCTAGAGAAAACTTCTCCAGATATCTTGGAATCTCTCCAGATAAGTTGCTGCTGAAAAGATTCAGTTTTCGAAGGCCCCTTAGAGTACTAAATGTTGGAGGAATTGATCCTTGAAAGAAGTTCCCATCCAACCTGAGATACTCTAGCTTGAGACAATTGCCCAACCAGCTTGGAATTTGGCCTAACAATTTGTTATTAGAAACAGTGAATACTCCAAGAGCTTGCAAGTAACCGGCTTCATGTGGAAGATTAGTAAAAGAGTTGTTTTGGGCTCTGAATACAATCAGAGATGGAATGCTGACAAGTTGTTTGGGTAAGGTACCGCTAAAGTTATTATTAATTAATTGCAGGTTTATGCACTTACCAAGAGTTGAAGGTATGCACCCCCGTAGATTGTTTCCAAATAATCTGAGTCTGAACAATTGGGTGAGATTGCCCAAGGAAGATGGAATTTTCCCTGATAATTCATTTATAATAGAGGAAAGAAATCCCACCTTGTTAAGCTTTCCAATACCAATAGGAATAGTACCCGTTAGAAGGTTAACACCCAATTCATGTTAAGCCGACAAGATTCTGGATCCCAGATGGACTGCTTCCGAATATCTGGTTATCTCCGAAAGATAGCACTGTAATTGGGGTTGAAAGATTAGCTATGGAATCAGGCAACACACCACTGAGACGATTACGGCCTATGTCCAGCACTCATAAATTACTGCAATTGGTCAAAGAATCGAGAAAAGTCAAGTCACGACCTTTCCCAATTCCTAGTTCATTGCTTCACAAACGTAACACGGAGAGACCCTTGAGTCTTCCAAAATTCATAGGCACAGATCCGCTAAAACTACTATTGCCAAGGCTAATACGTACAAGGTCCGAAGCATTGGATAATGAAACCGGTATGGGTCCTGTAAATTGGTTTCCTCCCGCATAAAGTTAGGTGGAAGGCTTCCGCGCATTCTGGTCCTATATTTTTATAGAGGAGATATTATATAGCCGGGGTGGAATCGTACCTGACAGTTCATTGTTACCTATGGCAAGAGACTCTATGCTCACCAATCGACAAAGGTCATCTGGGATACTGCCCTCCAGACTGTTTTGTAAGAGAATAAGTTCAGTGAGAGAAGAAAGGTTTCCAAGTGAAGGTGGGATCCTTCCTGTAAGATCATTGATACCAAGATTCAAAATGGTGAGCTTCGATAGAGAGCCAAGATCAGTTGGAATCCTCCCTGTGAGCTGCTTCTGCTAAAGATTAATGACTTCGAGTTTCGAACAGTGGGTCAGATTTGCTGGTATTTCTCCGGTGATTGTGTTGTCTCTCAGCATGAGATGCCGCAAGCGGAACAAACGGCCAATCTCTTCAGGAATTTCTCCGGTAAATTTGTTATACGGCAGATAGAGATATTGCAAGCGGAACAAACGGCCAATCTCTTCAGGAATCGTCCCGTTGAAGCTGTTGGCTGAGAGATCGAATATCCTGAGGAAGGTGAGGTTCCCTATGAAGGGAAATATGGAGCCCGCCAACTTCTGGCCTTCGAGGATCAAGGCGATGACCCTTTGAGGATGCCGGCGACCGCATATGACTCCTGGCCACTGGCAGAAGTGGAGAGAATTGTTCCACGAGCTCAAGAAATGGAATGGATCGTCAGTTATCATATGTTTCAACTGGAGCAAAGCTTGCCGATCTGTTTCGTTGGAGAACTTAGCTGCAGATCCCAACAACCATGGAACGTCCATGGAAGAGAGAAGGGTAACGCAGAGGAGAAATGACCAAATTGCCCTTAGGCAGATAGGTGAAAGGTCCATTACTGAATTTGTGAATGCAGGAAAGCCAAAGCGGAGGAGACAAATATATAGAGTGGGATGGCTTCTCCTCCATCTACAGAGAAGGGCCCACTTTTTGTCCATTGATGACTTGACCGATACTAATAACAAATGATCGGATGATAGTAGTTTGCCTAATTTATTGTTATTACTTTAATACTTTTGACTGAAACAGATCCAGGGTTCTCCAAACAGGGGCCACGCGGATTGGATGCTACCCGCCTGTCCCGAGATCGGAACATGCTGTGGATCTGAGGGGCCCACCGTGATGTATGGGTTTATCGACACCGTTCATCCATTTTTTCCATATCATTTTAATGTATGACCCAAAAATGAGGGAGATCTAAGGCTTAAGTGACTGCATAGTGGGGATTAAACGCTCACCATTAAAAACTTCTTGAGAGTGATCAAGCGGATTTTTATTTTTGATTTTTTTAGCTTCATCCAGGTCTATATGACCTTATAAACAGGTTGGATCGCAAATAAGCATCACCGTCAGCCCTAGGAAGGTTTCAACGGTGAAATCATTACCACCACTTCTTCCTGTGATGTGGTCCAATTGAGGATTAGACCTGCTTCATTTTTGTTTATGTGCCCTAAAATGATATGAAAAACTGGATGGACAGTGTGGATAAACCATACATCATGGTGGGCCCCTTCAAACCCCTGCCTGTGCTGACCTCGGAACATGCGGAGGTACTATCCAATCCATCGTCCAAACAGGGGAAGCGGATTGCTTACTGATCGAGTAACTTAGTACACTGTGGGCCCAACATAATTTATTTGTCTTTTTTTTTTTGTTGTTGTTTTTCTTTTTTTTCTTTTTTTCCTTTTCAGTTAGTCATGTAACGCATCCACCGGAGCGTGGATATTTCACCACTGATGGGTTTGGAAGCCGTCGCCCCTTGTTGAAACTCTGCAGAGTCTTATTCAAGCTGCCTATCAGTTTTACCGGCTCAATTTACCACCTTCTCAGAGCTTAGGTGGACCACGTCACAGGAAACAATGGGATAATAATGTCCACGGTTGAAACCTTCCTGGGCCTACAGTGACGTTAATTTGTCATCCAACCGGTTCATAAGGCCACACAGGATGAAGGTAAAACACATATCATCTTGATCCAAAGCATATGTGGTTCAGATATATCTTTGTGCCCGGGGCTCTGTAGGGTCCACATAGATGTCCTTGAAAAATCAACTCCGTTCATCTATTTTGGAAGACCACAATATGACAGGATTCAAAAAATAGGCAGATCGAAAAACTCACGTGGGTTATACCAACAAAACAGTGGAAACAGCAAGGTCCACCGTTGAAACCTTGCTGGAGCTGAACATGATTTTTATATTCCATCCAAACCGTGCATAGAATTATTACCACTTAGATAAATGGTAGGAACAAATATCATCCAGATGCAAAACTTCTGTCACTGTCAAGCATTCAATGCCCACTGTTTCGTGTGGTATGGTCCACATGAGTTTTGGATCTTACTGATTTTACTAATCCTGTCCTATTATGATCTTTAAAAACAGATGGACGGAGTGGATTTGTCACAGTCTTATCTATGGGCCCCAACACAGCTCAGGGCACAAAGATATATATGTGTCGGGGTCATAACCAATCCGCTCCCCTTCAACTCCCACTGTTTTCTTTGGCTTCGTCGACTTAAGCTTTGGATATGCTTCAGTTTTGGTATCATACCATCTTTTAAAATGGATGTATCGCATGGATAAAGACAAATACAAAACTTTGGGTCCACGGAATTTACTCAACTGAGTTACTCAACACGCAATCCGATTCCGCGGACTCTGCCCCCACTCACCTTCCATTGTGTGTCCCAGTTCCACTGGGTCTCACATGCTGATGGTCTAATGATCGTACCCTACCCTGTATACTGTAGAATCCTTTCTATACTGATCACGTAAAAAAAGGTAAGCTGAACTGATGATTGTGACCATCCGCATCTGTAGATGAGATTACCAAAATGAAAATAAAATTTTCCTCGCGTTGTCGACCCTCCATTTCTGCTTCTGGCTAATTCTTGGTTCTAAGATCTAGACATAAGGGTAACACCTGATGTACGGATCAGATTTCAATTTCACAACCTGGTGGCCCCAAAGAGGTCGGGTGTTTTGAGGGCTGCATAAGCTCCCTGGTTAAAACGGATGCAAGCACCCTTGTTAAAACGGACACGGATTGCATAGTGACAAATCACCGCCCAATAGCGTGGTGAGTAAACTTCGTGTGGCCCACCGTAATGTACATATTTTATCCATGCCATCCATCCGTTTCTCCAGCTCATTTTATGGCACGATCCCAAAATTAAAGCAAATACAAATCTCAATTGGACCACACCACAGGAAACAGTGGGAATTGAATGCAGACCATTGAACATTTCTTGGGGGCCATGGAAGTTTTGGATCAAGCTTATGTTTGTGTTTTCCCTTCATCCAGGTGAGAGTGACCTTATGAACAGGTTGTGTGATAAATAAACTTCAGCGTTGGCCTTAGGAAGGACTCAACTGTGGACGTCATTATCCCCTCTATTTTCAGTGTTAGTCCACTCGAGATTTGGATACGATTCAATTTTGGCTCATGCCACAAAATAAGCTCGAGAAATTGATGGACGGCTTGGATAGAACACATATATTATGGTGGGCCCTACGGAATTTACATTGAGTTGCTTACTAGGCAATTGTGGCGTCCATCATGGTGAGCCATTATGATCTATGTATTTTATCTACGCTGGCCATCCATTTTGCAGCTAATTTTAAGGCCTGAGTCCAAAAAAGAGGCAGATCCAAATCTAAGGGGAACCGCGCCATGAAAAAGCGGTGATTGGATCAGGCTGATATTTTCCAAAAGTTGATATTTATATTTACCATTCATTTATGTCAACCGATCTAAGTCAACAGGTTGATGGCAAATAAATATTACAGTGGGCATTAGGAAGTTTTTAATAGTAGGCATTTAATCACCACTGTTTTCCTATGGTGTGGTCCACCTGAGATTTGAATCTGCCTTAGTTTTTGGGATCATACCCTAAAATCATGAGCTGCAAAAATGCATGGAAGGCGTGGATAAAAACAAATACATCATTGTGGGTCCAGAGCACCGTCCAGTAACTATCAGTATCAGTGTGAAAACCACGTCCGGTAAAAATGAGAGCAGATTAGGTGCGGACCAGGCTCACCCAACATGGTGTGGCCCAGACCATGGATGAGCCAAAAAAGAAGAAATTCCAAATCTCATGTGAACCATAGTAAGGAAGCAGCGGTGATTGAGCATGCACCATTAAAAACTTCATAAGGTCCATCATAATTTTTATTTGCCATCTAACCTGTTTGTAACCAGCTGGTTGATAAACTGGGACTCAACCAGCTGGACTACAGCTCCACAAACATCTAACCTGTTGGTAGACTCACACAAACATATGAGAAGAGAACAAGCAAATATCAGCTTGATCCAAAACTTGCAGCCCCTAGTATTGTGCACCTAAGTTCTCTAGATAATAATATTACAAATTAGCTATCAAGCACTTAATTAGTCACTGTACATGTGGCACGCATGTATGGATCCACAATTTTCATCCTTGTATTATCCTGTTGAAGAGGGAGATGCTACTGTAGAGCTTAAAGTACTAGAATATATGTAGTGAAGCCACGTAGTAGGGTGATGCATCTGCAGGGTCCATCCAGTAGAGCCCCATATTTGACCCATCACAATATTTGTTTTGACTGTGCGTTTAATACCCACGGATCAGATGAATATGATTGTCTAATTGGTGTGATTTTTGAGACGTGAACCATCATGGCAGGGCCTGTAGAGAGATGGCTTTACCATATTCCGGATCTTGCCGCTTCACCACATCATCAGGCCCAATCTCCTTTGTAAGCCACGGAATGGTTCCTTATCAACTTAGATTTAAGGTTTTAGACCAATCTGCTTAGATTTAAGAATCCTGAAAAGGCATTATATAGACTGAAGAACCCAAGTATGCTACAGCCATCCCTCCATAGAACACGTTGAAGGGATGATATATCAATCAGGACCATTTTACTAGTTTAGCCCGCTTTGGATGGTAAAAAGTTAAAAACTAACTCTGACCAGATGGTCTTGTTAGACTTTGTGCGGCCATCAAATCATCATTAACACGTGTACATAAAATCATTGGATAACCTATACAAACGTTTATACCACGGTTGGTGCATATGTTGATGCAAATGCCTCTACAGGTCCTGGTAAAATAAGCTTATGTTTCTACTGGTTGCTTTGCTGTGTAATTAGTTTTTTCACTTGATTATACACTACTGCCTGATGGGGGCCCACAGTGGCTTGTATCCCATCCAACATATTCATTAAGTGGGCGTCACCAAAATAATTAGATGCACAAAAAATCAGGCCTATCCCATGTTTATGCGCCCCCCCCCCCCCCCCCCCCCACCCAAAAAAAAAAAAAAATAATAATAATAATAATAACAACCACCCAAAAATCCTAATGAGCTGCATGCACAGCATAAACCTTATGGAATAAACTTATTTTACCAGGGAATTGCAGAGGAACGCTCTCGGGATAATTAGTACAGCGTTGGTTAGCATTATTTGGTTAAGATTTCTTGCAGATAAGAGTATTAATGAACTTGCAGGTTGAGTCCGAGTTTATCAACCAGCTGGTCTCAGGTTCGAGACACACCAGTAGCACCTTTGGATGCTTTCGGTCGGGTCAGGTTGTGTTCGGGTTCAGGTGTTTGGGCCGGGATCACCATACACGTGGTCCAGATGAATGATCTACAATCTTCTTTAACTGAGGGCCCTATCAAGAAAACTGATATGCCGTCTTACCATATACATGGCCCAGATGAATGGATCCATAAGCTTCTTCTACTGAGGGCCCATTTGAGAAGAATTTTCACATTGGATGTTGACTGAGGGCCTGTTGGAGAAGAATTTTCTCAGTGGATGTCAGGGCTGCACACAATTCAATTTATGATCAATTTATTGATTGAATCGAATCGAACAAATCGAATCGAATCGAATCGTCCTCGAAGATCAATTCAATTCAATTTTTTAAAAAAGAAAAAATTCAATTTCAATTCAATTTCAATTTTCAGTTCTGATCGATTGAATCGAATCGAAAATCGAATTGATCTGTATCGAATTGAATCGATTGATCAAATTGAATTGAATATATATATATATATATATATATATATATATATATATATATATATATATATATATATATATATATATATATATATATATATATATATATAGATGGATGAAATAGATACATCATAGTAAGTTTTATCTATACTGTCTAACTATTTTTACATGTAAATTTAAGGAATTTTTCAAAAATTAGTAAGATATATATCTTATATTACCACACCACAACAAAACAATGGAGATTGAACATCCACCATTAAGTTCTTCCTATGGCCCATTGTAATGTTTATTTGCCATCCAACCTGTTGATAAGGTCACATAGACCTTGAGGAAGGGAAAAAACAAATATCAGCTTGATATCAAACTTCTAAGGCCCCAAAAAGTTTTCAATAATAATTGTCAATCCCCCACTGTTTTCTTGTGGTGTGGTCCACTTGGATGTCTCATTTTTGGGATAATGTCTTAGAATCATATGGAAAATGGATGAAGGGCCTAGATAAAACACATATACCATGGTGGGGCCCACAAAGCTTTGAAACCACCCTTCTGCATATCCGCGTCCACCCAAGTGTCCAAGATGAATCAAATTGCGTACTTAGTAACTAAATGCGCTTGGTGTACTAAGTAAACTCTGTAGGGGCCACAGTGATTTATTCATTTTATCCACTCCGTTCGTCCACTTTAAAAGATAATTTTATGGCTCGAGCCCAAAATTGAAGCGCATAGTGGCACACACCACAGGAAATAGTGTGAATTGAACCTCTACCATTGAAAAATTATTATGGGCCATAAAAGTTTTAAATCAAGTTGATATTTTTGTTTTTCATTCATACATGTCTACTTGATCTTACGAACAGGTTGGATGATAAATAAACGTCACTGTGGACCCTAGGAAGGTTTCAACGGTGGAAATCATTATTCCCACTATTTCATGTGGCATGGTCCACCCAAGTTTCGGATACGCTTCAATTTTGGGCTGAACGGCTAAAATGAGCAAGCAAAACGAATGGACAGTGTGGTAAACCAAATGCATTCAAAGTAGGCCCAACTAAGTTTACTCAGTACGATAAAAGCATATAATTTGAAATTCGCCCAAGAGAAAATTAAGTGTTATGTTAGTAACAACTTAGTGGGTGTTACCCCTATCTTATGGTGCCTACCTTGATGTATTTTTTTGTATATCCATTACGTCCATCTAATTTTACGTCTCATTTTATGACATTATCCAAAATTATAAGAAGATCAAATCTCAGGTAGACCATACCAAGAGAAAAAGTGATAAATAATCATTAAAAACATTTTTCGAGCCTCAAAAGGTTTGGATCAATATGATCTTTCTAATTTCCATGTAAAGACTAGTTATTATGCATATGTTTTCAGAAGTATTTCTACTAATATTACTATTTGAAGTACTATAAAATCCAAGCTTACAAAACCTATAAGTTTTCAAATTGCAATGTGTGAAAAATCGAATCGAATTGAATCGAAAAATTTATCAATTAAATCTCAATTCAATTCCAAAAAAATTAAGTCAATTCAATTTCAATTCGAAATTTCAAAATTAAAATCAATTCAATTTCAATTTCAATTTTGAAAATTTAAGATCAATCCAATTTCAATTTTATCCAAAATCGAATTGATCGAATCGATGTGCAGCCCCAGATGTTTGACTGATGGCTAGATTTTTATCTCCTAGTTGCCCCTTGTCTTCATCTAACGCCAAAAGATGATGCACTATCTCACAATACACATGGCACGGATAAATGGATCCACAATCTTCTTCGATTGAGGGCCTATTGGAGAAGAATTTTCTCATTGGATGTGGAATGATGGCTAGACCTAGTCGCTTCCCATCTTCCACATACGAGTCTAATAAGAAAACTGATTTGCTATCTCACCATACACTTGGTACAGATGAATGGATCCGCAGAATTTTCTCATTGGATGTGGAATGATGGCTAGACTTGTGTTTACTAGTCGCTCCCCCATCTTCCACATACTAGTCTAATGACAAAACCGATTTGCTATCTTACCATGCACGTGCCATAGATGAATGGATCCATAATATTCTTTGACTGAGGACGCATTGGAGAATAATTTTCTCATTGGATGTTGACTTGCTCCCATCATCATCTAATGCCAAAAGACTTGCGAGTCTACTGTGAAAACGATGCACTATCTCACCGTATACATGGCAGAAATGAATGGATATTCCACAGTTAGCTTTGATTGAGGGCCTATTGTAGAAGAATTTTGTCATTGAATGTGGAATGATGGCTAGATTTCTGTTTCCTAATTGCTCCCAATCTTCCATGAACAAGTCTAATGAGAAAATGGATGTGCCTGTTGTGTCACATCCAAAAGGAAAATCTGCTAGCTAGAGTGACCCCATAGTATATGATGCTTCTTTCATCGTCCCTTCTAGCTAATGTGTGACACAAGGAGGACGTGGGAGGTCGAACACTGTCTCCATCACCATTGGGTTCTTGAATCCACAAGAAGACAAAAAAGATAAGAGGCAAATAATTCCGAAGAAATTGATAATAATTCATTGAACGTCTAAAAATGAAATTATAACACATATAAATAGGAAACTAAGCCCTAGATAAAATATCAGACTCCAACTCAAATTGAAACTCATTGAAAACATGACTTAGTTATAAATAGTAAACTTATTAGAACTTACTATTTATAGAAGTCTCTCAATCCTATTAGAACTTATAGTTTTCAGCTAAAAATATAAAGTTTTCAAACGGGCTCAACCACGTTGTTCTAATAATTATTCTAAGCCTTTTCATGTTGGGCGCGACTCCTAAAACCCTACGGATCAAAAGTTATTATTAAAATAAAAGTTACTATAAATAGTAAAATTAAAATAAAACTAGGCTTATGATTGTGGATCTAGTCGAATCTCGCAATTTCGGCATGAGCAACCTGGCTAAAGTAGCTCGAGCTATCCAAAAATCATATATTATATATTCAGAAACTCATTCTAGATTGCGAGATACGACCGTTTTACATTCCCGATGGTCCAGATCACTTCCGACCTGGCCCAACCGGTCTTCTTTTCATCCATTTGGACCATGAAATAATCGGCGACCCGCTCTACATCAATGTAGGACTAACCCAATAGGGCCATCTCACCAGATACATGGCACAGATGAATGGATCAACAATCTTCTTAGACTGAGGGCCCATTGGAAAAGAATTTTCTCATTGAATGTTGGCTAATGACTAGATTTGTATGCCATAGTCGATCCCAGTCATCATCTAGTGCCAAAAGAGGCACGAGTCTTTTGAGGAAATGATACACTATTTCACCATACACCTGACACAGATGAATGTATCCACAATCTTCCTCTAGTGAGGGCCTATTGGAGAAGAATTTTCTCATTGGACGTGGAATGATGGCTAGACTTGTGTTTCTTATTTGCTTTCGTCTTCATCCATTAATCCAATTTGAAAAGGCATACGAAGTTACTGAGAAAACCAATGTGCTATATTACCGTACACATGGCAAAAAATAAATGGATCTGTAGTCTCCTTTGGCTGAGGCTCATTAGAGAAGAATTTTCTCATTGGATGTTGACTGATGGCTAGGCTTGTGTTACCTAGTCGTTCCATGCTTTATTCCAACGTGAAAAGGCATATGAGTATATCGCTCCATGATATGAGTATATGAAGCAAAAAACTCAATATGGATATATACTCAACTCAGCTGGAGACTAACCATGAAGCAAAAAATCATGCAACTGTTAGATGCAGGGCCTAGATCATTCAATGACAACAAAAATAGGCTTGAGATGATATGCTACGTGATATCATGCTCGATATTATAACAGAACCGTGAGATCCAACCGTGATGCCATGCACACCAGTGACTGTCGAACAAGGCATATAATAGTCGATGATCAGAATTGAGTGAACTTTGCAATCCCATGCACAGGTCCGTCATGTGGACAGGCCAGATGTGGCTAGAATAAGGAGATGTTCAGTATATAAACTATATATATTCAGATCACTTAATATCATCTAGATGTCCCGTACACTTGGACAGTTCATATTTCTCAATTGCATCCAGACATCCACCTATTGGACCTTTCCATTTGAACGCCGTGTATGTGTTAACCATCCCTAGTATTAAACAGATGTTGAGTCCTTAGGCGATTGAAAACCCCATGAAGAGTTCTGGTGACGCCAAAAAATAAAAAAATAAAAGAATGGAACACGATGCATCACAACATCAAGCATGCGACTGATGTTTGGACGGTTTCATTGAATCAGCCATGATTCAGAACCAGTCTCATATATTGACCAAAATAATGCCAACAGGTCTCTGCAATGTGCGGTCATGCCTGAAGATCAGTGGCAGTGCAGACAAGATCCATCGGTCATAGATGAATATTGATTCATTACGCTGATGTAATCTTGGACCCCAGTATTAACTCTAACATATCAAATCACAGCCATTGAAACAAGACCAGTCCAATGAAAGAAAACATCGATCGTGGAAACAGAGAACATAAACTATTTCCTTGAATCCCGCCATTGAAAGACAGGGTTTACAGCTCTGGGATCACAACGAAATAAAAGTGTGATATCCAAAACCGTCAGACGGAATTCCCTTATATGCAGCGGAAACGATTCTTTTGCCTAATGGTTTATTTTTGTCCGCTATTGTTAAGTTTATCATAAAAGGCAATGCCAAACCCAATTTTCCTCCTCTACTCCCAGGACCCATATCTTAGGTCGGTGAAGATTCAGTTACTCCTCGCCTCTCGTCGAGCGAGAAGAAGCCATGCTGTAATAATCTACTTCAACTTTGAGTCTGCTCGGTAAACTTCACGATGCACTGCAGCTCTGTACGCACCGTACTTATGTGGGCCCTCCCTGAAATCCATTTAGATGATCTTGACCATACATTCTACTACCCATATGGGTAATGCCATCATCTGGCCCATAATTCTTACAAGATGTGGCCGAGTGTAGAGAGAGGCCAGGTCGGGGGCATTATTGTTCATGAAAAAATAGGGTGCTGTGAGCTGGTAACTTATTGAGCAGGCACACATAAATGAGTAATTCTATGGTGATTTACCGCTAGCAGCTAGAGCTGGGCATCGAGTCGAGTTGGACAGAGTTAGGGCTGATCCAACCCGACCCAATGTAGAAATAACCCTGACCTGAGCTCGCCCGACTCGGAAACGAGTTCAGCACATGCCTGACCGGATCTGAGTCCGGGTCTGGCCTGGACTAACCCGAACTGAGTCTGATCTGGTCGAGTCAACACCAAGTTGGGTAGAGTTTACCTTCTTCTTTGTTCCCTGTGATGGCAAGTGGGTCCCATCCATGACTAATTCAACTACATCAGGGTTTTACTATTGAGTCGAGTCGGGTTCTGATCAAGTCGAGTCCATTTAGAGTCAGTTTTCAGTCCAAGTCAAGTCGAGATAGTGGGTGACTTCGACTCAACTCAGTTTGGTTCAAATTGGGCCAACTATACTCTGTTCAGATCGATTGACCTATTCGCTTCGGTTCGAGTCAGGTTTGAACCGAGTCGGACGATTTGAGTTGCTAAGTCGACTCGTCTAGTGCCCAACTCTACTAGCAGTGACATTGTTGTACAACGAGAAGCTATGTGAGGCCCACTGGTCCATTTAATCTATATTAAGACACGAGTAAAAAAAAAAACAGGTTGATACAAAGCTCAAGTGGGCCACACCCGAGGGAATAGTAGAAATGGGGATTCCCACTAGTTAGAGAAGAACCCGCTTCTCGGACCTTCATAGTCCTCAGTAAAGCATTGATGGTCTTTGAATTTTTTATTTTTATTTTTATTTTTATTTTTATTTTTCTTTTAGACATGATTGTGTGAGACAACTTTACTGTGCGTATCTTGTGCTATAAAATTTTTAATCTTGGCGAGGTTTTATAAGCTTGTTGAGCATGTTACTCGGTCACACATGTCACTCTTGCAATGGCAAGGTTTTATAAGCTTGTTGAGCATATTACTCAGTCACATGTGCCACTCTTGCAATGACCACGTGTTCTTCTTATAGAGTTTTACTTTTCTAAACCATAAACATGCATAGGACTTTAAGCAGTTTAGATTTCAGATGGTGACAAGCCGCTGAAAAATATAGGATAAAAGATATCCTCGAACATGAATAAGATTTTGTCTGTTATTTATATGTAGAGCCAACACATGGCAGCGTTTCATTAGTCTGGGTGGTGTCCCGTCCTCATGTATGGATGGAGTGGATGACATGTATATTGCAATGTAAACTGGTGCTATTTATTGGAACATATTTCAGATACATTGAGATGTAAACACACAATCATTGGGTGTCTTTGTACAATTGAGGCCAGTATCGGAATGCATCGTTGTTATGATGCATGCTCTATACTTGTACAATGATATTGTTATGTTGCTAGTACTGTGCGCTTCAGATCTCTAGATGATAACTTACAAATTAGGTATCAATCACTGTACATGTGGCATCCATGTATGGATCTACAACTTTCATCCTTGTAATTAATGCTCCATTGAAGAGGGAGATGTTACTGTAAAGTTTGAAGTACTAGAATATGGTGACGCCACGTGGTAGCACAATGCATCTTCAGGGTCCATCGAGTAGGGCCACCATATTTGACCCTTCAACATATATGCTTTTCGCTGTGATACGTACCACGTATAGATGAATATGAATATCATTGTCTAATTGACGTGATTTTTGAAATATGAACCATCGATGGACCTCAGCTCTTACATCACCCATGTGTACGGCAAAGAGATGGCTTTACCATATTCCGGTTCTTACCCCCACTGCATCCTCAGGCCCGATCTCCTTCCTAAACCACGAAACGTTTCCTTATCAACTTAGATTTAATGGTTTTACACCAATCTGCTCAAATTTGAGATGGTATTATATATATAGCCTAAAGAAGCCGAATATATGCTACAGGCGCCATCCCTCCATGGAACACGTTGAAGGATGATGTATTGATCCAGACCATTCAACTAGTATAGCTCCTTTGGATGGTAAAAAAGTTGAAAACTGAATTTCCTCGGATGGTCCTGTTACATTTCGTGCAGCCCATCAAATTATTATTAACATGAGTACATAAAATCATTCGACTAACATTTTTTATTCTAGAAAGGTGGGAGCACACTACCTTAACTTTGTTGAAATCAAAAGAAAGATGTACATTCATTTGGGTGGGCTCCACAAAAAAAGGGCCACATCCATGGTAAAAGATCACAAAACAACGAAATTTGATGACCATAAACAAATATTTGTAGAACAGTCGGCACATTTGTTAATGCAATAAGCTTAGTTTTCTACAGGCTAGCTATTCTGCTATGCGTAATTAGTTATTCACTTGGTAATATGCTATTGCCTATTGGGGGCCAACAGTGGTGTCTGTATCCCATTGAATGTATGCATGAAGTGGGCCCCACCAAAATAATTAAATGCACAAAAAATCAGGCCTATCCTATGTTTATGTGTGCTGCAAAAAAAATAAAAATTTGAAAAAATCACCACCCAAAAATCCCAATTTCACATGGTGCCCGACTCAATGGTTGGTCCAGACGGATTTTGGGGGTGTCCAACTTTCAACGTCGGAAGACCCTGCTGGACAGGTTGGCGGCCACACAAAGAAGACAATGAGCCACATGCATAAACCTTATTGGATAAACTTATTCTACAAGGGACTTGCAGAGGAGCAGTCTTGGTATAATTAACATAAGGTTGGTGTAGATAATACTGGCATAATATGATTAACATTGCTTGGAGATAGAGTATTAATTAAGTAGCAGTGATCACCATACATATGACACAGATGAATGGATCCACAGTCTTCTTCGACTGAGGGCCCATTAGAGAGGAATTTTCTCTTTGGTTGTTGACTGATGGCTAGATTTGTATCTCCTAGTTGCTCCTAGTCTTCATCTAATGCCAAAATGCCTATGAGTCTACTGAGAAAACGACACACTATCTCCCCATACACTCACATTAATGGATCCACAATCTTCTTGGATTGAGGGCCTCTTGGAGAAGAATTTTCTCATTGGATGTTGAATGATGGCTAGAGTTGTGTTTCCTATTTGCTCCCATCTTCATCCAATTTGAAAAGAAGTAGAAAATCGATGTGCTAAATCACATGGCATGGATGAATGGATCTGCAATCTTCTTCAACTAGAGTAAGACCCATTAGAAAAGAATTTTTTCTTTGGATGTTGACTGATGGGTAGACTTGTGTTTCCCACTAGCTTCAGGATTTTCATCCAACATGAAAAGACTTGAAGGCTAGAATTTTCTCATTGGATGTTGACGGATGGCTAGATGAATGGTTCTGCAGTCTTCTTGGACTGAGGTCCATTAGAGAAGAATTTTCTCATTGGACGTTGACTAATGGCTAGACTTGTGATTCCTAGTAGCTCCACGTTTTCATACAAAATGAAAAGACTGATGAGTAGAATTTTCTCATTGGATGTTGACTGACGGCTAGATGAATGGTTCTGCAATCTTCTTGGACTGAGGCTCATAAGAGAGGAATTTTCTCATTGGACATTGACTAAGGGGGGGTTTGGTAAAACTTAATTTCATGACTTATGTCACGCCCTGAAATTCGGAACCCGAGTACAATAATCCAAAGCCCGAGTTCCAGGGTGTGAATTTAAAATTCGAGCATAGATTCCTTGAGATTCCATTCCACACATTATATATCTAAAATAAATCCCCAAATATAAAATTTATTTTCCACTAATGTCTTATTATATTGAATTTTACAAAATAAAACAAATCTGGCGCGATTGACGCTCGAGACCCCTTGAATACTCTCATTTGCCTATGTCTTGTCCTTCCTAAAAACCTGCAAGAACTG
Organism: Liriodendron chinense; assembly: GCA_003013855.2. Lineage (NCBI taxonomy): Eukaryota > Viridiplantae > Streptophyta > Magnoliopsida > Magnoliales > Magnoliaceae > Liriodendron > Liriodendron chinense. Next base: position 1,046,069 of record PVNU02002566.1, on the reverse strand, counting down.
TGGTGATTTTGGTGAGCCAAAAGCCCAGTGAGGTCATTTCCATCACAGGTAATATTCCGGTTAATAAGAAACAGGATGTGAATCATCAACGGATAGAATTGTATGAAATATACAAAGATGAGGTTATAATTGATACACTTTATGATTTATTATAATTGAAACATGATTATCATAATGTCATGTATGTTATGATACGTGTGAGAGCAATAAACATCTAGGAACTCGCTGAACATTAGGAACCTGTTGCAAATCAACCATGCTCACCTAACCGGTACAGCGAGGCGACAAATCAACCATGCACGCCAGTGGGCAAATCAACCATGCACCACTGATCCAACCGAGCAAATCAACCATGCTCAATAAGTGAAACGACCAGAACTCGCTGCCACTGAACATTAGGAACCTGTCGCAAATCAACCATGCTCACCTAACCGGTACAGCGAGGCGGCAAATCAACCATGCACGCCAGGAGTCAAATCAACCATGCTCCTGTTCTGTCGCAGTGTATAATGAATGTGTATGTCATGAGTTATGGAAGTACTTCTTCAAGCATACAATGCATATCAAATTCAAGTCCAATCACACCATGCATGTGTTTACTTTATTCAAGTAATTCATTGTCTAAACACTTAGTTTGTAGTAAATTAAGGAAGATGAGAATAATTTGGAAAATTATTAAAATGTATGTAAGATAACGTATGTCAAGTTTATTTAACATCTTGATATGTACAACTAGATAGGATAATTTGGGGAAGAACATCAAGAATGAATGATACCTAAGAACAGAGATCGAAGTGGGTCCCACACCTAAGACTCCCTTACAATTGACAAGGAAAAATAAAGACCATATCAAAGACTTGATTAAGGAAGAGAGTTGGAAAACGGATTCCTTACCCAAAATCCAATTATTAAACAACAGAGAAGGAAATAAGACTCAGAATATAGCAACCAGAGAATCAAGGAAAACCAACCAGGAAATCATGAGATGAATCACTCACCTGCGACTTCCTTAGACTTGAAAATGATTGAACTGAGTCGACTCAACGAGTTGACTTAGTTGAGGAGAGATCTCTTCTTCTTTCTTCCTTCTTCTTCCTTCTTCTTTCTTTCTTCTTCTTTCTTCCTTCTACCTTGGCTGGAGCAGGATTCCAGCAGTGGTGCGGCGCAGCAACAGCAAGGCAGCAGCACGCACCACCTTCTCTCACTCTCTCTCTCTCCTTCTCTCTCTCTCTCTCTCTCCAACGACCCTCTCTCTCTCTCTCAGCTTCTCTCTCTCTCTCTCTCTTTCACTGTTTCTCTTCAAGAAAACGCCACAGAGACCCGGCTTTTTATAGCCAAGCTTGCACGTCCGTGCGAGCCGTTGGACGTTTCTGAATCCCACTTGGATTCGGATTTCATGTTTTGCAAACTAAGCCACTTTGAACCGTTGGAATAATAAGTGGGGTCCACACGACCCAAGGGTAGTTATTCTTGATCGTTCATGTAGTGAAAAGACCCGGATCATGGTGATCTAAGTCCAAAACGGTTGAAAACCATGGTTCAACGTTTGCTGAACGAGTGACGTTATAGAAGGAATTTCTGGTATACAAGGTCGTACGGTCGAGGTAAATTGAATGGACGGTGTGGATCGAACCATGGGGCCCATCATGATGATCCAATGGGGTTCCACTGTTGACAGTTTGCGAACGCTGTAACAGCGTCCGCTGTTTGCTCAAACGAAGAAGAAGTCTTTTTAAGAGACTTGATACGTGCGCTGCACGTATACACAATTTTCGTGTTCCACTCTTATGTGAGGCCCACTTACAATAGTTAAAGGGTCATTACCTCCGCAAATGGTGGACGACACGAATTTAGTCGTCCATGAGAAAAATGAAGCAGATCTAACTTAAGGCGGAGATGTGGATGATGTGGATCTTAGTATTCTTGGTTTTAAACGGTTGATTGAAGTGGGTCACACGATTAACTGTTAGGACCAAGTTTTGAAAGAAATAAATTTATGAGGAGGAGAAGATGGATGGACAGCCTGGATCAGCAAGGTGGGGCCCAAAAATGGATGGTATGAATCTGTGCACAGCGGCAGCGGCAGCGCTGTCGCTGCATGGTTTGAGAAGAAGACGGAACTTCCGTTCGTTTCATGCAATACATGGTCAAACGCATGTTGACCGGATGCCGTTCGTGCACGTTATGCACATGGGTCCCACCCTGATGTATATACAAAATCTACTCCACTCATCAGGTAGGGCACATGATTTTAAGGCATAACATAAAAAATGAGGTATATCCGAGTCTTGGGTGGGCCACACTTCCCAAATAAATGCTTAGAATTTCCAACGTGAAAGCCCTGACGTTTGCATATCTCTCCCACATACATAATAGGGATAATACCAAGTTTGCCCTTTCCTTTTGTTTTGACTTCAACCACCTGTAGCGATCGCGTACACTGTCAATTTTCGGTGAAACTTCACCAAAGCCTGTCATTTTTCGTGCTCTTTATACAGGTTAAGTTTGGGCCTTGATCTCTTACAGATGACCAAGATGCCTTTTTAGTGATCCATCACACTAGGTGATCCAAAGTGACATTTGTACATATCCAATAGAAAATTTAACCGGTAACCTTAGTATATATCCTATGATCTTCGAAATGATCGGTTCGGTTTGTTATTTGGGTGGCCCAATCAGCGGATACGAATTCGATGGATGGTTATATGAAGGGCCAATTTTTTTCTAATTAGATGTTTATGTTCTTAAACACAAGAATGAGTTATTGTACGGTCAGTTTCTTAAACTGATATTCCTAATATGGTCTTTGGGTGGCCTATTGGTGAGACATATACACCGTTAGACTTTAATGACTTGTCTAGTCATGAAATTTCATCAGATCACAGTTTTGATGGTAGGTTAAGCATGTCAATGTATGATAAACAAGATGAACGAATTAAAATGTTAAATCGATTTGTGTATGAGTGGCTATGGGGATCAAGGGGTTCAGTTTACTATGATCGGCTTGTTCAAAATCGAGGTGGATGGTTAGATATTCCTACCTAGCAATGATAGATCATTCTAACGGTCCGTCTATTGACTTAACTAAGTACACTAAGTTTTTAAAGTCTTAAAAGTGTTAGAATACGTATAAAAGTGTGGCATGTGTGTATGCGTATGAACGACGCGGCCTAAAATTTAAATTCTAACGTGTGAACTATAACACTCGTGTACCTACTCGTGTACTAAATTTTCGGGGTATTACAACTTATCACTTAAAATTGTTAATTTCAATGATTTTGGTAATTCAGACCGTTTGATAACTAAAGTAAATTAAGTACTTATGAAAATATCACTGAAATTTGGTGGGATTTTTTCAACCACGCCAACTTCACTTAACGCTTATAACTGAATGCGGTAAGTGATTCTCTTTAAATTTTTGGATGATTATGGACAAAAGTATCATTGCTAGCATTTTAAAATTACAAGATTATCCTTCTTCGTCATCTCCTCGTACGTAGCATCTTCTCCCTTAAGAACTTGAAGTCACCAAGTTCTATAAGGGCCCATCATAATAAATGTATTATATCCACGCCATCCATCAATTTAACGAGATCATTTTAGGGCATGAGCCCAAAAATGAGGCAAATCCAAAGTCTAGGCGGACCACACCACTGAAAGCAGTGGGGATAAGAAGTTTTCAATGTTAGGCATTCAACCCCCACTATTTTATGTGGTGTGGTTCGTTTGAGCTTTGGTTCTGCCTCATTTCTTAGCTAATGATCTAAAATGATATGAAAAAATGGATTGACAGTGTGGATCTAACACATACATCATAGTGGGTCCCATGGATATAACACCTACATCATCTGTTTTATGCGGTGGGAAGTTGGCGGATTCACAGGGGCACAGATTTTCTGCGAAAGCCTTGCGTAAGAAGTTCCTGTGCTGGGAACCAAGGTGGGGCCCACGGTGATATTTTTTTATAAATACACCCCGTCTATCCGTTTTGGGAGATCATTTTAGGATATGAGAACAAAAACGATTCGGATCCAAGACTCAAGTGGGCCTCACTAAAGGAAAAGGTGGGTAGGGAAATTAATATTGTTGAAACCTCCCTGGGGTCCACAGTGATGTTTATATGACATCCATACCATTCATAACGTCACTACTACTAGGATGAACTAGAAGCACAAATATTATCCTAATTCGAAAATCCTGTGGCTCCACAAATATTTCAACTGTGGACATTCAATCCTCACGTTTTCGGCCCACTTGAGTCTTGTATCCGGTTCATTTTTGTTCTCATGTCCTAAAATGAGCTCCTAAAACGGATGGACGGGGTGGATTTATAAAAAACATCACTATGGGCCCCACCTTGGTTCCTAGCACAGGAACTTCCTGCGCAAGGCTTTCACAGGAAATCCGCATCCGATTCGTAGGGGGGAGTGGATTAGGTGAGACCCCGGATCCATCGAGGTGGGTGGACCCTTGACTATGGGGCCACTGTGATGTATTTAAATACATCCACATCGTCCATTCGTATTGAAAATTTAGGTTAAGTCATGATCCAAAAAATGAAGCAGTTCCAAATCCCAAATGGGCCATAGTACAGGAAACAATGTTGATTGACCATTAAAAACTTCCTATGTTTGGAAAACTAGGTGGGGAGTGGGTACTGTGATGTTTGTGAGAAATACACTCCGTCCATTTGTTTAATTTTTTAGCTTCTTCTAGGACATGAGATAAAAAAAAAAATTAGGTGGACTCAAGAATCGAATGGGCCATGAGAAAAAAAAAAGTAGGGAAATAGATGCCCATTGTTGCATCATTTTTCCTTGTTGAGCTTTGGATCTACTTCATTTTTTGGCTCACGGTATAAAATGATATGAAAAAATGGATAGACGGCATGGATCTAACACAGACATCATGATAGGGTTGATAGAACTTTGCCATGTCAATTTGGCAACACTACCAGAGCGAATTAGGTGCGGCCTCGGCCTCACCAAAGACAGGTCCTTAACGTAAGGCCCACATGGATGTGTATTCTAAATCCAATTTATGGCATGACAATAATATGTTTTGTCTTATACACTACGGAAGATAGAAATTGATACTAGGGGCAAATATGATAAATTGTCAATTTTCAGCCATTTATAGTTTGTGTTTACCAAGCAGGATTTTGTAAAAAGAGTGCTTAATTTCAGATATCAAGACTCGTTTCAGGCAGATTACCGAACAAATTTTCCAATACTTTTAAGTACCAAAATTCAGTACTTTAAGCTTTCAATGCTTAAATTAATTTTCAGATTTAATTTTTCAGTTTACCAAGCGACACCTAAGGGCTAAAGTTGTTTTTCATAGTAGCTCCACATTTTAAGCCAATGTGAAACAACACATGAGTCTATTGAGATTAACCATGAAGCAAAAAATCATACAACTGTAAGATGCTGGGCTTTGATCATTCAATGACAACAAACATAGGCTTGAGATGACATCCAACCGTGATTCCATGCACACCAGTGGCTGACCAGAATTGAGTGAAATTTGCAATCCGGCGCACAGGTCCATCATGTGGAAACAACAATCTAACGAAGAAAACATAGTAGAAGCAAAGAACGTAAACGAAATCCCGCCATTGAAAGACAGGGTTTAAGGCTCAGTACTTTACGGATGCACTGGAGTTCTGTACAAGCTCTACTTAGGTGGGCCCTAGCTTAAATCCATTAGGATGATCCAGACCATACATTCTATTATCCGTATGGGTAATGGTATTACGTTGGCCCATAATTCTTACAATGTGTCACCCAGCGTATGAACAATGGGATCGCACACAAGTAAAGTCGATAACAGAATGTAGATGACTGAACGGAAAGCAGATGTTTTGTTCGGCCAAGCATATCACCGAATAACAGACATGAGAGAGATGCCAGGTTGAAGCCTTGAAGGCACAAGAAATTCCAGCGCGCGTGCTAAACAACCTCACTTTTAATGCGTGGAACTTCTTTGGGTCCCACAATTATTTATGTTTCATATCCACACCGTCCATCAATTTTTACAGGTGATTCTAGAGCATGAGCTCAAAACCGAGGCACACCCAAAGCTCAAGTAAACCGCCTCAAAGAAAGTAGCCAAGATTGAATGGAAACCGTTGACACCTTCCTAGGGTCTACTGTTACGATTTATTTTCTATCTAACCTATTATTAATGTTACACATACCTTCATGAAGGGGAAAATGCAAATATAAGTTTGATAAGAGCCTCCTATGGCCTCAAGAAGTTTTCAATAGTAGGCCTTCAATTTAGACTGTTTCTGTAATGTGGCCTAGTTGAGCTTGGTTCGGCCTCATTTTTTGTCAAGTTCCATAAAATGGTATGAGAAAATGGATGGACGGTGTAGATCTGATAAATACATCATAATAGTGCCCACTGAAGTTTCACATGTAAATACTTTAGGTTTTCTTCTCTCACGGGAATGTGCTGCACCGGGAGGATATTAGGTGAGAACACTGCCTCACCCAATACCGTATGGCCATTACAGTAGTGCCCACCTTGACATGTGTATTCTATATCCACCTTGTTCATCCGTTTTTCCGGATCATTTTAAAGAATTATCCAAAAAATAAACAGTGGTAGCTTACCATTACCTATGCCATAGGAAACAGTGGTGATTTACCAATAATGGGCCACACAAGTTTTGTATCAAGCTGATATATGTTTTTCCCCTTCAATAGAAACATTAAGGTAATCCCTAAGAGTTTTTAACAGTAGAGTATTCAATCACCACTTTTTCCTAGAGTATGGTCCACCTGATTATAGGATATTCTTAAATTTTGGTATAATGACCTAAAATGATCTGAAACTTCAGATGGACAGAGTGGATATAGAAAAAACAAATCAAGGTGGGACCCACGGTAAGGGTTGCACCGTCTTTGGTGATGCCCAGTCTCACCTAATCCTCTCCCCTACATCACACAGCAAGCAGGGAAGTGTGAAATTTGCCCACGATGATCTATTTGTTAGATCCACACCGTCAATTCATTTTTTCATATCATTATGGACTGTGAACCCCAAAACAATGCAGATTCAAAGTTTAAGTGTACCACATCATCGAGAACATTAGGAATTGATGCTACCATTGAAAACTTCTTGGGACCACAGAATGCTCTTATCAAGCTGACATTTTTACTTTAACTTCATCTACGCATGTGTGATCTTATGAAAAAGTCAGATGGAAAATGAGCCTCAATGTTGGCCCTAGAAAAGTTTCAACAGAAGTTTGTTCAATCCCCACTGCTTTATGTGGTGTGCTCTACTTGATGTTTGGATGTACCTCGATTTTGGAATCTTGCTCTAGATTTATCTGAAAAAATTAATGGACGGTATAGATTTAACAAACAAATCATGGTGGAACTCAGAAAAAGTTTCACACGTTAAAAGCCGGTTGTGTAGTTAGCAATGTATGTGGGAGATAAATACCTGGGTGTATCTTGGTAGATGGAATCATCGAAAATGACGTGGACTAATGAGAAGCAATGGCGCTGGAGCTTCTTGTGCCTTCAACATAGACGATCCGCACTCACAACGATTTGCCCCTAGCCATGACACGTGTGCAATGAGAAGGTCTGTGAGGCCCACTCGTCCATTTAGCCCATATTAAGACACGGGTCAAAAAACCGGGTTGATACAAAACTCAAGTGTGCCACATGCTGAGCAGGGAATAGTGGAAATGAGAAGCCCCACCGTTCAAACTGTCCTGTGGCCCCCTTGATGTTTATATGACGTCCGAGCCGTTCATAAGGTAAGTAGCATGAAGAGAAAAACCAAACATCAACTTGATCCATAACTTCGGTGGGCTTAGGAAGGTTTTCAAAGTGTGCGTCCCAACCACACGTTTTGTGTGGTGTGACCCACTTAAATTTTCGATGAGTCTGATTTTTAGGTTCACATACTAACCGAAACCGAAGTTGGCGCAAATAAACGGCACGTGTGTAAGTCACATTTGAGGTGGGCTGTTGGGCCACGTTTCTTTTTGTGACAAGTGAGCTTTGTCAAAATGGCCAAAGATGCCTTTGCTAACCATCTAGACCCATGCTCTAAAGCATGCCAGTTGGACCTACGAACCATTTAGGCCCATGCTTGTAGGGCTCATGATCTAACGATATAGTGTAAGACCACATTAGGTGGGTCACACATGATCATCAGTTTAGATCATAACCGTTGAATTATTCAGATTGAGCGATTCGTGGGCCCCACTATGGTTGTGATCATTACAAATAGATTTTGGGCGGGACGCTTGAACCGTGGTCCCTGTACGCAGTTATTAAGCCCGATATGGAAACCTACGGTGTGGAGACCCTAGAGGAGAGAAGTGTGATGGGTAAGCTTTTCTGGCCCTCTACTCTATAAATATATGTCTTGGTCCCCTCACCAACACATGTGAGAAAACCCTAGTCCCATTGAGAGTTTCTTCTAAAGGTGTAAGGTACGAAAGACCAAGAGCTCTTCTTGAAAACACGACGGCATCAGGAATGACTTCCCAATCAGGTACGCCTTTGAGATTATAGTATAGAATCTCCATTATTGATGCATAGACGATCCGATTATTCCACAATGTAAGATTCATATGTAGGTCCATGCCTATACCAGCCCATTATCCAATATCGGTCGTTTACCTTGACTTTATACCCTATCAAGTCGTATACCAACCCATTTAGATATTAGGCCCAAATCATAGAAGCTTAACTTGAAGGCCAGCCCAAAGTGTTGGTTGAGGTAGGCCCACTTTCACCACTAACCAATGACTAGGCCAAGCAGACCTTCAACCTCACAAATCAGGCGAGTTCACACTCAAATCGGAAACACATGTACCATAAAAATGGTCATTTAGGAAGAGACACAAATGAGCTCAATATAAACATGTGGTCCACATGATGATAGGGCATTCCTCATATTTCACCTATCCAATGATCCTAGCTATTCAAGGAAAAAAAAAAAAATGAACAATTGCAAGTAATTGTCCACATTTAACAGACACAGAATGGTGCATAAAGCCTAATCATAAGTAACAAATATACATGTCACATGTTATTGATATGAGAAAAATCCTCATTTTACTAATCATAAAACCTAATCACGATTACAAATACGTGTCTCATATTATGGATATGAGAAAAATCCATATTTTACTAATTTGGCAATTCTCACGATGAAATCTTCACATGCACATGGTTTCATTTGCATTTGTCCGCATTCACCTAACCCATCTGGACATGCATTTAGGTCGGGCACAGGGCAGGACATTACAATGTTTTGAATGATTCTCTTACAATGTTTTGAATGATTCTCGTACTCTTGTTGGCGGTGTCCCAATGGGCATTTGAAAAAGAACAATGATTTACATTGATTAGAATATATATATATATATATATATATATATATATATATATATATATATATATATATCTTGGCATATAATGGGACTCATTGGATGATAACATCCTCAGAATATATATATATATCTTGGCATATAATGGGACTCATTGGATGATAACATCCTCAGAATATATATATATATATCTTGGCATATAATGGGACTCATTGGATGATAACATCCTCAGACTACATCCACTGGACCGACGATGGCATTTTTAAAAGAGTTTCATAAAATCTTTCAGCGATTAACCGTCCTAGTAACCCAATAGTCTTTTTATTGTAAAAGGAAGGTATCTTTATCATATACATTCATGATGCAATTTCTCTTTACCTAACATAGGAGGACTAAACAAAGAAAAAGAAAGACATCTTACCATACATAAACCATCAGTACAAGCATTCCTAAGCCAAGACAGAATATATGTAAAGCTTGTTGAAAATGGTATTCAACAAACTTATTTTATTTTAAATACTTCTCATCATAACTACTAATAACATCTCAGTAATGACTGAGATAGGACGGACCTTCACCCAGCTGCTGTGACCTAACTTGTTCGTCTTGGTGGACCCTGACCCCGAGATAGAAGTCCTTTATTCCATGCATTTCTATGGCAACATCTTTCATCTCCATTCGCTCTCTTGGAGATTCTGCAGAACACAACACACCAATTTTGACCATTGAACTCAAGCAGTCATGCATCCTATTTCTTGTGTTGGTATGATTTCCGCTGCCTTGAGTAACTTCAGCTTCTTCTAAGAGAATTGGATCTACAATCTGCATTACTCGTTCAGGAAACGCCAACTTAGCAAAATGACGAAGGCTTAGATTGTCTTTAAATATGTTGCTGGTTGGCCTCTTTCCGGTTATCATCTCCAATAAAAGGATCCCGTAGCTATAAACATCTCCTTGTGTGGATGCTTTGCCGCCCATGGCATACTCTGTAATTTATACATCTCATATTTGAATGTAAGCAACCAGTCATATGAGATGTATACATTTATATTTATACAAGTAATGAGCATTTATATTTTTCCTAAAGTTAGGAATTTCTAACATCAATCGACATGCCATGAACTTTGACTAGAGAATGGGTAGCCATTTTCCATCTTACTATTAATAATATGTTTAATTACTTGAGTAGCCAAATTTACCCTTGGTGTAGTTATATGAATATACTCTCATTTATGCCTAGGAATGTGCTATGGCTCAGAATTTTGGATATTCTTGCCTAAAAATGTGCAATAGTAAAAAAACAAAAAGAATAATTAGAGAATTTACCAGTGGTCCACATTCAACATGCACAAGTGGCCTACCTGACGAGCAGAAAGATCAGGCCAATAGAACCCACCTAAAGAACAGGCCTCTGTTTATGTGGAGTGCATAACGGTATGCCATTCAACAAGTGGAACCCACTATGAAAATAGTAGTCAATAAGAAGTTCTATTAATTAATTGAGCCACAAGTATGAGAAAAATTGGAAATTTATAGATATATGACTAATGTTTGATATTCAAGGTATCATGTAGTTGATCAATGTACACAGATCTACCAAATCAACCGGCCAGAAGCATGATGTTAGCCTAGTGCTTGTTTGAAATGGATCTCATCAGCGGATGGATGGCTCTGATTTTTTGATATATACCACAATGGCATAGTAGATAGTCTACTATTGTTGTACATGTGCCACCAAGAGAATTGATCCGTTCATCCAATAATCCATATATCTCTATCTACTTAGATTTAATGTTTTATGTAGCTTTTTACGTAAAAAACTTTGTTTTCCAACCACTGTGTTACCTTTGTATAAAATCCACCGCCCAAAAGGTGGGATGCACTGTAAAGATGACCTTGGACAAAAATTAGGATGGTCCACTCATTAGGCAGCCTAAACCATCAAAATTAATTAACATTTGAATGATCTGAGTCGGTATGTTTGGGGCTCACCTAACATCTCAATTGGTCCAATTTTATTCACCTTGGAGAAGCTGTTTGCATGGCTCAGGTTTTTATACAATTGATACATTTGAAAGCTAATTGGTGAGAAAAAAAAAAGCACTAAATATGAAAGTTAACATGCAACGTGGCCTGTAAACATTTCTCCTTTAGATATATATTGACTAAGTTAATTGTTTTTCCTTTTTTCCTCAAGTACTTAAAATAATTAAGAAGCTTGCTGCCCCAGGCACAAACAGTACTAACATTGTAGGTTTTTGAAGATATGGCGGGTCCCAAAGAGGACAGTCTGCAAAAGTCAGGCAGTCCACTAACCTCGCTGGTTGGATGTCTGTCCTGAGTGGACCACATCATAGGAAACAGTGGTGATTGAACATCCACTGTTAAGAACTTCTCGAGGGCCACCAAGGTTTCGGATCAAGATGATATTTGTATTTTTCCCTTCACCCAGGTCTGTGTAACGTAATCAACCGATTGGATAGCATATAAACATTAAAGGGGGCCCTAGGAAGTTTTTGATGGTGGGAATTCAATTGCCATTGTTTTCTGTGGTGTGGTCCACATGAGATTTGGATATGCCTCATTTTGGGGGTAATATGAGCTCTCAACATGGATGGACAGAGTGGATAAAACACATACATCATCGTGGGGCCCATAAAGCCTTGCCAGCATCTACTAGCTTTGAGGTGGGTGCTGGAGGTGTCAATATCGAAACCCGAATCCGAATCTGGCAAGTAGTTATTTTTAGGGAATTTGACAAAGAACTACTTAATATGGAATTTACATTCTAGTGCCTCTCTCGGAAAGGTATTGGCTACTTTGGTGGGCCCCACTGTGATAGTTAGGTAAAATCCATCTTGACCACTAGGTGTATCACCTTATGCTAGGCCAAGGGCCCAAACATCACCCCATCTTTGATTCAGGTGGACCAGATGATTGGAAATAGTGTACATGGTAATTATCACCCTCCAAAGTATTTCCCTTGGTATGGCCCACCTGAATCACGGATGAGCATGGCTTTAGGTCCAAGCCCAAATATTTGTGTGGTATCTAATGGTTGGAGTGAATTTCATATAATCATCACGGTGGGCCAACAAACTTAAACGAGTGAGGACATCTCTTTTCCAACTACTTTCTTTGGTGTGGCCCACCTAAATCACTAGTCATTAATTATGATTTTTTGAGATTGGTCCTAAGCTAGGATTACCCATCTAATTGATGGAGTAGGCGTTACATAAACATCACGGAGGAACTCACCAAAAAAGTTGGGAGACATAAGCCTACCCTTGATTTTTATGGCGCCCACAGTTATAATCATGTAAAATCCACTCCAATCAATAGATTCCACAAAAAAACATGCAGGGGCTAGCCTTGCCTTGAACACTGTTTCCAATCATATTGTCGACCAGAATCACATGTGGAGCTGATCTTTGGGCATTTGAGGGTGACACACATGATGGTAGGGGATTTGACATGAACATCACAGTGGAGCGCACCTGAGCCAGCCACCCATTTGCTCTCACAGCCCTCGTTACTAAAGGTAGTGGAATTATAGTTATATGGATTAATGAGGTAGTTTTTTGAAAAAGGCATGGATATGTAAATTTCATGCTAATCAGGTACTTTTTTCTTTAAAAAATCTCTTATTTTTATAGCGTGGCTACAACATGGACACGCTACATGCTTAGATACAATGTCCCAGGCACCCACGTTGGCACATTGTGTGTGGGGCTAGCTAGAAAGCCACTTGGAAACAATTGGCAGCTTCACACAACATACTTTTGTTTTTTTTAGAGATGATACTTTATTGCTGAAAAAGAACATAAAGAGAACCACAGAATAGGGCCCAAAAATCATCCCAATTTGTGATACAGGTGGATTAGATGATTGGAAATAGTCTACAAGTACAATGCTCACCTCTAAACTATTTCCCTTCAGGTGGCCCCATGCACTTGTACCAGGGATCACTTGATTTTTGGTCCCTAGGCCTAGATTTTAGTGTGCCATCTAATGGTTGGAGTGAATTTCATATTATCATCATGGTGGGCCCTATAAAAATTCAAGGGTGGATATCTCTCTCATATTCCATTTGGTGTGGTCCACTTGAATGATAGGTCAGCTTGATCTTTTGGCCCTAAACCTATCTAGGGATGACACATCTAATGGTTGAAGAGGATTTCAGATAAACATATAGTGGGCCATGTAAAAAATCAACGGTGTACATCACTCTCCCCCACGGTTTCCCTTGGTATAATCTGATTTTCCCTAAAGGATCGCTTGGTATGGTCCACCTACATAATGAATCAGTCTGATTTTTTGGCCTTAAGCCTATTACAGGGTTGGGTAATATCAGAAAGGCATGGAGGCTGGATTGTACTTGTTGCACAGCAGGATGGGTTTGGGGCGAATTTTGCATATAGTTCTTTTTATGAGGTAGGTAGGAGTTATATGATAGGTGAGGTCAGGCATTTTTTGGTGGAGCCCACCTGAAGTTCGTTGTTGTATATGGCTGTTGCCTTTAATAAGCGGATTGCATGGCGTACCACACACCATGACTTGGCAGGTGTATTGACGTCAGCAAGATCTGCGGCCTCACAAAGAGGTATGTGTTATATCCAAACCGTCTATTTAGTTTGCGAGATCCTGGTAAGGCTTTACACTGAAAATGAGATGGATCCAAAGTTCAAGTGGACCACATTATAGAGAGCATTGGAGAGTGAATGTCTACCATAATGGTGGGCCCTAGGGATGTTTTAATGGTGAGATTCATTGTCTCAACTGCCTTTTGTGGTGTGGTCCACTTGAGCTTTGGATATGACTCATTTTGGGTATCATGCCCTAAAATGACCTCGCCAAATAGATGGATGGTGTGGATATACTAAATCTTTCACTGCAGGGTCCATGAAACCTTAATCCTCTTTAGATCCTTTGTACTTTCATGGTGCTTGAGGACAGATGCACGCCCACGTAGACACATCAGCAGGTACACTAGCCAATTTGCTTCCCTTTAATAGTATATTAGGTGGAATCAGTCCACCTTTTTCTTTAGAAAAAAAAAAGCCTAATAATAATAATAATGATGATGATGATGAGCACAACAACAACAGCAACAATGATGATGATGATGATGGTAATGATAGGAAATAGATGAAATTGTTACCTGGAGCGATGTATCCAATAGATCCCTTCATCCCAACCGAACTAGTTTGAGCAACCTTAGATAAGAACCTGGCTAGCCCGAAATCACCCACACGAGCAATCATGTCATCATCAAGAAGAATGTTGCTCGGCTTTAAATCTCGATGAATGATTGACGTTTGGCAATGACTATGCAGATAATCCAGTGCAGAAGCCACATCTATAGCTATGTTTAGCCTTTGAGTAAACTTCAAGTTCCTTCTCAGCTGTTCATGGCCATCTCTGTGCAACCACATGTCTAGACTTCCATTGGGCATGTACTCGTAAACAAGAGCTTTAAAATCATTGCCCTTAAAATCAATGCTCGAGCAACAGGTAAAGATCTTAACAAGATTTCGATGCCTGATGTTTCTCAAGGCTTCGCATTCGGCCATGAAGCTCCTCAGAGCTCCTTGTTGTTGTAGGTTGAAGACTTTCACTGCTACCATAGTTCCAACACGAGCTAAAATCCCTTTATATACGGCACCAAAACTTCCAGTGCCAACCAAATTGGCAGGAGAGAACCCATCAGTTGCTTTAAAGAGCTCCGCATAAGACACGTTCATGAAAGGATCCTCCACAGAAGGCACAGCAGAAGGTTTCCTTCTCGACTTTCTTACCCAATAAAGAAGAGTAAAGAAACATGATAATAAAACAAGACACAGGACGGCACCAGTAACTGAGAATTTTACTTTTGAAGCAAGAGACTTCCCCCCTTTCTTGGAAGCTTGGCTAGAGCAGGGAGGCAATTGTAATTCTTGAATACCCCCACAAAGCTTACTATTTCCGAGCACTGAAACTTGGCTGGCATTTTGAAAGACCCCTTGTTTTGGTAATTCACCCTCGAAATTATTGAAGGATAGATTTAGATACTCTAGAGCAAACTCCTCCAGATATCTTGGAATCTCCCCAGATAAATTGTTGCGTGAAAGATCCAGGTTTCGAAGGCCTTTTAGAGTACTAAATGTTGGAGGAATTGATCCTTGAAAGAAGTTCCCATCCAACCCAAGATACTCTAGGCTGAGACAATTGCCTAGCCAGCTTGGAATTTCGCCTCGTAATTTGTTATTAGAAAAATTGAATGTTCCAAGAGCTTGCAAGTAACTGGCTTCATGTGGCAGATCAGTAAAAAAGTTGTTTTGAGCTTGGAGATCAATCAGAGAAGGAAAGCTGAAAAGTTGTTTGGGTAAGGTACCGCTGAAGTTATTATTGAAGAGGTATATGGTCTGCATGTATGTACAATTTCCTAGACTTAAAGGTATGCCCCCCGATAGATTGTTTTCATATAAATAGAGTAGGTACAATCTGGTGATGTTGCCCAAGGAAGGTGGAATTTGCCCTGATAATCCATTTGAATACAAGCCAAGCTTCTCCAACTTGTTAAGCTTCCCAACACCAATGGGAATGTTACTTGTTAAAGAATTATTCCCCATATTAAGTATTGTTAAGCCGACAAGATTCTGAATCCCAGATGGGATGCTTCCGAATATCATATTACTTTGTAAAGATAGGTATGCCAGTTGGGTCGAAAGATTAGCCATGGAGTCGGGCAACGCACCGCTGAGACGATTTTCGCCCAACTCCAGTACTTGTAAGCTACTGCAATTGGTCAAAGAATTGAGAAAACTCAAGTCACGAGCTTTCCCAATTCCAAGTTCATTGTCCCCCAAACTTAACAAGGTGAGATTCTCGAGGCTTCCAAAATTCATAGGCACGGATCCTCTAAAACTATTGCTACTAAGGTCAATATATTTTAGTCCCGAGGCATTGGATAATGAAACTGGTATGGGTCCTGTGAATTGGTTTCCTCCAACATGGAGTCCATGGAGATTAGGAAGAGTGAGGCCTAAGTTAGGTGGAAGATTTCCATGCAGTCTGTTCATTTCCACGCCCAAAATGTTAATAGAGGAAAGATTGTATAGGCAGGGCGGAATCGTACCCAACAGTTTATTTTCACCTATGCTAAGAAACTTTAAGCTCACCAATTGACAAAGGTCATCTGGGATGCTGCCCTCCAGACTATTTTCTATGAGAAGAAGAGACCAGAGAGACGAAAGGTTTCCAAGTGAAGGGGGGATGCTTCCTGCAAGACTGTTGTGACGAAGGCTCAAGTAGGTGAGCTTCGATACAGAGCCAAGCTCTGTTGGAATCCTCCCAGTGAGCTGGTTCCAATAAAGATAAAGGATTTTGAGTTTCGAACAGTGGGTCAGATTTGATGGAATTTCTCCGGTGAAGGTGTTGTTGGCCAGAATGAGATACCGCAAGCGGAATAAACGGCCAATCTCCATAGGAATAGTCCCGTGGAAGCTGTTGTCTGACAGATTGATTATCCTGAGGAAGGTGAGGTTCCCTATGAAGGGAGATATGGGCCCCACCAAGTTATGGCCAATGAGGATCAAGGCAGTGACCCTTTGAGGGTGGCGGTGACCTCCGCACGTGACTCCATGCCATTGGCAGAAGTGGAGGGTATGGTTCCAAGAGCCCAAGGAATGGTGAGGATCGTCAGTTATCAGATCTTTAAATTTGAGCAAAGAAAGGAGATCGGTTTCGTTGGAAAACTGAGCGGCAGATCCGAAGAAGAAGTATGGAAGGTGAATGGAAGAGAGAAGGAGAAATGACCAAATTACCCATAGGGTCATAGATGGGATCTGCATTAACATGGAGTTCGTGAATGGAGAAAAGCCAAAGTGAGGAGACAAATTAATATGGCATGGATTCATTCGCCCGTGTATATGTATATATGAGTGCGGATCGTCTATGTTGGCCGCGCAGAAGAATCCAGCGCTGCCCCTTCTTATTCGTCCACGTCATAGGAGCCCATGTCAGCTGACGTTATCAATAACTTAAAAAAAAAAGTAAGAATACATTTCCATTTTTATACGTATCTACTCATGGCTTATACGAAATACCACATTTTCAAGTTTGATTTTACAGGCTGGCAAATCTTTTAACAGATAGCACATCTACCGGAGTAGCAAACATTGCTACTGAAGTGACGTCACCATGGCACGTGGGCCTCAGCATGAGATATGTGTTGTATCCACACCGTCCATTCCGTTGGAGAGATCATTTTAAGGCATGACTCAGAGAATGAGGTTGATCCAAAACTCAAGTGGATCCCACCATAGAAAACAGCGGGGACAGTGACATCCACCGTTGAAAACTTCTTATGGGCCACAGAAGTTTTCGATCAAGCTGATATTTGTGTTTTCACTTCCTCCATATCTGTGTGAACTTATGAACAGGTTGGATCTCAAATAAACATCATGGTGGGCCTACTAAGTTTTCAACGGTGGATGTCAATGTCTCCCCTGTTTTCTCTTTTCCTTTCATCCCTGTCTACGTGACCTTATCAACAGATTGGATGGTCAATAAACATTACGGTGGACTCTAGGAAGGTTTTAATGGTCACGGTTGAATGAGAACTGTTTCTTGGGGTGTGGTCCACCTAAAATTTTCATATGCTTTATTTTTTGGAATACATCCTAAAATAATATGAAGAAACATATGGACGGCATGGATTTACAAAGAACACATCCAGGTGGGCCCTGGGTTCAGGATCCGACCCACAACGCTGGTTCCGGGGTCTCACCCAAGTCGCGCCCGCGCAGCACCTCCAAAGGATTGATCCTCACATTTTCGGCCCACTTAAGTCTTGGATCCTATTAATTTTTGGTATAATGTACTAAAATGAGCTCACGAGGCAGATGGACGGAGTGGATTTCTCGAAAACATCACGGTGGGCCCCCTCCCTTGGTCTCCAGCTTAGTAACTTCCTGCGCAAGGCTTTCACAGGAAATCTATTGGATGGCAATCCGCGTGGACGGTGATGGGGGAGACTAGACGCAGAGGTCAATGCTATGTAGGCTCAAGTATGATTTTGTGCTTCATCCATACCGACCATCCATTTTTTCTGGATCATTCTATGATATGTACTAAAGCAGAGGCAGATTCAAATCTCAAGTGGACCACAACACAAAAAATAGTGTTGAATGAACGTTCACAATTAAAATGATTGGTGTTCTATGATGTGGTCCACATGAGCTCTAGATCAGCTTCATTTTTTGGACAGTGCCTTAGAATAATCTGTAAAACTGATTGGACCGTAACGATCTAAACATATATCATAGTGGGCCCACAAACTATGCACTCCTCCGGTAGATGTGCTAGCTGTCAGAAGATTTGCCAGCCTGTAAAATCAAATTTGAATGAGTGGTATTTCGTATAAGCAATGAGTAGATACGTATAAAAATGGAGATGTATTCCTACTTTTTTTTTTTTTTTTGTAAGTTATTGATGACGTCAGCTGACATAGGCTATTATGACGTGGACGAATAAGAAGGGGCAGCGCTGGATTCTTCTGCACGGTAACGATCCGCACTCTATATATATACACAGAGAAGGGCAACTTCTCATCCGTGGATGATTTTTTTTTCGTACTGGGCCCAGTTTTCGGCTGATTTTTGGATTTTTTCATAAAACCGCCTCTACTTTGTGGAAGCGGATTGCGTACTGAGCAACTAGCGTGCGGAGTAAACTCTGTGGGGCCCACTGTAATTTATGTATTTTACCCACTCCATCCATCCATCTTAACAGATAATTTTAGGTATGATGCCAAAAAATGAAGCATATCAGAATTTCAAGTGGACCACACCACAGGAAAAGTGTGAACTGAATGTCTACCATTGAAAAATTCTCAGAGAACACAGAAGTTTTGGATCAAGCTGATATTTGTGTTTTCCCTTCATCCATGTCCATATGATCTTATGAACAGGTTGGATGACAAATAAACATCACTGTTGGGCCTGGGAAGGTTTCAACGGTGGAAATCATTATTCCCACTGTTTCCTGTGGCATGGTCCACTTGAGATTTGGATATGCTTAAATTTTGGGCTCAACGCCTAAAATGAGCTGGAAAAACATACGAACGGAATAGATAAAACACATACATTCCAGGTGGGCCCAACATTCTGGAATAGAAAGGGGAGTGTGGTCTATTCATAGAAACAAGTAGAGAGCTTTTATTACTGTTAAGACTCCCACGTGTGAAATACGACATCCACTCTTCAGAATAGTCATCAAAGGATCCGAAAGCGTTGTCGATGAGCACAACTTGGCTGCAAACACGGAACCAGCAATGTGGGCGCGACCCTAACCGTAGGGCCCACCTTGATGTATACATTGTATATCCATGCCGTCCATCTGGTTTGGTAGCTTATTTTAGGCTATGGTCCCAAAATTGAAGTAGATATAAATTTCAGGTGGACCACATTATAGAAAACAGTGGTTATTGACCATTAAAAATCTTCTGTGGGCCATATAAGTTTTGGATCAAGCTGATATTTGTTTTTACATTCCATCCAGTTCTGCGTGACCTTATTAACAGGTTGGATGTTCAAAAAACATTACGGTGGACTCCAAAATGTTTTTAATGGTGGGCATTCAACGACCACTATTTGTCATGATGTGGTCCACCTGAAATTTTCATCTGCTTCATTTTTGGAACCATGCCCTAGAATAAGCTGTCAAACCAAATGGATGGCGTGGATATATGATGCATACATCGGCCACGCAATCCGATTTCCTACTTTGGTACATAGACCCAACCGACAGTTAGTCTTAAACTATTTTTCAAAAAACAAAAACCTGTTTTCCCATATACAGACCTGCCACATCCTGTACGGCTTTCAACTTTCGTAACATCACTGTTAATAAAATGAAGATTTGCAGCCGGTTGGAAATAATGTATTTCTGTAGTATATTTTTGTTGGGCTTGGACGCCTCAAACCTTCTTGCATGAAGGCCAACGACTGTCGGCCTGGTCGGTCAGTTACGTTGGAGATGAAGACAGTAATATCTGGAGCCTTTTTGAGGGGTTTGACCGGTCGGCCGATCGGTCGGGTAGTTTCCTTTTTGGACTTGGTTTCTTGCGCGGTTTTGCGCAAGGAGTTTCTAATTCCGGTTTTCTCCTATTTAAAGAGATGTAATCCGAGATTAGGGTTGCCGCCAATGGGCCAAGGGATTGAGAGGGTTATAGGGTGAGAGAAAAAGTTAGGGAGGAAGCTTGGAGTTCTCTCGGGTAGCTTGGGATTTCTCTTGTGGGCTGTGATCCAGGGTATTTTATCTGTAATCTCTTGTAACTTCTGATTCATAGTGGATTGGTATCGCTTTGTGCCGTGGTTTTTTTACCCTTGAGGGGTTTTTCCACGTAAAAATCGGTTTGCCTTCTTGTGTGTGATGATTTACTTGTTGATTGCCATTGTGGTGTGTTCCTCGCCTGCTTTGGTTGCTTTCGCTGCGGGGCTCCTAACCCCAACAAGTGGTATCAGAGCTAAAAGTTGGAAATGAGGTAAAGAAAATCTGAGGCGAGAGAGAAGGGCAACTTCTCATCCGTTGATGATTTTTTTTTTTTTTTTCCCCATACTGGGCTCGCTTTTCGGCTGATTTTTGGATTTTTTCATAAAACCGCCTCTACTTTGGTATATAGACCCAACCGCAGTTAGTCTTAAACTATTTCTCAAAAAACAAAAACCTGTTTTTCCCATACACAGACCTGCCACATCCTGTACGGCATTCAACTTACGTAACCTCACTGTTAATAAAATGAAATTTGCAGCCTGTTTGAAATAATTATTTCTGTACCATATTTTAACTTTTTATACATTTATTATTTACAAAAGGTACTTGAGGCTGTACCACAACAACTTTTTAATGCACAAAATCAGATGGAACTCTGTGGGTCCCACTATGACGTACATGTTTTTATCCATGCTGTCCATTCATCTGGCCTTATCATTTTAGGGTACCCCTCCAAAAACAACATGAATCCAGATATCAAGTGGACCACATCAAAGGACTAATAGTTAAATGGTTAGCATTCAATTTCTACTGTTCTCTAGTGTGGTCCACTTGAGGGTTAAATCTGCCGTCATTATTTGGGCCTGCACCCCAAAATGATCTCTACTCATGAATGGATGACATAGATAAAACGCGTATTTCATGGTGGGCCCGCAAAGTTTTGGCTTGAAATTCCGTGTTATATGTAACGACACCAAGTTCTCCTCCATTTCAAAGACGGTGGTGTCTGCATTTATTGATGATGGGAGAGAAAATACACTAGGGTTTTCAATGGGACGGATCTGGATCTGGATCGGATCCGGCTCCAAGTCTAAATATCTTTAGACGGATTTGGATCCAACTTGGATTCAAGATGTGATATCTATATCCGATCCATTTATAAATAGTTTGATCCATTTTCAATCCAAAATCCATATAACCATTGGATTCGGGCCGGATTTAGGTCTGAATCCACCCTATTAGAAATATATATATATATATATATATATATATATATATATATATATATATATATATATATATATAATCTCGTAGCAAAATGATGCAAATCTCACTATTTAGTGTGATATAGTCGACTTGAGAGTAGGGGTGCACATGAAACCGTTGGAACCGATAAATTGGACCGGAATCGGTTAGTTCGGTTCGGTTTAGTCCGGTTCGGAAGCGCACTGGTTCTGATTCTGGTTCTGAAAATCAAAGAACCGGTTAGTTCAGTTCGGTTCTCGGTTTGAGATTTTGTAGAACCTAACCTGAACTTAGAACCGAACTCTGGGTACTCAACCCTCATTGTTTCATGTCGTGTAGTCCACTTAAAATTTAGATATATTTGATTTTTTTAATGTGGCCCACCTAAACATTGCCTAGCAATGAGGATGGATGGTGTGGATCTAACAAACACATTGCATTACATCAAGGAATCCAATGCAATTGAGTTGGATTATAAAAAGTCCAAAACCGTGGAACCGAACCGGTTTTTATGGTCCGATTCTAGTTCGGTTCTAGGGTGCTAACGGTCCGGTTCCGGTTCAAAATATCATGGAAGTGTTGGGAACGGTTCGGTTCCGATTTCACCCCAGAACCGAACTGAACCAAACCGAACTAATGTGCACCCCTACCTAAGAGTGGCATGTCTCAATTTTGAGGCATGGTCTAAAATAATTTGGAAAACGGATGGCCAGCATGAATATAACATATACAGTAAGGTGACAATGAGTCGGATCTAGATTGCATTCGGATCGAACTCGGATATGTTTCTGTGAATCCAAATTCGGTCCATTTAAGTAACTAGACCTATTTTAAGATCCAAATCTGATCAATTTAAATAATTGGACCTATTTTAATCAGATCTCGGATCTGGCCCGCTCCATTGAGAGTCCTAAAATACATGTATTTACATGTAAATACATCATTTCAAACAACCCTAACAGGATGATGGGAACCTAAGTAGGGCCCACCGTGATGTTTTTACAAAATCCACCCCATTCATCTGCTTTGTTATATCATTTTAGGATATTATATAAAAAATGAGCCAAATCCAAGACTCAAGTGGGCCAAAAATGTGAGGATTGAATGTCCACAGCTGAAATATTCATGGGCCACAAGTCCTAAATCAGGCTAACATTTTTGTTTTCAGATCATCCCAGTAGGAATGACATTATGAACAATATTGATGGCATATAAACATCACTGTGGATCCCAAGAAGGTTTCAACAGTAAAAATTTCCCCACCTACCTTTTCATTTAGTGCAGTCCACTCGAGTCTCGGATCTGGTTCATTTTTGTATGATCTCAGAAAGCCGATAGGGGGGTGGATTTCTCAAAAACATCACGGTGGTCCCTACCTAGGTTCCAAAGAGCAGGAACTTCCCACGAAAATGAGCCGGATCCAAGACTCAAGTGGGCCAATAAAGAAAAAGGCCGGCAGGGAAATTCCTACCATTTAAACCTCTCTGCGGTACACAGTGATGTTTATATGCCATACATGCCGTTCATAACATCATTCCTACTGGTATGAACTGAAAACACAAATATTAGCCTGATTCAAAACTTCTGTGGGCCCACAGATATTTCAATTGTGGATGTTAAATCCTCACATTTTCAGCCCACTTAATCTTGTATCCTGCTCATTTTTGGTCTCATGTCCTAACATGAGCTCAAAAAAACGGATGGATGGTGTGGATTTCTCACAAATATCACGGTGGGCCCCATTTAGGTCCCCAGCACAAGTAGGCCATTTTAGATGGAAAACGGAAAGATAAGACAGATCCAGAGCTCAAGTAGGCCACAATCTAAGAAACATTGCACCGCTTAAGTTCACCATTTGAATTTGTCCTGATTGGGACCCACCTATACACTGGATCAGCCCTGATTTTGGACCCACGCCATCCAATAAGATTTGAAAAATGGTGAATGGGTCGGAGTTGTTATAAGCATCATTTTTTGGATCTTGCTCTAAATGAGTTTTCAATACAGATGGACATGTAGTCACATACATTAAGGTGGCCCCACAGTCACAGGTCCCATGAATGAGGTGTCTGATCTAATCTGCTCCTGAGGGAGGGCATGGTGTCACAGATGTCATGTGTATGGATATGAAACTTCTAAAATTAGTGCATTTCATCTTTGGGCCTGTTTGGTGGTTTTTGTGTCCTAGAAAAATATTAAGTGGGCCAAATTTCTTGGCGAATTATTAAATTCTGTTTGGCTGATAAATAAAGAATAGGTACAGAAATGTAATTTTCTAGCAAGTAGGTATTTTGTAAAATTCTCTATTTTCTTTTCTTTTCTTTGTTTTTACTCTGTATTTGGTCTTCTTTATTTAAAAAGAAGGAAAGAAAGGGCGTTTGTTAGAAAGAGATGCAGAAGAATGAGATTATGTGGTTTATTAAATCCAATTATATAATAAAAAAGTCTGCATGCCTCCCATCAAAGAGTAACAGTAATTAAAAAAATAATAATAATAAATTGTAAGAGCCCTCCTATTATCAGTTTGAAGCATACATTTAGTGGCCCCATCTTGGATTGCCTACAATTCCAAATAAACACCCTTGGTCCAATGCTAAGAACCGACCTATTGAATAAGCTTATTGTAGAAGATATTTAAAAAGAACCGTTCTGGCTTATTAGCATTGTATGATTAAAATTTCTTGAAAAAATAGAGTATTAATTAACTAGCACTGATGGCACACATGTATGGATCAACAATTTTCTTCTATTGAGAGCCCCACTGGAGAAGAATTGTCTTAATGGATGTTGGCTATTGGCTGGACTTGGTCTTCATCCAATGCTGGATGAAGTCAAGTCTACCGAGTTAGGGGGCGGCTTATCTTCTCTGAACACTGAAACATAAGTGTAGGGGCAAAAGCTATGCCCCGTCTCCTCTGCCACCTTGAAAACTAAGTTGGCAATATAGAAGCCGTGTCCTATCTCTATCAGATGGATTTAATTTTTTAGGACCAATTAATTAAACTTTGAAGAATCCTGAGATGATATGGTACTGTGTAGCCCTTGCACCCGAGTTTGATGAACCCATATTTTCACATAACATATGAAATGAAGATTCATCAATTGACTACCATTTAAATAGTTTTCCCTACTTTGGATGGTAAGATGGCTCAGTCAAATTTTGATGGGAATGGGATGCCCCAGCTGTTGATTAGCCTAAAACATTGGAGAAAATTGATGGATGGGATTGTTTGATATGTATGTTGTTTGTTAGAATATGTTAGATTGAATATCTGCACCAATTGATCTGCGCCAGATGTCTGAAAATACCCTCACAATGGTAGGGAGAAGTACTTCTAGATACATCGATTGCTTTGGCCCCGAACGTGCCACTTACAAGGTCAACATGATAGTTTAATACAACAAGGGTAGTGGATTCCCTGGTGAGCCTACCACAGGGCACAATGGGGCCCGCCATGATATATGCATTTTATATCAACACAGCCCATCCATTTTGCAAGCTGGCATGAGCCCAAAAATGAAGCAGATTCAAAGCTCAAGCGGACTACATGACAGGAAATGGTAAGGATTATGACATCCACTGTTGAAACCTTCGTAGGACCCACCATGATGCCTATTTGCCATCCAACCTATTCACACCAGACCTAGATGAAGGTAAACATAAAAATTCAGCTTAATCAAAACTTTTGTGGCCACCAAGAGGTTTTTAATGATGGGCTTTCAATCACAACTATTTACTATGTTGTGGTCCACTTGAGCTTTGGATCTGCTTCCATTTTGGGTTATACCCTAAAATGAGCTGACAAAATGAATGGATGATGTTGATGTAAAACACATACACCACGGTGAGCTCCACAGCTCTGTCAACAGGCAATCGGCTTCCAAAGACAAGAATCACACCAATACAAACCATAAGCTAGGAACCAGCCCCAAACATCACAAGCAGTCTCTGGTCGATCAACAACCTGCCATGCAACATGAGCTATATTGCAGCACCCACACTGTTTCATTCCAACTAGTGGTCCAAATAGATGACAATGGACAACAATGAGCAAGCTTGTGGTTTGTTCAGGCCTACTCAAAGTATCGATTTTGCCTAAGCCAGGCTTGGCCCATTAATTTCCAGCCCTAATCATTCCATAGATTCAACACCAATATCCACATCTTACTAATAAAAAGTTTCAATTATCTTTTTTTACTAATTTTTTCAACAAACTGTTGGGCAAGAAGTTGTACAATGGATGGACAGATCAATATCTTTGCATTGAAACTGATGTGATGACATACTAGACTGGATCGAAAAGCCGAACCAAGAAAACCAATGGCCGATTTAAATCAAACATGCATTCGGAAGGACGACCCGGCAAAGATGGTGGCCTACAATCATTGCCCGAATACAGTTGCACAAAGTGGGCCCTACATCAATCTAATTGCCCCATCTTTTTTTTTTTTTTTGGTTGAATCATAGTTGCCCCATCTTCATCCTATATGGAAAGAAGTCAAGTCTACAACCAGAAAAATAAAAATAAAAATTGTGCCCTATCTCCTCCCGTCACACTGAAAAATACGTCAAGGGATAGAACCAGCGCCGGCCCTATCTCCTTTTGTTTGAAAAGTATGCCCCATCTCCGTTTAATCTTTTATGAAAAATCCACTCATCCCCATTTCCTTTTGTTTGAAAAGTATGCCCCACCTAAAATGTACATTTTCCTTGCTTTGGATGGTAAGATGGTCCAAATATGGAATCCGCACTGCTCAAAAGCATAGGAAGGAACGAAGAATTTCTGAACACCATCAGCTGCTATGGAATCTGCACCACTCAACAGGTCAATCCAACGTTTCAATATTACATGTGGAAGGGCCTCTAGCCCAGCTGGTTGAGTCCGAGTTTATCAACCAGCTGGTCTCAGGTTTGAGACACACCAACAGCACCTTTGGGTGCTTTCGGTCAGGCCAGGCCAGGTCGTGTGGGTTATGTTCGGGCTGGGGTCGTGTTCAAAAAAAAAAAAAAACGTTTCAATATTACACCAAGGATCACGCCAATACAGAGCATGAACCATGAATGAGCCTAAACATTTTAAACATTTCAAGCAATCTGCCACTTGCCACACAACAAAAGCACTATTCACAACGGCAAAATTTGCCCTGTGGTCACTCATCTGATTCAGTCCTACAATTGGTTTAAATGACTAGCAACAAGTAGCACCGAGCATGCTTGAGTTGCTTCATCACCAAACTTGGAACCAGTCAGGGTCAGGCCAACCAGTTTATCCTTATTTATAACATTGATTTCCATGCCTAGGCTCAGCCTATCCGCCATCCTTCTTCACCGAATAAATTTAATATTAGTATCTAGATCTTGCCAAGAAAAATATTCAACAAATTTAATATAAAATTTTCTGCAACATCTGTTACTTTCCAAATAGGTGTAAATGTCTAGTCCATACAAACTAGTTACATTCTCTAGTTTGCCATTCTATCCAAACAGGCCTAAAGGGATCGATAAACACAATTGCACTAAGGGGCTCTTTGATTTTTCCAATTATGCAATAAATACTTACAAATAACCCATCATTGTTTCTTATCATTATTTTCTTGAGGGAGGTTTTTTTTTTTTTTTCCTTTTCTCTTTTTCTTTCCCTTGAGGGAGGAGTTGCTACCTGGAAACTATGATAATCCTCTACCTTAAAATAAGAAATTCCACGTATTTCTATGATGAAATAATCTATGAGGTTGACTGTGACGAATTTGTTATATCCATGCCGTCTATTGAATTCGCCATCTCAATTTAGGGCATGAGGCCAAAAACGAGGCATACCTAAATTTAAAATGGACCACACCATTGAACAATTGTCTTAATGGACCTCACCATTGAAATTTTTTTTTGGACAAAAATACCCTTGGTGAAATTCACGGGATGCTCAGTCAATTGACTGAGAATTCGGTGAAATTCACTGAATCCACTGAAAATTCACCAAAGCCATGCCCGCATTTGATGAGGTGAGGGTGGGGCGGATTAACTGAGGATGGACTCTTAGCTTAGTGGGTGAGGCTCCTGTTATGGGGCTATGTGTCATATATCCACCCGGTTCATCTGTTTCCCAGCTCATTTTAGGGCATGAGGCCAAAATTTAAGTAGATCCAAATCTCACTTGGACCACACCACAAGAAACAGTGGTGATTGAATGCCCACCATAATGTTTATTTGCTATATATCTAACCTATTGATAAGATGACACAGGCCTGGATGAAGGGAAAGCACAGACCTGGATTTTTTTGTGGCCTTCAAAAAGTTTTTAATGGTCAATCACCACTATGGTGGGGTCCGGCTTAGATTTTTTGTTTTTTTGTTTTTTTTTTGTTTTTCGGGGTTAGTACACACATCCCACTGTTAGTATACACCCCCATACTATTAGTCACCTGAAGTGTTAGCCACTCCACGTTGGGAATCGATATCTAGACCTCAGTATGGTTCACCTGAGATTTGGATCTAGCCCTAAAATGAGCTGAAAAAAGAAAGAAAGAAGCAGATGGATGTGTAGATATACAACACATACAACAATGTAGGCCCTACGGTCAAGCTGAGATCCTGCTCTCACCATACACAGATTACCTGGGGTTAGGTGTGACTACAAATCCAGTGAGGTGGGTGCAACCTTGAACGTGGACCAGGTGGGTGCAACCTTCTCTTTCCTTGTATTTTGCTGGCTGCTGTTTCCCAAGGGGTCCTTTTGGCATCAGGTTTTCTTAGTGATTAATAAAATCAGTCTTCTTTATTTAAAGAGAAGAAAGAAAGAAAGAACAAAGAAAGGACTAATTTGTTAGAAAGAGATGCAAAGGGGAGACTATGGTCCTTGGAATCCAAATATAAAATTAAAAAACGAAAAAGAAAAAGAAAAAGTTGCATGCCTCCTGTCAAAAGTATTAGCAATACTTTTGTTTTTAAAAGACTTGTTGGAAGAGACTTCCTATCATCAGTTTCAATCATACATTCAGTGGGCCCCAGTTTGGATTGCCCAGGATTCGGGAAAGGAAAGAAACACCCTTGTCCAACGATGAGAACCAACTCATGACCTACATGGCTTGCAAAGCAATGTTTTATGAAGAATCTTCTCATCCCTTAATAAGTATAGCCTTGGATGTTAATATGTTATAGTTGTTGGTGGTGAATGAAGCATGTTTGCTTATGGCTAGGCTACACCTCATATGCTGTATCTATACAGTTTTTTAGTTAGTGAGGGGTTGTTCGTCTGCTGGCCATTATAATTTACCCAATTTTATAAGGAATGAAATTTGCCTTGAAAAAAAAGAAAAAGAAAAAAGAAGAAGGCGAAGAAAAGCGAAAAAATTCAGTCCGAAGTTGGCCTGTCCATTTGGTAATTGACAATCATTTGGTGGCCAAGCCCACAAGATTAAGGCTGGGCCAGTCCTTAGCAGGGAATCTTCTGGTAAATATCTCACAACGTATTGCACTGGGCTAATTATTAATTAATCAACTCCTAGGGATGCACCTGACTTGGCCTGGGCTGCTTTAAATTGTTTCCAAGGACTTGATTCGAAGCCCACTTAAAATATAACAAGATAGTCATGTGAGTTGTTCCTTTAGTGGGCAGGTGCTGCCTGGTTGTTGAAAAGATTCTCGTTATCTGGTGCTCGCAGCTTAGCAACACTCCCTAATTAATCTTATATAAGAAAGCCTGTATCTCCCTCGTTGTAAATCTGATTTAAGTAATTTATGATTCGTTGGAAAGATGATTTAACAAGTTTTGCAGAGAGACCAGTCTCTTTTGATTTTGTAATCATCTAACTCATCAAAAGTGTAACAAATAAGCTAGATTGAGCTCGTCGAGTATAGATTAATTATAAAATGTTGGATAGGGACCGTAAACCTCCATGGTCTAATGATCTAAACCACAAATCTTTTAGGCACTGCCATGGCTATGCCATGATCTAAGAATAATGCCAGCGGGTGGTTCTTACCATCTAATTACTGGCGTCCAGCAGGATGGTTGAAAACAGTAAATAGATCACACACAACAGGCAAAAAGTCCAATATTGATTGTCCAACTATGATGTCCAATCAGCATTAGTTTTGATCCGTGGCCCATCCACCTTAGTATCCACCAGATGGACAGTTTGAATCATTTGAACATGAACATGCAAGGATGTCCAATGGACCGTTTCAGGCAGAGCTCGCCAAAGGCCACTTAGAGCTCACTATCAGGTCCATGTGCCCAATTTAATTTTCTAGGCCCAAGTCCACCACAGCCGATTTCCAATTTAAGGGGACTGATTACATGTTGCAACCAATGGCATTCTCTATGTGTTCAATCTGTGTGGGGCCCACCCTTAATTAGTATCTAGAATCCAGACCAAGCATCTGGTGCGACTAATCATGGGCACCATGTTTTCAAGAATCATCTCTGTTAGACTGCTACGCCCAAGGAAGACAGACCACAGGAAGTAATTTATAATCACGCCTAAAACTTATATATTAACTTCTTGTGGTCCAGATAAGTTTTGAAATGGCTTGAATTTTGATTTTTTTCTTAATCCTGGTGGCAGGCACTAGATGAATGGGTTGGATGATATATACTTGGTGGACCCTGCATTCCATCATAAATATCTATGGTGGTGTTCCCCTGCCAAATGTTTCCCCATTATTCCCTTTGATGAAACTCACCTGACTTATGGATCAGGCTGGATTTTGGGAAATAGGCTCGCATGCAGGGCGCATCTAATGGACAGATTGCATGTCACTCAAACATTACCATGTACTCCCACACAGCTTGAGTCTATTGTAACTGCTATGATGTGTATATGAAATCCATTCCTATCATTAAAAGGGTAATCCCATGTTATGCCCAGGGCCAAAAATCAGGCTGACCCATGATTCAAGTGGGCCACACCATAGGAAACAGTTGGGAGAGAGAAGTTCACTCTTGATTTTCATGGGTCTCATGATGACTATATAAAATTCACTCTAACTACACGATTACACAACAAAATTTACTCCTACAGCCCAAATATCATGCCCATCCCTGATTCAGGTGGTACCACACAAGAAAAAACAGTTCGGAAGGTGAGGGTGGCCCTTTACAGTGTTTTCAATCATGTGGTCCATCTGAAGAACGGATTGGGCTGGTTTTTTGTCCCTGGACCGAACATGGGGTGATGTCCCTGGTGGTCAGGGTGGATTCACATAAACATCACAGTGGGGCTCACCTGAGCTGCCTATGCCTTGCTCGCACTGCCCACCCCAACTTCTGTTGACAAATATGAAATGTAACGGTAGATACTCCGATGACGATTACCTAAATTCACATGGTATTGTATTGAAAACCTTTTTTTAAAAGGGACCGGAATGTAAATTGAATAATAGGCAAGTAGTCTTTTATAAACTCCCCCCTTTTTTTCTTTCTTATTTATTTATTATTGCCTTTCTTTTTTACTTTGCTTGTTGCCGTCTCCCAAAGCACCCATCCCTTTAGGTACCAGGTTTCTTTTGCTGATAAATGGAATCAGTCTTCTTTTTATTTTAGAAAAAAAGGAGAAATTTCCATATGTAAACTTCAATTTTGACCGACTGGTCAAAATAGATCTCGGAAAACTTTACTTTCCACTTCTAAACTCATTTGTCTGGACTTTTTTTTTTGGACAAAAATACCCTTGGTGAAATTCACGGGATGTTCAGTCAATTGACTGAGAATTCGGTGAAATTCACTGAATCCACTGAAAATTCACCGAAGCCATGCCCGCATTTGATGAGGTGAGGGTGGGGCGGATTAACTGAGGATGGACTCTTAGCTTAGTGGGTGAGGCTCCTGTTATGGGGCTATGTGTCATATATCCATCCGGTTCATCTGTTTCCCAGCTCATTTTAGGGCATGAGGCCAAAATTTAAGTAGATCCAAATCTCACTTGGACCACACCACAAGAAACAGTGGTGATTGAATGCCCACCATAATGTTTATTTGCTATATATCTAACCTATTGATAAGATGACACAGGCCTGGATGAAGGGAAAGCACAGACCTGGATTTTTTTGTGGCCTTCAAAAAGTTTTTAATGGTCAATCACCACTATGGTGGGGTCCGGCTTAGATTTTTTTTTTTTTTTTTTTGTTTTTTTTTTTTGTTTTTCGGGGTTAGTACACACATCCCACTGTTAGTATACACCCCCATACTATTAGTCACCTGAAGTGTTAGCCACTCCATGTTGGGAATCGATATCTAGACCTCAGTATGGTTCACCTGAGATTTGGATCTAGCCCTAAAATGAGCTGAAAAAAGAAAGAAAGAAGCAGATGGATGCGTAGATATACAACACATACAACAATGTAGGCCCTACGGTCAAGCTGAGATCCTGCTCTCACCATACACAGATTACCTGGGGTTAGGTGTGACTACAAATCCAGTGAGGTGGGTGCAACCTTGAACGTGGACCAGGTGGGTGCAACCTTCTCTTTCCTTGTATTTTGCTGGCTGCCGTTTCCCAAGGGGTCCTTTTGGCATCAGGTTTTCTTAGTGATTAATAAAATCAGTCTTCTTTATTTAAAGAGAAGAAAGAAAGAAAGAACAAAGAAAGGACTAATTTGTTAGAAAGAGATGCAAAGGGGAGACTATGGTCCTTGGAATCCAAATATAAAATTAAAAAACGAAAAAGAAAAAGAAAAAGTTGCATGCCTCTTGTCAAAAGTATTAGCAATACTTTTGTTTTTAAAAGACTTGTTGGAAGAGACTTCCTATCATCAGTTTCAATCATACATTCAGTGGGCCCCAGTTTGGATTGCCCAGGATTTGGGAAAGGAAAGAAACACCCTTGTCCAACGATGAGAACCAACTCATGACCTACATGGCTTGCAAAGCAATGTTTTATGAAGAATCTTCTCATCCCTTAATAAGTATAGCCTTGGATGTTAATATGTTATAGTTGTTGGTGGTGAATGAAGCATGTTTGCTTATGGCTAGGCGACACCTCATATGCTGTATCTATACACGTTTTTAGTTAGTGAGGGGTTGTTCGTCTGCTGGCCACTATAATTTACCCAATTTTATAAGGAATGAAATTTGCCTCGAAAAAAAAGAAAAAGAAAAAAGAAGAAGGCGAAGAAAAGCGAAAAAAGTCAGTCCGAAGTTGGCCTGTCCATTTGGTAATTGACAATCATTTGGTGGCCAAGCCCACAAGATTAAGGCTGGGCCAGTCCTTAGCAGGGAATCTTCTGGTAAATATCTCACAACGTATTGCACTGGGCTAATTATTAATTAATCAACTCCTAGGGATGCACCTGACTTGGCCTGGGCTGCTTTAAATTGTTTCCAAGGACTTGATTCGAAGCCCACTTAAAATATAACAAGATAGTCATGTGAGTTGTTCCTTTAGTGGGCAGGTGCTGCCTGGTTGTTGAAAAGATTCTCGTTATCTGGTGCTCGCAGCTTAGCAACACTCCCTAATTAATCTTATATAAGAAAGCCTATATCTCCCTCGTTGTAAATCTAATTTAAGTAATTTATGATTCGTTGGAAAGATGATTTAACAAGTTTTGTAGAGAGACCAGTCTCTTTTGATTTTGTAATCATCTAACTCATCAAAAGTGTAACACATAAGCTAGATTGAGCTCGTCGAGTATAGATTAATTATAAAATGTTGGATAGGGACCGTAAACCTCCATGGTCTAATGATCTAAACCACAAATCTTTTAGGCACTGCCATGGCTATGCCATGATCTAAGAATAATGCCAGCGTGTGGTTCTTACCATCTAATTACTGGCGTCCAGCAGGATGGTTGAAAACAGTAAATAGATCACACACAACAGGCAAAAAGTCCAATATTGATTGTCCAACTATGATGTCCAATCTGCATTAGTTTTGATCCGTGGCCCATCCACCTTAGTATCCACCAGATGGACAGTTTGAATCATTTGAACATGAACATGCAAGGATGTCCAATGGACCGTTTCAGGCAGAGCTCGCCAAAGGCCACTTAGAGCTCACTATCAGGTCCATGTGCCCAATTTAATTTTCTAGGCCCAAGTCCACCACAGCCGATTTCCAATTTAAGGGGACTGATTACATGTTGCAACCAATGGCATTCTCTATGTGTTCAATCTGTGTGGGGCCCACCCTTAATTAGTATCCAGAATCCAGACCAAGCATCTGGTGCGACTAATCATGGGCACCATGTTTTCAAGAATCATCTCTGTTAGACTGCTACGCCCAAGGAAGACAGACCACAGGAAGTAATTTATAATCACGCCTAAAACTTATATATTAACTTCTTGTGGTCCAGATAAGTTTTGAAATGGCTTGAATTTTGATTTCTTTCTTAATCCTGGTGGCAGGCACTTGATGAATGGGTTGGATGATATATACTTGGTGGACCCTGCATTCCATCATAAATATCTATGGTGGTGTTCCCCTGCCAAATGTTTCCCCATTATTCCCTTTGATGAAACTCACCTGACTTATGGATCAGGCTGGATTTTGGGAAATAGGCTCGCATGCAGGGCGCATCTAATGGACAGATTGCATGTCACTCAAACATTACCATGTACTCCCACACAGCTTGAGTCTATTGTAACTGCTATGATGTGTATGTGAAATCCATTCCTATCATTAAAAGGGTAATCCCATGTTATGCCCAGGGCCAAAAATCAGGCTGACCCATGATTCAAGTGGGCCACACCATAGGAAACAGTTGGGAGAGAGAAGTTCACTCTTGATTTTCATGGGTCTCATGATGACTATATAAAATTCACTCTAACTACACGATTACACAACAAAATTTACTCCTACAGCCCAAATATCATGCCCATCCCTGATTCAGGTGGTGCCACACAAGAAAAAACAGTTCGGAAGGTGAGGGTGGCCCTTTACAGTGTTTTCAATCATGTGGTCCATCTGAAGAACGGATTGGGCTGGTTTTTTGTCCCTGGACCGAACATGGGGTGATGTCCCTGGTGGTCAGGGTGGATTCACATAAACATCACAGTGGGGCTCACCTGAGCTGCCTATGCCTTGCTCGCACTGCCCACCCCAACTTCTGTTGACAAATATGAAATGTAACGGTAGATACTCCGATGACGATTACCTAAATTCACATGGTATTGTATTGAAAACCTTTTTTTAAAAGGGACCGGAATGTAAATTGAATAATAGGCAAGTAGTCTTTTATAAACTCCCCCCTTTTTTTCTTTCTTATTTATTTATTATTGGCTTTCTTTTTTACTTTGCTTGTTGCCGTCTCCCAAAGCACCCATCCCTTTAGGTACCGGGTTTCTTTTGCTGATAAATGGAATCAGTCTTCTTTTTATTTTAGAAAAAAAGGAGAAATTTCCATCTGTAAACTTCAATTTTGACCGACTGGTCAAAATAGATCTCGGAAAACTTTACTTTCCACTTCTAAACTCATTTGTCTGGACTTTTTTTTTTGGACAAAAATACCCTTGGTGAAATTCACGGGATGTTCAGTCAATTGACTGAGAATTCGGTGAAATTCACTAAATCCACTGAAAATTCACCGAAGCCATGCCCGCATTTGATGAGGTGAGGGTGGGGCGGATTAACTGAGGATGGACTCTTAGCTTAGTGGGTGAGGCTCCTGTTATGGGGCTATGTGTCATATATCCATCCGGTTCATCTGTTTCCCAGCTCATTTTAGGGCATGAGGCCAAAATTTAAGTAGATCCAAATCTCACTTGGACCACACCACAAGAAACAGTGGTGATTGAATGCCCACCATAATGTTTATTTGCTATATATCTAACCTATTTATAAGATGACACAGGCCTGGATGAAGGGAAAGCACAGACTTGGATTTTTTTGTGGCCTTCAAAAAGTTTTTAATGGTCAATCACCACTATGGTGGGGTCCGGCTTAGATTTTTTTTTGTTTTTTTTTGTTTTTTTTTTTGTTTTTCGGGGTTAGTACACACATCCCACTGTTAGTATACACCCACATACTATTAGTCACCTGAAGTGTTAGCCACTCCACGTTGGGAATCGATATCTAGACCTCAGTATGGTTCACCTGAGATTTGGATCTAGCCCTAAAATGAGCTGAAAAAAGAAAGAAAGAAGCAGATGGATGCGTAGATATACAACACATACAACAATGTAGGCCCTACGGTCAAGCTGAGATCCTGCTCTCACCATACACAGATTACCTGGGGTTAGGTGTGACTACAAATCCAGTGAGGTGGGTGCAACCTTGAACGTGGACCAGGTGGGTGCAACCTTCTCTTTCCTTGTATTTTGCTGGCTGCCGTTTCCCAAGGGGTCCTTTTGGCATCAGGTTTTCTTAGTGATTAATAAAATCAGTCTTCTTTATTTAAAGAGAAGAAAGAAAGAAAGAACAAAGAAAGGACTAATTTGTTAGAAAGAGATGCAAAGGGGAGACTATGGTCCTTGGAATCCAAATATAAAATTAAAAAACGAAAAAGAAAAAGAAAAAGTTGCATGCCTCCTGTCAAAAGTATTAGCAATACTTTTGTTTTTAAAAGACTTGTTGGAAGAGACTTCCTATCATCAGTTTCAATCATACATTCAGTGGGCCCCAGTTTGGATTGCCCAGGATTTGGGAAAGGAAAGAAACACCCTTGTCCAACGATGAGAACCAACTCATGACCTACATGGCTTGCAAAGCAATGTTTTATGAAGAATCTTCTCATCCCTTAATAAGTATAGCCTTGGATGTTAATATGTTATAGTTGTTGGTGGTGAATGAAGCATGTTTGCTTATGGCTAGGCGACACCTCATATGCTGTATCTATACACGTTTTTAGTTAGTGAGGGGTTGTTCGTCTGCTGGCCACTATAATTTACCCAATTTTATAAGGAATGAAATTTGCCTCGAAAAAAAGAAAAAGAAAAAAGAAGAAGGCGAAGAAAAGCGAAAAAATTCAGTCCGAAGTTGGCCTGTCCATTTGGTAATTGACAATCATTTGGTGGCCAAGCCCACAAGATTAAGGCTGGGCCAGTCCTTAGCAGGGAATCTTCTGGTAAATATCTCACAACGTATTGCACTGGGCTAATTATTAATTAATCAACTCCTAGGGATGCACCTGACTTGGCCTGGGCTGCTTTAAATTGTTTCCAAGGACTTGATTCGAAGCCCACTTAAAATATAACAAGATAGTCATGTGAGTTGTTCCTTTAGTGGGCAGGTGCTGCCTGGTTGTTGAAAAGATTCTCGTTATCTGGTGCTCGCAGCTTAGCAACACTCCCTAATTAATCTTATATAAGAAAGCCTATATCTCCCTCGTTGTAAATCTGATTTAAGTAATTTATGATTCGTTGGAAAGATGATTTAACTAGTTTTGTAGAGAGACCAGTCTCTTTTGATTTTGTAATCATCTAACTCATCAAAAGTGTAACACATAAGCTAGATTGAGCTCGTCGAGTATAGATTAATTATAAAATGTTGGATAGGGACCGTAAACCTCCATGGTCTAATGATCTAAACCACAAATCTTTTAGGCACTGCCATGGCTATGCCATGATCTAAGAATAATGCCAGCGTGTGGTTCTTACCATCTAATTACTGGCGTCCAGCAGGATGGTTGAAAACAGTAAATAGATCACACACAACAGGCAAAAAGTCCAATATTGATTGTCCAACTATGATGTCCAATCTGCATTAGTTTTGATCCGTGGCCCATCCACCTTAGTATCCACCAGATGGACAGTTTGAATCATTTGAACATGAACATGCAAGGATGTCCAATGGACCGTTTCAGGCAGAGCTCGCCAAAGGCCACTTAGAGCTCACTATCAGGTCCATGTGCCCAATTTAATTTTCTAGGCCCAAGTCCACCACAGCCGATTTCCAATTTAAGGGGACTGATTACATGTTGCAACCAATGGCATTCTCTATGTGTTCAATCTGTGTGGGGCCCACCCTTAATTAGTATCCAGAATCCAGACCAAGCATCTGGTGCGACTAATCATGGGCACCATGTTTTCAAGAATCATCTCTGTTAGACTGCTACGCCCAAGGAAGACAGACCACAGGAAGTAATTTATAATCACGCCTAAAACTTATATATTAACTTCTTGTGGTCCAGATAAGTTTTGAAATGGCTTGAATTTTGATTTCTTTCTTAATCCTGGTGGCAGGCACTTGATGAATGGGTTGGATGATATATACTTGGTGGACCCTGCATTCCATCATAAATATCTATGGTGGTGTTCCCCTGCCAAATGTTTCCCCATTATTCCCTTTGATGAAACTCACCTGACTTATGGATCAGGCTGGATTTTGGGAAATAGGCTCGCATGCAGGGCGCATCTAATGGACAGATTGCATGTCACTCAAACATTACCATGTACTCCCACACAGCTTGAGTCTATTGTAACTGCTATGATGTGTATGTGAAATCCATTCCTATCATTAAAAGGGTAATCCCATGTTATGCCCAGGGCCAAAAATCAGGCTGACCCATGATTCAAGTGGGCCACACCATAGGAAACAGTTGGGAGAGAGAAGTTCACTCTTGATTTTCATGGGTCTCATGATGACTATATAAAATTCACTCTAACTACACGATTACACAACAAAATTTACTCCTACAGCCCAAATATCATGCCCATCCCTGATTCAGGTGGTGCCACACAAGAAAAAACAGTTCGGAAGGTGAGGGTGGCCCTTTACAGTGTTTTCAATCATGTGGTCCATCTGAAGAACGGATTGGGCTGGTTTTTTGTCCCTGGACCGAACATGGGGTGATGTCCCTGGTGGTCAGGGTGGATTCACATAAACATCACAGTGGGGCTCACCTGAGCTGCCTATGCCTTGCTCGCACTGCCCACCCCAACTTCTGTTGACAAATATGAAATGTAACGGTAGATACTCCGATGACGATTACCTAAATTCACATGGTATTGTATTGAAAACCTTTTTTTAAAAGGGACCGGAATGTAAATTGAATAATAGGCAAGTAGTCTTTTATAAACTCCCCCCTTTTTTTCTTTCTTATTTATTTATTATTGGCTTTCTTTTTTACTTTGCTTGTTGCCGTCTCCCAAAGCACCCATCCCTTTAGGTACCGGGTTTCTTTTGCTGATAAATGGAATCAGTCTTCTTTTTATTTTAGAAAAAAAGGAGAAATTTCCATCTGTAAACTTCAATTTTGACCGACTGGTCAAAATAGATCTCGGAAAACTTTACTTTCCACTTCTAAACTCATTTGTATGGACTTTTTTTTTTTGGACAAAAATACCCTTGGTGAAATTCACCGGATGTTCAGTCAATTGACTGAGAATTCGGTGAAATTCACTGAATCCACTGAAAATTCACCGAAGCCATGCCCGCATTTGATGAGGTGAGAGTGGGGCGGATTAACTGAGGATGGACTCTTAGCTTAGTGGGTGAGGCTCCTGTTATGGGGCTATGTGTCATATATCCACCCGGTTCATCTGTTTCCCAGCTCATTTTAGGGCATGAGGCCAAAATTTAAGTAGATCCAAATCTCACTTGGACCACACCACAAGAAACAATGGTGATTGAATGCCCACCATGATGTTTATTTGCTATATATCTAACCTATTGATAAGATGACAGTCCTGGATGAAGGGAAAACACATACCTGGATTTTTTTGTGGCCCACAAGAAGTTTTTAATGGTCAATCACCACTGTGGTGTGGTCGGCCTTAGATTTTTTTTTTTTTTTTTTTTTTTTTTTTTGGTTAGTACACACATCCCACTGTTAGTATACACACCCATACTATTAGTCACCCGAAGTGTTAGCCACCCCACATTGGGAATTGATATCTAGACCCCAGTATGGTCCACCTGAGATTTGGATCTAGCCCTAAAATGAGCTGAAAAAAGAAAGAAAGAAGCAGATGGATGCCTAGATATACAACACATACAACAATGTGGGCCCCACGGTCAAGCTGAGATCCTGCTCTCACCATACATAGATTACCTGGGGTTAGGTGTGACTAGAGGTGGATAACGATCCGATCCGAGTCGAACATGGACCAGATCGGATTGTTCGGCTGCTTGAGTGGGTGTGTTTGAACAATGTTCGAACAAACATTCGAACAAGATGGCTCTGTTCGAACTCAATTTGGTCTAGCCTAATCATGTTCGAATATGTTCAAACAAATGGATTTCGAACAATTTTTACGAGTTTAAACAAGTTCGAACAATTTCGCTTTTTTCACTTGAAAATATTTTTTCTACTACTGAATAGTAATTACCGATTTTTTTCGTTCTGTGTGTCCCACCAAGATGTATTTGTTTTATCCACTCCGTCCATCCATTTGTACAACTTGTTTTAAGGCATTAAATAAGAAATGAGGCAGATACAAAACTCAAATGGACCACACCACAGGAAACAGTGAGGAGAATGATGTCCACCATTGAAACCTTCCTAGGCTCACAGTCACGTTTATTTGTCATCCACCCCTCTCTCTCTCTCTCTCTCTCTCTCTCTCTCTCTCTCTCTCTCTTTGTCTATATATATATATATATATATATATATATATATATATATATATATATATATATATATAATCGAGTCGAACGAACGAGTCGTGTCGATCAAAATTCGAGTCGAGTTCGAGTTCGAGTCGAGTCGAACAGGACTGTGTTTGAAATTGAATTGAAATTTTTTTTGAACACACCATGTGTGTTCGAACTTTGTTCGAACAATAAGACTTTCTGTTCGAACAGGGTTTTACAAAGTCGATCCGAGTCGATCCAAACGGTTAAACTCAATTCGTGTCTAGCTCTAGGTGTGACTACAAATCCAGTGAGGTGGGTGCAACCTTGAACGTGGACCAGGTGGGTGCAACCTTCTCTTTCCTTGTATTTTGCTGGTTGCCGTCTCCCAAGGGGTCCTTTTGGCATCAGGTTTTCTTAGTGATTAATAAAATCAGTCTTCTTTACTTAAAGAGAAGAAAGAAAGAAAGAAAGAACAAAGAAAGGACTAATTTATTAGAAAGAGATGGAAAGGGGAGACTATGGTCCATGGAATCCAAATATAAAATTAAAAAACCAAAAAGAAAAAGAAAAAGTTGCATGCCTCCTGTCAAAAGTATTAGCAATACTTTTGTTTTTAAAAGGCTTGTTGGAAGAGACTTCCTATAATCAGTTTCAATCATGCATTCAGTGGGCCCCATCTTGGATTGCCCAGGATTCGGAAAAGGAAAGAAACACCCTTGGTCCAACGATGAGAACCAACTCATGACCTACATGGCTTGTAAAGCAATGTTTTATGAAGAATCTTCTCATCCCTTAATAAGTATAGCCTTGGTTGTTAATATGTTATGGTTATTGGTGGTGAATGAAGCATGTTTGCTTATGACAAGGTTACACCTCATATGCTGTATCTATACATGCTTTTAGTTAGTGAGGGGTTGCTCGTCTGCTGGCCATTATAATTTACCTAATTTCAAAAGGAATGAAATTTGCCTTGAAAAAAAAGAAAAAGAAAGAAGAAGAAGACAAAGAAAAGCAAAAAAAATTCAGTCCGAAGTTGGCCTGTCCATTTGGTAATTGACAATCATTTGGTGGCCAAGCCCACAAGATTAAGGCTAGTCCTTAGTAGTAAATCTTCTAGTAAATATCTCACAACCTACTGCACTGGGCTAATTATTAATTAATTAACTCCTAGAGATGCACCTGACCTGGCCTAGGCTGCTTCAAATTGTTTCCAAGGACTTGATTCGAAGCCCACTTAAAATATAACGAGATATTCATGAGAGTTGTTCCTTTAGTGGGCAAGTGCTGCCTAGTTGTTGAAAAGATTCTCGTTATCTGGTACTCACAGCTTAGCAATGTTGGGGTTAGGAGCCCCGCAGCGGAAGCAATCAAAGCAGGCGAGGAACACACCACAATGGCAATCAACAAGCAAATCATCACACACAAGAAGGCAATCCGATTTTTAACGTGGAAAAACCCCTCAAGGGTAAAAAAACCACGGCATAAAGCGACACAAATCCACTATAAATCAAAAGTTACGAGAGATTACAGAAGAATACCATGGCTCACAGCTCACAAGAGAAATTCCAAGCTACCCGAAGCTAATTCTCACATGAGGAGGACAAACCCATCCCTTTCCCTCAACTTAGAGAACTCCAAGCTTCCTCCCTAGCTCTTTATCTCACCCTAGAACTCTCTCAATCCCTTGGCCCATTGGCGGCAACCCTAATCTCAGATTACATCTCCTTAAATAGAAGAAAATCGGAATTAGAAACTCCTTGCGCAAAACCGCGCAAGAAACCAAGTCCAAAAAGGAAACTGCCCGACCGGTCGGACTCCCCATCGGCCGGCTGGATGGCCCAAAAACGTTCTAGAAATCCCGCTGTCTTGCTCCAACGTGACCGACCGGCTGGCTGGCCGGTCGGTGGTCATGCTTGAAGGTTTGAGGCATCCAAGCCCAACAAGCAACACTCCCTAATTAATCTTATAAGAAAGCCTGTATCTCCCTCGTTGTAAATCTGATTTAAGTAATTTTGGATTCGTTGGAAAGATGATTTAACAAGCTTTTGCATAGAGATCAGTCTCAATTGATTTTGTAATCATCTAACTCATCAAAA
Organism: Liriodendron chinense; assembly: GCA_003013855.2. Lineage (NCBI taxonomy): Eukaryota > Viridiplantae > Streptophyta > Magnoliopsida > Magnoliales > Magnoliaceae > Liriodendron > Liriodendron chinense. The sequence continues at coordinate 1,003,655 of PVNU02002566.1, read as the reverse complement.
GTGTAACACATAAGCTAGATTGAGCTTGTCGAGTATAGATTAATTATAAAATGATGGATAGGGACTGTAAACCTCCATGGTCTGATGATCTAAACCACACATCTTTCAGGCACTGCCATGGCTATGCCATGATCTAAGAATCATGCCAGCGGGTGGTTCTTACCATCTAATTACTGGCGTCCAGCAGGATGGTTGAAAACAGTAAATAGATCATACACAACAGGCAAAAGGTCCAATATTGATTGTCCAGCAATGATGTCCATTCAGCATTAGTTTTGATCCGTGGCCCACCCACCTTAGTATCCACCAGATGGACAGTTTGAATCATTTGAACATGAACATGCAAGGATGTCCAATGGACCGTTTCAGGAAGAGCTCGCCAAAGCCCACTAAGGGCGCACTGTCAGGTCCATGAGCCCAATTTAACTTTCTAGGCCCAAGTCCACCACAGCTGATTTCCAATTTAAGAGGACTGATCACATGTTGCAACCAATGGCATTCTCTATGTGTTCAATCTGTGTGGGGCCCACCCTTAAGTAGTATCTAGAATCCAGACCAAGAATCTGGTGCGACTAATCATGGGCACCATATTTTCAAGAATCATCTCTGTTAGACTGCTACCCCCAAGGAATACAGAACACAGGAAGTCATTTATAATCACGCCTAAAACTTATATATTAACTTCTTGTGGTCCAGATAAGCTTTAAAATGGCTTGAATTTTGGTTTGTTTCTTCATCGTGGGGGCGGGCACTTGATGACTGGGTTGGACGATATATACGCAGCATGGTGGACCCTGCATTCCATCGGGAATATCTATGGTGTTTCCCTACCAAATGTTTCCCCATTGTTCCCTTTGATGCAACTCACCTTCAGGCTGGATTTTGGGAAATAGGCACGCATGGAGGAGCGCATCTAATGGACGGATTGGATGTCACTCAAACATTACCATGTGCACCACACAGCCTGAGTCTACTGTAACTGCTATGATGTGTATGTGAAGTCCATTCCGATCATTAAAAGGGCAAATCCCACGTTATGCCCAGGGCCAAAAATCAGGCAGACCCGTGATTCAAGTGGGCCACACCATAGGAAATAGTTAGGAGAGAGAAGAGAAGTTCACTCTTGATTTTTACGGGGATTATAATGTTTATATAAAATCCACTCTTAAGTATTATATGACACAATAAAATTTACTCCTAGGGTGCCGGGAAAGACCATCTGTCGCATCCAGATATGGTTACCGATGCTCATCCGCTATCTTCCTTCTTTTAAAGATAGCCTCCTGGTCAGAATGTTGCTGTTGATGGAGCTGGGACTTCACTCTAGGCTAATGAGAACTGAAGTGTTTCCATTCTGAAGTGGGTCAGACTTGCAGACGGGTGGATTAAAATTAATGTTGACGGCTCCTTTCGGGGGACCCCGGCCAGTCAAGGGGCGAATGTGTTTGCAGAGGGAGAGATGGAGCTTTCATTTTTTTTCTTTCTCATTTGGTTTCGGCATAGGCACAAATGTGCATGCCGAAGACCGTGTACTTGCTGAGGGTCTCTCCCTCGGGTCGACCGAGGGTTCTCCAATATTGTAGTTGAAAGTGACTCAAAAGTAGTGGTAGATATGGTTAATCATGGGAGACCGTCCAGCTAAGTAGTGGTAGATATGGTTAATCATGGGAGACCGTCCAGCTGGCCCCTCTTGTACTGGTGAGGTCGTGTGAATAATCTACAAAGTAGATTAGATGTGAAGATTCAGTATGCGCCTCGGGAGGTTAATAGCGTGGTAGACGCTTTAGCCGGTAGACGCTTTAGCCGGAATTGGAAGCGAGCCTCAAGCCCACAGAATCTTTCAGGACATTTCGGCCCTCTCCAAATCTGTTCAGGGAGCATTAATTTTGGATTGAGTGGGGCTAGGAAATGTTACAGAAAATGCTGTTAGCGTGTTGGGCAATCGGATTTCCCAAATGTTTCTTCATCCCTGATGCACAGCCCCAGCTTATCTTGGTAATGAAATTCTCTTAAAAATAAAAAAAATAAAAAGAATTTTATTTTTTTGTGTCACACGAGCGCTATTTTGTGTCACATGAAATTCTCTTTAAAAAAAGAAAAAAAAAAGAATTGGTTCTTCAGCTGTATGAAGTAATCAACCTGTATAATACAGAAGATTTTGACATAATGATCATGAATCCAAATAAGCATAAAGTATGTCCAAAACCAACTGTCTGCACCCACATCATGAACCATACCCAAACACAACACCTGTTATATGCCTTCGTCCATGACAACACGCAGAAGTATACATGTTTGTCCATTTTGCATTTCAAAAATGGTTTTATAAAATGTTTACAACAATTAAACATCTTAGCAACCCAATAATCTTCTTATTGTAATAAGATGATATCTTTATCATATTACATTCATCATACAATCTCCCTAACACCATGACGAAACAAAGAAAAAGAAAGACATCTTCCCATGCATAAACCATCAGTACAAACACACTCCTAACCCAAGACCAAATATATCTAAAGCTTGTTAAAAAGGTATTCTACAAGCTTATTTTATTTTGAAATCTTTCTCAACATAACTACCATCTCAATAATGACTGAGTAAGACGGACCTTTACCAAACTTCTGTGACTTAAACTTGTTTGTCTCGGTCAATCCCGATCCCCAAGATATAAGTCCTTGATAGCATGCATTTCCGTGACAACATCTTTCATATCCATTCGCTCTCTAGGAGATTCCGTAGAACATAAAACACCAATTCTGACCATTGAATTCAAGCAATCATGCATTCTATTTCTTGTGTTGATATGATTTTGGCTGCCTTGAGTAACTTCAGCTTCTTCCAAGAGAAATGGATCTACAATCTCCAGTTACCCTTTCAGGCAATGCCAACTTAGCAAAATGATGAAGGCTTAGATTTTCTTTAAACGTGTCATCAGTTGGCCCCTTTCCAATTATCATCTCTAGTAGAAGGATCCCATAGCTGTAAACATCGCCTTGTGTAGATGCTTTACTGCCCATCGCGTACTCTGTAATTCAGACCTCTCACAAGAGGGTAAGCAAGCAGTTATATACCAATAAAACCAGAGGTTGAATCCATTTTAACAAGTAATTAGAATTTCTGTTTTTCCCAAAGTTAGGAATTTCTAACATCAATCAATTGTACTATGAACTTTGGCTGGGTGGTGGGTACCCATATCCAATCTTATTATTAATGTTATTTTTAATTACTCGAGTAGCTATAGGAATCTTACTCTCAGTGTAGCTATAGGAATACACTCTCACTGACGTCTAGGAATGTGATTTCGCCTAGAATTTTGGATTGTCTTAGGGGATTTAGCAGTGGTCCACATTCAACATGAACAAGTGGCTTACCTAATCACCAGAAAGATCAGGAAAAGGTAAGTACACCAGCTAGAGCCCAACTAAAGAACAGGCCTCCGTCATATGTGGAGCACATGAACAGTATGCCATTCAACAGGTTGGACCCACTATGAAAATAGCAGACGAAGACAACAATAAGTTCCAATAATTAATTGTGCCACTAGTAGAGGAAATTTGGAAAGTTAAAGCTATATGACTAATGTTTGATATTCAAGGTATAATGTAGCTTATTAATGTACATGGGTCTACCAATTCAATATGGAAGCATGATGTTATACCATTGCTTGTTTGAAATGGGTCTGAGCGGATGGACGGCTCTGATTTTGTGAATGTTTACAACAATGCATAGTCTATTATTATTGTACATGTGCCACCAAGCGAATCCTTCAGTTCATCTGATCATCCGTAATTCTCTAGCTAGATTAATTTATTGTTTTATGTAAGTTTTAAATACAACACTTTGTTCTCTTACCAATGTGTTACCTTTGTAGAAAATAAATCCACCGTGCAAAAGGTGGGATGCACCATAAAGATGACTTGGGACAAAAACTTGGATGGTCCACTCATTAGGCAGCCTTAACCGTCAAAATTAATGAACACTCAAAATTTCTGACTCGGTACATTCGTGGCTCTCCTAACCTCTCAGTTGGTCCAATTTCATTCTCCCAAGTGATATTTCTGTTGGAGCCGGTGTTTGCATGGCTCAAGCTTTTATACGATTGATACATTTATCAGGTGTGAAAGATCACTGGTGAGACAAGAAAGCACCAAGGGTGAAAGTTAACATTGCAACATGGTATGTGAACACACTTCCTTTATATATATTTCAACTAAGTTAATTGTTTTTCCTTCTTTTTTTCTTCTTTGAAATAAGAAGCTTGCTGCCCCAGGCACAAAACAGTAATAAGATGGTAACTTTTTGGAGATGTCACCCGTCCCAAAGAAGATAGTCCTACAAAAGTCAGGCAGTCCACTAATCAGGTAAGCTGCATATGTGGAGTACTTTATAAAAATTATCAGTAAGGAGTGGAACAGCCTCACTTCTGCAAATGGTTATTTTTATGGTGGGGACTGTAACATGGATTCACCACGGTTAGATACCATGTCCGAGGCACACACATTTGGCACAAGGTGTGCTGGGGGCTATAAAATCACTTAGAAACAGTTGAAAACTTCACAGGATATAATAAATAAAACAGAAAATAGATGAAATTGTTACCTAGAGCGATGTACCCAGTAGATCCCTTCACACCAACCTGAGCTACTTTGAGCAACTTCAGATAAGAACCTCGCTAACCCGAAGTCACCCACATGAGCAATCATGTCATTATCAAGGAGAATGTTACTCGGTTTCAGATCACGATGAACAATTGGTGTATGGCAATGGTGATGCAGATAATCCAGTGCAGAAGCAACATCAATAGCTATATTTAGCCTTTGAATGAAGTTTAAATTCATCCTCAACTGGTCATCGTCATCGCTGTGCAACCACTTCTCTAGACTTCCATTGGGCATGTACTCAAAAATTAAAGCCTTGAACTCATTTCCCTTAAAATCAATGCTTGAGCAACAAGTTAAGATTTTAATAAGATTCCGATGCTTAATGTTTCTCAAGGCATCGCATTCGGCCATGAGGCTCCTCAGAGCTCCTTGCTGCTGAAGGTTGAGGACTTTCACTGCGATAGTAGTTCCATCTCGATCTATTATTCCTTTATACACAGAACCGAAACTTCCTGTGCCAATCAGATTCGCAGAAGAGAAGCCATCTGTCGCTTTAAAGAGCTCTGCATATGATATGTTCATGAAAGGATCCTCCATAGAAGGCACAGCCAAAGGTTTCCTTCTTGACTTTCTTACCCAACAAAGAGTGGTAAAGAAACATGATAATGAAATAAGACCCAGGACAACACCAATAATTGAGATTTTCGCTCTTGACGCAAGAGACATCCCCCGTTTCTTGGAAGCTTGTATAGAGCATGGAGGCAATTTTAATTCTTGAATACCCCCACAAAGCTTACCATTTCCAAGCACTGATACTTGACTTGCATTTCCAAAGACCCCTTGTTTTGGTAATTCACCCTCAAAATTATTGAAAGACTAGATTTAGATACTGAAGAGTAAAATTCTCCAAATATTTGGGAATCTTCCCAGACAAGTTGTTGCGTGAAAGATCAAGGAGTTGAAGGCCTCTTAGAGTACTAAATGCTGGAGGAATTGATCCTTGAAAGAAATTTCCATCCAACTGGAGATACTCTAGGCTGAGACAATTGCCTAGCCAGCTTGGAATTTCGCCTGACAATTTGTTATTAGAAACAGTGAAGTTTTGAAGAGCATTCAACTGACCGGCTTCATATGGAAGACTAGTAAAAAGGTTGTTTTGAGCTTGGAGTTCAATCAGAGATGGAAAGCTGAAGAGTTGTTTGGGTAAGCTACCGCTGAAGTTATTATAGTCGAGGTATATGAATTGCAGGTTTAAGCAATTACCAAGAGTTGAAGGTATCCTCCCTGAAAGATTGTTTCCAGATAAACTGAGTAGGAACAATTTGGAGATGTTGCCTAAGGTAGACGGAATTTGCCCTGATAATCTATTTGCAGCAATGGAAAGTATTCCCACATTGTTAAGCTTCCCAACACCAATGGGAATATTACCTGTTAGAAAGTTATACTCCATTCCCAGTCCTGTTAAGCCGACAAGATTCTGAATACCAGATGGGATGCTTCCAAATATACGGTTATCTCCTAACAATAGATACATTAGTTGGGTCGAAAGATTAGCTATGGAGTCAGGCAACACGCCACTGAGATGATTAAATTCTACATCCAGTACTTTGTAAGCTACTGCAATTGGTCAAAGAATCCAGAAAGCTCAAGTCACGAGCTTTCCCAATACCAAGTTCATTACCCGTCAATTTTAACTAGGTGAGATTCTCAAGGCTTCCAAAATTCACGGGTATGGATCCGCTAAAACTATTCTCAGCTAGTGAAATGAATGCAAGTCCCGAAGCATTAGACAATGAAATTGGTATGGGTCCTTTTAATAGGTTTGATCCGACAAGAAGCCATTGGAGATTAGGAAGAGTGAGGCCAAAGTTAGGTGGAAAATTTCCATGCAATCTGTTGAATCCCATGTCCAAAATGATTAATAGAGGAGAGATTGTATAGGCGGGGCGGAATCGTACCTGACAGTTTATTTCCACCAATGGCAAGAATGCTTAACCTCACTAACCAACCAAGTTCATCTGGGATGCTGCCCTCCAGACTATTTATCGAGAGATAAAGGAGTATGAGAGACGAAAGGTTTCCAAGTGAAGGCGGGATCCTTCCTGTAAGATTGTTTTTACCAAGGTTCAATTTGGTGAGCTTCAATAGATTGCCAAGCTCAGCTGGAATCCTTCCTGAGAGCTGGTTCCCAAAAAGACGAAGGATCCTTGAGTTCCGAACAGTGGGTCAGATTTGCTGGAATTTCTCCAGTAAGTGTGTTGTTAACCAGCTGCAGATGCTGCAAACGGAACAAACGACCCATCTCTTCAGGAATCGTACCATGGAAGCTGTTGTCTGAGAGATTGATTGTCCGGAGGAAGGTGAGATTTGCTATGAAGGGAGATATGGGGCCCACCAACTTCTGGCCAGTGAGGTTCAAGGCGGTGACCCTTTGAGGATGCCGGCGACCACCGCATGTGACACCTTGCCAGTGGCAGAAGTGGAGAGTGTCGTTCCAGGAGGTCAAGGAATGGAGAGGATCGTATGTAATCAGATGTTTAAAGTGGAGCAGAGAAAGCCTATCCGTTTCATTGGACAAGCTAGCGGAAGATCTGAACAAACAGGAAGAGAAAAGGACAAATGACAAAAATGCCCTTACAAGGTTGGTGGGCGGGAGCTCCATTATCGAGTTTGTGAAGGTAGGAAAGCAAAAGGTGGTGATGAGAGACGAGGTGGATTGTCCCCTCTTTATAGAGAAGAGAGCGAAAGCGGATTGCCTCGTGTACCCTACACCACACCAGCTAATCTGCAGGTGTGAGTACGTGTCGCCTGCAGACAACTTTGTCAGTGGAAGTGGATTGGGTACTGAGTAACTCCGCAAGCTAGCGTGCGGAGTAAACTCTGTGAGGCCCACAATAATTTACGTATTTTATCCGCTCTGTTCATCCATCTTAAAAGAAAATTTTAGGTACGGTACCAAAAAATGAAAAATATCAAAATCTAAAGTGGACCACACCACAAGAGAAGTGTGAACTGAATGTGTACATTGAAAAATTCTCGAAGGACACAGAAGTATTGGATCAAGCTGATATTCGTATTTTCCCTTCATCTATATCCATGTGATTTTATGAACAGGTTGGATGACAAATAAACATCACTGTAGGGCCTTGGAAGGTTTCAAACGGTGGAAATCATTATTCCCACCGTTTCCCGTGGCATGGTCCACTTGAGATTTGGATATGCTTAAATTTTGGGCTCAACCACTAAAATGAGCTGAGAAAACATATGGATGGAATAGATAAAGCACATACATTCTAGGTGGGCCGAACTGAGTTTACTCCGCACGCAATCCGATTCCTTTGTGGTCCTCGAGGCTCCTTATTCATATCAACGGTTCAAAGAAAATCAAGATCATGTGGGCCCCAATATGATGTATTTAACATATCTACACCGTCCATCCACTTTATAAGACCACACCACAAAGGCAGTGGGGACAATGATTTTCACCGTTAAAACATTCTTCGGGCCCACCATGATGTTTATTTGCCATCCAAACTGTTCATAAGGTCACATAGACCTGAATGTAAGGTAAAACAAATATCAGATTCATCCAAGACTTATGTGACCACCAAAAAGGTTTCAATGGTCGACGTTCAATCTCCCACTACATTCTGCAGTGTGGTCCACTTGATCATTAGATCTGTCCTGTTTTTGGTTAAACCCCTATAACGATGTCGTAAAATGGATGAACGGTTTAGATATACCACGAGCCTCATGGTAGGGTTCACAGAAATTAGTGACGTCAATACACCAGCGAGCTAGCTGGTTAGCGGTGCACCAGCTAATCGGCTTCCGAAGAGAGCGGCCTTTGACGTGGAAAACAAAGTTGATTGATCATTAATGTACGGGTTGATGACTTGGGAAATGGATTGTGCAATGTGTTACACGGATGCTGATTGGCGTCAAAAGAATGACTTGGGAAACGGATTGTGCAATGTGCTACACGGACGCGGATTGCCTGCGAAGGGATGACCGGGAAACCGACTGCGTAATGTGTTATACGGACGCAGATTGCTTGCGAAAGGATGACTTGGGAAACAGATTGTGCAATGTGTTACATGGACGAGGATTGCCTGTAAAAGGATGACTACGGACTGTGCAATGTGTTACATGGACGCGGATGGCCTGTAAAAGGATGACTTAGGAAACGGATTGTGCAATGTATTACGTGGATTGGCTGTGAAAGGATGACTTGGGAAACGGACAGTGCAATGTGTTACATGGACGTGGATTGCCTGCTAAAGGATGACCTGGGAAACGATTGTGCAATGTGTTACAAGGACGCGGATTGCATGCGACTGCACTCCGAATTTAGGTGGGGATCACCGTAATGTTTGTGAGAAATCTACACCGTTCAACCGTTTTGTGACGTCATTTTAGGCGTTGAAACAAACAATGAACAGGATCCAAGACTCAAGTGGGCCGAAAACTTGACGATTGAACTTCCACAATTGAAATATTCGTGGGGCTACAGAAGTTGCGAATCAGAATAATATTTGTTTTTTCAGTTCATCTCAGTAGGAATGACATTATGAACGGTATGGATGGCATATAAACATCACTATGGACCCATAGAGGTTTCAATGGTAGGAATTTCTACCCACCTTTTGCTTTAGTGCGGCCCACTTGAGGCTTGGATCCCGTTTATTTTTTTGTCTCAACGCCTAAAATGATTTCAACAAACGGTTGGACGGCATAGATTTCTCACAAACATACGGCGGGCCCCACCTAGATTCCGAGCGGACGCCTGCTAGCAGGCAATCCGCGTCCGTGTTACACACCACCAAACTCCCACGTCACTAATTTCTGTAGCCCATGATGTATATGTTATATCCTCACTGTCAAATTATTTTATGGCATTAACTAAAAAATGAGCCAGATGCAAAACTTAAGTGGACCGCACCACAAAGCAGTGGGGATTAACCGTCTACCAGCGAAAACTTCTAGGGGCTGTTGAAGTTTTGGATCAATTAGGTATTGGTGTTTTTTTAATATTTTTTTTTTTCACCTCGTCTAGATCATAACAACCTCCTGAACAGGTTAGATGACAAATAAACACCACAGTGCCCCTAGGAAGGTTTCAACGGTTGGAATCATTGTTCACACTGCTATCGATGGTGCAGTTCACTTGAGCTTTGAATTTGCCTGGTGTTTTGGCTCATGGCCTAAAATGATGTTACCAAATGGAAGGACGTTGTAGATATAATACATATATCATGGTGGGGCTCACAGAACTTGGGGATGTCAACACATCGAGTTGTTGAACATCACACAATCCGCTTCCCGATGACTTGGCTCAGTAGATTTTTTTTTTTTTATTTTGTCCTGCTTCTTTTTCTCTCTTTGACTGAAAGGGGTAAAAAAGGCAAAAAGCACGAGGAGTTCCGTGGGCCTACGCAAATAAAAGCTCCTGTGATGCACCTTCATTAGTCCAATTTTCAACGCAGCAGTAGATGCAGGATACACGGAAAGAAAAGGCACACTGGTTTGGATCTCCCTACTCAGTGAGTCACTCAGCCTTAGCCGTTCATCAAATGTGGAGAAGTAAGTGTGCCGAAGTCGTCGGGTCCTTTCCTTCTCGTCCCTCATGGAACGCGGATTGCGTCCTACCCCCGCCCGTCTCTAGGGACGCGGATTTCCTGTGAAAGGGAACTTCCTGCACTGGGAACCTAGGTGGGGCCCACCGTGATGTCTGTGAGAAATGCATTCCGTTCATCCATTTTGTGAACTCATTTTAGGCGATGAGACCAAAAATGAGCCGGATCCAAGCCTCAAGTGGGCCTGTACTGAAGGAAATGGTAGGTAGGAGATTCCTATTGTGGAAAGCTCCCTGGGTCCACAGTGATGTTTATATGCCATCAATACCGTCCATAATGTAGTTCCTACTGAGATGGACTGAAAGCACAAGTATTAGCCTGATTCGAAACCTTCTGTGCCCCACCAATTTCAACTGTGGATGTTCAATCCTCACATTTTCAGCCCACTTGAGTCTTGGATCCAGGCTCATTTTTTACCTCATGCTATAAAATGAGTTCACAAAACGGATTGACAAGGTGGATTTCTAACAAACATCACTGATGGGCCCCACCTAGGTTCCAGACAGGAACTTCCTGTTAAAGGCTTTTGCCCGAAATCCGCATCCCGTCTCCAGTTGGGAATAGTAGGAGATTTGAGTGGCCACCGTGATGTATGGATTTTATCCACACCGGCCATATATCTCTCCATGACATTTTATGGATTAGAGCCAAAATCTAGGTAAATCCTGTTGTACCCTATTTCTAGCAAGTAGAAAATGGACCATCAGGTGGCTCTAAGTGTGATTGTAGATTCTTGTGAAGTGAAAAATCAAGGAGAGAAGTCGAGATTGTATTTGGTTTTGTAGTGACACAACTGGCACTCTATAATGATGCCATGACATCAGAGAATATGAAAAGGCATGAGGAGATTGGCGCAATAGGTAACGGAAATGATTAATAGGAGTAAGAAATGCGTAGGAGATCAATCGCTCGAGAAAATGAAGCAGTTACTGAAAAGAGAATGTTATAAATAACATGCAGGAAGGCAGGATAACCCCCAACAACAACTCAACTAATTCAACACAAATCAAATCTAATATTTCAATTTATCCTTTGCTATCTTGTCATTAGCCTAATTTATGTTTAGCATAATTGTTCTTTAGATTATAATATCGCTATTCAGTCCCGAAAGATGAACTACAATTTGTTCCAAGTGACTGATTGTAAGTATTCCCTTTTGTTATTTGATTTACATTATCAGGCTTTATATTAAAAAGTCATTTTTCATAAAAGGCAAATGTGTAACCCATCTTTGAAGGACGAACCCCATGCCCTCCAAATATCACCTGATTTCGTAAAAGAACTGAGTGAGTGGCTAGGCGACCGATCTTCACAGATTTTGGTCATATACAGCCAATCACAGCATATCTGCCTATTCTGGTGCTCAGGTTCATCGTTCACTACGTGAAAAAGTGCTAAGAACAGACCGTTGGCTAAAATTCGATGGTTCATAACCGTTGGTTAATATTCGACGCTTCAACCCGTTGAACCATAATTCGCAGCTGTGAACCGTCGAAAATAATTCGACGGTCGCTAACCGTCGTTCTGGGTTGGAAAATCATAGGATATTTCGACTGCTGAAAGCCGTCGCAAATAATTCGACGGTCCCAACCCGTGGAAATAAATACGACGGTCCAAAACCGTCGAATTTATGTCTGCACGGAAAAAAAAAACGGTGTTCAGCGGGGACTGCCCCAATGCATCTTGTAAACCTATAATTCATAAATAATTTAGAAAACTACAACATTTACTAACGCAATACATGACAAACACAATCCTCAAGTACAATCCTCCACAATACATGACAAACACAATCCTCAACAACCACAATACAATCAAAATCCTCCTCAATCACATTACATAACCAACACAATACAACCACAATCCTCCCAACTACAATCCTCCTCAACCACAATCCTCCACACCCACAACCTTCCCCAATTATAAACCTCCTCAACCAAAATCCTCCACACCCACAATCCTCCATAAGTACCAACAATCCACAACCACATTCTCCACAAATACCAAAGAGTTCCCTCATTCGCCCGTTGCCTTGTAGACTCAGGTTTTTTATTTGTTTAGTATTATTAAAAGTTAAAAGAGGAGGTTTGATAGAATATTTATCTACGATTTTGACATGAAACCTGGAAGGTTTTGCTGCACTTTCTAGTCTCAGGTTTTGATCATCGGAATTGCAAATGTTTCCAATCCAACATAATCACCTTGGCCCGTCTAATGAGTATAGCAGCCTGAGTTTTTGTAATCTTCCTACTGTTAGTTAAAGAGAGATGAATGTTCAAGTGATGCCTAGGTGTAGTTCAACTTCAAGTTCACCTTGGTGCTCGAGCTCAAGTGAAGTTTTGAGTATTTGCATCATCCTTAAAAGTTCTACTAGAAAAGAAAGAAAAATAGGTATGAGAAGAAAACAAACCTCTTGAATCATGCCCTCAATTGTACTATGAGCCAAATTCCCAACAAAAATCTTAAAGCTTTTGACTCGGTGCTCTGCTCAACCAACAAAGCATAGATAAACAGCGTCATAAAAGGATTATCAAGTCTTATACACCATAATAAGCCCAGTAACATTCACAAGAAAGAGCCAAGATTTGCACAAATATGCCTTACCATAAAATAGAGAGAGAGAGAGAGAGAGAGAGAGAGAGAGAGTTAAAACCTACCATGTTCCTTTACAGCACCATTAGATGAGCGTGTCACCTGCATCTATATTTTATTTTAGTTTTTAAACAAACCTTTATCATTATTGACTAAAATTTATATGAAGGATAATTGCAGCAATATGTAGCTATAAATGTTAAATCACAAAGTAAAAAAAAAAAAAAAGAAGAAGCATATACATCCATTTTAAAAGTCTTGATGAAACAATTGAGGATGTTTTTGTAGGTCGAATCTCCCATCATTCTCGACTTCACCTGCAACAAGTAGTAAAGCGTAAAATTCCTTTTTCTATAATGAGTAATTGGTCTTAGAAATTATATTAGAATAGAAGCATGAAGTTGTGTCCCTATGTCTGTGTCATGCATTTTACACACCAATACGATTGAAAGCTACTCACCATGAGAAATCAAAAGAGCCAATTTAAAATAAAAAGTAATAGCTTGAGAAAGTTTACCATATCAAAGAATATTTGCTCTTCATTCTTTTTGAGGAAGTTTAGGGAGCGAAGGTGTGGCCTGGATCTTCATCTTAATTCCTGAAATGTACTGTCGTATCTGTTTGTCTGATGAGTTTCACATTGGCCTTGCATTAGATGGGCCCCACTGATAGAGGAACCAGGCCAGTCCACGTTGGATGGTTAATGGTCCAGATTTAAATATTCACATGCTTTGAATAGCAGCATTCAAGAGAAGCATGGAAATATGGGTTGGAATTTATTGCATTAAAGGCAAAGGAGAGAAGCATCTCTATCGAGACATGGCAGACCTACTGCAATAGGATAGGTTGGGCCGTAGCTGTTGGAACTGGGTTCTTTTCAAAGATCTAAACCTTTTATAAGGTAGGCGAGGCAAGGTAGGCACTTGCTTCGTCAAAATGACTATGAGATTGGGGATTATGTTTTTCGGATTTGTGGAATCTATAAAGTAGATTTGGAAGATATCACGCTGTGAGCTATCTTTATAGGAAATTTAGGATCATTCACCTTGAATGAGAGTTTTGGTGATTGCTAATCTATCATGGGGCTACCATATGAATGGTTTAGATCCCGATAAAGTGGGCCCTGCCTATCAGAGTTGTAATTAGGACAAGCGAGTGTAGTTTCATTCGATAAGGGCATATGCTCGACGGTATTGCCTCATAGCCAAAAGACGAGGGGCTTCTTACCATGACGGCAACATTAAGTTCTTTCTCATTGTATTGGTGATCCTAATGGGCTAGCTTTGTTTCGCTTTAGCAAAATTACCTAGATGTTGATGAATCTACTTTTTTCTCATTTTCTAAGAGAACATGGGTCCTATCATCCTACATTTGTGCAGGACTAATCGGCTTGATATGTTTTTCAACCATGACAGCACCTGAAGGACCTAAACCCTGTTTCTCCATAGACAGTGCATCGCGTCAAAGAGCCACACTGTTGTTTCTCCATAGCTGTGCATCCCATAGCCAGAAATAAACACAGTCCAAGAGACAAAGCTATGGAGATTATAATAATGAGATGCTCCTACTTTAACAGTCCTAGTTTGTTAAGTGACTAAAATTGTAATAATATATATTTACCCAAACCTGAGGAAGTAGACTGAAATTGCATCCCTCCTTTCAAGCTCAAATTGAAAGTAACGAAATGTCAATTTGCCAACTAGTCGTAGTAGTTGGCAGGCCAGGAGCTTGTGTCATTGCCAGTAAACTCGAATTAGGGATTGTGTGATCTCTGCTTCTGTCAGTATGGGCCTAAAATGCAAACATAAGCAACTAATGTGTTAGTGATAATTCCTTTAATGTGACAGTTTATCTGTTTGAGAAATCAAACAAGTGAACAAAATAGATTCCTTTTTATCCAAAGTAATTCTCCACAAGTGATTAAAACCTTTTGCTAAAAAAGAAAAACTGATCAATCAATTTCCTCAGTGGGAAAACGCTTCGATGTTGTGAGCTATTATTTGTGTTTGTCACTAATGCTCTTGTTCTTAGTTTACAGATTTACCCATTTCAAATTGACAAACCAAACAATGGGAATGAAAAAAGAAATGCATTTCCATAGAAACTCAAATTTCTAAGCAAACATTGGAAATGGAAAAGTATTTCTTTCCTTCCCTTCTATTTCACAAATTTGAAGATTGAAGGGGCTTTCCCTTTCCACATGTTGGTTACTCTCTAAACAAACTACCAGTTAAGAGATTGACCAATGGTCAAGTTCTATGTATTGTTGAAGGTCAAGCTGTATGGTGGATCAGATCCTTTGATGAAAAAACTATATTTCAATTGAAATGTTAGCAATTCAAACCAAATCCAAAAGGCAAAGTCCAAAATTTGAGATGAAAAGGTTAATTTGCAATTTTCTTGTTATTGTAAGTTGATGACTTTTTACCTTTTGCCTATTGGGTGAATCTATCTGGTTAGGTGAAGACGGCTTTGAACTATCATCGTCTTGGACAGATCTTCCGCAGTCCAACCTACAAACACCACAAGATTCAGCCCAAGAATGAAAAAATGGATTATTTTACAAAAAATCAAAATCATATCAATAAGCCTACCTTCTTAATGCATAAGGATACAAGTATGTGTAGATTCTCCCAAACCAACTGGAAGACGTCAATGGAGTGGCCGCTGAAACATTTCTCCATTAAGTCGATTTGCATTTCATGCTCACGAACTTGGGGCATGTGCAAATTTTCCGGAACACCAATTCGGAGAGGCTCTGCACCTGTTGGTATGGCCCAATGCCCTCCCATTAATGCAAGTAGTAGGACGAGATTGGGGGGAGAACGAATATACTATACTAGTAATTCTATAGATGTTCATGCATCATCAATCTCAAGTAGCAGCCAAACAATGTTCTTCATAACTGTATGGCTGATGGTCACGATTCAAACATACTCATGTTACCCGATTTGACCATGACAAAGGGTAATTTTCATTTGAAGAAAGCAATGCATTATTCAATCTGTTCAAATTCTCAAGATCTGGATGAATGCAAGGCGGGATGACAGGGTCCTGGTTATCAGTGAACATGCAGCATGCTGACACAAAGGATTCCTTGTATGTTGAACACTAGTTCAGTGATCAAAACCATTGATCTGATGTGCTACACAGGGGAAGGTAAATGCCTAAAGAGTTTCCAAATTAAAATGCTAGGCCTTCAATCAATGGCCTAACGATACATGGTTAATGTGACAATCCAGCAATGGTCCACATTCAAGGATCAGTCCAATGATCAAGGGATACGATAATCCAACATATGTGAGTTTCGAAGTAATTACCTTCTGTGAAAGGTCCCATCAGATCAACAACTTGGATCACCAAAACATGGTCCCACGTGCGAAATCCTATTTTCTTTTTCTTTTTTTCCAGTGACTATAATTATTCAAAGACAGAGACCCATAGTATGAATTGTCACCAGTAGTTTGGTACCTAGAGAAGAAATCAACCACTAGAAAAGAGGGGTAAAAAACCATAATCAACCTCATGCAAAGACTATACGTGCACTTTCTATTCTAATCCTTCCTATCATTGATACTAGAATTCTAAATCTAGTCTACTTTTTGGTGTGCTAATATTGATTGGTCAGACAGTATTGGACAACTGTGTTGAAGACTTGTAGTAGATGATGCTTGCTAATTCTTAAAGAAGGAAGAATAAAAAGAAGGAAAAAAGTAGATCATGCAACAAGACATTCTAAGACTTGTAACGCCTTAACTTCCTAGAATGACACGTAGTCCATACCTCTAGCTTATTGACCTTATTTCTGTATGGACAGACCATCCGGTAGAGCTTAATCTCTAGACCTAGAAGGAGAGGACCCTAACGACGTCTTTTTTGGAATCTACCCCTAACAAAAGTCACATTAGGGCTTAACTCCTGGGTCGTGGGTAATTTATCCCAAACATCACCCACACCGTCACAAACTTTGGGTCGTTTTGTGACGGTGGGAACGAGGTGTGCCTAAACCAATTGTTCTTAGGTTCAAGTTGATATTATAACGGTGTCCGTCACATCTGCGCGTTGGGGAGAATTAAGACATCTAGTGCTGATATCACCCCAGGTGACTAGTCAGGTATGTACTTAGACGTAGACATAAGTTTAGACCTGGTAACTAGTCAGCCGGGTGATATATCTTTTGAATATACAAGAACGTAAAAGAATCATTTAAAAGATCAATAACTTCTAATACGAGAGGTGTGTTATTGGCATTCATTCAATTGGTCTTACATGTAATAAGCAATTCCTTCCATCAATGAGAATGCGAGTACCAGCTGCCTCTTACACCCAACAAACACGGCCCATGGATAGACCTAGCAGGCCAATGAATCATGCAGAACTTGTAGCAAGGCCACCCTACTCAATCGGAGCATTAAATGAAACTGGTACGACTGGTATGCGTAACAAACATTGAGGGAGCATGGATGTGAATGAGCATGGATGGCCATATCTTGCCAGATTATCCAAGACTCTTGATATTCATGTTAGAGGTCTGATTTAGTACTTCATGGGCATGCACTGAATCACGTGCTGCACAGGTTTCCAGCGGAAACCATGGATCACCCATATTTAGTTGGGAACCTGTGTAATGCACTGGTTGTCTGGGTGCAATTATTTCACCCAATACTCAGTAGGGAACCTATGTAATGCATTGGTTGTCTGGTTTTCTGGTACGCATACTAGTGAATTGGTATCATTTTGCCCTTTTTGTTCTTTTCTTTTCTCCATTTTCTTATTGTATTTGTTCCACATAATTTTGTACACTGATCTCATGCACTTTATTTATCAAGATTAGGCGTTAATGCTGACAATGATAGGTTGGTTTCACTCAAAGTGTTTTTGAATGCTCGATTAAATTGAATTGTAATTCATTCAATTCATTATCGAAGGAAATTATTGAAGTGGGGTAGTGCCTTTTTTAACCTTCGTATTGTCGCATTTAAATTGGCAGGAGAAAAATAGTTGTATCATAAGTTATGGTACATTAGTTGGATCTGATCATTCCCAGGAATGCATTGTTGATGTTAAAATTTTAGCAGTAAAAAGAGTGGGTTGGAAAAAAGGAATTGATTTACCTTAGTTTAAGCATTACTTACTGAAATTACAAAAATGGCCTTAGTCTTTTTCTTTTCCTAAAAGGAAGATAAATAAATAAATAAATAAAGTTCTAATTTGGGTAGACAGCTCCTCTCATCCTAAAGAGTGGTATGGAAAGAAATGCCTTCCAGAAAGAGAAGAAAATGTTCTGGTGAAATGTAGTTTCAGAATAGTTGTACCACATTGCATGATTACCTACCATGCACACCATCTCCTGACCGTCCGATTTCGAAAATCTATCTTTACCTATATTCATATGGAGGCTAGATCCCCTGCAAAGCTTTGTAGGTCTACAACACAATGCGTGGGACCTACTGTAATGTGTTTGACATCCAATCCATCCATCAAGTGTGGCCCTTCATGTTCTCCTCAAGCACAAAAATCAGGCTGAATGGATTGGATGGAATACAGAAAAAAATGGTGGGCCCTACACAGTCTGGAAAGTTTTTTTATGGTGGGCATCCATTTCCCAACTGCTTTATGGTGTAGCCCACTTGAGTTTTGGATTGCAAATGATGAACAACTCAGATGTCATGCATGCATCACAGTAGCCGCACACAGCGTCTTGTAGGTTAATCTCTTCCCTTCAAAATTTATTTCTCTCACTAAAAAGAGTTCTTTTTTCTCATTTTCATTTTTTTTTTCTTTTTCTTTCCTGAAACATCTTTGCCAACTGTATGCACATCAACTTCTATAAATGAGGTTGTTTGGTTGCATGCATGTTTGCCATTCACACACTAGAATGTGCACTGACATCTGGATGCATGAACATTTGCTAGCACATATCCATTTGCACCCCTTGGATGTTTTTGTATAAAAAAAAAACTACCTTAAAGATGTATTTACACAAACAGGTGGTGAGCAGCAACTTCTCGAGCATGATTGTGGATGTTTTTGTAGGGAAAAAAAAAACTACCTTAAAGATGCATTTACACAAACAGGTGGCGGGTAGAAGCTTCTCAAGCAATAGTCCCTGAAACCAGGCCGAATATACCCAAAATCAGTCCTATTCACAGCATGGTTGAGGAATAATCAAGAGTGAATCAAAGAGTTATTTCTGAGACAATAATCTCATCAATACATGGCATCTATTCACTTGGACAGTTCAATCAATCATGTGAAACTGTCCATTGAGTCCAATCTACAAAATGCAGAAGACAAGTCAATACTCATACCTAGAAATTAACAAAAAGAGAGACTATTTGAAAACATCTAAATCTTCAAATGCACAAAACACATCTATGACTGAATTGAAGCAGTGAGAGATGTTGGAAAACCGGTCAGTGGAAGCACCGAAGAAGATCAAACAATCACCACATAGACACACAAGCAATCAACGCAAAAGCAAACGAATTTTACGTGGAAAACCCTTGCGGGAAAAAACCACGGCACAAAGCGACACCTTCCACTATGAATTCAGATGATTACAAAGCTAGAACTACCCGAGTAGATCCCAAAGATGAACAAAGCACACAACCTCTCAATTCCTCTCTCCCAATAACACTAATTCCGTTTAGAACAGCTAAGTATTGCTTAGCATGAGGTCTAGCACGATTAGGAAACATATATATAAGAGGAAACCCGAAAATAGAAACAACTAGCGTGAAAACCGCACAACACTACAAGATCCGCAGACCGCAGACCGGTCGCACGACCAGTCGGGATCAGTCCAAAGAGTTCCATTGTCCACTGCCTCAACTCATACCTGTCCCCAGACCGGTCTGAGCAACCTGCGACCAGTCTGAGCTCTCAACGACTGGTCTGGCGACCGGTCTCAAAAGTGCCAAAAACGTCCAGAGAGTTTTGGTCTCAAAACTGCATAATCTGTCCACTGGCCGACCGGTCGGTGGACTCTGATCACTCACAGTAATGAGGCCTTCACAACAAGAGAGAGTGTGTGATAGAGAGAGAGAGTGACAGACAGGCACAAAGGAAAGAGGCATACCTGCAAGGGAGCGACGCTGAGGAGGGCAGCGAGAAATGGGAGAGGAGAATGTGTGAAAGTTAGTTGCTACTGCGAGTGGAAAGAGAGGGAGAGACTTAATACAATAGGGTTTTCGGGCGGGGGAGCCGATTTGGGGATTTTGGTTTCCCTCCATCCACGGTTTCGCCCACAAAGGATACGGTTTGGCTAGTGACGTTGGCACTGGCCAGTATCTAGTGGTTGATGCTCTTTGGTCCCCACCATGATGCGTTTTATCCACACTGTCCATCCATTTTTCCAGATCATTTTATGATTTGATCCCAATAATGCATTTCTAAATCTTAGGTGGACCATACTATAGGAAAACAATAATAATCGAATGTTCACCATTAAAATCCTCTTATGGCCCACTGTAATGTTTAGTTGACATCCAAACTGTTGATTAGGTCATACAAACCTGGACGAAGGGAAGAAATAAATATCAAGTTGATCCAAAACTTTTGTGGGCCCAACACATTTTTAATTGTGGACGTAGAATCAACACTGTTTACTGTGATGCAATCCACTTGAGATTCAGATCTTCCTCATTTTTTGGCTCATATCATAAAATGATATGGAAAAAACGGATGAACCACATGCATGAAAAACATACATAACTGTGGGGCCCACAGAGCACCGAGTAGGTCACTCACCAATCCTCGTCCATCTGAAATAAGGAGCGGATTAGCTGTTACTCGGGTCAACTCCTTAGTGGGTGTTACCCTAACCATTTTGGGCCCAGCTTGATGTATTTTCTGTATATCCACACCGTCCATATGTTTTTCCATCTTATTTTAGAAAGTGTTCCAAAAAATTGTATATATCCAAATTAGAAGTGGGCCATACCAATAAAAGAAAGTGATTAATAACCATTAAAAACTTTTAGTGGGCCACTAAAATTTTAGGTTAACCTGATCTTTCTAATTGCCCTTCATCCAGACCTTCTTAGCATTATTAACAGGTTGGATAGCAAATAAATATTACTAAAACCTTCCAATGGACCATTTGGAATTTTTAATGGTAAATTTCCTGTGATGCGGTCCACCTAAGATTTGGATCTACACTCTTTTTGGAATATCATCCTAAAACGGACGGGAGAAACAATTGGAAGACATGGATATAATACACATCATTAAGGTGGGCACCATGGTAAGGGTCGCACCATCTTAGGTGAGGCCAAGGCTCACTAAATCTGCTCTCAGATTAGTGCCACAAAACTTTTAGATCTAAATCTCAAGTGGTTCGTACCTTTTGGACCAATCATCAATATCTTCTTAACATTATCAACAAGTTGGATTGCAAATAAACATTAGCCAAAGTTTATTATGGGTCATATTTTATTTTTAATGGTGAGGCACTCAATTACTACTATTTCCTATGGTGTGGTCCACCTTAGACTTGAATCTCCACAATTTTTTGTATATCTTCATAAAATGGTGTAGAGAAACAGATCAATGGCGCGAATATACAACACATCATCAAGGTGGGACCCACTTAGGGATAACACCTACTAAATTGTGAGTTAGGTAACACCTAAGGCCCCACAAAATCTTGGTTTCTTTTTTTTTTTAAATCTCAATTCTTTTTTCAAAATCTTCATTTTTTTTTTAAATCTTAATTTTTCTCAAACTATGGTTATTTCTTTTAAACTTCTTAACTTTTTTTTTCATCAAAATCACAATTTTTTATGTGTATTAATGACGCCCATGGTGCGTTGCTAATACATTTGGTGCAAAAATTTTTAATACCTCGTTTTTTATCTACTACCCTAAAATGAGCTGACAAGATGGATGGACCGCATAGATAAAATGCATACATCATGGTGGGGCCCAACAGCACTGGGTTGGTGCTCGACCCGGGGTGTCGCAAATAATTATTTGTGCATTAATGATGCCCACAGGGCGTCGCCAATATCTTTGGCGCAAACATCTTTGCCAATATCTAACTTTTTTCTTTTAAAATTACAAGTTTTTTGAACTTCTCAATTCTCTTTCTCAAAAAGACACTTGTCTTTTCAAAATCATAGTTTTTTTTAGATAGTTTTTTTAATCTCAATTTTTTTATTAAAATTTTATTTTATTTTCAAACTTCTCTGTTTCTTTTTTTAAAACTGTTTATTTTTCCAATCTTCTCAAATTTTTTTTTATCAAATTTCTTAATTTTTTTCAAAATAGAAAATATCAATTTCTTTCTAAAAATCTCAAATTTTTTTCAAAATATAATTTTTTCCAAACTAATAAATTTTTTTAAAGTGCCAATTTTATTTTCAAATGCTAATGTTTTTCAAAATCACAATTTTTTTAAGCCTCTCAATTTTCTTCTTCAAAATGTCATTTTTTTTTCAAAATCTCAATTTTCGTTAAACTTCACAAGTTTTTTCAAAATATCAAAGTCATTTTTTCGAACTTCTCAATTTTTTTAAATCAAAATTCTTTTGAAAATCTTATTATTTTTTTTAAACTTCTTAATTTATTTTCAAGTACAAAATCTCAAACACTTTATAAAAATCTCAATTTTTTCACTATAACCTTAATTTTATTCAAACTTCTCAATTTTTTTAGAAAGCTAATTTTTTTTTTCAAAATGCAATTTTTTTTTAAATTTCAAATTTTCTAAAACATTGTCAATTTTTTATTTTATTTTTATTTTAAATTAAAATTCTTTTAAACTACTCAGAGGTACTTTTTCCAAACGTCAATTTTTTGTCGAAATCTCAATGTTTTCTTTAATCTTAATATTTTTAAAATATCTCAATTTTTGTTTATAAAGAATCTTATAAAAACATTTGTTTAACGACGGACCGAATCCGTCGGCAAATCCCGGCACGATAAAGCGCCCAAACTGCCATGAAAATTGATTCACTGTGCACCATTAGCGACGAATGTGAACCGTCGTTAAAGTAACCTATTTTTTAGGGAAAATCCATCGTAAATTAATGGTTTTGGTGTATTTGGGGGGACCGGAAGAAAAGAGGGACATTGGAAATTTTATTTCGAGTGGGGATTTTAAAAAGTTGGACGTTTTTGGACCATCGACTTTCTCGACGTTAATTTCAACTGTAATAATTCGACGGTCATTAGCAGTCGAATTTCGAATTTAGGCCTAAATTCGACAGCTTTAAACTGTCGAATTTTTCCGCTCATTAATTTCGACTGTAATACTTCGACGGTCATTACTAGTCGAATTTGAGGCCCTAAATTCGATATGAATTATCCTTTTGTAATTGGGAGAGATGGCTGAGTGGACACGGTTTAAGACCGTCGAATTCCTCCACGCGTTAATTTCGATTGTAATAATTCGATGGTCATTAGAAGTCGAATGTGAGGCCCTAATTCGACGGTTTAAGGCCGTCGAATGCTTGTGCACGCTAAATTCACCCGTTATGGATTTGACGATCCAAAACTGTCGAATTGCGTAGTCAAATTTAGTGTTTTTTTACGTAGTGGTTGTTGGAATCGAGCCGCACAACCAGTTCTGGCACGCTCACACACATCTCACATGCGTAGCCGAAGAATAGCGAGCAAAAAATCCAAGGCTCAAGTGGGCCACAACACAAGAAGAAGTGGTGGTAACGATTCTCACCATTGAAACTTTTCTATGGCCCACTATGGTGTTTATTTGCCATCCAACTTATTTATAAAGTTAAATAGACCTTGATGAAGGGAAAACACACGTATCAACTCTATCCAAAACTTCTATGGCCCCAAAAAGTTTTCTACCGTGAGAATTTAAAACTTCTGAAATAACATAGAAAAATGGGTGGACAGTGTGGATAAAACCCATACATCACGGTGGCCACTTGGAGCTCCTACCCGTTCCTAGTGGGCATGGATAGTAGGCAATCTGCGTCCTCCCGCGTGAAGACTGAAATGAGAAATGGTATGGAATTACGAGATATTAGTTGATAAAGCCCTGCCTTTCGACGTTAGCCCCCCTGGTTAAAACTTTTTATTTATTTGGCCTCCTGGGCACTATTGGCCTTTTTCCTGAACAAAAATGCCCCTCTACTAGCCATCCCTTTGTACAACTACAACAGAACGTGAAAGTCAAGAAGGCCTTTTGAGAATAGGGGTGTGGGCCCACTAAATCAATGATTAGGGCCACCCTTCGGCCGATCTAATCTGTTCACTTTACTAGGACAATCATGAGCCCATAGTAGTGTCATTTCAAAAAAAAATTGGAGCTTTCCATGGCCAACACCTACATTAACGCTATGAGTTAATTCTAAACTGTTTCCTTCGGTGTGGTCCATCCGTAATGAGTTTTGCCCTCAAACTTAGACAGATGGTATGCAATTAAAACTTCATTCATATGGACGGCTTGGATATTCTTTAAGAGCAGTGGGCCCCATATAAGATGTGAGATTGGTTCAATAGATGGGTCCCTTGTGCATGAAAGGTCATTTGACTATTGGGACTGTTGCCACCTCAGTGGGACCCACTCCAGTAAGCTTGATCCGGTGTGCATCCGGCATCATTCCCTCCATTTTGGTAAGCTTCTAAGAATTTTTCTTTTAAAATTTTTTGCCACAATCTCCGATGTAGAAGCTATGGTGGCAAAAGGTATGTTTAGGTTAGAATAATAGTGGCTTTTTTTGTTGTTGGTAGGTATCCAATGATGAAAGTTTTTGAAATGGAGGAGGGTGTGGTGGTTCTCTTTATAATTTTTTTTTATGGGTATGAAAGGTAAGAGCTTGTAATAGAGATAAATTTTTTAATGAAAGAATGTTGAAATGGATGAATTTTGAAATGAAAGAATTTTGTAATGGATGAATGTGATGAATTAATGTTGAAATGAATGAATGGTGTACGGGATGAATGTTGTAGTGGAAGAATGTTGAAATGGATGAACGATCATAACTATCATATATAACTCCATGTGGGTTGCAAATCTCATGCCAATGGGCCCACTTTTGGGTAGTCAAATTGTGTCCAAATGAGATGATTCCAAAGCCATTTGAAAGTTCATCAAATTACCTTTCGAACAAGTACAAGATCACCCAAATTGCATATGTAACGAGAAAGTTATGACTATTTTCATTAGATCTACGAACGATGGTGAGTATCGACGAACAACAATGACTTTGGGTCCATGTTTGAACAATCAAATGATGTATAGGTGATTCTAAAGCCATATGAAATTTCATCAAATTACCTTTCCAACAAGTACAAGATCACCTAAATCAGACCTGTAACGAGAGAGTTATAACCATTTTCGCCGATAGACAACGACCATCGTCTATGGACATTGAGTATCGACAACGGTCAGTGACACTACAAGAAAATAGGCCTTTAGCCACACTTTTTTAACCTCACTCCAAAAATTTATGGCTAAATGTGCTTTTTCGCCTCAATTGGTAAGAAGCGGAGGCTAAAAGTCTCTATTCCACATCAGTTGGTAATAAATTGAGGCTAAAAGTATGCTATTTTGCCTCAATTGTTAGGATACCGAGGCTTAGCCTCATTTGGTAAGAAACTGAGGCTAAAAGTCTGATATTTTGCCTTAGTTGGTAAGAAATGAGGCTAAAAAGTCTTTTTAACCTCAGTTGTTAGGAAACTGAGGCTAAAAGTTCATTTTTTTCACTTCTATTGTTAAAGAACCAAGGCTAAAAGTCCGCTTTTTGCTAAATTACTAAGGAACCGAGGCTAAAAGTCTATTTTTCACCTCAATTGCAAAATAATCGAGACTAAAGTCTTCTTTTCCGCCTCTATTGTAAAGGAACCAAAGCTAAAATTTGTTTTTTCGCCTCGGTTACAAAGGAACCGAGGCTAAAATTTGTTTTTTCGCCTCGGTTACAAAGGAACCAAGGCTAAAAGTTCACTTTTTCGCTGTTTTTTTTTTTTCCTCGGTTGCAAAGGATTGAGGCTAAAAGTCTTTTTTTTTTTTTTGCATCAGTTGCAAAGATTGACTTTTAACCTCAGTTGTAAAGGAACTTAGGTTAAAAGTCTACTTTTTCACCTTGGTTACTAAGGAACTGAGGCTAAAAGTCCGCTGATTCGCCTCGGTTAGTGAGAAACCAAGGCTAAAAGTTTACCATTTCACCTCAGTTGGTGAGAAACCAAGGCTAAAAGTCTACCATTTCACTTCAATTGATAAGAAACCGAGGCTAAAGACCACTTTTTTGTCTCAATTTGTAAGAAACTGAAGTAAAAAATTCACCTTTTAGCCTCAGTTGTTAGGAAATCGTTGTTAAAAGTTCATTTTTTTTTTTAACCTCGATTACTAAGGAACTGAGGTTAAAAGTCCGCTATTTTCACATTGGTTGGTGAGAAACCAAGGCTAAAAGTCTACCATGTCGCCTCAGTTGATAAGAAATTGAAGCTAAAAGTCTACCATTTTGCCTCAGTTGGTGAGAAACTGAGGCTAAATGTCTATCATTTTGCTTCAATTGTAAGAAATTGTGGTCTAACCTGTTAGTAAGGTCACAAACACCTAGATAAAGAGACCACATAAATATCATCTTGATCCAAAGCTTTCATGGCCCACAGGAAGCTTTTAATGATCAATCACCACTGTTTCCTATACTATGGCCCATCTGAGATTTGGAACTGCTTCATTTTTTGGATCATGCCCTAAAATGAACTTTCAATACTAATGGAAGGCATGGATGTAGTCACATACATCACAGTGGCCCCAAAATCAGGCGTCCCACCCACCTCAATGGATCCAGGGTCTCACCTAATCTGCTCCCCTTATTTTATTTTATTTTCCTCCGCTATAGAGAATGGGAGCGGATTAGGTGTTACCGGTAACTGCTTAGTGGGTGTTACCCTTACTGTGGAGCCCACCTTGATTTTTTGTTATATATCTATGCCGTTCGTCCGTTTTTGCCACCATTTTTAGGATGTGGTCCAAAAAATTAAGCATATTCACATATCAGGTGGACCATACATAGGAAACACTAGTGATTTAGTTCCTGAGCATTAAAAAGTCCAAAGGGCTCATCATAGGGTTTGCTTAATGATTATTATCCATCTAAACTTTTCAAAATGCCAAGAAGACATTGATGAAAGCAAATTAAAAAGATCAGCTTAATTTAAAACTTTTATAGCCCATAAAAAGTTTTTAATAGTCGTTCATCCCTTTTTCCTAGTGCAATGGTCCACCTGAGTTTTGGATCTTCTTAAGATTTGGGATCTCATTTTAAAATGAGGTGAAAAAACAGATGGATAGCATTGCTGAACAAAAAAAATACATCAATATGACCCCACACGGTTATGGTAACACCCACTAAGCTGTTACCAAAGCCGCTCGTGTAGATAACATGTACCTGATCTGACTTCCGCGCTCTCTCTATATTTCCATTTCCTGCGGAGCAGATTAGGTGAGACCCTGATCCACTGATGTGGGTGGGACCCCTGACTTTGGGGCCACTGTAATGTATGTGACTACATCTACACCGTTCATCTGTATTGAAAGTTCAATTTAGGGAATGATAAAAAAATGAAGCAGTACAAATCCCAGATGGGCCATAGTACATGAAACAGAGGTGATTGAGCATTAAAAGCTTCCTATGGGCCACAAAAGCATTGGATCAAGGTGATATTTATGTGGTCTCTTCATCTAGGTATTTGTGACCTTATCAACAGGTTGGATGGTAAATAAACATGCCCGTGGAATCCATGAAGTTTTTAATGGTAGAGATTCAATCACGACTGTTTCTGTAGTGTGGTCCACCTAAGATTTGAGTCAGCTTCATTTTTTGGATAAAACCCTAAAATTAGATTTGCAAATGGTTGGACGGTGTGGATTTAAGACATATACATCACTGTAAGCCCCACAGTCAGGGGTCCCACCCACATCGGTGGATCCGGGGTCTCACCTAATCCGCTCCCTACTTCCTGCAACTTCTCTTCACATATTCCTCTTCCATCTCTCTCGCTCGCCCGTCCGTCCACCGATTCCGCATCGCAGCTGTCAATCATGTCGGCCAAGGACTGTGGCAACCACAAGAAAAAAGAAGCTCCATCGCGGGCTTCCTGACCTTCATTTCAATCCTGACCTTCATTTCAAGATCCTGGTGATCTGGCTAGTCCTAAGGACTACCAAACCACGGTTCTCCCTCCATGACGTGACGATCTACCAATTCAACGTGACCAGCCCAACATCCTGTCCACGATCCTCCGGGTCACTCTCTCCTCCCGCAACCCCAACGATCGGATCGGCATCTAATACGGCAAGCTCGACTTCTACGCCTCTTACCGTAGGTCACGCTCCCTAGCGTAATACTACCCCATTTCCCCCTTCTATCCCTGTAGTTTGGCTTGTTGCCCTTTCCCCACAGGGCCGGGGGCCCCTACTTTTGGCATTGGGTTTCTTTTGGTTATTAATGGAATTGGGCATCTTCTTTATTAAAAAGAAAGAACGAAAAGAAGAAAAGAGAGGCATTTATTAAAAGAGAGGGAAAAAGGTGTCGGAATCGGGCATCTTCTTAAGGAAGAAAGGAAGGAAAGAAAGAAAAGCATTTCTTAGACAGACAAGAAAGAAGGGACCGTCTGGAACGGGGGCGAATTACGTGTTAGCCGGGGAGCAGCTAGCCTACCGATATTTTGTCGTCCATCTGTTCTTATAGCCCATTTGATGACGGGGTTCTAAAATTTATGCAAATCCAAATCTAAGGTGTACCATAACACTGGAAACAGTGGTGATTGGGTGCCCCACCATTAAAAATTCCAAAGAGGCTATCTTAAGGATTTAGTAATGTTTATTTTTAATCCAACCTGTTGATAATGTGAAGAAGACCCGGATGAAAGGAAAATATAAAGATCAAAATATAAAGATCATCTTGATCCAAAACTTTTGTGGCCCACAAAATGCTTTTAATGGTCATTCATCACTATTCTTAGTAATATGGTCCATCTGAGATTTGATCTTTTTAGGGTTTGGTATCACTTCATAAAATGAGATGAAAAAACAGATGGACTACGTGGATATGTAAAAAATATATCAAGATGGCCCCCACACGGATAGGGTAACACCCACTAAGTTGTTTCCAGGTAACAGCTAATCCGCTCTCGTCTAGGACGCGGTTCCATACCCATCTATTTGGTGCACTGTGGGGGCCAACATGATGTATCGTCCGTCCATTTTTTTAGCCCATTTTAGGGCATAGCAAAAAATTGAGGCAGATCCGAATCTTAGGACCACCACACCACTGGCCACAGGAAAATAGTGGTGATTGAACGCCCATTGCTAAAAACTTCCCGGACCCGCGATTTTCTTTTTTTATTCATCGAAACCTTTTGATTAGGTTTCCCTTGACTGAACGAAGGAAAAACACAAAATTCATCATTATTCAAAAGTTTTGTGGGCCACACAATGATATATGTGTTCTATCCATGCCGTCCATCCATTTTTATAGCTCATTTTTGGGCAGTATCCCAAAAATGAGGCAGATCCAAATCACAGGTGGACCACACTACAGGAAACAGTGATGATTGAATGCCCACCATTATTGTGGGCTACCTGAGATTTAATGGTGGATGCTCAATCATGACTGTTTTGTAGCGTGGTCCACCATAGATTTAGATCTGCCTCATTTTTAGGCTCACGCACTGAAATAATGACCCAAAATAGGTGAACAGAGTATAAAATTCATACATCATCGTGAGCCATAGGGCTTTTCTAGCACGAGGGAGATCTAAGAAGTTTAATCCTAAAGCTAGGTGGGGCCCACCGTGATGTTTTTCAAAACTCCACTCAACCCATCCATTTTGCTAGAACATATTAGGACATATGCCCAAAAAGAGGCAGATCTATAACTCAACTGAGCTGATGGAGAGGAAACAGTGTGAATTGAACATCCACCGTTGAAACATTCTTGGGCCACAAAAGTTTTGAATCCTAGCCGACCTCATGGGAACGCTGTGTGGGTCCCACTGTGATGTGTATCTGACATCCGCACCATGCATTTGGTGGGTCTCCTATTGGTTATGGGATATCCCAAAAATCAGCGTTGTCCGGAACTCAAGTGGGTCATACCAATTAAAACAGTGCAAAATCATGCCTATAACATCTAAAAGCACTTGTTGGGGCCCACCTGAGTTTTAGGGTTGAAACTTGGTGTGACCCCTTGTTTAAGTGAGACGCAGACAATTGATGGGCTGGATTTCTCAAACACATCTCAGTCGATACTAAAAATGGTCAATGGTTGGATATCCATTCTTAACTGTTGTCTATGGTGTGGCCCACCCAAGTAATGGATTGGCCTGAATTTTAGGCCCGTGGCCCACTACGGAATGGTGGATCTGATTGATGGTGTGGATGTCAAATACACACCAGATGCACACCACAGTGGAGCCAACACAGCTTGACCTCGGCGCATAATACCTTTTTCCCACACACACACACACACATATATATATATATATATATATATATATATATATATATGGGAAAAAGCTCAGGTTGGATTGATTTGAATAGAAATTCAAACCAAACCAAGCCTAGGAGTCAAGCTCATTTAAAAAAACAAATCAATCTCAAACGAGGGTAATACTAGCTCGGCTCGGATCAATTCAGCTTGGTTTGATTCAGCTTGATTCGGCTTGTAGATTGTATGCACATTGTTTCCTGTAGTGTGATCGACTTGAGATTTGGATATGATTCACGAGGGTAATACTAGCTCGGCTCGGATCAATTCAGCTTGGTTTGATTCAGCTTGATTCGGCTCATAGATTATATGCACATTGTTTCCTGTGGTGTGATCCACTTGAGCTTTGGATATGATTCAATTTTGGGATCATGTCTAAAATGATATGTAAAAATGGGTAGACGTCGTGAATAATACATATGCATGATGACGTGGATAATACATAATACATATACATGAATGCACAATGTTTCCTATGGTTTGGTTGACTTGAGCTTTGGATATGATTCAACTTTGGATCATGTCCTAAAATGATACGTAAAAACAGATGGGAGCTAGACGTGGATAATATATATACCTGATGGTGGGCCCATAAAGTTTACTCAGTATGCTAAAGTGGGATTCAAATTGGCTAGTGACCTCAACACCGACCACGTAGCTGGTGTCAAAACTCTGTGGGCCACCATGATATATGTGTTTTATCCAATCGTTCACCAAAATTTTCAACTCATTTTACAGTATGAGACCAAGAATAAAGAAGATCCAAACCTCTAATTGACCACAACACAAGATCTAAACCCTTGTTCGAATTTAGCTTGGTTAAGCTCAGGTCGGATATTTCGACCAAGCCTAACCAAGCTTAAGCTTGTATAATCGGGACCAAACCAAGCTCAAGTAGTAGGGATAGGCTCAAAGCTCGGCTTGTGTAAAGCTCGAATAGGAGGTGTCACATAAACAAGCCAAACCACACTTGGGTCAAACTAGTTTCAGCTCGGCTCGTGTACAGCTCTACAACCCAATAGGGATGACCTTATGAACTGTATGGATGGCATATAAACATTGTTGTGGACCTTAAGGAGGTTTCAACAATAGGCATTTCCCTACCAATTTTTTCCTTGTCATGCGGCGTACTTGAGTTTTCAACCTATCTCAATTTTTGGCCCATATCCTAACATGATCGGGCAAAACAGATGATTAGGTGTTCTCATGAATATTATGATGGGCTCCACTTAGCTTTCTAGGGCAGGAAGCTCTGTGCGTTTGTCTGGATATGACCCTGCTAGACTCAATGTGGTAGTGAAACCGCCACTAGCCACCTCAGCAGTGGTCCACTTTGGAAAAGCTCTGTAGGCCCCACCGTGTTCCATGATGTATTTGTTTTATTGATCCATTTTGGGAGCTCATTTTAGGACATGAGCCAAAAATGAGGTATATTCAAATATTGGGTGGACCACACTACAGAAAACAGTGGTGATTGAATTCCCATCATTAAAAACTCCTACCATTAAAATGTTCCTAGCGCCCACTATAACGTTTATTTGCCATCTACCTATTGATTGGGTCAACAGACCTGGGTGCAGGGGCGGAGCCACGTAGGGGCGAGGGGACTTGCCCCCCCTGAGTTTTTTTTTTTTTTGGTTAGTCATGCAACGGCGACGCTGCCAACGCACCTCCCTGTTAGCTGCCCCTCCTCAGTTCATGTGGTGTGGTCCAGTTGAGGCTTCCATCTATGGGATTTTTCATCTCTTGTACAAAAATAAACAAGTGAAATAGATAGACGTTGTGGATTGATCAAAAACTTGATGGTGGGCCCTACATAACTTTCAGCGCAACCCCTCAAGAAACGTCCTATTGCGAACCACTTTGACAAGAAATAGCAAAAATATCGGGGGAGCGGATTAAGTGAGACTCCGGATCCACCAAGGTGGGTGGGACCCCTGACTGTGGGACCCACCGTAATGTATCTGACTACATCTATGCCATCCATCCATATTGGAATCTAACTTTAGATCATGAACCTGAAAATGAAGTAAATCCAAATCACAGATGGACCATAGTACTGGAAACCGTGGTAATTGACTGTTAAAAAATTCTCATGGGTTATAAAAAATTTGGATCAAGATGATACTTGTTTGGTCTCTCCATCTAGATATTTGTGACCTTACCAACGGGTTGGACGGAAAATAAACATTCCGGTGCAATCCATGAAGTTTTTAATGGTGGGGATTTAATCACGACTATTTTCTGTTGTGTGGTTCACCTGAGAGCTTCATTTTTTGGATCATGCCCTAAATGAGCTTTCAAGATGGTTGGACGGCGTGGATTTAAGGCACAAAAAACACTGTGATCCCCACAGTCAGGGGTCCCACCCACCTCGATGGATTCGGGGTCTCATCTAATCCGCTCTAAATATCGAACGCTCATTCGCCAGCAAGGTAAGTGACGTCACCTAGTTCTATAGGTCCCACCATGATGGGTGTTTTGTATCCACACCGTCCAACCATTTCGACAGATCATTTTATGGCTTCAATCAAAGAACGGGGCAGATTTACAGCTCAAATGGACCCCACCACAGAAATGGTGGGGACAGTAGTGCCCACTTTTGAAACCTTCCTAGAACCTACCATGATGTTTATTTGAGATCCAACCTGTTTATAAGTTCACACAGACACTGATGAAGGGAAAGCATAAATATCAGTTTGATCTAAAAGTTCTGGGGCCTCCTCCCAAAAGATTTTTAATGGTAGGTGTTGAATCTCCACTTTTTTTGTGGTGGGGTTCACTTGAGCTTTGGATCTAGCTCATTCTTTGGCTCGTGTCCTAAATTGATCTCTTCAAATGGATGGATAGTGTGGATACAGAACATACATCATGGTGGACCCCACAAAACTTTGTGACATCACTTAGTAGCCAATCTTGCTACTCAACGGACGCAGATTTCTTGGCAGGAAGTTACTGTGCTGGGAACCTAGATGGGGCCCACTGTGATGTTTGTGAGAAATCCATCCCATTCATCTGTTTTATGAAATCTTTTTAGTATTTGTGACAAAAAATGAGCTGGATCCATGACTTAAGTGGTCCAAAAACATGAGGATCAAACGCCCACAGTTGTTTGTTGACTCCGGGAGTTTTCAACGGTACCAATTTCCCTACCCACATTTTCTTTAGTGTGGCCCACTTTGAGTCTTGGATCTGGCTCATATTTTGCCGCGTGTCCTAAAATGATTTCCATAAGATGGATGGACGAGGTGGATTTCTCACAAACATCATAGTGGGTCCCACCTATGTTCCTAGTGCGCAGGAACTCTATACGAAAGGCTCGACGTCCCTACTCAACCTGGCCGCAATAGCTAATTCGCGGAAATCTCCCTCTTGCGAAGAGAAACCTTCACCCTCTTCATCGAGATGAACTCTATGCTAGTAAGAAAAAAAAAAAAAAAAAAAACTCATTCATTAATCCAAACTCAAGAGAGTGAGTTTTTTAAGAATTAAGAAGACCAAAACCTAGAGAAAGAGGGGGGTTTCTAAGAAGGCCAAACCCTAGCTTTTTCTTTTTTTATTATTCTAATAAACGAATGACAAAAGGAGAGATTTTATTTCATCTGGAGTTTTAGAAGATCTCAAAAAGCATTCCTCTAATCACGTAAGTTTTATTTCATATGATCATTTTCTCTCTTTTTTATTTATTTTTTAATTTTTTTATACGTTGGTTTATATATGTGCTTTGATCAAGGTATGAAAAAAAAAAGGACCATTATTCTACTTTTTATGTGGGTTTTTCTTACATCATTGATTTCTCTTTGATATTTGTATTTTCCATTAATTCAAATCATAGACTTTTTATCATTGCTTTATGCTTGTGCCTTTCCCCCCCTTGGGTGAAGGTAAAATACAAATGTCCACTTGATCTAAAACTTTTGTGGCCCTTAGGATTCCAAAGAAATGCACTAGAACCAACTGAACTATATGGTTCGTAAAAGTCATGTTTTATAAAGAACATGAAGAAAAACAAATGACCCAAACACAGTTATAAAGCGTCAAAACCTTCCATCCTTGTGATTTACCATCTCTCAATATGTTGTTTAGCTGTGGATGTTATGGTTAGTGGTGGTGACACGAGTATATATGCTTACTTGTACTATAGGATCCACCCGGAGGCTGCATCTATATATGCTTTTGGTTGGTGAGGGTTTGCCAATTTGCTGGCATTTGGATGTACCCAATTTGAAAAGGATAAAATTCAGTCCAGGCCTGGCCTAGGCTGCTTCAAATTGTTTCCTGGCCTGACCCAGGAGCAGAGTACCTGCTATCAAGCCCAGCCTACAATATAAGAAGATGGTCTGAGATTGGTCCACAGGCCTCAACATCGGTCTTTGCCATGTTGTTAGGTCTTCTATGACAGTTTGCTATTAGGCCTTAAACTCAGGCCTGAGACGGATGGAACTTGTACGGTGAGTTGTGATTCCGACTATTCGCAACACGAATAGTGATTCTGACTACAAGATCAAAAGAAAACCCTCAGAAAGCTGAAGATCTGAGAAACATTCCGACTACAAGATCTCATGATGGCGGAAGCACAGGGATGGACACTCTCAGAAAATGCAAGAACCTAAAGGATTTCTTTAGCATTTTTGTAGGGAATTTGTCATTTAACATCAAGACGGATGATATTAGGGCTCGGGCAATTTGGGGATCTATCAGACGTCTTCATTCCGTGTTTCAAGGGCTCTGGAAGAGGGAGAGGGTACACTTTCATCAGATTCGCGACGGAGGGAGAAGCCTTAGCAGCTGTAGACTTTCAAAATGGAAGGATCCTTAGCGGCTGGAAAATGAATGCCAGCCTCGCACATCGATCCAAGATCTTCGTTAGCAAGAGAGGAACAGAACAAGGGAAGAGAAGACCCTAAGCATCGTCGCTCCAATGAGAACCCTCCGGCGGTAGCTAGAAGCATGCTCTCAGTGTCGAAGCAAAGGCAGGAAGGTGATGGAGGGTGGCCAGCAGAGGCATACTCCCCCCTTTCTGATTTCATGTCATTCGCAGACGCCCTTAAGGCCCAATGCCCTCCTCCCCCTCCGTTGGGTAAATCTTTCATTGTGGTCCCTAAATGGGTTTCAGATAGACGTAGAGTTGAGCTTGCCAATTCGCTTCTGGGGGAGGTGAGGGATACACATGACGAGTCAACTCGACTTCTGAAGGTGGTGGGATCGTCACCCTTTGGAGCACAAATAAGTGTGATAGCTAGATCTTAGAAGTCGGAATACCTCCTGGCTTTCAAATCCAGAGCGGCAGCAGTGGCGTTCTCAAAGGACACTGTTCTTCATCAACTGATGACCATCTCTAATGTTCGGCCTTGGAAGCCCTCATTGATTAATGGCTCCCAAAAGGGGTATTTGGATTCGAATTGAGGGCATTCCTCTTCATGTGTGGAGTGAACTGACTATTAGCTGCATGATTAAAAATCTCAAATCTTTTTCTCGATTTGCTTTCCAAGGTCTGCATACGCTAAGACCACTTGCGTGTGAAGCCTTGCTCATCTACAAGAAAGCGCACGTGCCAATACAGAGCAATGGTATAATACACAAGCTCTCAATTAGGTAAGCACGAAGTTTGAATGTTTTGGACCATGAATCAGGTTTTTTAACTTCCAAAACTGTTTGGCAGCTCATTTGTCTTGTACATAACGGCTCACTTGAGGAGTGAAACGGCCTTTTTTTTAATCACAAGAGATAGCAGGTGTGGCTCAGCTGGTGGAATGCTCACATGTTGCACAGACTCCACATTGGCATGTGTAATTGCGTGGGATGAACAAGAGTCTATTCACGTTTGGGTGCAACAAACCTGTGCTTTCTGATGCCATACTCTACTAATCCTCTGTCCAAACCTCAGGTGATATTTCTTCCAACAAAAGAAGCCAATCCCTCCTTCCAAACACATCCATATTTACAGAGAGAGAGAGAGAGAGAGAGAGAGAGAGTGAGTTATAAATGCACTAGTTGGTATTCACATAGCCTATCTATATCATCCATTACATCAGAGACTAGCATTGTTTAATTATTCTAACCATATTGTTAGTGGTACATCAACAAACATTAGAAGACAGATCAATGATTCACATTCATAAGGGAAAAGAACATCAATTGGACAGACCCATTGGATTGTACCTTTCTCTTTTCTTTTTCCACCAAAAGAACCTCATCAATTGGACGGACCCATTGGATCATACTTTTTCTCTTTTCTTTTTTCGCTAAATCCATAGTAGGAGTCACTGGATAAATACCTCATCAGCCATCAGACTAAGGGTGGGTGTCCTTAAAATTCTGCTAAAATCTCTGTTTTCTTGAACAACAGGATAAGGGAAGTGACCCTTGATTTTTTTGAGGCCCACCATGATGTGTATATTAACCATTAGATGTGCAATCCAACTTCAGGCCCAGGACTAAAAATTCAGGCTGATCCATTGTCAGATGGGCCACACCAAAGGAAACAGTTGGTAGAGATATGTCCACTCTTTATTTTTACCAGGCCACCTGGATGATTATATGAAACCCACTCTAACCATTAGACGACACTAAAATTTATGCCTGGGCCCAAACATCAGGACCATCCAAAGAAAGGAAAAGCAAATGAACCAAATACGCTCATAAAGTGTCTTCCCATCCTCGTGTTATACCAATATCCCTCAACATGTGTTATGGTTAGTGGTGATGAATGGAGGCTTGATCTATACATGTTCTTGGTTGGTGAGAGGGTGCCAGTGTGCCCACTGGGTAATTGAATATCATTTCAGGCCCAATCCCACGAACTTAGTCCAGGCCTGGGCGGCCCTTAGCAGGAAATATTTTGCTAAATATCTCACAACCTACTAAACTAGGCTATTTATCAATTAATCAGGCCGTAGGGTTGCACCCGGTCTGGCCTGAGCTGCTTCACATTGTTTCCTGTCCTAATCGTATGAACAGAGGACCTGATTGTAAGCCCAGCACACAATATAGCAAGATGGTCTGAGATTGGTGCACAGGCCCCAACACCCGTCTTTGCCAAGCTGTTTGATTTTCAAGAAGGCCAAAAGCAAACCCCCTGCACAATCGGCTATTGGTTTGGAGGGCATATAAACATCATGGTCAGATCTAGAATGGTTTCAACAGTGGGGTGGACGTTTCCATTCTCACCATTTCCTGTCGTGTGGCCCCACCTGAGTTTTGAATCTGCCTGAATTTTGACTCCTGTCCTATTGTGAGCTTGAGAAACTGATGGACAAAGTGAATTTCTCACAAGCATCTCTGTGGGCCACACATAGCTTCCCCTCATAGGGAGCTTCCGAGTCGGAAGGGGGACAGGCAATTAGCATCCAATGTAAAAATCTATGTTTCACCAAAAATCTGTTATTTTGGCTTCTATGGATGGGAACTTTTTTTTTTTATTATTTTTTTTCATTTTTTTTATTTTATGTCTTGGAAACGTCAGTCTTAATCTCATACAGAAGGGTCCTGACAACTTGAATTCTGCTGGCTCTAGAATTTTCAACAAAACAACATAATTAAACCTCCATTTAAGAAATCTTCTTCTAAGAAATGAATTTCCATGGAGAAATACTTTCTCAGAACCCCTACATAAGCGAATCGAAAAGATCCCTAAGGTAGAAAGGGTGATGCCATTCTCTTCGCATATTGTGTGATGCTCTATCAAAACCAATATAGATCTTTTACTTGACCCATAAATGTTACTATTGAGCCGCATATCTTGATAAGTCCACTGATTTCATGGACTCCATCATGGGCACGAGGTATGCCATAATATTTCTTTTATCAGATAATCCTAGTAAATCAATGAAAAGTAGCAGCAGCCAATGGTCCAGAGTTAACATGCATGACGGATGCAGGAGCTTTTAAGGGTATCTCCCATCCACCAAGGGACACACGATATGATTAATTTGGATCGGTGGAGAAATGACACCAATGATCCTTTTATCAGCCCAAGCATTTTAGTTTCTTTCCTAAATTTGTTTTAGCTTAGTGGGGATATGGTACATCTTCCACACTAATACTACTCTAAAGAAACACTTAAATGACATGTTAGTCATAACTGACAATGAGGAATGAGGTGGTGGGCTAAGTGCATGGAAATTAAACCTTCCCATGAACATAGTTAAATTTGGACTTGTTGACATTCGCATTTAGGTTGGGCTGTTGGACATTACTATGTTTCGATGTTTCTATATATCTTGTTGGTGGTGTATCAACGGATATTTGAAAGTAGAGCAATGTTTTACATTCATCAGGCAAAACAACATAATATTTTAGTGGGACTCACTGGATGAATACTTCCTCGAATTACTCTGGTGGATAGTCCAATTGCTGAAGCACTTCCATTGGATTGTGATGGCAATTTGAAAAGAGTTGAATAAAATGCCTTAGCAACTAACATCTGTATATCCCAAAAGTATTCTTATTATAATAAGATAATGTGTCTGTCTTATTACATTCATGATACAATCTTCCTTTGAATAACATGAAATAAACATAGAAAAAGAAAGATATCTTTCCATGGATTCACCATCAATACAAGCACACCCCTAATACAAGACTAAATGTACCTAAAGCTTGTTAAGGAAAGTATTCAACAAACTTAATTTATCTTGAAATCTTTCTCAATATAACTCCCAATAATATCTTAGTAATGATTGAGGTAAGACGGACCTTCACCTGACAACTATGACCCAACTTGTTTGTATCGGTGAAACCTAACCCCAAGATATAAGCCCTTGATTGCATGCATTTCCGTGACAACATCTTTCATTGCCATTCGTTGTCTTGGAAATTCTGCAGAACACAGCACACCAATTCTGATCATTGAAAGCAAGCAGTCATGCATTGTACCTCGTGTTGATATGATTTCCGCTGCCTTGAGTAATTTCGGCATCTTCTAAGAGAAATGGATCCACAATCTGCATTACTCATTCAGGAAATGCCAACTTAGCAAAATGATGAAGGCTTAGATTGTCTTTAAATATGTCATCAATTGGCCCCTTTCCGGTTATCATCTCCAATAGAAAGATCCCATAGCTGTAAACATCTCCTTGTGTAGATGCTTTAATGCCCAAGGCATACTCTGGGATTTAGACATTTTACATTTGAATGTAAACAACTACTAAAAGACAAATAAAATTAAAGGTTGATTTTTAAGAGAGGGGGATTTAGATATATCACATTTGAATGTAAACAACTACTAAAAGACAAATAAAATTAAAGGTTGATTTTTAAGAGAGAGAGAGAGAGAGAGAGAGAGGGAGAGGGAAAATTTAGTCCGTCCGTGATTCAGGTGGGCCATGCCAAGAAAAACAGTTTGGAGCATGAGCTTTGCCTTGTATACTGTTTCCAATCATGTGTCCACCTAAATCACGGATGGGGCCAGGTATTGAACCATGGGCCTAACATGGGGCGATGCACATAATGGATGGGGTGGATTTCACATTAACACCATGGTGGGGCCCACTTGAGCTGCCTACCCATCCTCAAATGTGACGTGAAATAACTCTTATCTCTATTAATGGGAATGATCACACACAACTAGTTGTATGTCTGACTAGTTGGTGTGTGGGGCCCACCATGGTATTTGTGTGACATCTTTCCTGTCCATTTAGGTAATCCCACCATGAAAATGGCATGCCTAGAAAATGACGGTTAGAAGATTACCAGCATTGGACATTCCATCTACAAGAGTAGCCCACATGACCATAAGAAGGATCAGGCCAAGGCAACACACTTGCTAGACTACACCTAAAGAACCAGCCTCAGTCATTAGTGGGGCGTACTAAAACCTAAGCCATTCAATAGTTGGGATCCACTACAGAAATACCAGACCAATATAGTAAGAAGATCTTCTAGACCGTCTAGAGATACGTGCATATTGGGGTCTATCCAACAATTGTTGAGACAGATTCTAAAGTGATAGTGGAAGCGGTTTCCAATCCTCAAGCCTCCAGAACCTGGAACATCTGGTACCAGTTGGGGCAAATCCTGAACAAGCGTCTGTCCCTTAATCTACAATTTACCCATATTCTTCGAGAGGGAAATTCATGTGCGTATGGGCTAGCTAAGATGGCTACAATGAAGGCCCTGACAAGCTATGTCGGAATAGATAAAAAAAAAATCCCGAGGTTCATTAGGGGGAGTCTAGCTTTGAATAATGCAGGGCTTGGCGCAGTGCAGAGTAAGTAAAATTCCTTTTTGGAAGGGACAGGGAGGTCGGGCCAATAGCTCCCCTGCTTAGGCCCTTAGGACTTTGGGACATGGTTTGGTTGTTTTGTTGTTTACTTTGCGTGGATGGGTGCATATTATACGTGGTTCCCCAATCTTCTTCTGGGGTCCACCTGAATGTACATTGTTGTTGACATGGAATGAATTTTCCATTTTTTTTTTTAATGTTCCATTAATCAGCCACACATGCAAAAGTTTGAAAGCTTAGACAATTATGACTAGTTTTTCATATTTAAGGTGAACGTGGCTGGTTACACAGGTCTACCTATTCCAAACGGAAGCATAATGTTATCCCATTGCAGTTTTTAAATGGTCTCAACTAATGGATGGCTCTGATTTTCCACGGTGGCACATGTTCCAATTTCTCTTTTCTCCCTAGTGGTACTTCTAGCAAGCCAAGGGATCACAAGGCCGAGCCTGTTGGGTGCGTTTCACACAAACCTTCGGATCTCGCCCCCCAATACACTAGAATTATGGACTATGCTAATGCAATAATCAAGAATAAACATCAATTACACGAACACAAAGAGTTTTTACGTGGAAAACCCTCAAAAGAGGTAAAAACCACGGGACCTAGTCCAGATCAACAATCCACTATCTCAGGGAACTGTTACAACCGATCACAAGCACACACCGCTTGGATCAAACTTCTTCACCCACGCAGGGATGGATAAACAACAAGAGAATAGTAAAGGAGAAACGATCTCACCGATCCCGAGGACGTAGAAGCGCTGAGACGACCGTTGCGCAGAAGAACCCTTCTTCAAGCAACTTCTCCCTTCTACAAGCTTCCTCTTTCTCTCTCTTCTCTTTCTCTCTTCCTCTTTTTCTCTCTTTCTCACCTTAGACATGTTAGCAACCCAATGGGATGCCCTAATCCCGTTTTGGAGCGCTTAAGTACCAAAAACGGAACAATTAGAGCCAGATTAGGAAACTGCGTACAAGCAGTTCGCGTCGGGTCGGGCGCCCGGTCACCAGACCGTCGGGCGCCCGGCCAACTAAAAAACAGTCCAGCAATGTACATGAGAAAAAACTGAATTTCGGGCGGCCGGACCAACATGGTCGGGCGCCCCGCCGGGTCATGGGGCGCCCGGTCACAAAAAACGTGGGGCGCCCGGAAATCGCCAAAAATATCCAGCAGCAAACTGCCTATTCTGGAGTAATTCCGGTCGCCCGGCCACAATGAGGCCCGGGCGCCCGGCCACTCCCAGTCCACCTTCTCTCTCCTCGTGTTGAAGAGGAAAACTCCATCAAATCTCTCCCTTTCCGACTCAGGAGAAATTCGCCTTCTTCAAGCCAGACAGGTTTCTGCAAACCTCAAACTTGCCCTTGAGCAAAGCCTTGGTCATCATGTCTGACCCGTTATCGTCCATATGGACCTTCTCAAGCTATAACACCTTCTGTTCCAAAGTATCCCTGATCCAGTGATACCGAATCTCTATGTGCTTCGACTTGGAATGCTGACTTGGATTCTTGCTCAAGTGTATAGCACTCTGGCTATCGCAATAGACCACGTGCTCCTTCTGCTTCAGGCTGAGTTCCTGTAGGAACCTCTTCATCCAAAGCATCTCTTTGCATGCTTCTGTGACTGCAATGTACTCGGCCTCTGTCGTCGACAATGCTACAACCTTCTGTAGCTTGCTCTGCCAAGAGACCGCTCCCCCTGCAAACGTGAACATGAACCCCGATGTAGACTTCCTGAAGTCTATGTCACCTGCCATATTTGCATCTGTGTAGCCTTCTAACACAGGTTTTCCGTCACCATAGCATAGGCTCAACCTGGATGAGCCTCTCAGATACCGTCGTATCCACTTCACCGCTGCCCAATGTTCCTTGCCGGGATTGGCAAGGTACCGGCTGACAACACCAACCGCATATGCTATGTCTGGACGCGTACACACCATAGCATACATCAAACTTCCTACCGCTGACGCGTAGGGTATCTTCCGCATCTCTTCTACTTCTGCCTTCGTCTTGGGACACTGCTTGTCGCTCAATTTGAAGTGACTATCCAGTGGAGTACTGACCGGCTTCGCTGCATTCATGTTGAACCGCTCTAAGACTTTCTCAATATACCGCTCTTGTGACAACCAAAGCTTCCTGCTGCTTCTGTCACGGGTTATCTCCATTCCTAGGATCTGTTTTGCCGGGCCCAAGTCTTTCATCGCAAACGACTTGCCCAACTCCTGTTTCAGCCTGTCAATCTTCTTGATGTCTTTTCCCATGATGAGCATGTCATTAACGTACAATAGCAGAACTAAGAAATCACCGTCTGAGAACCTGCGAGTGAACACACAGTGGTCCGACTCCGTTCTGTCATATCCATGCTTCAACATGAACGAGTCGAACTTCTTGTACCATTGCCTAGGAGCTTACTTCAGCCCATACAAGCTCTTCCTAAGCCTGCACACCATATGCTCTTTGCCCTTGACTTCGAACCCTTCTGGTTGACGCATGTAGATCTCTTCTTCCAGGTCACCATGGAGAAAGGCAGTTTTGACATCTAACTGCTCTATCTCCAGATCCATGCTAGCCTCCAACCCAAGCAACACCCGAATGGATGTCATCTTCACCACTGGTGAGAATATCTCCTCGAAGTCTATTCCTTTTCTCTGACCAAACCCTTTCACCACAAGTCTGGCCTTGTACCTTGTCTGTGAATTCTTCTGCTCATTCTTCTTTCTGAACACCCACTTGTTGCTCAGAGCTTTCTTGCCCTTAGGCAATTTCACCATAT
The DNA here is from genome assembly GCA_003013855.2 of Liriodendron chinense. Lineage (NCBI taxonomy): Eukaryota > Viridiplantae > Streptophyta > Magnoliopsida > Magnoliales > Magnoliaceae > Liriodendron > Liriodendron chinense. Next base: position 960,358 of record PVNU02002566.1, on the reverse strand, counting down.
CATAGGTGTGGTTCTTATGCAAGGATTCCATCTCCTCTTGCATAGCTTTCAACCACTCCCCCTTATGCTCGTCGGCTAGGGCCTCAGAATAGTCTTCTGGCTCTCCCCATCTGTGAGCATAATGTACTCATGCGGCGAGTACTTCTTGGATGGATGGATGTCCCTTGATGTCCTCCTCACCTGTGGGTCAACAGGTGGATCAAGTTGGGGCTGCTCCCCCTGTCCATCTTCTATAGGGACTCCCTCATCCTCTGCACCTTGCTGTACTCCCCCGTCATCAGGCACCACGGGAGGAGTAACTGGATCCATGTCTTCCAGTTCACCTGAACTGGGTTGGGTCTTCTCTGGCTTTTCAATGTCTTTTATACACTAATCTTCAATGAAAACCACATCTCTGCTCCTGACGAGCTTCTTCTCGGTCGGATTCCACAACCTGTAACCGAACTTCTCATCACCGTACCCTAAGAACACACACTGCCTGATCTTCATATCGAGCTTGGACCTCTCGTCCTTTGGTACGTGAACGGATGCCCTGCATCCAAACACCCTGAGATGACTGTACAATGGATTACGTCCAGTCCACACCTTCTCAGGTACTTCTCCATTCAACGGGGCTGATGGAGACCTGTTTATCAAATACACCGCTGTGTGCATTGCTTCTCCCCAGAACATCTTGAGCAACTTTGCATGGGATAACATGCATCTGATTCTCTCTACAATGGTGCGATTCATTCGCTCAGCCACACCATTATGTTGGGGGGTCTTGAGAACTGACTGTTCATGCCGTATACCCACTGACTTGCAATACTCGTGGAAGTCACTTATGTATTCACCACCATTGTCAGTGCGGATGCACTTCAATGATCTGCCTGTCTCCCTCTCGACCATAGCATGAAACAATTTAAACACACCAAAGACCTCATCCTTGGATTTCAAAGCATACACCATACCCTCCTAGATGCATCATCTATAAATGTGACAAAATACAATGCCCCACCCAAGGTTTTTGTCCTCATAGGACCACAAACATCAGAATAAACCAAATCTAATGCATGTACTTTATTAGTATGAGAAGCAGTTTTAACAAAAGAAACTCTATGCTGTTTCCCAGATAAACAGTCAATACAGGTTTTGAGAGGTATACCTGTCACGTCTGGAAGGAGCTGCTTCTTTGCTAGTAGCTGAAGCCTTTTTTCACTCATGTGGCCTAGACGCCTGTGCCACACGTCAGTAGCTGAATCTTTTGCTGCGTTCAATCCACTCTTGCATACACTGACACTTGCCTTGTAAAGAGTGCAACACTTCTTTCCTCTGGCAGCGATCAACGAACCCTTGATGAGCTTCCAGCGCCCACCAGCAAACCGGCTTTCATAGCCATCATCATCCAGCCTTTCCGTCGACATCAAGTTGAGACAAAGGTCTGGAATGTGTCTCACATCCCTGAGAACCAATGTGCAGCCCACATCGGTCTTCAAACAAATATCACCGACCCCTACGATCTTCGAAACACCAGAATTTTCCATCTTCACTGTCCCATAGTCACCTGACTTGTAGCTTGTGAAGAAATCTCTGCGTGGAGTCGCATGAAACGAGGCTCCCGAGTCTATCACCCAGTCGGTGTCCTGACTCGAAGTCGTGAGACAAGTATCGTGATCTGCCGAAAGAATAACAACAACGTCACCATCTGAGGCGACCGCAGTAGAATCTGATTCATTTTCCTTCTCCTTTCCTTTACCCTTCTTGTCACTCTTCTTCTTGTGACATTCATGCTTATAGTGGCCCTTCTTGCCACAATTCCAGCATTCAACATCTTTCCTGGCAACTGACTTGCCTCTTGATTTATCTCGGGCCTTTACGCCCTTTCTGTTCTTTCCTCTCCCCCTATCTTGTGTCACAAGGGCCTCTTGTTGAGTAGGCCCTAGGGACTTCCTCCTTGTCTCCTCATTGAAGAGACAGCTTGTTACCTGATCCATGGATACCTTTCCGTCTGGCGCGGAGTTACTTAGAGACACCACCAATGTCTCCCAACTGTCAGGCAATGAGCTAAGCAGTAGCAAAGCCTGAAGTTCATCATCCAGGACCATCTTCATGGCGGAGAGTTGGTTCACAATGTTGCTGACCTCATTTATGTGTTCAGCCACAGAACCACCATCTTTGAACTTGAGATTCACAAGTCGTCTTATTAGGAAAATCTTATTGCCGGCTGTTTTTCTCTCATACAGCCCTTGCAATTTCAGCCATAGGCTAGCGGCTGAAGTCTCTGTAGACACATGGTGGAAAACCGAATCATCCAACCATTGTCTAATGAACCCCACCGCCTTCCGGTCCACTTTCTTCCAATCATCATCTGACATATCCTTTGTCTTCGCCGATAAGCCTAGAATTGGAGCATACAAGTCCTTGCAATAGAGCAAGTCCTCCATCTTAGCCTTCCATATGGTCCAGTTAGAACCATTGAGGCTGATCATCCTTGATGAGCCACCTTCCATAATTCAGAACCGATCCCACACCGTTCAAACAACCTGAACGCTCTGATACCACTTTGTTGGGTGCGTTTCACACAAACCTTCGGATCTCGCCCCCCAATACACTAGAATTATGGACTATGCTAATGCAATAATCAAGAATAAACATCAACCACACGAACACAAAGAGTTTTTACGTGGAAAACCCTCAAAAGAGGTAAAAACCATGGGACCTAGTCCAGATCAACAATCCACTATCTCAGGGAACTGTTATAACTGATCACAAGCACACACCGCTTGGATCAAACTTCTTCACCCACGCAGGGATGGATAAACAACAAGAGAATAGTAAAGGAGAAACGATCTCACCGATCCCGAGGACATAGAAGCGCTGAGACGACCGTTGCGTAAAAGAACCCTTCTTCAAGCAACTTCTCCCTTCTACAAGCTTCCTCTTTCTCTCTCTTCTCTTTCTCTCTTCCTCTTTTTCTCTTTTTCTCACCTTGGACGTGTTAGCAACCTAATGGGATGCCCTAATCCCGTTTTGGAGCGCTTAAGTACCAAAAACGGAACAATTAGAGCCAGATTAGGAAACTGCGTACAAGCAGTCCGCGTCGGGTCGGGCGCCCGGCCAACTAAAAAACAGTCCAGCAATGTACATGAGAAAAAACTGAATTTCGGGCGGCCGGACCAACATGGTCGGGCGCCCCGCCGGGTCATGGGGCGCCCGGTCACAAAAAACGTGGGGCGCCCGGAAATCGCCAAAAATATCCAGCAGCAAACTGCCTATTCTGGAGTAATTCCGGTCGCCCGGCCACAATGAGGCCCGGGCGCCCGGCCACTCCCAGTCCACCTTCTCTCTCCTCGTGTTGAAGAGGAAAACTCCATCAAATCTCTCCCTTTCCGACTCAGGAGAAATTCGCCTTCTTCAAGCCAGACAGGTTTCTGCAAACCTCAAACTTGCCCTTGAGCAAAGCCTTGGTCATCATGTCTGACCCGTTATCGTCCATATGGACCTTCTCAAGCTATAACACCTTCTGTTCCAAAGTATCCCTGATCCAGTGATACCGAATCTCTATGTGCTTCGACTTGGAATGCTGACTTGGATTCTTGCTCAAGTGTATAGCACTCTGGCTATCGCAATAGACCACGTGCTCCTTCTGCTTCAGGCTGAGTTCCTGTAGGAACCTCTTCATCCAAAGCATCTCTTTGCATGCTTCTGTGACTGCAATGTACTCGGCCTCTGTCGTCGACAATGCTACAACCTTCTGTAGCTTGCTCTGCCAAGAGACCGCTCCCCCTGCAAACGTGAACATGAACCCCGATGTAGACTTCCTGAAGTCTATGTCACCTGCCATATTTGCATCTGTGTAGCCTTCTAACACAGGTTTTCCGTCACCATAGCATAGGCTCAACCTGGATGAGCCTCTCAGATACCGTCGTATCCACTTCACCGCTGCCCAATGTTCCTTGCCGGGATTGGCAAGGTACCGGCTGACAACACCAACCGCATATGCTATGTCTGGACGCGTACACACCATAGCATACATCAAACTTCCTACCGCTGACGCGTAGGGTATCTTCCGCATCTCTTCTACTTCTGCCTTCGTCTTGGGACACTGCTTGTCGCTCAATTTGAAGTGACTATCCAGTGGAGTACTGACCGGCTTCGCTGCATTCATGTTGAACCGCTCTAAGACTTTCTCAATATACCGCTCTTGTGACAACCAAAGCTTCCTGCTGCTTCTGTCACGGGTTATCTCCATTCCTAGGATCTGTTTTGCCGGGCCCAAGTCTTTCATCGCAAACGACTTGCCCAACTCCTGTTTCAGCCTGTCAATCTTCTTGATGTCTTTTCCCATGATGAGCATGTCATTAACGTACAATAGCAGAACTAAGAAATCACCGTCTGAGAACCTGCGAGTGAACACACAGTGGTCCGACTCCGTTCTGTCATATCCATGCTTCAACATGAACGAGTCGAACTTCTTGTACCATTGCCTAGGAGCTTACTTCAGCCCATACAAGCTCTTCCTAAGCCTGCACACCATATGCTCTTTGCCCTTGACTTCGAACCCTTCTGGTTGACGCATGTAGATCTCTTCTTCCAGGTCACCATGGAGAAAGGCAGTTTTGACATCTAACTGCTCTATCTCCAGATCCATGCTAGCCTCCAACCCAAGCAACACCCGAATGGATGTCATCTTCACCACTGGTGAGAATATCTCCTCGAAGTCTATTCCTTTTCTCTGACCAAACCCTTTCACCACAAGTCTGGCCTTGTACCTTGTCTGTGAATTCTTCTGCTCATTCTTCTTTCTGAACACCCACTTGTTGCTCAGAGCTTTCTTGCCCTTAGGCAATTTCACCATATCATAGGTGTGGTTCTTATGCAAGGATTCCATCTCCTCTTGCATAGCTTTCAACCACTCCCCCTTATGCTCGTCGGCTAGGGCCTCAGAATAGTCTTCTGGCTCTCCCCATCTGTGAGCATAATGTACTCATGCGGCGAGTACTTCTTGGATGGATGGATGTCCCTTGATGTCCTCCTCACCTGTGGGTCAACAGGTGGATCAAGTTGGGGCTGCTCCCCCTGTCCATCTTCTATAGGGACTCCCTCATCCTCTGCACCTTGCTGTACTCCCCCGTCATCAGGCACCACGGGAGGAGTAACTGGATCCATGTCTTCCAGTTCACCTGAACTGGGTTGGGTCTTCTCTGGCTTTTCAATGTCTTTTATACACTAATCTTCAATGAAAACCACATCTCTGCTCCTGACGAGCTTCTTCTCGGTCGGATTCCACAACCTGTAACCGAACTTCTCATCACCGTACCCTAAGAACACACACTGCCTGATCTTCATATCGAGCTTGGACCTCTCGTCCTTTGGTACGTGAACGGATGCCCTGCATCCAAACACCCTGAGATGACTGTACAATGGATTACGTCCAGTCCACACCTTCTCAGGTACTTCTCCATTCAACGGGGCTGATGGAGACCTGTTTATCAAATACACCGCTGTGTGCATTGCTTCTCCCCAGAACATCTTGAGCAACTTTGCATGGGATAACATGCATCTGATTCTCTCTACAATGGTGCGATTCATTCGCTCAGCCACACCATTATGTTGGGGGGTCTTGAGAACTGACTGTTCATGCCGTATACCCACTGACTTGCAATACTCGTGGAAGTCACTTATGTATTCACCACCATTGTCAGTGCGGATGCACTTCAATGATCTGCCTGTCTCCCTCTCGACCATAGCATGAAACAATTTAAACACACCAAAGACCTCATCCTTGGATTTCAAAGCATACACCATACCCTCCTAGATGCATCATCTATAAATGTGACAAAATACAATGCCCCACCCAAGGTTTTTGTCCTCATAGGACCACAAACATCAGAATAAACCAAATCTAATGCATGTACTTTATTAGTATGAGAAGCAGTTTTAACAAAAGAAACTCTATGCTGTTTCCCAGATAAACAGTCAATACAGGTTTTGAGAGGTATACCTGTCACGTCTGGAAGGAGCTGCTTCTTTGCTAGTAGCTGAAGCCTTTTTTCACTCATGTGGCCTAGACGCCTGTGCCACACGTCAGTAGCTGAATCTTTTGCTGCGTTCAATCCACTCTTGCATACACTGACACTTGCCTTGTAAAGAGTGCAACACTTCTTTCCTCTGGCAGCGATCAACGAACCCTTGATGAGCTTCCAGCGCCCACCAGCAAACCGGCTTTCATAGCCATCATCATCCAGCCTTTCCGTCGACATCAAGTTGAGACAAAGGTCTGGAATGTGTCTCACATCCCTGAGAACCAATGTGCAGCCCACATCGGTCTTCAAACAAATATCACCGACCCCTACGATCTTCGAAACACCAGAATTTTCCATCTTCACTGTCCCATAGTCACCTGACTTGTAGCTTGTGAAGAAATCTCTGCGTGGAGTCGCATGAAACGAGGCTCCCGAGTCTATCACCCAGTCGGTGTCCTGACTCGAAGTCGTGAGACAAGTATCGTGATCTGCCGAAAGAATAACAACAACGTCACCATCTGAGGCGACCGCAGTAGAATCTGATTCATTTTCCTTCTCCTTTCCTTTACCCTTCTTGTCACTCTTCTTCTTGTGACATTCATGCTTATAGTGGCCCTTCTTGCCACAATTCCAGCATTCAACATCTTTCCTGGCAACTGACTTGCCTCTTGATTTATCTCGGGCCTTTACGCCCTTTCTGTTCTTTCCTCTCCCCCTATCTTGTGTCACAAGGGCCTCTTGTTGAGTAGGCCCTAGGGACTTCCTCCTTGTCTCCTCATTGAAGAGACAGCTTGTTACCTGATCCATGGATACCTTTCCGTCTGGCGCGGAGTTACTTAGAGACACCACCAATGTCTCCCAACTGTCAGGCAATGAGCTAAGCAGTAGCAAAGCCTGAAGTTCATCATCCAGGACCATCTTCATGGCGGAGAGTTGGTTCACAATGTTGCTGACCTCATTTATGTGTTCAGCCACAGAACCACCATCTTTGAACTTGAGATTCACAAGTCGTCTTATTAGGAAAATCTTATTGCCGGCTGTTTTTCTCTCATACAGCCCTTGCAATTTCAGCCATAGGCTAGCGGCTGAAGTCTCTGTAGACACATGGTGGAAAACCGAATCATCCAACCATTGTCTAATGAACCCCACCGCCTTCCGGTCCACTTTCTTCCAATCATCATCTGACATATCCTTTGTCTTCGCCGATAAGCCTAGAATTGGAGCATACAAGTCCTTGCAATAGAGCAAGTCCTCCATCTTAGCCTTCCATATGGTCCAGTTAGAACCATTGAGGCTGATCATCCTTGATGAGCCACCTTCCATAATTCAGAACCGATCCCACACCGTTCAAACAACCTGAACGCTCTGATACCACTTTGTTGGGTGCGTTTCACACAAACCTTCGGATCTCGCCCCCCAATACACTAGAATTATGGACTATGCTAATGCAATAATCAAGAATAAACATCAACCACACGAACACAAAGAGTTTTTACGTGGAAAACCCTCAAAAGAGGTAAAAACCATGGGACCTAGTCCAGATCAACAATCCACTATCTCAGGGAACTGTTATAACTGATCACAAGCACACACCGCTTGGATCAAACTTCTTCACCCACGCAGGGATGGATAAACAACAAGAGAATAGTAAAGGAGAAACGATCTCACCGATCCCGAGGACATAGAAGCGCTGAGACGACCGTTGCGTAAAAGAACCCTTCTTCAAGCAACTTCTCCCTTCTACAAGCTTCCTCTTTCTCTCTCTTCTCTTTCTCTCTTCCTCTTTTTCTCTTTTTCTCACCTTGGACGTGTTAGCAACCTAATGGGATGCCCTAATCCCGTTTTGGAGCGCTTAAGTACCAAAAACGGAACAATTAGAGCCAGATTAGGAAACTGCGTACAAGCAGTCCGCGTCGGGTCGGGCGCCCGGCCAACTAAAAAACAGTCCAGCAATGTACATGAGAAAAAACTGAATTTCGGGCGGCCGGACCAACATGGTCGGGCGCCCGGCCGGGTCATGGGGCGCCCGGTCACCAAAAACGTGGGGCGCTCGAAAATCGCCAAAAATGTCCAGCAGCAAACTGCCTATTCTGGAGGAATTCCGGTCGCCCGGCCACAATGAGGCCCGGGCGCCCAGCCACTCCCAGTCCACCTTCTCTCTCCTCGTGTTGAGGAGGAAAACTCCATCAAAGGGCACTCCGACAGATTTTATAGGAGTTGGTATGATCTCCCTTGGCTTATTAGAGGCTATATAGTTCTAGATAATGCAGGGGTGGGCATGATCAAGAAGAAAATTCCCAGGCAAGGGAAGGGATGAATCGGTCTGTGGTCCTCTTGGTTTGTCCTTCTGCCCTCCTTTTCCTTTGTATTCGGGCTGCATGATATGTGGGTCTCCGCCCCTTTCTTCTTGGGGGCCATCCGGTATGTATGATGATCCCTTTCGCACTTAATCAAAATTCGATTTTCTTCACAACAAAAAAAAAAAAAAAAAAAAAAAAAGAAGAAGTGACACCAAGGGAATCTATCTATCTGGTAGCCCAAACATCTTTAAATTGAGAAATTTGACGTAGTATGCCAATTTTTACCTTCAACAATTTTTTAACCTGCCAATGTGTCACTCGTGTATAAAATCCATGCTGCACAAAGGGTGGGATGCATAACAAGGATGACCAGGGATAAAAACCAGGATGGTCCACTCATTAGGCTACCTAAACAATTGAAATTAAGGAACAGAGCCAATGGTCTTACAATGCCTGTGGCTCACCTAATTTCTCCATTGGTCTAATGTTGACTTGTGATGATATTAAGGGCCCATTTGGATCGTAAGCTGCTTAAGATAAGTTACATATGCCACAAGTTGCTTATCTTAGTTTCTACTTACTAAGAAAATAAGTATGTTTGGTAAACAACATACTTATCAGCTTTCCTCTCTTTCATCTCTCCAAAAAAGTTATAAAGCTAAAAAAATTAGCTGAAGTGATTATGTACTTTTAAGTAAAAAAGTTACTTATTACTAATCATAAACCAAACTTATATGAAATAAGTTATTTATCTACTGCTGTAAGTAGAAAAAGTAACTTATTTGGTAGTATCCAAACGGGCCCTAATAGTGCTGCCACCTTCTATATGGCTCATATTTTACACACAAGTGATATGTTGATGAGAAGGTGTGAAATTTTTTTTGCTGGGAAAGAAATCATTGCATGTGAAAGTCACATACGACATCCTATGTGAACATTGCTTATCTAAATAAATATACATTGACTATGTTAATTAATATCTATGTTTGTTGAAGCCTTATCATAGTTTCCTACTACTAAAAATAAGAAGTTTACTCACAGAAAAATAGTACTGACATGGTAAAGCATGTAAGAGATGCGAGTGTGCAATGTTCCCAAAGTATACCATATGGAGAAGTCAGCAGCCCAGTCTTTGGGTTGGCAAAATGTGTGCCTTGAATGAGTGTATTTGGCATCCCTCTTAAAACTGTACCAGCCCTACTTTTGGACATGGTTATCTTCATGCTGGGGGCTACCTTGTTCCACACACCCAAGTAGACATGTGTAAAGGTATGTGTGGGCTAGAATACCTTTTGGAAATAATTGAGTTCTCCTCTCCGGAAAAGCTATAACATGTTTTATCTATCAATACGATTACTAGGGATGTGCTCTTACATTTGTGTGTGCTTATGTAGCGAGAGAGAGAGAGAGAGAGAGAGAGAGAGAGAGAGAGAGATTACGCTGAGAACCGGTTCTCAAGAGAATTCATCCGATGTAATGTGTTCACAAAATGGGAGGTGATGCCCACCTTGATTTTCATTAGGGCCCAAATTTTTTGCCCAACCCTTCATCTAAGCGAGGTGAAGCATCTGTATAGACTTGGTTGTGCATACACATAGCATGAGTTCTCAGAGGTTCTCATGAGTTTTGGTAGAAAATTACTCACACACATAAAATAAAAGGAAATAAATGAAATTGTTACTTGGAGCCAAGTACCCAATAGATCCCTTCATCCCAATGGAGCCAGTTTGAGCAACCTCAGATAAGAACTTGGCTAGCCCGAAATCACCCACATGAGCAACCATGTCCTCATCAAGAAGAATGTTGCTTGGTTTTAAATCTCAATGGATAATTGACATTCGGCAATGATTGTGTAGATAATCCAATGCAGAAGCCACATCAATGGCTATGTTTAGTCTTTCAGTAAAGTTCAAGTTCCTCAGCAGCTGGTCATGGCCATCTCTATTCAACCACTTGTCTAGACTTCCATTGGGCATGTACTCGTAAACCAGAGCTTTGAAATCATTTCCCTTAAAATCAATGCTTGAGCAACAAGTTATGATCTCAACAAGATTCCGATGCCTAATGTTTCTCAAAACTTTGCATTCAGCCTAGAAACTCCTAAGAGCTCCTTGTTGCTGAAGGTTGAGGACTTTCACACCGACAACATTTCCATCTCCCTCTAAAGTTCCTTTATATACAGAGCCATAACCTCCGGTGCCAATCAAATTGGCAGAAGAGAACCCATCTGTTGCTTTAAAGAGCTCGGCATAAGACACGTTCAGAAAACAATCCTCTAAGGAAGGCAGAGAAGAAGGTTCCTTTCTCGACTTTCTTATCCAATAAAGAGTGGTAAAGAAACATGATAATGAAAAAAGACATAGGACAGCACCAATTATTGAGATATTCGCTCTTAAAGCAAGAGACATGCCCCGTTTCTTAGAGCATGGAGGTAATTTTAGTTCTCTAATACCCCCACAAAGCCTGCTATTTCCGAGCACTGAAACTTGACTGGCATTTCCGAAGACCCCTTCTTTTGGTAATTCGCCCTCGAAATTATTGAAAGACAGAGTTAGATACTGCAGAGCACGAAGCTTCTCCAGGTATTTTGGAACCTTCCCAGACAAGTTGTTGTGTGAAAGATCCAAGGATTGAAGGCCCCTTAGAGAACTAAATGCTGGAGGAATTGATCCCTGAAAGAAGTTCCCACTCAACCAGAGATACTCTAGGATGGGACAATATTCACCTAGCCAGCTTGGAATTTCGCCTGACAATTTGTTATCAGAAACATCAAAGTTTCCAAGAACATTCAAGTAACCGGCTTTGTATGGCAGATTAGTAAAATGGTTGTTTTGTGCTTTGAATTGAATCAGAGAGGGAATGCTGAAAAGTTGTTCGGGTAAGCTACCACTGAAATAATTATTGTGGAGGTCTATGAATTGCAATTTTATGCAATTACTAAGAGTTGTAGGTATGCTCCCCGAGAAATTATTTTCAGATAAATCGAGTTTGTACAAGCGGGTGATGTTGCCCAAGGAAGATGGAATTTTCCCTGATAATTCATTTCTATTCAAGAAAAGTTCCTCCAGCTTGTTAAGCCTCCCAACACCAACCGGAATAGTACCCGCTAAAAAGTTGCAGCTCATATTCAAGCTTGTTAAGCCCACAAGATTCTGAATCCCAGATGGCATGATTCTCGATATCTTGTTACTTGCAACTGATAGGTATGTCAGTTGGATGGAAAGATTAGCTATGGAGTCAGGCAACACACTGCTGAGACGATTAATGCTTACGTCCAATAATTGCAAGCTACTGCAATTGGACAAAGAATTGAGAAAAGTCGAGTCATGAGCTTTCCCAATTCCAAATCTATTTGCATTCAAAGATAGCATGCTGAGACCCTTGAGGCTTCCAAAATTCATTGGCACAGATCCGCTAAGACTATTGTCTCCACTGGCAATAAGTACAAGTCCAGAAGCATTGGATAATGAAACAGGCATGGGTCCTATGAATTGGTTTCCCCAGGTGTAAAGCTTTTGGAGATTAGGAAGAGTGAAGCCTAGGTTAGGTGGAAGATTTCCATGCAGTCTGTTCCCTCCCACGCCCAAAATGTTAATAGAGGAGAGATTGTATAGGCAGGGAGGAATCGTACCTGACAGTTCATTTTCGCCAATGCTAAAGTACTCTACCCTCACCAATTGACAAAGGTCATCTGGGATGCTGCCCTCCAGCCTATGTCTTCTGAGTTCAAGATGCGTGGTAGACGAAAGGTTTCCAAGTGAACGCGGGATGGTTCCTACAAGATTGTTAAGACCAAGGCTCAAAATGGTGAGATTCAATAGAAAGCCAAGCTCAGTCGGAATCCTCCCTTCGAGCTGGTTCCCTAAAAGGAGAAGGACTTTGAGTTGGGTCAGATTTGCTGGAATTTCTCCGGTGAATGTGTTATTGGCCAGACTGAGATAAGACAAGCGGAACAAACGGCCCATCTCTTCAGGAATCATCCCGTGGAAACTATTGTCTGCAAGAGCGATTTTCCTAAGAAAGGTGAGGTTCCCTATGAAGGGAGATATGGAGCCCACCAAGTTCTTGTTGAGTGTGGAGACAACCACACCAAACCATGGTCGGGCGCCCGGACGGTCTGTGGACCGGGCGCCCGAAATTCAGGCCGTTTTGTTGTTCAGTCGCTAGATTGTTTTGAGAGTAGCCGGGCGCCCGAAATTCATATGTTTCATGTCTTATTACGCTGGACGTTTTTGCATTGACCGGGCGCCCGACGGTCAAAGTGACCGGGTGCCCGACCGACCGCGGGCTTAAAACGCGGGTTTCCTATTTTATGTTCTAATTGTGGGATTTACTATATAAAGGGGTGTAAACTGGGATTAGACATGGGGATTAGGGCTTCTATACGTTCAAGGTGAGAAAAAGGCGAGAGGATTAGCAAAAGGGCCATCTCTGTGCATGGGAGCATAGGAAAAGGTAAGTGTATTGCTTGTAACTTCGTTTTTCTTCATAGTGAAGTTTGCACCCGTGGTTTTTTACCCTTGTCGGGGTTTTTCCACGTAAATCTCTGTCTTGTGGATTGTTGGTTTGTGTGATTCTTTTCTAGCTATTATTTTCTTCCTGTTTATCGTTTGTGGGTGAGACCGGAGATTGGATCTCGGTTCACCGACGTTGTTGACGTGCTGCGCAACAACTGGTATCGGAGCTATTGGTTTAGTTCAACTGGGAGCGATGGCAGAAGATGGGAAAACTAGAATTGAGAAGTTTGATGGTTCAAACTTTGCCTTCTGGAAGATGCAGATGGAGGATTATCTGTATCAGAAGGACCTCTACATTCCTCTAGGAGGAAAAGAGAAGAAACCAGAGAAGATGACAAATGATGAATGGGCTTTAGTGGATCGGAAGGCTTTAGCAACGATTCGACTCTCTTTGTCTAAGAGCGTCACCTTCAACATATCCAAAGTAAAGACCACAGAAGAATTGATGCAGGCTTTGGCTACGATGTATGAGAAACCCTCGGTGTCAAATAAGGTTCATCTTATGAAATGGCTATTCAACATGAAGATGTCAGATGGTGGGGGCGTGGCTGAACATTTAAACGAGTTCAATACAGTCACGAGCCAATTGGAATCCGTTGGCATCACTTTTAATGACGAGGTCAGGGCGCTATTGATCTTGTCAAGTTTGCCAGACAGTTGGGATGGTTTGGTGATTGCCGTGAGCAATTCTTCAGGATCTACAAAGTTGAAATTCGATAATGTGGCCGATCTAATTCTAAGCGAAGATCTAGAAGGAAGACATCAGGAACTTCAGGGGATTCAGGAAATGCTCTAAACATTGAAGGAAGAGGAAGATCTTCAAACAAAGGAGGCAATAAACGCGGGCGTTCTAAGTCGAGGAATAAGTCCAAGGGACCGAAAGACAAGGACGGGTGTTGGCATTGCGGGAAGAAGGGGCACATGAAGCGTGATTACAAGGCGCTTAAGAAACAAGAAGGAAGCTCTCAAGGTGGGAAGGATTCGGTGAATCTATCTGAGGAGAGTGACACAGAGGCGTTGATCTTGTCTCTTGATGCGCGTAATGAGTCTTGGGTTATAGACTCGGGCGCTTCGTTTCATGCCACTTCATCAAAAGAAGTTCTTCATGATTATGTCTTCGGTAATTTTGGAAGAGTCTACCTGGGTGATGATGAGCCATGCAGTATTGTTGGCAAAGGAGACGTTCATTTAAGTTAGAAAGACGAAACGGTCTTGAAGCTGAAGGATGTCAGACATGTATCGAGTTTGAGACGGAATCTAATCTCAGTGGGGCAGTTGGCCGATACCGGATATGTGACAACATTCATGAGCGATGCATGGAAGGTCACAAAAGGTGCCTTGGTTATATCTCGAGGAAAGAAGGAAGGTACTTTGTATGTGACTTCCGGATCGTATAGTTCACTCGCAGTTGCATCAACTGGAATGAATGGGCAGTTATGGCATCAGAGGTTAGGACATATGAGTGAGAAAGGGATGAAAGTGCTATTGTCAAAGGGGAAGCTACCAGGGTTGAAGGCAATCAATCTGGAATTCTGCGAGGACTGCGTGTATGACAAGCAGAAGAAAGTTAGCTTCAAGAAGACAGGACGCGCTCCAAAGACGCATCTATTAGAGCTTGTACACATTGATGTGTGGGGACCAGCACAGGTATCATCTCTTGGTGGCTCACGTTATTTTGTTTCTTTTATTGATGATGTTAGTAGAAAACTGTGGGTCTACTTCTTAAAACACAAATCAGATATATTCGATGTATTTAAGAAGTGGAAGGTTATGGTAGAAAATAAGACCGGTAAAACTGTGAAGTGTCTCAGATCAGATAATGGGGGAGAATATTGTGATAAGAGGTTTGAGGAGTATTGTGCAGCAAATGGAATCAAACATCAGAAAACGATTCCAAGGACACCGCAGCAGAACGGTGTGGCCGAGCGCATTAACAGGACCATCCTTGAGCGCGCTAGGAGCATGAGGTTACATGCAGGGTTGCCCAAGACCTTTTGGGCAGATGCTGTGAATACTGCCGTATATCTCATCAATAGAAGTCCCTCAGCACCATTGGATGGTGGGCTACCAGAAGAAACGTAGACTGGGAAAGAGGTGAACCTTGCACATCTCAGAGTGTTTGGTTGCACTTCTTATGTTGACATTGATGCAGAGCACAGAAACAAGTTGGATGCGAAGTCTAGGAGGTGCACGTTTATAGGCTACGGGCAGAATGATTTTGGCTACCGGTTTTGGGATATTGAGAACCGAAAAATCATCAAAAGTAAGGATGTAGTCTTCAATGCAAAAGTGATGCATAAGGACAGTGTGTAGCAAAAGCGGAACAAGGCCGATGAGAAGGAATTCGTAGAGTTGGAAGAGTTACTGAACACAGGTGTTACAATGCTACAGGATGAGCATACACAGGAGCATGATGAGGCAGAGCCGCAGACACCGGTTGTGAGGAGGTCTACTCGGGAGAGGAGACCCAAGGTTCGATACTCACCTTCCTTACATTATCTACTGCTGACAGATAATGGTGAGCCAAAGTATTTTGAAGAGGCGTTACGGTCAGATATGCGGGTTAAGTGAGAGCAAGCCATGGAAGATGAGATGGACTCTCTTGAGTCTAATCGTACGTGAGAGCTAGTCACTCTACGCAAGGGCAAGAAAGCTCTTCATAACAAGTGGGTTTACAGACTGAAGGAGGAGCACAATGGTTCGAAACGATACAAGGCTAGATTGGTTGTGAAAGGGTTCCAACAAAAGGCAGGTATCGATTTCACAGAGACATTTTCACCTGTGGTGAAGATGTCTACGATTCGCATGGTCTTGAGTATAGTGGCTACAGAGGACTTACATCTAGAGCAGCTAGATGTTAAGACAGCCTTTCTTCATGAAGACCTTGAAGAAGAAATATATATGCATTAGCGGACAGGATACGTGACACCAGGAAAGGAGAACAAGGTGTGTAGACTGAAGAAGAGTCTATATGGTCTGAAGCAGGCCCCGAGGCAGTGGTACAAGAAGTTCGACAGTTTCATGTCGGGAAACGGGTACAAGAGATGTCATGCAGACCACTGTTGTTACTTGAAGAAGTTTGATACGTCGTACATTATCCTTCTTCTGTATGTTGATGATATGCTTGTGGCCGGATCAAGCATGAAGGACATCTTAGATCTCAAAAGATAACTGTCTAGAGAGTTTGCCATGAAGGATTTAGGAGCTGCAAAACAAATCCTAGGCATGAGGATAAAGCGTGACAGGAAAAACAAGAAGTTAGTTTTGTCACAGGCAGAGTATATAGCCAAGGTACTTGATCGATTCAGCATGGGAGGTGCTAAGCCGGTTAGCACTCCATTAGCCAACCACTTCAAGCTTTCTAAGGAGCAAGGACCTAAGACGCAGGAGGAACGGGATTACATGGCTAAAGTCCCTTATGCGTCAGCCATAGGGAGCCTCATGTATGCTATGGTTAGCACAAGGCCAGACATTGCTCAAGCAGTGGGAGTTGTTAGCAGGTACATAAACAACTCCGGGAAGGAATATTGGGAAGCTGTGAAGTGGATCCTCAGATACCTGGTAGGTACTGTGGATGTAAGGCTGTTTTATGGAGGATCGAAAATCAAGCTACAAGGCTATGTCGATTCAGATTTGGCAGGAGATATCGACAGCAGAAGGAGCACTACAGGGTATGTCTTTACCCTGGGTAGTGCTCCAGTCAGTTGGATCTCTCAGTTACAGAAGATAGTATCCATCAATACAACGGAAGCAGAATATGTTGCAGCTACAGAAGCATGCAAGGAGATGGTGTGGATGCGAGGTTTTATGGAAGAGTTGGGGAAGAAGCAAGCAGATTGTAAGCTGTACAATAATAGTCAGAGTGCAATACACTTGGCTAAGAATTCAGCCTTTCATTCAAGGACCAAGCATATTGACATCAGATATCACTTCATACGTTCGTTACTGGAAGATGGATCGATTGCTTTGGAGAAGATTCATACAAGTGAGAATCCTGCAGATATGTTGACCAAGGCAGTCACACGATAGAAGCTGAAGCTCTGTTCAGCTTTGGTTGGTCTTCAGGCTTGAAGACTGGGAGGTGGTGCACTCCGGATGTAGAAGACGAAGGATCATGTGGTGATTTTCTCCAAGTGGGAGATTGTTGAGTGTGGAGACAACCACACCAGACCATGGTCGGGTGCCCGGACGGTCTGTGGACCGGGCGCCCGAAATTCAGGCCGTTTTGCTGTTCAGTCGCTGGACTGTTCTGAGAGTAGCCGGGCGCCTGAAATTCATATGTTTCCTGTCTTATTACGCTGGACGTTTTTGCATTCGCCGGGCGCCCGACGGTCAAAGTGACCGGGCGCCCGACCGACCGCGGGCTTAAGAAGCGGGTTTCCTATTTTATGTTCTAATTGCGGGGTTTATTATATAAAGGGGTGTAAACCGAGATTAGACATGGGGATTAGGGCTTCTATACGTCCAAGGTGACAAAAAGGCGAGAGGATTAGCAAAAGGGCAATCTCTGTGCATGGGAGCATAGGAGAAGGTAAGTGTATTGCCTGTAACTTCGCTTTTCTTCGTAGTGAAGTTTGCACCCGTGGTTTTTTACCCTTGTTGGGGTTTTTCCACGTAAATCTCTGTCTTGTGGATTGTTGGTTTGTGTGATTCTTTTCTAGCTATTATTTTCTTCCTGTTTATCGTTTGTGGGTGAGACCAGAGATTGGATCTCGGTTCACCGGCGTTGTTGGCGTGCTGCGCAACAATTCTGGCCTGTGAGGTTCAAGGCAGTGACCCTTTGAGGATGCCGTCGACCACCGCATGTGACTCCTTGCCAGTGGCAGAAGTGGAGAGTTTGGTTCCACGAGCTCAAGGAATGGTGAGGATCTTTCCTTATCAGATGTTTGAACTGAAGCAAAGCAAGCCGATCCGTTTCGTTGGAGAAGATAGCTGCAGATCCCAGTAGCCATGGAACGTCCATGGAAGAGAGAAGGACAAACGAAATTAGCCATAGGCTGGTAGACCGGAGCCCCATCAAGTGAGTTTGTGAATACAGGAAAACAGAAATGAGGAGGCTGTACAGTGGGATGATTTTTGTGGCTCCAGATTTCGTATAATTTCAAGAAACAAGGTCTTAAAAGCGACGCGGCCAGCCAGGGGGTCGGTCGGGCGCGACTTGGGTGAGACCCCGGAACCAGCGATGTGGGTGGGACCCTAAACCTAGGGCCCACCTGGATGTATTCTTCATAGATCCATGCCGTCCATCTGTTTCTTCATATTATTTTAGGGTGCAGTCCCAAAAATGAAGCAGATAAAAATTTTAGGTGGACCACACCCCAAGAAACAGTTTTCATTCAACCGTGACCATTAAAAACTTCCTGGAGTCCACCGTAATGTTTATTGTCCATCCAATCTGTTGATAAGGTCACGTAGACAGGGATGATAGGAAAAAACAAATATCAGGTTGATATAAAACTTTTCTGGCTCACAAAAGGTTTTTAATGGTCATTAATCAGTATTTCTTATGTTGTAGTCCACCCAAAATTTTCATCTCCTTCATTTTTTATACCATAGTACAAAATAATCTGGAAAAGCAGATTAATGGCATGGATCTATAAGGAATACATCCAGGTGGGCCCTAGGTTCACGGTCCCACCCACATCGCTGGTTTCAGGGTCTCACCCAGGTCGCGCCCGGTCGGTAGGTGCTACCGTGGTATATGTGTTTTATCCAAGCCGTCCATCCATTTCCAAAGTTCACTTTATAAGTATGAAACCAAAAGGACGCGGATCGAAGGCTCAATTGGACCGCATCACAGATTAGGATAATATTTGTTTTTCCCGTTCATCCCAGTAGTAGTGACGTTATGAACGGTATGGATGTCATATAAACATCACTGTGGACCCCAGGGAGGTTTCAACGGTAGTAATTTACCTACCCACCTTTTCCTTTAGTGAGGCCCACTTGAGTCTTGGATCCGGTTCATTTTTATTTTCATGCTCTAACATGAGCTCCCAAAACGGATGGACGGGGTGGATTTATCAAAAAAATCACTGTGGGCCTACCATGGTTCCCAGCGTAGGAAATTCCTGCGCAAGGATTTGGCAGGAAATCCGCGGCCTAGGAATTTCCTGTGCTGGGAACCAAGGTGGGCCCACATTGATGTTTTTTTGATAAATCCACACCGTCCATCCGTTTTGGGAGCTCATTTTAAGATATGAAAACAAAAATTAACCGGAGGTGGATTGCGTCCGACCCCTGGTCGAACCATTAAGCGTCCGACCAGATCTGATTTTAGTCCCACCGTAATGTATCTTTTTATCTAAGCCGTCCATCCTTTTTCTAAGATCATTTTAAGGCGTGGATCCAGAAATGAGGCAGATCCAAAGCTGTAGTGGACCACACCTGAGATGACTTTTAATGCAACATGCATTTATGCTCTGGGCATTTAATGTGCATTTAATGCACCCAAGCTTAGTATTTGGTGTGGTCCACTACAGTGTTGGATATGCCTTATTTTTCGGCCTACACCTTTACATGATCTTAGAAAAGGGATGGACGGCGTAGATTAGCAGATACATAAGAGTGGCCCCTCACACAGATCTGGTCCGACTGGTCCAACCAGGGTCGGAGACAATCCGCGTCCGTGGGAATCGGGCATCTTCTTTATTTGGAAAGGAAGGGAAGAAAGAAAAGCATTTCTTGGAAAGAGAGACAAGAAAGAAGGACACCATCGGACGAGCACGGTTTCGGTGATCCTCGGATACACTGAATCCCTGAACGTGGGTCCACCGTGATGTATGTTCCTTATATCCAGACCATCCTTCTATTTTGAAAACTTATTTTATGGTATTATACAAAAAATGAAGAAGATCCAAATCTCAGGTAGGCCATAATAGAGGAAACAGTGGTAATCCACGATTAAACACTTCTCGTGGGACACAAAAGATTTGGATCAACCTAATATTTGTTTGCTCTCTTCATCGAGGTTTTTGCTACCTTATCAATAGTTGGATGGAAAATAAACATTCCCGTGGCCCTGGTGAAGTTTTTAATTGTGAGGATTCAATCAAGACTGTTTCCTGTTGAATGGTCTGCTAAGATTTTTATATCCTTCATTTTTGGGGCCATACCCTAAAATGAGCTGTAAAAATGGATGAATGCTGTAGATGTAAGGAACATACATCACAGCAGTGAGCCCCACAGGGATCTACCGACCGCGGCAGATCCGGTACCCACCAGGGGGGCTCAATAGAGCAGGTCAGATCCGATATAAGAGAGATCTAAGATCCGATTCGCTCCGAATCTATATATCGATATTTTGTATATCGACGCCGTCCATCTGTTTTTACAGCACATTTGATGACGGAGTCAAGTTACGCCCTTCCTTGTGGAGCTCAGTTCAATATTTGGTGTGGCCCACTTGAGCGTTGGATCTGCCTCCTTTTTAGAGTCATACCTTAAAATGATCTTATAAAATGGATGGACGGTGTTGATAAATAAATACATCACAGTGGGCCCCTCCACAGCTCATTTGCGTCCATACTGAGGAAGGATGCAATCCGACTCCTTTGATGACGGGGTTCTAAAAAATATGCAAATCCAAATCTCAGGTGGACCATAACACTGGAAACAGTGGTGATTGAGTGCCCCACCATTAAAAATTCCAAAGAGGCAATCCTAAGGATTTAGTAATGTTTATTTTAAATCCAACTTGTTGATAATGTGAAGAAGACCGGGAAGAAAGAAAATTATAAATATCATCTTGATCCAAAACTTTTGTGGCCCACAAAATGCTTTTAATGGTTATTCATCATTGTTCCTAGTGGTATGGTCCGCCTGAGATTTGATCTTTTTAGGATTTGGTAACACATCCTATAATGAGATGAAAAAACAAATGGACGACATGGATATGTAAAAAATATATCAAGATGGGCCCCACACAGTTAGAGTAACACCCATGAAGCTATTTCCAGACGGATCGGGATTAGGTACTACCCCAACCAGGACGGTGAGAGACGGATGGGTGCATGGCACCTCATCATTGGTTTAAAGTAGTGGGGCCCGCACCAATGTGACCGGCTGTCAGTGCACCACTGTCACATCGGTGCGGGCCGGCTCTCCACCAATGACGAGGTGCCATGCACCCCGTCCGTCTCCTCAGCGTCCTGCATCCTGGTGGGGGTAGTACCTGATCCGAGCCCGTCTCCAGATAACAGCTAATCCACTCTCGTCCGGGACGTGGATTCCATACTCACATATACATAGCGACTCGTGCATTATGGGCCCCAACTGTTGCCATGGAACATTTTGATTTGGTTACCTTACCTGAGCGAAGGAAAAACACAATTGATCATGATACAAAAGTTTTGTGGGCCACACAATGATATATGTGTTCTATCCATGCTGTCCATCCATTTTTATAGCTCATTTTTGGGCACTTCCCCAAAAAATGAGGCAGATCCAAATCACAAGTGGACCACACTACAGGAAAGTGTGGTGATTGATCGCCCACCATTATGGTGGGCTACCTGAGATTTAATGGTGGATGTTCAATCATGACTGTTTTGTAGCGTGGTCCATCATAGATTTAGATCTGCCCCATTTTTAGGCTCACGCACTGAAATAATGACCAAAAATAGGTGAACAGAGCCTATAAAATTCATACATCATCGTGAGCCATAGGGCTTTTCTAGCACGAGGGAGCTCTAGGAAGTTTGATCCCAAAGCTAGGTGGAGCCCACCATGATGCTTTTCAAAACTCCACTCAACCCATCCATTTTGCTAGAACATATTAGGACATATGCCCAAAAAGAGGCAGATCTATAACTCAACTGAGCTGATGGAGAGGAAACAGTGAGAATTGAACATCCACCGTTGAAACACACGAATCCAGATCCTCTGTTAAAATCAAGCAGAGAACCTCTGCTGCTGCTGATCTGATTGGTCCAAATCAGCCTGATTGTGTCAGAGATGCTAATTTGGACCAATCAAAAAGGTGACGAGCAGGATCTTCCTGCTCGGTTTTAACAGAGGATCCGGACTCTTGAAACATTGTCGGGGCACAAAAGTTTTGAATATGGACAATATATATGTAGGGAAAAGGTACTATGCAGTTGACCTCATGGGAATGCTGCGTGGGCCCTACTGTGATGTGTATCTGACATCCACACCAAGCATTTCCTGGGTCTCCTATTGGTTACGAGATATCCCAAAAATTAGCTATGCCTCCAACTCAAGTGGGCCATACCAATTAAAACAGTGTAAAATCATGCCTACAACATCTAAAAGCACTTGTTGGGGCCCACTTGAGTTTTAGGTTTGCAACTTGCTGTCACCCGTTGTTTAAGTGGGATGCGCACAATGGATGCGCTGGATTTCTCAAACACATCTCAGTCGATCCTATAAATGGTCATAAAGGTTTCAATGGTTGGATATTCACTCTTAATTGTTGTCTATGGTGTGGCCCACCCAAGTCATGGATTGGCCTAAATTTTAGGACCATGGCCCACCACAGAATGGTGGATCTGACTGATGGTGTGGATTTCAGATACACACCACAATGGAGCCCACACAGCTCGACCTCATGGAAACTTCCCATGAGGTTGAGCGCATAGTACCTTTTCTCATATATATATATATATATATATATATATATATATATATATATATATATATATAGAGAGAGAGAGAGAGAGAGAGAGAGAGAGAGAGAGAGGAATGCTCACATGGGCACTTTTTCTTGGCTCATCGCACTTGATGTGAGCCCAAAATCTGAGCCGTCCATGTGATACAGCACCCCAAAAAACTCCTAGGGCCCATCTTTCAACTTGTTCCAGAACTTTGGTGGGCCATGAAAGAAGGAAACAGTTTCACGTGCCTTGATTTGCCTCTTGCTTTCTGCTGTGGCCAACCAGAGTTTTGGATCAGGTTGAAAGATGGGCCCTAGGGATTTTTTGGGGTGCTGCATCACATGGACGGCTCAGATTTTGGGCTCACATCATGTGCAATGAGCCAAGAAAAAGTGCTCACGAGTGTCTCTCACGAGAAGTGCCTCTTGAAAGTTCCACTATGATTGGTTTGAAAAAGCTTGGCTTGGATTGGTTCGAATAGAAATTCAAACCAAACAAGCCTAGGAGTCGGGCTCATTTAAAAAAACAAACCAAGCTCAAACGAGGGTAATACTGGCTCGGCTCGGTCGATTCAGCTTGGTTTGATTTGGCTTGTAGGTTGTATGCACACTGTTTCCTTTGGTGTGATCCACTTGAGCTTTGGATATGATTCAATTTTGGGATCATGTCCTAAAATGATATGCAAAAACAGATAGATGCTGTGGATAATATATATGCATGACGACATGGATAATACATAATACATATACATGAATGCACAATGTTTCCTATCGTTTGGTCCACTTGAGCTTTGCATATGATTCAATTTTGGATAATGTCCTAAAATGATATGTAAAAAGAGATGGGAGCTAGACGTGGATAATACATATACTTGATGGTGGGCCCACAAAGTTTACTCAGTACACTAGCTAAAACGGGATTCAAATTGGCTAGTGACCTCAACACCCGCCACGTAGCTAGTGTCAAAACTCTATGGGCCACCATGATATATGTGTTTTGTCCAACCGTTCATTAAAATTTTCAGCTCATTTTACTGTATGAGACAAAAAAATAAAGAAGATCCAAACCTCTGATTGACCACAACATAAGATCTAAACCCATGTTTGAATTTGGCTTGGTTAAGCTCGGCTTGGATATTTGGACCAAGCCTAACCAAGCTTAAGCTTGTATAATCTGGACCAAACCTAACCAAGCTCAAAGCTCGGCTCGTGTAAAGTTCGAACAGGGGGTGTCACATAAACCAGCCAAACCAAACTTGGGTCAAACTCGATTCAGCTTAGCTCGTGTATAGCTCTACATCCCAGTAGGGATGACCTTATGAACTGTATGAATGGCATATAAACATCACTGTGGACCTCAAGGAGGTTTCAACAATAGGCATTTCCCAGCCCAATTTTTCCTTGTCATGCGGGCCTACTTGAGTTTTCAACCTATCTCATTTTTTTAGCCCATATCCTAACATGATCGGGCAAAACAGAGATTAGGTGGATTTCTCATAAATATCATGATCGGCTTCACTTAGCTTCTAGGGCAGGAAGCTCCCCGTGTTTGTTTGGATATGACTCTGTTAGACTCAATTTAGTAATGAAACCGCCACTAGCCACCTCAGCAGTGGTCCGCGTTGGAAAAGCTCTGTAGGCCCCACTGTGATCCATGATGTATTTGTTTAATTGATCCATTTTGGGAGCTCATTTTAGGACATGAGCCCAAAAATGAGGTAGATTCAAATCTTGGGTAGACCACACTACAGAAAACAGTGGTGATTGAATTCCCATCATTAAAAACTCCCACCATTAAAATCTTCCAAGCGCCCACTTTAATGTTTATTTGCCATCAAAATATTCATCGGGTCAACAGACTTGGGTGAAGGGAAAATACAAATATTGACTTCATCTAAAACTTTTGTGGCCCTCAGGATTCCACAGAAACACACTTGGTCCAGTGATGAGAACCAACTGAACTATATGGTTCGTAAAAGTCATGTTTTATAAAGAAAATAAAGAAAAACAAATGACCCCAACACAGATATAAAGCGTCAAAACCTTCCCATCCTCGTGATTTACCATCTCTCAATATGTGTTTAGCTACGGATGTTATGGTTAGTGGTGGTGACACGAGTATATATGTTTACTTGTGTAGGATCCACCCGGAGGCTGCATCTATACATGCTTTTGGTTGGTGAAGGTTTGCCAATTTGCTGGCATTTGGATGTACCCAATTTGAAAGGTATAAAATTCAGTCCAGGCCTGGCCTAGGCTGCTTCAAATTGTTTCCTGGCCTAACCCATGAGCAGAGTACCTGCTATCAAGCCCAGCCCACAATATAAGAAGATGGTCTGAGATTGGTCCACACGCCTCAACATCGGTCTTTGCCATGTTGTTAGATCTTCTGTGACAAGTCTGCTATTAGGCCTTAAACTCGGGCCTGAGACGGATGGAACTTGTACGGTGAGTTGTGATTCCGACTATTCACACCACGAATAGTGATTCCTGCTACAAGAAAACCCTCAGAAAGTTGAAGATGTGAGAAACATTCCGACTACAAGATCCCATGATGGAGGAAGAACAGGGATGGCACACCATCATAAAATGCAGGAATATAAAGGATTGCTTTAGCATTTTTGTAGGGAATTTGACGTTTAACATCAAGACGGATGATATTAGGGCTCGATTTGGGCAATCTGGGGATCTATCAGATGTCTTCATTCCGTGTTTCAAGGGCTCTGGAAGAGGGAGAGGGTACGCTTTCATCAGATTTGTGCAGGAGGAAGAAGCCCTAGCAGATGTGGACTTGCAAAATGGAAGGATCCTTGCGTCCGAAAAATGAATGTCAGCCTCGCACATCCAACATCGTCGTTAGCAAGAGAGGAACAGGACAAGGGAAGAGAAGACCCTAAGCATCGTCGCTCCAATGAGAAACCTCCGGCGGAGGCAAGTAGCAAGCTCTTAGAGCCGAAGCAGAGGCATGAAGGTGATGGAGGGCGGCCAGCAGAGGCATACTCCCCCCTCCCCCCCTTCTGATTTTATGTCATTTGCAGACACCCTTAAGGTTCAATGCCCTCCTCCCCCCTTTGATTGTGGTCTCTAAATGGGTTTTAGATAGACGTAGAGTTGAGCTTGCCAATTCGCTTATGGGGGAGGTGAGGGATACAGATGACGCGTCAGCTCGACTTCTGGAGGTGGTGGGATCGTCTCCCTGTGGAGCACAAATAAGTGTGGTAGCTAGATACCTCTTGGTTTTCAAATCCAGAGCGGCAACAGTGGTGTTCTCGAACGACACGGTTCTTCATCAACTGATGGCCACCTCTAATGTTCGGCCTTGGAATCCCTCATTAATTAATGTATCCCAAAAGGGGTATTTGGATTCGAATTGAGGGCATTCCTCTTCATGTGTGGAGTGAACTGACCATTAGTAAGAAAATAGAACAGTTTGGGTCCATTATTGAGCTTGACAGACAGACGTTGAAGGGATCCTTCCTTTGGTTTGCCAGAGCTAGGTTCAATCCCCACCTGGATAATCCGATGATGACGATGCTGGATCTCTTTATGGATAGAAGTATCTAATTACAGTCTTTCTGGATTCAGCTCAAGGGGCTCAGATTCAGCAGAGAAACGGAGAAAGTGAGCACCTAGCGAAGCCATAGCAGGAGGGAACCAAACAATGGGTGATTAGGGTGTTTGGCCAGCAACAGGCAGGTGATCGCAACATTGCCTTGATCTCAGAACCAGGAGCAAGGGGGAGTTACTGCAGCGGCTTCTGGTCGAGAAAATGCTAAAGAGAGGGGCCCGTTTTCTGAGCCAGAACCAGGCTCAAAACCTTATACGCAACCCTTTCGAAGAAATACCCTCGACAAGGAGACGACAGCCTTGGTCAATACACTCCTTTCCGAGGCTCAAGATCGAACGTATGGCTCAGATGGAACCTCCATGAGCGATAGGGCCTTGGCACTGGCAGAACGAAATGTCCGCCTTGATGAGCCATCCATCGAGGTACCCCCTCTGCTTCCTCTGATTAATTCAATGTACCATACTATGAAGATCCAAGATCCCATCTTTTCTGTCAATGGGTGAAGATCCAAGAGCCCATCTTTTCTGTCAATGGGTGTCCCACTACCCAACTGGATAGGAGCGTGCCGGTGCCTGCTTAAGGTAGAGGGGATCTTTTGAGTCAATCTCCAAATGATTCTCGACTTATTGTAAAACGTATAAGTGATTCAACATCTTAGTAATGCAATATTATTCTTATTATAATAAGATGATTTCTTTTTCTTATTAAGTTCACGATACAATCTCCCCTTCCCTAACACAAGATAAAACAAAGAAAAGAAAACACATCTTCTCATATATTCAATATCAACACTCTTAAGCCAAGATTAAATATATCTAGAGTTTGTTCTATTTTAAAATCTTTCTCAATATAACTACGAATAATAACCTAGTAATGACTGAGGTTATACAAACCTTCATCTAATATTTTGCAACCTAACATGTGTGTCTTGATGAATCCCAACCCCAAGATACAAGTCCTTGATGGCGTGCATTTCTGCAATAACATCTCTCATCTGCATTCGTTCTCTTGGAGATTCCACAGAGCACAACACACCAATTTTGGCCATTGAAATCAAGTAGTCATGCAGTCCATTTCTTTTACCGATATGATTTTCATTGCCTTGAGTAAATTCAACTTCTTCTAAGAGTAGTCCCGGATCAACAATCTCCATTACTCGTTCGGGCAAAGCCAACTTAACAAAATGATGAAGGTTTAGATTGTCCTTAAACATGTCATCAGTTGGTTCCTTTCCAGTGATCATCTCCAAAAGAAGGATTCCATAGCTGTAAATATCTCCTTGTGTAGATGTTTTACCACCCATCGCATATTCTGCAATTTATACATCTCATATTATAAAGTAAGTGACCATTTCAATACAATAATATCAAAGGATGAATTTTGAGAGAGAGACAAAAGGGAGGGAATATTCTATTTTAACAAGTAGTTGGCATTTTGGCTTAGGATCCAAATTTCTAACATCAACTTACATTGAACAAGATGACACTACTAAAATGAAAGAACTCAAGTCCTTGATCATCAAGTGAACATATGAGTTACTGTTATGATTTTTATGTAAGACATATCACATCCAAAGCTATTATTAGAAAAGAATTCTTCATACCTTATCATGGTGTGACTCATGTGGGGTGCAAGTGAGCACCACTTTGTATATCTAGATCCTTTGATTGAGGTTATTTTAATGCCATGAAGTTTGAATCTTGATTTTTGTTTTTGGTGGGTGTTGGTGTTTTTTGTTGCCAGGGCCTGCCCGATGGTTGCTATGCTGTATAGTTTCTCGTTGTGATTTGTGAAAAAAGATCAGATGGTTTAAAAAATAAAAATAAAAAAGTTTGAATCTTGATGGGTGTGGGTCCATGAGGTCCTTGGACCTTCATTTTGATTTAGGCTCAGGTCAGGTCTGCATTCGGTCTAAATAAAGTACTTGACTGGGACCACCCAATTCAAGGATTAGGACACACAGTGTACTACTTTTACAGATGCATGGTGTGTAATAGGCTCTCATACGTACGTGCTTGTAGCTTGCAAACCTCATTCCATGGACATGTATACACAATCCAGGCCATTTATACCCTTCATCTGCCTTAGATGAAGGGTTGGGCAAAAACTCACTGTTTTGCAACTTATATAGCGAACAAATTGAATTTTGTGTACACATTTATATGGATTAGTTATCAAGGGGTTCTCATAAGTTCTTGTAAGAATTGGTTAGCTTGTGGGGACCACCATGGAGTTTGTATGGCATCTCACCCGTCCATTTAGGTTGTCCCACCATGAAAATGGGAAATTGATGATTAGAGGATTTGCCAGTGGTCCACATTCAATGTCCTACATGATCATAAGAACGATTAGGGCCAGGCAGCACCCTTGCTAGAGGCCATCTAAAGAACATGCCTCAGTCATATATTGGGTTAAACCTAAGCCAATCAACAGTACTTGGGATCCACTATAAAACTACCAGACAAATACAACAAGAAGTTCCATTAATCAGCCACACGTATGGGGAATTTTGGAAGCTTAGAAAAATATGACTGCTGTTTCATGTTTAAGGCACATTTGGCTAATCAATATAGACAGGTCTACCTATTCAACCGAAAGCATTATATTATCCCAGTGCATGTTTGAAATGTTCCCAGCCCATGGGCGTCTATGATTTTATGACCCCCGTTGCATGTGCTATTGTGGTACATGTGCCACCAATAGAATCCATCCATCTGATAACCCTGACAACTTTAAATTGAGAAATTTGACATTGCATGCGAGGTTTTATATACAACATTTTTTTGCCAATGCATCATTTATGCAGAAAATCTATACCTTGTAAAGGTTTGGATGCACCATAAGGATGACCTGTGATAAAAACCAGGATGGTCCATTCACAAGGCAACCTGAACCATCAAAATTAGGGAACTTAGCCAATGGTCTGACTCACAATACGTCGGTGGCTCACCTAACATGTTCATTGGTCTGATGTTTACTTGTGGTGGTATTTATAGTGCATCCACCTTTTATATGGCTCATATTTTCCACACAAAGTGATACATTGATGAAAAGGTGTGAAAGTCGTTCACTGCTGGAAAAGAAAGCATCGCATGTGAAAGCTCAATATTGCGACATCCTATGTAAACATTTCTCATCAAAAAAATATTTATTGACCATGTTAATAGATATCTATGCTAATTGAAGCTGTAATATGTTTCATCTATCAATATAATTACGAGGGGCTCTTTCTCTCTCACTTGAGATGACACATCTAATTGTCAGATAGGATTTTATGTAAACATGAAAGTTGGCTATGTAAAAGTCAAGGTGGACATCCCTCTCCCTAACCTTGGTATGGCTCACCCGAATCATGGGCCATAATGATTTTTTTGGGCATTGGGGTTGACATTGGTTAACGCATCTGTTGGCTGAGGTGGATTTAACATACACGTCAAATTGGAGCCCAGCAGAGGCCAACCCCACTTTGCTTGTACATCCGGTCTTGTGTGTGTGTGTGTGTGTGTGTCTGTCTGTGAGAGAGAGAGAGAGAGAGAGAGAGAGAGACACCTCATGGGAACTTCCCATGAGGTCGAGCTGTGTGGACCCCACCGTGATGTGGATCTGACATCTACTCCATCAGTCAGATTCACCATTCTATAGTGGGCCATGGGCTTAAAAATCAGGTCAATCCATGACTTAGGTGGGCGATACCACATGCAACAGTTGAGAGGGGTTACCCACCCATTAAAACCCTCATGAGCGTTTATTAGGCCCTTTGAGATGTGGTTCACAAATCCATAGCCCATCCATTGAGTGTGTCCTACTTGGATGACGGGTCAGATCACTAAGTTTCAGCCGCATCCAAAACTCATGTGGCCCCATCAAGTGCTTTTAGATGTTTTAGGCATGTCTTTACATGGTTTTAGATTGTATGGCTCACCTAAGTTCCGGCTGATTTTTGGGATATCCCATAAACTAAAGGGGACCCATCAAATGCACGGTATTGATGTCCGCTCCACATCACAGTGGGGCCCACACAGCTCTACCTCATAGTGTGTATGTGTGTGTGTATATATATATATATATATATATATATATATATATATATATATATATATATATATATATATATATATATATATATAGATATATATATATATATTATAAAACAAGAGGATAGATGAAATTGTTACCTGGAGCGATGTACCCAATAGATCCCTTCACACCAAACGAGCTGGTTTGAGCACCTTCAGATAAGAACCTCGCTAAGCCGAAGTCACCCACATGAGCAATCATGTCATTATCAAGGAGAATGTTACTTGGTTTTAAATCGCAATGAACAATTGGTGTTTGGCAATGGTGATGCAGATAATCCAGTGCAAAAGACACATCCGTAGCTATATTTAGCCTTTGAACAAAGTTTAAATTCCTCCTTGACTGGTCATGCCCATCTCTGTGCAGCCACTTTTCAAGACTTCCATTAGGCATGTACTCGAAAACTAAAGCCTTGAACTCGTTTCCCTTAAAATCAATGCTTGAGCAGCAAGTTAAGATTTTAATAAGATTCCGGTGCTTGATGTTTCTCAAGGCTTCGCATTCAGCCATGAAGCTCCTCAGAGCTCCTTGCTGCTGAAGGTGGAGGACTTTTACTGCAATAACAGTTCCATCTCGTTCTAGTGTTCCTTTATACACAGAACCAAAACTTCCAGTACCAATCAAATTTACGGAAGAGAAGCCATCTGTCGCTTTAAAGAGCTCCGCATAAGACACGTTCATGAAACGATCATCCGCCGCAGAAGGCACAGCAAAAGATTTCCTTCTCGACCTTCTTAACCAATAGAGAGTGGTAAAGAGACATGATAATGCAATAAGAGACAGGACTGCACCAATTACTGAGATTTTTACTTTTGAAGCAAGAGACATCCCCTGCTTCTTGGAAGCTTGGCTAGTGCACGCTGGCAATTTGAAATCTTGAATACCCCCACAAAGCTTACTATTTCCATGGACCGAAACTTCACTGGCGTTCCTAAAGATCCCTTTTTTTGGTAATTCACCCTCCAAATTATTGAAAGATAGATTTAGATACCTCAAGGCAGAAAGGTTCTCCAGGTACTGTGGAATCTTTCCAGACAAGTTGTTGCGCGAAAGATCCATGTACACAAGACCTCTTAGATTACTTAACGTCAGAGGAAATGATCCTTGAAACAAGTTCCCACCCAACTCAAGAAACTCTAGGCTAAGACAGTTGCCTAGGAGACTTGGAATTTCACCTGACAATTTGTTATCAGCAACATTCAATACCGAGAGAGTTTTCAAGTAACTGGCTTCCAGCGGCAGATTACCAGTAAAAGAGTTGTTTCCAACTTCGAGTTTAATCAAAGAGGGAAGGCTGAAAAGTTGTTTGGGTAAGGCACCGCTAAGATTATTATAATTAAGGTATAGGAACTTCATGTATGTGCAATTTCCAAGACTTGAAGGTATGCTCCCCATAAGTTTGTTTCCAGCGAAAACGAGTTCGGACAATCGGGAGATGTTGCCCAAGGAAGATGGTATTTGCCCTGATAATTCATTTGCACTTAAGTCGAGTACCTCCAACTCGTTAAGCTTCCCAACACCAATGGGAATAGGACCTGTTAGAAAATTATTCTCTATATATAGTGTTGTTAAGCTGATAAGATTCTGAATCCCAGAAGGAATGCTTCCAAATATCAGGTTACTCCCCAACGTTAATATTCTCAACTGTACAGAAAGATTAGCTATGGAGTCCGGCAACACACCATTGAGAAGATTCTCATTCATGACCAGTATTTGTAAGCTACTGCAATTGGTCAAAGAATCAAGAAAACTCAAGTCACGAGCTTTCCCAATTCCGAGTTTATTTCCCCACAAATTTAAGATGGAGAGACCCTTCAGGTCTCCAAAATTCAGAGGCACAGATCCGCTAAAACTATTGTTATCAAGATCAATAAGAACAAGTCCTGAAGCATTTGATAATGAAACTGGTATGGGTCCTGTGAATTGGTTTGCTCCGACATAAAGCTCTTGGAGGTTAGGAAGTGTGAGGCCTGTGTTAGGTGGAAGATTTCCATGCAATCTGTTCGATCCCACGTCGAAAATGCTAATCAAGGAGAGATTGTATAGGCAGGGAGGAATCGTACCTGACAGTTCATTTTGACCTATGCCAAGAGTCTCTAAGCTCGCCAATTGGCAAAGGTCTCCTGGGATGCTTCCCTTCAGACTATTCATTGTGAGATAAAGGTGCTTGAGCGACGAAAGGTTTCCAAGTGAGGGTGGGATGCTTCCTGTAAGACTGTTGTCACCAACGTTCAGTTTGGTGAGCTTGGACAGAGAACCAAGCTCAGTTGGAATACTCCCTGCGAGCTGGTTCCCATGAAGACGAAGGGTTGTGAGTTTTGAACAGTGGGTCAGGTTTGCTGGAATTTCTCCAGTGAATGTGTTATTGACCAGGCTGAGATATTGCAAGCGGAACAACCAGCCCATCTCTTCAGGAATTGTCCCGTGGAAGCGGTTGCCTTCAAGATCGATTATCCTGAGGAAGGTGAGGTTTGCTATGTAGGGAGATATGGGGCCCATCAAGTTCTGGCCACTGAGGTTCAAGGCCGTAACCCTTTCAGGATGCCGGCGACCGCATGTGACTCCTTGCCAGTGGCAGAAGTGGAGAGTATGGTTCCAGGAACTCAAGGAATGGAGAGGATCGTCGGTTATCAGATGCTTGCAGTGGAACAAAGCTATCTGATCCGTTTCGTTGGAGAAGTTAGCGACCGATACCAACAACCATGGAACGTCCATTGAAGAGAGAAGGATGGTGCTGAGGAGAAATGACCAAATTACCCTTAGGCTTCTAGGTGGGAGCTCCATTATCGAGTTCGTGAAGCAGGAAAGCCAAAGTGAGGAGACAAATATGGAGATGAATTCTCCGCTATCTATAGACAAGGACCCACTTCTCGTCCTTTGCTGACTAGACCACCATTTGTCGTGGTTCACTACTTTTCCATTTTCCTTGTCGGATGTGTGAGTGACATCCATTGAGTGATTCCTCGTGAAAGGACGTGAACCCGAAGATCACGCAAGTCCAAAAATCAGGTGGGCCACACCACATTGAAGAGTGGGGATGGATACAACGACACCCACTCTTGAAACCTTCACGGGACGCTATGATATTTATATCCCACCTACTACGCTTCTAAGGTGAGTCTGCAAAAGGATTAAGAGAAAACAATGTCAGCCTCATGCAAAGACTTGGTGGATCCGATCGAAGGGGCTCGGATTAGGTACTACCCCACTTGATGCGCGAAGGAGACAAATGAGTACGAGGTGCATCACCATTAGCTGATGTAGTGGCACCGCACTTCGGGTCAGACCCGTCACATCTCACCAATACTGAAGTATAGAACCCGTTGTGTCCGCTAATGGCGACGCGCCATGTACCTACATCTCCTCCTGCATCCTGGTGCGGGTAGTACCTGATCTGAGCCTGATCCGAAGAAGGCTTCAATTATAGGGGTGCAATCCCCACTTTTCCCTGTAAGGGGTACAAATGATGGATGGGTCGGATGTTAGACACGAAATCAAATTGCGTCACCTACTAGGCTCTTATCGTACTGAGTAAACTTAGTTGGGCTCATTGTAAATATATGTAATTTATCTATACCGTTCATCTGCTTTTTCAGATCATTTAAGGCGTTGAAACCAAAATTGAAATATATCCAAAACTCAGGTGGACCACACCACAAGAAACAGTGGGTATACTGACTTCCACCGTTGAAACCTTTCTAAGGCCCACTATAATTTTCATTTGTCATCCAACCTGTTCACAAGAACGCACAGACATGGATGAAGGGAAAAAACAAATATCAGCTTGATCCAAAACTTGGACGACCTCTTGAGAATTTTTCAATGGTACAGGTTAAACTCACATTGTTTCCTGTGGGGGTGTGGTACACTTAAGCTTTTTATATACTTTATTTTGTCTCAATTTTTGTCTCAAGACGTTAAAATGGATGAACGGAGTGTATGAAGTAGTAAATCACGGTAGACCCCACAGAGTTTACTTAATTAAGTACGCAACGTTAGAGACACGTTAAGGTGGGGCCGTGGAGGTTTTCGTTGCGCGGCTTCCATGCAACAACTGATTGTAGAAAATCAGCGTCCCACTTTGGACGGGAGTGTCGGTAGATGCATGATACCGAAAAAGAAAAGGCACACTGGTTGAATCGTCAACTTATGACTCATTCAATTTCTACCATTCATTGAATGTGGAAAGGTAAGACTGAAAAGTCGTCCCCTTGTTTCCAGGACGCGAATTACCTGCAAAAGCCTTTGGCAGGAACTTCTTCAGTGGTAAGCTAGCTGGGGCCATGGTGATGTTTGTGAGAAATTCACTTCTACATCCGTTTTTTAGATCATGTTATGACATATATAGCCAAAAACAACTCAAATCCAAAACAGAAGTGGCCTCATGATAAAGTATTGGACGTCCTACTGTTGAAACATTAAACGGGTCCACCTAAGTTTTGGGTCAGGCTAATTTTTGTGTTTCCATTCATGCCAATAGACATGACCTTATAAATGGTATGGATGGCATATAAACATCTAGTGGACCCAAGGAGGTTTCGACCATAGGCATTTTCTACCCATGCTTACATTTTCTCTCCATCTCTCTCTCTCTCTCTTTTTTCTCACGTGCACTAACACTCATACCACAGTGGCGTTTTTACAGACAATAGGTACCCCCGGTGACCTCCGGTTGAAACTCTCGTGAGTGTACCACGGAGGCATGAGTATGTACATTTGAGTTTTGCATGTGCATCGTTTTTGCACCCATGTCTTAATGTGATCCGCAGCTAAAAAAAAAAAAAAAAAAGATGAACAGGTGAATTACCTAAAAACATCATAGTGAGCCCCACCTAGCTTCCTGTCATAGGAAGCTCTGGGGAAAGGTTTTCGCAAGAAATTCCCTTTGGCCTGAAATTTTCTGGAGTCAGACGCTAGGTGGTTGTGAGAAATCTACCCATTCCATCCATTCTGCCGGCAAATTTTAAAACATGTGACCAAAGGTAGAGTAGATCCAAACTTAAGTGAGCCACACAAGAGGAATCAGTTGAGATTCAATAACCTACTGTTGAAACATTCATATAATCACAGAAGTTTTCCATTAGGCTAAGGGTCCTTTTTTTTTTTTTTCATCCCCTAGAGAATGACCTTATAAACAGTTTGGCTGGCATATAAACTTCAAGGGAGAGCCCGGAAGGTTTCAATATAGGCATTTATTTTCCCTATTTTCCCTCCCGTGTGACTCACTTGACTTTTGGAACATTTTATCTCATGTCATAAAATGAGCTTACAAAAAAGATGGATAGCGGTGGATTTCTTGCAAGTAACGTAGTGGGCCTCACTTAGCATTCTAGCTCACGAACTTCCAATGAAAGACTTTTGCAAGAAATCTCAAACATGGATTTACTACAAAAGTCTTTCATAGGAAGTTCCTCTGCTGAGATGTTAGGTGGGGGCCATCGTGATGTTTGTGAGGAATCCATCTTAGCCATCCATTTTGCAAGCTCATTTTAGGACTATGCGACGAAAAATAAAGCGGTTTCGAAACTTAAGTGGGTCACATGAGAGGAAACAATGGGGATTCAATGACCACCATTGAATATTCTTATGGCCACAAAAGTTTGTAACAGGCTATATTTTTTGTGTTTTCACTTCATCACAATGGGAATGACCTTATAAATGGTTTAGGAGGGCATATAAACATCAATGGGATCTTAGGAAGGTGTCAATGGTCAGCATTTTTTCCCTAACTAGTACTTTTCCTCTCTTGCAGCCACTTTGAATCTTGGATTCCCCTCATTTTTTTCCCATGTCTTAAAATGAGCTTGCAAAACGATTAAAAGGGTGGATTTCTCACAAACATTATAGTGGACCCACCTAGAACTTTCTGCGAAAGGCTTTCATATGAAGTTCTTGTGGTGGGCTGCTAGGTGGGATCGATCGTGATGTTTGTAAAAAGTCCAAGGAATCTAGAAAAAAATAAGGTGGATGTAAAACTTATGTGGGCCACACCAGAGATATTGTGGGGATTTAATTACTACCTTTCTAATGCTTCGAAAATTGACACCTAAGTACTGGAGACTTTGATCCTCAGTTTTTTGGTGTGGACTTAGTAAAATGCCTATCTAGGAATAGCGCACGTGAAGAATGCTCTCACGCGTATCCTCGATTAGATTTACATTCATTCTATACACAAATAATTTGAGCAACGCATTTCAATTAGCAGATCAAAAGTAAAGTGGAGATAACTAAATAAAAAAATATAAGTAAAATACCCAAGAAGTATAATTCAAAAGTAGTGTTAGCCCATTTAAGAATTATGCAAATCACAATAGATTCAACATAAAGAGAAAATATAATTACCAAATGGATCAAGCTATAAGACTACTAGGGCACCCCAAGCTTACTACCGACTGATCATATTTTTTATTTATCTTCATATGTCAAATGGAATGTGCTAAACGCCAACATAGTGAAGAAATATTCCTACGATTATACTCAGGATATTTTAGTTATAAGCAGGTTCACAATAAATATATATTTCTATATGTATTACTCTTTAGTATTTTATTCTATTGCACATATACTAAGCAAGTTATATATATATATATATATATATATATATATATATATATATATATATATATATATATATATATATATATTATCCACACAAGCATACGGAAGTAATGATGACATAACAAAATAATTAATTTTCTAGACTAGATGATTAAATACATGGAATGCTTGGGATGTGAATAAAAGAAAATGACGCGCTGATCTTTCTAACTGTTAGCCATCCACCCCACAAGTGCATGCATATCTCGGAAAAAGTAACATAAACATAAAAGTAAATGGTGTTAGGAGACTTTTCTGTGACATGCAAGTTCACATTATTTGTCAATTACGTAGGTCTTTGAGTCTAGGTGTTAGTTGAGCCTAAAGAAGATGAAGACTGAAGACTCAAGTGGACCTGCTACATAAAAATTAAAATAAAAAAGGTAAATGAGATGCCTTGGTGAGTCAAAACTCTTGAGCCTAAACCAAAACCAAACCAAATCTTTAGATGGCATGACCTAATAAGTAATCTTTTAGTCATCTTAGAATGACCTTTGGTGTCCCAAAAGA
The DNA here is from genome assembly GCA_003013855.2 of Liriodendron chinense. Taxonomy (NCBI): domain Eukaryota; kingdom Viridiplantae; phylum Streptophyta; class Magnoliopsida; order Magnoliales; family Magnoliaceae; genus Liriodendron; species Liriodendron chinense. The sequence continues at coordinate 923,171 of PVNU02002566.1, read as the reverse complement.
CTACCCAAAAGAGGGCCTAAGAGGTTGCATGAATTGCTCCAAACAAGACAGAACAAATAACAGAACTCATGGGTGATCTGTCGACCGGTCACAAGGTACTGGGAAATCGGTCGACAAAGGTGAAACTGGATCAACAAGCAAGTGCTAGTACCCTAGGCCAAATTTGACGAGTTTACGACCGGTTAGCTGGTTTGTTCGACTGGTTGATCGACTTAGCTCGACCAGTCGAATTGGTCCTCAATTGGGACAACAAGCATCACCAGTCCCAGGCCTTAATTAGATCGGTCGAAGCTCCTTGAGTGATCGGTCAACGAACCCTGCTCGACCGATCGAACATCGGTCGTCAGTTATCCATTTCTGCCCGTTTTCTATTCGTTAGAGTTTTTTCTCTATATATTAGTAGCTCGATTTTTATGGTAGATAGAGAGAGAATTAAATGCATTGGAAGTCACCCTCATTGCTCATATCATTAGGCTCTAATTCTAACCATTCTAAGCCTTGATCACAAGTAAGAGCATTTAAAAACTTAATTGAAGATGGACTTGCTCTCTCTTGATCTCTAGATGTTTTAGGCACCTTGATCATAGGTAGATCCTTTATCTAAACCTCTTTAAAGATCCTTCTAGGCTTGCAATACAAACCCTTTGTAGAAGATTCGACCTATCTCTTATCACTTTGGGTATCTCAAAAGCATCACATGTAAGTGATTGATTCGTGGAGTTGAAGCATTGGCAACGCGTCGGCAAACGGAGAGCTGATTGAAGCATAGGAGAGCGAAGATCGAGCAACCTAAGCAGCGTTGAACAAGGGGCTCATCCAAAAAGTAAGTGTTAAGTTGAGAGTCATTTGCACTCTTTCCATTTGTTGTTAGAGTTTGAGAGTTTAGTTTCAAACTTGATCCAAGTTCATGAGTTAACCCGACTCATTAGTTGGGTATAAAGTTCAGATTCCTTAAAGGATCCTTGGCATATTTTTTAGGCCTAAAATCCAGGTTCATTAATTGAACATTGACTCATTTGTTAGGTCTAAATCAAGTCTTCAAGGGGAGCCACCAACACAGGTGTATAGGTATGGAGGAACTTGTCAAACACCTAAGTTAAGAGATGAATCTTAAAAATCTCCATTTAGGTTGAGAGGTGAACATGTGCAAAAAAACCTCTGTGTAAAGGTTGAGAAGTAAACCTGATTTAAAACCTCAACTATAGTGAAATTCAGTATTCCAATGGGTTGAAAATAGTAACTAGAGTGAAGTAGACAAGTAGTTGAACCATTATACATGTTTGTGTTTAGGATTGATTTAAGCACATTGTTATTCCAGCATTGTCTATTTGATTGTTAATTATATGAATGCTTGAACAGAATATATGCTATGCATGATAGATAGATTCTCATATACATCTTATAGTTTCACTTCTAAGATAGTTACTTTAGTAGAATTATCGTTTGTAGTCTAGATCATTGCACATTAATTATAAGCTCAACATGTTATATAATCACAATCTATGTGCTTAGGCTACTTTGTTTAATTATATTATCTTTTGTAGCCTTTGTGATTAGACCCACTTAAGCTTGGAAGCTAAGTGTTCTTGTTTAATTAGTTTATAATTGTTAAATTAGTTCAATTAGACAAGAGTTTTAAAAATAATATTTAAACGGTCCTAATCACCCCCTCTAGGACTTAGCCATAATTTTATAAGCTCCGCTCTAGGCTTCCGCACGCTTAGCGTTTACAAGTGTGAGCAAAAGATAATTTTCAAATGGTGCGTTAATCTTTCTAACAATCGATTAGTCACCCCACAAATGCATTTATGAAGGTCATTCTTCAATATACTAGCATTTTTAACAATCGGAAAATTACGTAAAATGCCAATGTCATATATCCATGATTAGTTTAACTTTTATAATTAATTATTTTGTATATAATAGTATTAACGAAGCTAGAATACCGTCATTATATCACGAGTCTAAAACTGGACCACCTGACTCCTTATGGTGTGTCGTCAATCATCGTTAGTAGGCCCCAAAGTTCCTATTTCGATTTCCACATTCACACATTTCATTCAAATAATAATTTAAGGGCAACATCTTATTAGCCAAGTCAGTTTAGCATAAATTAAATAGCACTCATCACCCTCATAGATGGTCAAAGGACACTACAGGGAAGCCCATTACCCCAGCGTAAGCCGATAGCTCGAACAAGGATATCTTATACCACCATGCCCAACCCATTAGACTTGGTGTGATCGTAATGCACTAATGGTTATAAGTATACTTACTCCTACTAACAACAGTAATATTTCAAATTCCACGGAATGTGATTCTTCAGTCAAACGCAAGAACTCTGAATGGAACTTATCCAGTGAATCCAAGTGAATGACAATAAACCGACATTGGTTACTATCGATCGACCGTGTTCCTCCTTAGTCGATTAAATAAGTCCGTGATAGCCAACCAAAGGGTAGGAAATACACTACTCAAATGATTTTCAGAGCTTAATGCAAAGTAACACTTGACCCACCACAATAATAATTCAAATAATGACCAAATACATAATCATAAACACAAATAAAATTTTAATACCACACCAAAGCATAACGAATAAACGCATATCTGAATCAATATAGTCTAACCTACATTAACACAATTCGATATATATCGACACATAATAATTTTTTTAGCCAGTTACGTATATGACTAATATATTTAATAATAAACGAATAGATCTAAAAGAGATTATTTTTTTAATCAAACTACCTTTTTTTAATAAACTTCAACTATTATTCAAAATAGAAACGATTTGACAAAGCTAAAAGTGGGCTAAACTGGATCGAATCATTGAAACATGAGCCTCCAAAGCCAGCTTAAACTACCCCTGATATGAAGAAAATGGCCCACACCTTCTGGTAGGTCAGACAAAAAAACTCCAACGAACTGCCTATCCTATAACTTTACATTCGACAAATAAAGAACAAGAAGAGTTCCTCATCTCTCGGACCTGGCCCAATCCCATCTTGTCCAAAATAATCACCCCCCAAATCTCGTGTGGGAGATCCTACTCCTCCTAAAACACCAACAAGCATTGGGATTCACTCGCTAATTTGGCCAGCGCATCCGCTACACCATTAACCTAATAGGGCGCATAACATACATTGAGTTCTATATCCCTTACAAACGAGCGCATGAGAGTCCAACAATACCAAAGCTTCGAATTTGCTGGCCTTTCCCTGTTAAGGATATCCACCATGATCTTCAAGTCGCTCTTCACCAAGATTTTGAAAAAACCTCGTTGAATGCAATGCGAAAGCCCCTCAACCAATGCTTGGGCTTTAACCTGAACATTCGATTTATGTCCATAACTAGTAGTAAAGGCAATATGAAGTCACCTGAGCTTCTTCTACAAAGCCCCTCCTCCCCCAGGACCGGTCCTTGGTTACTTCACGATGACCCGTCAACATTGACCTTGACCTAACCACTCCCTTGTTTCCTCTAAAACAAATGAATCAGCTTCTTTTTTTGGGTGAGTCTTTAGGATAACCCCAAATCTTGTAAGATCGATCGTTGAGCAAGCGAATTCTCCTTGAAGGATAGGAGCCGCGGGCTAATTAAGTGAAGCCACCTCGAACTCTTAATATGGTTCCGTTGGCCTCAACCTGACAATTTTCAAACATGTGATGATTCCTCTTGTTCTGCACCTCCCAAAATATAAGTCATGGGATGAGACCACGCATAGAGGTTAAACCATTAGATTGCGAAGCCCCACTACACACCCGCACGCATTTTCATTAATTGGTCCTCCACAAAGGAAATCTAGAAATAAACTTAAATGGCTCCACACCAAAGATGACAGCTCCCCACAGGAGAATAGATGAACAACCAATTTTGTATTTTGTTTCAATGTCAACTTACAACACGTGTACTTAGAGGCCAAGTTGATACTGGGCTCTTGATTAATTCTCACATAAACCAGGACTGCTCCAAGCAGTAGCACATCCATGCGAACAAGATCTTCGGCGGTAGCTTCACGTATCAAACCTCCCCCCGTCTCATTTGGCAACCTCGCGATCTTGTTCTAGCTCGGCCAATGGAGTTTTTTCCTACCAGTCTCCCCACCCCCGCAAAAAAGTTCACAAATTCTCTCTCCAACGTTGAGAAGACTATCATCAGGATGTCATGGATGCCATTGTATGGATTAGTATGCTAGATAACACATGATTAATAAGTAAACTTATGCACGCCTTCTAAAGGCATTTGGACTTCCACCTAGCTTGTCCAATTTCTCACACGATTAACCAAAGGTTAGAAAAGGATGTTTCAGTACCCATGTAAACCGACACTCCAAGGTATATAAAAAAAGGCAACGATGAAGTGGCTATACCAATAGTTCTCTCGATCGATCTCACTCTAGCAGTTTAGAGCCTATATGAAATATAACATCCACTTTGTGCAAGTTAAGTTTTTGACTTGACACCCCCACATACCTCAGTTAGGAAGCTCCCTAACTACTTTTAGCGAATTGAAACCTCTGTTAATGAACAATAGAGTCTCGTCTACGAATAACAAATGGGAGATAATAGGACACCCACTATTTGTCTTGTATGGGAGACAAAATCCTCTTTTAATAAGCCTACGAAATCCCTTATTGAAAGCCTTCATGGAAAGGATGGACAAGGTTGGCGAGATAGGATCACCCTGTCGGATGCCTCTCGTCGATTTGAAGTAATCTCTATCCTCTCCATTCACAAGTACAAAGAACCAATTATTGGCCCAACATTTCTCTAGCAATCTCACCCATTCCCTACTGAATCCAAATTTCTCTAGGATGTGCTTGAGGAAGTTCTAATCCACCCGATCGTAGGCTTTTTTCATAACGATCTTGAGAGCGATGTTGCTCCCTCAAACCTTTCTTCCAATTTCTAGAAAGATTTCTCATGCCATCTCCACATTCTCAGTGATTAAGCTGCCCTTTTCACAAAGGCTCCCTGTTTAACATATATTTGATTTGGAAGCAAAGAGTTTATCATGTTTGCTAATACTTTCGAAAATATTTTATAAATACAGTTATAGAGACTAGTAGGGTGAAAATCAAAGAGCTTATCCAAAGCAGGAAACTTGAGAATATGAGGCAAATAAGAGTAGATGTGAAAGCCCAAGGAAGGTCACCACCTTTGAAGAGGAATCTCATTGCATTCAAGATGTCCTTTCCCACTATATCTAGCGAGACATAAAAAAGATCCAGAAAAAATCATAAGGACCCGAGGGCTCATCCTTTGGGATGGCCTCAATTGCTTGTTGCACCTCATCCATCAATGGTTCCCTTAAAAGAGCGAAAGAGATCGCTGATGGGATCACATCGAGGAAGTCTCCTATGGGGGTCACAACTTTCTGCTGTGAAAAGATCCGAGAAGAATCTAATGGTTTCCTCCTTAATAACATCTCTGTTAGAGGTTTTCCCCCCATTCAGGAGCCGAAGCTCTTAAATAGTAGCCCTTTTGTGCCATTCCTTCACCGAGTTGTTGAAAAACGTTGTGTTTCTCTCTCCTTATTCAAGCCAATTGTTACGGGACTTCTGTTTCGAAAAGAACTCCATAAGGGAGAGTTTATCCAGCTCATCTCTAACTAAAATCAGAGTTTGCTGGGAAAGATCCCCCTGTCTATCTTGAATTTCCTTTTCCAATTGATTCACCTCCTCTTCCTTCTGCTTTATCCAGTCAAAAATATTTCCACGTCTCTCTATTCCAGACTGTAATTACATGTTTTGATTATTTCATCTTTCTTAAGAGTAAGTACATTGGATTACTTGGTAAATTCTCACCTTCCGAGTTCCACGTTGTTTCCACCATTGGCATAAATGACTCCTCTAGGAGCCACATCATCTAAAACCTAAACGGCACTTGGGAGAGTTGGCAGGGTCCACTGGGAAAGAGAGCAGAAGCAAAGCATGGTCTAATTCCACTCGAGGAAGATGAGAGACTGTAAAACTTGAAATCAAAATCACATAACAGTTGAACACATTTATGAATCAGTACAATTCAATCTACATCAACACAATCTAACTTATATAAACATTTTTTTTTAATTATTATTTGGCATCAAAGAGTTCTAATATCGGGAATTTCATATCACTCGACCATTTCATCTAGCTGTTATTAACTAAACAACAAATAGAGACATTCATCGATCGAACATGTTATGCACTCATCAACAATTAGCAAATATATTATAATATTAAAGTAATTCCGACATTTATAACATAACGTAATTTAACAAAATCAAGCAATCACCAACTAAAATTTTTTGAGAAAAAGTTTATGGGTAGATCTTCACCTTAAAGTCAAAAGTCCTTGATTTGGATGCAACCTTAGTATAAACAATTTAGAGAAAACCAATTCCCTAATCAAATTGAAAGAGTTAATGTGAGATTTATAGATCTTAACACTAAGGGAGTCTAAATCGAAATGTAGGATTCATTTCTTACCTCCAATTTTAAATGAGGCGGATCCGGTGAAAGAAATGACAACCGGTAGAGTTTTATTGAAGTATTTGAACACACGAGACTAAGGACAAGCAATTCTAAGATTTCACCACTCTCTCACTCTCACTTTTTCCCTTCTTCCCCTTTTCTTCTCTCTTAAACCTTAATATTTTTAGATTTGGGGGAGAAATGCCCAAATAGGCTCCTTATATATATATATATATATATATATATATATATATATATATATATATATATATATAGTGTCATAAGTGGCACAAATGGCCTTAATGACTTGGTCTTTGATAATATAACCCTATGGGGAAGGTGTTTCTAGCATTTGGGGTCCACTTAGGTCCACACAGGTCAATTTAAACCATAGGATAATTGTTACAAGTAGAGATCTACCTAAGGATATGATTATTCGCATTTTAGATGCGATGATCAATAGTTATGATGTAGTATTCGTTTAATGGTCACCGATTATTGATCGGGACTGCAACTTTAGGGATGCATGCGAGGAAATGTTTGATATTAGGATCATAAGTTTCATTGAAATCTAACGGCTCAAAAGCTACAAGTTGTCTCAAACATCACATGTTTTACCCTCTTGGCTCCAAGTTGAATGATTTAACTCATAAACTTAGCTCAATGTCCTGCGAGGGTTGCCAAGCCCACTAAGGCTAACAATTTTCCTTAACTCCGGGTTCAGTGGCCCTCTAAGGAACAATCAAGAGCTTATTTAGTTAATCCAGGCACTTTCGAAAATAAACTAAGTTACAAAATTTCTCACGCGTGATAATTAGGGTTTGGATTAACTAAGTTCAACATTTTTCCTATTCACAATTAGCGAAAATAGCGATTCGGTCCTAATTATCCTAATCAAGAGTCCTAATTTGACTAAGCTATAAACTATCCAAAATAGAAAAATATATAAATAAATAAGTAAAATATAAAATTCTAATTTAATTACACATGATGATTTCTGACATGATTAGAAGCAATTCCTAAGAAGACATTGAATACTAAAACTCTAAGATGAAAATGATACGTCCAGTACAACGACAACTTATTGCTGTAGAAAATTTCAATTTCAACAACCCAGTTACGCGCAATTTTTTAACACTTTTATTTATTAAATTATTTTAATAATATTTTGTTGATTCATCATAATTTTAATTTATTTCTTCAAAATTTCATCTTATTTTGAATTTTAGAAAAATTATTAAAATTCTAGAAGTACACACTGCCTGAAATCAATGATTTTCTATACAGTTTTCAAAATGTTCCAGAACATACCTCATTTGATTTTTTATTTTTGTTTATTTTTCTATATGACGAGACTCATCAAGCTTCAATTCGGCATTTGAATGACCTCAATCGGATAATAATAAAGGTGATATGAATTTTTGAACTTGCTTAAAAATGCAGGGCTAGAAGTTTAAAATCCTTACCTTAACTCCTTCAGTTCCTAAACTTTCATTCATCTACTTTCTTTTTCTTTATTCTATCTACTGAAGTGATTTTAATCCGACGTTGAATAAGTTAAAATGTCCATGGACTTGATTATCTTTATTAAGGCACCTAAAATTAAAATCACTACGTTTAAAATCAAGTAAACTAGGGAGTTTGATCCTAAGGTTCTCATTTCTAAGTCCAAACATTCTCATTTTGGTCCCAACACATGTGAACGCATGCACGGACATGCACTCAATATCAATAAATCGAAGGTAACACCTAAAGACATCCAATTCCTAAGTTGTTGAAAATTTAAGGCATTACAACCTTTGAAATATTGTGGCTAAGTTTTTATGTTTTTACTTCATTTCAGTAAGAATGACCTTATAAATGGTAGTTATTGCTTTTCCCAATTTTCTACCTCATGTGGCCTGCTTGAGTTTTGCATCCACCTCATTTTGTCTCATGAGCTTGCAAAATGGCTGAATGGGGGTGACTTTCTTACAAACATCATGGTGCAGCCCACTAACATTCCAGGGTAGGAAGTTCTTTTTTTTTTTTTAATATAAAGTTATTGGCAGAATAACAAAAACTAGACCTATATGGGCTGGCTAGAAGCCACAATGCGGCTGCCTAGCCCCGCCTAACATAAGACAAAACAAACTACAACTAAAAACCAAAATCACACCAGGACTGTGGACTCCCTAATACACCCCAGACCCACTCTACCAAGGAGAAGGAGACCTCTGATGGAGCTAGGGATCTCCGCCATAGATTGGAAAACTCTATATAACTGATAATCACTACCCAGTCTAGCGAGCCCGTCCACACTCCATTTCACTTCCCTGTGGGTAAACACCACAGAAACCTCTGCTTCTCTCATAAGGGATGCCAAACAGGCCCACCTATACCACAAGTTCCAGGAATTAGGGCGCCCTCTCCTTAACATGTCCACTACCGAGTCGCTTTCAATCACCACATTGTGGAGACCCCGGTCTACACAGAGGGAGAGCCCTTCATCAAAGGCGCAAAACTCTGCCTGAAAATTTGAATCCATCCCAAAACCTGAAGAAAAGGCAAACATAAACTCCCTGTTACTCCCTCTACAGACACCACATCCGCCAGATGGCCCCGAAATCCCACCGGCTGAACCGTTTACATTCATTTTGACCCAACCCGGTGCTGGCTTTTCCCAAAACAAAACCACTGGGGTCCATGGCTCGTGGTGGCTTCGATACAATCCCCATCTCTTGGATGGTTATGCGACGAGCAAGCAGACTACCTTTAAGAGGAGGGAGGGTAGGGCTGAGACATCTGAACTAGCATTTGACCCGGGAGATGACATTCTCCACATTCACTGCGCTACCCTCGAATCTGTTTTTTTCCTCTCACACCAGATCTCCCAAAGAATTAATTACAGGGGGCAATCCCACCTAATGTCAAGATACAATCCGAATGTAACGCAGACCCCCACCACTGGGAAACACGGCTCCACGTTGTCTGTTCGTCCAAGAAGGAAATATCAAAAGCACTGCTGTAGAAACGCCGGACCTGGCCTGCAAGATCCCCTAATGAGAAAAAGGTGGTCAAGAGTTTCCACGCCTGGACCCCTCTCCCCATGGCGGCAAGAACACCTCGACGCGATCTGGACCTCTTTGGACTGGATTAGATGGGTATGGAATTCATCCTACGTGGAAGGGAGCGTGATGCTTGGTGACCCCGCTCTGTGGGGCTCCATGATGAATTTGTTTTATCTGCACCGTCCATCTGTTTCGCCAGCTCATTTTTAAGTCGGGAGCCAAAAAATAGGCAGATGTAAAGCCCAGACAATACCACAGGAAACAATGGGAATTGAACGCCTACTTTTGAAAACTTCTTAGGGGCTGAAGAAGTTTTGGATCAAGACAATATTTATGTTTTGCCTTCATTCAGGCTTTTCTAACCTTGTAAACAAGTTTCATGGCAAATAAACATCACGGTGGCCTTAGGAAGTTTTCAACCATGGGTGTCATCATCTCCACCTTTTCTTGTGGTGTGGTCGACTTGGGCATTGGATCTGCCCTAAAATGAGCTCGTAGAACAGATGCGTGGTAAAGATAAAATACATACATTACAGGGGCTGCACAAACACGTACGGGACACCTTGGTGACCCCTAAAACTGAGGGCAAATCAAGGCCCAAATGGACCCTATCTCACTGAGTGTGGGTCCTACGAGAATGAACTTAACCCATCTGTACCTAGAGTTTAATCCGATTTAGATCCTCCTAAAATGGACCCAACCTACATTCAAACAGTGGATAATAGGGGTGTGTCATTGGGCTGGGCCCAGGCCTGAAAAATTAGAATTTAATATAGGACAGGACTGGCCTGACGGCCTGGCCAAAAGCAGTTGAAAATCAGGGCTGAGACCTATCCCAGGTGTGGCCTGTTGACAGACCCCGTAGATAAGGTAGTTTTTTATTTTATTTTATTTTATTTGTACACAAGGGGACTGTTAGTACAGTACCCACCCTTACTGTTAGTCACAGGGAAATATTGTTAGTTATCCCCCACTTGGAAATGGATGCCAAGAACTCAATACTGAAACGAGGAATAGATAAGATAATTAATTGAACATTTTGTCATGCTATAAGGCTACAATGTTTTATTACCTTTTTCTAAAACGTAGTTAACCATTATTACTCCTTTTTTTTTTTTTTTTTTTTCGGGGCACATGCTTGTGAACTGATAGAGATCACTAATTGAGCTGTGTGGAACGTTAGTTCTGTCAAAAGCCGTCACCAACATGGTGATGTTGCATTTGCACTTGATGACATTCACATGGCCTATGTAGGCATGCATTTAGGTTGGATGTAAGACATTACCATATTTTGATGATTCTAACCATCTTGTCCGTGGAGTATCAACCTATATCATATTCATCAGGCAAAACAATGTAATTTTTTAGGATGAATCCTTCCTTAGACTACTCTCCAGTGGGTAGTACAATTGCTAAAGCAATTCCATTGCATTGTAATGGCTTCTTGAAAAGGGTTGAATAAAATACTCTAGTGATTTAACATCTCAATGAGTCAATGATATTCCTATTATAATAAGACGGTGCCTTTTGCCTCATTAAATTCATAATACAATTAATCAGCCTTTTGCCTCATTAAATTCATAATACAATTAATCTCCCTCTGCCTCACTTAAATAAAACAACAAAAAAGAAGAAAGACATCTTCCCATATATTCACCACTGATACAAGCACACTCCTAAGCCAATACTAAATATATCTAAAGCTTGTAAAAAAATGTAGTCAACAAATTTATTTTATTTTGAAATGTTTCTTAGCATAATTAAGTACCAATAATATCTCAGTAATGACTGGGGTAAGTCGGATCTTCATCTGACAGTTGTGACCAAATTTGTTTGTCTCGGCGAATAGCATCCTCAAGATATAATTCCTTGATTGCATGCAATTCCGTGATAACATCTTTAATATTCATTCGTTCACTTGGAGATTCTGCAGAAGAAGTGACTCCGATTCCAACCATTAAAATCAAGCAGTCAGCCATTCTATTTCTTGAGTTAATATGATTTCTGCTCCATTGAGTAACTTCTGCTTCTCCTTCGAGCAGTCGTGGATCAACAATCTCCATTACTCGTTCAGGCAAAGCAAATTTAGCCAGATGATGAAGGGTTAGATTGTCCTTAAACATGTCATCAGTGGGCCCTTTTCCAGTGATCATCTCCAATAGAAGGATTCCATAGCTGTAGACATCTCCTTGTATAGATGGTTTACCGCCCATCGCATACTCTGCAATTCATACTCACATATTTGAATGTAAGTTAACATTTAGATACAAATAATATCAAAGGTTAAATTTTGAGAGAGAGATAGAGAGAGATGAGAGGGAATATTCTATTAGAAGAAGTAATTGGCTATTCTACGGATCCAAGTTTCTAACAACAATTGGTGTGCTATGAACTTCTGAGTTCTTGCAAAGATGTTCTACATTGAACAAGACTCCACTACTACAAATTGAAAGAACTAGCTCCTCGATCATGAAGTGAACAAATGAGTTTTTGTTACGATTTTTATGTAGCACATATCTCAACTAAAGCCATCATCAAAAAAGAATTCATTTTACCTTACTATGGTGTGATTCATATGGAGTGTAAGTGAGTACCAATTTGTATATCTAGATCTTTGGAATCAATAAGATTTTGATGCCATCAAGTTTGAATCTCATAGGGCATGTTCCTTCAAATCTGAGGTCATTTTTTAGGATCTAGATCCAAATAAAATCAGGTTGAGGTAACCATTTATTTTGATTTAGGCTCAAGTCAAGTCTGAGTTTGGTCTGGGTCAAGTACTTGACTATAACCACCAGATTCATGGATTAGATCGCACATGTACCATTCTATGTGAATATTGTTCATTTCTAACTAGTAAAAATTAAAAGTTTACTACACAGGGAAAAATCAATTGTCAAATGCCAGGCAGTCCACTCAATGGGCAAGCCAAATGTGTGCCTTGAATGAGTCCAGCATGCCTCTTAAAACTGCCCTATGGAGCGGACCAGCCTTACTTTTTTCACATGAATATAGATATATATAGCCGGGGGGGGGGGGGGGGGGGGGGGGGGGGACCAGCCTACAAGTTATGTTTCAGGCAACAGATAACCTAGGGTTGGACCCACTATGAGGATAACTTATTGCAAAAATCAGCCCATCTACTCATCATGTGGGTCACACCTTGAAAACAATGTCTAGTCATTGATAAGTACCAAAATACAAGGCTATGTTACGGTTCCTTGGATTGTGGTGGGAGATTTCAATACTGTTACAGGCCAAGCGGAAAGATACGGGGGGCACAACCAGAATTCGACCCAGTCAGCTGACTTCGCGGAATGTATGGACATGGCAGGTTTGCAAGACGCGGGCTTTGTTGGGAACAGATTTACCTGGTGCAACAATCAGGCGGGTACCTCTCGTAAATGGGCTAGACTTGATAGGGCTTTTTGCAATGCTGAATGGTATGCTAGGTTTCCATCCTTCAAGGTCCATCATTTGCCCAGAGTGCAGTCTGACCATTCTCCCCTGCTCATAGCCTTCCCTCCGCAGATTCAATGCCTTCAGAGACCGTTCAGATTCCAAAATATGTGGCTGATGCATGCCTCCTTCCGCCAGATAGTCGAGGATTCCTGGGCTTCTATTGAAGGGAGTCACCCAATCGTCCTCCTCCAAGCTAAGCTGAGAATTCTGAAGCTGAAGCTGAAAGTTTGGAACAGGTACACCTTTGGTAATGTTTTTCTGAAAATCAAGGAGGAAGAAAAGGTGATAGAAAGGATAGAAAACCAGCTCATTACCTCGCCAGATGTCGCCAACATTGCTGCCCTCAACATAGCTAAAGCGAATCTATCCCGTTTGGAGCTTATGGAAGAATCCTTTTGGAAGCAAAAGGCCAGAAATAGGTGGCTCCAGGAAGGGGACAGGAACACCAGATTCTTTCACTCCTCTGCCATAGACCGAATTAGACGAGCGGCTATTCAATATATTAAAGTGGACAGTGGGGAGAGATTAGAAGATTTGCAGAAAATCAAAGAGGAAGCGCCGATTCTATGAATCCCTCTTCCCCTCTGAAACTACGGATCTGGATCAGGAAATGTTGGACCCTATCCCTCATGTGGTGACCCAGTCGGACAACGTTTCGCTCATGGCCCCTCCTTCGCTCGACGAGGTGAAAGCTGCGACTTTCGACATGCCTAGAGATGGAGCCCCCGGCCCAGACAGTTTCTCAGCAGCATTCTTCTCGGAATGCTGGAATATTGTTGGCCACGACATCCATATGGCAGTCCAGTCTTTCTTCAGAGGTGGAGACCTTCCTAGAGCTTTCACATCTTCCCTCCTTGCCCTCATTCCGAAATCCCCATACCCCGATAAGCTATCTGATTTTCGTCCAATAAGTCTTTGCAACTGCATTTATAAGATCTTCGCCAAGGTCCTTGCTTCAAGGCTCAATAATCTCCTCCCCAGGCTGATTTTGGCTGAACAAGGTGCCTTCATCCGTGGGAGATCTACTGCGGAAGGGATAGCGCTGGTTCAGGAGATCTTCAGAGACATCAATAGGAAACTTCGAGGCAATAATGTTGTAGTCAAGCTCGACATGGAAAAAGCCTACGATAGAGTGGAATGGGATTTCCTCAAGGCTGTTCTAAAGAAGTTTGGTTTCTGTCATAGCTGGATTGTGTTACTAGAGAAATGCTGGTCAAATTCCTGGTTCTCAGTGTTGATTAATGGCGAAGCTTGCGGTTACTTCAAGTCATCTCGAGGTCTTCGCCAGGGGGACCCTCTCTCCCCAAGTCTGTTCATTATTGCAGCTGAGGTTCTTAGCCGAGGCTTCAGGAGGCTGGTTGAAAGAGGTTTCTGCCTCCCTTTCAAGACCTGCAGTGGGTGCCCGATAGTTTCGCATCTCCTCTACGCAGATGATACGATTCTTTTCTTCAACGGAGAGCGGAGATCGACAAGAGCGGTCAGTAATTTCCTCAACAAATATCAAGCCACCTCAGGTCAGAAAATCAACATGATGAAAAGCATGTTCTTCATCTCCAGCAAAGCCTCCCTTTCCTCAGCCCGGTCTATTGAGAGAAATCTGAGCATCCCCAAAGCGTCTTCTCACCTGACATATCTTGGCGCTCCCATCATCACAGGTAGAACTCGTAGTCGATTCTTCCATCCTCTGCTGGAGAAAATTACAGGTAGAATAGTGGGCTGGAAGGGCAGAATGCTGACTCAATCAGGGAGGCTGGTGCTCATCAATCACGTCCTGGCCAGCATCCCAGTTCATGTCATGGCTGCTGCTGCTATGCCAAAATCGGTGGGGGAGAATATTGAGAGGCGTCTCTCGGATTTCTTCTGGGGATGGAGCGAAGGGAAAAGAAAACTGCATTGGTGCAGCTGGAAGAGTATTTCCATGCCAAAACTGGAAGGAGGTCTGGGTATCAGAAAATTCTGCGACACTATGAAGGCCTTGCATCTGAAGCTAGCTTGGTCGGTTCGCTTTGGAGACAGTCAGAGTAGATGGTCTGCTTTCTGTAAAGCTAAATACAAGGATGACCTCTCTGCTGCAGCTACTAGCCGGCGTCCTTCAGCTAAGTCCCCGCTCTAGACAAAAATCCTATCTCTGTTCCCCATCATTGAAGGCAACAACAGATACTTATTGGCCAGCGGTTCCTGTAATTTTTGGTCTGTCGACTGGACAGGTATGGGTCCACTTATCTCTTGGATCACCGGATCTATCCCTGATTCGATCAGCCACCTCCAAGTTAAAGATATTCTGGGACCGGAAGGGATCTCGCACCCGAACTGTTTGCACTCTTTGCTTCCCCAGTTGGTATGGGACCATATAGCGGAAGAAGGGCTCTGCACATCTGAAGGAGTGGACAGGCATGTCTGGCCTCTCTCGCTGTCAGGGAAGTTTCTCCTCAAGACTGTCTGGCCGCTCATCACCCCTCCGGGGACCCGAAAGGGCTGGTCCAAATGGGTATGGCATGCCAAACTTCCCCCAAAAATTTCCATCTTTGTCTGGAGGCTCCTGCATGGCGCTGTTGGGGTAGACACGCGTATCCGCTCCAAAGGTATCCACCTAGCGTCCAAATGTAACTGCTGCGAGAGCGGGCCCGGCCCAGCTGAGGAATCCCTGGACCACCTCTTCATTTCGGGTGAGATCGCCTTGAAGGTATGGGGTTTTTTCTCTTTGATATGGGATATCCCGCTGTTAGGGGACCCCACAATAGCGGGCCGAACATCTCTATGGTGGAGAAAGGCGGCTGATGTTGATGGCTATACGACTCTCATGGGCCTGCTCCCCTGCCTCATACTCTGGGAAGTTTGGAATGCTAGAAACTCTATAAGATATGAGGCGGCGACCGCGACTTCAGAAGCTCCAATCTCCCGCATCAAGAGGTGGATCTGTCTATTAGGCCCCTTACTCCCGGCTCCTATGGACTCTTTCCCCTTGAGACAGTTGGCTCTAAACTCGCTACAGGTCACACTAAAGGCGCCCCGTCAAGGGTCTCCTTCGGTGGTCAAATGGATTCGTCTGAAATGCGGATGGGTGAAAGTTAATGTCGATGGCTCCGCAAAAGGCAACCCGGGGCTATCAGGAGGTGGAGGTGTTTGTAGGAACAGGGAAGGCGCTTTCATCTTCGGTTTTGCCAAAGGCTACGGATGGGGTTCTAATATCCGGGCTGAAGCTAGGGCCATCCTTCAAGGCCTTTGTATGTGCGTCAAGCGAGGCCTTCCCAAAATTGTGGTGGAAAGTGACTGCAAAGTAGTGGTGGACCTCCTCAACAAGGATAACTCGACCATGTGGTCCCTTTGGTACTTCTGGACTCGGATTTCCCTCCTCAAACAGGTAGCTCAAGTCTCCATTGTCCACACGCCTAGAGAAGCTAACGGGGTGGCAGACGGCCTAGCCCGCCTAGGTAGCGACGGTCAAAGGGATATTATCTTTGAGAGACAATCGGACCTCCCATTCACCATCCGAGGCCTGCTTCTGCTGGATCGTACGGGTTTGGGAAACCTCAAAACCTCTTGAGCTTCCTCGAACCCCTCTTCTCGTTGTGCTTCCTCCCTTGCGCCGCTCGTGTCTCGGCTTGGGCCCAGCTCTTGGGTCTTTTTTTTTCAGTCTTTTCTATATGATAGGCGAGGCCCGTCGGTTTTTTGTGGCGCCCGCCTGAATGTGTGTATTTTTCCTTTCTTTCAATACAGGTATAGGTGGGTTGCTCCCACCTTTCGGTTAAAAAAAAAAAGTACCAAAATACAAGGATAAGCTGCTCAATTAGTGGACGAAGCTGATTTTTGCACAAGAAAATCCTCATGATGGGGCTAACCCATCGCACATATTGGATTATGGGAAGTACATGAAAGGTTGAAAGTTCTCTATCAGGTGGACTTTATCTTGTGGCCCAACCGGCTGGACCGGAGACCTCACATACAATTATATATAGAGAAATGGTCTCTTGCGAGCAAGAGACCATCCATGGTGTAAGGGGATTGGAAGCTCATGGGTGGGCCCCACCATATTATATATGTGCAATCTGCCTCGGCCACTAGGTGAGTTACCCCATGTTAGGACCTGGGCCCAAAAATTATCCCCATCTATAATTCAGGTGGAACACACGTTCGAACACAATGTAAAGGGCAATATTGCTCGCCCTTCAAGTAGCTCACTTGAATCACAGATGGGCCTTAGACCCCGGGCTTAAACTTTATTGTGCAATCTAATGGTAGGAAAGGATTTCATATTATCAACATGATGGGCCTGCAAAAATCAAGAGTGAACGTCTTTCTCCCCATTGCTTCCTTTTGTGTGGCTCACATGAATCACAGGTCAATCTCATTTCTTGGCATCAGATGTAAGTCAGGATGATGTATCTAATGGTCGGAATGGATTTCTTGTAGATATTATAGCATGGCATGTAAAAATCAAGGGTGGTCATCCTCTCCAAGACCTAACATGGGCTGATGCATATATAGGTTGCTCGAGAAACGGATTTCATATACACATCAGAGTGGAGCCCACCCGAGCTCTCAACAGACAGACTACCACTCTATCTCTCTATGAAAAATAAAAGGAAATAGATGAAATTAATACCTGGGGCGATGTACCCAACAGATCCCATAATCACAACCGTCCTAGTTTGAGCAACCTCAGATAAGAACTTTGCAAGCCCGAAATCACCAACACGAGCAATCATGGCACCATCAAGAAGAATGTTGCTCGGTCTTATATCTCGATGAACGATTGACCTTCGGCCTAGATAAACCAAAGCAGAAGCCACATCTATAGCTATGTTTAGCCTTTCAGTGAAGTTCAAGTTCCTCCAAAGCTGTTCATAGCCATCTCTGTGCAACCACTTTTCTAGACTTCCATGAGGCATATACTGGTAAACTAGAGCTTTGAAATCATTTCCCTTAAAATCAATGCTTGAGCAACAAGTTAAGATCCCAACAATATTCGGATGCCTAATATTTCTCATGGCTTCACATTCGGCCATGAAGCCACTCATAGCTCCTTGTCGTTGGAGTTTGAAGACTTTCACTGCTACTTTAGGCTCATAACGATCTAGGAACCCTTTATACACAGCACCAGATCTCCCGGTGCCAACCAAATTGGCAGAAGAGAACCCATCTGTTGCTTTAAAGAGCTCTGCATACGACAAGTTCCTAACATGATCCACGGCAGAAGGCACAGCAAAAGGTTTCTTTTTCAACTTAATCTCCACAGAAGGCACAGCAAAAGGTTTCCATGTTGACTTTCTCTCCCCAGAAGGCACAACAGAAGGTTTCCTTCTCAACCCATTCTCCACAGAAGGCACAGCAGAAGGTTTCCTTCTCGCCTTTCTTACCCAATAAAGAGTGGTAAAGAAAGATGATAATGAAATAAGAAACAGGACAACCCCAATTATTGAGAATTTCACTTTTGAAGAAAGAGACCTCCCCCTTTTTTTGGAAGCTTGGCGAGAACATGGAGGCAATTGTAATTCTTGAATACCCCCACAAAGCTTACTATTTCCGAGCACTGAAACTGCACTAGCATTTCCAAAGACCCCTTGTTTTGGTAATTCACCCTCAAAATTATTAAAAGACAAATTAAGATACTGCAGTACAAGAAGCTTCTCCAGGTATTCTGGAATCTTCCCAGACAAGTTGTTGTGTGAAAGATCCAGAGATTGAAGGCCTCTTAGAGTAATAAATGATGCAGGAATTGCTCCTTGAAAGAAGTTCCTATCCAACCAGACATACTCTAGGCTGAGACAATTGCCTAGGGTGCTTGGAATTTCGCCTGACAATTTATTCCAAGAAACACTGAATCTTCCAAGAGCTTTCAAGTCACCGACTTCCAATGGTAGATAGCCAGTAAAAGAGTTGTTGTCAAGATAAAGATAAATCAAAGAGGGAACGCTGAAAAGTTGTGCCGGTAAGGTACCGCTTAAGTTATTATTTTGGAGGTATACAAACTGCAAGGTTCTACAGTTTCCAATACTTGAAGGTACGGTTCCCCATAGATTGTTGCCAAACAAATCGAGCAGGAACAATTGGGTGATATTGCCCAAAGAAGATGGAATTGTCCCCGACAATTCATTTCGACCAAAGTCAAGTCGTCCAATCTTGTTAAGCTTCCCAACACCCATAGGAATAGGACCTGTTAGAAAGTTATCACCGATATCCAGTACTGTTAAGCCGACGAGATTCTCAATCCCAGATGGGATGCTTCCAAATATACTGTTATCTCCTAACGATAGGATGCTCAGCTGGGTCGAAAAATTAGCTAGGGATTCAGGCAACACACCTTTGAGACGATTACTGCTTACTACCAGGCTTTCTAAGCTACTGCAATTGGTCAAAGAATCGAGAAAACTCAAGTCATGAGCTTTCCCAACTCCAAGTTCATTGATGCCCAAAAATAACCTGATGAGACCCTTCAGGCTTCCAAAACTCAGAGGCACAGATCCACTAAAACTATTGTAACCAAGGTCAATATATACAAGTCCGGAAGCATTGGATAATGAAACTGGTATGGGTCCTGTGAATTGGTTTTCTCTTACGTAAAGCAGTTGGAGATTAGGAAGAGTGAGGCCTAAGTTAGGTGGAAGATTTCCATATAATCTGTTCCCTCCCACGTCCAAAAAGACAATAGAAGAGAGATTGTAGAGCTGTGGCGGAATTGTACCTGACATTTCATTTTCACTTATGCTAAGAATCTCTAAGCTTACCAACCGGCTGAGCTCACCCGGGATGCTGCCCGTCAGACTATTTCTTCCGAGATGAAGGTAAGTGAGAGACGAAAGGTTTCCAAGTGAAGGTGGTATGCTTCCTTTGAGCTGGTTCGTGGAAAGAAAAAGGATTTCGAGTTTTGAACAGTGGGTCAGATTTGTTGGAATTTCTCCGGTGAGTGCGTTATTGGTCAGACTGAGATACTGCAGGCGAAGCAAATGGCCAATCTCTTCAAGAATCGTGCCGTGGAAGCTGTTGGCTGAGAGATCGAATATCCTTAGGAAGGTGAGGTTCCCTACGAAGGGAGATATGGCGCCCACCAAGTTCTGGCCAGTGAGGTTCAAGGTGGTGACCCTTTGAGGATGCAGGCGACCATCGCATTTAACACCTTCCCAAAGGCAGAAGTGGAGAGTATCGTTCCATGAGCTCAAGGAATCGAGAGGATATTCAGTTACAAGATCTTTGAAGTGGACCAGAGCAAGGCGATCCGTGTCGTTGGAGAAGTTAGCGGCAGATCCCAACAAGGATGGAACGTCCATGGAAGAGAGAAGGATGACGCTGAGGAGAAATAACCAAATTGCCCTTGTTAGGCTCATGGGCAAGATCAGCTCCATTATTGAGTTTGAAACAGTAAGAAAGCCAAAGTGAGGAGAAGGGCCGTCGATGAGTCGATCAGTCTCGTAACAGCAAATGTTGGAATGATTTTTCTTTTTCTTTTCTTTTCTTTTCTTTTTTCATCTTTTCTTGTCAGTTTTCCTTTTCTTTTTCTTTTTCGTTTCTTTTTTTTTTTTTTTTTTTTTTTGACTGAAACAGATCCAAAGACAACAGACAGGCAGAGTTCGTTTTCCCTCTGCCGCGATTTACCATCCAACGTGTGTCGCAGACCCACTGGGGCTCCTCGAGTGGTCTAATGATGAAGAGCCGATTAGTGGCTGATACCCTAACCGTGTGGGGGCCATCTTAATGTATCTTTTATATATCCACGCCGTCCATCTGTTTTTAAAACGCATTTTAGGAGGCGATCCCAAACCCTATGAAGATCCAAATCTCAGGTGGACAAAACCACTAGAAACAGTGATGAATGACCATTAAAAACTTGTTGTGGGCCACAAAAGTTTTGGATCAATATGATATTTATACTATGGGCCACAAAAGTTTTGGATCAATCCATTCCACTGTAAATGTAGTGTAAATAGCATTTATTATTTTCATAAGGTAAATGAAGTAAAATGCCATTTTTCATCATTTTTATTTCTAGTCATTTGAAATGTTTTTAAATTTCAGGAAATATAATATCATTTGTGGGTGCCGCTGTTAGTTTTTTCACCATTTTAGACGAATGGAAGATTGATTCCGCACAGTGGTGAGCCCACCATGAGACGCGGAGTTGTGGACCCCACCATGATGTTTGGGGCTGATCCACGCCATCCATCTACTTCTCCTCCAACAGCATCCTCTCTTACAATCCTTATGAAACCTAATTCAGGAAATTGAATGGATCAGAAATGTTGCCAGATCCTTGAAGTAAGGCATGGAAGGGAATCATGATAAGTCCATCATGTGGATTTTACGTGATATGTCAACCGGAGACGGTGGAGAAGCCGGGGTGGTGGCCGGCTGTATTTAAAAATCCCTCTTATATAAACAGATTATGGATAGGTGTATATGAAACAATAGTCCCTTAAACCACCAAAACATTTTAACATGCCTATGGTAGTCCGATGTAATGAAACCGATCCACCAACCTCCTCATTTAGAGGATGGAAGACTTCTTTACTTTCCAAGGAAGTCACCGTCATCTCCCACACCAATCAAATGGGGTAAATCAACCAAAATCAAATGGCCATAAATACTCATCATATCTCATTTACCATGAATTTATGGTGGAATTTAAAAAATCAAACAGCCCTGATTAAAACAACTTTGAAAGTTGACGCAAGGAGCCTGAGGAACAAAAGGTTGTGTGGGTCCCATGCCAAGGCCTGGATGCGGATTGCATCCTACCCTTGCCGGGACTTAGGTCATGACAGGAGTTCGTGTTGAGAATGGAGCTCAGCTGCGGAAGTGAGAAGAACAGGCGAGCGGCGATCACACAATGGCCACAATCAAGCAAATCAAATACACACAAAAAGGCAATCCGAATTTTACGTGAAAAACCCCTTTCGGGTAAAAAATCACAGCACAAAGTGACACCAATCCACTATGATATCAGAAGTTACAAGAGATGGAACCCAAAACCTAGATCACAATCGCACAAGAGAAATCCCAAGTTTTCCTAAGAAGAAAACTCTCTTCTCAAGTTCTTTCTCTCACCTAGAACCTCTCTCAATCCCTTTTCCCATTTAGGATACCCCTAATCTCGTATTACACTCCTTAATTAAGGAGAAAATTGAAATTAGAAACACCTTGCACAAAACTGCATAAGAAACCCGACTCAAATAGGAAACCTATCAACCGGTCATCCAACCGGTTGACAATGCCCAAAAACTGTACAGAGAGTTGCTATTTTAGCTCCTATTTTTCAACCGGTTGGTCGCCATCCACGACCAGTCGATGGCCCCTGTTGCAGCAGATTTGAGTCGTCCGATTACAACATTCTCCACCACGATTCCAATCTTCATGCAACAACTTGCTACACACAATCTTCCACCTTTATTTCATCATCATCATAGTCTTATCGCTTTTCATGCCCCATCGACTTTATCCTCGCACCTTCACACGTCTTGTTGCTCTTCTTATGTAGCCCTTTGGCTTTTGCCACATACGAGCAACCATGAATCTCACTACCGATCTAACAGCTCCACTATGAATAATGCTCCTGATCACTTTATAAAGATGGCCACGCCTCCATACTTTCATCCACACGAGTGACCCCTTCATCACTTCACAATATTTATCGCAGCCGATGAACATGCATCTTTTCACCTTGAGTGCACCAAAAGATATCACATTCTTCTTCATCTTAGGGACATGCTTCACACCTTCAATGATGCATTCGATCCCATTGAACATCTAATGTGCACCAAACCAATACCCACCACCTTGGAGCGTAGTGACCATCCAAAAATACCAATCCACCATCATACTCCTCGTATGTAGCAAGAGCCAAAGGGCCACATGAGAAGAGTGACAAGGCGTGGGAAGGTGCAAGGATAAAGTCGATAGGGCACGAGAAACGATGAGACTATAATGATAACGGAGTAGAGGTGGAGGAATGTGCATGGCAAGGTGTTGCATGAAGATTGGAGTTGTGGTGGAGATTGTTGGAATTAGATGACTCAAATTTATTGCAACAGGGGCCATCAACCGGTTGTGGATGGTGACCGACCTGTCAAAAAATTGAAAGTCAGGATAACAACTCTCTGGATGTATTTCGGGCATTGTCGACCGGTCAACGGTATTGACCAATCGGTTGACAAGTTTCATGTTTGAGTCGGGTTTCTTGCGCGATTTTGTGCAAGGTTTTTCTAATTTTAATTTTCTCCTATTTAAAAAGTGTAATATGGGATTATGGGCATCCTAGATGGGAAAAGGGATTGAAAAAGGTTCTAGGTGAGAGAAAGAGCTTGAGAAGAGGGTTTTCTTCTTAGGAAAGGAGATTTCTCTTGTGGGCTTGCAATCCGGGTTTTGGGGGTTTCATCTCTTGTAACTTCTGATATCATAGTGGATTAGTGTCGCTTTGTGCCGTGGTTTCTTTTACCCGCGAGGGGTTTTTCCATGTAAAATTCGAATTGACTTCCTGTGTGTGTTTGATTTGCTTAATTGTGACGATTGTGTGATTGCCGCTTGCCTGTTCTTCTCACTTTCACTGTCGGGCTCCATTCCCAACAGTTCTATGAGGCCCACCGTTATGTATGTGTCTTATCTACATTGTTCATCCATTCTAACAAATCATTTTAAAGCATGAGCCCAAAAAGAGCATATCCACTATGGGCCACACCACAAGAAGTTGTGGTAATAATGACGCCATTGATGAAACCTTTATAAGATCCACCCTGATGTTTTTTTACCATCGAACCTATTCATAAGGTCACATAGACCTGGTTAAAGGGAAAACCACAAATATAAAGCTTGATTAGAAACTTTCGTTGCCTGTGAGAAGTTTTCAATGGCATTTATTTAATCCCCGCTTCTTCATGTGGTGTGGTCCACTTGAGCTTTGGATCTGCCTCATTTTTGGGCTCATATCTTAAAATATTCTAGCAAAATTGATGGACGATATGGATAAAATATATACATTACAGTGGGCCCCATAGAGCTCCTAATATGGTTAGTGAGCCGTGAAAGGCAAGACACGATGGGGGGGCGCATGACCTACCATGATGTGCGAATGACATCGACTCTTGTCCATCATTTGATCATACCCATGTCAAGACTGCACTAAAAATTAGGACATTCCAAAACTCCAGTGGGCTGTGTGTCCCAAAATACAGATATAAGCCTGATCCAAAACTCAGTGGATCCCAAGAAGGTTTCAATATATATTAGGAGTGGCCCACTTAAATTTTGAATGGTCTTATTTTTTGCCTTAGATCCTAAATCAGTTGTAGCGGAGGAAAATCACATAGAGGAGGACTTTATTGTTGGAACTTGTGGAAACACGTAGAGGAAAATCAAGCAAAGCACTGGCAATCACAATCACACAAAACAAATCAACATAGAGACAATCCGAATTTACCTGAAAAAACCCTTGCGGGAAAAAAACCACGGCACAAAGTGATGAATACACTATGAATCAGAAGTTACAAGAGATAGAATCTTACTCTGATCACGCCCCAAGCGAAAATACTAGATTTCTCTCTCACAAAACTCCCTCAAACCCTTTGGTACATCTTAGTTACCCTAATTCTACAATTACAAGCGCTTATATAGCACTAAGCCCGAATTAGAAACAAAACACGTAAAATCATGCGAAACTATACGTAACTCCACACAGTAGTCGATAGATCTACCGATTGATCGATATAACTGATAGATCGACTAGGATGGTCAATTAATCACCCGACCACAAAAGTGTACTGAGAGTTCGCTGTACAAAAATTAATTTTCTGATTTATGGCGATCAATTGACCAGTGTAATTAATTGATTGATGGCACATATTGCAATGCCGATTTGAAGCATACTTTTATCAATAATCTCCATTGTGTCTCTAATTATCTTCATGCTACACACATCATTCTCGACCCTCCATCTCTACGTCATCTTCATCATAGCTTTACAATCATCGCTTCTCATGCACACTCCATCTTCACTCTATCTTCGCCATATGCAGAGAAGTTACACAAAACTTGAACTTCTTTACAGGAACCACCTTGGTTAGCATATCTGCCGGATTCATGATGGTATGAATCTTCTCTAAAGTCACAACGCCTTCTTTAAGCACATGTCGGATAAAATCGTAGCGCATATTAATATGTTTAGTACAAGAGTGATAAACATAATTTTTTGTCAAATTGATAACGCTTGTACTGTCACAATTAACCGGCACAGCCTCCTGTTGAAGTCTTAACTGATTTATCATGCCCCTTTAACCAGACCGTTTTCTTGAATGATTCTATCACCGCCATATACTAAGCTTCAGTTGTGGAAAGAGCCACCATAGACTGAAGCTTGTATATTCAACTGATCACTCCACCCGCCAACATAAACGAGTAACCTGAAGTCGATCTCTAACAATCCATACTGCTCGTGTAATCATAATCCACATACCCAACTAACTTGTTCCTTGACTTTTCGAATGTCAAGACATCGTCCTGCGTACCTCAAATATATGAAAGTAGCCATTTCACAACCCCCTAGTGTTGCTTGTCGAGATTGGACATGTATCTGCTAACAACACCCACCGTGTGCGGAATATCTGGTCTTGTACAGACCATGGGATACATCAAGCTATCGACTGCGCTCGAATAAGGCACACGAGACATAACTCCCCTCTCTTCTTCTGTTTCAAGACACTGCTCAGAAGAAAGCCTAAAGTGAGCTGCGTGGGGAACGTCGACTGGCTTTGCCTTATCCATCTAATCACCAATACCTTTCTAATGTATTATTTCTGAGCTAACCAAAGCATGCTCTCTCCCGTCTTTATGTATAACAATGCCGAAAACCCGCTTTGAACCCCTCGGATCCTCCATCTCAAACGTTCTTGATAGTTGAGCCTTCAGTATGTTGATCTTAGACATACTATGAATGGAGATAAGCATGTCATCAACACACAATAATAAGATGATGAATTTCTCATCATTTAGTATCTTGAGGTAGACACAATGATCATACTCACTCCTGGAAAATTGTTGAATCATCATGAATGAATTAAATTTCTTATACCATTGCCTAGATGACTGTTTCAGATCGTACAACGACCTTGTCAACCTGCAAACATTGTTCTGTATCCCTTTCACTTCGAAACCTTTTGGTTGCTTCATGTAAATCGGTTCTTCTAAATCTCCATGTGGGAAAGCAGTTTTCACATCCATATGTTCCAGCTCGAGGTCGTATTGGGCAACCAGTGCTAACACGAACCTGATAGATACTTGCTTCCCTATTAGCATAAACATCTCACTGAAGTCGACACCTTCTCTCTGATCATATCCCTTCACCATCAACCTCGCCTTGTACCTATCTTGTTTCTTTTGAAAAATTCACTTACACTCGATCGCTTTGCGGTCCACGGGAAGCTCCACCTGCTCCCACGTCCCATTTACAATGAGCCCATCTCATCATGCATCGCCGCCTTCCACTTTTTGACATCTAGTCATCAAGTACCTCCTAGAAAGTAGACGAATTGCCATCATCCATAATAAGGGTGAATGCAATATTCAAGCCACCCTTGTACCTAGCTTATAACCTGTGATCCCTTAATGAATTTCTTTGCATAGGTGGCTGCTCCACTTGATTATATACCTCTGCCTGCTTCTTGGTATTAGCCCTTGTTTCATCTCCTCTATATGAATGTCAACAACTTCTAATTTTTTCGGTTCCTTGGGTTCATCTTGACGGAATAAGGACCCTTCATCAAACCTAACATGATCTTGGATCAATGTGATCTTCTGTGTGATAGGGTCATATAGCCTGTATCCATTCACTCTATCACCATAGCCCACAAAGATACACTTTCTGACCTTTAGGTCTAGCTTATCTCTCTGAACTGACAATACATGAGAAAGCCTCACAATAAAAAACACGCAATCCTAATTAAGTAGTCTACCTACCGACCACTTCACAACTCCTTTGGAATTATACAATCTATCGTCATAGAAGGGGATAGATTTATTAAGTAACAAGCCATGTTAACGGCCTCAATCCACAAATCCTTGCCCAAGCCATAATTACTTGACATGCATTGGGTCCCCTCCAAGAGAGTCTGATTCACTCGGTCTACCACACTATTTTTCTTTGATTTGTGTCGCACTAAGTTATGCCACACGATCCCTTCTTCCTTGAAATATTGATTAAATTCATGTCAAGTAAATTTTTCACCGTTATCAATCCTTAAAAGTTCCACCTTCCGCCTTGTTTGTTTTTCCACCATCGTCATCCAATTCTTGAAGGTGGTGAAAACCTAGGATTTACTTTTTAGAAAATGAACTCATACATTTCTGCTATAGTTGTTAATGAATGACACAAACCAAGACGACCCTCCATAAAAAACTACGGGCCACGACCCCCATACACTTGAATGCACATACTCTAATACTCCTTTACATATATACTTCCCAAATTTAAAAGTCACCCTTAATTGTTTACCATACATACAATACTCGCATATACTAAAATCAAAACTTTTAAAAATTGGAATCAAGCAACGATCAGAGGGTACCTTCATTCCTCGATCACTCATATGGCCTAAGCGTGGATACCACATATGTTAGACGTGAAATTTGTTACAGACACTATAACTCCACTTGATGAAGTACTCCCAATCAACCATTACAGATTGGCTTGCCGTTGTGCTTTCATAATAACGAGTTCCTCCTTTAACACCTTAAGGACACGATCAAAACCGATGAACTTGCACCCCATAGCTTCGAGTGCACCCAGAGAGATCAAATTCTTCTTCAACTTAGAGACATACCTCACATATGTTAGGATGCACTCAATCCCATTGAACATCCTAATGCACACTGAAGCAATACCCACAACTTTGCAGGCGTAGTCATCGCCCAAGAATACCGAACCACCGTTATACTCTCTATATGCAGTGAATGAGCTCCGGTCAGGATATATGTGATACGTAGCCCCTGAATCCAAGAGTCACTCATCGCTGAGATATCCGAACTTAGTTACAGTTAACACCTCAAAACCATCACTTGCATTATTTATTAATTCTGCGGTATTAGCCTCTCTAGAAGAATCACCTAACTTCTTCTTCTTTGACTTGTGATTCTGACAATTCATCTTCATATGCCCTGTTTGTCTACAACTCCAACACTTCAACTTTCTTTTGTCCTTGCCCTTAGAATTGGATCTCGTTCAAAAAGATCTTTTATTTCGATTACAATCACCCCCCCAAGTGCATCTGTTAAGGACCTCACATCACTGCTCTTCTTTCTCATCGCCTTCGACTGGAGGACTGAAATAACGACATCAATGATAATGGTCAGCCTACCAGCGCACAAACAATTCTTGAACGACTTATACGATGCTAGGAGAGTTCAACATGATGCATGCTTGATCTTCGTCCTTGATCACCTCGTCCACGTCCAACAACACACGAAGGAGAATCAAGTAATGTACTCGCAATCGCATGAAGCAAATCAACACAAAAATAATCCAAATTTACGTGAAAAAAACTCTTACAAGAAAAACCACGGCACAAAGCGATAAATGCACTATGAATAAGAACTTATAAGAGAGAGAATTTTAACCGGATCAAGCTCCAAAAGAAAACCTTAGATTTCTCCCTCACAAAACTCTCTCAAACCCTTTAGAATGTCTTAGTTACCCTAATTTTGCAATTACAAGTGCATCTATAGCACTAAGCTTGAATTAGAAACAAAACGCTCAAAACCGCGCAAAACTGCCTAACTCCGCACAACCGTTAATTGATCGATCGATTGATCTATTGATTGATCGATGGCACCGATCGATTGATCGACTAGGATGGTCGATTGATTGCTCGACCATAAGTGTCTAGAGAGCTCGCTGTTCGAAAATTGATTTTCTGATTTATGGTGATTGATCTGGTCAATCGATGGCTCCTGTTGCAGCACAGATTTGAGGCATCTGTTTTCAACATTTACTACGCAGGCGCCAAGCATCAACTATTTTATTGAAAATTTGCATCCATCATGACATGTGATGTACGTGTATGAGTCCACAGGATGCCTATTGTGTCCTCTCGGGGTCCAACATGATATATCTGTTTTTCCGTCCATCCATTTGAACAGATAATTTCAAGGCATGAGCCCAAACAGAGGCAGGTCCAAGGCTCAAGTGGACCACACCACAGGAAGCAGTAGTGATAATGAGGCCATCTTTGAAACCTTTCTAGGGCTCAGGGTAATATTTATTTACCATCCCACCTGTTGATGGGTCACACATAGACTTGGATGAAGGGGAAAAAAGAAAAAACAAATATCAGCTTGATAAAAAACTTCGACGGCCTCAGAAATTTTCAACAGTATACATTTAATTCCCACTGTTTTATGTGACATGGCCCAATTGAGCCTTGGATCTGCCTCCTTTTGGGCTCATGACTTAAAATGGATGGACGGCATTTGAGGGGTTCTGCGAAGATGGAGTCAGTCCTGAACAGGGCTGGACCAATTCGTGTCCCGGTTCGCACCGTGGTTTGTCTACGGATGTAGTGGATGCATGGGAAGCGGATTGCGTACCCAATAACTCTAAACATACTGAGTAAACTCTATAGGGCCCACCGTGGATTGTGTCGTATCCATGCCGACCATCCATTTTCCAGATCATTTTAGGGCATGAGCACAAAATTGAAGCATATCAAGGCTCAAGTGAACCACACCGCAGGAAAATGTGAGGCTAATGACGTCCACTATTGAAACCTTCCTAGCTCCCACCTGACCTATGAAGTTCACACCATGCAATGGAATAAACCAAATTGCAATTAGTGATGCAACATTGGTCACACTATTGGGCTTTCAAACTGAGAAATGACAATTCTCAGAATCCAGATGGTCGAACTGACATTAGAGTCAGCTGTACAGTTAAATGGCTGAACGGGTCAATTGGGTCATGGCTAATCAAGCATCATCTGAGTAGCTTCCACCAACCTGAGCTTCTTAGCTCACCCAGTAGTTGGATCAATAGGCCCCCCACACCTTAAACCTGTACAATAACAAAAACCCACCCTCAGCAACTCGATGTACACTAATAGTATTCTGGACAAGTGGTGGTATGATAAATAACATGCTACGATCCATATAGGTGATGTGAATGGAAATGAGCCCAAATGCAACTATGTGCATGGTAAGGTTCCTGACATACTCAGCCCACCGACCTTTTGAAAATATACCTTCCTCTCGACTGTTTTTTCATGTGCCATTGGTTAACAGTCTAGGATGTTCCAGTGTTAAGGATATTGGAGACAGCCATGCCCATGTATATCGCCAAATGAATAGTTTGGATCACCAAACATGAGGCTAGATCCAATAGATTCAGTCCTTATGGATCCTAGAAAATATAGTTGTTTTTAGCTGTGCCAATTGAAGAAGTCTTGGCCTGCTCTACATAATTTAGCAATGAAGTCGATCTTGCTAGCTGCTACATTTTCTACATTTAATATTTTGTCAAGTAAAAATTTAGGTATTTTGGATTTATGCACTTGTATTATCAGGGCAAAGTCTATTGTAATATGTCATGTTAGATTGTCCACATCTCACGAGACGCATCTCGCCTGGAGGTTTTCCTAAATTTGGAATGATGCACATGCAAGACCTGAGCACAGGTCTACTATATTGCCTCCATTTGTGAAACTAGATGAGCTTAGGGCTACCCACACCCAACCCATTAAACAAAAGGGTCAGCTTCTGTTGACAACGAATCAGCTACTTTTGACCTGCACCCAATCGCAATCTGACCTGAATTTTAAATGGGTAGTTAGTGTTGGGCTTGGATGCCTCAAACCTTCAAGCATGAAGACCATCGACCGGTCAGTCACGTTGGAGAACAAGACAACAGTTTCTTGAACAATTTTGTGCATTGTCGACCGGTCGGCTGACTGGTTGACAGGGGCCATCGGCAGGTCGATGGTGAGCATCGGTAGGTCGACAGGTTTTCTTTTTTGAACTTGGTTTCTTGTGTGGTTTTGCGCAAGGAGTTTCTAATTCCGGTTTTCCCCTATTTAAGGAAATGTAATCCGAGATTACGGTTGCCACCTATGGGCCAAGGATTGAAAGGGTTCTAGGGTAAAAGAAAGAGCTAGGGAGGAAGCTTGGAGTTCTCTGGGTTGAGGGAAATGGCTGTGTTTGTTCTTCTCATGTGAGAATTAGCTTCGGGTAGCTTTGGATTTCTCTTGTGGGCTGTGATCCAGGGTTTTCTTCTGTAATCTCTTGTAACTTCTGATATTATAATGGATTGGTGTCGCTTAGTGCCGTGGTTTTTTACCCTCGAGGGGTTTTTCCACGTAAAAATCAGATTGCCTTCTTGTGTGTGATGATTTCCTTGTTGATTACCATTGTGGTGTATTCCTCGCTTGCTTTGATTGCTTCCACCACGAGGCTCTTAACCCCAACAAGTGGTATCAAAGCTAAAGTTAGGAAGGAGGCAGAAAGAATATGAGGCGAGGCATCAATGACGTCTTCTGGCATTTGTGGAGAAGGATTTCGTGAAAGAAAAACATGAAAAACGATCGGTATCTATGAAAGAAGTAGAGTTGAAGAAGGTGGATTAGTATGCCAATATCTCAATCAGATTCATCGACTGCGATCAGGTTTACTCGGGAGTACTATTCATGGCGGAGCTGCGGGATTGGCAACGAGATCCATGGTTGCTCGTGTGTTTCATGTGCAAGGGTCACATGAGCGAGCATGTGGTGAAGGTGCAAGGATGAGGTCGATGAGGCATGAGAAATGGTGGAGCTATGATGATGACGGAGTAGAGATTGAAGATGGTGCGTTGCGAGGTGTTGCATGAAGATTTGAGTCTTGGTGGAATTTGTTGGGCTTGGACGCCTCAAACCTTCAAGCATGAAGACCACCGACCGGTCGGTCATGATGGATAACAAGACAGCAATTTCTGGAACAATTTTGTGCATTGTCAATCGGCCGGCTGACCGGTCGATAGGGGCTATCGGCAGGTCGATGGTGAGCATCGGCAGGTCAACTGGTTTCCTTTTTTGGACTTGGTTTCTTGCGCGGTTTTGCACAAAGAGTTTCTAATTTCGATTTTCTCCTATTTAAGGAGATGTAATCCAAGATTAGGATTGCCGCTTATGGGCCCAGGGATTGAGAGGGTTCTAGGGTGAGAGAAAGAGCTAGGGAGCAAGCTTGGAGTTCTCTGGGTTGAGGGAAAGTGTTGTATTTGTCCTTCTCATGTGAGAATTAGCTTCGGGTAGCTTAGGATTTCTCTTGTGGGCTGTGATCCAGGGTTTTCTTCTATAATCTCTTGTAACTTCTGATATCATAGTGGATTGGTGTTGCTTGTGCCGTAATTTTTTACCCTTGAGGGGTTTTTTCACGTAAAAATTGGATTGCCTTCTTGTGTGTGATGATTTGCTTGTTGATTGCTATTGTGGTGTGTTCCTCACCTGCTTTGATTGCTTTCGCTGCGGGGCTCCTAACCCCAACAATTAGCTTCTAGTACCCTGATTCTTGTCTGAGTCTCCATTTCAGTCGACCTGGCCCATTTGCTCCCCTATGTAGATGTGTAGATGGTGGTTGCCTCAAAGATCTTTGTAAACTGCCCATGGAGCCTAGGGGCGGAGCCAGGATTTTCTTCTAGAGGGGCCAATATATTAGCCGGATTCAAAACTTCTGGCCCCCAATATTTCAACTGTGGATGTTCAATCCTCACGCTATTGGTCCACTTGAGTCTTGGATCTGGCTCAATTTTTGTCACATGTACTAGAATTATTTATATAACGGATGGACAGGGTGGATTTCTCATAAACATCATAGTGGCCCCACCTGGCTCCCCGTGTAGGAGCTTCCTGCGAAAGGCTTTCAATCCTGCGATCGGTTGTGACGTCACAAAGTTCTGTGAGGCCCACCATGATGTATGTGTTGTATCCACACCATCCATCCATTTGTAGAGATCATTTCAGGGCATGAGCCAAAGAATGACGCAGATCCAAATATCATGTGGACCCCACTACAGAAAATAGTGGGGATTCAACGCCTACCATTAAAAACTTCTGGGGGGCCATAGAACCTGATGTAGAGGAAGAACCCCATGATCGAGGGCGTGGATCACACACCTTCCTGCGGGAGATGGACAGGAAGAAAAACAAGAAGAAACTAAGGAATTTCCTATTTTGGAGTTTTAACCAAAACAGGAAACTGTTATTCCCGTTTTTGGATCTTGGCCCAACTCGTGGGGCCCATCTTGATCATTTATGATGATCCATTCCGTCCATTTCGTGGAGCTGCTCGATGCCGAGAAAACCCAATAAGTTTCACGTCGATCCGAGTTACGGATTGATCGTGGCAGTCGAAAATGGTACGAACTGTCCAGAATTCCTGCCCACTAAATCTGGAGATGGTCCAGGTGGTCCACTACTAGTGATATGGAGAATCTGAGCCGACCATCTTGAAGAGTACGTTGATATCAGAAAAACCACAAAGTTTCGTGGTAATCAGATATGTGGATTGTTCGTATTAGCGGAAGGAAGACGGCGCTGGCGTTATACAGTTTGCCCAGATTTTTTAGTTTCTTTTCTAATCAGTATTAGGATTCTTTTCTTCCTTTGCAAGTTAGTAGTTAAGCACGAATTTAGGGTTTAGTTTATTATTTAAAGAAAAGTAATTATGTTTATTTTATTTATTAATTCAATTATCAAAAAACCATTATTCGGAATTAATTTTCTCTTTTTTATCCTTTTATTTCTTCACGTGGATTCGAGAAACACTCGGTTAGGGAGACAATAATCGACCTACCACGTCCTCCCTGTGTCAGAACTTTTCAATCAAACTGATATTCGTGTTTTCCCTTCGTCCATGTCTGTGTGAAACTATAAACAGGTTGGATCTCAAATAAACATCATGGTGGGCCCTAGGAACGTTTCAATGGTGGGTGCCACTGTCCCCACTGTTTATGTGATGGGTCCATTTGAGCTTTGAAGCTGCCCCATTCTTTGTCTCAACCGATAACATGATCTCTCTAAACGGTTGGACGGCGTGGATACAACACATATACATCGTGATGGGGGCCATGGAACTGGGTGATATCACTTGAACTAGTAAGTAGCTAATTAATCCGCGTCCGTCACTTGGCTGTCAGTAGCCAATCCATCTCGTACCCGGATTTCCTGCCAAAGTGGTTTGCGGGAAGTGCCTGCGCTGGGAAGTTACATGGGCCAACCATGATGTTTGAGATCAATCCACACTGTCCATCCATTTTGCCTGCATATTTTGGTACAGTAGACCAAAAAAGAGGCAGATTGAAGGCTCAAATGGACCACACCACATGAACCAGTCAACAATGAACTATTACTATTGAAAACACAGGGGGGGCACATTTGCCCCCTCGCCCCTTTGTGGCTCCGCGCCTGCATGGAGCAATGGATAAGGAGACAGGCCATATTCAAAATAAAAATAAGAGGAAAAAAAAAAAAAAAACTTAAAAAGGTCAAAGGGTTGCAATACTCGGATTTGAGA
Organism: Liriodendron chinense; assembly: GCA_003013855.2. Classification (NCBI taxonomy): domain Eukaryota; kingdom Viridiplantae; phylum Streptophyta; class Magnoliopsida; order Magnoliales; family Magnoliaceae; genus Liriodendron; species Liriodendron chinense. Next base: position 888,689 of record PVNU02002566.1, on the reverse strand, counting down.
ATTCTTTTTTATGCGTATCCAATCTACAGTAGGCTTAGATTTAATGGCCGGATTATAACTCATTTCCATTTTTATTTTTTTTTGGTTAGTACACACATCCCCACTGCAGTGCTAACCACCCCTACATTGGGTATCGATGCCAAGACCTCAATATTGAAAGGAGGTTATCTTCAGGCAGTCTACCACTGTCTCAAACCTCAATATTGAAAGGAGGTTATCTTCAGGCAGTCTACCACTGTCTCAAAGGTGTGGGGGTTCGGTCATTTCCACTTTCGTATAATAGTATTTGCAATTCAACCATAGAGTCCATTAACCGCTTGCTACTTTAGGTATCAGGGGTGTTTGTTTTCTTCGTTTCTAATTCCATCTTGCTAGGGCTGTAAACGGGTTGACCCGATAGGGTAGCCAGACCCAACCCATTTGTTAAATCATACAGGTCTGGGTCCAAGAACAGACCCATTTGCTAAATGGGTCTGGGTCTGGTTTCTTTATATTTGGCACCGACCCGACTCGGACCCATTTAGCAAGTGGACAGGTTTGGTCTATGTTTCAAGGGACCAGTCCAACGCAGACCTGTCCAAACTCGATTTTAAGCCTTGTAAAAATGCTTGCATACTAGATCCAGACCCAGACCCACTAGAACCGGCCCATTTATAAACGGGTCTGGGTGGATCTCCCTCTACAAGACCCAAACCCATTTATAAATGGGTCTGATGGGTTGACTCAGACATGACCCAGACCCGCCCATTTAGTAAATGGGCAGGTCTGGTTTTGGCTAAACCCGCCTCGAATCCGGCCATTTACAAGCCCTAATCTTGTAAATACAGATGAATGTGTACCATTTACCATTTACAAATGTTTTGGTAGAAATGAGTATTTCTTCCATGAAATGCCATTTGAAATGGATGGACTTAAATTCGTGGGCCGCACAATATAGTTTATGACATATCCATGCCATCCATCCATTTTATTAAAATATTTTAGGGCATGAGCCAAACAATGAGACAAATCCAAATCTCAAGTAGCCCACATAATAGGAAATTGTGGTCAGTAAAAGGCTTTTAACAATAGGCATTTAACCCACTTTTTTCATGCGGTGTTGTCCACTTGAGCTACTGATCTGCCTCAATTTTGAGTTCATGCCCTAAACTCAGCCTATAAAATAGATGGACAACTTGAATAAGCTACATATATCATAGTGGGCCCCATAAATTTTGCACAATCCTCCATTTTAGTGTCCAAAAAGCAAGCTATCATAATGGGCTTCACACAATTTTTGCACAATCATAATTAGCATGGAGTAAAGTGAAGAAACTTATACATTGGTAATTAATCATTATGCATTTCCATGTATTTACACCAGGGAATTGAAAAACAAACACCCCTCAAGAGTTTGGTTGAAAAGTACCTAAAGGTGGGCCTTGACCTCTCAGCATTGAGGCATGCCCATTGCTACTCCAAATAGAGGAATGACACGGTTCATGTACAATTTGAATGGGGTTTATGGTTCAAATGATCCAAACCATTGATATGATGGGCCACATCATGCATTGACTGCACCAAAAAATCACCAGGACTGGAAGATCATGAAAGTATAATCATTGGCCTTTTTACTGTAATATGTTAACTGTCTCATTGATGACCACCTATGGAACAGTTAGGATTCTTCCAATATGAGAAGTTTCTGGTAAACCGCTTTCATGACCTTTGGTTTAGGTCTTTTTTATTTTCACTTTTTTCTCTCCTTGAGTCTTTCCTAAGGGGCCTCTGATTTTGATACCGGCTTTCTTTCCGTGATAAATGAAATTTGTCATCTTCTCTATTTAAAAAGAGAGAATAGAAGAAAGACGTTTGCTAGAACGAGATGCGGTTGGTAGGACTGTTAATGCGGGCAGGGGCGTGTTGTGGGATTGAGCACCGTCTCTCTCACGATAACTAATCCGAATCCACGGATCTACAGGGACTCCTCAACCTGCCTTCGTCAAATTCACGACAGAACAACTCGAATCCATGAGCCTCTTTTTGAATCCATGAAGAAGACAAGAAAGTAAAACTCAATTTTCATTAAGGAATAATCAAAAGCTTCTACAAAACGTGTTTAAGCAATTTATAAATAGAGAAAATTAACCCTAAAACCTAACTTTGCGCACTAAGCAAAGAGTCCTAGGTGGAATAGGAAAGAAATAAAATAAAAATTAGAAGAAAAATCCGCATACTTGCAGAGTTCACTAGACGCCTGCCGGTCGGCCGGTCAGGGGTTCCGGCCAGTCGGAATTGAGGGCCGGCCGGCTGGTTTAGGGCTGAAACAAGCCCAGCAAGTTGGGATTTCTTCCTAGGCGAGAGCCGACCAGTCAGACGACCGGTCCTCTGACGAAATTTGTGTTTTTTCTTCTTCTTCTTCTTCAGGCCCATCTCTTCCATGAAGACGCTCGCTCCTCGCCCTCGATCACGAGGTCTACTCCCGACATCAGTCTCCCCTACTTGGAGAAAACTCGACCTCGAGTTTTGCCTGAGGTGATGTTGGAGAGTCGTCTTCATCTTCCTCCTCAGCCTTGGCTTATGACTAGTACTTAGATGTGATTAGAGATGCTCCTCCTCGGCCATTCCCTGACATAGCTGCAACAACAATCACTGTCTTCTTCTCATCATGAACAAGGAAAACTGCAAACGGATCTTCAAAGGAGTCGGCGTCCATGATCGCTTCGAAATCTTGCATTATTGACGCGGTATCTTCATAGGTGATCCTGGATTCATGCAAATCCGGATCCATAGTTGCTAAAACAATTATCGAACTGTCTTCTTCATGCACAACATCTAGAACATCAACCTCCTCCACTCCCTCTATAGCTATTACATCTACTGATTCAACAGGTCCTATGAGAGAGGTTCCCGTGTCTGCATGAAGGACATCTACTTCAAAATCTTCGAGAAGGACTTCCCATATCTGGATGAATGACCTCCACCTCAAAAGCTTCAAGAGAAACCTCCAATGGTTGATGGTCCTCCGTTTTTACAGGCACATCATGCATACTTTTGATGGGGATAGAGGCCTAATTTTCAAAACCTTTGTACCCAAATCGTTCTAGCTAATCTGCGCTGCATCCACAGCCACGAGCATATCGGGGCCTTCATTGCATGCTCCCAATCGTGCTAGAGATATTGCCACCAAGCTGTCGCAGTGCTCTTCAACTTGAGGGCAACGTATAGAGCCTTCTTCTCCTCGGGTATCTGCGTGAGTTCGAAAAGACACTCAACTTATATAGTCAGTCATCAACAGTGACCCAAGCTATTGAAGTGAGGAAGATCAACCTCTGTGTAGACCTGACCCGTCCGATCTACCAGTTTTCTGCCGTAAACAATCATACTCTTTTGATATTTTGATTTACAGTTGAACCTAGCCTACAGCCCATGCATGAATTGATGGTTCTTCCGCTGGAGTAGTGTCTTAAGCGTCATCCCGAAAGCTGCCACTTTGAAAATATGGATCCCTGGATCACCGTCTATAGGATTTTTTTTTTCCCGTAGTCAATGCCAAAAGCTATCTTCCCGAGGAATAACCTCTCTCTGATACCAATTAATGCGGGCGGGGCGTGTTGTGGGATTAAGCACCGTCTCTCCCACGGATAACTGATCTGAATCCATGGATCTACAGGGACTCCTCAACCTGCCTTCGTCGAATCCACGACGGAACAACTCGAATTCCATGAGCCAATCTTCGAATCCACGAAGAAGAAAGAGAGTAAAACTCAATTTTCATTAAGGAATAATCAAAAGCTTCTATAAAATGTGTTTAAGTAACCTATAAATAGAGAAAATTAACCCTAAAACCTAACTTGCGCACAAAGTAAAGAGTCCTAGGTGGAATAGGAAAGAAATAATAATAATAAAAAATCAGAAGAAAAATCCGCAAACTCGCCAAGTTCATTGGACGCCTGTCGGCCGGCCCGACCCCCGACCGGTGGGAGTTAAGGGCCGACCGGTCGGCCTGCCGATCGGTTTAGGGCTGAAACAGCCCAGTGGGTTGGGTTTTCTTCCTGGGCGAGAGCCGACTGGTTGGACGACCAGTCCTTGGATGAAATTTGTGTCTTCTTCTTCTTCTTCTTCCGGCCCATCTCTTCCATGAAGACGCTCGCTCCTCGCCCTCGATCACGAGGTCTACTCCCTACATCACTTCCTGGGCGAGAGTTGACCGGTTGGACGACCGGTCCTTGGACGAAATTTGTGTTTCTTCTTCTTCTCCTTTCGGCCCATCTCTTCCATGAAGACGCTCGCTCTTCGCCCTCGATCATGAGGTCTACTACCTACATCAACTGTCCGTGGATTTCATTACAATACATCTGTTGAATCCAAATACAAAACTGAATCATAATTTAAAAAAAAAAAAAAAAAAAAAAGTGCTGCATGCCTCCTGTCAAAGAGTAACCTTTTTTTTTTTTTTTTAATAAACCTTTGGTTATCAATTTAAATCATACATTTAGTGGGCCCAAAGTTGGATTGCCTAGGATTTCTGGGATACACCGTTGGTCCAATGAGGAGACCCTGCTGACCTATAGGGCCTGTAAAAGTAATGTTTTGTAAAGAAAGGAAAAGCAATTGACCTCAACACAATCATGAAGGGTCAGAATCTTCCTAGTTCCTATCCTTTTGGCCTACCATCCTTCAATATGTGTGTAGCTGTGGAGAATGGAGCATGTTTACTAGTGGGTAGGCTCCAACCCAGAGGCTGCATCTATACATGGTTTTGGTTGGTGAGGGGTTGCTAGTGTGCCCATTAGGTAATTGACCATCATTTTAGGCCCAAGCCCACAAACTTAACTGGGCCGTCCCTTTGCAGGAAAGCTTCTGCTACATATCTCACAACCTCTTAAACTGGGCTATTGATCAATAAATCAGGCCCTAGGGTTGCACCTGGCCTGGACCACTTCAGATTTATTTATTTATTTTATTTTTTTTGTAAGCAGAGGACCTGATTCCAAGCCCAGCCCATAATATAACAAAATAGTCCGAGATTGGTCCACTGGCACCAACAACGGTCTTGGCCAAGCTGTTAGGTCTTCATAAAGGCTCGAAACCAAAGGCCCAGCCCAGCCAGCTTGGTTTGGATGGTATATAAACGTTATGGTCAGGTCCACGATGGTTTCAATCGTGGACATTTCCATCGTGACTGTTTTCTGTCATGTGGCCCACCTGAGTTTTGGATCGGCCTGATTTTTGGACTCCTGTCCTAATGTGAGCATGAGAAACTATGGGCAGTGGATTTCTCATGGGCATCACCGTGGGCACCACAGGGAACTTCCTTTCCCACGTAGCTTCCACCCACAAGGAACTTCCTTTTGAAAATTCGCATCATATGAAAATCAATGTTTCATAAAAAATCCCTTATTTTCGTTTTCCATGGATGGAAACTCTTTCCTTTTTTTTTTTTGTTAATTTGAAACCTGCGGTTCAATCCCTTATGTTAGCCCCAAGGGCCCTAAAATCAGCTTGATACAAAGCAACGGTGGGAAAACCTTGATTCTCACTAGGGCCCACTTTACTGCAGAAGAGCGGAATTTTTATCCTAATCCGTCATCCAGGTCGGATGAATGTTCTGGACAGGCGTGGATTCATTATAAGAATCCACATGATGGTCCCAAATGAAATGAAGGGTCAGCATCCTCTTTCAACTTGTCCTTGTTGTGGCCCACCTAAGTTTTCATTTTGGCTATTTTTGAGGCTCAGGTGGCTACACAAGACCACACATCTAAGGGATTCAGATGTCTTGAATACATCACAGAGAGCAGAGGGCCCCATTCTTCTGTACCATCTAGGGTGGCAACAGATTTGTTGAGGATGGGGAAACACGGAGTTTGGTGAGGCTGTGGTCCCATTATCTGACAATGACTCATGACTCAATCAAATCTTGCTCCCACTAGGGCCTCACTGAACTTGGTGTTTCCCCGGCCTCACGAAATCCACTCCCGACTGGCAACAGGATTAAGTGGAGCCAATGTGACGTACTCACCACTAGCGATCTATCCATCAATTGGGTTGTCTCAGTTACTCAGGGCACAAAAATCAGCCTATACAGGAATTCAGGTGGGCCACGGAGCAGGTACAAGTTGACAGGAGACTCCCACCTTGATTCTCATGAGGCCATATGTTGCATGTACAGAATTCTGGCCTTTTTATCTGCTCTATACAAGGGTCAAGAAAAACATCAAAATATTCTAACTTTCAGCAGGCTCCATTGAGAACAGGGGTGGGCAGGGCATCCCCTCCCATTTTGCTCCCTGTGCTGTATCCCATAGAGTTTTCATTCAAACTGATTTACCTGACCGTTGGGTATTTAATTGAGCACACGGGTATATACTACATCAGTTATCACTTATTCAGATGCATACTATATTACATATTCATGGTCTTTCAGTTGGACGCGGATTATCTACTTTGTAGTTATGATGAGTTGAACTACTTCAGATCTCTCTTCTATAAATACACATTCTTAGTCCCACAACCATATCAAAAGGGTTTCCAAGAGGGTAAGGTGTGGAAGACCAAGTTCTTCGAAGAGGGTAAGGTGTGGGTATGTGGGTATGTGGATTCTGATTACGTGGGCAGTATGGATTGTAGGAGATCGACTTTAAGTTACTCGTTTGTGTTGGTGGGTGGAGTGATCAGTTGGATGTCCAAGCATTAGTCTGTGGTGGCTCTTTCCACAATTGAAGCAAAGTATACGACGGTGACAGAAGCATTCAAGGAAACGATTTGATTAAGGGGCATGATAAATTCTATTTGTCACTCTCGTACTAAACATATTGATGTGTGCCACGATTTTATTTAACAGGTGCTTAAGAAAGGCAGGTGTGACTCTAGAGAAGATTTACACTATCATGAATCCAACAGATATGCTAACCAAGGTGGTTCTTGTAGAGAAGTTCAAGTTCTATGCAACTTCTCTGCTTATAGCGAAGATAGAGTGTGCACGAGAAGCTATGATGGTAAAGCTATGATGGAGATGAAGTAGAGATGGAGGATCGAAAATAATGTGTGCAACATGAAGATTAGAGATACAGTGGAGATTATTGACAAATGGATGCTTCAAATCTGCGTTGCAATAGGCGCCATCAATCAATTGACTACCCTGGTCAATTAATCTCCATAAATCAGAAAATCAATTTTTGTACAATGAACTCTCGGTACACTTTTGTGGTCGATTAATCGACCATCCTGGTCGATCGATCGATCGATCGGTACCATTGATCAATCGGTAGATCAATCGACGACTATGCGGAGTTTCATAGTTTCGCACGATTTTACTTGTTTTGTTTCTAATTCGGGCTTAGTGCTATATAAGCGCTTGTAATTGTGGAATTAGGGTAACTAAGATGTTCTAAAGGGTTTGAGGGAGTTCGTGAGAGAGAAATCTAAGATTTTCTCTTTAGGCTTAATCCGAGTAAGATTCTATCTCTTGTAACTTCTGATTCATAGTGTATTCATCACTTTGTACCGTGGTTTCTTCCTGCAAGGGTTTTTCCACTTAAATTCAGATTGTCTCTGTGTTGATTTATTTTGTGTAATTGTGATTGCCAGTGATTTGCTTGATTTTCCTCAGTTTTTCTACAAGTCCCAACAAAAAAGGCCTTTTTTATGTGATTTTCCTCTACTACAATTGATTTAGGATTTGAGGCAAAAAAATAAGACCATTCAAAATTTAAGTGGGCCACGCCTACTATATATTGAAACCTTCTTAGGATCCATTGAGTTTTGGATCAGGCTTATATCTGGGTTTTGGGACACATCGCATGGATTGGGGGGTGTGCCACACACCACCGACCTCCATGGTATGTTTACGTGGCAAAGTTTGTGGGTTCCACCATAGTATGTGTTATATCCACACCATCCATAAATGAGATCATTTTAGGCCATAAGTCTACAAGTGAAACAATCCAAATTACAAGTGGATCACGCCTGTAACGCCCCGAAATTTTGGACTCTCGTGGACAACACAATGGGCCTGAGTTTTCGAGTGTTAACAAGAATGTGTTAAGGATATATTTCTATACATTCATCTTTATTTCTCACATTAATGGCATTCATAGCAAAATGACGGAATTCAAGATTCTTATTCGAAGTTTTTCTGCTCTACGTTATTAAGATAATGACCTTAAATCATCCAAATTACATAATATTCTACTTTCTAATCTCAATGAGAGGCTTATTACAAGTTACATGAAAATAAATCTACTCTACAAGATAATAAACATAATCCATCTTCAAGCCGCTTCAGTTTCATCATCCATCATTTGCTGCCACGAGCCTTCGAGCACCTCGTCGTAGTGTTCGATTCACTTACTGGATCTTCACCTGAATTATCTGAGATGTAGTTGGATAGCGTTAAACGCTATCATAGTGGGGAATATCCCTTCAAGACAATCATGATAATAATAATAACACAGAGTAAACGCAAGTAGGATATTATCATTTAATCAAATCAAAACAACTCAGTAAAAGATCTTCGTTAATACAATGCATGACATGCATGCTCTGGCTAAGACACCCTGACTAAATGAGACGATACTTGTTCCAACTCTTCTCATCAGCCACTAGTCACCAGAATCCACGATGAAGCGGGATAATTCCACAACTTCATGTCAACAAACCCAACCAATGGAGGTGATGGCCACTCATCCCTCTACCACAAGCTAGCGCTGTAGCGCCCGCAGGGCTGACCCACCAAGTTGGGTCCAGTGAATACATGATTAGTTTCATCTTTAGTTAAATAGTTTAACATCTTGCTAATTTAATGATGTTAACGACTAATGATCACTCCTTACCCCAATCAGCTCAAGGAAGTTCAAGGTCACTATGGGAGGTTCGTCACCCAGCATAGGCCAACAACTTAGGCTTAGTGTCCTATACCACCAATCTTGGCTCATGAAACTTCTCGTATTCATCGATCTCATTCCTCAAAGGGTCCATTATAGGTAACATATCAAATAAGGATCCCTTGGCACGTATCCAACAATGCACACAGTAGTGCCCAATTCAACATCATGGCATATAAAATCAACATCACATACACGATAATGCCTAAAACTTAATTCTTAACAATATGGCCCATACGGGCTTTATCTCTTTACATCAACGGTTACATTAGTATGGGGTTAAAGGGTGTTCATTAACGTAACATCCATATACAATATCTCATAGCAAACAATGCATCAATTATCCTGAACATGTGACAATGTAAATCGAGCATAATCTCCACATAAGCATATACATCATCACAATTCCTTCTCTAAACAACTAAGCATAAATCATGATTGACATACATAAAAAATATTCAGAGTACACATCAAGGAATACCATACAAATTCTAACAACACGAAGAGATTTCAACAAGCATGATTTCAAGATATCATATAACTAAAACCCTAGTTTTTTTTTAAGCATAAAATCAACATACAATTTATTATTATCATAGTTAGGCTTAAAGAAAATTCCCCACCTCTTAAAATTTGATGCTTTGGAACGTCGATAGAGCCGTGCAATCCTACTTGATCCAAACCTATAATGTTTTATGGAAAACACGAGATTAGGGTGTAGATAGGCATACTTTTCATTGTTAAGATCACCTAGGGTTGGGATTTTACTTAGGGTTAGGGTTTACATTAGGTCTGTAAACAAAACCAAGGTTAAATGGGTCTTACCTCTTCCAACAACGACTCAACACGGGAACCCACCCGAGTCGACTCAGTTTGACTCACTTCTTCCTTTCCTTCTTTTCTTCTTCTTCTTTCTCTTTTCTTCTTTCTTTGTTAGAAGAACTCCCCTTCTCTGGAATCAGTCCAGCAGTAGCAACGGTGTGAATTCGCTTCTTGCCTTCACCCAACCTCTCTCTCTCTCTAAATGGAAAGAAACGGATGGATGGGTTTATAACTAGTATGGGCGGTGGGTGCGACAGATCCGGTTTCCCAGTTCGAGTGGGAGACTTAGGTTTGGCTTTGGGAAGGGTTTGGACGGTTTGGAAACCGTTAAGATGACTGGTGGGGCTCATGGGAGGGTTAAGATGAAGTTTGGATGGCCCATACGAAGCAAAAGTGGAGATCTCACGTCCACGGTTCTTCTTGGGTTTGAAACAGAAGTTTGGAATGGGCCACAAGATCAACAGTTGGGCTCGAAAATTGGGACGGACGGGATTAATTTGGATGGCACACCCGATGGACGGAACGGATTTGGGTGTGGGGTCCAGCCTGATGGACAGAGTAGAGATGTGGGGGCAGCAGCGAATCACGCTGTTACAGCGTGAGGGAGAAGAAGAAATAAGAAGACCTTTTTTTTAAAGTGTACGAACCGTGGCACGGCTCAACAGGTGGGGTCCACTCCTATGGATTTGGGCCATTTCCTCCGTCAGATAAGTCGGCCGCACAATTTTAACTGCTGCCATGAATTTTGAGACGAATCCGAGTTAAGGTGGGCCACTTATGGTCCGATTTCTGATTAGGGCATTTATAGGGTGATCGGAGGGCTAAAATTTAACGTGTAAGGCTAAAATGTGCCCAAAAGCTCATATATTAAGTTTTACATAAAAATGATCGTCAGAAATTATTATACTTAAAAACGACGGTTTAACTTAAGTTTACCTAGTGGCATTTTCGTAATTATCTAAAAATAGTGAGATTTTTGAAATTCAGTCTTTCTACGATGTTCATGTGGTTATTCAAAGTAACTTTTGTAAAGGGTCTCCTATCAGATCTCCTACGGATGGTCCGTTATTTTCAAAACAATGTAAACGTACGATATTTAATCAAAATAAAATAAAATAAAATTTTCAAAAATATTTAAATTATTTCTAAAATTCTGGGGCATTACAATGCCATAGAAACCAGTGGGTGTTGAATGCCTACCACGGAAAACCCTTCATCCGGATATGTGTAACTTATGAACAGGCTGGATGACAAATAAGCATCATGTTGGGCCTTGGGAAGGTTTCAATGGTGGGCGTCATTGCCCCATTTGTTTTTGTTGGTGCAGTTCACTTGCAGTTTGGACTGCTTTAAATTTCATTTCTTACCTAGCATGATCTCACAAAATGGATGGACAGTGTGGATATAATGCATTCACCATGGTGGGCACACAAAATTTTACCAAGTCAACACACCACCTAGGTAGTGGTGGCGCACCACACCACGCAATCCACTTCCACTCATAACGAGGCTATATGGGGTGGTGCATATGATAGCGGTCCAAGGAAGGGATGCGGATTACTGCCCCAGCTCGAACGGATTACCATATGAGGAAACCTGTGGAGGGGCCCACCATGATGTATCTGTTTATCCACTCTATCTGTCCATTTTATAAGATCATTTTAAGGTATGACTCTAAAAAGGAGGAAGATCCAACGCTCAAGTGGGCCACATCAAACAGTGAGCGAAACCTGCTGCTACTCTAGTGATGATGTCACTAGGTTCCATTCACTGTTTGGTGTGGCCCACTTGAGCATTGGATATGCCTTGTTTTTGGACCTATATCATAGCATGATCTTATAAAATGGATGGACAGAGTAGATAAACGGATACATCATGATGGGCCCCTCCATAGGTCTGCACAGATGGTGGTGGGACGCAATCCGTGTACTCGACTCTTGTGGTATGGCTCATTGGAGTTTTGGAATGCCCTAATTTTTGGTGCGGTCTTAACATGGGTACGATCAAATGATGGACGTGAGTGGATGTCACTGTCCGGGCGGGGGGCAGGACCCAATCCGTAACCTCAAGGAAGGTTTCAGGAGCCAGTGTGCCCGTACCATCTCCACTCTTGTGGTGTGGCCCATTGGAGTTTTGGAACGCCCTAATTTTTGGTGCGGTCTTAACATGGGTATGATCAAATAATGGACAAGAGAGGATGTCACTCACACATCATGGTAGGCAGTGCGCCCCCATCGTGTCCTGCCTTTCACGGCTCACCAGTCATATCAGGAGCTCTGTGGGGGCCCACTGTACTGTATATATTTTATCCATGCTGTCTATCATTTTTGCTAGATTAGATTATTTTAAGATAAGAGCCAAAAAATGAGTCAGATCCAAAGCTCAAGTGGACCACACCACATGAAGCAGCAGGGATTAAATGCATGCCATTGAAAACTTCTCACAGGCAATGGAAGTTTCTGATCAAGCTTTATATTTGTGTTTTCCCTTCAATCAGGTCTATGTGACCTTATGAACAGGTTTGATGGCAAAAAAACATGAGGACCAGGTGGATCCTATAAAGGTTTCAACAATGGCGTCATTATTACCACTGCTTCCTGTGGTGTGGCCCACAGTGGATATCCTCATTTTGGCATTCGTGCTTTAAAATGATCCGTTAGAATGCTACTTGTCACACCTATTCTACTGTGTATGTATTGCCACCCGGAGACAGAACTCATGTCATGACCTGAGTCCTGGTAGGGGTAGGATGCAATCCGCATCCAGGCCATGGCATGGGACCCACAGAGCCTTTTGTTCCTCAGGCTCCTTGCCTCAACTTTCAAAGTTGTTTTAATCAGGGCTGTTTGATTTTTTAAATTCCACCATAAATTCATGGTAAAAGAGATATGATGAGTATTTATGGCCATTTGATTTTGGTTGATTTACCCCCATTTGATTGGTGTGGGAGATGACGGTGACTTCTTTGGAAAGTAAAGAAGTCTTCCATCCTCTAAAAGAGGAGGTTGGTGGAAATGGTTTCATTACATCTTTGACTGCCGGTAGATGTGTTAAAATGTTTCAGTGGTTTAAGGGACTATATAAGAGGGATTTTTTAATACAGCCGACCACCACCCCGTCTTCTCCACCGTCTCCAGCTGACGTTTCGTGTAAAATCCACACGATAAAGGACTTATCATGGTTCCCCTCCATGCCTTACTTCAAGGATCCGGTGACATTTCTGATCCATTCAATTTCATGAATTAGGTTTCATAAGGATTTTAAGAGAGGATGCTGCCAGAGGAGTAGATGGATGGCGTGGATCAGCCCCAAACATCGTAGTGGGGCCATAACTCTGCATCTCATGGTGGGACCGCTAAACCACCGTGTGGAATCCATCTTCCATTCGTCTACAATGGTGAAAAAACTAACAGTGGCAAAAGCAAATGATGTTATATTTCCTAAAATTTAAAAACATTCCAAATGCCTCAAAATGAAAATGATGAAAAATGGCATTTTACTTCATTTACCTTATGCGAGTAATAAATGCTATTTACACTACATCTACAGAGGAAATGGATTGATTCAAAACTTGTGTCCCACGTTGTAAATATCATATTGATCCAAAACTTTTATGGCCCATAGCAAGTTTTTAATAATTATTCATTACTGTTTCTAGTGTTTTATATGTCCACCTGAGATTTGGATTTTCATAGGGTTTAGGATTACGTCCAAAAATGCAATTTAAAAGCAGATGGACTCGTGTAAATATATAAAAGATACATTAAGATGAACCCCGCATGGTTAGGGTAACACCCGGCTGACCTCTGATTAGGTATTACCTGGGCTATCCTGAGCTCAGGACAAGCCTGACATGGCACGTATGTGTCACACTTGCATCGGTGAAGGGCATGTTGTTAGAGGAGACCTGCCATGTCAAGCCTGACAGGCCTCCTCTCCCATACCCATAAGCCACGTACTAACCTGTCCTGAGCCAAGGACAGGCTCTTCATCATTAGACCATTCGAGAAGGAGCCCCAGTGGGACTGCGACACACGCTGGATGCTAAATCGCGGCAGAGAGAAAACGGACTCTGCCCGTCTGGGGTTTTGGATCTGTTTCGGTCAAACCAAATAATAATAATTAAATTAAAAAAAAAACAAAAAACAAAAGAAGGAGAAGGAAAACTGACACATAAAAGATGAAAAAATAGAAAAAAGAAAGATCATTCCAACCTTCGCTGTTACGAGACTGGTGGACTCATCAACGGCCCTTCTCCTCGCTTTGGCTTTCTTACCGTTTCAAACTCAATAATGGAGCTGATCTTGCCCATGAGCCTAACAAGGGCAATTTGGATATTTCTCCTCAGCGTCATCCTTCTCTCTTCCATGGACGTTCCAACCTTGTTCGGATCTGCCGCTAACTTCTCCAACGAAACGGATCGCCTTGCTCTGGTCCACTTCAAACATCTGGTAACTGACGATCCTCTCAATTCCTTGAGCTCATGGAACGATACTCTCCACTTCTGCCTTTGGGAAGGCGTCAAATGCGATTGTCGCTGGCATCCTCAAAGGGTCACCGCCTTGAACCTCACTGGCCAGAACTTGGTGGGCCCCATATCTCCTTTCGTAGGGAACCTCACCTTCCTCAAGATATTCGATCTCTCAGCCAACAGCTTCCACGGCACGATTCCTGAAGAGATTGGCCGTTTGCTTCGCCTGCAGTATCTCAGTCTGACCAATAACGCACTCACAGAAGAAATTCCAGCAAATCTGACCCACTGTTCAAAACTCGAAATCCTTTTTCTTTCCAGGAACCAGCTCACAGGAAAGATTCCAACTGAGCTTGGCTCTCTATTGAAGCTCTCCAGATTGAACCTTGGTTACAATAATCTTATAGGAAGCATCCCACCTTCACTTGGAAACCTTTCGTCTCTCACTTACCTTTATCTCGGAAGAAATAGTCTGACGGGCAGCATCCCAGGTGAGCTCAGCCGCCGCTTGGTAAGCTTAGAGGTTCTTAGCATAAGTGACAATGCAGTGTCAGGTACAATTCCGCCCCAGCTCTACAATCTCTCTTCTATTGTCATTTTGGACGTGGGATTGAACAGATTGCATGGAAATCTTCCACCTAACTTAGGCCTCACTCTTCCTAATCTCCAACTGCTTTACGTTAGAGAAAACCAATTCACAGGACCCATACCAGTGTCATTATCCAATGCTTCCGGACTTGTAGATATTGACCTTGGTTACAATAGTTTTAGTGGATCTGTACCTCTGAGTTTTGGAAGCCTGAAGGGTCTCATCAGGTTATTTTTGGGCGGCAATAAACTTGGAGTTGGGAAAGCTCATGACTTGAGTTTTCTCGAATCTTTGAGCAATTGCAGTAGCTTAGAAAGCCTGGTAGTAAGCAGTAATCGTCTCAATGGTGTGTTGCCTGAATCCCTAGCTAATTTTTCGACCCAGCTGAGCATCCTATCGTTAGGAGGTAACAGTATATTTGGAAGCATCCCATCCGGGATTGAGAATCTTGTGGGCTTAACACTACTGGATATGGGGTATAACTTTCTAATAGGTCCTATTCCTATGGGTGTTGGGAAGCTTAACAAGATCAGGACGACTTGACTTTGGTCGAAATAAATTGTCGGGGACAATTCCATCTTCTTTGGGCAATATCACCCAATTGTTCCTGCTCGATTTGTTTGGCAACAATCTATGGGGAACCGTACCTTCAAGTATTGGAAACTGTAGAGCCTTGCAGTTTGTATACCTCCAAAATAATAACTTAAGCGGTACCTTACCTGCAGAACTTTTCAGCGTTCCCTCTTTGATTTATCTTTATCTTGACAACAACTCTTTTACTGGTTATCTACCATTGGAAGTCGGTGACTTGAAAGCTCTTGGAAGATTCAGTGTTTCTTGGAACAAATTGTCAGGCGAAATTCCAAGCACCCTAGGCAGCTGTCTCAGCCTAGAGCATGTCTGGTTGGATGGGAACTTCTTTCAAGGAACAATTCCTACAACATTTATTACTCTAAGAGGCCTTCAATCCCTGGATCTTTCATGCAACAATTTGTCTGGGGAGATTCCAGAATACCTGGAGAAGCTTCTTGTTCTGCAGTATTTAAATCTGTCTTTCAATAATTTTGAGGGTGAATTACCAAAACAAGGGGTCTTTGGAAATGCTAGTCAAGTTTCAGTGCTCGGAAATAGTAAACTTTGTGGGGGTATTCAAGAATTACAATTGCCTCCATGTTCTAGCCAAGCTTCCAAGAAAAGGGGGAGGTCTCTTGCTTCAAAAGTAAAATTCTCAATAATTGGGGTTGTCCTGTGTCTTATTTCATTATCATCTTCTGCTGTGCCTTCTGCGGAGGTTGATTCCACAAGGAAACCTTCTGATGTGCCTTCTGCCAAGAAAAAGTCGACAAGGAAACCTTTTGATGTGCCTTCTTCCGTGGATCATCTTAGGAACTTGTCTTATGCGGAGCTCCTTAAAGCAACAGATGGGTTCTCTTCTGCCAATTTGGTTGGCACCGGGAGATCTAGTGCTGTGTATAAAGGGTTCCTAGATCGCTATGAGCCTATAGTAGCAGTGAAAGTCTTCAAACTCCAACGACAAGGAGCTATGAGTGGCTTCATGGCCGAATGCGAAGCCATGAGAAATCTTAGGCATCCGAATATTGTTGGGATCTTAACTTGTTGCTCAAGCATTGATTTTAAGGGAAATGATTTCAAAGCTCTAGTTTACCAGTATATGCCTCATGGAAGTCTAGACAAGTGGTTGCACAGAGATGGCTATGAACAGCTTTGGAGGAACTTGAACTTCACTGAAAGGCTAAACATAGCTATAGATGTGGCTTCTGCTTTGGTTTATCTAGGCCGACGGTCAATCGTTCATCGAGATATAAGACCGAGCAACATTCTTCTTGATGGTGCCATGATTGCTCGTGTGGGTGGTTTCGGGCTTGCCAAGTTCTTATCTGAGGTTGCTCAAACTAGGACGGTTGTGATTATGGGATCTGTTGGGTACATCGCCCCAGGTATTAATTTTATCTATTTCCTTTTATATTACATAGAGAGATAGAGTGGTAGTCTGTCTGTTGAGAGTTCGGGTGGGCTCTACTGTGATGTGTATATGAAATCCGTTTCTCGAGCAACCTATGCATCAGCCCATGTTAGGTCTTGGAGAGAATGACCACCCTTGATTTTTACATGCCATGCTATGATATTTATATGAAATCCACTCCGACCATTAGATACATCATCCTGACTTACATCCGATGCCAAGAAATGAAATTGACCTGTGATTCATGTGA
Organism: Liriodendron chinense; assembly: GCA_003013855.2. Classification (NCBI taxonomy): domain Eukaryota; kingdom Viridiplantae; phylum Streptophyta; class Magnoliopsida; order Magnoliales; family Magnoliaceae; genus Liriodendron; species Liriodendron chinense. The sequence continues at coordinate 871,706 of PVNU02002566.1, read as the reverse complement.
GCCACACAAAAGGAAACAATGAGGAGAAAGACGTTCACCCTTGATTTTTGCAGGGCCAGTCATGTTGATGATATGAAATCTGCTCCTACCATTAGATTGCACAAAAAAGTTTAAGCCGTTAACAATATTGAAGGGCGACCAATATTGCCCTTAACATTGTTTTCGAATGTGTGTTCCACCTGAATTATGGATGGGGATAATTTTTTGTCCCAAGTCCTAACATGGGGTAACTCACCTAGTGGTTGAAGCAAATTGCACATATATAATATGGCGGGGCCCACCCATGAGCTTCCAATCCCTTTACACCATGGATGGTCTCTCCCTAGCAAGAGACCATTTCTCTGTATATAAGCATATGTGAGGTGGTCTCCAGTCCAGCCGGTTGGACCACAAGATAGAGTCCACTTGATAGATAACTTTCAACCTTTTATGTACTTCCCATAATCCAATATATGCGATGGGTTGGGCCCATCAAGAGGATTTTCTTATGCAAAAGTTAGCTTCATCTACTAATTGAGCAGGTTATCCTTCTATTTTGGTACTTATCAAGACTAGACATTGTTTTCAAGTTGTGACCCACATGATGAGTAGATGGGCTGATTTTTGCAACAAGTTATCCTCATATGGGGCCCAACCTATTAGAAGGTTTGGATGTTACATTCACTCCCCACCAAACACCCCCCCCCCCCCCCCCCCCCCCCCCCCCCGAGATATATATATATATATATATATATATATATATATATATATAATGTGAAAAAGTAAGGCTGGTCCGCTCCATAGGGCAGTTTTAAGAGGCATGCCGGATTCATTCAAGGCACCCATTTGGCTTGCCCATTGAGTGGACTGCCTGGCATTTGACAATTGATTTTTCCCAGTGTAGTAAACTTCTAATTTTTATTAGTTAGGAATGAACAATATTCACATAGAATGGTAGAATGGTACATGTGCGATTTAATCCATGAATCTGGTGGGTATAGTCAAGTACTTGACCCAGGCTAAACTCAGACTTGACTTGAGCCTAAATCAAAATAAATGGTTACCCTAACCTGATTTTATCTGGATCTAGATCTAAAAAATGACGTCAGATTTGAAGGAACACGCCCTATAAGATTCAAACTTGATGGCATCAAAATCTTATTGATTCCAAAGATCTAGATATACAAAGTGGTACTCACTTGCACTCCATATGAATCACACCATAATAAGTTATAAGGAATTCTTTTTTTATGATGACTTTAGTACAGATATGTGCTACATAAAAATCATAACAAAAACTCATTCGCTCGCTTGATGATTGAGGAGCTAGTTCTTTCATTGGAGTAGTGGAGTATTGTTCAATGTAGAACATCTTTGCAAGAACTTAGAAGTTCATAGCACATCAATTGGTGTTAGAAATTTGGATCCGTAGAATAGCCAAAAATGCCAGTTACTTCTTCCAATAGAATATTCCCTCTCATCTCTCTCTCAAAATTTATCTCTCTCTCAAAATTTAACCTTCGATATTATTTGTATCTTACATTCAAATATGTGAGTATGAATTGCAGAGTATGCGATGGGCGGTAAACCATCTATACAAGGGGATGTCTACAGCTATGGAATCCTTCTATTGGAGATGATCACTGGAAAAGGGCCCACTGATGACATGTTTAAGGACAATCTAACCCTTCATCATTTCGCTAAATTGCCTTTGCCCGAACGAGTAATGGAGATTGTTGATCCACGACTGCTCGAAGGAGAAGCAGAAGTTACTCGATGGAGCAGAAATCATATTAACTCAAGAAATAGAATGGCTGAATGCTTGATTTTAATGGTTGGAATTGGAGTCACTTGTTCTGCAGAATCTCCAAGTGAACGAATGAATATTAAAGATGTTATCACGGAATTGCATGGAATCAAGGAATTATATCTTGGGGATGCTATTCACCGAGACAAACAAATTTGGTCACAACTGTTAGATGAAGATCCGGCTTACCCCAGTCATTACTGAGATATTATTGGTACTTAATTATGCTGAGAAACATTTCAAAATAAAATAAATTTGTTGACTACATTTTTTTACACGCTCTAGATATATTTAGTATTGGCTTAGGACTGTGCTTGTATCAGTGGTGAATATATGGGAATATGTCTTTCTTCTTTTTTCTTTTCTAGTAATGCAGAGGGAGATTATATTATGAATTTAATGAGGCAAAGGCAGTCTTATTATAATAAGAATATTATTGGTTCGTTGAAATGTTAAATCACTAAAGTATTTTATTCAACCCTTTTCAAGAAGCCATTACAATGCAATGGAATTGCTTTAGCAATTGTACTACCCACTGGAGAGTAGTATGAGGAAGTATTCATCCACCGAGTCCCATTAAAAAATTACATTGTTTTGCCAGATTATATTATGAATTTAATGAGGCAAAGGCACTGTCTTATTATAATAAGAATATTATTGGTTCGTTGAAATGTTAAATCACTAAAGTATTTTATTCAACCCTTTTCAAGAAGCCATTACAATGCAATGGAATTGCTTTAGCAATTGTACTACCCACTGGAGAGTAGTATGAGGAAGTATTCATCCACCGAGTCCCATTAAAAAATTACATTGTTTTGCCCGATGAATATGATATTGGTTGATACTCCACGATCAAGATGGTTAGAATCATCAAAATATGGTAATGTCTTACATCCAACCTAAATGCATTCCTACATAGACCATGTGAATGTCATCAAGTGCAAACGCAACATCACCATGTTGGTGATGGCTTTTGACAAAAATAATGTTCCGCACAGCTCAATTGGTGTTCTCTATCAGCATAGAGGACACCATTCATTAGGCACAATTAGATTGAGATACTAGTCTTCTGATCGAGGTTGTTCCATTCTTCTTTTTTCATAGTCTCCGTTCGCTTCCCAAGGAGTGCATCTTCCAATCCTTGCTGAACTAGGAGGCCCTTCATCGAGCGCCCGATGGTCTTGAGACTGGGCGCGCCCGACCAAGTTGGCCTGGGCGCCCGAAATTGGGAAGTTCCTCTTAAAAACTCACTGGACAGTTTTTGGCTTGGGCAGGCGCCCGATGGTCCACTGAACGGGCAAAACGGGATTAGGGTATCCCATTGAAGTATTTTCACGTCCAAGGTGAGAGACAGAGAGAGAAAAAAAAAGAGGAAGAGAGAAAGAGAAAAGAGAGAGAGGAAGCTTTGATAACACTTATTGAGCCGGTTCCACCTCAAAATGGCTAGTCATTATTGAGAGGCCTCTTCCTAATATATAGCCAAACAATCTCCCACTACAAGAAATTTCATTTTTACCGACGAAGTATTTCGTCGGTAATCAGTAAAATTTCATCGGAAAATCTTTTTACCGACGAATTTTTTCGCGGCTAACATCGTCGCAAAAAGGCCGTCGGTAAAGGTTTTTGCCGACGAAAAAAAATTTCGTAGGTAATAATAAAACCATTACCGACGAAAAATTTCGTCAGAAAAAACATATAAAATTTTGTCGGAAAAAAACTGATCCGTCGGTAAAAAAAACATTTACCGATGAAATTTTTCGTCGATAATAAACATTTACCGACGAAATATTTCGTCGGTAAATGTTTTTTCACATTTACCGAAGAAAACTTTCGTCGGTAAAGGTTTATTACCGACGAAAATTTTCGTCGGTAAAGGGTTTTTCAGTTAATTACCCACGAAAAATTTCGTCGGTAAAAAACTTTTCCATGTTTTTTACCTACGAACAATTTCGTCGGTAATAGTAATTCCTGTCTCGGTTCCATTTGTTTTCAAAATTCAGAAAAATTCCTGATATACACCTGTAAAGAAACCTATACATTTTTCTCCTATTCACATCCACATTATATGCTTATTTGTTTTTGATGTGGTAGGTATGTGTTTATTAGGTAAGGTGTAGGTGTTTGTTTGTTATAAGTAGGTGTGTGTATATGTTTATTCAATTTTCAGCATATAATTTTTTTTAGTGCATCTACTTCCGCCTCCACCGCTCCGTAGCCGCGGTTTCGCACGTCGCTCTCGGACTTTGTAGAGGACGTAGGCAGCGAGTACGAGGACGGCGTTGAGGAGATAGGAGGAGAGGACGAGGAGAGCAGCGGAGAGGAGGAGGAGGGATGCGGAAACGAGGAGGAGGAGGGATGCGGAGACGAGGAGGTGAGAGACGGAGAGGTCGACGAGAGCTTAGAGTAGCTGCTACTGGGCATCGACGACTTGGAGAGAGAGACGCTATAGTACCTATATGCATCAAATACCTTACTTATTTTTAAATACTAGTAACAAGATAGTGGAAAGCTAACCTATGTAGGTTGCTATAACATGACCCGGACGTTCGAAGCGAAGCACGCCTAAGTGAATCGCTAGGTGTACCATGACATCGAAAAACGCAGGTGGAAATATTCTTTCAAGTTTGCAAAGGATTACGACAATATCCTTCTCCAGTCGTTTAATAACCTCTACATTCAAAGATTTCGAACACAAATCCTTAAAGAATATCCCCAACTCAATCAGCGCAGCACTGAAATCCTTGTTAAGGAATCCACGAATCGCAACCGGTAATAGACGTTGCAGAAGGACGTGACAATCATGACTTTTCATTCCTGTTATCTTACAGTCCGTAATGTTTACGCGCCGAGAGATATTCGATGCATACCCATCGAAAAACTTCACCTTGTTCAACCATTCACATAAACGTTTTTTCTCTAGTTTTGTCAATGTGTAGTAGGCTGCTAGTATAGTATATGAATTTCCATGTGGTTGCAAGTGCAACTCTTTCCTTAAACTCATTTCTTCTAAATCCAATCGAGCCTTAAAACTATCTTTTGTTTTCTTCTCTATGTTCATCAATGAAGGTTTCTGTAACAGTGTATATAAGAAGAGTTATACGTACTGTAGGTTCAACACAGCATTAAAGTCTACTGAGGTTATTCCGTTGAGTTTTTTTTACGAGAAGAAGGAGGTCAACATGAGGTTATGACATGCAAAAGAGAAGAAGTTCACGCCACGGAATGGTTTAGATTGAAGAAGTTACAATGAGTCAACAACATTGTGTAGAAGACGTCTATCAAGAAAGCCATCACCGGATACTAGAACAAACGGTAGTTTCTAATAGCAGAAGGACGCGGTTGATACTAGGGAGCCTTCCTTCGCTGCTACACATCCAAATCAAATCCACTGTACTCAAATCCTAATCCAAATCCCGTATCCAAATCTAAAAACCCAAGTTCTAGCCCAAAGTCCAAACCAAAAGCACAAACCCAGATCCAAATCCATTCCACTTACATAAATCCTTATTCACATCCAAATCAAATCCACTAAACTCTAATCCTAATCCAAATCCGTATCCAATAGATTTTCGAGTTCGGGATCGGGTTTCGGGTTAGGTTTTCGTGTTCGGGTCAAGGTTTAGGTTAGGTGAATGGATTTAGGAGTAAGTGTAGGTTTAGTTTAGGTGACATGAGTTTAGGATTAGGTTTAGGGCATAGGTTTAGATTTTTGGGTTCGTGATCGGGTTTCGGGTTTGGTTTTCGAGTTTGGGTCTAGGTTTAGGTTAGATGAATTGATTTAGGAATATGTGTAGGTTTAGTTTAGGTGATTTGAGTTTAGGATTAGGTTTAGGGCATAGTTGAGATTTTCGGGTTCGGGATCGGGTTTCGGGTTTGGTTTTCGTGTTTGGGTCTAGGTTTAGGTAAGGTGAATGTATTTAGGAATAGGTGTAGGTTTAGTTTAGGTAATTTGAGATTAGGATTAGGTTTAGGCATAGGTTGAGATTTTCGGGTTCGGGATCGGGTTTCGGGTTAGGTTTTCGTGTTTGGGTCAAGGTTTAGGTAAGGTGAATGTATTTAGGAATAGGTGTAGGTTTAGTTTAGGTGATTTGAGATTAGGATTAGGTTTCGGCATAGGTTGAGATTTTCGGGTTCAAGATCGGGTTTCAGGTTATGGCCCATATAAAACGTTTTTTTACCATGCTTCAATGACAATGAACAAGTCTCAGTACTACATGTAGGACAAGCCAACTTTCCCTTCGTGCTCCACCCAGACAAATTCCCATATACAGGGAAGTCATTTATTGTCCACAAGACCGCTGCATGCAATCGAAACGTCTGTTCTGCAAAAGTGTCATACGTCTGGACACCTTGACTCCACAACTCGTTTAACTCATCTACTAACGGTCGCAGATACACATCAATGTCATTCCCCGGTGACTTGGGTTCAGGAATAAGCAACGACATCATAAAAAATAATTCCTTCATACACAACCAAGGAGGTAAATTGTAGGGCATAAGTATCACTGGCCACATACTGTACGAGCTACTCATATTACCAAATGGATTAAAACCATCACTTGCAAGACCTAGTCGAACATTGCGAGAATCCTCTGCAAACCAGTCATATTGCTTATCAAAATTTTGCTAGGCTTCAGAGTCAGCGGGATGCCTCAATGTATTATCATCATGAACGCGTTTCTCTTTATGCCACCTCATATCTTCAGCCGTCTTGCTCGACGTAAACAATCTTTGTAATCTAGGTTTCAATGGAAAGTACCTTAACACCTTTTGTGGAATTTTCTTACGCTTAGCTTCGTCATATTTCCACCTAGACTCTCCACATTGTGGATAGTCTTCAATATTTTCATGTTCTTTCCAATACAATACACAATCATTTATACATGCATGTATGAGGATGTAACCAAGGCCCAAGTCTCGCATTAAGGATTTTGCCTCGTAATGAGACTTAGGCAATGTCTCACCTTCAGGTAATACTTCTTTCAACAAGCCAAGTAACATGTCGAACGATTTGTTACTCCAACGATTTATTGTCTTTAAATGAAGTAACCTTGTAAGGAAATTCAACTTGGAGAAGTTCCGACACCCCGGATAGAGTGGACGTTGCGCATCCCTCAACAACCTACTAAACTTTTCTGATTCGGTATCACCCATAGGAGGAATATCGTGGCTAGTACTTGTCGCTGCAAAATCAGTATCCGCAATTGTTCCCCTTAACACATCCCCAATGATATCTTGCATATCGTCAACATCTTCATCCTCCTCATTAGGCACAATTGGGTCAGTAAGGACTTCAGTGGCCTCAACTCTTTGGTGGAAGTCTTCACCATGATAAATCCACCAAGTGTAACCCTGGTCAATCCCAACTATGAACAAATCATCTTCCACTTTGTCTAATGTCTTGTGAACCATGTTCTTGCATTTTCGGTATGGACACCTAATTCTATTACCTGAATCTGCCCGATATCTCGCAAATTCCATGAACTCCTTGACACCTTCTTTATACTCTGAGCCAAACCGATTCTTAGCTTGCATCCAACTCTTATCCATATCTACAATGCAAAGATTGGAGTCAGGCTTAGTTTAGGTGATTTGAGATTAGGATTAGGTTTAGGCATAGGTTGAGATTTTCGGGTTCGAGATCGGGTTTCGGGTTATGTTTTCATGTTTGGGTCAAGGTTTAGGTAAGGTGAATGTATTTAGGAATAGGTGTAGGTTTAGTTTAGGTGACATGAGTTTAGGATTAGGTTTCGGCATAGGTTGAGATTTTCGGGTTCGGGATCGGGTTTCAGGTTTTATTTTCGTGTTTGGGTCTAGGTTTAGGTAAGGTGAATGTATTTAGGAATAGGTGTAGGTTTAGTTTAGGTGATTTGAGATTAGGATTAGGTTTAGGCATAGGTTGAGATTTTCGGGTTCGGGATCGGGTTTTGGGTTAGTTTTCGTGTTTGGGTCAAGGTTTAGGTAAGGTGAATGTATTTAGGAATAGGTGTAGGTTTAGTTTAGGTGATTTGAGATTAGGATTAGGTTTAGGCATAGGTTGAGATTTTCGGATTCGGGATTGAGTTTCGGGTTATGTTTTCGTGTTTGGGTCAAGGTTTAGGTAAGGTGAATGTATTTAGGAATAGGTGTAGGTTTAGTTTAGGGGATTTGAGATTAGGATTAGGTTTCGGCATAGGTTGAGATTTTCGGGTTCGGGATCGGGTTTCAGGTTTGGTTTTCGTGTTTGGGTCTAGGTTTAGGTAAGGTGAACGTATTTAGGAATAGGTGTAGGTTTAGTTTAGGTGATTTGAGATTAGGATTAGGTTTCGGCATAGGTTGAGATTTTCGGGTTCGGGATCGGGTTTCGGGTTTTGTTTTCGTGTTTGGGTCTAGGTTTAGGTTAGGTGAATGGATTACGGAATAGGTGTAGGTTTAGTTTAGGTGACATGAGTTTAGGATTAGGTTTAGGGCATAGGTTTAGATTTGTGGGTTCGGCATCGAGTTTCGGGTATGGTTTTCGTGTTTAGGTCAAGGTTTAGGTAAGGTGAATGTATTTAGGAATATGTGCAGGTTTAGTTTAGGTGATTTGAGATTAGGATTAGGTTTAGGCATAGGTTGAGATTTTCGGGTTCGGGATCGGGTTTCGGGTTAGGTTTTCGTGTTCGGGTCAAGGTTTAGGTAAGGTGAATGGATTTAGGAATAAGTGTAGGTTTAGTTTAGGTGACATGAGTTTAGGATTAGGTTTCGGCATAGGTTGAGATTTTCAGGTTCGGGATCGGGTTTCAGGTTTGATTTTCGTGTTTGGGTCTAGGTTTAAGTAAGGTGAATGTGTTTAGGAATAGGTGTAGGTTTAGTTTAGGTGATTTGAGATTAGGATTAGGTTTAGGCATAGGTTGAGATTTTCGGGTTCGGGATCGGGTTTCGGGTTAGGTTTTCGTGTTTGGGTCAAGGTTTAGGTAAGGTGAATGTATTTAGGAATAGGTGTAGGTTTAGTTTAGGTGATTTGAGATTAGGATTAGGTTTAGGCATAGGTTGAGATTTTCGGGTTCGGGATCGAGTTTCGGGTTATGTTTTCGTGTTTGGGTCAAGGTTTAGGTAAGGTGAATGTATTTAGGAATAGGTGTAGGTTTAGTTTAGGTGATTTGAGATTAGGATTAGGTTTCGACATAGGTTGAGATTTTCGGGTTCGGGATCGGGTTTCGGGTTTGGTTTTCGTGTTTGGGTCTAGGTTTAGGTAAGGTGAACGTATTTAGGAATAGGTGTAGGTTTAGTTTAGGTGATTTGAGATTAGGATTAGGTTTCGGCATAGGTTGAGATTTTCGGGTTCGGGATCGGGTTTCGGGTTTTATTTTCGTGTTTGGGTCTAGGTTTAGGTTAGGTGAATGGATTACGGAATAGGTGTAGGTTTAGTTTAGGTGACATGAGTTTAGGATTAGGTTTAGGGCATAGGTTTAGATTTGTGGGTTCGGCATCGGGTTTCGGGTTTGGTTTTCGTGTTTGGGTCAAGGTTTAGGTAAGGTGAATGTATTTAGGAATATGTGTAGGTTTAGTTTAGGTGATTTGAGATTAGGATTAGGTTTAGGCATAGGTTTAGATTTTCGAGTTCGGGATCGGGTTTCGGGTTAGGTTTTCGTGTTCGGGTCAAGGTTTAGGTTAGGTGAATGGATTTAGGAGTAAGTGTAGGTTTAGTTTAGGTGACATGAGTTTAGGATTAGGTTTAGGGCATAGGTTTAGATTTTTGGGTTCGGGATCGGGTTTCGGGTTTGGTTTTCGAGTTTGGGTCTAGGTTTAGGTTAGATGAATTGATTTAGGAATATGTGTAGGTTTAGTTTAGGTGATTTGAGTTTAGGATTAGGTTTAGGGCATAGTTGAGATTTTCGGGTTCGGGATCGGGTTTCAGGTTTGGTTTTCGTGTTTGGGTCTAGGTTTAGGTAAGGTGAATGTATTTAGGAATAGGTGTAGGTTTAGTTTAGGTAATTTGAGATTAGGATTAGGTTTAGGCATAGGTTGAGATTTTCGGGTTCGGGATCGGGTTTCGGGTTAGGTTTTCGTGTTTGGGTCAAGGTTTAGGTAAGGTGAATGTATTTAGGAATATGTGTAGGTTTAGTTTAGGTGATTTGATATTAGGATTAGGTTTCGGCATAGGTTGAGATTTTCGGGTTCAGGATCGGGTTTCAGGTTTGGTTTTCGTGTTTGGGTCTAGGTTTAGGTAAGGTGAATGTATTTAGGAATAGGTGTAGGTTTAGTTTAGGTGATTTGAGATTAGGATTAGGTTTAGGCATAGGTTGAGATTTTTGGGTTCGGGATCGGGTTTCGGGTTAGGATTTTTGTGTTTGGGTCTAGGTTTAGGTAAGGTGAATGTATTTAGGAATAGGTGTAGGTTTAGTTTAGGTGATTTGAGATTAGGATTTGGTTTAGGCATAGGTTGTGATTTTCGGGTTCGGGATTGGGTTTCGGGTTAGGTTTTCGTGCTTGAGTCAAGGTTTAGGTAAGGTGAATGTATTTAGGAATAGGTGTAGGTTTAGTTTAGGTGATTTGAGATTAGGATTAGGTTTCGGCATAGGTTAAGATTTTCAGGGTTCGGGATCGGGTTTCGGGTTTGGTTTTCGTGTTTGGGTCTAGGTTTAGGTTAGGTGTATGGATTACGGAATAGGTATCGGTTTAGTTTAGGTGACATGAGTTTAGGATTAGGTTTAAGGCATAGGTTTAGATTTTCGGGTTCGGGATCGGGTTTCGGGTTTGGTTTTCGAGTTTGGGTCTAGGTTTAGGTTAGATGAATTGATTTAGGAATATGTGTAGGTTTAGTTTAGGTGATTTGAGTTTAGGATTAGGTTTAGGGCATAGGTTTACATTTCAGGTTCGGGATCGGGTTTAGGGTCACATTTTCGTGTATTGGTCTAAGTTTAGGTTAGGTGAATGGATTTAGGAATAGGTGTAGGTTTAGTTTAGGTGATTTGAGTTTAAGATTAGGTTTAGGCCTACGTGTAGGATTTCGAGTTCGGGATCGTGTTTAAGGTTATGTTTTCGAGTTTGGGTCTAGGTTTAGGTGAGAGTTGTGGATTTAGGAATAGGTGTAGGTTTAGGTTAGTTGACATGAGTTTAGGATTAGGTTTAGGCCTACGTGTAGGATTTCGGGTTCGGGATCGGGCTTAAGGTTATGTTTTCGAGTTTGGGTCTAGGTTTAGGTGAGAGTCGTGGATTTAGGAATAGGTGTAGGTTTAGGTTAGGTGACATGAGTTTAGGATTAGGTTTAGGCCTAGGTTTAGCATTTCGGCTTCGGGATCGGGCTTAAGGTTAGGTTATCGAGTTTGGGTTTAAGTTTAGGTTAAGGTGAATGTATTTAGGAATTGGTGTAGGTTTAGGTTAGGTGATTTGAGATTAGGATTAGGTTTACGCATTGGTTTATAGTTTCGGGTTCGAGATCGAGTTTAGGGTTAGGTTTTCGAGTTTGGGTCTAGGTTTAGAGTTAGATGAATTGAGTTTAGGTTTCGGTTTAGCCGTAGCTTATAGGTTTTAGTTTTAGGTTTTTTATTTTGGGTTTAGGGTGTAGGTCTTGGAGACTCAAGCAACTCAAGGATAGCTCCGACGCACATCCGGGTTTGCTCCATACAAAGCGGGCCTGTCCAAATGGCCAGGCCACCCATATTGATGTCCATAGGAAATCGACAGCTTCATCATGGTCATAACAGCGGTTCCCACCTTCCAGGGACCCCCGCTCAACACCCGGATAGCTCCGACGCACATTCGGGTCTGCTCCATTAATTTCGAGCTAATACATAAACACGGGCCTGTCCAAATGGCCAGGCCACCCATATTGATGTCCATAGAAATGGACAGCTTCATCATGGTCATAACAGCGGTTCCCACCTTCCAGGGACCCCCGCTCAACACCCGGATAGCTCCGACGCACATCCAGGTCTGCTCCATTAATTTCGAGCTAATACATAAACACGGGCCTGTCCAAATGGCCAGGCCACCCATATTGCTGTCCATAGGAAATGGACAGCTTCATCATGGTCATAACAGCAGTTCCCACCTTCCAGGGACCCCCGCTCAACACCCGGATAGCTCCGACGCACATCCGGGTCTGCTCCATTAATTTCGAGCTAATACATAAACACGGGCCTGTCCAAATGGCCAGGCCACCCATATTGCTGTCCATAGGAACAGGACAGCTTCATCATCATGGTCTAAACCGCAGTTCCCACCTTCCAGGGACCCCCGCTCAACATCAACATCAATCGACTACTCTTAATCACAAGTATCATGTTCGTCATCTAATTTGCCACTAAATGATAATATAATAAAATCAGTCGCCCATCCAAGGATGGATAGATTGAAATGCTATCATTATTTCCATTTAAATGTCCAAGCCTAAATTTCGACAGCATCTCCCCCTATCTCTCCAGATATATTTATCTTACATTTCATTTCCACGTCAACTATCCACGCATTATGTGGATTAAATTGACAATGGAATTAAACATAAGAAACATATCCAGAGAGAATAGGAGAGTTACTGCACGAAACTAATGACAGAGCATGTAAATGACAAACAACGATAACATTCCAATCTATCCAACCTTGGACTGTCCAACAGGACAATTTGGCAGATTTCTATACCTCCAAAACACACTTTATCTATGCTCGGCAATATAGAAATCTCCAAATGGGCTAACTGATTCTATTATACTACCATTTGTGGACAAAAAATAACTATTAATAATAAACCAAATACATCCACAACATACATCCGCATAAATCAACCACAGGTAGCTCCGACGCACATCCGGATTTGCTCCATCAATTCCAGATACACAAGCACATGAAAATGAAAGAATCATTAACACCATGAATCAAGTCTAATCAAATACCTAATGACTGCTATTTTCTGAACAAATAAGTATGTATGGGGCCCACCATGGGAATCGGATTGCGTGCGGAGTAACTCTGCACGCTCTTATCTCTTATCATGTAGAGTAAACTCAGTTGGGCCCACCTAGAATGTATGTGATTTATCTATTCCGTCCTTATGTTTTTTCAACTCATTTTAGTGGTTGAGCCCAAAATTTAAGCATATCCAAATCTCAAGTGGACCATGCCATGGTAAACAGTGGGAATAATGATTTCCACCATTCCCAGGCTCCCCTATGATCTTTATTTGTCATCCAACCTGTCCATAAGATCACATGGATATGGATGAAGGGAAAACACAAATATCAGCTTGATCCAAAACTTCTGTGTCATCCTAGAATTTTTCAATGATAGACATTCAGTTCACACTTGTGGTGTGGTCCACTTTACGTTTTGATATGCTTCATTTTTGGGCACCATACCTAAAATTTCCTGCTAAGATGGATGGATGGAGTGGATAAAATACATAAATCACTGTGGGCCCCACATAGTTTACTCCACACAAATATATGCTTCATCCAAAACAGTGGACAGCGACGTGGGCCCCACAAGCAATGGACAGCGACGGTGGGCCCCACAGCCAGTGGACTGCGACGTGGGCCCCACAGCCAGTGGACAGAGACGGTGCGCCCCACAGCCAGTGGACAGCGACGGTGGGCCCCACAATTTCATTTTTTCTTTAATTTATAAATCCCTAATTAGGGATTTTAATTTCGAAATCCCTAATTAGGAGATTTTAATTTCGAAATCCCTAATTAGGGATTTACTAAATCAGTGGGCCCCACCAAATAATGGACAGCTAAGGCGGACCCCACATGCAATGGACGATGGAAAGCGACGGTGGGACCCACCCGGCCACATGCATTGGACAGCGACGGTGGGACCCACATGCATTGGATTTTGGAAGTGGGCCCCACAATGAACAACAAGGAGAGAGGGAGAGAGGGGAAATGGAGGAAGAAGGAAGGGGGAGAGGGTTACCGGAGGTGGCGGCGGCGTACGGAGGCCGGCGGAGGTTCTTGGCAAGTGACGGTGAGACGCCGGTAAGATGGTCGGCTGAGATGGGTGGTCGGCTAGAGATGGTACGACGCCGGTGACCGAACGCCGGACGACTGGTGGTCGGCAATGATAGAGACGGCCGCGGACGGTGAGGGCCGTTCGAGAGAGAGAGAGAGAGAGAGAGAGCGAGCGAGAGAGTGAGAGAGAGAGAGAGGAAGAAATGAGGGACGGTCGTGCGGGTTAAGAACTTAAAAGACTTTTACCGACGAAATTTTTCGTCGGTAAAAGTAAGTACGAAAACTTTTACCGACGAAATTTTTTGTCAGTAAAAGTCCTTCTCACTCTTGGCGGGAATAAGGACTTTTATTACCGACGACCAAGAACCGTCAGCAATAAGACTTTTACCGACGAAATGTTTCGTTGGTAAAAGTGAAGGACTTTTACCGACGAAATGTTTCGTCGGTAAAAGTGAAGTTTTCTGTTATCTTTTTTAGCGACGGGTTACTTCGTCGGCAATAAGCTTTTTACCGACGAAATTTTTATTTCGTCAGTAAAAGTGTATGGCGGGAATGAATTTGGTGGTGGCGGGAGATTTTTACCGACGATTTTTCCATTTCGTCGGGAAAAATGGTTTTTTCCCAACGAAAATTATTTCGTCGGTAATACTTTCGTCGGTAAAAATCCGTTTTCTTGTAGTGTCCCCAGCCTCTAACCGATGTGGGACAAACCCAACAATCATGACATGTCATGTAAGTGTATGAGTCCACAGGATGCCTATTGTGTCCTCTCGGGGCTCAACATGATATATGTGTTTTTCCGTCTATCCATTTGAACAAATAATTTTAAGGCATGAGCCCAAAATAGAGGCAGATCCAAGGCTCAAGTGGGCCACACCACAGGAAGCAGTAGTGATAATGAGGCCACCCTTGACACCTTTCTAGGGCTCAGGGTAATATTTATTTGCCATCCCACCTATTGATAAGTCGTAATATTTATTTGCCATCCCACCTGTTGATAGGTAGAGGTGGGCAACGATCCGGGCCGAGTCGAGTTAGCCTTAGTTTGGTTTGGCTTGTTTTTGTACCACCACAGTTTGTAGATCGGTTTAGTTTGGGTTTCGGGCCGACCCATGCGGCCCGAGTTTGGTTTGCTCCAGGAAAATCTGATTCAAGTCGAGATCAGTTTGGTCGAAAATTTCAAACCGGCCGGGCCGAGTTCAAACAGGCAGCAATTCTTTTTTTCCTTGTTTATTTAATTAGAAAATAATTTAAAAAGTTAAAAAAAAAAAAAAAAAAAGTACAATCGTATCTTACAATATGATGTTTAACATCCTCCAAAGGAGTGCAACTTCAAAATAGACATGTAAGAGTATTTTCCAAACAAAAGTACACAAGCATAATTTTACACGTGCAAGGAAACCGTGTGCATTCATGTATATGTATTATGTACTATCCATGTCATCATGTAAATGTATTATATATTATCCATGTCATCATGTATATGTATTATCCATGCTGTCCATCTGTTTTACATATAATTTTAAGACATGATCCCAAAATGGAATCATATCCAAAGCTCAAGTGGATCACACCATAGGAAACAGTGTGCTTATAATCTACGAGCCTAATCAAACTGAGCTAAATCAAATCGAGCTTCGAGCCAAGCCGAGCCGGTACTGCCCTAGTTTGAGCTTGGTTTGTTTTTTCAAACGAGCTTGACTCGAAGGCTTGGTTTGGTTTGAACTTCCATTGGAACCAATCCAAGCCGAGCTTTCGAGCTGGCTTGGTTTGTGCCCACCTCTACTGATAGGTCACGCATAGACTTGGATGAAGGAAAAAAAAAAAAAAACAAATATCAGCTTGCTAAAAAACTTCGCCTCAGAAATTTTCAACGGTATACATTTAATTCCCAGTGTTTTATGTGACGTGGCCCACTTGAGCCTTGGATCTGCCTCATTCTGGGCTCATGACTTAAAATGGATGGACGGCATCTGAGGGGTTATGCGAAGATGGAGTCCGTCCTGAATACGGCAGGACCAATTCGTTTCCCAGTCCGCACTGTTGTTTGTCTTCGGACGCAGTGGATGCATGGAAGCGGATTGCGTACCCAGTAACTCATACTGAGTAAGCTCTATAGGGCCCACCGTGGATTATGTGTCTTATCCACGCTGACCATCCATTTTTCCAGCTCATTTTAAGGCATGAGCCCAAAATTGAAGCATATCAAGGCTCAAGTGAACCACACCATAGGAAAATGTGACCCCAATGACGTCTACCATTGCAACCCTCCTAGGGCCCACCTGACCTATGAAGTTCACACCATGCAATGGAATAAACCAAATTGCAATCAGTGATGCAACATTGGTCAACCTATTGGGCTTTCAAGCTGAGAAATGACAATTTTCAGAATCCAGATGGTCGAACTGACATTAGAGTCAGCTGTACAGTTAAATGGCTGAATGCGCCAATTGGGTCGTGCTAATCAAGCATCATCTGAGTCGCTTCCACCAACCTGAGCTTCTTGGCTCTCCCAGTAGTTGGATCAATAGGGCCCCAACACCTTAAATCTGTACAATAACAAAAAGCCACCCTCAGCAACTCTTATGTATACTAATAGCGCTCTTTTTTTTTTTAGTCATGCAACACACCCACCCTGTTAGCTGCACAATGCACCCATATAGCCAGCCACACGATGCAACCACTGGTGCAATTAGTGTCTCTCCTTAGCATTTGAACCTAAGACTTGCTGTTGAAACGCCAAGGCATGTTCCAGCTGAGCTAGCAGGCAAGGCACGGTCCATATAGGTGATGTGAATGGAAACAAGCCAAATGCAAGCCCACCAAGCTTTTGAAAATATACCTCAGGTGATGCGAATGGAAACGAGCCAAATGCAAGCCCACCAAGCTTTTGAAAATATACCTTCCTCCCGACTGTTTTTCATGTGCCATTGGTTAAAGGTCTATGATGTTCCAGTGTTGAGGATATTGGAGGTAGCCATACCCATGTATATCGCCAAATCAATAGTTTGGATCGCCAAACATGTGGCTAGATCCAATAGATTCAGTCCCGATGGATCCTAGAAAATATAGTTGATTTTAACTGTGCCAATTGAAGAAGTCTTTGGCCTGCGCTACATAATTTAGCAACGAAGTGGATCTTGCCGGCTGCTAGATTTTCTACATTTTATATTCTGTCGAGTAAAAATTTAGGTATTTTGGATTTATGCACTTGTATTATCTGGGCAAAGTCTATTGTAATACATCATGTTAGATTGTCCACATCTCCAGAGACGCATCTCGCTATGAGGTTTCCTAAATTTGGAATGATGCACATGCAAGACCTGAGCATAGGTCTAATATATTCTGTCAAATTAAGATTTGTTTCCGTGTATTAGATTGCCTCCATTTGTAAAACTACCTGAGCTTAGGGCTACCCACACCCGACCCATTAAACAAAAGGGTCAGCTTCTGTTGACAACGAATCAGCTACTTTTGACCTGCACCCAATCGCAATCTGACCTGAATTTTAATGGGTAGTTAGTTTCTAGTACCTGATTCTTGTCTGAGTCTCCCTTCCAGTCGACCTGGCCCATTTGCTCCCCTGTGTAGATGTGTATATGGTGGTTGCCTCAAAGATCTTTATAAACTGCCCATGGGGCAATGGATAAGGGGACAGACCATATTCAAAATAAAAATAAGAAGAAAAAAAACTTAAATGGTAAAGGGTTGCAATACTCCGATCTGAGAAGTCTTTTTTATATGTATCCAATCTATAGTGGTCTCAGATTTAATGGCCGGATTATGAGATATTTTCATTGCATCATTTCCATTTTTTTTTTTTTTTTTTTTTGTTACTACACACATCCCACTGTTAGTACACATACCGACACTTTTAGTACTCACACTGCAATTTTAGCCACCCCCATGTTAGGAATCGATACCAAGACCTCAATGTTGAAATGATGTTATCTTCACTCAGTCTACCAGTCTCAAAGGTGTGGGGGTTTCGGTCATTTCCACTTTCTTATAATAGCACTTGCAATTCAACCATAGAGTGAATTCAGCAGTTGCTAATTTAGATCCTAGGGGTGTTTGTTTTCTTGTTTTCCAATTCCATCTTGTAAATACAGATGAATGGGTACCATTTACCATTTACAAATGTTTTGGTAGAAATGAGTATTTCTTCCATAAAATGACATTTAAAATGGATAGACTTAAATTCATGGCCCCACAATATAGTTTTTGACATATCCATGCCATCCATCCATTTTATTAAAATATTTTAGGGCATGAGCCAAAAAATGAGGCAAATACAAATCTCAAGTCGCCCACATCATCGAAAATCATGGTCGTAAAAGGCTTTTAACAGTAGGTATTTAACCCACTTTTTCATGTGGTGTTGTCCACTTGAGCTACTGATCTGCCTCAATTTTGAGTTCAAACTCAGCCCATAAAATGGGTGGACAGTTTGGATAAGCTACATATATTATAGTGGGACCCACAAATTTTGCACAATGTCTAAAAAGCAAGCTATCATAATGGGCTTCACATAATTTTTGCATAATCATAATTAGCATGGAGTAAAGTGAAGGAATTACATTGGTAATTAATTATTATGCGTTTCCATGTATCTGCAGGAGGGAATTGAAAAACAAACACCCCCAAGAGTTTGGTTGGAAAGTACCTGAAGGTGGGCCTTGACCTCTCAGCATTGAGGCATGCCCATTGCTACTCCATATAGAGGAATGGCACTGTTCATGTACAATTTGAGTGGGTTTATGGTTCAAATGATCCAAACCATTGTTATGATGGGCCACATCATGCATTGACTGCACCAAAAAATCACCAGTACTGGAAGATCATGAAAGTATAATATTTGGCCTTTTTACTGTAATATGTTAACTGTCTCGTTGATGACCACTTAAGGAACAGTTAGGATTTTTCCAATATGGGAAGTTTCTGGTGCACTGACCGTCCGCTTTCATGCCCTTTGGTTTAGGTCTTTTTTGTTTTCACTTTTTTTTCTCCTTAAGTCTTTCCCAAGGGGCCCCTGATTTTGATACCGGCTTTCTTTATGTGATAAATGAAATTTGCCGTCTTCTCTATTTAAAAAGAGAGAATGGAAGAAAGTAGTTTGCTAGAACGAGACGCTGTTGGTAGGACTGTCTGTGGATTTCATTACAATACATCTGTTGAATCCAAATACAAAACTGAATCATAATAAAAAAATAAAAAATAAAAAATAAAAAAAAAGCGCTGCATGCCTCCTGTCAAAGAGTAACCTTTTTTTTTTTTTTTAAATAAACCTTCGGTTATTAATTTAAATCATACATTTAGTGGGCCCAAGGTGGGATTGCCCAGGATGTCTAAGAAACACCATTGGTCCAATGAGGAGACCCTGCTGACCCATAGGGCCTGTAAAAGTAATGTTTTGTAAAGAAAGGAAAAACAATTGACCCCAACACAATCATGAAGGGTCAGAATCTTCCTAGTTCCTATCATTTTGGCATACCATCCTTCAATATGTGTGTAGCTGTGGAGAATGGAGCATGTTTACTAGTGGGTAGGCTCCAACCCAGAGGCTGCAGCTATTCATGGTTTTGGTTGGCGAGGGGTTGCTAGTGTGCCCATTTGGTAATTGACCATCATTTTATGCCCAAGCCCACAAACTTAACTTGTAACAACCCGAAATTTTGGGTATGAGTTTGCCGTACGTGAGAACGTGCGATCTCACTTGCTCAATTGTAGAGTTGTGGATCCTGTAATTTTAATCATCTATTTGTAGTTTAATCTGAATCTAAATCATATGGAGCCATTTTCACTCATAAAGTAAGTCATCCGACCGTTGATTGTTAGGAAGAATCTCCGAATTCCCTAGTATTTTCACTCGATTAGCAAAACCAACCGTAGAAATATCCTATCACCATTAGATAAAGATATTTGATTATTCGTTTTGAATTTGGACCACTCAATCATAGTAAACGAACTACCCAATCTCCACATCCGTCCATACACATATTAGATTTAGAACGTGATTCGTTTACCTCGTTCATCACCTAGAAATAAGCTTAACCTACCATTGAACTCTCCATTTAAGAGAGTTTGTATACATAAACATGTCACTAAGAGCGGACGGTGTACATTCTTAACATAGACCACATCCAAAAACCACTTTATACGTTTTTGTTTATGAAACCGACCGTACAATAACCCCTAAATGTGGTTAGGATTATAACCATTCAGTTATCTTAATTTTAGGATGCCATACATCAGTCCATCATAATTGTAACCGCCAAACGGGCCATCCAAACATCAAACAAACACTACCACCACGATTCTCACATTTTCCTTAACAACTTTACCGGATCATATTTGGTATCAGGTTATGTTCTAGCCTGTTTCCAAGGCCAAGGACATGAGTCACTCTTACTGTCTTACATGGCAATCTTGTAATTTTAGAGGAGGAAACCGCACATATATATATGTACCATTCAACATTGCATAAGTTCTTTCATATCTTACAACCGGGTAGTTTGTTCCCTAAACCGATCGTACATCAACCTATTTACCCATCAAAATATGGTATGGTTAATTTAAATTTTATTTTTAATTTTATCCAACCGTTCATTGTGTATTTTCATCATAGCTTCCAAATGGACCATTCAAACAATATTTTGACGGTTCCTTTTATAGTTTTTCTAATTTCTTGAACTTCTACCGGTCTACATCATCCATCCCAACCCGTGTGAGGCCCACTTCTAAAACCCAATCTACCATCTTTAGAAAATGGACGTGAGAGTCCAGGAGAATCCAGACACGTCTTTTGTCATATCTCTTCTTTTAGAAAGAGACGTAAGAGACTTGTTGTGAGAGTAATCTTCACCCACCAAGCAGAAAGTGAGGTCCACTAATCAACCGCTCACTAATCTCCACCATTAATAAGACCCAATAATCAAATTAGACCGCCCAGCAAATACTAAGAATTTATCTGTCCAACCAGTGGACCCAATGAGTTCTTAACGTAAGACATTCCCTCTCATTATTTTCAGCCATGTGGCCCGCCTGATTCTAAGGTCAGTCTCATTTTTTACCCTATGTACAATCTCGACCCAGAAAATACATTGAATGGATTGGATTCCCATGAACCATCACAATGGACCCCACATAACTCCTCCTACTTTCCAACCTCCAAACTTTCCGCCTCCACAATAACAAACCTACTACGTCCGTAATCTTCTCCATCTTTCTCTCCATTTAAAACAACGGTGCCGCTCCACTTGCACCAACTGTGCCGTGTCGTCCACCCTAGTAGGACCCACCTCACTAATCCAAACCGTCCATTGAAACCTGGCCATTGTGAAATCCCTTACTAAAAGCCTATGGTGTGGTCCACCTTGACCTTCCGATCAAGCCCATTCTTATACCTCGTCTGGTCTTGATCTGAAAAGCCTGTTGAATGGCTTAAATTGTTCTTCCAGCCACACAACGGACCACACCTAACTAACCCAGTCCGAAAATCCACCTCTTTGCAATACAAGTTTAAATTAGAAATTTCTGTTTCCTTTTTGTTACCGATTAGAATACGTAATATTCGTTAAACCTAGAGAGAGAGAGAGAGAGAGAGAGAGAGAGAGAGAGAGGTCGTGAATGAGAGAGGGAGTGACGAGTTGCCCCATCGAACTAACCCAAAACCCTGCTGAACTAGGTGTTGGTTATTGAGTTCCAACAGGTCTCAAGACTCAGAGAGGTAGATTCTACATGTTTATTATATTTTAATTTTGTCAATTTAAAGTACAATTGCTAGATCTATGCAATGAATGGTATGGATCAGCCACACGTTCATCACATAGGTCTGTAGAGAATCTTGATGAAAAGACAAATGTAGAAGGTTTAATTCTATGCGAGGTCTATGTCGTAGAAACTGATTGATGAATATCCAGTTGCTCTAGATCTGATCTGAATGAATCATTTGATCGTAAAAGACAAATAATGATAGGGCCCAAAGATCTAGTTCGATCTGATCAACGGATACGCCACAATCATCATACCTAAGATTATAATCTTTTTCTATTTTATTTTTGTCCTTTTAGCTTATTTTTGCTCGATCCACATAATGGATGGGATTGATCTTCCACCTGTCCCTGGTATTGATCTAAGGATGAATTGCAAAGAATAGACTATGTAAAGGATAGATCTATCCTGGATCTCTTGTTGTAAAGATCGACCGTTGGACATCCGTTTGTGCGGGATCGGATCCGAATGGGTCACCTGATCCCTAAGGCTGAAATATACCCTATCCCTAAATTCTAAATCTATCTGGTCATCGGAGGGACCACACCGATCTGATCTAATGCAAGATGTGATTAGAAGTTGTGGTCCTATTTGATGCATCAAAGTTGTTCTATGCGATCCGTATTCTTGAGTGAATATAAAGCAATACCCAAAATTCTGGATGGATCTGACCATCTGGTGGGCCACTGCGATCATTGGGGAAAATCGACATTAAAAATATATTTGGAATGGAACATAATCATGCAGGGTCCAAATCTAATGATTTATTCACCTTTCCCCAAATTTGATTCATGTGAAAATAAATAGATGGTCTAGATCTGACCCGGGTGGTCAGTAAACCCAGGTAAATTAAGTAAATGAAGAACATCTAAATAAGAGTTGTTAAATCTGTTCTAGTTGAAACACTTTGACTGATTTGATGAAATTATAATAGGGAATTTATAAGTAAATTGGAATTTGGAGTAACTTTTGGAATCCACGTCACCTAATTCAAGTGATTTCTAAATTGATCCGATACATATATTCTACGAAATCCTCTCCGCCGAATCAAGGTGAGTAAATCCCAACATGTTTCCTATTTATTTGAATAAAGTAGGTTGTTGTTGTGTAATGCTATGTTTGGGGTGACTTGTGTTGATTATGATGATGTTATGCATATATGCCAATGCATTTTATTACTTATACATGTTGAATGAAAGGAATGACAAATAATATGTATGTGCATTTCAATATGAGAAATGACACGAATGATATGTGCCTCTCAGAAGGAGGGATGATTGACTGATATATATGTGCCTCTCAAATGGAGAGATGAATGAATTATCTGTTGCCTCTCAATCGGGGAGATGATTATTGAATACAACATGTCATACGCTTCATACATTCATACATTGTTATCCTGGAGCATCGCTCTGGAAGACCGGTAGGTACTTAAGTACCCGGTTACCCAGGGACCATCCTGGAAGCCCACTAATATGTGGAAGTCCGCCCTACAAGGAAGGGGGAGCCGATTGATGGGATCCAATCGAAGCAAGTGGAAGACTGAGTAATGCCCACTTGATGCATCATATCATCATGCATAACATTAATGCATCCATAGTGTAAATTTAATTGTAAGGCTGTATTTGGATGTACTACTTATTTGGACGGGTGTGAACCATGATGGGTTTACTCACTGGACTTCCCCGCTGACGGAAGTAAATATATACAGATGGTACATATGATATACATGAGCAGGAATCTGAACAAGTGAAGGAACCACCAAGTATCTTAATGAAGGAAGAAGTGGCTGCTACGAATCAAGACATTTAGATTATTTCTATCATTTTTCTGTTTTATTTTCATTTGATGACATTATTAATAAGTCCGAAATGGGTGGACCATTGTGTATGGATTGTATTTTTATTTAATTTTGGTCAAATGATAATTTGAACTTAGTACACGTATGATCCCATGCCTCTATAATAGTTTGATTTTTGAATTAAGTGCTTTTGTGCACAAGTCATGCCCCATAAACTGGGCCTGAGGGTGCACACTCTGTGTCCAGATTTTGGGGCGTGACAGAATGGTATCAGAGAGAGGCTTTTCTTAAAAACCTAGTTGACCTGTAGGTTATGATTCCCGCTCTCATACATAAGTTGTAGACCTTTGAAATTAGAAACATAACCTTTGGTTCCCTGGATTGAATATTGGTTGTGATGACGAATTTAGAAAAAAAAAAAAAAAAAATTGAATCCCTACATCTTGATGCATCAAACAAAAATTTAGAAACCAAATTAGGATGATCCCTGTACTCTGAATTAAATCTGTTTCGATCAGTTAGAACTAAATAGATATTTTTGCACATTAAACCTTTTACTATTCTTTTGGTCAGCAATAGACATAAAAAAAAAAATAACTTAACTTGTAAAATTCGTAATTATAAAAGTAAAACTCCAATTAAGCTGATTCAAAATCCTAATCATAGATAAACTAGTATTATTTGAATTAAAAATATGTAAAAAATGTAAATATGATATTAACTATGCTGATTTGGAGAGTTAGTATAGACTGGTCAGAATTCGTCCAATTTTGGACAAGTTTGACTATAAGAATTTTAGAAATTTCTATGGTTATTGGATTGAGCTAAAATTTACAAAGATGGTTTATACTTATAGTAGAGTCTCTCGAAAATTTTGATAAAAATATGAATTTTGTAAATATGTGGCTGGAACAGCAGCCAACAATGGTAAGCTAGGTTGTCCACTGCGATTTTCTACCAATAGAATTTTTCATAATTTTTCCCTTATTTAGAATGAATGTACCCAAATTATAATTACTATAAATATAAATTAGATACTCTATGAAAATAATAATAATAATAATTAATCTAATTTTCATATTGATTGTGTTAAAAAAAAAAAAAAAAAAAAAAAAAAAAAAAAAAAAAAAAAAACTTAGTGGTCTAACACATAGGGTTCCCTTAATTGTTTGATATTATACATATATAATTTACGAATGTAACTTAGAATTTTACTAAAATTTAGGATTTGATTAGGATGTCTTGAAGTGAGTGAATTAATGATGAAATTTTATATATATATATATATATATATATATATATATATATATATATATATATATATATATATATATATATATATATATATATATATATATATTTTAGGGGTGTAGATTTTGAGAATTTGCAATTCTATAGTTAACTAAATAAACTTGTATACATAAGAACATACTTCATGGATAATATGACGATTACACTAATTTAAAATAGGATTATTTTATACACTACTTAGGTATTCGAATCTCGAGGACGAGATTGTTTTAAGGGGGGTAGAATGTAACAACCCGAAATTTTGGGTATGAGTTTGCCGTACGTGAGAACGTGCGATCTCACTTGCTCAATTGTAGAGTTGTGGATCCTGTAATTTTAATCATCTATTTGTAGTTTAATCTGAATCTAAATCATATGGAGCCATTTTCACTCATAAAGTAAGTCATCCGACCGTTGATTGTTAGGAAGAATCTCCGAATTCCCTAGTATTTTCACTCGATTAGCAAAACCAACCGTAGAAATATCCTATCACCATTAGATAAAGATATTTGATTATTCGTTTTGAATTTGGACCACTCAATCATAGTAAACGAACTACCCAATCTCCACATCCGTCCATACACATATTAGATTTAGAACGTGATTCGTTTACCTCGTTCATCACCTAGAAATAAGCTTAACCTACCATTGAACTCTCCATTTAAGAGAGTTTGTATACATAAACATGTCACTAAGAGCGGACGGTGTACATTCTTAACATAGACCACATCCAAAAACCACTTTATACGTTTTTGTTTATGAAACCGACCGTACAATAACCCCTAAATGTGGTTAGGATTATAACCATTCAGTTATCTTAATTTTAGGATGCCATACATCAGTCCATCATAATTGTAACCGCCAAACGGGCCATCCAAACATCAAACAAACACTACCACCACGATTCTCACATTTTCCTTAACAACTTTACCGGATCATATTTGGTATCAGGTTATGTTCTAGCCTGTTTCCAAGGCCAAGGACATGAGTCACTCTTACTGTCTTACATGGCAATCTTGTAATTTTAGAGGAGGAAACCGCACATATATATATGTACCATTCAACATTGCATAAGTTCTTTCATATCTTACAACCGGGTAGTTTGTTCCCTAAACCGATCGTACATCAACCTATTTACCCATCAAAATATGGTATGGTTAATTTAAATTTTATTTTTAATTTTATCCAACCGTTCATTGTGTATTTTCATCATAGCTTCCAAATGGACCATTCAAACAATATTTTGACGGTTCCTTTTATAGTTTTTTCTAATTTCTTGAACTTCTACCGGTCTACATCATCCATCCCAACCCGTGTGAGGCCCACTTCTAAAACCCAATCTACCATCTTTAGAAAATGGACGTGAGAGTCCAGGAGAATCCAGACACGTCTTTTGTCATATCTCTTCTTTTAGAAAGAGACGTAAGAGACTTGTTGTGAGAGTAATCTTCACCCACCAAGCAGAAAGTGAGGTCCACTAATCAACCGCTCACTAATCTCCACCATTAATAAGACCCAATAATCAAATTAGACCGCCCAGCAAATACTAAGAATTTATCTGTCCAACCAGTGGACCCAATGAGTTCTTACCGTAAGACATTCCCTCTCATTATTTTCAGCCATGTGGCCCGCCTGATTCTAAGGTCAGTCTCATTTTTTACCCTATGTACAATCTCGACCCAGAAAATACATTGAATGGATTGGATTCCCATGAACCATCACAATGGACCCCACATAACTCCTCCTACTTTCCAACCTCCAAACTTTCCGCCTCCACAATAACAAACCTACTACGTCCGTAATCTTCTCCATCTTTCTCTCCATTTAAAACAACGGTGCCGCTCCACTTGCACCAACTGTGCCGTGTCGTCCACCCTAGTAGGACCCACCTCACTAATCCAAACCGTCCATTGAAACCTGGCCATTGTGAAATCCCTTACTAAAAGCCTATGGTGTGGTCCACCTTGACCTTCCGATCAAGCCCATTCTTATACCTCGTCTGGTCTTGATCTGAAAAGCCTGTTGAATGGCTTAAATTGTTCTTCCAGCCACACAACGGACCACACCTAACTAACCCAGTCCGAAAATCCACCTCTTTGCAATACAAGTTTAAATTAGAAATTTCTGTTTCCTTTTTGTTACCGATTAGAATACGTAATATTCGTTAAACCTAGAGAGAGAGAGAGAGAGAGAGAGAGAGAGAGAGAGAGAGAGGTCGTGAATGAGAGAGGGAGTGACGAGTTGCCCCATCGAACTAACCCAAAACCCTGCTGAACTAGGTGTTGGTTATTGAGTTCCAACAGGTCTCAAGACTCAGAGAGGTAGATTCTACATGTTTATTATATTTTAATTTTGTCAATTTAAAGTACAATTGCTAGATCTATGCAATGAATGGTATGGATCAGCCACACGTTCATCACATAGGTCTGTAGAGAATCTTGATGAAAAGACAAATGTAGAAGGTTTAATTCTATGCGAGGTCTATGTCGTAGAAACTGATTGATGAATATCCAGTTGCTCTAGATCTGATCTGAATGAATCATTTGATCGTAAAAGACAAATAATGATAGGGCCCAAAGATCTAGTTCGATCTGATCAACGGATACGCCACAATCATCATACCTAAGATTATAATCTTTTTCTATTTTATTTTTGTCCTTTTAGCTTATTTTTGCTCGATCCACATAATGGATGGGATTGATCTTCCACCTGTCCCTGGTATTGATCTAAGGATGAATTGCAAAGAATAGACTATGTAAAGGATAGATCTATCCTGGATCTCTTGTTGTAAAGATCGACCGTTGGACATCCGTTTGTGCGGGATCGGATCCGAATGGGTCACCTGATCCCTAAGGCTGAAATATACCCTATCCCTAAATTCTAAATCTATCTGGTCATCGGAGGGACCACACCGATCTGATCTAATGCAAGATGTGATTAGAAGTTGTGGTCCTATTTGATGCATCAAAGTTGTTCTATGCGATCCGTATTCTTGAGTGAATATAAAGCAATACCCAAAATTCTGGATGGATCTGACCATCTGGTGGGCCACTGCGATCATTGGGGAAAATCGACATTAAAAATATATTTGGAATGGAACATAATCATGCAGGGTCCAAATCTAATGATTTATTCACCTTTCCCCAAATTTGATTCATGTGAAAATAAATAGATGGTCTAGATCTGACCCGGGTGGTCAGTAAACCCAGGTAAATTAAGTAAATGAAGAACATCTAAATAAGAGTTGTTAAATCTGTTCTAGTTGAAACACTTTGACTGATTTGATGAAATTATAATAGGGAATTTATAAGTAAATTGGAATTTGGAGTAACTTTTGGAATCCACGTCACCTAATTCAAGTGATTTCTAAATTGATCCGATACATATATTCTACGAAATCCTCTCCGCCGAATCAAGGTGAGTAAATCCCAACATGTTTCCTATTTATTTGAATAAAGTAGGTTGTTGTTGTGTAATGCTATGTTTGGGGTGACTTGTGTTGATTATGATGATGTTATGCATATATGCCAATGCATTTTATTACTTATACATGTTGAATGAAAGGAATGACAAATAATATGTATGTGCATTTCAATATGAGAAATGACACGAATGATATGTGCCTCTCAGAAGGAGGGATGATTGACTGATATATATGTGCCTCTCAAATGGAGAGATGAATGAATTATCTGTTGCCTCTCAATCGGGGAGATGATTATTGAATACAACATGTCATACGCTTCATACATTCATACATTGTTATCCTGGAGCATCGCTCTGGAAGACCGGTAGGTACTTAAGTACCCGGTTACCCAGGGACCATCCTGGAAGCCCACTAATATGTGGAAGTCCGCCCTACAAGGAAGGGGGAGCCGATTGATGGGATCCAATCGAAGCAAGTGGAAGACTGAGTAATGCCCACTTGATGCATCATATCATCATGCATAACATTAATGCATCCATAGTGTAAATTTAATTGTAAGGCTGTATTTGGATGTACTACTTATTTGGACGGGTGTGAACCATGATGGGTTTACTCACTGGACTTCCCCGCTGACGGAAGTAAATATATACAGATGGTACATATGATATACATGAGCAGAAATCTGAACAAGTGAAGGAACCACCAAGTATCTTAATGAAGGAAGAAGTGGCTGCTACGAATCAAGACATTTAGATTATTTCTATCATTTTTCTGTTTTATTTTCATTTGATGACATTATTAATAAGTCCGAAATGGGTGGACCATTGTGTATGGATTGTATTTTTATTTAATTTTGGTCAAATGATAATTTGAACTTAGTACACGTATGATCCCATGCCTCTATAATAGTTTGATTTTTGAATTAAGTGCTTTTGTGCACAAGTCATGCCCCATAAACTGGGCCTGAGGGTGCACACTCTGTGTCCAGATTTTGGGGCGTGACATAACTGGCCCGTCCCTTTGCAGGAAATCCTCTACTACATATCTCGCAACCTCTTAAACTGGGCTATGGATCAATAAATCAGGCTCTAGGGTTGCACCTGGCCTGGGCCACTTCAGATTTTATTTTATTTTTACAAGCAGAGGACCTGATTCCAAACCCAGCCCACAATAAAACAAAATAGTCCGAGATTGGTCCACTGGCACCAACAACGGTCTTGGCAAAGCTGTTAGGTCTTCAAAAAGGCTCGAAACCAAAGGCCCAGCCCAACCAGCTTGGTTTCGATGCATATAAACATTATGGTCAGGTCCAGGATGGTTTCAACGGTGGACATTTCCATCGTAACTGTTTTCTGTGATGTGGCCCACCTGAGTTTTGGATCGGCCTGATTTTTGGACTCCTGTCCTAATGTGAGCATGAGAAACTATGGGCAGTGGATTTCTCATGGGCATCACCGTGGGCACCACAGGGAACTTCCTTTCCCACGTAGCTTCCACCCACAAGGAACTTCTTTTGGAAAATTCGCATCCAATGTGAAAATCAATGTTTCATAAGAAATCCCTTATTTTCGTTTTCCATGGATGGAAACTCTTTCTTCTTCTTTTTTTCTTTCTTTTTTCTTTTTTGTTTTTTTGAAACCTGCGATTCAATCCCTCATGTTAGCCCCAAGGGCCCTAAAATCAGCTTGATACAAAACAATGGTGGGAAACCCTTGATTCTCACCAGGGCCCACTTTACTGCAGAACAGCGGAATTTTTATTCTGATCCATTATCCAGGTCGGATGAATGTTCTGGACAGGCCTGGATTCATTATACGAATCCACATGATGGTCCCAAATGAAATGAAGGGTCAGCATCCTCTTTCAACTTGTCCTTGTTGTGGCCCACCTAATTTTCCATTTTGGCCATTTTTGGGCTCAGGTGGCAACACAAGATCACACATCTAACGGATTCAGATGTCTTGAATACATCACAGGGGCCCCATTCTTCTTTACCATCTAGGGTGGCAACAGATTTGGCGAGGATGGGGAAACACTAAGTTTGGTGAGGCTGTGGTACCATTTCTAACAATGGCACATGGCCCAATAAAATATTGCTTCCACCAGGGCCTCACTGAACTTGGTGTTTCCTCGGCTTCACGAAATCCACTCCCAAATGGCAACAAGATAAATGGAGCCAATGTGACGTACTCACCATTAGCGATCCATCCATCAATTGGGTTGCCTCAGTTACTTGGGGCACAAAATCAACTTAAACAGGAATTCAGGTGGGCCACAGAACAGGTACAAATTAACAGGGGACTCCCACCTTGATTCTCATGGGGCTATATGTTGCATGTACAGAATTCGGGCCCTTTTATCTGCTCTAGACAAGGGTCAAGAAAAACATCAAACTGTTCTAACTTTCAGCAGGCTCCATTGAGAACAGGGGTGGGCAGGGCATCCCCTCCCACTTTGCTCCCTGTGCTGTATCCCATAGAGTTTTCATTCAAACTGATTTTCAGGCCGTGGTTATAATCTGCAGGTCATAGCTGATGGACAGGTTATATGAAAGCATGTGCACCCCACATCTGCCTGGTTCCACCGTAAGGTTACAGTGGCATCGATGCCAATGGAGTGCTCTGTAAGACTTCTATTAGGTACAGCCTAAGTGATAAATAGTTTGGATGTTCTGACCATTGGATATTTAATTGAGCACACTGGTATATCCTACATTAGTTTTTTTTTTTTTTTTTTTTTTTTTTTTTTTTATGGGTTAGTTCACACACCCCATTGTTAGTACACGCACCCGCCCCTGTTAGTCACATTGTGACCCCATTGTTAGTACACGCACCCCGCCCCTGTTAGTCACATCACAATGTTAGCCACCCCCTCTATGGGAATCAATACCATGACCTCAGTGTTGAGACGAGGCTATCCTCACCCAGTCTGCCACTTGAGCTATGGACCTGGGTGTATATCCTA
Source organism: Liriodendron chinense (assembly GCA_003013855.2). NCBI lineage: Eukaryota > Viridiplantae > Streptophyta > Magnoliopsida > Magnoliales > Magnoliaceae > Liriodendron > Liriodendron chinense. The sequence goes on along the minus strand of PVNU02002566.1, from coordinate 840,759 downwards.
CGTCAGATATCACTGATTCAGATACATACTATGTTACATATTCATGTTCTTTCAGTTGGACGTGGACTATCTACTCTATAATTGTGATGAGTTGAAGTACTTTAGATCTCTCTTCTATAAATACACATTTTTAGTCCCTCAACCACATCAAAAGGGTTTCCAAGAGGATAAAGAGTGGAAGACCAAGTTCTTATCAATGCGGAGTAGAATGACTTCCAATCAGGTAGGCATTTCATATTCAGATTTAATTTTATGATCTCTATAATTAATGCACGGATATATCCTACATTATGCATATAGTCTTCCATGCACCTCATTGGAATATCCTTTTCTAAGAGGAATGTATATAGTGGCTCAGCCCTCCTGCCAACAATGCCATGATCTACATTCTTTACCCTTCATCTAAAAGGTCACACATGACAAAGTACTTTTCTGATCAAAGATTGTGTTGTCCATACAAAGGTAAGAAACTGTTTTTCACAAGCATCGTTTTCCTACTCCAGTTAGCATGGACAGAGATTTCCAGTGATATTTGAAGCGATGGACATTTCATTCCTCATAATCTAATTATAGTGTAGTTTTATGAAACAACAGTGTGGATCATTGACTGATGGGGTAATAGTTGTAACCTACACTTCCGTCTCTTCGGACACCAGTGAAAGGAGCTCCATCTTTGTGAATTTTAATAAACAAAATCTAGAAACTTATGGCATTGGCATTCTATGCAGCAACCCTCTTTTTCATCTTCTCTCTGTTTTTTTTCCATTTTATATCGTTATAAATTTCAATGAAGAGAAATGCTATGAATAAAATATATGTCCAATGATTCAGTGTACTGGATTCTAGTAATTATCCAAAAAAAAAAAAACATGTGCCAAAGTGATACACATGTAACAATTGCTGAATTCTTGATGAGTAGCTTGTGATTTTTGGGTTAAATCATATTAAGATGGTTTTCATCTTTGAATGGCATCTATCCTACACAATATGCTCCTTTTAGCTATGCTTGGCAATGAGTTGGGCCTGGGCCAGTGAATCAAAAATTCAAAATCCAAGCATGGGGCCTGACGCACCGAGAGTTTCTCGAATCCATGAGAAGAAATAAAAGGATTAAAAAAGGAAATTAATTCCGAATAATTATTTTTTGATAGTTGAATGACTAATTAAAAACATAATTACTTTGCTTTAAATAATAAACTAAATCCTAAATTCGTACTTAATACTCACTTGCAAGGGAAGAAAAGAATCCTAATACAATTAGGAAAGAAATAGAAAAATCTGCGCAAACTGTATAACGTCTGTTGGGCGCCGTCTTCCTTCCGCTGATACGAGTAATCCAAGTATCTGATTGCCACAAAACTTTGTGATTTTACTGACATCGACATATTCTTAAGATGGTCGGCTCAAATTCTCCATATCAGTAGTAGTGGGCCACCTGGACCATCTCCAGATTTAGTGATCGGAATTTGAAACTTTTTGGATAGTTCGTACCATTTTCGACGCCACGATCAATCCGTAACTCGGATCAACGTGAAACTTGTTGAGTTTTCTCAGTATCGAGCAGCGCTACGAAATGGACGGAACGGATCATCATAAATGATCAAGATGGGCCCCACAAGTTGGGCCGAAATTTCAAAAACGGGAATAACAATTTTCTGTTTTGGTTAAAACTCCAAAATAGGAAATTCCTTAGTTTCCTCTTGTTTTTCTTCCTGTCCATCTCCCGCAGGAAGGTGTGTGATCCACGCCCTCGATCATGGGGATCTTCCCCTACATCATTCTTCCCCACTTGAAACTCGTCCTCGAGTTTCGCTTTAGGTTAGGGCCATGATTTACTTTTAACTTCGTAAGTCGATGCTTGTGGGCCTTATCTTGGAATGCAGCAAAAAATTTCTCCGACTTCTTCTCCACGCCAACATGAATAATTGCAATCTTCTCTGGCACATCGAAAGTTGGCCTTTTATGAGAAATGACAATTTCTTTCAAAATGAACAATTCATCAGGAAGTTCGCCAACTACAATCGCCTCGATTTCCTGCATTGCTGGCGTGACACTTTCTGGGATACTCATGTATTCTGTCAAAACTGACTTCATAATGTCTGGAATAACTTTAGACTCTGCTTCCCTATCCTTTAAGACTGAAGTATTGATTTCCTCCATCTCCTCAGAATTTTGAACATCCTCTGATATGGTGGTGGGTTGTATTTCAATGACCTGATCCGAAGTTATATTACTTCGAAAATCTCTTTCAACATAATCCCCACGATCATTCTCACACGCAGGTCATCGTACGATGATATTTTCGACCTCTTTATCGGTAGGTTTTGAATCGTCTGGGGTAACCCTACGATAGGCCACCTGGGGTGCTCTACGGAACATGGGGTTATTCTGTACATCAAGCACAGGTGGTTGTTGACTGTTGTCTTAGGCTTGGGGCAGATTTAATGCCGCTACAATACGGTTAAGGGTTGCCTGTATACCTTGCAGGATCAATGGATTTTCCCGTTGTGCTTCTTCGAAAGCTGCCGCCGTGACATAATCCCTTGGAGCACTGTCCTTAGAATGAAGATTCAACCCTTTATTAGAGGTCATCGTCCTGAGAAAGAAACCTCTCTCTGATACCAATGACGCGGGGAGAACGTGGTAGGTCGATCACCGTCTTCCTAACCGAGAGTTTCTCGAATCCACGAGAAGAAATAAAAGGATAAAAAGAGAAAATTAATTTCAAATAATTGTTTTTTTATAATTGAATAACTAATTAAAAACATAATTACTTTACTTTAAATAATAAACTAAATCATAAATTCGTACTTAACACTAACTTGCAAATGAAGAAAAGAATCTTAATACAATTAGGAAAAAAATAGAAAAATCTGCGCAAACTGTATAACGTCTGTCGGGCGCCGTCTTCCTTCCGCTGATACGAGTAATCCAAGTATCTGATTGCCACAAAACTTTGTGATTTTACTGATATCGACATATTCTTCAAGGTGGTCGGCTCAGATTCTCCATATCAGTAGTAGTGGGCCACCTGGACCATCTCCAGATTTAGTGAGCAGAATTTGAAACTTTTTGGATAGTTCGTACCATTTTCGACTCCACGATCAATCTGTAACTTGGATCGACGTGAAACTTGTTGGGTTCTCTCAGCATCGAGCAGCTCTACGAAATGGACGGAACGGATCATCATAAATGATCAAGATGGGCCCCACGAGTTGAACCGAAATTTAAAAACGGGAATAACAATTTCCTGTTTTGGTTAAAACTCCAAAATAGGAAATTCCTTAATTTCCTCTTGTTTTTCTTCCTGTCCATCTCCCGCAGGAAGGTGTGTGATCCATGCCCTCGATCATGGGGTTCTTTTCCTACATCAGCGCCCGGTAGCCTAGCCCAACAGTTCAAACTTCAAGCATGGTCCGGTCCACTACGAGGTCAACCTTTAACTAGCATGAAGCAATATAATTTGGTGCATTATAATTCCTCTCTCATTACAATTGTCGCCAACATCAAATAATATTGATCTTTGGTCATGCACTTGCACAATCGGGGACACGATTAGACTGTTCAACTTTCTGCCTGAACTTTGTGTTGAAGCAAGTTGAATATTTTCATACATATGCATGTGTGCATTAATTTTCATTGTCCTTATTTGTACCATCCATTACATTAGAGATTATCATGGTTTGATACTTCCACCCATCTTGTTAGTGGTGCATCAACAAACATTTTAATAACAGAGCAATGATCACATTCATCAAGCAAATGAATTTCCTCAATTGGATGAAACCAATGGATAATACAATTTATTTTTTTCTTTTTTCTTTTTCTTTTTTCTTTTTATGAAAGATCTGTAGTGAGACTTATTGAATGAATACTTCATTAGTCCAACATTGAAATTAATTCCTTAAGATTGTAACATCATTTTGAAATCATTTGCATAAAATATATTAGTAATTAAACCTTTTAGTAACTGAATATTATTCTTATTATAATAAGATGATGTCTTTTTCTTATTAAATTCATGATACAATCTCCCTATCCCTAACACAAGATAAAACAAAGAAAGAGAAACACGTCTTCCCAAATATTCAATATCGATACAAGCATACTCATAGGCCAAGAATAAATATATCAAGAGCTTGTTTAGAAAAGTATTTAACAAACTCATTTTATTTAATTTGAACTCTTTATCAACATAACTACAAATAATCACTTAGAGATAATTAAAGGAGGACGAACCTTCATCTATTGTTTGCAACCTAACATGTCGTTGCAATGAATGCTGATACAAGTCCTTGATTGCATGCATTTTTGCAACAATATCTCTCATCTGCGTTCTTTCACTTAGAGATTTTGCAAAGCAACACACACTAATTTTGACCATTGAAATTAAACAGTCATGTATAACTTTGGCTTCTTCTATAAACAATGGTGGATCAACAATCTCCATTACTCGTTGGGGCAAAGCCAACTTAGCGAAATGATGAAGGGTTAGACTGTCCTTAAATATCTCATCAGTTGGCCGCTTTCCAGTGATCATCTCCAATACAAGGATTCCATAGCTGTAAGTATCCCCTTGTGTTGATGGTTTACTGCCCATTGCGTACTCTGTAATGTATACAGCTCAAATTAGAATGTAAGTGACCATTTAGATACAAATAATATCAAATGTTGAATTAAGAGAGAGAGAGAGAGAGAGAGAGAGGGAATAATATTCTACTCGAACAAATAATTGATCTTTTTACTATTCTAAGGATCCAAATTTCTAACATCAATTGGTGACTAGAAACTTCTAAGTTCTTGCAAAGATGTTCTAATTGAACAAGACTCTACTAATCTAATGCAAGCACTCGGCTTTTCAATCATCAAGTGAACAGATATATGAGTTATATATTGTTATGCTTTTTTATGTAACACATCTCAACTGTAGCCATCATCAGAAAGAATTCTTCACACCTTATTATGGTGTGATTAATGTGGGGTGCCAGTACCACTTTCTATATCTAGATATTTGAAATCAATGAGATTTTCATGCCACCAAGTTTGACTCTTTCAGTTGTGATCAGCCCTTCAAATCTGAGGTCAGTTTTTTAGAAGCTGGATCCAGGGAAAATTGCATTCAAGTAGCCATCAGGTCCTTAGACCTTCATTTTGATTTAGGCTTAGGTCAAGTCTGAATACGGTCTAGGTCAAGTACTTGACTGGGCTCACCCAATTCATGAATTAGACTGCACACATGTACCAATTTTAGACATGCATTGTGAGTAATAGGCTCTTGTACTATTCTTGTAGCTTATCAAACTCATTCAACATGATGTGCATATGCAATCGAAGCCAAAGACACCCTTCATCTAGCTAAAGGGTTAGTATAAAATCACGTTGTTTTCAAACTCAGGTGGCCCCCTGATTTTTATGGTGGGCATCCTGCCACTTTGATGTGTCCCACCTGATTTTTAGGCCCTGGGATTATGAGGTAACTCATCTAGTGGATAGATTGAATTTTGTAACACATCACGCAGGATAAGTTTTCAAAGGGTTCTCACAAGTTCTTGTGAAAATTGGTTCTCAGGAGGAAACTTCACATGTGCACACACACATATGACAAATGCTCAAACTTAACTAGTTGTATGTCCAACTAATTGGCATGTTAGGCCCAATATGGAGTTTGTATGACATCTCGCCCACCCATTTAGGTTGTCCTTGAAAGAAAATGAGAAGTCAAAAAAGAGACAATTAGAGGATTTACTAGTGTTCCACATTCTACGTACAAGATTGGCTTACACGATTATAATTAGAACAATCACACCAAGGTAAGGCAATTGCTAGAGCCCACCTAAAGAGCGAGCCTCAATCATATGTGGGGCGTATAAAAACCCAAGTCATTCAATATATAGTTGGGATCTACTATGAAAATACCAGACCATTATAGTAAGAAGTTCCATTAATCACACATGAGAAATTTTAAAAGCTTAGAAAACTTAGTGTTTGAAATATCAGTATTGTATTACGTATCATACCTTTGAGATATAGATACGTATCAATTATTGAATGGGATATATTGTTTATATCAAGTAATTTATTGTACTTTTTGAGAAACATAGGAAAACATTGGGAAATTGTTAAATTTTTTAATGAAACTTCAAGGATTTTTGAAAATTCCTTAATACGCACTTTTAAATCATAACATCTAAAAAAAGAAGTGAACATAGTAGGTTTCCTTTGTATATGGTCCCAAGCTATGCTCTGTCTAACTAAACTGATGCAACTATATTCAAATTGACAGCTGGTTGTGATCATTAACACTCCTAGACATTTCGAAATTAGTCTTAATTTACAACTAATTGAAGGAGAATTAAAGAAAAAGGTTTTAAATTATTATTTTGTTTTAAAATGACAAGGATGTAACAAATCAATAGATCAACCCTCATACATCCTTGATTTCATGTTTAGAATGCTACATGTAATTTAAGAGAAATTGGAGAAATTTTAAATTTTTTCCAATTTTTCCTAAATCAGATTACCTACACTCAAATTTTGAAATTACAATGTATGTGATGACCATTTCATAAATAGTATTCCTAAATACTTCGAAATTAGTCTCAATTGACAATTGGTTGAAGGAAAATTTAAAAAAAAAAAAAAAAAAATTAAACAAGGAAAACATAAAGAACCAATGGATATCTAAATTATAGCTCCAACTCCATATTTTTCATGCAAAACATGAACCATGAGTGGTCTTTTAACCATTTGGCGCTTATTTAACACAATTTCAACAAAAAAAAAAAAAAAAAAGATTGAAAATTGAAAATACTCACCAGATCGAACATGTGGGATATATTGGCACTACCTACGCATTTTCTATTGCACAGGGGGGACATGAGATATATCATGCGATATATTGACCCATATCATCATTATTTAAAACATTGAGAAAAATACGACTATTTCATGTTCAAGTTACATATGGCTGATCACGTATATATACATGTCTACCTATTGAACCTAGAGACATAATGTTATCCTAATGCATGTTTGAAATGGTCCCGGTTCATGGATATGATTTTATGAGCGTGTGCCATGATTGCACGTGTATCTCGTTGTGGTATGTGCACCACCAATAGAATCAACATCCGACAACACATGCATCTTCAAATTGAGAAATTTGATGTTGCATCGGAACTTTTACATACGTTTTTTTTTTTCCTACCAATGTATCTTTTATGTAGAAAATCCAAGATGTGCGAAGGGTGTGATGCACCATAGAGATGACCCCCGAGATAAAAACCAGGATAGTCCAGTCATCAGGCAACTTGAACCATCCAAAATAAGGTATGGAGTTAATGGTCCAACTCACAATACGCCTATGGCAAACCTGACATCGCCATTGGTCTAGTGCTCACGTGGTGATATTTACAGCGCAGCCACCTTTTATGTGGCTCATATTTCCCACATGAACTATACATTGATAGGAAAGTGTGAAAGTTTGTTGATGGAAAAGAAAGCATTGCATGTGGAAGCTCACATGCAACATGCATTCACTATGTTAATTGATATCTATGCCAGTTGTATAGTCAGCCTTAGCGCTGCTTTATATGAAATAATATTTTTTTTAAAATGCTAGTTGAAGCCTCATCGTAGTTTCCTAACTATTAAAAATAAAAGGTTTACCACACAATCAAAATAGCACTAATAGGGTAAGTTAGTGAGAGATGCAATTGTGAAATGCTTTCGAAGCATATAGTATGCAAAATGGGACAGTACTCTCAGTGGACAGGCCAAATGCTTGCCTTGAATGAGAATACTCAGCATGCCTCTTGAAACTCTTGAAACTGCCCTAATGAGTAGAGCAGCCTTACTTTTGCACATGGTTGTCTTCACACGGAGTCTAGTTTGGATCCTCTGTTTGCTGAAATCTTTGTTTACAACATTTTAATTGGTGTTGTGTCACACCCAAAAGGTTAACCCAATAGGTGGAGTGACCCCAGGATATATGAAGCTCCTTTCATCGTCTAATCTAGCGGATGTGGAAGAAACCCAACAACCCCCCTCCCACAGTAGATTTGGGCCCTGGAGTTCTCGAAACTTGATATCGGCATACCCCCTTGCTTGTGGAACCTGGACATGGGCCTAAGCATGGTGGATATGGGGCTCTCGGAACTTGATCTTAGCTTCCCCCCTCACCATGTGCCTTGGACGGATAACCCAACTTTGATACCAGTTGTGTCACAGCCAAAAGGTTAACCCAATAGGTGGAGTGACTTAGTATATATGAAGCTCCTCTCATTGTCCAACCTAGTCAATGTGGGACAAACCCAACAATTGGTCCACATCAGCACATCCTCAATGCAACCTCAGCACGCTGAAGCAGCAAACAAAGGATTCGGACTCCCTGCGGGTATACCTTCTCCCGCACACTCAAGTAGGCACGTATAAAGGGACTTGTGGGGGGCAAGAATACCTTTTGTAAATAATTTACAACATCTCGCTTACCAAAAATTGTGCTCTCACCTTTTGCCATGTGATATGTGGCGTGGATAGAGAGAGAAGGTTTGAAGTCCTCCAACCGGTTGGACCACAAGTTCTATATCACCCAATGGATAATTTCTAACCTATTAAGGGAATGTAAATCAAAACCTTCCAATAGGTTGAACCCACTATGAGGATCACCTAGTGCAAAAATCAGCCCATCTACTTATCATGTGGGTCACTCTTAGAAAACAATGTTATCCATTGATAAATACCAAATTAGAAGCGTCACTGCTCAATTAGCCAACGTAGCTGATTTTTGTATAAAGAAATCCTCATGACGGGGCCAACCTATTGCACAGATTGGATGTTGGAAGTATAAGAAAGGTTGAAAGCTATCGGTTAGGTGAACTATAACTTATGGTCCAACAAAGGTTGGGCTGAAGACCTTTTTTTTTTTTTTAAGGTTAGTGCACACATCTCGCTGTTAATTGATGTAGGGGAAGAACCCCATGATCGAGGGCGTGGATCACACACCTTCCTGTGGGAGATGGACAGGAAGAAAAACAAGAGAAAACTAAGGAATTTCATATTTTGGAGTTTCAACTCAAACAGGAAATTGTTATTCCCGTTTTTGAACTTCAGCCCAACTTGTGAGGTCCATCTTGATCCTGTATGATGATCCATTCCGTCCATTTTGTAGAGCTGTTAGACGCCGAGAAAACGCAACAAGTTTCACATCGATTCGAGTTACGGATTGATCGTGGCGTCCAAAATGGTACGAACTGTCCAGAAAGTTCCGAATTCCGCCCACTGAAATTGGAGATGGTCCAGGTGACCCAATACTACTGATATGGGGAATCTAAGCCGACCATCTTGAAGAGTACGTCGATATCAGTAAAACCACAAAGTTTCGTGGTAATTAGATATGTGGATTGCTCGTATCAGCGGAAGGAAGACGGTGCTGGCGTTATACAATTGCGCAGATTTTTCTATTTCTTTTCTAATTGTATTAGGATTCTTTTCTTCCTTTGCAAGTTAGTATTAAGTACGAATTTATGATTTAATTTATTATTTAAAGCAAGTTAATTAGGTTTATTTGATTATTCATTCAATTATCAATAAATCAATTATTCGGAATTTATTTCCTCTTTTTATCTTTTATTTCTTCTCGTGGATTCGAGAAACAATCGGTTAGGGAGACGGTGATCAACCTACCACGTCCTCCTAAATTCGTACTTAATACTAACTTGCAAAGGAAGAAAATAATCCTAATACAATTAGAAAAGAAATAGAAAAATATGCGCAATTGTATAACGCCAGCACCGTCTTCCTTCCGCTGATACGAGCAATCCACATATCTAATTACCACGAAACTTTGTGGTTTTACTGATATCGACGTACTCTTCAAGATGGTCGGCTTAGATTCCCCATATCAGTAGTATTGGGTCACCTGGACCATCTCCAGTTTCAGTGGGCGGAATTCGGAACTTTCTGGACAGTTCGTACCATTTTGGACGCCACGATCAATCCGTAACTCGAATCGACGTGAAACTTGTTGCGTTTTCTCGGCGTCTAGCAGCTCTACAAAATGGACGGAATGGATCATCATAAATGATCAAGATGGACCTCACAAGTTGGGCTGAAGTTCAAAAACGGGAATAACAATTTCCTGTTTGAGTTGAAACTCCAAAATATGAAATTCCTTAGTTTTCTCTTGTTTTTCTTCCTGTCCATCTCCCACAGGAAGGTGCGTGATCCACGCCCTCGATCATGGGGTTCTTCCCCTACATCATTCTTCCCCACTTGAAAAAAACTCGTCCTCGAGTTTCGCTTTAGCTTAGAGCCATGATTTGCTTTTAACTTCGGAAGTCGATGCTTGCGGGCCCTATCCTGGAATGCAGCAAAAATTTTCTCCGACTTCTTCTCCACGCCAACATGAATAATTGCAATCTTCTCTGGCACATCAAAAGTTGGCTTTTTCTGAGAAAGGACAATTTTCTTCACAATGAACAATTCATCAAGAAGTTCGGCAACTCCGATCGCCTCGATTTCCTGCATTGCTGGTGTGACACTTTCTGAGATGCTTATGGATTCCGTCAAAACTGACTCCATAATGTCAGGAATAACTTTAGACTCTCCTTTCCTATCCTTTAAGACTGAAGTATTGATTTCCTCTACCCCTTCAAAATTTTGAACATCCTCTGAGATGGTGGTGGGTTGTACTTCAACGACCTGATTCGAAGTTACATTACCTCGAAAAGCTCTTTCAACATAATCCCCACGATCGTTCATACACGCAGGCCGTCGTACGATGATGTCTTCGACCTCTTTATCGTTGAGTTTTGAATCGTCTGGGGTAGCCCTGCAATAGGCCACCTGGGGTGCTCTACGGATCATGGGGTTATTCCGTACAGCAAGCACAGGTGGTTGTTGACTATTGCCTTGGGCTTGGGGCAGATTTAATGCCGCTGCAATGCGGTTGAGGGTTGCCTGTATACCTTGCAGGATCAACCGATTTTCCTGTTGTGCTTCATCGAAAGCTGCCGCCGTGACATAATCCCTTGGAGCACCGTCCTTAGGATGAAGATCCAACCCTTTATTAGAGGCCATCATCCTGAGGAAGAAACCTCTCTCTGATACCAATGACGCAGGGAGGACGTGGTAGGTCAATCACCGTCTCCCTAACCGATAGTTTCTCGAATCCACGAGAAGAAATAAAAGATAAAAAGAGGAAATAAATTCCGAATAATTGATTTATTGATAATTGAATGAATAATCAAATAAACATAATTAACTTGCTTTAAATAATAAATTAAATCATAAATTCGTACTTAATACTAACTTGCAAAGGAAGAAAAGAATCCTAATACAATTAGAAAAGAAATAGAAAAATCTGCGCAATTGTATAACGCCAGCACCGTCTTCCTTCCGCTGATACGAGCAATCCACATATCTAATTACCACGAAACTTTGTGGTTTTACTGATATCGACGTACTCTTCAAGATGGTCGGCTTAGATTCCCCATATCAGTAGTATTGGGTCACCTGGACCATCTCCAGTTTCAGTGGGCGGAATTCGGAACTTTCTGGACAGTTCGTACCATTTTGGACGCCACGATCAATCCATAACTCGAATCGACGTGAAACTTGTTGCGTTTTCTCGGCGTCTAGCAGCTCTACAAAATGGACGGAATGGATCATCATAAATGATCAAGATGGACCTCACAAGTTGGGCTGAAGTTCAAAAACGGGAATAACAATTTCCTGTTTGAGTTGAAACTCCAAAATATGAAATTCCTTAGTTTTCTCTTGTTTTTCTTCCTGTCCATCTCCCACAGGAAGGTGCGTGATCCACGCCCTCGATCATGGGGTTCTTCCCCTACATCATTAATACACATACCCACACTGTTAGTCACACTTCAATGTTAGCCACCCCCACATTGGGAATGGATACCAAGACCATATTGTTGAAATGAGGTTATCTTCACTGGTCTAACAGTGTCCCAAAGGTGTGGGTGTGGCTGAAGACCTCTCTCTCTCTCTCTCTCTCTCTCTCTCTCACACACACACACACACACGCGCGTGTATACATAGAAATACTCTCTTGTGGGCAAGATTGCCGGAGACCATCCATGTATGTAAAGGGGTTGGTGGCTCAAGTCACCCAACATGATGTTTACTTAAAATCCACCGGAATCACTAAGTGCATCAACCCATGTTAGGTATGGGTCCAAAAATCATTTCATCCATAATTCAGGTGTACCACATGATCGAAAACAATGTAAGGGCAACATCCACACGGTATAATCATTTCTATGATAGGGACTGTGCATACGGTAGCATCATTTCTATAAATGCCATGTAAGCTAAACGGATGAATCGTATCCGGAGATGAGATTAGAACAATGAAAATAAAAATTTCCTCCGGGTGTGGCCCACATAGGTTTTGAATCAGCCTAATTCTTGACGCAATGGAAACAGCTGAAGTACGGATGAGATGTCAATCGCACAAGCAGGTGTCCCCAGAGAGCTCCGGTTTTTTGAGCCATGCATATAAAATACTCCAGTCCGATTTTGTGGGTCTGAGCTTTCCTCTAGTTAGTTTTTTCTTTTTCTTTTTCTTTTTTTCACAACGATCCAAACACCCTGGTTAAAACACCTTTGAGAGTTGATGCAGGAAGTCTGAGCAACAAAAAGCTATGTGGGCCTACCGTATGGACTGGACGCGGATTGCCTCATAGCCCGCCAAGACGGACTCTATCCTGGCAGGGTCTCTGTGGGGACCATCGTGATGTGTCTGTTTTATCCATGCCGTCCATCCATTTTAACAAATCATTTTGAGGAATGAGTATAAAAATGAGGCATATCCAAGTCTCAAGAGGGCTAAAAACAGTGGTGATAATGTTGTGACCATTGAAGCCTTCCTAGGACCCACCGTGATGTTTATTTTCCATCCAAACTATTCATAAGGTCACATACACGTATGAAAGGACAAAAACAAATATCTAACTTGATAAAAAAAAATAAAATAAAAAAATTGTGCCCCCAAGAAGTTTTTAACACTAGGCATTCGATCCGCACTGTTGAATCCAAATAATTAAATAAATAAAATGGCTACATTCCTAAGGTTAAAAGGTAACAGTAACTTTTTTTTTATAAAGCTTTTTGAAAGTGCTCCCTATCATCAGTTTGAATCATACATTCAATGGCCCCTGCTTGGATTTCACAGGTTTCCAAAGTGATCCAAACCAACGGACCTGTATGGCTTGTAAAGGTCATGTTTTATAAAAAAAGGAAAAACAAATTACCCCAATAAACTCATAAAGGGTCAGAATCTTCCCAACCATGTGATATACCATCACTCAATATGTATAGCTGTGGATGTAACGGGTTGGTGGTGATGAATGGAGTATGTATACTTGTGGCTAGGCTCCACCTCAGAGGCTGCATTTATACATGTGTTTGGTTGGTGTGGCGGTGCCAGTGTGTTAAGCTTTGAATTTACCCAATTTTAAAAGAGACAACATTCAATATCAGGCCCGGCCCATTTGGTAATTAACCATCATTTCACAGCGAAGCCGAGAAAATTAAGGCTGGACCTTGGCAGGAAATCTTCTGCTAAATATCTCACAACCTGCTAAACTGATCTAATTATCAATTAATCAGGCCCTGGGGTTGCACCTGGCCTGGCCTGGGCTGCTACAAATTGTTTCCTGGCCTCACCCATGAGTGGATCACCTGATTCCAAGGACAGCCCACAACATAACAAGATGGTCTGAAATTGGTCCACATGCCCCAACACTGGACTGTGCCAGGCTATTATGTCATCAAGAAGGCTCAAAAGAAAAGGCCCAGCACAGCCAGCTATTGGGCCTAAAAGCAGGCCTAAGACCAAGCCCCAGTCCTCTAGGACCCAGGTCGAACAAGGGCGCGCTCAGACTAGGATTGAGATGTAGCCCAGCTGACCTGCAGCCCAAAACCTTCATAATCAAAGTTTTAACAACATGAAAACATTGATATCTGTTCATTAAAGTATGTCAAAGCTGATTAAAAGATGCATAAGAAAATGAGTTTTTTTTTTTTTTAACAAAATGTAATCATTTTTTTTTTAAAGAAAATGAGTTTTCCCAGTACCAATTCTAATTCTATAATGGGCAAGACAAATGTCTTGCTCCTGTAGGACTACTAGGGATGCAACTCAGGTAGGTTGCGCTCCAGCTGACTTGTTGGGTCAGTTTGCGGGTCAACCTGAGCCCAAACCAGCCTCAAGAGGACCCAACCCGCAACCCAAGTCTACCCGAACCCAACCTGATGACCTTGACAACCCAACTTGACCCAGTCCGAAGACCTCCATAACCCACCCCATACCAGACCCAAACTCGGGTAAATCGGGTTCGGATTGACCCAAACCTGAGTAGCAGTCCTAAGGAATACTTATCCAACGACTCATTTCTAAGTTATAAACCTTCCAACAGTGAGGACTTGGAAGTAGAAAGAGATTGCCAGAGGAGAATGAAAAGCCATGCCTAGAGAGGAGTTGTAACTCTAAGCTTAACCCTTAATCACTTTCATCCATGCAACCAGGCACATCTAAATCCAGAAGATGAACCCTCCCAAATTGCAAGTGTTGGTGATGGCCTAGCCTAGTTGAAAGAAAGTGCATGATATGGGCCCAGTTCTCTACCACCTGATCTACGAAGTTCCCACCATACAACAAAATAAACCAAATTGCAATTAGTGATGCAACACCGGTCCATATTATTTGGGGCTTTCAGCTGAGATATACCCATTTTCAGAATCCAGTTAGTTGAAAGAACATTAGAGGCAGCTGCACAGTTAAATGGCTGAATGTACCAATTGGGTCATGGCTAATCAAGCATCATTTGCATCCCTTCCACCAACCTGAGCTTCTTGGCTCGCCTAGTAGTTGGATCCATCAGGCCCCAACACCTTAAACCTGTATAATAACGAAAACCTACCTTGGTAACTTGATGTACACTAATAGTAATGTCACAGCCTAGCCCCAACAGTGCAATATTGTCCACTTTACTGAGGCTTACGGATTTATTTTAGAGATCTCTCCCAAAATGCATAGCGCCTTGAAGGCTGGAACCGGATTTATAGCATAGATTGCTAGCAACTGCCTGACCGATGTGGGACTAAAGCACCTGGCCCAGCCAACATAGGAGCGTTACAAATAATCTGGACAATCAGTGGTATGATAAATAACATGCTCTTACCTCTCAAGGATGAACTTCCCTTGTACCTCTGGCTTTTATCATAGGCAGCCTTCTGAAGGCAAACCATCTAATCCTCAATCACTGCTGCAACAAATACATTAAACAAGGATTTGAAAAGATTCCCTTCTTATCTTACATATTTCCATCCCACGATTGATCCACAACCGACACAGAATATGTCAGCGACAGTGTGCAGTCCTGTCATCATCATCTGATCTTCTTTCGGACCAACTATGACATTGATACTGTCAAACATAAAAGGAGGAAAAGAAATACATCATTCATAGCCATGGGAAGAGTAAGCAGTAGGTGACGCTTTGAATAGAAAATGTATTTGTAAATTACTACAATCCATAAATATAATTTACTGGAAAGATGAATATATGCAAATATATTGCTTTTGGTCACTATAATCTCAGCAAACTGCTTAAGGCATTCCATGATGATTAGTAAAGATCTTGCCAGTTTCTTAGTATTATTTATATAGTTATTTACATGTGTTCTAATCGATATGATTTCTACATATATTTATGGACATTGCTAACACACTCATAAGACAGAGCACAAATAGTTGAAAGGCTTTTATTATTATGTTTTATCAATCTGCATTAGGTTACATTCCAGGCTGTGAACCAACACAGGTCCTCAGTTACATTCCATGGGAATGACCCTTGATTCTAAGGCAAGAACCCAAAGAGGGCTAAGTTGTCTTGACAGTGTTGCGCATCTCCAGTAATGAATTAGCTCAGTGATTATGAACAATAGGGAGTACTCATGCGCCTTTCCCTCATGCTTAACCTTCAGCAGATAGCTGAATGTTAAGGCAGGGCCGGAGGAATATGAAAGCGAAGGGAAAGATGGAGAGGATCAGTGCATGATGCTATCCGAAGTCAAGACAGGGAGCATGGATTTGAGCAGCATGGGGCTGCGTTAGGATAAACACTGTGGAGATGCTCTAAAACAAGATTGTGAAAAAGCTAGAGCATGACCTTACCCTGTTCATGTGTTCAACTAGTCCTAGATCCCATGTCCTCGGCAAAGATGAGGTAAGCGCCAGATAAGAATGAATAAATGTGGAATGTGTGTGCGCCATCCACTCAGTCCATCTCATATTAGGACACGTGTCAAAAAACCAGGTTG
This sequence comes from Liriodendron chinense, assembly GCA_003013855.2. NCBI lineage: Eukaryota > Viridiplantae > Streptophyta > Magnoliopsida > Magnoliales > Magnoliaceae > Liriodendron > Liriodendron chinense. Next base: position 824,410 of record PVNU02002566.1, on the reverse strand, counting down.
ATACAAAACTCAAGTGGGCCACACCGTAGGGAATGCTGGAAATGGGGACGCTCGCCATTAAAACCTTCCAATGGCCCAGATGATGTTTATATGACGTCCAACTGTCCATAAGGTAAGTACATCTAGGATGAAGAGAAAAACCAAATATCAACTTGACCCAAAACTTTAACCGGCCCAAGAAGGTTTAAAAAGTGCTCATAACATCCCCTGTTTCCTGAGCCACTTGAGTTTTGGATCAGTCTGACTTTTGGGACGCATCCTAACGGAAGTTGGCGCAAATGAACTCCATGTGAGTGAGCCACATTTGGAGATGGGCCGTTGGGCTACTTTTGTGTAAGTTACATGTGGGCTTTGTCAACACTGCCCAACATGCCTCTGGCTAACCATAAAGGCCCATGCTCTAAATCATGCCGATTGGGCCTACTAACCATTTAGGCCCATGTTTGTAAGGCTCATGCTAACCATCTAGTTCCATGCCTGTACCAGCCCACTATCCAATATCAAGATCTAGTTCATTTACCTTGACTTTATGCATATCAAGACGTTCCCCAAAACGTTTAGATATTGAGCCCAGAACTCAGAAGCTTAAATCCAAGCCCAGCCCAAAAATGACTGTGATAGGCCCACTTTCACCTATAGTTTAGGTCGAGTAGATCACCTTCAACCCCACAAATCAAGCTAGTCAACTGGGGAACACGTGTACCCGAAAAATGGTGGTTTAGGAAGAGAAACACGAAGGACCTCAATGTACACATGCGGTCCACGTGATGAGTGGGTATTCCTAATATTCCACCAATCAAATGATCCTAGACTTTCAACAAAAAATAAACGACTAGAAGTAATTGTCCACATTTAACAGGCATGGTTAGATCTTACTGAGATGAGAAAAATCCTCAATTTTTACTAATCATAAAGCCTAATCACAATAAACAAATACATGTCACATATTATGGAGATGAGAAAAATCCTTAATTTACTCACCTGGCAGCCTCAATTAGGACCAGACCAACACACGTGCAGTTCTCACCAGGAAATCTTCACATGCACATGGTTGCATTTTCATTCGTTGGCATTTACATAGCCTATCTGGACATGCATTTAGGTCGGGCTGCAGGATGTTACAATGTTTGGATGGTTTTGATACTTCTTTTTTTCTTTATTGGAGAAAGATGGGAGCACATCACTTATAACTTTGTTGAAAAGGAAGTTAAGCTATACAACCGCTAGAATGGGCACCAACAAAAAGATCCGAAACTCGTCTCAAAATAAACCACCATCTCAAAGCCTCTACAACAAAAGAATGGATCTATTATAGATTCCAATACTCTTGTTGGCCATGTATCAATTGATATTTGAAAAAGAACAATGATTCACATTCATCACAGAAAATGTATCTTAATCTATTATAGGACTTGTTGTTGGGAACCCCTTGTTGGATGTGAAGCAGCTAAATCATAGTCGACCACTTGATGCGATTAAAACCATCATCCAAACAACACGCTACCAAAACAAAGCACCAATTGATTCTAATGACACATGGAATATGCAAGGATCATGTGCAATAAATAAAAAGAAGATAATGGAGAAAAATCCTAAAAACACAACCATGTAAGAACACAAGAAATGCGTCGTTCATCACTTAGGTAACATCCACAAGTAATCCGGTAAAGAAAAAATTCATCATATCAAGGAAAGATTACAAAAAAAACCAATGAATTACTTTCTTTAAGAATACAACAAGACTCCCTTGAATCTATGCTTAAAAGAAAGTCATCTACCATGATACTAACTTAAATTTTGGCTCGATTTATTTTTGCCCCCAAATCCTAACAGCAGTTGTGCAAATGATGACGAGTGGACGTGGGTTTTTGTTGCGCGTCCACCGTGATACATATGATGCATTTGTATGAGTTCATAATGTTCATCTTCAGACACATCAACGGATGTGTGATAAACGAAAAAGAAAAGATACTTGGTTGGATCACCCTACTCCATGGCTCATTGAATATGGACTGATCATCTGATGTAGGAAGTAATTAAGTCCGCAAAAGTCATCGATCTTTCCTATCTCATCCCATATGAGAAGTGAAACCCTATTCGATGGATTCGGGGAACTATTGGCCTTGGTGAGTCCATCAGTATGAGGCCCACCATGATGTATGTGTCTTATATCCATGCCATCCATCTATTTTGCCAGGTTATTTTAGAGCATGATCCAAATCTCAACCGGACTGCACCACAAGAAAACATGGCTGATTGAATGTCCACCATTAAAAACTCTATAAAGCCCCCCTAATGTTTATTTGCTACCCAACTAGTAGATAAGATCACACAGATCTAGATCAAGGGAAAACACAAATATCAACTTAACTCAGAAACTTTTTCTTCCCCTAAGAAATTTATAAAGGATAATTAGTCATCTAATCCTAGAAGTGAAGCAAAGAGGGCCAATCAGCATCCTTTGAGTAAAAGAGTGGATTAGCGGTTACTCGGGGAGCAGCTTAGTGGGTGTTACCTTAAACGTGTGGGGCTCATCTTGATATATTTTTTACATATCCACGTTGTCCATCTGTTTTTCCATCTCATTTTAGGATGTGATCCGAAACCTTAGAAGATCCAAATCTCCGATGGACCATACCACTAGAAACAAAGATGAACGACCATTAAAAACTTTTTGTGGAACACAAAAGTTTTTTATCAAGCTGATCTTTACATTTTTCCCTTCATCCAAATCTTCTTGGCATTATCAACAGGTTGGATTGCAAATAAAAATTACTAAAACCTTACAATCGACTCTTTGAAAATTTTAATGGTGGGATACTCAATCACCACTGTTTCCAATGGTATGGTCCACCCAAGATTTGGATCTGCATAATTTTTTAAACCCCATCCTCGAATGGGCTGGAGAAATGGATGGAGGGTGTGGATATACAAAATATCATCCATGTGGGCCACACGGTAGGAGTAACACCCACGAAGGTGTTCCCCGGCGACAATGTTGTCAAAATCATTATCGTATCGCAAATTGTTGTAGGGGTTGAATCGTATCGGATCGCAAATCGTATCGTAAATCGTAAGATTTTTTAAAATTTACTTAAAATTTTAACAAAATATAAATAAATCAGCTTTTCTTTTTTCAAACTCATCTTCCTTCCTCCATCAATGTGCACCAAGTAATACACCATATTATAATAATGTTAAAGGATTCTTATTCCTTCATATATATATATATATATATATATATATATATATATATATATATATATATATATATATATTTGTCTTCTATGAAATCTCCTTTAAAAATATACAAGGGTCATTTAATAATTTAGGTTCTTGTTATTTTTTTTTAATGTAGAATCATAGTGGAAAAGAAGCCTTTCATATTGTAGACTGACAAAAGAAAATATTTTGATTTTTAAACATTCCATAATACATTTCAGTCATATTGGTCGTAACCATCCATAAAACATTACAGGTAGGTCATACATTAATTTGGTGTTTCAACCAATTAAGAAATAAGAAATTAAAAAAAAAAAAAAAAAAGCTACATAATTTAATATTAAAGAGACTATATATATCATTTAATCTCTTATAAAGAACAAATAAAAATATTTAACTTTTTCTAAATAATTATAAAGCCCTTAAAAATTTAAAAACATAAAATGAAAGCTAAATAAAGCTTGGAGTAAAAGAAAACAAGTATAATTTAAATGAGTCTAAAATCATATATTATAAATCCTAAATCCCCAGATTTTGACAACACTGGCCCGCAAGTTGTACTTAATTGGCTCCCTTCAAGTAGCTAGCGGCGGACCCAACAATAGAACATTTTTGGAGACAAGATTGGTAGGAAGAAGAAATGGCCAAATTGCCCTTAGACTCATGGGTGACTGTCCCATCATTCGGTTGGCTAGTTCCCTCTTGTTAACGGAGAAGGCTCACTTTTCAACCATTTCCGGATTTGGAGGTGGCTATTAATGACCGAAGGTACGCATAATTTTGTGGCTATGAATTTTCCATCAATTTTTATTTTTATTTATTTATTTATTTTTCTTTTTTTGGTACAATGATTCAACCACTCTTATTAAGAATCTCCCTCTTAAAACTCCTTTTATTCTTTACTCATGATTTTTTTATATATGGAAAAGTGCGGGATTAAATTAAAGGATAATTTCTCTCTTTATGTAAAAGGCCCGGCTCAGGTTGGGGCCAGGTTCTAGCCGAACCCCGCATTTGTATCTTGAGCTGGGCTTGGGCTGAACTATTGTGGCCCGTCATGGGTCCAGGCTCAGTGTGGGCATATGTTGAGAGAAGCGGGCCAGGCTTGGACAAAGCTTGGGCCAGCCCTAACCCAGCCCATTGACACCCTTACACGCAAGAGCTTACACTGTTCCCCTGTGATGCGGTCCCACCTGATTTTTGGATTGCTCTGAATTTTGAAATCCAGGTTGGGAAATGAGGTGGTGCATCGATGGATGGGGTGGGGTCACATGCACGTTCACTGCAAGCAGCACTCTAATAGCACTAGTCACACCCTGGAGTCCCACCCTGATGGGTGAACAGGGTGGATCACATGGACGTTCCAATGTTAATGGAAGCTTTCTACTAGAACGTATTTTTGATGCATTGAGACGTAAAACACAAACAGTCGTTAGGTGTCTTTGTGAGCATTGGAACCTACAATGATAATATCTTATAAATTAGCTATCAACCACTCCATACATGTGGCATGCATGTATGGATCCACAAATTTCATCCATGGAAACACTACATTGGAGAAGGAAGCGGATTAGGTGCGGCACCTGACTCACCTAACATAGTGTGGCCTAGACTGTGGGGCCTACCCTGATGTATATTTTGTATACACATCTGTTTTCCCAACTCATTTTAGGGCATGAACTCAAAGATGAAGGAGATATAAATCTAAGCTGGACCACACCATAGGAAACAGTGGTGATTGAATGTCCACTGTTAAAAACTTCCTAGCTCACAAAATGCCAACCATAATTTCTATTTACCATCCAACCTGTTGATAAGATCACACAGAATTGGATGGAGGGAAAAAAACTAATATCAGCTTGATCCAAAACTTTTCTAGCCCATGAGAAGTTTTTAATGGTCAATCACCCTAAAATGAGTTGACAAAACAAATGGGATATATAAAATATGCATCAACGTAGGCCCTATGGTCAGGGCCACACATAATCCGCTACCATTGGAGAGGGAGATGCTACCTTAGAACTGTAAGTATCGGAACATGGTGAAGCCACCTGGTAGAGTGATGCTTATATAGGTCCACCCGTATACTGGGAATAGGGCTTTCAACCGGCCGGGTCCTGGGTTTAGTTTCTGTCCAGATTTTTAACTGTTTAGGGCCAGGCTGTTGGGCTGGGCCTATTCAAAATTTTAATTATGATAAGCCCGACCTCAGCCCATTTACACCCCGATCACAACGGATGGCTCACATTCTAAAAACTAAAACCGACTCGACAGGCATATCATTGACTCATTCTACGGTTCATCCCACATGGGGTACTAGCTAACACTTTTACGGCCTACCGTGATGTATATGTTTTATTGATACCGGTAGTCTATTTTTGCAAGCTCAGCACTGAGCCCAAAATGAAGCAAATCCAAAGCTTAAGTGGACCACACAAAGGAAACAGTGGAGATAGGACACTTATAATTGAATACTTCAGGCCAGAAATTTTGGATCAAGCTCATATTTGCGTTTTTTCCTGCATCAGATTTGTGCGACCCCATGAACAGATTGGATGGCAAATATACATCAACAGTGGGCACCATTATCTCTACTATTTCTGTGGTGTGGTCAACCTGAGATTTGGATTTGATTCATCTTTGGGTTCATGCCTAAAATTAGATGAAAAAATGGATGGACGGTATGGATGCAAAACAATTACATCACAGTGGGCCTTGTATTCACAAATCCACTGGATCCGCGCTGCAAACAACTATACGAGCACAGGATAGCATGATATCTTACTTGGAAAATGCCTCAGTGAACAGGGCACTTCAAAACATCAAAATATAGACTATTAATGATCAAGTGGCTGAAGTGTTAAGGGAACCTGTTCACACACATGTTTTCTTCTGGAGAAATTGGCATCCAAACTATACCTGGACCGTCCATTAGATCCAGTGCACTCTCTCCATATATATGTATATATAGGCTGCCTTGAAAAATTTATACTGATCCGATGATCCAAGTAGTCCCAATTAGTGAAATGCATAATGCATCTGGAATTTTATTTTTGGAAGACAAGCCGAAACATCCAATTGCTTTGTTTTTGGAAGACAAGCCGAAACATCCAATTGCTGTGTTTTTTTCTCAGGAAGAGGGATCAGATCTAATTAATGGACGGTTTAAGTGGGTAATGTGAATATCAACGAGGCCAAATGCAACTACATGCACTATAAAACATAAGCTTTTGGTACACCAAGCTCTCTGGATCATTACTTAAAACACTTGTTGGCATATTATTGGTGGCAAAGCGACCAATAATTGTAGACACCACACCCAAATTTGAAGATAATACTTAGCGCAATCCGAATAATTTCTCCAATTCAGTATCAAATTGACTTAACGAAGCATCGCAAGTGGAAACAAAGTGAAGTGCACCAAAGAGGTACCCAGATTGCCCAAACGTGACCAGCAGGAATTGGATTCCCGTCGGCCACGTGGCAATGATCTGTGTCGACTGATGGGGCCCTTTGTTAGCTAAGGTAGCAAAAACACCTCGAAATTCATGAAATATGACCCCCACCGGCCCTGAAATGACCATGATCAACTGCATAAACTCGTATCCCCCCAAGCATCTCGAAAGCATTCAGATATGTCTAGTCTGCAGGCTATTACTTGGTTTGGCATGGACTATGTTGAAGTATTGGTCACAGGTAAAGAACCAAATTTGCAGTATTGCCCCCACACATTTGAAATATCATCTAAAACTGGTATATTGCCCCATATGTACCTGTATTGCCCACGAATGATACAGCCTGATTCGGCTAGAAACAACATGATACATGGGGATGCATCCTAGTGCAGCATGAATGGATGTTTTCTAGTGAGCCTTAGAAAAGAAAGGAGAAGGAAAAGACTGAAGAAAAAAAAAAAAACAAAAAGAGTTGTGAGTGAGGCTGGCCTACTTTCTTCCCGCAGGGCCACTAGAAACGATTGTCAGATGACTTTCACCTGCCATTCATGGATTTGTAGATTAGCCATCCTAAAGGATGACTCTAAACTATTGATTTGTTAATTGAATGTGAACCGTTACCATTTTCTTTTAACGGTCCATCTGCTGACGGTTTGGCAATTGATAATTTTTTGTCCCAGATCCAAGATTTTATCATATAGTCATACTTTTTGAGATCTTCCTACTCTAAAAGTCAGGCCATTTCACTCACTCTCAGGTGCGCAACTGTGCAAAACAATCAGCCGTCCGTTGCTTTTATACAAGGTGGCCCTCTTGAGTATGGAACAGCTTGATTTTAAATCGAATCTGTAAATAGTTTTGTCCACTAATTAAAAATCTTGGATCTTTTTCTCTAGTTGCTTTATAAGGTTTGCAGATGCTAAGCCCACATGTGTCTAAAGACCTGCCCATCTACAAGCAAGCACATGTACCAATACAACGTAAGGGTATAAGACACAAATTCTCCATCATGTAGGCATGAAGTTTGGATGTTTTGGCCTATCAATTAGGATGTTAAACTTCCAAAATTGTTTGGGCCACTTATTTGTCTTGTACATTTTGGCTCACCTGAAGAGTGAAACAGCCTTATTTTGAGTCACAAGAACTAAGTAGTGTGGCTCAGCTGGTGGAAGGCTCAATGTTGCACATACTCCACATTGGCATGTGCCATTGCATACATTGGACAGGGTCACATGTGGGCCCAACAAACCTGTGCTTTCTGATGTCATGCTTTACTAATCCTTCCTGAAAACCTCTTTTGATATTTCTTCCAACCAAAGAAGCAAATTCCTCTGCAGAGGGAGAGAGGTAGTTTTAATTGCGCTTGTTGTATTCAGTCTTTTTAAGAATGTGCATTGATTGCTCATACTTTAATAGAATCGTTCTCTATAGATGCGGAGGCATCAGTTAAAGCAGAAATCTGAGCTATCAAGAAAAAAACTGCATTATCTATCATGTTCATATGCTATATATACTTTCCTGGCAGGTGTACAAACCAGAATAGCTGAGAGCGTTGGGCTAGTCGAACCGTTCCCACTCATAGGTTATTTTGCAAGAAGATGACAATGTTGGAAGAGCATTTGGGCTTCCCACTCCAGAATCGAACGTTGGCCATCTGGTCATCGTAGACACAGCATTTCTGCTACTGATAGATGGATTGGAGTTTCTCGCCTTTAGCTTGTCAAGTGCCTCCACACAGTTCTGCACACGACGAACCTCACTCTGTCTCTGTACTTTTTCTTCTCCTTCAGCAATGCTATCCAATTTCAACAACTGCACCATGAATAATTAAGTCAACACCACAAACTCCTTTTCAGCACTAATGACTGAGGTAAGATAAACCTTAATCTAATATTTGTGAACTAACCTGTCCATCAGTAAATCTCAACCCTGAGATAAAAGTCCTTGATTGAATGCATTTTTGTAACAACATCTCTCATCTGTATTCGTTCTTTTGGAGATTCCGCAGAGCACAACACACCAATTTTGACCATTGAAATCAAGCAATCACGCATTCTAGTTCTTGTATTGGTATGGTTTTCATTACCTTCAGTAACTTCAGCTTCTTCTATGAGCAGTTGTGGATCAACAATCTCCATTACTCGTTCAGTCAAAGCCAACTTAGAGAAATGATGAAGGGTTAGATTTCCCTTAAACATCTCATCAGTTGGCCGCTTTCCAGTGATCATCTCCAATAGAAGGATTCCATAGCTATAAGCATCTCCTTGTGGAGATGGTTTACTGCCCATAGCATATTCTGTAATTTAGACAATTCATTTTGAAATATAAGTGACCATTTAAATACAAATAATATCAAAGGTTGAATTTTGAGAGAGAGACGAGAGGGAATATTCTATTTGAACAAGTAATAAGCATTGTTGCTATTCTAAGGATACGAGTCTCTAACACCAATTGGTGTGTTGTGAACTTGTAAGTTCTTGCAAAGAAGTTCTACATTGAACATGACTCTACTACTCAAATGAGAGAACTCAACTCTTCAATCATCAAGTGATATATGAGTTATTGTTATGATTTTTATGTAACACATATCTCAACTAAAGCCATTATAAGATTACAATTCTCCATACCATATTATGGTGTGATTTATGTCGGGTGCGAGTACTCCTTTACCTACCCAGATCTTTGAAATCAATGACATTTTGATGCCATCATGTTTAAATCTTGTTGGGTGTGGGTCCTTCAAATCTAAGGTCATTCTTTTAAGACCTGAATCCAGATAAAATCAGGTTCGAGTAGCCATACAGATCCATGGACCTTCATTTTCATTTAGGGCCGGTTTGTTTTCATTTCCCTAGGGTAAATATATGGTAAATGGTTAATGATTATTTACAATGTATTTACCTTCACATTTTTTTCAAGAACGACAAATGACCGGTTGCTTTTTGGCACTTAAATTGAGGAGAGTGTGAATTTTTATAGGGCCCACTATGATACATGTAGCTTATCCACTCCGTCCATCCATTTTTCGAGGTGATTTTAGGGCGTGCACCCAAATTTGAGGCAAATCCAAAGCTCAAGTGGACCACGCCACACTGAATAGTAGATTGAACTCCTACAGTTAAAAACCTTCTACGACAACAATTTCCTATGGTGTGGGCCACTTGAGCTTCGGATCTGCCTCATTTTTGGGCACGTGCCCTAAAATGTTCCAGTAAAATGGATGGACAGCATGGATATCTCACTGACATCACAGTGGGGCCCATGAATGTATGTGGGTCCTTTGGAAACCCTTTTTAGAAGCGGGAAATACCGGTTCCACTCAAATAGGGATAAATGGTAATAATTACCTATGCACATGCATTTACCATGGAGAAATGAAAACAATCAGGCCCTTAGGCTCCCAGGTCAGAATCTGGTCTAGGTCAATTACTTAACTAGGCCCACCCAATTCATGGATTAGATCGCACACATGAACCACTTTTACACATGCATGGTGTGTAATAGGTTCTCGTACGTGCATGTAGCTTAGCAACCTTTTTTTTTTCAAAGGACATACCCTCACGCCCACCAACACTACAATGGGTACTCAAACTCATGACCTTAGTGTTGAAACTCTTGTGAGTCTACCACTAAGCCATGAGTAAGGACCCTCTTAGCAAACCTCATTCCACATGATGTCTATACGCAATCCAGACCATATAGACCCTTCATTAGGCTTAGATGAAGGGTGGGTAAAAAATTGCGATGTTTTGCAACTCAGGTGGGCCTCAATAAAAATCAAGGGAAGGCATCCCCTCTTACTTTGTTGTGTCCCACCTGATTTTTGGGCTGTAGGATCAAAAGGTGACTCATCTACTGGATGGATTTAATTTTGTACACACATCACATGGGATGAGTTCTCAAGGAGTTCTCATGAGTTCTTGTGAGAACCGGTTATCAGGAGAAAATTTTACACGCACATACACGCACACACACACACAATTAGTTGTACATCCAACTAGTTGGCATGTGGGGCCCAACATGGTATTTGTATCACAACTTGCACATTCAGTTACGACCCGTTTGATAGCTTGTATTTCGAATACATGGATTTTGAATTAAGGTGATTCTGAATCCTTTAGTTGTGTTTGATGGTTATATTCGGAATCCTTATAATCCAAAAATAGTGATGCATTGAAATTATGTAGCATATTTACAGGAGTTTGAATTTAACTATTAGTTGAAGCCTTATTGCAGTCTCTTAAATATTAAAAATAAGTGATAACATGATAAATTTGTTAGAGATGTAATTATGAAATTCCCCCCCCCCCCCCCCCCCCCCCCCCCCCGATGTCTATAATTTGCAAAAGTCAGATAGTCCACTCAATTTCCAGGCCCAAATGTGTAGGGGCATCAACACGCCAGGCTCGGGCCTGAAAAATCAAAATTTTGAAGTCTAGCCATTGATAAATACCATGCTAGAAGGGTTACCTGCTCAATTAGTGAACGTAGCTGATTTTTGCACAAGGAAATCTTCATCATGGGCCAACTTATTGCAGGGATTGGATGTTAGAAGTACATGAAACGTTGAAAGCTATCAGCTGGGTGGACTTGGGGTGTGTGCATCTGAAGAGAGAAGCAAGACAGCAGGAGATCATCTATGCCTGCAAAAGGGTTCACGTCTCGGGTGGGCCCATTGTGATGATAATATGAGATCCACTCCAACCATTAGATGGCACACTAAAATTTAGCTTGGAGCCCAAAATCAGGCCCATTATGTTCAGGTGGGGCCACTGAAAGGAAAACAATTTGGAGGTCGAGCATTGCATTGTACATTGTACATTGTTTTCAAACATGTGGTCCACCTGAACTATGGATGGGGATGCTTTTTGGGCCTTGGACGGAACATGAGATAATGCAACTAGCAACATGGGTGGATTTCAAATAAAAAAAACCCCATTGTTTCATTTGGTGTGGCCTATCTAAATCACAGTTCAGTCTGATTTTTTAGCCTTGACATAACTCGGGATAACACATGTAATGGTAAGAGTAAATTTTATGTAAACATCACAGTAGACCATGTAAAAATCAAGGGTGGGGCATCCCTCTCCCCTAAAGTTTCATTAGTATTGCCCGCCTAAGTCACGGATCAGTCTAATTTTTGGACGTTGGGCTAACATGGGATGAGACTGTTGGTGGGAGTGAATTTCATAAACACATCAGGGTGGGGCCCACTTTAGCCCTCACTCACTTTTTTGGCACGTCCAACCACCCGTGAACAGACTGGGACTCAATATGTTATAAAAGGAAATAGATGAAATTGTTACCTGGAGCGATATACCCAGCAGATCCGGTAATCACAACCGTCCTAGTTTGAGCAATCTCATCTAAGCACCTGGCTAGCCCGAAATCACCCACGTGAGCAATCATCTTATCATCAAGAAGGATGTTGTTCGGTTTTAAATCTCGATGAATGATTGACACATGATTATGTAGATAATCCAAAACCAAAGCCACATCTATAGCTATGTTTAGCCTTTGAATAAGCTTCAAGTTCCCTTTGATCAGCTGGTCACGACCATCTTCGTGCAACCACTTATCTAGACTTCCATTGGACATGTACTCGTAAACAAGAGCTTTAAAATCATCGCCCTTAAAATCAATGCTTGAACAACAAGTTAAGAGCTTAACAAGATTCCGTTGCCTCAGATTTCTCAAGGCTTCGCATTCGGCCATGAAGCTCCTCATAGCTCCTCGTCGTTGGAGGTTGAAGACTTTCACTGCTACTACAGTTTTATAACAATCCAGAAACGCTTTATATACAGCGCCAGAACTTCCGGTGCCAACCAAATTGGCAGGAGAGAACCCATCTGTTGCTTTAAAGAGCTCCGCATAAGACACGTTCATAAAAGGAACCCTCACATGAGGCATCTCTAAAGGTTTCCTTCTCAACTTTCTTATCCAATAAAGAGTGGTGAAGAAGCATGATAATGAAATAAGAAACAGGACAGCACCAATTATTGAGATTTTTACTTTCAAAGCAAGAGCCTTCCCCTGTTTAGAACATGGAGGCAATTGCAATCCTGGAATACCTCCACAAAGCTTACTATTTCCGAGCACTGAAAACTGACTGATATTTCCAAAGACCCCTTCTTTTGGTAATTCACCCTCCAAATTGTTGAAGGATAGATTTAGATAATCTATAGCAAACTTCTCCAGGCCTTTTGGAATCTTTCCAGATAAGTTGTTGTGTGAAAGATCCAGGAGTCGAAGGCCTTTTAGATTACTAAATGTTGGAGGAATTGATCCTTGAAACAAGTTCCCATCCAAACAGAGATACTCTAAGCCGAGACAATTGCCTAGCAGGCTTGGAATTTGGCCTGACAATTTGTTATTAGAAACACTGAATCTTCCAAGAGCATTCGAGTAGCTGACTTCGAGTGGCAGATAGCCGGTAAAAGAGTTATTTTCAATACGGAGTTCAGTCAAAGAGGGAATGCTGAAAAGTTGTCTGGGTAAGGTACCGCTCAAGTTGTTATTTTGGAGGCGTATAAACTGCAGTGTACAATTTCCAAGACTTGAAGGTATGGTTCCCCATAGGCTATTTCCAAACAAATCGAGTAAGTACAATTGGGTGATATTGCCCAAGGAAGATGGAATTTCCCCTGATAAATCATTTCCACCAAAGGAAAGTCGGCCCACTTTGTTAAGCTTGCCAACACCAACCGGAATGGAACCTGTAAGAGAGTTGTACTCCATTCTCAGTGTTGTTAAGCTGACAAGATTCTGAATACCAGATGGTATGCTTCCGAATATCCTGTTACTCCCCAACGATAGTATTCTCAGCTGGGTTGAAAGATTAGCCATGGAATCAGGCAATGAACCGCTGAGACGATTACCGCCTAAGTCCAATTCTTGTAATCTACTGCAATTGGTCAAAGAATGGAGAAAGCTCAAGTCATGAGATTTCCCAATTCCAAGTCGATTGCCCCCCAAGTATAACTTGGAGAGACCCTTGAGGCTTCCAAAATTCATAGGCACGGACCCGCTAAAATTGTTGTTGCCAAGTTTAATAAGTAAAAGTCCGGAAGCATTGGATAATGAAACTGGTATGGGTCCTGTGAAATGGTTTCCTTCGACATCAAGCTCTTGGAGATTAGGAAGAGAGAGGCCTAAGTGAGGGGGAAGGTTTCCTTGCAATCTGTTCCATCTTACATCCAAAACATTAATAGAAGACAGATTGTATATCTCGGGCAGAATCATACCTGACACTTCATTTTCACTTATGCTAAGAATCTTTAAACGTACCAACCAGCTGAGCTCACCCGGGATGCTGCCTTTCAGACTATTTCTTGAGAGATAAAGGTAACTGAGAGACGAAAGGTTTCCAATTGAAGGTGGGATGCTTCCTGTAAGAGTGTTGTGACCAAGGTCCAATTTGGAAAGCTTCAAAAGAGACCCAAACTCAGTTGGAATCCTCCCAGCCAGTTGATTCCCGTAAAGACTAAGGGCTTCGAGTTTCGAACAGTGGCTCAGATTTGCTGAAATTTCTCCAGTGAAGGTGTTATTGGTCAGACTGAGAAACCGCAGGCGACGCAAACGGCCAATCTCTTCAGGAATCTTCCCGTGAAAGCTGTTGTTTGAGAGATCGATTATCCTGAGAAAGGAAAGGTTCCCAATGTAGGGAGAAATGGGGCCCACCAAGTTCTGGTCAGTGAGGTTCAAGGCGGTAACCCTTTCAGGATGCCGGTGACCGCACGTGACACCTTGCCACTGGCAGAAGGGGAGAGTATCATTCCAGGAACTCAAGGAATGGAGAGGATCGTCGGTTATCAGATGTTTCAATTGTAGCAAAGAAAGGCGATCCGTTTCGTTGGAGAATTTAGCGGCAGATCCGAAGAAGAAGCATGGAATGCCCATGAAAGAGAGAAGGATGGCACTGAGGAGAAATAACCAGATTGAGCTTATTAGGTTCATAGGCAGGAGCTCCATTATTGAGTTTGTGAATGCAGGAAAGCCAAAGTGAGCAGAAGGGCCGTTGATGACTTGACCGGCCTAGTAATAGCAATAAATGATGGGCGCAGATTTCCTGCGTTCACAAACTCAATAATGGAGCTCCATTATGGAAGTGAGCAGGATGGTTTTTATAGTGGTTTCAGTTTTCCTCTGCTTTTTTTGTTTTTTCTGTTTTTTTTTCTGGTACCCGTTCTCTTCTTTTGACTGAAACAGGTCTTTGACCGTGCATTCCGTAGAATCGATAGAGTCTTGAAGAAAGATAATCTGAACGGATGATTGTTACCGGAGAAAATTTTCGCTACACCCACGCCTTAGCTATGCTAGCTATAATGACCCCACCATCATGTATGTGTTGTATCCACTCCGTCCATCTATTTGGAGATATCATTTTAGGGCATGAAACAAAAAATGAGGCAGATCTGAAGCTCAAGTGGACCCAGCACAGAAAATAGTGGGGATTGAAGACCAACCATTAAAAACTTCTTGGGGGCACTTGACGCAGGTTTTGGATCAGATGTCAATTGCCCTAAAATGATCTCGCCACTTGAGATAGGGGTGTGGCCCACACAAGTTTTGGATCTGGTTAAGCCTTGACGCAAGGGAAGCACCTGATGTACGGATCAGATGTCAATTGCACAACCAGGTGGCCCCCAGAGAGATGGCGGTTTTTGGGCGCTGCATACGAAGTACACCGCTCCGATTTTGTCGGTCTGAGCTTCTCCTTGTGATTTTTGAAAATCGATCCAAAGAGACCGATTAAAACTCAAACAGCCTGATTAAAACACCTTTGAAAGATGATGCAAGGAGCCTGACAAACATAAAGCTGCCAGGACGCAGATTTCATCCAATTCTGGTAGCATGTTATGACAGGTGTTGAGTTTTGCCTTCGATTTTGGACATCAAGGTTTCGGGTGTTCAAGAACACCGAGCATACTTTTGGAAGCTGAAATCACTTTTGACCTATAGGGGCCCGACCACTGTTGGTAGGACATCTGGTGGATGGCTGGATGCTCGGTGGATGGCTGGATGCTCGATGGATGACCGGGTGCCGATGAAGTCTGAGCGAGCGTCGGTGGCGCAGTTTTTACGTGATCTTACACGATTTCTTATGTAAGATGTTTCTAATTCGGACTTCTTCTTATTTAAAGAAGTGTAATATGTGAATTAGGTATCTTAGATGTGCAAAGGTTGAGAGAGAGAATTTTAGGGTGAGAGAAAGAACTTTAAAGAAAGGGTTACGTTGGTTTTCCTCTTGAAGAGCTAGGGTTTTCTCTTGTGGGCTTGAATTTTATGTAAGTTTCCTTAATACTCTTGTAACTTCTGATTCATAGTAGATTGGTATCGCTTTGTGCCGTGGTTTTTTACCTATGAGGGGTTTTTCCATGTAAAATTCAGATTGCTTCTTAGGTATGTTGAATTGTTTAGTTGATTGCATTGCGTTTGTTCCTCATTTGATTGCTCCTCGCTCGCTTCCGTTGCAGGGCCGATCGCTTATATCCTAAGAAACTGGTATTAAAGAGAACATTGGGAAGTAGAAAGGAATCTAAGACGAGGCTTTAATGGCATCTTCAAGTATGAGATTCGATATAGAGAAGTATTCAGGGAAAAACAATTTTGAATTGTGGAATGTGAAGATGAAAGGCCTTTTAGTTTAGTAAGGGTTACAAGATACGCTCCTTGAAAAGCGACCGAATGCTATGAAAGAAGAAGAGTGAAAGAAGATCGATGAAAAAGTCCATGTCTCAATCCAATTGTGTTTGGCAAATGAAGTCTTGTACAATATCATGAAAGAGAAAACTGCGGCTGAGACATGGGCGAAGCTGGAGAATATCTACGCGAAGAAATCTCTGAAAAATCGCATATATTTGAAGCTTCAGTTATATAATTTAAAGATGGCGGAGGGAGCCGATGTTGAAAACCACATCAGAAATTTCAATAGGCTTATTTGGAAATTGATGGATATAGATGAACCGATGAAAGACGAGGATCAAGCGTTTATCCTGTTGATTAATTCTCTTCCAGAATCATATAAGTCGCTTAAGGATTCGTTATGTGCGGGTAGGGAGATCATTGACATGGAAACCGTTATCTTAGGCCTTCAGGCAAAGGCGATGAGAAAGAAAAGCGGCGACATGGGTCCTTCTATGAACGAACACTGATTATGAGGGGGAGGAATTCTGAGCGGGGTAGAGGACATTCATCATCGAGATCTAAATCAAAAGGCAAGTGGAAGAGCAAAGTGAGATGCTGGAATTGTGGGGAAGAATGGCACTTAAATAGGGATTGTTCGAATCCCGAGAAAAGGCAGGAGAAATCTGGAGATTCTTCTAAAGTGGCCAATACCGTAGAGGACGATGATCATGTTTGTGATGTATTGACTATATCCGGCATAGGGTCTCTCAATGGAGAGTGACTCTTAGATTCAAGTATATCATGTCACGTATGTCCTGACCGGAGTTCATTCATGACATACAGAGTGTATGATAATGGATCGGTCGTTATTAGTGATGGCTACACTCGCAAGGTGGTAGGTATTAGTTCGGTGCGCATTAGGATGTTCGATGGGGTCGAACGAATCCTTGAAAATGTGAAGCATGTCCCTGAGATGAAAAAGAATGTGATATCTCTTGGTGCACTCGAGGCGAAATGGTGGAGGTTCATCGACTGTGATCGATATTGTAAAGTGGCAAAGGAAGTACGCGTGATGATAAAGGCATGGAGGTACGACAATCTTTATAAGGTGATCGAGAGCATTATTCACGGTGGAGCTGCGGGATTGGCAGCGGGATCCACGGTTACTCGTGTGTGGCGTGTGCACAAGGGTCACATGAACGAGCAGGTGGTGAAGGTGCAATGATGAGTCGATGGGGCACGAAAAATGCTGGAACTATGAAGGAGACGAAGTAGAGATGAAGAATAAAGTTTTGAAGCAGTGGAGCGATTGAAGATTAAAGTCACGGTGGAGATTGTTAGAGTTTTGCCATCAATCTTGGACACTGGGGGGTGTCGGGCGCCCAATGGGTTCAGACCGGGCATGACTTCTAGAAGCTAAAATCATTGTTCTGTTTTTTTGGCCTGTAGGGAGCTCGACCACTATTGGTAGGGCACCCGGTCGATGGCCAAGCACCCTATGATCAGTTTCATTGGATAAGTGAGCGGCATATCCGAAGAAGCATGGAATGCCCATGAAAAAGAAGAGGAGAAATGACCAAAACGTCCTTATTTGCCTGATGTGTGGGAGCCCCATTCTATGGAGTGTGTGAATGCTAGAATGGAAAGAAAGAGAGTGGGGAGAGCCGAATCGCGTTTATGAAATAAGATCAAATAAAAGCCAATTAAAGCTTTCATGAAAGTCAAGACTATGCAAATAAGATCTTCTTTCGGACCTACCGAGAAATAACACGTTGATTACTTGGGACGCCTATTGCGTCCAAAACTGTCGTTTGATAAGGTCACAAACCCGAGAAAAATTTTGCTACACCCACGAGTTAGCTACACTAGGTACACCGGGTGTAGCGATGACCCCGCCATGATGCATGTGTTGGATCCCCGCTGTCCATCCATTTGACGACATCATTTTAGGCCCTAACACCAAAAATGAGCAGATCTGAACCTCAAGTGGCCCCCAATAAGTTCTTAATGGTTGGCGTTCAATCCCCACCATTTTCTTTGCTGGATCCACCTGAGCTTTTGATCTGCCTCGTTTTTTGTGTCATGCCCTAAAATGATATCAGAAAATGGATGGACCGCGTGGATACAACACATACATCATGGTGGGTCATTGCTACACCCAGTGTAGCTAGCGTAGCTAACTCGTGGGTGTAGCAAAATGTTTCTCAGCAAACGCCTAGTAAGTGACCACAAAAATATTATCTTGATCCAAAGCTTTTCTGCCCCACAAGAAGTTTTTAATGGTCAATTACCACTATTTCCTGTACTATAGTCCGACTGGGATTTCAAACTGCTTCATTTCTTGGATCATGCTCTAAACCAAGTTTTCAATACGGATGGACGGCGTAGATGTAGTCTTATACATTACAGTGAGCCACACAGTCGGTGGATCCGTGGTCTCACCTAATCCTCCCCCTGCCGCTATCCACCTTCCAGCGTGTGTCGCCTCCCTGCTGGAGCTCACATGCTGAATATTCTAATGATGCAGAGCTTTGATACTGTAGAATTATTTCTATACGGCCGCTTTAAGAAAGGTAAGCTAAACAGATGATTGTGACCATCACTATCTGGAGATGAGATGAGATTAGAACAATGAAAATAAAATTTTCTCCCAGGTGTGGCCCACACAAGTTTTAGATCTGGCTAAATCTTATCCCTTAAATCTAAATGGAAGGGAAGCACCTGATATAGGGATCAGATGTCAATTGCATAACCAGGTGGCCCCAAAGAGCTCGAGATGTTTTCAGCCCTGCATACACACACAGAGGAAGCACTGACAATAATGACACCACCATTGAATTAGCCACCCAACCTGCTCATAAGGACTCATGTACCTGGAAGAAGGAAAAACAAAAGTTCTCAACTTCATCCAAAACTTCCGTGGCCCGGCCCCAAGAAGTTTTCAACGTTGGTCATTCAATCCCCATTATTTCCTCTGGTGTGGCCCACTTGCCTCCTTTGTGGGGTCTTGCCTCAAATGACCTGTTAAAATGGGTGGACGACTGAGTCCGTCGTGGTAGGGGTTTGGGCGAAATCTGCGTCCGAGCCTACACTGTTTTCTTTGGTGGGGTCCACTTGAGTTTTGGATCCGCCTCAATCTTTATCTCATGCCCTAAACTGATCTCTCCAAATGGATGGACGGTGTAGATACAACACATATATCACGGTGGGGCCCACATAAGTTGGTGACGTCACTTCAGTAGCGAGATGGCTACTCAACCTGTCAGTAGCTAATCCACGTCAGGTTGGACCACCCTACTCCATGGCTCGTTGAATCTTGACCGTTCATCGGACGTGGAAGGTAATGTGTGCAGAAGTCATCCGTTCTTTTCCATATCATCCCATGTGAAAACTGAAAACGAAGGGTAGGGAATTCATCCTATGCTAAAAGAAGTGTGCTAAGACAAGCATATCCCATCCCTTGCACCATACTGAAATCCTCCAGGCCCGGCCCATTTAACAATTAATCATCATTTCAGGGCCAAGCCCACAAAATTAAGGCCAGGCCAGGCCGGCCCTTAGCAGGAAATCTTCTTCTGCTAAATATCTAAACCTACCAAACTGGGCTAATTATCAAGTAATCAGGTCGTCAGGTTCACCTGGCTGTTAGGTGTTGGTCCACAGACCCAAACACTGGTCTTTGCCTACCTGTTAGGTAATCAAGAAGGGTCAAAAGCAAAGGCCCAGCACAGGCAGCCATTGGGCCTAAGACCAAGCCAGGGTTCCTCTAGGACCCAGGTCAAACAAGGGTAAGGTCAAACTATGGTTTGGATATAGCCCAGCTGAGTTGCAGCCCAAAACCTTCATAATCAAAGTTTTAACAACATAAAATCAGTGCTATCTATTAATTAAAGCATGTCAGAGCTGATTAAATGATGCATAACAAATCAAGTTTTCCCAAGTAACAAATATAATTCTATAATGAACATATGTCTTGCTCAAGTAGGACTACTTGGGATGCAACTCGTGAAGATTGGGCTTGGGCTGACCAATTGGATCAGCCCGAGCCCAAACCAACCTCAAGAGGGCCCAAGCTGCAATCCAAACCTACCCGAACCCAACCTGTAACACCCCGTATTTTTAGTCTAAATTTATTTATTTATCAATTTATTTACATATTTATTTAATTATTTGACATTAAATAAACCCCACGTTTTAAGTAAACTAATTTCCCATGTTCCGTTTAGGCTGAAACTTTAGGAGAACTCTGTTAGACCCAAAATAACCGTACATGTCAAATTTCGGCCCTTAGATCATAGTACAAATGTCCCGATCAGAAAATAGCCAATAAATGGCCCACCTCAACTCAGAATTGTTCCACATTTGACGTCAACGGTTATTTTCATCTCACCGACCTATTGGACGGAGCAAAAAAACTTCGATCCATCATAGTGGACCCCACCTGTCAAGCCCGAGCGTTAGGCACGTTCCGTACGTAACTTACGTAAAGAGGTTTTTTTTCTTCTCTTCCTTCTTCTTCGGCGGAAGTTGTTACACCGTCCGTCCGCTGCCATATTGGTGACCCACACCGTCCTCCAGGATGGGCCCCACAACCAGATCCATTCCGCTCATTTGTTTTGTACTCCACCAAAACCCATGCCACCAAAGTTTTGCTACTTTTCTCGATCCATACGGCCCGCTACACTCTCACCATTAAAAGCCATTGCTTTCAAAAATGATATAGATCGGGGCCGTTCCTTTGCATGAGGGCCTGGGATTGAAACCACGACTTCTTATGGACCCTACCTTCCTCTTGGACGGTCTACATGAGACATAGGTCATTAGAGGAGGACCCACTACTTTCCTTCTCCAATTAGGAAACCAATCCCATTTTACGTTGGGAAACCAATCCCATTTTACGTTGCATCTCCCAACCCCATTTTACGTTGCATCTCGGGGTTCCATATATGGCTCCCCCAGACGTCCTCTACTCTATAGAAAACCCTAAGAAAAAGAGAGAGAAAGATCGACAGTAGAGAGAAAGAGAGAGAAATCGAAAGTAAAGAGAGAGAGAGATCGTGGGAGGAGAGAGAGAGGAGAACCCACGTTCTCTTGTTGTTGCTTCTACGTTGCTATTCCTTTTCTTTCTGGATCTGCTGTTGAGAAGTGGTAAGTCACATCTATTTTCTAGATTTATCCCTACTCTCTAACCATAGATGGAGATCTAATCGTAGGCGATCATTTGTCAAGATGAGATCCTAACCATGTAATCTATGTTAAACATGTTAGGGTTGAACTTAGGAGGATTTTCACGACTCTAACAATATCTCGAATCTACCAATATTAGAGGTAAGGATTTCCTTCAAAGTATAGCCACAATAATATTGATTTATTTAACCATCTTATGCATAATATAGGGAGTTTTTGCTACGTTGTTATATGTGATCTATGATTATTGAATCTTTCCATGTGAACATGAGTTGATGTATGGAATGCTTTAATAAACTCTTGCTGAATTTTTATTTGATATGAACCATAATATGTGATATGTGTTTTGAAAGTGAAATCATGACATTATACATGCCTACATGAGATATATGTGAAGTTCATGCTTAAGAAATGATGTTTATATGCTTATGGTATGTATGATGAATAGAGTGTTATGTGATACGGGATTACTCATGCGGATGTTTAATCAGTGGAAGCTCTTTGTCCCATAAGTAATATAATTGTACGTTAAATAGGATTGAACCATGAGGATTGTGTTGAATGGAACAATTTGGCAAAGCCATATGAATGTATTGTTGGTCAGTTGCCAACGGATCTAAAAGTGAATGTTTGAGATGAATCCTTAAGAAATTGTCGATATTTGCATGCCATGTGCTTTGTCTTGACTATGATGTGTACGTCCTTTCACGGTTGGCCCCCGTTGAAGGGAAACGACTATTCTACGTTATGATGAACCGTGGGATGGGGTAAAGAGCGACCGTTGATCTTAAACATCATTAAATTGACTGTATGTTAAACTACTTAAATAAATATGAAACTAATCATGCATGCACGGGACCCGACTTGGTGGGTCAGCCCTGCGGGCGCTACGGCGCTAGCTTATGGTAGAGTGGTGGGTTGCTATCACCTCCATTGGCTGGGTTTGTTGACATGAAGTTGTGGAATTACCCGCTTCATCGTGGACTCTGGTGACTAGTGACTAGTGAGAAGAGTTGGATTAAGTCCCGTCTCATTAGTCAGGGTGCCTTAGCCAGAGCATGCATATCATGCATTGCATTAAAACAAGATTTTTCATGTGTGTTTTGAATTGGGTATGCTCTTTGTGTTTAAATATTGTTGTACTATTCTTGGTGGGCGACCCCTTACTGAGTTGATCGCGAGCAACTCACATCCTTCTGGGACGGTGTCTTTAAAACACCATTCCAGACATTGCAGGTAACGATCCAGTAGATGAGGCCGATTTACAAGGTGAGGAGTATAAAGGCTCATGGCAGCAAATGGCAGACGACGAAGCCGAAGTAGCATGAAGATGTTTTTTATTATTTCATAATTAGAGTTTTGATTTCCTTTGATTATATGTAATAAGTCTCTCAGAGGGACACTAGCTAAAACATTGATTTGGACATGATTTCTTTTCATACATTTGATTGAGAATCTAGATGTAGAAAGTTATGGAATAAGAACATTAATTTTCCGTCGTTATGATATGAATGCCACACATGTATGTGTTTATGGGTGAATGTGTGAAAACGCAACCCTAACGTATATGAGTAAACACTCAAAAATTTGGCCAATCGTGTCATCCACGAGAGTCTAAATTTTGGGGCGTTACACAACCTGATGACCTTGACAACCCAGCCTGACCCAATCTGAAGACCTTAACAGCCCAGCCCAACCCGACCCAAACTCAGGTTGGTTTAATCAGTTTCGGATGGACCCAAACCCAAGTTGCAGTCCTAAGTACTAATCCAACAACTGATTTCTAAGTTATAAACCTTCCAACAGTGAGGATTTGGGAAGTTAGACATTTCCTGCAAAGAATGAGAAGCCATGCATAGAGAGGAAATGAAACACTAAGCTTTAGCCTTAATCACTTTCATCCATGTACCATTGACATCTAAATAATTTTCAAACAGCATCATCAGCTGCAGACCTGAGGGAGGGATAGAATTGCAAGTGTTGATGATGAGCTATCCTAGATGAAAGCAAGTGCATGATATGAACCCAGTTCCCTACCACCTAACCTACGAAGTTCCCACCATACAAAGGAATAAACCAAACTGCAATCAGTGATGCAACACCAATCCATATTATTTGGGGCTTTCAAGCTGAGAAATACCAATTTTCAGAATCCAGATAGTTGAAAGAACATTATAGAGGCAGTGGTACAGTTAAATGGCTGAATGTGTCAATTGGGTCATAGCTAATCAAGCATCATCTGCGTCGCTTCCACCAATCTGAGTTTCTTGGCTTGCCCAGTAGTTGGATTCATCAGGCCCCGACACCTTAAACCTGTACAATAACAAAAACCCACCTTGGCAACTCGATGTACACTAATATTAATCTGGACAACCGGTAGTATGATAAACAACATGCTCTTACCTCTCAAGGATGAAGTTCCTTTCGTTGTACCTCTGGCTTTTATCATGCAGCCTCCTGAAGGCAAACCATCTGATTCTCAATCACTGCTGCAAAAAATACACTACACAAGAATTTGAAAGGATTCCCTTCTAATCTTACATATTTCCATCGCATGATTGATCCACAAATGACACAGATCCCCATCCTTAATATACCATCCCTTCAATATGTGTGTATCTGTGTGTGTTATGGTTAGTGGTTGTGAATGGAGCATGTTTACTTGTGGCTATGCTCCAATCCAGAGGCATCATATCTATACATGGTTTTGGTTGGTGAGGGGTTGCTAGTGTGGCCATTTGGTAGTTGACCATCATTACAGGCCCACGCCCACAAACTAGGCCGTCCCTTTGCAGGAAATGTTCTACTAAAAATCTCACAACCTCCTAAACTGGGCTATTGATCAATTAATAAGGCCCTAGGATTGCACCTGGCCTGACCTGACCTGTGCTGCTTCAGATTTTTTCCCTGGCCTGACCCATGAGCAGAGGACCTGATTCCAAGCCCAGCCCACAGTATAACAATATTAAAATAGTCTGAGATTGGTCCACTGGCACCAATAACGGTCCTAGCCAAGCTGTTAGGTCTTCAAAAAGGCTCGAAAGCGAAGGCCCAGTACAACCAGCTATTGGTTTGGATGGCATATAAACATTATGGTCGGGTCCAGGATGGTTTCAACGGTGGACATTTCCATCATGACTGTTTTCTGTCATGTGGCCCACCTGAGTTTTGGACTCCTGCCCTAATGTTAGCATGAGAAACTAAGAGGACAGTGGATTTCTCACAGGCATCACTGTGGGCACCACAGGAAAATTCCTTTCCCACATAGCTTCCACCCACAGGGAACTTCCTTTTGAAAATTGGCATAAAATGTGAAAATCAATGTTTCATAAAATTCTCTTATTTTGGTTTCCATGGGTGGAAACTTTGTCCTATTTTTTTATTTTTTATTATTATTATTATTTTTTTTTTTTGGGTTTTTGTTTTTGAAACCTGCGATTCAATCCCTCATGTTAGCCCAGGGTCAGCTTGATGTAAACAAATGGTGGGGGACCCTTGATTCTCACTGGGGCCCACCTTACTGCAGAGTAGTGTGTTTTTTATCCTGATCCCTCATCCAGGTCAGATGAATGTTCTGAACAGGCCTGGATTCATTGTACACAACATGATGGCCCCAAATGAAAATAAAGGTCAGCATCCTCTTTCGACTTGTCCTTTTGTGGCCCACCTGACTTTACATATTGGCTGTTTTTTTGGGCTCAGATGGCAACACAAGGCCACACATCTAACGGATTTAGACGTCTTGAATGCATCATAGGGGCCCCCATTCTTCTTTACCATTGTAAGTTAGGGTGTCAACGGATTTGGTGAGGCTCGGAAACGCTGAGTTTGGTGAGGCTGTGGTCCCATTTCAGCACATGGCCCAATCAAATCTTGCCCACACCAGGGTCTCACTGAACTTGGTGTTTCCCTGGCCTCACCAAATCCACTTCCGAGTGGCAACGGGATAAGTGGAGTCAATGTGACGTACTCACCACTAGTGATCCATCCATCAATTGGGTTGTCTCAGTTACAGTTACTCAGGGCACAAAAATCAGCCCAAACAGAATTTCAGGTGTGCCACATAACAGGTAGAAGTTGACAGGGACTCCCACCTTGATGCTCATTGGGCCATCATGTTGTATGTACAGAATTCAGGTAGTCCGGGCACTTTATCTGCTCTATATAAGGGTCAAAAAAAACATCAAACTGTTCTAACTTTCAGCAGGCTTCATTGAGAACAGAGGTGGGCATCCCCTCTAACTTTGCTCCCTGCGTTGTATCCCATAGAGTTTTCATTCAAACTAATTTTCCGGCCTTGGGTACAACTTGAGGATACATAGCCGATACGGGTTAGATGGCATATCACAGCACGGGCACCCCCACATCTGCCTAGTACCACCATAAGCTTACAGTGGCATTGGTGCCAATGGAGTGCTCTGTAAGACTTCTATTAGGTAGACCCCGAGTGATAAATAGTTTGGATGACCTGACAACTGGTAGTAACCAAAAATAGTTCTTATTATAATTAGATGTCTTTTTTCTTATTAAATTCATGATACAATCTCCCTTTCCCTAATACAAGATAAAACAAAGGAAATGAAACGCATCTTTCCAAATATTCAATATCAATACAAGCATACTCTTAGGCCAAGAATAAATATATCAAGAGCTTGTTTGGAGAAGTATTAAACAAACTCATTTTATTTTGAAATCTTTCTCAACATAACTACCAATAATCACTTAGTAAGAATTGAAGGAGGACGAACCTTCATCTAATATTGTTTGCAACCTAACCTGTAATCTCAATGAATACAAGTCCTTGATTTCATGCATTTTTGCAACAACATCTCTCATCTGCATTCTTTCTCTTGGAGATTCAGAAGAGCACCACACACCAATTTTAACCATTGTAATCAAGCAGTCACGCATGAGTTCAGCTTCTTCTACTGTGAGCAATCGTGGATCAACAATCTCCATTACTCGGTTGGGCAAAGCCAACTTAGCAAATTGATGAAGCGTTATATTGTCCTTAAACATCGCATCAGTTGGCTGCTTTCCAGTGATCATCTCCAATAGAAGGATTCCAAAGCTGTAAGCATCTCCTTGTGTAGATGGTCTAGCACCCATCGCATACTCTGTAATTTATAAATCACATATTGGAATGTAAGTGAAAATTTAGATACAAATATCAAAGGTTGAATTTAGAGAGAGAGAGAGAGAGAGAGAGAGAGAGAGAGAGAGAGAGAGAGAGAGAGAGAGAAATTTATAAATCGCATATTGGAATGTAAGTGAAAATTTAGATACAAATATCAAAGGTTGAATTTAGAGAGAGAGAGAGAGAGAGAGAGAGAGAGAGAGAGAGAGAGAGAGACTATTCTACTTGAACAAGTAATTGGCATTTTTGCTACTCTAAGGATCCAAATTTCTAACAATTGTTGGTGACTATGAACTTATAAGTTCTTGCAAAGATGTTCTAATTGAACAAGACTCTACTAGTCCAATGAAAGAACTCAGCTCTTCAATCATCAAGTGAACATATGAGTTATTGTTTTGATTTTTATGTAACACATATCTCAACTGAAGCCATCATCAGAAAGAATTCTTTACATCTTATTATGGTGTGATTCATGTGGGGTACGAGTACCACTTCTATATGTAGATCTTTGAAACCAATAACATTTTCATGCCACCAAGTTCGAATTCACTGGGTGTCATCCTTCAAATCTGAGGTCATTTTTTAGAACCTGGATCCAGGTAAAATCATGTGCAGGTAGCCATCAGGTCCTTGGACCTTTGTTTTGATTTAGGCTCAGGTCAGGTCTGAATCTTGTCTAGGTCAAGTACTTGACTGGACACACCCAATTCATGGATTACATTGCATACATGTACCAATTTTACACATGCATGGTGTGTAATAGGCTCTCATACGATTCTTGTAGCTTAGCAAACCTCATTCAACATGATACGTATATGCAATCCAGGCCATATAGACACTTCATCATGAAGGGTAGGTAAAAAATCACACTGTTTTGCAACACAGCTTGGCCCCCGATTTTTAGGGCCGGCATCCCTGCCACTTTGATGTGTCCCACCTGATTTTTAGACCCTAGGATCACGAGGTGACTCATCTAGTGGATAGATTGAATTTTGTACACACATCACGTGGGATTAAGTTCACAAAAGGTTCTCCTGAGGTCTTGTGAGAACTGCTTCTCAGGACAGAACTTCACATGTGCACACACATATGACAAATGCTCACACACTAGTTGTATGTCCAACTAGTTGGCATGTTAGGCCTAGCATGGAGTTTGTATGACATCTTGTGCATCGATTTAGATTGTCCTAGGAAGAAAATGGGATGTCTAAAAACGTGACAATTAGGGGATTTACCAGTGTTCCACATTCAGTGTTCAAGATTGGCCTGCACGATTATAAGAACAATCAGGCCAAGGCAAGACAGTTGCTAGAGCCCACCTAAAGAGCAGGCCTAAGTCATATGTGGGACGTATTAAAAACATAAGCCATTCAATAGTTGGGATCTACTATAAACATTTTTTGGATCTACTATAAACATTTTTTTCCTACCAATTTGTCCCGTGTGTAGAAAATCCAACCTGTGCAAAGGGTGGGATGCACCAAAGATATGACCCGAGATAAAAACCAGGATGGTCCACTCATCAAGCAACTTGAACCATCCAAAATAAGGTACAGAATCGATGGTCTGACTCACAATACGTCTGTGGCACACCTAATATTGCCATTGGTCTAGTGTTCACTCGTGATGATATTTATCGCACAGCCATCTTTTATATGGCTCATATTTTCCACGTGAGTGATACGTTGATGAGGTGTGAATGTTTATTGGTGGAAAAGAAAGCATTGCATGTAAAAGTCCACATGCAACATCCAATGTTCCAAATGTGCGCTTTGAATGAGTACATTCAGCATGCCTCTTAAAACTTCCCTAATGAGTGATCCGGCCTTACTTTTGCACATGCATGGTTGTCTTCATCTCTCAATACAATTACAAGGTGTGTGATCTCACCTTTTGTTCTGTGTGTGTGATGTGTGTGTAGAGAGAGAGAAAGTTTGAAGTCCAAGTGGTTGGACCACAAGTTATGGTTTACCCAATGGATAACTTCTAACCTATCAGGTGAATGTGACATCTAAATATGAGGATCACCTAGTGCAAAGATCAGTCCAATCTACTCATCATGCACACCTCTCGAAAGAGCTAGGATTTCTCCCCCAACCAAAATGGGAAAGGAACGGAAAGCTTCGGAAAGAGGAGGAACAAGATCCACATGCTCTGCATGCGCCGCGGCCACCGTAGCTTCCATCTGCAGAAGAGCAGATGCGCTGCTTGCAGCTATCCTGCTGCCCGGGTCTGCAAATATAATTGGAGCATGAAGACAATCCGGTGTAAGACTACCGGAACCGAAGGATGAGGTATCTCCGTCACTTGCGTCGCAGATTCAAGAGCAGAGAAGGTACCCAAGCAGCTCTAAAGAAGAACACTGATGCTGCGCCGTTTTAACGCATTAAAACAGGTGTTTTGGGCGTAATCTTGGCACTCTGTTTTTGTTTAATTTTCCTGAATTCTAGAAACTCCGTTTTGGATCTTTATTTGATGCGTTTTACTCAATTACCATAGACTACTTCCATTTTTTTGGAGAATTGACTACTGTTAATGACAATCATAATGCTTGTTTTTTTTTTAATTAATTGGATCAAGAATTCTTATTTTAAAAAAATAATAATAATAATATTGGTCACACCTACAAAACAATGTCTAGTCATTGATAAATACCAAACTAGAAGGGTCGCCCACTCAATTTGTGGATAAAGTAGTTTTTTTAATTAAAAAAAAGAAATCATGATAAGGCCAACCTATTGCTGGTTGGACTTGGACTTGTGGTCATAACTTGTGGTCCGCTGGGTGGCTGTAACTTGTGGTCCAACTGGTTGGACTTGAGACCTCGTGTGTGTAGAGAGAGAGAGGGTGACCATCCTTGTTACAAAGGTGTTGGCAGCTTAGGTGGCCCCCACCATGATGTTTATGTGAAATCCACCCCAACCATTAGGTGTGTCGCCCCATATTAGGTTCAGGGTCCAAAAATCATTCCCATCCATGAATCAGGTGTGCCACACATTTCAAAATAATGTATAGGACAATACTCACCCTCCAAATTGTTTCCCTTCAAGTAGCCCACCTGAATCACGAATGGGCATGATTTTTTGGCCCGAAGCTTAAATTTTAGTATGCCATCTAATGGTTGGATTGGATTTCATATTATCATCACAATGGGCCTTGTAAAAATCTAAGGTGGATGTCTTTCTCCACCATTGTTTCCTCTTGTGTGGCCCACCTGAATCATAGATCAATCCGATTCTTTGGTCCAGGAGGTATCTCCAGATGACACATCTAATGGTCGGAGTGGATTTCAAGTAAACATCATAGTAGACCATGTACAAATCAAGGGTGGTCATCTCTCTCCAATTGTCTCTCAACATGGCCTTCCTAAAACATGGGCCTGTCTAATTTTTTGGCCTTGGGCCTAACATATGCATTTGTTGGTTGAAGTGGATTTCACATACGCACCATAGTGGGGCTCACTCAAGGCCACCCTTTGTTGGCATGTGGGTTCTCTTGCGAATAGACTAGGACTATATATAATATATAAAAAATAACATAAAATAAAATAAAATTAAAAAGAAATAGATGAAATTGTTACCTGGAGCGATATACCCAGCAGATCCCATTATCACAACCGTCCTAGTTTGAGCAACCTCAGAAGAGAACTTGGCAAGCCCGAAATCGCCAACATGAGCCACCATATCATCATCGAGAAGAATGTTGCTCGGTTTTAGATCGCGGTGAATGATTGATGTTTCGTCTAGGTACACCAAAGCAGAAGCTACATCTATAGCTATGTTTAACCTTTGAGTAAAGTCCAAGTTCCATCCAAGCTGTTCATGGCCATCTCCGTATAACCACTCGTCTAGACTTCCATTAGGCATGTAGTCGTAAATTAGAGCTTTGAAATCATTGCCATTAAAATCAATGCTTGAGCAACAAGTTATGATCCTAGCAATATTCCGATGCCTAATACTTCTCATAGCTTCGCATTCGGCCATGAAGCCCATCATAGCTCCTTGTCGTTGGAGGTTGAAGACTTTCACTGCTACTATAGTTCCATCATGTAGCATCCCTTTATATACAGCGCCAGATCTTCCGGTGCCAGCCAAATTGGCAGAAGAGAACCCATCTGTTGCTTTAAAGAGCTCCGCGTAAGACAAGTTCATAAAAAGATCCACGGCAGAAGGCACAGCTAGAGGTTTCCTCCTCAACTCAATCTCCGCAAAAGGCACACCAAAAGGTTTCCTTCTCGACTTTTTCTCCGCAGAAGGCACAGCAAAAGGATTCCTTCTAGGACTATCCTCTTCAGAAGGCACAGCAGAAGGTTTCCTTCTCGCCTTTCTTACCCAATAAAGAGTGGTAAAGAAAGATAATAATGAAAAAAGAAACAGGACAACACCGATTATTGATCTTTTTACTTTTGAAGCACCTTTCTTCCCCCGTTTCTTGGAAGCTTGGCTAGGGCATGGAGGCAATTGTAATTCTGGAATACCCCCACAAAGCTTACTATTTCCAAGCACTGAAACTTGACTGGCATTTCCAAAGACCCCTTGTTTTGGTAATTCACCGTCGAAATTATTGATGGATAGATTTAGATACTCTAGAGCAAACTCCTCCAGATATCTTGGAATCTCCCCAGATAAATTGTTGCGTGAAAGATCCAGGATTCGAAGACCTCTTAGAGTGCTAAATGTGGGAGAAATTGATCCTTGAAAGAAGTTCCCATCCAACCAGAGATACTCTAGGCTGGGACAATTGCCTAGCCAGCTTGGAATTTCGCCTGACAATTTGTTATTAAAAACACTGAATGTTCCAAGAGCTTGCAGGTAACCGACTTCCAATGGTAGACCACCAGTAAAAGAGTTGTTTCCAACATCGAGTTCAATTAAAGAGGGAAAGCTAAAAAGTTGTTTGGGTAAACTACTGCTAAAGTTATTATTGTAGAGGTATATGAATTGCAGGTTTATGCAATTAGCAAGAGCTGAAGGTATGCTCCCCGATAGATTGTTTTCATATAAACTGAGAAAGTACAATCTGGTGATGTTGCCCAATGAAGACGGAATTTGCCCAGATAATTCATTTCCATCCAAGTAAAGTTTCTGCAACTTGTTAAGCTTCCCAACACCAATGGGAATGCTACCTCTTAAAAAGTTAATCTCCATACCCAATGCTGTTAAGCCGACAAGATTCTGAATTCCAGATGGGATGCTTCCAAATATCTTATTACTTCCAAAATCTAGCCGTGTCAGTTGGGTCGAAAGATTAGCTATGGAGTCAGGCAACGCACCGCTGAGATGATTTCCGCCCAAGTCCAGTAATTGTAAGCTACTGCAATTGGTCAAAGAATTGAGAAAACTCAAGTCACGAGCTTTCCCAATTCCAAGTTCATTGCCCCGCAAATTTAACCTGGTGAGATTTTCGAGGCTTCCAAAATTCATAGGCACGGATCCGCTAAAACTGTTGTTTTCAAGGTCAATATATATAAGGCCCGAAGCATTGGATAATGAAACAGGTATGGGTCCTGTGAATTGGTTTCCTCCGGCATAAAGCCCTTGCAGATTAGGAAGAGTGAGGCCTAAGTTTGGTGGAAGATTTCCATGCAATTTGTTGTATCCGACATTCAAAATTTTAATAGAGGAGAGATTGTATATGTGGGGCGGAATCGTACCTGTTACTTCATTGACAAATATGCTAAAAACCTCTAAGCTTACCAACCGGCTGAGCTCACCCGGGATGCTGCCCATCAGATTATTTCTCATGAGATAAAGGTAAGTGAGAGACGAAAGGTTTCCAAGTGAAGGTGGGATGCTTCCTGTAAGATTGTTGTCACCAACCCTCAAATTGGTGAGCTTGGACAGGGAGCCAAGCTCAGTCGGAATCCTCCCTCTGAGCTGATTCCCATAAAGATCAAGGACTTTCAGTTTCAAACAGTGGGTCAGATTTGCTGGAATTTCTCCGGTTAATGTGTTATTTGCCAGACTGAGATGCTGCAAGCGGAACAAATGGCCAAGCTCTTCAGGAACCGCGCCGTTGAAGCTGTTGTCTGCAAGATCGATTGTCCTGAGGAAGGTGAGGTTCCCTACGAAGGGAGAAATGGGGCCCACCAAGTTCTGGTCAGTGAGATTCAAGGCGGTGACCCTTTGAGGATGCCGGCGACCGCACCTAACTCCTTGCCACCGGCAGAAGTGGAGAGAATCGTTCCAGGAGCTCAAGGAATGGAGAGGATCTTCAGTTATCAGTTGTTTAATGTGGAACAAAGAGAGGCGATCCGTTTCGTTGGAGAATTTAGCGGCAGATCCGAAGAAGCATGGAACGTCCATGGAAGAGAGATGGATGGCACTGAGGAGAAATAACCAGATTGCGCTTATTAGGTTCACAGGCAGGAGCTCCATTTTTGAGTTTGTGAATGCAGGAAAGCCATAGTGAGCAGAAGGGCAGTTGATGACTTGACCGGCCTAGCAATGGCAATAAATGATGGGCGCAGATTTCCTGCATTCACAAACTTAATAATGGAGCTCCATTATGGAAGTGAGCAGGATGGCTTTTATTGTGGTCTCAGTTTTCCTTTGCTTTTGTTGTTTTTGTTCTTTTATTTTTTCGAAAGCGGATTGCGTACTGAGCGTGCGGAGTAAACTCTGTGGGGCCCACAGTGATTTAAGTATTTTATCCACTCCGTCCATCCATTTTAAAAGAAAATTTTAAGTCTGGTGCCAAAAACTGAAGCATATCAAAATTTAAAGTGAACCACATCACAAGAAAAGTTTGAACTGAATATCTACCATTGAAAAATTTTCGGAGGACACAGAAATTTTAGATCAAGCTGATATTTGTATTTTCCCTTCATCCATGTCCATGTGATCTTATGAACAGGTTAGATGACAAATAAACATTACTGTGGGGCCCAGGAAGGTTTCAACGGTGGACATCATTATTCCCACTGTTTCCTGTGGCATGGTCCACTTGAGACTTTGATATGCTTAAATTTTGGGCTCAACCCCTCAAATGAGCTGGAAAAACATGTGGACGGAATAGATAAAGCACATACATTTTAGGTGGGCCCAACTGAATTTACTCCGCACGATAAGAGCCGTGCGGAGTTACTCCGCACGCAATCCAATTCCTATTTTTTCTGGTACCCTTTCTCTTCTTTCGACTGAAACCGGTCTTTGACCGTGCATACCGTAGAGTAGATGCAGTCTTTAAGAAAGATAAGCTGAACGGATGATTGTTAGTGGAGAAAATTTTTGCTACACCCAAGCATTAGCAATGCTAGCTATAATGACCCCACCATCATGTATGTGTTGTATCCACCCCGTCCATCCATTTGGCCATATCATTTCAGGGAATGAAACAAAAAATGAGGCAGATCTGAAGCTCATGTGGACACAGCACAGAAAATAGTGGGATTGAACGCCAACCATTAAAAACTTCTTAGGGGCACTCGACGCAAGTTTTGGATCAGATGTCAATTGCCCTAAGATGATCTCCCCACTTGAGATAGGGGTGCGGCCCACACAAGTTTTGGATCTAGTTAAGCCTTGACGCAAGGGAAGCACCTGATGTACGGATCAGATGTCAATTGCAAAACCAGGTGGCGCCCAGAGAGATGGGGTTTTTGGGCGCTGCATACAAAGTACACCGCTCCGATTTTGTCGGTATTTTTGTAAATCAATCCGAAGAGACTGATTAAAACACACACAGCCTGATTAAAACACCTTTGAAAGATGATGCAGGGAGCCTGACAAACATAAAGCTGCCACGATGCAGATTTCGTCCTATTCTGCCAGCATGGACTCATTATGGCAGGTGATGAGTTCTGCTTTCAATCTTGGACATCAAGGTTCCTGAGTGTTCAAGAACACCGATCATACTTTTGGAAGCGAAAATCACCTTTGACATATAGGAACCGACCATTGTTGGTAGGATATCTGGTGGATGGCTGAATGCTCAGTGGATGATCGGGTGCCCGATGAAGTCTGAGCAAGCGTCGGTGGCGCAGTTTTTACGTGATCTTACGTGGTTTCTTGCGTAAAATGTTTCTAATTCGGACTTCTTCTTATTTAAGAAAGTGTAATATGTGAATTAGGTATCTTAGGTGTGCAAAGGTTGAGAGAGAGAGTTCTAGGGTGAGAGAAAGAACTTTAGAGAAAGGGTTACGTTGGTTTTCCTCTTGAAGAGCTTGGGTTTTCTCTTGTGGGCTTGAATTTTATGTAAGTTTCCTTAAAGCTCTTGTAACTTCTGATTCATAGTAGATTGGTGTCGCTTTGTGTTGTGGTTTTTTACCCATGAGGGGCTTTTCCACGTAAAATTCAGATTGCTTCTTAGGTCTGTTGATTTGTTTAGTAAATTGCATTGTGTTTGTTCCTCATTTGATTACTCCTTGCCCGCTTCTGTTGTGGGGCCGATCGCTTATATCCTAACAAACTGATATTAAAGAGAACATTGGGAAGTAGAAAGGAATATGAGACGAGGCTTTAATGACGTCTTCAAGTATGAGATTCGATATAGAGAAGTATTCAGGGAAAAACAATTTTGAATTGTGGAATGTGAAGATAAAATATCTTTTAGTTCAACAAGGGTTGCAAGATACGCTCCTTGAAAAGCGACCGAATGCTATGAAAGAAGAAGAGTGAAAGAAGATCGATGAAAAAGTCAATGTTTCAATCCAATTGTGTTTGGCAAATGAAGTCTTGTACAATGTCATGAAAGAGAAAACTACGGTTGAGACATGGGCGAAGCTGGAGAATATCTACGCGAATAAATCTCTGAAAAATCACATATATTTGAATCTTCTATTATATAATTTAAGGATGGCGGAGGGGGCCAATGTTGAAAACCACATTAGCAATTTCAACAGGCTTATTTGCAAGTTGATGGATATCGATGAACCAATGAAAGACGAGGATCAAGCATTTATCCTGTTGATTAATTCTCTTCCAGAATCATATGAGTCGCTTAAGGACTCGTTATGTGCGAGTAGGGAGACCATTGACATGGAAACTGTTATCTCAGGCCTTCAGGCGAAGGCAATGAGAAAGAAAAGTGGCGACATGGGTCCCTCTATGGACGAACACTGATTATGAGGGGGAGGAATTCTGAGCGGGGTGGAGGACATTCGTCATCGAGATCTAAATCAAAAGGCAAGTGAAAGAGCAAAGTGAGATGCTGAAATTGTGGGGAAGAAGAGCACTTAAAGAGGGATTGTTCGAATCCCGGAAAAGGCAGGAGAAATCTGAAGATTCTTCTAAAGTGGCCAATACCGTAGATGATGGTGGTGATGTTTGTGATGCATTGACTATATCCGGCATAGGGTCTCTCAATGGAGAGTGACTCTTGGATTCAAGTGTATCATGTCACGTATGTCCTGACCGGAATTCATTCATGACATACAGAGTGTATGATAATGGATCGGTCGTTGTTGGTGATAGCTACGCTCACAAGGTGGTGGGTATTAGTTCGGTGCGCATTAGGATGTTCGATGGGGTCGAACGAATCCTTGAAAATGTGAAGCATGTCCATGAGATGAAAAAGAAGGTGATATCTCTTGGTGCACTCAAGGCGAAATGGTGGAGGGTCATCGACTGTGATCGATATTGTAAAGTGGCAAAGGGAGCACGCGTGATAATAAAGGCATGGAGGTATGACAATCTTTACAAGGTGATCGAGAGCATTATTCACGGTGGAGCAGCGGGATCGGCAGCGAGATCCATGGTTGCTCGTGTGTGGCATGTGTGCAAGGGCCACATGAACGAGCAGGTGGTGAAGGTGTAATGATGAGTCGACGGGGCACGAAAAACGATGGAACTATGAAGGAGACGAAGTAGAGATGAAGAATAAGGTTTTGAAGCTATAGAGTGATTGAAGATTGACGTCGCGGTGGAGATTGTTGGGGTTTTGCCTTCAATCTTGGACACTAGGGGGTGTTCGGCGCCCGATGGGTTCGGACCAGGCATGACTTCTAGAAGCTGAAATCATTGTTCTGTTTTTTGGCCTGTAGGGAGCTCGACCACTATTGGTAGGGCGCCCGGTGGATGGGCGAGCACCCGATGAAGTCTGGGCGGGCGCCCAAAATTGGCTAGATTTGCTGTTAGAACTCTCTGGACAGATTTTGAATCTGTCGGGCGCCCGACGGGTTTGGGTCGAGCATCCGACCATGCGCAGAATGCAAAGTCGGTGGCGCAGTTTTTGCGCGATCTTACGCGGTTTCTTGCGTAAGATGTTTCTAATTCGGGCTTCTTCCTATTTAAGGAAGTGTAATATGTGAATTAGGTATCATAGGTGTGCAAGGGTTGAGAGAGAGAGAGAGAGAGAGAGAGAGAGAGAGAGAGAGAGAGAGAGAGAGAGTTCTAAGGTAAGAGAAAGAACTTTAGAGGAAGGGCTACGTTGATTTTCCTCTTGGAGAGTTTGGGTTTTCTCTCGTGGGCTTGAATTCGGTATAAGTTTTCTCCGTGCTCTTGTAACTTCTGATTCATGGTGGATTGGTGTCGCTTTGTGCCGTAGTTTTTTACTTGTGAGGGGTTTTTCCACGTAAAATTAGAATTGCTTCTTAGGTGTGTTAATTTGTTTGGTTGATTGCATTGTGTTTGTTCCTCGTTTGATTGCTTCTCGCTTGCTTCCGCTGCGGGGCCGATCGCTTATATCCCAACACAAGGTGCTCTGTGGGTCCTTCATGATGTAGTCCGGCGTATCCACGGTTCAAATGGACCACACCACAAGAAGCAGTGGTGATAATAATGCTATTGTTGAAACCTTCCTGACCCATGGTGAAGTTTATTTTCCATCTAGCCTATTCATAAGGTTGCATGGACCCAGAAAACACAAATATCAGCTCGATAAAATCATGTGCCTCAAGAAGTTTTCAACGGTGGGCATTTGATCCCTAGTGTTTCCTGTAGTGTGGCCCACCTGAGCATTGGATCTTGCATCTTTTTGGGCCCATGCCTTAAAATGATGCGTTACACAGATTGGGTACTACCCACGCTAGGAACGGGATAGAGACGGACACTCCTGTCAGGAGCTTTGTGGGCACCGTGATCTATGTTATTTATCCAAGCCGTCCATCTATTTTGAATGATCATTATAGGGCATGAGCACAAAAAAGAGGCACATCGAAGGCTTAAGTGAACCACACCAAAGGAAAAAGTGGTGACAATGACCCCATCAAGCTTCACATAAATCTGGACAAAGTGAAAATACCAGCTTGATTCAGAACTTCTGCGGTCTCAAAAGGTTTTCAGCAACAGGTATTCAATCCCCACAGTTTGCTGTGGTGTGGTCAACTTGAGCCTTCGATCTACCTCCATTTTAGGTTCATGTTCTAAAATGATTGCTCAAAATAGATGGACGGCTTGGATAAAACACATATATCACAATGGACCTCACAGGCCCCATACCAGGAGTGTCCATCTCAAGCTAGGTCCTGGTAGGGGTAGTACTCCATCCACGCCCCTGTTAAAATGGATGGACGGGATGGATAAAACACATACATCAGGGTGGGCCCCACAGAGCCACTGCCAGGACCAAGTATGTCCTGGCAAGAGTAGGACGCAATCCGCGTCTGAGTCCACACTGTTTGTCTTCGGAAGCAACCGTGGATGCGTGAAGCTGTATGCGAGTCAAGCTTGGCCTAGCTCGGCTCCACCCCAGCTTGAACTCAGCTCGATCAGTTACGCTTGAGGATCGAGCCGAGTTCGAGCTGGAGCTATCGAGTTGAGTTCCAGTTTCGTGCATAGGGCGATCAGACAAGCAGGAGATCGGACCGTGTTGGATGGACGGCCAGAGGAGGGCTAGCTCGGGTCGGGCAGATTTCTAGAGCTCCGCTGATCGGTTTCATTGGATAAGTGAGCTGCAGATCCGAAGAAGCATGGAATGCCCATGAAAGAGAAGAGTAGAAATGACCAAAACGTCCTTATTTGGCTGATGTGTGGGAGCCCCATTCTATGGAGTGTGTGAATGCTAAAATGGAAAGAGAGAGAGTGAGGAGAGCGGAATCACGTTTATGAAATAAGATCGAATAAAAGCCAATTAAAGCTTTCATGAAAGTCAAGACTATGCAAATAAGATATTCTTTCAAACCTACCGAGAAATAACACGTTGATTACTTGGGACGCCTATTGCGTCTAAAACTGTTGTTTGATAAGGTCACAAGCACCAGAAAAATTTTGCTACACCCACAAGTTAGCTATGCTACCTACACCGGGTGTAGCGATGGCCCCTGTCCATCCATTTGACGACATCATTTTAGGCCATGACACAAAAAATGAGCAGATCTGAACCTCAAGTGGCCCCTAATAAGTTTTTAATGGTTGGCGTTCAATCCCCACTATTTTCTTTGCTGGATCCACATGAGCTTTTGATCTGCCTCGTTTTTTGTGTCATGCCCTAAAATGATATCAGAAAATGGATGGACAGCGTGGATACAACACACACATCATGGTGGGTCATTGCTACACCCGGTGTAGCTAGCATAGCTAACTCATGGTGTAGAAAAAATGTTTCTCAGCAAACGCCTAGTAAGAGACCACAAAAATATTATCTTGATCCAAAGCTTTTCTGGCCCACAAGAAGTTTTTAATGGTCAATCACCACTATTTCCTGTACTATGGTCCGACTGGGATTTCAAACTGCTTCATTTCTTGGATCATGCTCAAAACCAAGTTTTCAATACGGATGGACGGCGTAGATGTAGTCTTATACATCAAAGTGAGCCCCACAGTCGGTGGATCCATGGTCTCACCTAATCCTCTCCCCTACCGCGATCCACCTTCCAGCGTGTGTCGCCGCCCTGTTCGAGCTCACATGCTGATTATTCTAATGATGCAGACCTTTCATAGTGTAGAATTATTTCTATACAGCCGCCTTAAGAAAGGTAAGCTAAACAGATGATTGTGACCATCACTATCTGGAGATGAGATGAGATTAGAACAATGAAAATAAAATTTTCTCCCAGGTGTGGCCCACACGAGTTTTAGATCTGGCTAAATCTTATCCCTTAAATCTAAATGGAAGGGAAGCACCTGATATACGGATCAGATGTCAATTGCACAACCAGGTGGCCCCAAAGAGCTCGAGATGTTTTCAGCCCTGCATACACACACAGAGGAAGCACTGATGATAATGACACCACCATTGAAAGGGCCCACCGTGATGTTTATTAGCCACCCAACCTGCTCATAACGTTTCATGTACCTGAAGAAGGAAAAACAAAAGTTATCAACTTCATCCAAAACTTCCGCGGCCCCAAGAATTTTTCAACGGTGGTCATTCAATCCCCATTATTTCCTGTGGTGTGGCCCACTTGCCTCCTTTGTGGGGTCTTGCCTCAAATGACCTGTAAAAATGGGTGGACGACCTAGATAAAAAGCATACATCACAGTGGACCCCACAGAGCCCTCACTAGGACTCAGTCCGTCGTCGTAGGGGGTCAGGCGAAATCTGCGTCCGAGCCTACACTGCTTATCTTCGTACGCAACCCTGGATGCGTGATATGCGAAAAGAAAGGGCACACCGGTTGGACCACCCTACTCCATGGCTCGTTGAATCTTGACCGTTCATCAGACGTGGAAGGTAATGTGTGCAGAAGTCATCCGTTCTTTTCCATATCATCCCATGTGAAAACTGAAAACGAAGGGTAGGGAATTCGTCCTATGCTAAAAGAAGTGTGCTAAGAAAAGTATATCCTATCCCTTGCACCATACTGAAATCCTCCAGGCCCGGCCCATTTAATAATTAACCATCATTTCAGGGCCAAGCCACAAAATTAAGTCCAGGCCAGGCCAGGCCGGCCCTTAGCAGGAAATCTTCTTCTGCTAAATATCTAAACCTACCAAACTGGGCTAATTATCAAGTAATCAGGCCCTGGGGTTGCACCTGGCTGTTAGGTGTTGGTCCACAGACCCAAACACTGGTCTTTGCCTACCTGTTAGGTCTTCAAGAAGGGTCAAAAGCAAAGGCCCAGCACAGCCAGCCATTGGGCCTAATACCAAGCCAGGTTCCTCTAGGACCCAGGTCAAACAAGGGTGAGCTCAAACTATGCTTTGGATATAGCCCAGCTGAGTGGCAGCCCAAAACCTTCATAATCAAAGTTTTAACAACATAAAATCAGTACTATCTATTAATTAAAGCATGTCAGAGCTGATTAAATGATGCATAACAAATCAAGTTTTCCCAAGTAACAAATATAATTCTATAATGAACATATGTCTTGCTCAAGTAGGACTACTTGGGATGCAACTCGGGAAGATTGGGCTTGGGCTGACCAGTTGGATCAATATGTGTGTTGCTGTGTATGTTATGGTTAGTGATTGTGAATGGCGCATGTTTACTTGTGGCTATGCTCCAATCCATAGGCATCATATCTGTACATGGTTTTGGTTGGTGAGGGGTTGCTAGTGTACGTGGCCATTTGGTAGTTGACCATCATTACAGGCCCAAGCCCACAAACTTAACTAGGCCATCCCTTTGCAGGAAATGTTCTACTAAAAATCTCACAACCTCCTAAACTGGGCTATTGATCAATTAATAAGTCCCTAGGATTGCACCTGGCCTGACCTGACCTGTGCTGGTTCTGATTTTTTCCCTGGCCTGACCCATGAGCAGAGGACCTGATTCCAAGCCCAGCCCACAATATAACAATATTAAAATAGCCTGAGATTGGTCCACTGGCACCAATAAAGGTCTAAGCCAAGCTGTTAGGTCTTCAAAAAGGCTCGAAAGCGAAGGCCTAGTACAACCAGCTATTGGTTTGGATGGCAGATAAACATTATGGTCTGGTCCAGGATGCTTTCAACGGTGGACATTTCCATCATGACAGTTTTCTGTCATGTGGCCCACCTGAGTTTTGGACTCCTGCCCTAATGTTAGCATGAGAAACTAAGAGGACAATGGATTTCTCACAGGCATCACTGTTTACCACATAGCTTCCACCCACAGGAAACTTCCTTTTGAAAATTGGCATCCAATGTGAAAATCAATGTTTCATAAAATTCTCTTATTTTGGTATGAAACCTGCGATTCAATCCCTCATGTTAGCCCAGGGTCAGCTTGATGAAAACAAATGGTGGGGGACCCTTGATTCTCACTGGGGCCCACCTTACTGCAGAGTAGTGTGTTTTTTTATCCTCATCCCTCATCCAGGTCAGATGAATGTTCTGGACAGGCCTGGATTCATTATACACAACATGATGGCCCCAAATGAAAATAAAGGTCAGCATCCTCTTTCGACTTGTCCTTTTGTAGCCCACCGGAGTTTCCATTTTGGCTGTTTTTTGTGCTCAGGTAGCAACACAAGGCCACACATCTAACAGATTTAGACGTCTTGAATGCATCATAGGGGCCCCCATTCTTCTTTACCATTGTAAGCTAGGAAACGCTGAGTTTGGTGAGGCTGTGGTCCCATTTCAGCACATGGCCCAATCAAATCTTGCCCACGCCAGGGTCTCACTGAACTTGGTGTTTCCCTGGCCTCACCAAATCCACTTCCGAGTGCCAACGGGATAAGTGGAGTCAATGTGACGTACTCACCACTAGTGATCCATCCATCAATTGGGTTGTCTCAGTTACAGTTACTCAGGGCACAAAAATCAGCCCAAACAGAATTTCAGGTGTGCCACATAACAGGTAGAAGTTGACAGGGACTCCCACCTTGATGCTCATTGGGCCATCATGTCGCATGTACAGAATTCAGGTTGTACGGGCACTTTTTCTGCTCTATATAAGAGTCAAGAAAAACATCAAACTGTTCTAACTTTCAGCAGGCTCCATTGAGAACAGGGGTGGGCATCCCCTCTAACTTTGCTCCCTGTGTTGTATCCCATAGAGTTTTCATTCAAACTAATTTTCTGGCCTTGGGTATAACTTGAGGATACATAGCCGATACAGGTTAGATGGCATATCACAGCACGGGCACCCCCACATCTGCCTAGTACCACCATAAGCTTACAGTGGCATTGGTGCCAATGGAGTGCTCTGTAAGACTTCTATTAGGTAGACCCCAAGTGATAAATAGTTTGGATGACCTGACAACTGGTAGTAACCAAAAATGATTCTTATTATAATTAGATGTCTTTTTTCTTATTAAATTCATGATACAATCTCCCTTTCCCTAATACAAGATAAAACAAAGGAAATGAAATGCATCTTCCCAAATATTCAATATCAATACAAGCATACTCTTAGGCCAAGAATAAATATATCAAGAGCTTGTTTGGAGAAGTATTAAGCAAACTCATTTTATTTTGAAGTCTTTCTCAACATAAATACCAATAATCACTTAGTAAGAATTGAAGGAGGACGAACCTTCATCTAATATTGTTTGCAACCTAACCGGTAATCTCAATGAATACAAGTCCTTGATTTCATGCATTTTTGCAACAACATCTCTCATCTGCATTCTTTCTCTTGGAGATTCAGAAGAGCACCAAACGCCAATTTTAACCATTGTAATCAAGCAGTCACGCATGAGCTCAGCTTCTTCTACTGTGAGCAATCGTGGATCAACAATCTCCATTACTCGGTTGGGCAAAGCCACCTTAGCAAAATGATGAAGCGTTATATTGTCCTTAAACATCACATCAGTTGGCTGCTTTCCAGTGATCATCTCCAATAGAAGGATTCCAAAGCTGTAAGCGTCTCCTTGTGTAGATGGTTTAGCACCCATCGCATACTCTGTAATTTATAAATCGCATATTGGAATGTAAGTGAAATTTTTGGATACAAATATCAAAGGTTGAATTTAGAGAGAGAGAGAGGTTGAATTTAGAGAGAGAGAGGGGGCGGGGGGGGGGGGGGGGGGGGGGGGGGGGGGGGGGGGAGAGAGAGAGACTATTCTACTTGGTAATTGGCATTTTTGCTATTCTAAGGATCCAAATTTCTAACAACAGTTGGTGACTATGAACTTATAAATTCTTGCAGAGATGTTCTAATTGAACAAGACTCTAGTAGTCCAATGAAAGAACTGAGCTCTTCAATTATCAAGTGAATATATGAGTAATTGTTATGATTTTTATGTAACACATATCTCAACTGCAGCCATCGTCAAAAAGAATTCTTTACACCTTATTATGGTGTGATTCATGTGGGGTACGAGTACCACTTCTATATGTAGATCTTTGAAGCCAATAACATTTTGATGCCACCGAGTTCGAATTCACTGGGTGTCATCCTTCAAATCTGAGGTCATTTTTTAGAACCTGGATCCAGGTAAAATCATGTGCAGGTAGCCATCAGGTCCTTGGACCTTAGTTTTGATTTAGGCTCAGGTCAGGTCTGAATCTTGTCTAGGTCAAGTACTTGACTGGACGCACCCAATTCATGGATTAGATCGCACACATGTGCCAATTTTACACATGCATGGTGTGTAATAGGCTCTCATACGATTCTTGTAGCTTAGCAAACCTCATTCAACATGATATGTATATGCAATCCAGGCCATATAGACACTTCATCATGAAGGGTAGGTAAAAAATCACACTGTTTTGCAACACAGCTCGGCCCCTGATTTTTAGGGCCGGCATCCCTGCCACTTTGATGTGTCCCGACTGATTTTTAGGCCCTAGGATCACGAGGTGACTCATCTAGTGGATAGATTGAATTTTGTACACACATCACGTGGGATTAAGTTCACAAAGGGTTCTCCTGAGGTCTTGTGAGAACTGCTTCTCAGGAGAGAACTTCACATGTGCACACACTTATGACAAATGCTCACACACAACTAGTTGTATGTCCAACTAGTT
This sequence comes from Liriodendron chinense, assembly GCA_003013855.2. NCBI lineage: Eukaryota > Viridiplantae > Streptophyta > Magnoliopsida > Magnoliales > Magnoliaceae > Liriodendron > Liriodendron chinense. The sequence goes on along the minus strand of PVNU02002566.1, from coordinate 780,065 downwards.
GGCATGTTAGGCCTAGCGTGGAGTTTGTATGACATCTTGTGCATCGATTTAGATTGTCCTAGGAAGAAAATGGGATGTCTAAAAACGTGACAAACATAAGCCATTCAATAGTTAGGATCTACTATAAAAATACCAGACCACTATAGTAAGAAGTTCCATTAATCAGCTACACAAATGAGAAATTTTGAAAGCTTAGAAAAAATATAACTAGTGTTTCATGTTCAATGTACATGTAGCTGATCAACATACACAGGTCTACCTATTCATCCCGGAAGCATAGTGTTATCCCAGTGCATGTTTGAAATGGTTCCAGTTTGTGGATATGATTTTATGAGTGTGTGTCACGATTGCACGTGTGTCATTGTGATACATGCGCCACCAAGAGAATTCATCCATCAGACAACACAGGCATGCATCTCCAAATTGAGAAATTTGATGTTGCATGGGAACTTTTACATACAACATTTTTTTCCTACCAATTTGTCCCTTGTGTAGAAAATCCAACTTGTGCAAAGGGTGGGATGCACCATAGAGATGACCCGAGATAAAAATCAGGATGGTCCACTCATCAAGCAACTTGAACCATCCAAAATAAGGTACAGAGTCGATGGTCTGACTCAACAATACGTCTATGGCACACCTAATATTGCCATTGGTCTAGTGTTCACTCGTGATGATATTTATCGCACAGCCATCTTTTATATGGCTCATATTTTCCACTTGAGTGATACATTGATGAGGCGTGAATGTTTATTGGTGGAAAAGAAAGCACTGCATGTGAAAGTCCACATGCAACATCCAATGTTCCAAATGTGCGCTTTGAATGAGTACATTCAGCATGCCTCTTAAAACTTCCCTAATGAGTGGACCAGCCTTACTTTTGCACATGCATGGTTGTCTTCATCTCTCAATACAATTACAAGGTGTGTGATCTCACCTTTTGCTGTGTGTGATGTGTGTGTAGAGAGAGAGAAGGTTTGAAGTCCAAGTGGTTGGACCACAAGTTATGGTTTACCCAATGGATAACTTCCAACCTATTAAGTGAATGTGACATCTAAATATTCCAATATGCTGGCCCACTATGAGGATCACCTAGTGCAAAGATCAGTCCAATCTACTCATCATGCACACCTCTCGAAAGAGCTAGGATTTCTCCCCCTACCAAAATGGGAAAGGAACAGGAAGCTTCAGAAAGAGGAGGAACAATACCCACACGCTCTGCGTGCACTGCGGCCGCCGTAGCTTCCATCTGCAGAAGAGTAGATGCGCTGCTTGCAGCTATCCTGCTGCCCAGATCTACAAATATAATTGGAGCGTGAAGACTATCCGGTGTAAGACTACCGGAACCAAAGGATGACGTATCTCCGTCACTTGCATCGCAGATTCAAGAGCAATTTCAGAGAAGGTACCCAAGCAACTCCAAGGAAGAACACTGATGCTGCTTCGTTTTAATGCATTAAAACAGGTGTTTTGGGTGTAATCTTGTGATGTAAAGGAGGTTATTGAGGATTACATGAAGAAATTGGACCATTAAAAAGAGGCCAAGTGGAGCGATAAATTGACGACTAAAATTCAGAAAATCCAACCCATCCGGGCGCCCGACCGCACATCACTGGGCGCCCGACCATGAGCCCGATTATTCTAGGGAGTAACTGGACCAATTCTCGAATTTCGGGTGCCCGACCATCAGGTCATCGAGCGCCTGAAATTGAGTAAGTTTCTATCCAAACTCTCTGGACAGTTTTAAGTTCCATCAGGCGCCCAACCAGTCCTGACCGGGCGCCCGACCGTGCATGAATCTGTTGCACATTTTTGCAGAAAATTTTCAAATTAAGTTATTTTCTTTCTTAGTTCGTTTAGGATTCTTAATTTACACACCTAGGGTTGCTATTACGTGATTTTAGTCTTTAAATACTCTTTTAATTCATTGTAGAAGGACAATTCATCTTTTATTAAAATTTTCTCTTTGAGTTTTATCTATTTTGCTTGTGGATTTGAGCAATCCTTCGAGAGATCGAAGAAGATTGGTTGAGGATTCCCGATAGCTCCGTGGATTCGGAGTAGTTATCCAAGTGGAGAGACGGTGATCGATCCCTCACCCGTCCACGCTACGCCAAGTTGGTATCAGAGCGAGGAACAACCTCGGGAAGATGGCTTCTAGCGATGGCCGCGACAACCGCCCCTCTGACGTAGATCAAGGGTTCTAGTTACTAGCAGAGAAGATCGAAAATCTCCAAGAGGCGAATAGAACGCAAATGGAGAGGATGATCGCTTCTCCAGATTGAATTTTACTGACTCTACTCGAGCCTTAAGCCCAAGGCGATGCGCCTCAACTAGAAATTGTAGTACGGAACAATCCTGTAGTCCGTCAAGCACCACCGTTAGCGCTTCTTAGGGCCAAGCATAATGACGAAGAACACAGCGATGAAGACATTGAGGATATCATCATTCAACAAGCTGCACAAGGGGATGTACGTGCAGATCACAATGCCAGAGGCTTCTAAGGTAAAGGTGATCTTCCCTCTTTCAATGGTTCGTTAAGTATTAAGGCATTCATTGATTGGCTCGCGGAAGTCGAAAGATTTTTCAATTACGTATGTGTCCCGGATGATAAACAAGTAAAGCTTGTGGCATATAAGCTAAAATCAGGTGCATCCGCATGGTGGGAACAATTGCAAACCTCCCGTATCCGACAAAACAAGTTGCCCATCTGAACATGGCCCAAGATGAAACGGTTATTAAAAGCCAGGTTTTTACCTAGCGACTATGACTAGATATTGTTCTAGCAATCTCAGAATTGCAAACAATGGTCTAGGACCGTCGTAGATTATCAAACCGAGTTCGATCAGTTGACAGTTTGAAACAAATTGTCTAAGACAGAATCTTAGAGGACCGCTAGGTTCATTGGTGGCCTACGACCTGCAATCCAGGATCGAATCCATCTTCTTCCGATCTGGACCGTTGGAGACGCGTCCCGAATGGCTACCCGGGCTGAAACACAACTCGCCCGAATTCCTGCGCGAACTTATCCGTCAACCCGCGTACCTACGACGGGTCCCATGCAGGAGGCGATCGTGTCTAAGGGAAGAGAACCAGTTGGTGGGCGTCCACAACCGCCTCCGACCGCGAACCACGACGCGGGAATTGGTCCACCTAGGCCACAAAGGGCCGCCCCTACAACAGTGGGCCTGAACTGAACCTTAAACCCATATGCTCGACCTAGGCTTGGCAATTACTTCTGTTGTAGCCAATCGGGTCACCTATCCAATGTTTGCCCTCAGCGCCCCACCGCCAACTTATCCACTAATGAGGGTGACGAATTCGATCAAATCGCCAAAGAAGAATACGTGGAAGGAGAGCCCCTCGGTGCAGAATTCGATCAAATCGCCGAAGAAAAGGAAGACAGCACAGAATGGTTATCCGAGGACCGAGGTGAGTCCTTCGTTGTGAGGCGACTATGTTATACTCCAAGGCAAGAGGTACATCTCCAGTGCCACAACATCTTTCGCACTCGTTGCACCGTGAATGGGAAAGTGTGTGACGTCATCATCAACAATGGAAGTAGCGAGAACATAGTGTCCAAAGTTATGGTGGACAAGCTCCGTCTTCCAACTACAAAGCATCCAGCCCCGTATTCCATTGGATGGATCAAGAAGGTTGGAGACACTAAGGTAAATGAACAATGTCTCATTTCTTTTTCAATTGCTAGGAGCTACAAGGATGAAATCTTATGCGATGTCGTAGACATGGAAGCATGCCATATGCTTCTCGGTCATTCGTGGCAATCAGACTGAGATTTGACCCATCATGGGTGTGATAACACTTAGACGTTCATTAAGGATGGAAGGAAGAGGGTTCTGGCTCCTAGGGCGCCGGAGGGCCAACCCGAAGCTTCTAAAGTGGAGGGAAGGTCCCTCTTCGCCCTGCTAGAATTTGTGAATGAATCCAAAGATATCAGTGAAATCTTTGTCGTAGTGGTTAAAGGAAAAGTTCAAGAAGAATCAAACATTCCACAAGCCCTACAACCATTGTTGAATGAGTTACGAGAGATTTGGCCCAAATAACTTTCTCACGGGCTACCTCCGATGCGAGATATTCAGCACCACCTTGACTTTATCCCGGGTGCTAGTTTACCCAATCGGCCACATTACCGAATGAGCCAAAAGGAATGCGAGATCCTTCAAGGTCAGGTGGAGGAATTATTAAACAAGGGTCTACTCAGGGAGAGTATGAGTCTTTGTGTAGTCTCAGCCCTATTAACGCCAAAGAAGGATGGAAGTTGGCGTATGTGTGTTGATAACAGGGCTATTAACAAAATCACCATAAAGTATAAATTCCCTATTCCCCTACTCGATGACATGCTGGATATGCTTGAGGGGCCTAGAGTGTTTTCAAAGCTGGATTTATGTAGCGGGTATCATCAAATCCGTATCCGCCCCGATGAGGAATGGAAAACAGTTTTTAAAACCAAAGATGGGTTGTACGAATGGTTGGTAATGTCATTTGGGCTATCGAATACCCCGAGTACTTTCATGCGCCTCATGAATCAAGTTCTAAAATCATTCATAGGCAAGTTCGTCGTGGTGTACTTCGATGACATATTGATATATAGTCAGGGAGAAGCGGAGCATGTTGATCACCTCAGGCAAGTTCTTCAAGTGCTACTAGAAAACAAGTTATATCTGAATTTGAAGAAATGTAGCTTTATGATGGACCATCTGTTGTTCTTGGGATTCGTGATATCATCCACCGACATTCGGGTCGATGAAGACAAAGTGAGGGCCATCCGTGAATGGCCTACCCCCACCAACATCCATGAAGTTCGCAGTTTTCATGGGTTGGCCACGTTTTAACGCCGCTTTATCAGAAATTCCAGTACGATCATAGCACCAATCACAGACTGCATGAAGAAATGGTCGTTTTAGTGGACAGAAGAAGCTGATCGTAGCTTCGCGGAAATCAAACACAAATTATCATCCACGTCGATTCTTATTTTGCCTAGCTTCGACAAGGTCTTTGAAGTGGACTGCGATGCATCTTATGTCGGTATTGGCGCAGTTTTATCTCAAGAAGGCAAGCCCGTAGCCTTCTATAGTGAGAAACTCAGTGAGACCTGCAAGAAGTGGTCCACATATGAAATAGAGTTGTACGCGGTGGTACAGGCTTTTGGGCATTAGTGACATTACCTCATTCAGAGGGAGTTGTTCTTTTCACTGACCATCAAGCCTTGAAATTTATTAATAGCCAAACTAATGGTAGCCGTGTATATGCCAGGTGGATTTCATTTTTACAGGAATTCACATTTGTTTTGAAGCATAAGTTTAGGCAACAAAATAAGGTTGCTGACGCTTTAAGTTGCTGTGCCGATCTTCTCGTCATTATGAGTACGAAAGTTATTGGATTCGACTGTCTCAAGGAGCTTTACGCTGAAGACGATGAATTCAAGGATATATAGCTGACAAGTAATGAAGGTAGACCGAGTGATTTCCTCATCCAAGACGGTTTCCTCTTCCATGGGAATCAATTATGCATTCCGCAATGCTCCCTCCGGGAGAAGATCATCCTCGAATTACACAGAGGTGGCCTTGGAGGTCACTTGGGTCGAGACAAGACGAAGGCTCTAGTCGAAGAGTGATACTATTAGCTTCATCTAGGCCGTGACGTTGGTCGGATGGTTCAACGATGCCACATTTGTCAATCCTCCAAGGGTCATGCACAAAACACGGGTCTCTACACTCCACTGCCCGTACCGGAAGGCCCTTGGGAGGATATTTCCATGGACTCTGTTCTGCGTCTCCCACGGACACAACGCTGCATGGACTCCTTGTTCGTGGTGGTAGACAGGTTCTCCAAGATGGCTCACTTTATTCCCTGCAAGAAGACATAGGACGCGACAAGCATAGACAATATCTTCTTCCAAGAAATTGTGCACCTACATGGCATTCCCAAGACTATCACCTCCGACAGGTGATAAGTGCTTAATTTTGTATAATTAACCCTTGTTGTTTAGAGTGTTATCATTAATTTTTCAGTTAATTATCCCTCATTAGCCAGATTTTCAATGTTCAGGTGATCAGGAGAGGTTGGACAAGATCCGAGCCAATCAGGGAGATTGAAGGCCCTAAAGTGATTAAGATAAAGTATGTGGTGATCATGAAGAAAATCGGGCCGTAAAGATCAAATGATGGATCATATTCTATGGTGGACCGCACCACAACCACTCATTTGGAAATTCAGGTTATGCATGATTGAAATTGGGCAATCACACAGGATTGGACGGTTAAGATTGGTTGTCCACATGAGGGACCAACTGTGCATCAAGGCGGGCCATACATTCATTAGAATCAGATCGATGGCCTTGATCATCTGGCACTATGGACCACACCATCATCACCATCGTCAACTACAGTCCATCTATCCATCCAGCCGTTCAAAGCTAAGGCCCATCAAAATGAAGAGCTGGCCCAGCAGTCTCCATCTCATCCACCATACACATGATGACGCATCCAACAATGTTCGATATCACCAACATCTTCATCATCACAAGCCATCAGCCGTCCCTCCATTCAGCCAAGCATCAGTGGCTAGCAATCACCATCCATTCATCATCAGCAATGGACGGCTGATCTTCATCACTGACTCTCCATCACGCGTGCAGGTGGACCTCGACCATGGTGCTGCATCCAAACACCTTCAGCACCATCAGTGCCAGCCCTGTTTCATCTCCACCGTCAATTATCATCCAACCCATCCAGCAAAGCGAGCAGATTGATGTTGTAGCTGGTCTCTATCATCATCATCAGCCGTCCATCTGCAAACAGCAAGGGACCCACCTGTTGAGCACGTCCACTTCATCATAACCATCCAACGGTAATGGACAGCACGTGTGCAGTGTGGAGCTATCATTAGCAACCACACGTGCAGTTGCCATCCACATGTGCAGCAAACTTCAGCCCTCCAAGCAAGGCAGCAGCAAGTCCACCGTCCAACATCACACGTGTGGAGCTGATGAGTGTCCAGCAATGGACAGTTTTCTCCATTTCACCATCCAGCATGACCGTCCATCTCCAGCAGACCGTCCATCAAGCAAGCACGTCTTCCAGCCCACACGTGCAACACATGCAGAGCAGTCCATCCATCAAATGCAACTCCAACGTCAGGTGGGACCCACATCACGTCTAGCAGTGGATTTCCGTCCAGCTGATTAGCAAAGCTCAACCGTCCGTCCAAGGTGGACCCGACAACTGATGGTGTGATCTTCACCGTCCAAGCAAGGCAGTAGCTGACCGTCCATGGTGTCTGGCATCCAGCAAGATCAGCAGCCCTTTTTGCATCAACAAGCAGCCGGATCTCCAGCACCTTCACACATGCAGCAATGGACGGCCAGCATCAGCGGACCGTCCATCTCCTTCGTCCAACGCCAGCAGGTCCATCAAGTGGGCCACGCCTTGCACACGTGCAACGGCTACTAGCGCCGACCCCACTTTTCTCCACCTTCCATCACAGGCACAGCTGAGCTGTCCATCATGATGGGCTCAAATCTCCACCGCCCAAGGTTGGACGTCAGCAACTACAGCAGCGTCCACAACAGCCCCATGTTCAGCAGATCCTCAACCGTCCATCAGCTCCACCTGCTGGACACCTCCATGACCATCCACGTCTGTCCATCACAGTCATCCATATCCAACCGTCCATCAGGTGGATCACCTTGCTTTACACATGCAGGGCAAACTCCAGGCCGTCCATCCATGAAAGTTGGATGATGAAGACCACCCACCGTCCATCTGTCCGGTGTAGTGGACCCATCATCAACATGCCAGCACGTCCATCATAGCAGATGATGGAGGCCTAATCATTGCAGCCATCCATCAGTGCAGCAAACTTCAGCCGTCCAACTGATGAAGGCTTGCAACACCCAGCATAGGCAGCAGTCGTTCACCCAGCTCCATCCTAACAACAATTGGGAGATCAAAATCTCCACTGTCCAGTCCACCTTGCACGTGCAGAAAATGGCCAGCATGCTTGGACATGGAATTCCATTCTCAACCGTCCATCAGGTGGACCACCTTCAATAGATGGACGTTCTCCATCTGATCAACACCAAGAGATGCTCTCTGGTTCACGTCAGTGCAAGAATTGTTCTTCAACTCCACGTCTAGCAGCTGTTCCAAACAGCAACCAGCATCTCCACACATACCCTACGCATACGCGTGCGGAAGCTTGAGGAGCAACTAGAATTATGGCTGAACCTATAGGAGGGGGGTGAATAGGACCTTTTTAAAAAATCTTTTCGCCTACTTTAACAAATCAGCAAATTAAAATATGTAAGCGATTAACACTTTGGCTTCCAAGCCTAAGTGGGTCCAATTAAAAGACTAGCAAAAGATAAAGCAATTAACAACCTAGTCTAAGCAAGCATAGATTAATAAATGATTAAGCTAGTGAAGAACCTAATCTATGCTACTCAAATAGACTTGAATGAGGATGGATCAATAAGTTCAAGTCTACTTGAGGTAGTGAAAGTACATCTTGTGAGTGTGGATGTGCCTATCAAGTGCCTAGCATACATTCCTAACTAAGCATTCATAATTAACGAATTAAACTCAATGCATTAAAGAGAAATGTGCTCAAGATCAATCACAAACACAAGGATGTATAGTGGTTCGACTACTTGTCTACTCCACTCCCGGTTCAAGTACTCAACCCCTTTGAGCACACCGGCATTCACTGGGGAGTTTAAATCTGGTTCCTCCCAACCAAGGTGTTTTAACTCGGATCCACCCAACCGGGGAGTTTACAGGTTCCTCCCAACCTACACGTTTGCACCCGTGTTGGTGGCTCCCCCTTGGAGACTTTGTTTTAGGCCCGACTAACGTGCCAAGGAACGGCTGACGTCCCTAGATTTTAGGCCCAACTAATAGGCCAAGGATCGACTGACGACCCCGGGGCGAGTTTGTCAAACAAACTCTACACTCAACTCCCACAGGGAATTGAGTGGATGGACTCTTAACAAGACAACCTTACTTGTCGGATTGAGCCCCTTGTTGCGCCGCTTCGGGTTGCTTCTTCTCGCTCTCCCGTGCTTGAATCAGCTCCCCTTGTGCTCCCCCGATCTTTGACGCCGCTGCTTTGCCAAGGCTTCAGCTCCAAGATCAGCTACCTTACATGTGATGCTCCATTGGAGATGCCCAAGGTGCTAGGGAATGGTGAAACCTCTACAAATGGTAGGAAATGGGTTTCCTAGAGGAATGCACCTAAATGGACTCCTAGGTAGTGTTTAGACAAAGGATTTAACTATCATCAAGGTGTCTAAACCCTAGGAATCAAGAGGGAACAAGTCCTATTCTCAAGATGCCATTGAATGGCCCAAGCTTGTGATGAAAACACAAGGAGAATGGCTTGCTATAGGTTTGGGATAGAGCCTCTAATGATCTCTAGCAATGGTGGCTTCTATCTCCTCAAAATCCCCTCCCTCCTTGGCTCAAAAAACGAATCCCCCTTTTAAATAGATTTTCTTCCAACGGTCAAAAAACGGGCAGATTCGCGCATCTCCGATTGATCGGAAACCTGTCCGATTGATCGGAGACAAGTCCGATTGATCGGAAATCTATCCAGTGAAGTCTCTGGAAGATATTCCGATTGATCGGAACACTGTCCGATTGATCGGACGGACCCCTTCCGATGGATCGGAAGACTGTCCGATTGATCGGAAATATGTCCAGTGGATTTTCAAGGTTGCTGGAAAAATTTCCGATTGATCGGAGATTCTGTCCGATTGATCGGAGCTTCTGTCCGATTGATCGGAGTCCTATCGGAGCCACTGTCCGATTGATCGGAGTCCTATCGGAACACCTATCGGAAACTGCTGTTTGAGCCTTTTTTATTGCAGCAGCTTCCACCTCTTAAATTAGTCTATCTTATCATGTTTTTCATGGAGTTCTAAGACTAATAATGATGACTAAGGGTATACCTAGTTGGTCCAAGTCATCTAAGAGGTTATGAGTTAGGTTTTGGTCAAGGCAAGGCACACCAAGGCATCACTTTTACCTGTTTCTTCTTCCTTGATGCAGCCGGTCCGTCTTGAGTCTTCGTTCTTCGTCTTCATTAAGCTCAACCGACACTAGACCCACTGACCTAAGTAATTGACAAACAAGGTGCACTAGTATGCCATAGAAAAGTGCACTAACACTCCACACATGCCAACAATCCAATAATGGAGAAGCCTCCCATCTCACATGGAAGCAAGAGAGGAGCTCTCTCTCTCTCTCTCTCTCTCTCTCTCCCCACACATGTGTAAGGCTTGGAATTGCCACCTCACCACTCCAAGCCCAAACCTAAAGAAAAGTTTGCTTTGGGCATTCCAAACCTAACTCCTAACCCAAACTTAAAAAGCAAAACTATTGGCTTGAAAGTGCCACCTCATCACCCAAGCCTAATTTCAACCCCAAACCTAGAGGAGATTTACTTGGAGTGCCACCTAGGCTTGGAGCTTCTCATGAGGCTATAAAAGGAGCTCTTCTCCTTATAATCCCATCCAAGAGTTCTCTCTTCTTTAGTTTTCTTTCTTTCTTTCTTTTGTAGTGTAGAGTAGTATAAAATTTTCTTTCTTAGTGAGTTTTGGTCTTCCATTGTAGCATGGTTGGCTAAACCTCTAGCCAAGGCTAAGGGTGAAGCCTTTGAAGAAATTTGCAAGCTTTGGTTCTTTTGGTTCAACAATGGTGTGTGAATGTTAGAGTTTTCTTTGGTTGATTGGTTCGGTTATCCATCTCGGCGGACGCTATTGTTGTGTAAGCCCTTTGATCCATCGTCGACTCCGAGCACGTTAGATGCTTGGGATCCCTTGCACACCAATTAGCTAGTTCCTAATCGATAAAGTCCCTTGATCCATCGTCGACTCCAGGCACATTGGATGCTTTGGATTCCCTACGGTCATCGAGCTAGTTCAGGTAAAGTCATCAATCTGTAAAATTTCTTGATCTATTGTAGACTCCGGGCACATTGGATGCTTTGGATTCCCTGTGATCGATAGACGAGATCTTAACGGTTGGATCGGTCAATCAAAGCCTCATATCTTGTAAGTATGCATTTGATCGTATTATTTGTGATCTTATCGATTGGCTTTTTGGCAAAGTTGGTGATCTGTACAATCCCTTGATCCATTGTTGACTCCGGGCACAGTGGATGCTTGGAATTCCCTACGATCAACTAACGAGTGCTTCATGGTGAAATCAATCGGTTCAGATCACCATCTTTTATGAAATATGCAAGTGGTTTAACCGTTTATCTTCCGATTGGAACAGATCTTTATTCGATTCCAATTGAGTTATAGTTGAACCAATGAATTAAACCTTATGGATAAATTAAATGTGGATCCCTAATGCCTTAGCCCCTTTTCTATTTTTGTCTTTCATCACACATAACTTGCTCCACTCTTGTGGATAATTCAGATTTTATTTCTCCCACCTAAACTAATTCATCTAAGTGTTCTTAACCCCAATCCCCGTGGATCGACCGTCTGTCTCACCGAGTATTTTACTACTTCGCTACCCGCGCTTGGGTGTGCAATCTTCGGATTGTAGCAACAGGGACACAAAGTTCATAAGCCACTTTTGGAGAACTTTGTGGAGTCGCTTCGATACACGACTTCAATTCAGTAGTGCATACCACCCGCAGATAGATGGGCAGACTGAAGTAGTGAATTGTACCTTGGGAAATCTCATCCGATGTATCTCCGAAAATAAGCCAAAACAATGGGACTTAACATTGTTACAAGCCGAGTTCGCCTTTAATAATATGGTGAACCGATCCACGGGGAAATCACCATTTCAGATCGTCTACGAACGAATTCCTAAACACACCCTCGACTTAGTTCCATTGTCGAAAATCCCAAGCAAGACCATAGCTGCGGAGCACATGGCCGAGCGAATCACAAAGTTGCATGAGGAAGTACGGAATAAGCTCGCCGAGTCGAATGAAAATTATGCCAGGAACGCCAACAAACATCGACGCTCCAAGGTGTTTGAGGTAGGAGACCAAGTGATAGTCCATTTACGCAAAGAACGCTTCCCCACCAGTACTTACAACAAACTAAAATAAAAGAAGATTGGATCGGTACCGATTCTAAGTTAGGTAATAACGCCTATGTAGTAGACCTTCCGGATGAACATGAAATTTCACGAACATTCAATGTGGTGGACTTGTTTGAATACCAGGAAACAGAGCCGAATGAGAACTCGAGGTTGAGTTCTTTTCAAGTGGAGGGGATTGATGTGGAGGAGGTCACTGAGGATTACATGAAGAAATTGGACCATTGAAAAGAGGCCAAGCGGAGCGACAAATTGACAACCAAAATTCAGAAAATCCAACCCAGTCAGATGCCCGACCATGAGCCCGATTATTCCAAGGAGTAACTAGACTGATTCTCGAATTTCGGACGCCCGACCATCAGGTCATCGGGCGCCCGACCAACCTTGACCAGGCGCACGACATTGAGCGAGTTTCTGTCCAAACTCTCTGGACAGTTTTAAGTTCCATCGGGTGCCCGACCAGTCCTGACCGGGTGCCCGACCGTGCGCGAATCTGTTGCGCAGTTTTGTGAAAATTTTCCAAATTAAGTTATTTTCTTTCCTAGTTCATTTAGGATTCTTAATTTACGCACCTAGGGTTGCTATTATGTGATTTTAGTCTTTAAATACTCTTTTAATTCATTGTAGAAGGATAATTCATCTTTTATTAAAATTTTCTCTTTGAGTTTTATCTCTTTTGCTTGTGGATTCAAGCAACCCTTCGAAAGATCGAAGAAGATCAGTTGAGGATTCCCGATAGCTCCGTGAATTCGGAGTAGTTATCCGAGTGGAGAGACGGTGATCGATCCCTCACTTGTCCACGCTGCGCCATCTTGGCACTTTGTTTTTGTTTAATTTTCATGAATTCTAGAAACTCAGTTTTGGATCTTTATTTGATGAGTTTTACTCAATTGCCATGGACTACTTTCATTGTTTGGAAAATTGAGTATTATTAATGACAATATGACAATCATAATGCTTGTTTTTTTTTTAATTAATCAAATCGAGAATTCTTATATATATATATATGTATATATATATATATATATATATATGTATATATATATATATATATATGTATATATATATATTGGTCACACATACGAAACAATGTCTAGTCATTGATAAGTACCAAACTAGAAGGGTCGCCCACTCAATTTGTGGATAAAGTAGTTTTTTATTAAAAAATAAAAAATAAAAAATAAAATTTCATAATAAGGCCAACCTATTGCACAGATTGGAAGTTAAAAAATATATGAAATGTTATCCGCTGGGTAGCTGTAAGTTTTGGTCCAACTGGTTGGACTTGAGACCTCGTGTGTGTGGAGAGAGAGAGGGAGAGAGAGAGAGGGAGAGAGACCATCCTTGTTACAAAGGTGTTGGCAGCTTAGGTGGCCCCCACCATGATGTTTATGTGAAATCCACCTCGATGATCACTAGGTGTGTCGCCCCATATTAGGTCCAGGATCCAAAAATCATTCCCATCCATGAATCAGGTGGACCACACATTTCAAAATAATGTATAAGGCAATACTCACCCTTCAAATTGTTTCCCTTCAAGTGGCCCACCTGAATCACGAATGGGCATGCTTTTTGGCCCCAAGCTTAAATTTTAGTATGCCATCTAATGGTTGGATTGGATTTCATATTATCATCACAATGGGCCTTGTAAAAATCTAAGGTGGATGTCTTTCTCCCCCATTGTTTCCTCTTGTGTGGCCCACCTGAATCACAGATCAATCTGATTCTTTGGCCCAAGATTCAGGAAGTAGCTCCAGATAACACATCTAATGGTCGGAGTGGATTTCAAGTAAACATCATAGTTGACCATGTAAAAATCAAAGGTGGGCATCTCTCTCCAATTGTCTCTCAATATGGCCTTCCTAAAACATGGGCCTGTCTAATTTTTTGGCCTGGGCCTAACATATGCATTTGTTGGTTGAAGTGGATTTCACATACGCACCATAGTGGGGCTCACTCAAGGCCACCCTTACTTTGTTGGCGTGTGGGGTCTCGTGCGAATAGACTAGGACTAAATATAATATAAAAAGAAATAGATGAAATTGTTACCTGGAGCGACATACCCAGCAGATCCCTTTATCACAACCGTCCTAGTTTGAGCAACCTCAGAAAAGAACTTGGCAAGCCCGAAATCGCCAACATGAGCCACCATATCATCATCGAGAAGAATGTTGCTCGGTTTTAGATCCCGGTGAATGATTGATGTTTCGTCTAGGTACACCAAAGCAGAAGCTACATCTATAGCTATGTTTAACCTTTGAGTAAAGCCCAAGTTCCATCCAAGCTGTTCATGGCCATCTCCGTATAACCACTTGTCTAGACTTCCATTGGGCATGTATTCGTAAATTAGAGCTTTGAAATCATTGCCATTAAAATCAATGCTTGAGCAACAAGTTATGATCCTAGCAATATTCCGATGCCTAATACTTCTCATAGCTTCGCATTCGGCCATGAAGCCCATCATAGCTCCTTGTCGCTGGAGGTTGAAGACTTTCACTGCTACTATAGTTCCATCATGTAGCATCCCTTTATATACAGCGCCAGATCTTCCGGTGCCAGCCAAATTGGCAGAAGAGAACCCATCTGTTGCTTTAAAGAGCTCCGCGTAAGACAAGTTCATAAAAAGATCCACGGCAGAAGGCACAGCTAGAGGTTTCCTCCTCAACTCAATCTCCGCAAAAGGCACACCAAAAGGTTTCCTTCTCGACTTTTTCTCCGCAGAAGGCACAGCAAAGGGATTCCTTCTAGGACTATCCTCTTCAGAAGGCACAGCAGAAGGTTTCCTTCTCGCCTTTCTTGCCCAATAAAGAGTGGTAAAGAAAGATAATAATGAAAAAAGAAACAGGACAACACCGATTATTGAGATTTTTACTTTTGAAGGACCTTTCTTCCCCCGGTTCTTGGAAGCTTGGCTAAAGCATGGAGGCAATTTCAATTCTGGAATACCCCCACAAAGCTTTGTATTTCCGAGCACTGAAACTTGACTAGCATTTGCAAAGACCCCTCTTTTTGGTAATTCACCCTCAAAATTATTGAAAGAAAGATTAAGATACTGCAGAAAAATAAAACTCCCCAGATATTTTGGAATCTCCCCATACAAGTTGTTGCGTGAAAGATCCAGGCTTTGAAGGCCTCTTAGAGTACTAAATGTTGGAGGAATTGATCCTTGAAAGAAGTTCCCATCCAACAGGATATACTCTAGGCTGAGACAATTGCCTAGTGAGCTTGGAATTTCGCCTGACAATTTGTTATTAGAAACACTGAATCTTCCAAGAGCTTTCAGGTAACCGACTTCCAATGGTAGACCACCAGTAAAAGAGTTGTTTCCAACATCGAGTTGAATTAAAGAGGGAAAGCTAAAAAGTAGTTTGGGTAAGCTACTGCTAAAGTTATTATTGTAGAGGTATATGAATTGCAGGTATATGCAATTACCAAGAGCTGAAGGTATGCTTCCCGATAGATTGTTTTCAGATAAATTGAGAAAGTACAATCTGGTGATGTTGCCCAATGAAGACGGAATTTGCCCAGATAATTCATTTCCATCCAAGTCAAGTTTCTCCAACTTGTTAAGCTTCCCAACACCAATGGGAATGCTACCTCTTAAAGAGTTATTCCCCATATTCAACGCTGTTAAGTCGACAAGATTCTGAATCCCAGATGGGATGCTTCCGAATATCATATTACTTTGTAAATATAGGTATGCCAGTTGGGTCGAAAGGTTAGCTATGGAGTCAGGCAACACACAACTGAGACGATTAAGGGCTATGTCCAGCGCTCGTAAATTACTGCAGTTGGTCAAAGAATCGAGAAAAGTCAAGTCACGACCTTTACCAATTCCTAGTTCATTGCCGCCCAAACGTAACACGGAGAGACCCTTGAGGCTTCCAAAATTCATAGGCACGGAGTTGCTAAAACTATTCCCTGAAAGGTCAATAAGTACAAGGCCCGAAGCGTTGGGTAATGAAACAGGTATGGGTCCGGTGAATTGGTTTTCTCTAACGTAAAGCAGTTGGAGATTAGGAAGAGTGAGGCCTAAGTTAGGTGGAAGATTTCCATGCAATCTGTTCAATCCCACGTCCAAATTGACAATAGAAGAGAGATTGTAGAGCTGGGGCGGAATTGTACCTGACACTGCATTTTCACATATGCTAAGAAGCTCTAAGCTTACCAAGCGGCGGCTGAGCTCACCTGGGATGCTGCCCGTCAGACTATTTCTTCCGAGATGAAGGTAAGTGAGAGACGAAAGGTTTCCAAGTGAAGGTGGGATGCTTCCTATAAGATTGTTGTAACCGAGGTTCAATCTGGAGAGCTTCAATAGAGAGCCAAGCTCAGTTGGAATCTTCCCTCTGAGCTGATTCCAATAAAGATCGAGGACTTCGAGTTTCAAACAGTGGGTCAGATTTGCTGGAATTTCTCCGGTTAATGTGTTATTTGCCAGACTGAGATGCTGCAAGCGGAACAAATGGCCAATCTCTTCAGGAACCGCACCGTGGAAGCTGTTGTCTGCAAGATCGATTGTCCTGAGGAAGGTGAGGTTCCCTACCAAGGGGGATATGGAGCCCACCAAGTTCTGGTCAGTGAGGTTCAAGGCGGTGACCCTTTCAGGATGACGGCGACCGCACGTGACCCCTTGCCACTGGCAGAAGGGGAGAGTATCATTCCAGGAACTCAAGGAAGGGTGAGGATCGTCGGTTATCAGATGTTTCAAGTGTAGCAAAGCAAGGCGATCCGTTTCGTTGGAGAATTTAGCGGCAGATCCGAAGAAGCATGGAACGTCTATGGAAGGGAGAAGGATGGCACTGAGGAGAAATAACCAGATTGCGCTTATTAGGCTCATAGGCAGGAGCTCCATTTTTGAGTTTGTGAATGCAGGAAAGCCAAAGTGAGCAGAAGGGCCGTTGATGACTTGACCGGCCTAGTAATAGCAATAAATGATGGGCACAGATTTCCTGCATTCACAAACTCAATAATGTAGCTCCATTATGGAAGTGAGCAGGATGGCTTTTATTGTGGTCTCAGTTTTCCTTTGCTTTTTTTATTTTTTTTTTCTCTCTTTTTTTTTTTTTTTTTTTTTCTTTTCTGGTACCCTTTCTCTTCTTTTGACTGAAACAGGTCTTTGACCTTGCATACCGTAGAATAGATAAGCTGAACGGATGATTGTTACTGGAGAAATTTTTTGCTACACCCCCGCCTTAGCTATGCTAGCTAGAATGACCCCACCATCATGTATGTGTTGTATCCACCCGTCCATCCATTTGGCGATATCATTTGAGGGCATGAAACAAAAAATGAGGCAGATCTGAAGCTCAAGTGGACCTAGCACAGAAAATAGTGGGGATTGAACGCCAACCATTAAAAACTTCTTGGGGGCACTTGACGCAGGTTTTGGATCAGATGTCTATTGCCCTAAAATGATCTCGCCACTTGAGATAGGGATGTGGCCCACACAAGTTTTAGATCCGGTTAAGCCTTGACGCAAGGGAAGCACCTGATGTACGGATCAGATGTCAATTGCACAACCAGGTGGCCCCCCAGAGAGATGGGAGTTTTTGGGCGCTGCATACGAAGTACACCACTCCGATTTTGTCGGTCTGAGCTTCTCCTTGTGACCTTTATAAATCGATCCAAAGAGACTAATTAAAACACAAACAGCATGATTAAAACACCTTTGAAAGATGATGCAGGAGCCTGACAAACGTAAAGCTGACAGGACGCAGATTTCGTCCTATTATGCTAGAATGGACTCGTTATGACATGTGTTGAGTTTTGCCTTCAATATTTCACATCAAGGTTTTGGGTGTTAAAAAACACCGAGCATACTTTTGAAAGCTGAAATCAATTTTGACCTATAGGGGCCGACCACTGTTGGTAGGAAATTGGGTGGATGGCCGGATGCTCGGTGGATGATCGGGTGCCGATGAAGTTTGAGCGAGCGTCGGTGGCACAGTTTTTACGTGATCTTATGTGGTTTCTTGCGTAAGATGTTTTTAATTCGGACTTCTTCTTATTTAAGGAAGTGTAATATGTGAATTAGGTATCTTAGGTGTGCAGAGGTTGAGAGAGAGAGTTCTAGGGTGAGAGAAAGAACTTTAGAGAAAGAGTTATGTTGGTTTTCCACTTGAAGAGCTTGGGTTTTCTCTTGTGGGCTTGAATTTTATGTAAGTTTCATTAATGCTCTTGTAACTTCTGATTCATAGTAGATTGATGTCGCTTTGTGCCATGGTTTTTTACCCGTGAGGGGTTTTTCCACGTAAAATTCGGATTGCTTCTTAGGTATGTTGATTTGTTTAGTTGATTGCATTGCGTTTGTTCCTCATTTGATTGCTCCTCGCTCGCTTCCATTGCAGGGCCGATCGCTTATATCCTAACAAAGTGGTATTAAAGAGAACATTGGGAAGTAGAAAGGAATCTGAGACGAGGCTTTAATGACATCTGCAAGTATGAGATTTGATATAGAGAAGTATTCAGGGAAAAACAATTTTGAATTGTGGAATGTGAAGATGAAAGGCCTTTTAGTTTAGCAAGGGTTGCAAGATACGCTCCTTGAAAAGCGACCGAATGCTATGAACGAAAAAGAGTTAAAGAATATTGATGAAAAAGTCAATGTCTCAATCCAATTGTGTTTGGCAAATGAAGTCTTGTACAATGTCATGAAAGAGAAAACTACGGCTGAGACATGGACGAAGCTGGAGAATATCTACGCGAAAAAATCTCTGAAAAATCGTATATATTTGAAGCTTCGATTATATAATTTAAGGATGGCGGAGGGAGCCGATGTTGAAAACCACATCAGCAATTTCGATGGGCTTATTTGCAAGTTGATGGATATAGATGAACCGATGAAAGACGAGGATCGAGCGTTTATCCTGTTGATTAATTCTCTTCCAGAATCATATGAGTCGCTTAAGGACTCGTTATGTGCGGTAGGGAGACCATTGACATGGAAACCGTTATCTCAGGCCTTCAGGCGAAGGCGATGAGAAAGAAAAGTGGCGACATGGGTCCCTCTATGGACGAACACTGATTATGAGGGGGAGAAATTCTGAGCGGGGTGGAGGACATTCGTCATCGAGATCTAAATCAAAAGGCAAGTGAAAGAGCAAAGTGAGATGCTGAAATTGTGGGGAAGAAGAGCACTTAAAGAGGGATTGTTCGAATCCCGAAAAAGGCAGGAGAAATCTGAAGATTCTTCTAAAGTGGCCAATACCGTAGAGGACGGTGGTGATGTTTGTGATGCATTGACTATATCCGGCATAGGGTATCTCAATGGAGAGTGACTCTTAGATTCAAGTGTATCATGTCACGTATGTCCTGATCGGAGTTCATTCATGACATACAGACTGTATGATAATGGATCGGTCATTGTTGGTGATGGCTACGCTCGCAAGGTGGTGGGTATTAGTTCGGTGCGCATTAGGATGTTCGATGGGGTTGAACGAATCCTTGAAAATGTGAAGCATGTCCCTGAGATGAAAAAGAATGTGATATCTCTTGGTGCACTCGAGGCGAAATGGTGGAGGTTCATCGACTGTGATCGATATTGTAAAGTGGTAAAGGGAGCACGCGTGATGGTAAAGGCATGGAGGTACGACAATCTTTACAAGGTGATCGAGAGCATTATTAACGGTGGAGCTACGGGATCGGCAGCAGGATTCACGGTTGCTCGTGTGTGGCGTGTGCGCAAAGGCCACATGAACGAGCAAGTGGTGAAGGTGCAATGATGAGTCGATGGGGCACGAAAAACGATGGAACTATGAAGGAGATAAAGTAGAGATGAAGAATAAAGTTTTGAAGCAGTGGAGTGATTGAAGATTAAAGTCACGGTGGAGATTGTTGGAGTTTTGCCTTCAATCTTGGACACTAGGGGGTGTCGGGCGCCTGATGGGTTCGGATCGGGCATGACTTCTAGAAGCTGAAATCATTGTTCTGTGTTTTAGCCTGTAGGGAGCTCGACCACTATTGGTAGGGCGCCCAGTGGATGGCCGAGCACCCGATGAAGTCTGGGCGGGTGCCCGAAATTGGCTAGATTTGCTGCTGGAACTCTCTGGACAGACTTTGAATCTGTTGGGCGCCCGACGGGTTTAGGTCGAGCATCCGACCATGCGCAAAATGCAAAGTCAGTGGTGCAGTTTTTGCGCAATCTTACGCGATTTCTTGCGTAAGATGTTTCTAATTCGGGCTTCTTCCTATTTAAGGAAGTTTAATACGTGAATTAGGTATCCTAGGTGTGCAAGGGTTGAGAGAGAGAGAGAGAGAGAGAGAGAGAGAGAGAGAGAGTTCTAAGGTGAGAGAAAGAACTTTAGAGGAAGGGCTACGTTGATTTTCCTTTTGGAGAGCTTGGGTTTTCTCTCGTGGGCTTGAATTCGGTATAAGTTTTCTTCTTGCTTTTGTAACTTCTGATTTTTGGTGGATTGGTGTCGCTTTGTGCCGTAGTTTTTTACTTGTGAGGGGTTTTTCCACGTAAAATTTGAATTGCTTCTTAGGTGTGTTAATTTGTTTGGTTGATTGCATTGTGTTTGTTCCTCGTTGGATTGCTCCTCGCTTGCTTCTGCTACGGGGCCTTCCCAACAACAGGTGCTCTGTGGGTCATTCATGATGTAGTCCTGCGTATCCACGGTTCGAATGGACCACACCACAAGAACCAGTGGTGATAATAATGCTAGTATTGAAACCTTCCTCGGACCCACGGTGAAGTTTATTTTCCATGTAACCTATTCATAAGGTTGCATGGACACCAGAAAACACAAATATCAGCTCGATAAAATCCTGTGCCCTCAGGAAGTTTTCAACGGTAGGCATTTGATCTCTAGTGTTTCCTGTGGTGTGGCCCACTTGAGCATTGGATCTTGCATCTTTTTGGGCCAATGCCTTAAAATGATGTGTTACTAGGGACGCAGACTGGGTACTACCCCCACTAGGGATGGGATAGAGACAGACACTCCTGTCAGGAGCTTTGTGGGCACCGTGATCTATGTGATTTATCCAAGCCGTCCATCTATTTTGAATGATCATAATAGGGCATGAGCACAAAAAAGAGGCAGATCGAAGGCTTAAGTGAACCACACCAAAGGAAAAAGTGGTGACAATGACCCATCAAGCTTCCCATAAATCTGGACAAAGTGAAAACATAGATACCAGCTTGATTCAAAACTTCTGCGGTCTCAAAAGGTTTTCAGCAGCAGGTATTCAATCCCCACAGTTTGCTGTGGTGTGGTCCACTTGAGCCTTCGATCTGCCTCCATTTTAGGTTCATGTTCTAAAATGATTGCTCAAAATAGAAGGACGGCTTGGATAAAACACATATATAACAATGGACGTCACAGGGCCCCATACCAGGAGTGTCCATCTCAAGCTAGGTCCTGGTAGGGGTAGTACTCCATCCACGCCCCTGTTAAAATGGATGGACGGGATGGATAAAACACATACATCAGGGTGGGCCCCACAGAGCTACTGCCAGGACCAAGTATGTCCTGGCAAGAGTAGGACGCCATCCGCGTCTGAGTCCACACTGTTTGTCTTCGGAAGCAACCGTCGATGCGTGAAGCTGTATGCGAGTCAAGCTTGGCCTAGCTCGGCTCCACCCCAGCTTGAACTCAGCTCGATCAGTTACGCTTGAGGATCGAGCCGAGTTCGAGCTGGAGCTATCGAGTTGAGTTCCAGTTTCGTGCATAGGGCGATCAGACAAGCAGGAGATCGGACCGTGTTGGATGGACGGCCAGAGGAGGGCTAGCTCGGGTCGCGCAGATTTCTAGAGCTCCGCTGATCGGTTTCATTGGATAAGTGAGCGGCAGATCCGAAGAAGCATGGAATGCCCATGAAAGAGAAGAGTAGAAATGACCAAAACATCCTTATTGGGCTGATGTGTGGGAGCCCCATTCTATGGAGTGTGTGAATGCTAAAATGGAAAGAGAGAGAGTGAGGAGAGCGGAATCACGTCTATGAAATAAGATCAAATAAAAGCCAATTAAAGCTTTCATGAAAGTCAAGACTATGCAAATAAGATATTCTTGCGGACCTACCGAGAAATAACACGTTGATTACTTGGGACGCCTATTGCGTCTAAAACTGTTGTTTGATAAGGTCAAAAGCACGAGAAAATTTTTGCTACACCCATGAGTTAGCTACGCTAGCTACACCAGCGATGACCCCACCATGATGCATGTGTTGGATCCACGCTGTCCATCCATTTGACGGCATCATTTTAGGCCCTGACACCAAAAATGAGCAGATAGGCCCTGACACCAAAAATGAGCAGATCTGAACCTCAAGTGGCCCCCAATAAGTTTTTAATGGTTGGCGTTCAATCCCCACTATTTTCTTTTCTGGATCCACTTGAGCTTTTGATCTGCCTCGTTTTTTGTGTCATGCCCTAAAATGATATCAAAAAATGGATGGACGGCATGGATACAACACATACATCATCGTGGGTCATTGCTACACCCGGTGTAGCTAGCGTAGCTAACTCGTGGGTGTAGCAAAATGTTTCTCAGCAAACGCCTAGTAAGAGACCACAAAAGTATTATCTTGATCCAAAGCTTTTCTAGCCCACAAGAAGTTTTTAATGGTCAATCACCGCTATTTCCTGTACTATGGTCCGACTGGGATTTCAAACTGCTTCATTTCTTGGATCATGCTCTAAACCAAGTTTTCAATACGGATGGACGGCGTAGATGTAGTCTTATACATTACAGTGAGCCACACAGTCGGTGGATCCGTGGTCTCACCTAATCCTCCCCCCTGCCGCTATCCACCTTCCAGCGTGTGTCGCCTCCCTGCTGGAGCTCACATGCTGAATATTCTAATGATGCAGAGCTTTCATACTGTAGAATTATTTCTATACGGCCGCTTTAAGAAAGGTAAGCTAAACAGATGATTGTGACCATCACTATCTGGAGATGAGATGAGATTAGAACAATGAAAATAAAATTTTCTCCCAGGTGTGGCCCACACAAGTTTTAGATCTGGCTAAATCTTATCCCTTAAATCTAAATGGAAGGGAAGCACCTGATATAGGGATCAGATGTCAATTGCACAACCAGGTGGCCCCAAAGAGCTCGAGATGTTTTCAGCCCTGCATACATACACAGGGGAAGCACTGATGATAATGACACCACCATTGAAAGGGCCCACCGTGATGTTTATTAGCCACCCAACCTGCTCATAACGTTTCATGTACCTGAAGAAGGAAAAACAAAAGTTATCAACTTCATCCAAAACTTCCGCGGCCCCCAAGAATTTTTCAACGGTGGTCATTCAATCCCCATTATTTCCTGTGGTGTGGCCCACTTACCTCCTTTGTGGGGTCCTGCCTCAAATGACCTGTAAAAATGGGTGGACGACCTAGATAAAAAGCATACATCACAGTGGACCCCACAGAGCCCTCACTAGGACTCAGTCCGTCGTCGTAGGGGGTCAGGCGAAATCTGCGTCCGAGCCTACACTGCTTATCTTCGTACGCAACCCTGGATGCGTGATATGCGAAAAGAAAGGGCACACCGGTTGGACCACCCTACTCCATGGCTCGTTGAATCTTGACCGTTCATCGGACGTGGAAGGTAATGTATACAGAAGTCATCCGTTCTTTTCCATATCATCCCATGTGAAAACTGAAAACGAAGGGTAGGGAATTCATCCTATGCTAAAAGAAGTGTGCTGAGACAAGCATATCCTATCCCTTGCACCATACTGAAATCCTCCAGGCCCGACCCATTTAATAATTAACCATCATTTCAGGACCAAGCCCACAAAATTAAGGCCAGGCCAGGCCGGCCCTTAGCAGGAAATCTTCTTCTGCTAAATATCTAAACCTACCAAACTGGGCTACTGATCAAGTAATCAGACCCTGGGGTTGCACCTGGCTGTTAGGTGTTGGTCCACAGACCCAAACACTGGTCTTTTCCTACCTGTTAGGTCTTCAAGAAGGGTCAAAAGTAAAGGCCCAGCACAGCCAACCATTGGGCCTAATACCAAGCCAGGTTCCTCTAGGACCCAGGTCAAACAAGGGTGAGCTCAAACTAGGCTTTGGATATAGCCCAGCTGAGTTGCAGCCCAAAACCTTCATAATCAATGTTTTAACAACATAAAATCAGTGCTATCTATTAATTAAAGCATGTGAGAGCTGATTAAATGATGCATAACAAATCAAGTTTTCCCAAGTAACAAATATAATTCTATAATGAACATATGCCTTGCTCAAGTAGGACTACTTGGGATGCAACTCGGGAAGATTGGGCTTGGGCTGACCAGTTGGATCAGGCTGTGGGTCAGCCCGAGCCCAAACCGACCTCAAGAGGACCCAAGCTGCAATCCAAACCTACCCGAACCCAACCTGATGACCTTGACAACCGAGGCCGACCCAATCTGAAGACCTCAACAGCCCAATCCGACCCGACCCAAACTCAGGTTGGTTTAATCAGTTTCGGATGGACCCAAACCCAAGTTGCAGTCCTAAGTACTATCCAACAAGTGATTTCTAAGTTATAAACCTTCCAACAGTGAGGATTTGGGAAGTTAGACATTTCCTGCAAAGAATGAGAAGCCATGCATAGAGAGGAATTGAAACACTAAGCTTTAGCCTTAATCACTTTCATCCATGTACCATTGACATCTAAATAATTTGCAAACAGCATCATCAGCTGCAGACCTGATCGAATTGCAAGTGTTGATGATGAGCTAACCTAGATGAAAGGAAGTGCATGATATGAACCCAGTTCCCTACCACCTGACCTACAAAGTGATGGGGTTTTTCCTCCTCAGTCAGAGGAGAGAGAGAGTGAAGATTGGGTATGGTCGGGCGCCCGGACCAAACCTGGCCGGGGGACCGAAATTCCCCCCAGATGTATCCTTGCACGCTGGACTGTTTTCACAACAGCCAGGCGCCCGGCGGTCTTGTGACCGGGCGCCCGACCATGTTGGTCCGGGCGCCGGAAATTGGTTTTTTTCTACATGTTTCTTGCTAGACATTTTTTGGCATGGCCGGGCGCCCGGTCACTAGACCGTCGGGCGCCCGACCCGGCGCGAACTGCTTATACGCAGTTTCTTATTAGGGCTCTAATTCCTCCATTTTCGTACTTAAGGAGTTCCAAAACTGGATTAGGGCATCCCATTGAGTGGTTTACACGTCCGAGGTGAGAAAGAGAGAAAAAGAGAAGAGAGAAAGAAAAAAGAGAGAAAGACGAAGCTTGTAGAAGGGAGAAGTTGCTTAAAGAGGAGTTCTTCTGCGCAACTGTCATCTCAGCGCTTCTACGTCCTCGGGATCGGTAAGATCGCTCTACTTTTGCTATTCTCTTATTATTTATCCACTCCTACGTGAGTGAGGAAGGTTTGATCCAAACGGTATGTGCTTGAGATCGGTTGTAGCAGTTCTCTGAGATAGTGGATTGTTGATATGGACTAGGTCCCGTGGTTTTTACCTCTTTTGAGGGTTTTTCCACATAAAAACTCCTTGTGTCGTATGGTTGATGTTTATTCTTGATTATTGCATTATCATAGTCCATAATTCTAGTGTATTGGGGGGCGAGATCCGAAGGTTTGTGTGAAACGCACCCAACAAAGTGGTATCAGAGCGTTCAGGTTGTTTGAACGAAGTGGGATCGGTTCTGAATTATGGAAGGTGGCTCATCAAGGATGATCAGCCTCAATGGTTCTAACTGAACCATATGGAACTAAGATAGAGGACTTGCTTTATTGCAAGGACTTGTATGCTCCAATTCTAGGCGTATCGGCAAAGACAAAGGATATGTCTGATGATGATTGGAAGAAATTGGACCGGAAGGCGGTGGGGTTTATTAGACAATGGTTGGATGATTCTGTATTCCACCATGTGTCTACGGAAACCTCAACCGCTAGCCTATGACAGAAATTGCAAGGGCTGTCTGAGAGGAAGACAGCCGGCAATAAAATATTCCTGATAAGACGACTTGTGAATCTCAAGTTCAAAGATGGTGGTTCTGTGGCTGAACACATGAATGAGGTCAGCAACATTGTGAACCAGCTCTCCGCCATGAAGATGGTCCTGGATGATGAACTTCAGGCTTTGCTACTGCTTAGCTCATTACCTGACAGTTGGGAGACATTGGTGGTGTCTCTAAGTAACTCCGCGCCAGACGGAAAGGTATCCATGGATCAGGAAACAAGCTGTCTCTTCAATGAGGAGACAATGAGGAAGTCTCTAGGGCCTGCTCAACAAGAGGCCCTTGTGACACAAGATCGGGGGAGAAGAAAGAACAGAAAGGGCGGAAAGTCCTGAGATAAATCAAGAGGCAAGTCAGTTGCCAGGAAATATGTTGAATGCTGAAACTGTGGCAAGAAGGGCCACTATAAGCATGAATGTCACAAGAAGAAGAGTGACAAGAAGGGTAAAGGAAAGGAGAAGGAAGATGAATCGGATTTTACAGCGGTCGCCTCGGATGGTGACGTTGTTGTTTTTCTTTCGGCAGATCACGATATTTGTCTTACGGCTTCGAGTCAGGACACCGACTGAGTGATAGACTCGGGAGCCTCGTTTCATGCGACTCCATGCAGAGATTTCTTCACAAGCTACAAGTCAGGTGACTATGGGACAGTGAAGATGGGAAATTCTGGTGTTTCGAAGATCGTAGGGGTCAGTGATATTTGTTTGAAGACCGATGTGGGCTGCACATTGGTTCTCAGGGATGTGAGACACATTCCAGACCTTCGCCTCAACTTGATGTCGACAGGAAGGCTGGATGATGATGGTTATGAAAGCCGGTTTGTTGGTGGACGCTGGAAGCTCATCAAGGGTTCGTTGATTGCTTGCCAGAGGAAAGAAGTAGTTGCACCCTTTACAAGGCAAGTGTCAGTGTATGCAAGGGTGGATTGAACGAAGCAGAAGACTCAGCTACTGACGTGTGGCACAGGCGTCTAGGCCACATGAGTGAAAATGGGCTTCAGCTACTAGCGAAGAAGCGACTCCTTCCAGACGTGACAGGTATACCTCTCAAAACCTGTATTGACTGTTTATCTGGGAAACAGCATAGAGTTTCTTTTGTTAAAACTGTTTCTCATACTAATAAAGTACATGCATTAGATTTGGTTTACTCTGATGTTTGTGGTCCTATGAGGGCAAAAACCTTGGGTAGGGCATTGTATTTTGTCACTTTTATAGATGATGCATCTAAGAGGGTTTGAGTGTATGCTTTGAAATCCAAGGACGAGGTCTTTGGTGTGTTTAAACTGTTTCATGCCATGGTCGAGAGAGAGAGACAAGCAGATCATTGAAATGCATCCGCACTGACAATGGTGGTGAATACATAGGTGACTTCCACGAGTATTGCAAGTCATTGGGTATACGGTATGAACAGTCGGTTCCCAAGACCCCCCAGGATAATGGTGTGGCTGAGCGAATGAATTGCACCATAGTAGAGAGAATCAGATGCATGTTATCCCATGCAAAGTTGCATAAGATGTTCTGGGAAGAAGCAATGCACACGGCGGTGTATTTGATAAACAGGTATTCATCAGCCCCGTTGAATGAAAAAGTACCTGAGAAGGTGTGTGTAACACCCCAAGATTTCGGCTCCCGTGTACATCACGACGGCCGAATTCCCAAAGTTATTTGGAATGTGTGAGGGTTATACCCCTTACATAATTTTCACACAAACATGCACATTTCATACTATTTGAAAAATCATGAGCAAGACGGTGAAACCAAACTTATATATTATTTCATTAACTAAACTAAATCATCAAACCATGTAACCATCATTCAATAAAACACCATGTTCATAACTACGTCCTCCCATTGGGACTTATTACAATTTCAAATACTAAATAATTGCTAGAACTATGAATGATTATGCGGTCTCGTCTTCCACCATCTGCTCCCACGAGCCATCATAATCGTCTCCTTGAGGCTCGGGCTCCTGAGGATCGTTACCTACATGTTCTAAATTATTTCCACAAAACACCGTCAAAAGTGGCATAGTGAAGAACTACTTTAAGGTTAGAAATAATAATCGCATAAAAATCATAACAAAACATCCATTACTCTTTCTTAATGCAATGCATGATAATGCATGACCCAGCGTAGGAATCCTTAGACATGCCGCCAGGGGTTTTGGGACACGCAAGCCCATAATTTTGCCTGACCACGTGAGAAACGGGATGTTCATAGCCCAAATCCACACGTGACAGTGTATGGGAGAAGTAGGACGCTCTAGCCTATTATCAATTCCATACACCCACATGGAGCCATGTGCATGCATGAATTAGCTATTCTTTATTATTATTACCAATTTACACCAAGCCACTTATTGTCTAACCAACCTTTGGTACCACCACATCCTTCCTTATAGTTCATCACTCATCAAAATAGTCGTAACCGACGCATCACATCCCAGGATGGCGGCCCGTACTACTAAGCTTCATGACAACCATACTCAACTATCGTCTTATGGAGATCCTTAACAACTTTAGGAATAATAATAATAATAGTAAATATAATAGTAGTAATAAATGGATTTAACAACCCCTTAATCAGGCGATCTTGATACCACCACCACAGATCAGGGTGGCCACTTAACCGGACAAGCTAAAAGCATCGTCTCAGGTTAGGGCAACCTCTTAACCGGGTGTTCCGATATTCATCACCACAGATCAGGGTCCATCCATATATATAAAAGGAATATATATAGAAATATAAGAATTTCCATTAGACAATCGCAACTATTCTTTATACAGTATAGAAAGAAATGTGGTCTCTTTAAAGATGGTTACGCAAATCTCATATGTGCAACAAACATAATTCTATTCCTTACTAGTTCTCTAAGTCCAATGAATATCCTCATCACCATGAGATAGAAAAAAAAGTATCTAAAAGCATTCATATATAGCTAACTAAGGAGAAAATAAATAAACACATGTAAACAAAAAAAAAACACATAAGAATTATCAACCTACAAAACATGAAATTATTAATCCAATCTTAAAGGAGTTCTCACTTTATGATCTTCGACTTATTAGAGATATAAAATGATGAAATAATAGCAAGATGGTACTCCTTCTCTCTCTCTCTCTCTCTCTCTCTCTCTCTCTCTCTCTCTCTCCCTCTCTCAAATTCGTGGGTGGGGGTCACCTTTGCTAAGAGGGGCCCTATATATAGAGGTAGGGTTGGAATTAGAGTTTGGAGGTGCATAGTAGAAATATGGAGAGGGATGTGCACGCGGGGTCTTGTGTAACAACCTCTCGAGGTGGGTTTCTCAAATCTTAATATTCGGATGATCTTTGATCAATTCCAATCCTTTCATCTTATCAAGCTCGAAGAGTAGAGTCAGAATACGTAAATTTCTTGATGATCCACATTCTAGATTGACCGATCCTTAAAAATGGCCTAACGGGTGCTAAAATGGGCTATATCTCAATTAATGGTCTACGCTTGATAATCAGGGCCCAAATTTTGAAAAAATATGTAGTCATGATAGGCAAACAATTGTACAAAGTTTAGTGGTTGATTGATGGTGAGGAATGCCTAGATCTGAAATTCCAACTTTTGGCGGAAAATGAAGGGGCTGGCTTTGTGGTTCAACGGTGTAGGATTGTAGATCGGGGTCCAAATTTTGTGTAAACTCGTAGTCATATGAGTATAATGGGTGATCCAAATTTGAGAAGCGATTGATGGTGAGAAGTGGGTAAATTAAAAGGTTCAAATTTGAGAAGAATTGGTAACTCGTTCATTTCTAGAACGGGATAACTTCTCGCATAAAAAAGAGGCTTATCAATGTGGGGCAATCAAATCACACTATTGGTCCCTGATAAAGACGATCCAAGTCACTCATATGAAGAGAAATATTCGACTACGACTAACCATCTACTTTCCTCACTCGATGGACATGAAAATCAAGGGTTAATGGCTGATTTGACAATTGGACCACTTCTACTATGATTTAAGGGCTGAAATTTGATGTGTATGGTTAATATGTGCCCAAGAGTTCAAATCCAGGATTTTGCGTGAAAGTGATCGTCAGAAACTATAATACTTAAAAATGGCATCTTAACTTAAGTTTAACTAATGGCATTTTTGTAATTTTTGCAAATATTCGAGTTTAACGAAATCTAACTCTTCTACATTGTTAATGAGGTCATTCTAAGCAACTTTAATAAAGGGTATTCCATATGATCTCCTACGGATGTCCCGTTATTTGAATTTTAATATCAATGGCCGGTATTTAATATAAAAAAATAGAAATAAATTTCAGAAAATTGTAAAATAATTACGGTAAATTCGGGGCGTTACAACTCCCCCCACCTTAAAACTAAACTTCGTCCTCGAAGTTACCTGAATATACGGCGAAAAGGTGTGGATAAGCTTTCTTCATTTCTTCTTCGGTCTCCCAGGTTGCTTCCTCTTCTCCGTGAAACGACCATACAACTTTTACTAGTGGAATGACTTTCCTTCGCAGTACGTGCTCTTTTCGGTCCACAATACGCAGTGGTTCTTCGATGTATGACCCGTCACTACGTACTTCGATCTTTTACCATTCGATCACGTGAGCGTCGTCTCTGTTGTACTTCCTCAACATCGATACATGAAAAACGTTATGGACGTTTGCTAGCTGCGGGGGCAAGGCCAGGCGATAGGCTACTTCACCAACTTGTTGGAGAATCTAGAATGGCCCGATGAAACGCGGAGCTAACTTTCCCTTCTGTCCGAACCTCAGCATTCCTTTCATAGGCAATATCTTTAAAAATACATGATCCCCTTCTTGGAACTCCAGATTCCGTCGTCGGTTATCTGCATAACTCTTTTGCCTGCTTTGAGCTACTTTTAGGCGCTTCCGAATGATGTCAATCTTTTCTGAGGTAATTTGAACAATTTCCGGCCCAATCAAGCTTCGATCTCCTACTTCGGCCCAACATTGAGGCGTGCGACAAGGGCGACCATACAGTGCTTCAAATGGTGCCATACCTATACTTGCCTGAAAGCTATTGTTATAAGCAAACTCTGCCAGAGGTAGGTAATCTTCCCAACTTCCCTTAAAGTCCAGCACACATGCTCGCAACATATCTTCCAGAATCTGGTTCACACGTTCCGACTGACCATCCGTCTGTGGGTGGTAAGCTGTACTATACTTGAGCGACGTTCCCATAGCTTGTTGCATCTTTGATCATAATGATGACGTATAGCGTGAATCTCTATTTGATATAATCGATACCGGTACCCCATGTAAACGTACAACTTCTTTCACATACAACTCCGCCAATTCTGATACCTTCGCTGACACTCGGGTCGCAACAAAGTGAGCTGATTTGGTGAGGCGATCTACTATCACCCAAATGGTGTCATGATTCTTTCTCGACTTGGGTAAACCCGTGATGAAGTCCATAGTAATGTGCTCCCACTTCCGCGTAGGGATCTCCGGTTGTTTCAACAATCCTCCTGGCTTTTTGTGCTCGGCTTTTACCTGTTGACACGTGAGGCACTTAGATACGTATTCTGCGATCTCTCGCTTCATGTTGTTCCACCAGTACTGCTTCTTCATGTCCTGATACATCTTCGTGCTCCCCGGGTGAATCGTTAACTTCGAGCGATATGCTTCATCCATCACTTCCTTCTTCAAACTTAGTTTATTTGGCACACAAAGACGGTCACGAAAACGTATGCCTTCATCTGATCCAATTCGCCAATCTACATTTCTTTCATCGGCCATAAATTTTGTCATTATTTCCTGCAATTCGTCGTCTTGGTTCTGAGCATCAATAGTTTTACGCATCAAGGTCGGTTCTACTACAATATTATTCACTTTCACTACTTGGCTCCCAATGTTTAATTTTGCATCAAAATCTTTTATAAAATTTAGCATTTCCCACTTCTTGAGGATGCAAGACATTGTTGTCTCATGCACCTTCTTCCTACTGAGGGCATCAGCCACTGCATTAGCTTTCCCAGGGTTATAGCACAACTCTATCTGAAAATCCTTAAGTGTCTCCATCCACCTTCGTTGACGCATATTCAGATCTTTCTGCTGAAATAAGTACTTCAGGCTCTTGTGGTCGGTGTTTAACTTGAATTGCTCCCCATACAAATAATGTCTCCAAATCTTTAAGGCAAAGATCACAGCTGCTAATTCTAGGTCGTGTGTGGGATAGTTCTGCTCGTGTGGTCTCAATTGGAGAGAGGCGTAAGCTATTACTTTATTTGCCTACATCAATACACAACCCAGGCCTGCTCGTGAGGCATCGGTATGGACTACAAATTCTACTCCTTCAGGCAATACTAGAACTGGGGCTGTTGTTAACAATTCTTTCAGCCTTTGGAAAGCTTCTTCTGCCTTCGTGCTCCAGACAAAGCGAGTATTCTTCCTAGTTAACTCGGTCAAGGGGCGAGCGATCTTTGAGAATTCTTTGATGAAACGACGATAGTATCCTGCCCTAGGAAACTTTGCACTTCGGTGACTGAGGTAGGTTGGATCCATTGGCGGACCGCCTCAACTTTGGACTGGTCGACTGCTATCCCATCGCGAGTGACTACATGACCAAGGAACTTCACTTCTTCTTCCCAGAAATCACATTTCTTTAACTTAGCATACAATTGGTTGTCCTTCAGTGTCTGCAGAGCTATTCTTAGATGCTCGGCATGCTCTTCCTTACTCTTCAAGTATATGAGGATATCATCGATGAAAACAATAACGAATTTATCTAGGTAGGGCTTGAATACACGGTTCATCAGGTCCATGAATACTGCTGGGGCATTTGTCAGTCCGAAGGGCATGACAACAAACTCATAATGTCCATACCTCGTTCTGAATGCCGTTTTGGAAATATCTGCATCTCTCACTCTTAGCTGATGGTACCCGGACCTTAAATCAATCTTCGAAAAGAACTGGGCTCCTCTTAACTGGTCGAAAAGATCATCTATGCGCGGAAGAGGATACTTGTTCTTAATAGTGGCTTGGTTCAACTTTCTATAATCAATACACAGGCGGAGCAAACCATCCTTTTTCCTTACAAAGAGGACAGGCGCGGCCCAGGGAGATACGCTGGGGTAAATAAATCCTTGCTCTAGGAGTTCTTCTAACTGTTTCTTCAATTCTTGCAATTCTACAGGAGCCATACGGTACACTGCCAATGCTATAGGTGTTGTACCGGGCACGAGATCAATGGCGAAATCTACTTCACGCTTCGGGGGTAGACCAGGAATATCTTGGAATACTTCAGGGAATTCAGCTACTATGGGGATTTGGTCGACAGATAGCTCAACCGATTCTCCGACACACATCAACCGTTTGATTACTTCCTTCCTCTTCTTACCTTGGAACACTATCGGGTCGTGGCTCGAGAGAGACAATGATATGGTCTTGGCATGGCAATCCAAGTTCACCCGGTGCTTAGAGAGCCAGTCCATTCCCAAGCTCACGTCGAAGTTCTTCATGTTCAATACAACTAGATTTGCTTCGAATTTGACTCTGCCAATGGTTAAAGGACACCTTCGACATTCCTTTCTTAGTTCTACAATTCGACCGATAGGTGTTGCTATGACCACAGATTCACCTAAGCGTTCTACCTTTAAGTTTAATTGAGCTACAATTGATGCAGTAATAAAAGAAATGGAGGCACCGCTATCAAATAAGACAACTACTGGATCATCGCCGATAAAGATAGTACTTCAATGGCGCGGGGGTCTTCTTCCACATTATCTGGTGGAGCCATCGCGTAGAGACGTCCTTGTTGCTTTTGGTTTGGATTTGGTGCTTCTCTCTTCTGCATTTGAGGACGGGCTGCTGCAGGTGGTCTGGGTGCTTGATTATGCTGTTGTGGTTGACTCCCCTTAGGCTGGGAGGCATTCTTCTCATCTACAGCCTTCTTGAAACAATTGATGGCCATGTGTCCTAGCTTTCCGCAGTAGTGACAGTTGAAGCGGTCCCGCTTCTGTTGCTGATTGGTTGGTGCAAGTCTTGGCCTCTTGTCAGGAATGGAAGGTGGGTTTGGTACTGCTCTGCTTTTCTGGCCTACTTGTCTTGTTTGATTTCGTTGCTGGATATAGCGTTCAGTGTCTTTCTCAGCGATCATTGCTCGATCTATGATCTCTTCATAAGTACGCAGCTTCAATATGCTAATCTTTGACCGAATACTAGGTCTCAAGCCTTCCTGGAACTTGTGGATCTTGTAGTCCAGGTCTTCTACTGCTGAGGGTAGGTAACTTGACAACTCAGCGAATTTGTCTTCATATTGGGCTACGGTGAGGTTACCTTGCTCTAGTTTCAGGAATTCAGACATCTTCTCTTTCCTATATGCTTCAGGGAAAAACTTGTCACAGAACTTGGCATGGAAAGTGTCCCACGTCCACTAGAATCCTTCTAGGACTCTTCTTTTTGCTGCCTGCCACCAAACGTAGGCTGCCCCCTCTAACAGGTATGTTGCTAAGGTCACTCGGTGTTGCATGGGGCAAGCCAGGGTGTCTAGTGCCTTAGCCACTTGCTTAAGCCAATAATCCGCCTTGGTAGGGTCAGGGTTTCCATGGAACTTCCTAGGATGTAGCTTTAGAAATTTCTCAATCAGGATGGTTTCTTCAGGAAGCATGAACCGAGGTTGATTCGGCGGAGGAGCCTGTCTAGGTGCTAGGGGTACTTGAAATGTTTCAGGTTGATTTTGGGGTGTTGGTGTAGTTGTTTGAGTTCCCACTGGAGGCGGAGGTACGGTTTGAGTAAAGGTTGGAATCGGAGTTTGGCCAGGGGTCACGATCGTTATCAGTTGATCAAGGGTGGCCTGGTGTCGGGTTTGTTGCTCATGTTGTTGGGCCTGTTGTTGCTGAATGATACCAGTGAGACGATCGAGTGCGCCTAACATGGCTTCCCAAGGTTGTAGAGCATTGGAGTTTCCTCCCACTGAAGTCATTGGTGGATTTGTATTAGGACTCGCAGTGTTAGCCATGGGTGGTGACTCAGGCTGGGGTGAGGCCGCGGGAATGTTTCTTGAAGATTTCCTCTTAGGGGCCATCAAGCTGAAAATAAGTGTTCTATAGGTTAGACGTCACTTCTAAGGTGAAAACTAATGAACTCAAATCAGAAAGTTAGAGTTAGAGGTTCACCTAGCTCGTAGTTTGGGAATCTGATACCCAGGACCTGATCGCGCTCTCGGATTTTTTTCTCTCAAACCGGAAGTCCTTTTCCTCTGAAATTTGGAGGGTAGATAGATGATTAGGTGGGGAATACCTCAAATTTTTCTAAGAATAAAAATCTCATGATAAAGTACAATTCTGACCCCCACAAGTGTGAAAAATGTAACAGATCAGCAGACTTTTACGCAAAATATGTGCTATTGTCGGAATTTTCCTGATTTAATTACAAATTGGATTGATCTGAAATTTTATATGAATACTGGGGACTGAGTTAGGAATCTCCAGAAACATTTATAAAATTTTCTGAGATCTAAAAATACGTTTTCTAATGTCGGAATTACAGATGGGTCTAAAAATCTGCCCTAATTGAAATAATTAGAAATAAAATAGTTACTCCTAATTATTTATGGAGAAAATTCACAAGATTCAATGAATCAAGGATTCAAATATGGGGAATAGATGAGAGCCCCAAATATTTTAAAAAAATAAAAATTTCTTTCCAAAAATCCTAAAATGTTGAGATTTCTAAGTTCCACGACTACCCTAGTAAATTTCAAGGAACCTAAGTGTGGGTCTCTAAGTTCATAACATTACATACCATTAATAGGATTGAATCTAAATGATTTGTCTCTAGTCATTGGGGACCTAAGCCCTAAGATGAGTTAATTATGATATGGATTTAGGCTTCTCGCCCAGAGGTCCCATTTTGCTTTGATACCAACTTGTAACACCCCAAGATTTCGGCTCCCGTGTACATCACGATGGCCGAATTCCCAAGGTTATTTGGAATGTGTGAGGGTTATACCCCTTACATAATTTTCACACAAACATGCACATTTCATACTATTTGGAAAATCATGAGCAAGACGGTGAAACCAAACTTAGATATTATTTCATTAACTAAACAAAATCATCAAACCATGTAACCATCATTCAATAAAACACCATGTTCATAACTACGTCCTCCCATTGGGACTTATTACAATTTCAAATACTAAATAAATGCTAGAACTATGAATGATTATGCGGTCTCGTCTTCCACCATCTGCTCCCACGAGCCATCATAATCGTCTCCTTGAGGCTCGGGCTCCTGAGGATCGTTACCTACATGTTCTAAATTATTTCCACAAAACACCGTCAAAAGTGGCATAGTGAAGAACTACTTTAAGGTTAGAAATAATAATCGCATAAAAATCATAACAAAACATCCATTACTCTTTCTTAATGCAATACATGATAATGCATGACCCAGTGTAGGAATCTTTAGACATGCCGCCAGGGGTTTTGGGACACGCAAGCACATAATTTTGCCCGACCACGTGAGAAACAGGACGCTCATAGCCCAAATCCACACGTGACAGTGTATGGGAGAAGTAGGACGCTCTAGCCTATTATCAATTCCATACACCCACATGGAGTCACGTGCATGCATGAATTAGCCATTATTTATTATTATTACCAATTTACACCAAGCCACTTATTGTCTAACCAACCTTTGGTACCACCACATCCTTCCTTATGGTTCATCACTCATCAAAATAGTCGTAACTGACGCATCACATCCTAGGATGGCGGCCCGTACTACTAAGCTTCATAACAACCATACTCAACTATCGTCTTATGGAGATCCTTAACAACTTTAGGAATAATAATAATAATAGTAAATATAATAGTAGTAATAAATGGATTTAACAACCACTTAATCAGGCAATCTTGATACCACCACCACAGATCAGGGTGGCCACTTAACCGGACAAGCTAAAAGCATCGTCTCAGGTTAGGGCAACCTCTTAACCGGGTGTTCCGATATTCATCACCACAA
This sequence comes from Liriodendron chinense, assembly GCA_003013855.2. Taxonomy (NCBI): domain Eukaryota; kingdom Viridiplantae; phylum Streptophyta; class Magnoliopsida; order Magnoliales; family Magnoliaceae; genus Liriodendron; species Liriodendron chinense. Next base: position 743,083 of record PVNU02002566.1, on the reverse strand, counting down.
ATCAGGGTCCATCCATATATATAAAAGGAATATATATAGAAATATAAGAATCTCCATTGGACAATCGCAACTATTCTTTATACAGTATAGAAAGAAAGGTGGTCCCTTTAAAGATGGTTACACAAATCTCATATGTGCAACAAACATAATTCTATTCCTTACTAGTTCTCTAAGTCCAATGAATATCCTCATCACCATGAGATAGAAAAAAAAGTATCTAAAAGCATTCATATATAGCTAACTAAGGAGAAAATAAATAAACACATGTAAACAAAAAAAAACACATAAGAATTATCAACCTACAAAACATGAAATTATTAATCCAATCTTAAAGGAGTTCTCACTTTATGATCTTCGACTTATTAGAGATATAAAATGATGAAATAATAGCAAGATGGTACTCCTCTCTCTTACCTTCCTCTCTCTCTCTCTCTCTCTCTCTCTCTCTCTTTCTCTCTCTCCCTCTCTCAAATTCGTGGGTGGGGGTCACCTTTGGCTAAGAGGGGCCCTATATATAGAGGTAGGGTTGGAATTAGGGTTTGGAGGTGCATAGTAGAAATATGGAGAGGGATGTGCACGCGGGGTCTTGTGTAACAACCTCTCGAGGTGGGTTTCTCAAATCTTAATATTCGGATGATCTTTGATCAATTCCAATCCTTTCATCTTATCAAGCTCGAAGAGTAGAGTTAGAATACGTAAATTTCTTGATGATCCACATTCTAGATTGACCGATCCTTAAAAATGGCCTAACGAGTGCTAAAATGGGCTATATCTCAATTAATGCTCTACGCTTGATGATCAGGGCCCAAATTTTGAAAAAATATGTAGTCATGATAGGCAAACAATTGTACAAAGTTTAGTGGTTGATTGATGGTGAGGAATGCCTAGATCTGAAATTCCAACTTTTGGCGGAAAAGGAAGGGGCTGGCTTTGTGGTTCAACGGTGTAGGATTGTAGATCGGGGTCCAAATTTTGTGTAAACTCGTAGTCATATGAGTATAATGGGTGGTCCAAATTTGAGAAGCGATTGATGGTGAGAAGTGGGTAAATTGAAAGGTTCAAATTTGAGAAGAGTTGGTAACTCGTTCATTTCTAGAACGGGGTAACTTCTGGCATAAGAAAGAGGCTTATCAATGTGGGGCAATCAAATCACACTATTGGTCCATGATAAAGACGATCCAAGTCACTCATATGAAGAGAAATATTCGACTACGACTAACCATCTACTTTCCTCACTCGATGGACATGAAAATCAAGGGTTAATGGCTGATTTGACAATTGGACCACTTCTACTATGATTTAAGGGCTGAAATTTGATGTGTATGGTTAATATGTGCCCAAGAGCTCAAATCCAGGATTTTGCGTGAAGGTGATCGTCAGAAACTATAATACTTAAAAATGGCATCTTAACTTAAGTTTAACTAATGGCATTTTTGTAATTTTTGCAAATATTCGAGTTTAACAAAATCTAACTCTTCTACATTGTTAATGAGGTCATTCTAAGCAACTTTAATAAAGGGTACTTCATATGATTTCCTACGGATGTCCCGTTATTTGAATTTTAATATCAATGGCCGGTATTTAATATAAAAAAATAGAAATAAATTTCAGAAAATTTTAAAATAATTACGGTAAATTCGGGGCGTTACAGTGTGGACTTGACGTGATCCATCGTACAGTCATCTCAAGGTGTTTGGATGCAGGGCATCCGTTCACGTACCAAAGAACGAGAGGTCCAAGCTCGATATGAAGATCAGGCAGTGTGTGTTCTTATGGTACGATGATGAAAAGTTCGGTTACAGGTTGTGGGATCCGACCGAGAAGAAGCTCGTCAGGAGCAGAGATGTGGTTTTCATTGAAGATCAGTATATAGAAGACATTGAAAAGCCAGAGAAGACCCAACCCAGTTCAGGTGAACTGGAAGACATGGATCCGATTACTCCTCCCGTGGTGCCTGATGACGAGGGAGTACAGCAAGGTGTAGAGGATGAGGGAGTCCCTACAGAAGATGGACAGGGGGAGCAGCCCCAACTTGATCCACCTGTTGAGCCATAAGTGAGGAGGACATCAAGGGACAGACATCCATCCAAGAAGTACTCGCCGCATGAATACATTATGCTCACTGATGGGGGAGAGCCAGAAGACTATTCTGAGGCCCTAGCCGACGAGCATAAGGAGGAGTGGTTAAAAGTTATGCAAGAGGAGATGGAATCCTTGCATAAGAACCACACCTAGGACATGGTGAAATTGCCTAAGGGCAAGAAAGCTCTGAGCAACAAGTGGGTGTTCAGAAAGAAGAATGAGCAGAAGAATTCACAGACAAGTAACAAGGCCAAACTTGTGGTGAAAGGGTTTGGTCAGAGAAAAGGGATAGACTTCGAGGAGATATTCTCACCAGTGGTGAAAATGACATCCATACGGGTGTTGCTTGGATTGGCGGCTAGCATGGATCTGGAGATAGAGCAGTTAGATGTCAAAACTGCCTTTCTCCATGGTGACCTGGAAGAAGAAATTTACATGCGCCAACCAGAAGGGTTCGAAGTCAAGGGCAAAGAGCATATGGTGTGTAGGTTGAGGAAGAGCTTGTATGGGCCGAAGCAAGCTCCTAGGCAATGGTACAAGAAGTTCGACTCGCTCATGTTGAAGCATGGATATGACAGAACGGAGTCGGACCACTGTGTGTTCACTCGCAGGTTCTCAGATGGTGATTTCTTAGTTCTGCTATTGTACATTGATGACATGCTCATCATAGGAAAAGACATCAAGAAGATTGACAGGCTGAAGCAGGAGTTGGGCAAGTCATTTGCGATGAAAGACTTGGGCCTGGCCAAACAGATCCTAGAATGGAGATAACCCATGACAAAAGCAGTAGGAAGCTTTGGCTGTCACAAGAGCAGTATATTGAGAAAGTCCTAGAGCAGTTCAACATAAATGCAGCGAAGCCGGACAGTACTCCACTGGATGGTCACTTCAAATTGAGCGACAAGCAATGTCCCAAGACGAAGGCGGAAGTAGAAAACATGCGGAAGATACCCTACGCGTCAGCGGTAGGAAGTTTGATGTATGCTATGGTGTGTACGCGCCCAGACATAGCATATGCAGTTGAGGTTGCCAGCCGGTATCTTGCCAATCCTGGCAAGGAACATTGGGCAGCGGTGAAGTGGATACTGCGATATCTGAGAGGCTCATCCAGGTTAAGCCTATGCTATGGTGACGGAAAACCTGTGTTAGAAGGTTACACAGATGCAGGTATGGCAGGTGACATAGACTCTAGGAAGTCTACATCGGGGTTCATGTTCACGTTTGCAGGGGGAGCGGTCTCTTGGCAGAGCAAGCTACAGAAGGTCGTAGCATTGTCGACGACAGAGGCCGAGTACATTGCGGTCACAGAAGCATGCAAAGAGATGCTTTAGATGAAGAGGATCCTACAGGAACTTAGCCTGAAGCAGGAGAAGCACGTGGTCTATTGTGATAGCCAAAGTGTTATACACTTGAGCAAGAATCCAAGTTAGCATTCCAAGTCGAAGCACATAGAGATTCGGTATCACTGAATCAAGGATGCTTTGGAACAGAAGGTGTTACAGCTTGAGAAGGTCCATACGGACGATAATGAGTCAGACATGATGATCAAGGCTTTGCTCAAGGGCAAGTTTGAAGTTTGTAGAAACCTGACTGGCTTGAAGAAGGCGAATTTCTCCTGAGTCGGAAAGGGGGAGATTTGATGGGGTTTTTCCTCCTCAGTCAGAGGAGAGAGAGAGTGAAGATTGGGTATGGTCGGGCGCCCGGACCAAACCTGGCCGGGCGACCGAAATTCTCCCCAGATGTATGCTTGCACGCTGGACTGTTTTGACAACAGCCGGGTGCCCGACGGTCTTGTGACCGAGCGCCCGATGCCCTGGCCAGGCGTCCGAAATTGATTTTTTTCTACATGTTTCTCGTTGGACATTTTTTGGCATGGCCGGGCGCCTGACGATCTGGTGACCGGGCGCCCGACCCGGCGCGGACTGCTTATACGCAGTTTCCTATTTGGGCTCTAATTCCTCCGTTTTCATACTTAAGAAGTTCCAAAACGGGATTAGGGCATCCCATTGAGTGGTTTACACGTCCAAGGTGAGAAAGAGAGAAAGAGAAAAGAGAGAAAGAGGAAGCTTGTAGAAGGGAGAAGTTGCTTGAAAAGGAGTTCTTCAGCGCAGCCGTCATCTCAGAGCTTCTACGTCCTCGGGATCGGTGAGATCGCTCTACTTTTGCTATTCTCTTATTGTTTATCCACTCCTACGTGAGTGAGGAAGGTTTGATCCAAACGGTGTGTGCTTGAGATCAGTTGTACCAGTTCTCTGAGATAGTAGATTGTTAATCTGGACTAGGTCCCGTGGTTTTTACCTCTTTTGAGGGTTTTTTCACGTAAAAACTCCTTGTGTCGTGTGGTTGATGTTTATTTTTTATTATTGCATTATCATAGTCCATAATTCTAGTGTATCGGGGGGCGAGATCTGAAGGTTTGTGTGAAACGCACCCAACACAAAGTTCCCACCATACAAAGGAATAAACCAAACTGCAATCAGTGATGCAAAACCAATCGATATTATTTGGGGCTTTCAAGCTGAGAAATACCAATTTTCATAATCCAGATGGTTGAAAGAAACATTAGAGGCAGCGGTATAGTTAAAGGGCTGAGTGTGTCAATTGGGTCATAGCTAATCAAGCATCATCTGCGTCGCTTCCACCAAACTGAGCTTCTTGGCTCGCCCAGTAGTTGGATTCATCAGGCCCCGACACCTTAAACCTGTACAATAACAAAAACCCACCTTGGCAATTCGATGTACACTAATATTAATCTGGACAACGGGTAGTATGATAAAAACATGCTCTTACCTCTCAAGGATGAACTTCCTTTCGTTGTACCTCTGGCTTTTATCATGCAGCCTCCTGAAGGCAAACCATCTGATTCTCAATCACTGCGGCAAAAAATACACTACACAAGAATTTGAAAAGATTCCCTTCTAATCTTACATATTTCCATCCCATGATTCATCCACAAACGACACAGATCCCCATCCTTTTAGCATACCATCCCTTCAATATGTGTGTAGCTGTGTATGTTATGGTTAGTGGTTGTGAATGGAGCATGTTTACTTTGTGGCTATGCTCCAATCCAGAGGCATCATATCTATACATGGTTTTGGTTGGTGAGGGGTTGCTAGTGGCCATTTGGTAGTTGACCATCATTACAGGCCCAAGCCCACAAACTTAACTAGGCCGTCCCTTTGCAGGAAATGTTCTACTAAAAATCTCACAACCTCCTAAACTGGGCTACTGATCAATTAATAAGGCCCTAGGATTGCACCTGGCCTGACCTGTGACCTGTGCTGCTTCAGATTTTTTCCCTGGCCTGACCCATGAGCAGAGGACCTGATTCCAAGCCCATCCCACAATATAACAATATTAAAATAGTCTGAGATTGGTCCACTGGCACCAATAACGGTCTTAGCCAAGCTGTTAGGTCTTCAAAAAGGCTAGAAAGCGAAGGCCCAGTACAACCAGCTAATGGTTTGGATGGCATATAAACATTATGGTCGGGTCATGTGGCCCACCTGAGTTTTGGACTCCTGCCCTAATGTTAGCATGAGAAACTAAGAGGACAGTGGATTTCTCACAGGCATCACTGTGGGCACCACAGGAAAATTCCTTTCCCACATAGCTTCCACCCACGGGGAACTTCCTTTTGAAAATTGGCATCCAATGTGAAAATCAATGTTTCATAAAATTCTCTTATTTTGGTTTCCATGGGTGGAAACTTTGTCCTATTTTTTTATTTTTTATTTTTTTATTTATTTTTTTTTTGGGTTTTTGTTTTTGGAACCTGCGATTCAATCCCTCATGTTAGCCCAGGGTCAGCTTGATGCAAACAAATGGTGGGGGACCCTTGATTCTCACTGGGGCCCACCTTACTGCAGAGTAGTGTGTTTTTTATCCTGATCCCTCATCCAGGTCAGATGAATGTTCTGAACAGGCCTGGATTCATTGTACACAACATGATGGCCCCAAATGAAAATAAAGGTCAGCATCCTCTTTCGACTTGTCCTTTTGTGGCCCACCTGAGTTTCCATTTTGGCTGTTTTTTGGGCTCAGATGGCAACACAAGGCCACACATCTAACGGATTTAGACGTCTTGAATGCATCATAGGGGCCCCCATTCTTCTTTACCATTGTAAGTTAGGGTGTCAACCGATTTGGGGAGGCTGGGGAAACGCTGAGTTTGGTGAGGCTGTGGTCCCATTTCAGCACATGGCCCAATCAAATCTTGCCCACGCCAGCGTCTCACTGAACTTGGTGTTTCCCTGGCCTCACCAAATCCACTTCCCAGTGGCAACGGGATAAGTGGAGTCAATGTGACGTACTCACCACTAGTGATCCATCCATCAATTGGGTTGTCTCAGTTACAGTTACTCAGGGCACAAAAATCAGCCCAAACAGAATTTCAGGTGTGCCGCATAACAGGTAGAAGTTGACAGGGACTCCCACCTTGATGCTCATTGGGCCATCATGTTGCATGTACAGAATTCTGGTTGTCCGGGCACTTTATCTGCTTTATATAAGGGTCAAGAAAAACATCAAACTGTTCTAACTTTCAGCAGGCTCCATTGAGAACAGGGGTGGGCATCCCCTCTAACTTTGCTCCCTGTGTTGTATCCCATAGAGTTTTCATTCAAACTAATTTTCTGGCCTTGGGTATAACTTGAGGATACATAGCCGATACAGGTTAGATGGCATATCACAGCACGGGCACCCCCACATCTGCCTAGTACCACCGTAAGCTTACAGTGGCATTGGTGCCAATGGAGCGCTCTGTAAGACTTCTATTAGGTAGACCCCGAGTGATAAATAGTTTGGATGACGTGACAACTGGTAGTAACCAAAAATGATTCTTATTATAATTAGATGTCTTTTTTCTTATTAAATTCATGACACAATCTCCCTTTCCCTAATACAAGATAAAACAAAGGAAATGAAATGCATCTTCCCAAATATTCAATATCAATACAAGCATACTCTTAGGCCGAGAATAAATATATCAAGAGCTTGTTTGGAGAAGTATTAAACAAACTCATTTTATTTTGAAATCTTTCTCAACATAACTACCAATAATCACTTAGTAAGAATTGAAGGAGGACTAACCTTCATCTAATATTGCTTGCAAGCTAACCTGTAATCTCAATGAATACAAGTCCTTGATTTCATGCATTTTTGCAACAACATCTCCCATCCGCATTCTTTCTCTAGGAAATTCAGAAGAGCACCACAAACCAATTTTAACCACTGTAATCAAGCAGTCATGCATGAGTTCAGCTTCTTCTACTGTGAGCAATCGTGGATCAACAATCTCCATTACTCGGTTGGGCAAAGCCAACTTAGCAAAATGATGAAGTGTTATATTGTCCTTAAACATCGCATCAGTCGGCTGCTTTCCAGTGATCATCTCCAATAGAAGGATTCCAAAGCTGTAAGCATCTCCTTGTGTAGATGGTCTAGCACCCATCGCATACTCTGTAATTTATAAATCGCATATTGGAATGTAAGTGAAAATTTAGATACAAATATCAAAGGTTGAATTGAGAGAGAGAGAGAGAGAGAGAGAGAGAGAGATACTATTCTACTTGAACAAGTAATTGGCATTTTTGCTATTGTAAGGATCCAAATTTCTAACAACAGTTGGTGACTATGAACTTATAAGTTCTTGCAAAGATGTCCTAATTGAACAAGACTCTACTAGTCCAATGAAAGAACTCAGCTCTTCAATCATCAAGTGAACATATGAGTTATTGTTATGATTTTTATGTAACACATATCTCAATTGAAGCCATCATCAGAAAGAATTCTTTACATCTTATTATGGTGTGATTCATGTGGGGTACGAGTACCACTTCTATATGTAGATCTTTGAAACCAATAACATTTTGATGCCACCAACTTCGAATTCACTGGGTGTCATCCTTCAAATCTGAGGTCATTTTTTAGAACCTGGATCCAGGTAAAATCATGTGCAGGTAGCCATCAGGTCCTTGGACCATTGTTTTGATTTAGGCTCAGGTCAGGTCTGAATCTTGTCTAGGTCAAGTACTTGACTGGACGCACCCAATTCATGGATTAGATCGCACACATGTACCAATTTTACACATGGATGGCGTGTAATAGGCTCTCATACGATTCTTGTAGCTTAGCAAACCTCATTCGACATGATATATATGTATATGCAATCCAGGCCATATAGACACTTCATCATGAAGGGTAGGTAAAAAATCACACTGTTTTGCAACACAGCTTGGCCCCTGATTTTTAGGGCCGGCATCCCTGCCACTTTGATGTGTCCCGCCTGATTTTTAGGCCCTAGGATCACGAGGTGACTCATCTAGTGGATAGATTGAATTTTGTACACACATCACGTGGGATTAAGTTCACAAAGGGTTCTCCTGAGGTCTTGTGAGAACTGCTTCTCAGGAGAGAACTTCACATGTGCACACACATATGACAAATGCTCACACACAACTAGTTGTATGTCCAACTAGTTGGCATGTTAGGCCTAGCATGGAGTTTGTATGACATCTTGTGCAGCGATTTAGATTGTCCTAGGAAGAAAATGGGATGTCTAAAAACGTGACAATTAGGGGATTTACCAGTGTTCCACATTCAGTGTGTGTTCCACATTCAGTGTTCAAGATTGGCCTGCACGATTATAAGAACGATCAGGCCGAGGCAAGACAGTTGCTAGAGCCCACCTAAAGAACAGGCCTCAGTCATATGTGGGACGTATTAAAAACATAAGCCATTCAATAGTTGGGATCTACTATAAAAATACCAGACCACTACAGTAAGAAGTTCCATTAATCAGCTACACACATGAGAAAAATTTTGAAAGCTTAGAAAAAAATATAACTAATGTTTCATGTTCAATGTACATGTAGCTGATTAACATACACAGGTCTACCTATTCATCCCGGAAGCATAGTGTTATCCCAGTGCATGTTTGAAATGGTTCCAGTTCGTGGATATGATTTTACGAGTGTGTCACGATTGCACGTCTGTCATTGTGATACACGCGCCACCAAGAGAATTCATCCATCAGACAACACAGGCATCTCCAAATTGAGAAATTTGATTGTTGCATGGGAACTCTTACATACAACATTTGTTTCCTACCAATTTGTCCCTTGTGTAGAAAATCCAACCTGTGCAAAGGGTGGGATGCACCAAAGAGATGACCCGAGATAAAAACCAGGATGGTCCACTCATCAAGCAACTTGAACCATCCAAAATAAGGTACAGAATCGATGGTCTGACTCACAATACGTCTGTGGCACACCTAATATTGCCATTGGTCTAGTGTTCACTCGTGATGATATTTATCACACAGCCATCTTTTATATGGCTCATATTTTCCACGTGAGTGATAAATTGATGAGGTGTGAATGTTTATTGGTGGAAAAGAAAGCATTGCATGTGAAAGTCCACATGCAACATCCAATGTTCCAAATGTGCACTTTGAATGAGTACATTCAGCATGCCTCTTAAAACTTCCCTAATGAGTGGACCGGCCTTACTTTTGCACATGCATGGTTGTCTTCATCTCTCAATACAATTACAAGGTGTGTGATCTCACCTTTTGTTCTGTGTGTGTGATGTGTGTGTAGAGAGAGAGAGAAGGTTTGAAGTCCAAGTGGTTGGACCACAAGTTATGGTTTACCCAATGGATAACTTCTAACCTATCAGGTGAATGTGACATCTAAATATTCCAATATGCTGGCTCATATGAGGATCACCTAGTGCAAAGATCAGTCCAATCTACTCATCATGCACACCTCTCGAAAGAGCTAGGATTTCTCCCCCTACCAAAATGGGAAAGGAACGGGAAGCTTTGGAAAGAGGAGGAACAAGACGCACACACTCTGCGTGCGCTACGGCCACCAGCTTGACGCAGGGAGGACGTGGTAGGTCGATCACCGTCTCCCTAACCGATAGTTTCTCGAATCCACGAGAAGAAATAAAAGATAAAAAGAGGAAATAAATTCCGAATAATTGAATAATTGATAATTGAATGAATAAAAACGGAATTACAATGCATATAAATAGGAAACTAAACCCTAGGTAAAGTATCAAAATCCAACTCCAACTAAAACTCCTAGAAAACGCAACTTACTATAAATAGTAAACTTACTATTTATAGAAGTCGTTCAATCCTACTAGAACTCTTGGTTTTCAGCCAAAAATAGAAAGTTTTCAAACGGCCTCAACCACGCTGTTCTACGAAATATTCTAAGCCCTTTTCATGTTGGGCACTAACTCTAAAACCATACGGATGCAAAGTTATGATCGAATTAAAACTTACTATAAATAGTAAAAACGAAAATAAACTAGCCTAATGACCGTCGATACGGTCGATTCTCGCGATTCCGGATTGGGCAACCCGGCGTAGCGGGGTTGGTTGGCTAAAGTAGCTCGAGCTACCCCAAATTGATATATTATACGTCCCGTAACTCATTCCGGATTGTGAGATACGACCGATTCACGGTCCTGACGGTCCGGATCACTTTCGGCCCCGTCCGGTCTTCTTTTGGTCCATCTGGCCCATGAAATAGTCAGCGACCCGTCCTACATCAGTCTCCTCCACTTCGAAAGAACTCGACCCCGAGTTCTCGTCCAGCTTTGGTTCATGATATTCGTACAGATCTGCCACGTTGAAAGTCCTTGAAATCTCCATGTCATCTGGAAGATCAACAACGTAGGCATTGTCATTGATCTTGCGAATGATCGGTACCGGTCCAATCTTCTTGTGTTTCAACTTGTTGTAGGTCCCGGTAGGAAATCGCTCTTTACGTAGGTGAACCATCACCTGATCACCTATTTCAAACACTTTGGCGCGCCGATGCTTGTCGGCCGCTTCTTTGTACTTCTCGTTCGAAGCCTGTAATTTGTTGCGCACGTCTGCATGTATGTCCATGATTCGGTCTGCCATATGTTCAGCTGTAACGCTCATGCCCGGAAGCTTGGGCAGGGGAACCAAATCGAGTGTGTGACGAGGCACGCACCCATAAACAATCTGGAATGGAGACTTTCCTGTCGATCGGTTTACCATGTTGTTGAATGCAAACTCTGCTTGAGCCAGGGCCATGTCCCACTGCTTCGGTTTGTCACCTGAAAGGCAACGGATGAGATTTCCCAATGTGCGGTTGACGACCTCAGTCTGTCCATCTGTTTGTGGATGATAAGCACTGCTGAAGTGAAGTCGTGTACCGAACCGATTCCACAAGGCTCGCCAAAAGTGGCTAACGAACTTTGTGTCCCGGTCTGAAGTGATCGTCTTAGGAATACCATGTAGTCGCACAACCTCTCTAAAGAAAAGGTTCGCAACATGTATCGCATCAAAGGTCTTCTTGCACGGAATGAAGTGTGCCATCTTGGAGAATCGGTCTACCACCACGAACACTGAGTCCATGCCGCGTTGTGTTCGTGGGAGCCCTAATATAAAATCCATAGATAAATCCTCCCAAGGGGCATCTGGCACGGGTAATGGCGTGTAAAGACCTGTATTTTGAGATTGTCCCTTAGCGGTTTGACAAATATGACATCGTTGTACCGCCCTGCCAACATCACGAGCAAGTTGCGGCCAGTAATACCGCTCTTCCACCATCGCTCGAGTCTTATCTCGTCCTAGATGACCGCCGAGGCCACCGCCATGCAGCTCGATAATAATCTTGTCCCGTAACGAACTCTGCGGAATGCAAAGTCGATTTCCTTTGAAGAGGAAGCCATCTTGAATTAGGAGATCACTCGGGTGACCCTCTTGGCACTTTTTCCATGCATCTGCAAAATCCTCGTCGTCGGCATAAAGTTCCTTGAGGCAGTCGAACCCGATCACCTCACTGCTTACTGTAATAAGAAGGGATGCACGTCGGCTTAGTGCATCTGCCACCTTGTTCTGCTGCCCTGATTTGTGTTTCAGAACGAACGTGAATTCCTGTAAAAACGAAATCCATCTAGCATGCATACGATTCACGTTAGTCTGAGTATTGATAAATTTTAAGGCCTGATGATCAGTGTACAGTATAAATTCCCTTTGAATAAGATAATGGCGCCAATGGCGCAGTGCTTGAACCACTGCATATAATTCAAGTTCATAGGTCGACCACTTCTGTCGTGCGTCGCTGAGTTTCTCACTGTAAAAGGCAACCGGCCTGCCCTCCTGAGAAAGGACTCCCCCAATGCCGACAATAGATGCGTCGCATTCTACCTCAAATAGCTTGTCGAAATTAGGGAGTACCAGAACCGGGGTAGTGGACAACCGATGTTTAATTTCTGCAAAGCTCTTCTCAGCCCCTTCGGTCCATTGAAACGGACCCTTCTTCATACAGTCGGTAATCGGCGCGACGATACTGCTGAAGTTCCGCACAAATCGACGATAGAAGGTCGCCAACCCATGAAAACTTCGTACCTCATGAATGTTTGTCGGAGTCGGCCAATCCCGAATAGCTCGTACCTTTTCTTCGTCCACTCGGATACCCGTGGACGACACGATGAACCCCAGAAACAATAATTGATCAGTTAAGAAGCTACACTTTTTCAGATTTAAGTATAGCTTGTTGTCGGCCAACACTTGTAGCACTTTTCTGATGTGGGTCATGTGCTCCGTTTCATCCTGACTGTATATTAGAATGTCGTCAAAGTAAACGACAACGAAACGGCCAATGAACGGCTTCAACACTTGGTTCATTAAACGCATGAAGGTGCTTGGTGCGTTGGTCAAACCGAAGGGCATAACCAGCCACTCATATAGCCCTTCCTTGGTCTTGAAGGCCGTTTTCCACTCGTCACCTGGCCTAATACGGATTAGATGGTATCCACTCCGTAAGTCCAGTTTCGAGAACACCTTGGAGCCCTCGAGCATGTCCAGCATGTCATCCAACCGCGGTATTGGAAATCGATATTTAACTGTTATTTTATTGATCGCGCGGCTATCGATGCACATACGCCATGTTCCGTCCTTCTTTGGGGTAAGGAGTGCCGGAACGGCACACGGGCTCATGCTCTCTTTAATAAGACCCTTAAGGATCAGTTCCTCCACCTGTCCCTGTAGAATTTCACACTCTTTTGGACTCATCCGATAGTGCGGTCGGTTGGGTAGACTGGACCCTGGGATAAGGTCGATGTGATGTTGTATGTCTCGCATGGGAGGCAACTCATCTGGTAACTCTGCAGGCCAAGTACTTCGAAATTCTTCTAGCAGCGGTTTAAGGCGTTGAGGAATATTAGAGGATCCTGGCTCCTCGCCTTTTACCATAACCGCATAAATCTCGCCCGTTTCCTTTGATTCCTTAACAAACTCGCGAATGGTAAGGAGAGAGTTCCCCTCCACTTTAGAAGCTTCAGGGTGTTTGTCTGGTGTCATAGGGGCCAAAACAATTTTTCGACCATCCTTGGTGAACATGTATATGTTTTCCCGTCCACTGTGGGTCACATCTCGATCCGATTGCCATGGCCGCCCAAGTAACATGTGGCAGGCTTCCATGTCAACCACATCACAGAGGACCTCATCCTTATAGCTTTTACCAATGGAAAACGAAATAATGCATTGATGAGTTACCTTGGTTTCGTTCACCTTCTTGATCCAGCCGATAGAGTAAGGGGTAGGGTGCTTCGTCATAGGCAGATGTAACTTATCCACCATAATTCTCGAGACAATATTTTCGCTACTCCCACTGTCTATGATCACGTCACAGACTTTGCCCTGCACGGTGCACTTTGTGCGAAAAATATTATGTCGTTGTGGGTGCACTTCCTTCCTGGGGGCGTAAAGTAGTCGTCTTACTACTAGCGATTCCCCATGATCTTCAGTCAGCCAATCGACATCTTCTGTGTCCCCCTCTTCGGCCTGTTCCAATTCAGGATTATCTTCTGTTGGCTCACCTTCCACGCCGCCTTCATTCGTAGTTAAGTGTGCTGCAGGGCGTTGAGGGCAAGCGTTCGACCAGTGACCTGGTTGGCCACAACGGAGACAATGGTCTGGTCTTGGCCGACCATATGGATTGGGGATCCTGCTGGAACCCGCTGTAGTGGGAGCTGTACGTTGAGGTCTTGAGGAACCGCTTCCCCAGTCCCGGTTCGTGACTGTAGGAGGTTGAGGACGCCCTCCTATAGGTTCCTTGCCTTTGGCCAACGTTGTATCTTGAGTGGGTCCGGTGTTGGGATTTCGTGTTGCCGGATAGGGTCGAGCAGGGGGCCGTGACAACTGTGTTTCTGCTCGAGTGGCCAATTGGTTGGCCTCACTCAACGTCCAAACGGGATGCATCTGGACTCGATCCTGGATTGCAAATCGCAACCCACCAATGAATCGTGATACTTGTTGTGCCTCTGATTCCGATAAATTATTCCGTGTAGCCAATCGTTGGAATTCTTCAAGATATTCGGCTACGGTTCTATTTCCCTGACGACAATTTTGGTATTGTTGGAACAAAATTTGTTCATAGTCGTTAGGGAGGAATCGAGATCTAAGAAGTTGTCTCATCCGAGGCCATGTTCGGATGGGTGTCTTATTCTGACGGGTGCGGGAAACCTGTAGGTTTTCCCACCATGCTGAAGCACCGGATTTAAACTTATATGCAACTAGTTTTACCTTCTTGTCGTCCGGTACGTCCATATAGTCGAAGTATCGCTCGACCTCTGCCAGCCAGTCGAGGAACTCCTCTATTCGAAGTAGGCCATTAAAGCTGGGAAGATCAGCTTTGCCCCGATAATCTCGTTCTGCTAGTTCCACACGCTCATTCCCTAGCGCCGGTCGTCGTACGAACATGTCTTCGACCTCGTCATCGCTTGGTTCTGAATCGTCTGGCGTAACCCTACGGTTATCCACCTGGGCTGTTCTACGGACAACAGGATTGTCCCGTATAACAACTGTTGGTGGTTGTTGGTCGCCTTGGGCTCGAAGAGGAGCTAGCGATGCTGCAATCTGGTCGAGGGTCGCCTGTATACCTTGCAGGATCAACCGGTTCTCCCGTCGTGCTGCTTCGAATGCTGCCTCGAAGGCTGTCGCCGTTAGATAGTCCCTTGGAGCACCGTCCTTAGGATGAGAATCCAACCCTTCATTAGAGGCCATCGTCCTGAGGAAGAAACCTCTCTCTGATACCAATGACGTAGGGAGGACGTGGTAGGTCGATCACCGTCTCCCTAACCGATAGTTTCTCGAATCCACGAGAAGAAATAAAAGATAAAAAGAGGAAATAAATTCCGAATAATTGAATAATTGATAATTGAATGAATAAAAACGGAATTACAATGCATATAAATAGGAAACTAAACCTTAGGTAAAGTATCAAAATCCAACTCCAACTAAAACTCCTAGAAAACGCAACTTACTATAAATAGTAAACTTACTATTTATAGAAGTCGTTCAATCCTACTAGAACTCTTGGTTTTCGGCCAAAAATAGAAAGTTTTCAAACGGCCTCAACCACGCTGTTCTACGAAATATTCTAAGCCCTTTTCATGTTGGGCACTAACTCTAAAACCATACGGATGCAAAGTTATGATCGAATTAAAACTTACTATAAATAGTAAAAATGAAAATAAACTAGCCTAATGACCGTCGATACGGTCGATTCTCGCGATTCCGGATTGGGCAACCCGGCGTAGCGGGGTTGGTTGGCTAAAGTAGCTCGAGCTACCCCAAATTGATATATTATACGTCCCGTAACTCATTCCGGATTGTGAGATACGACCGATTCACGGTCCTGACGGTCCGGATCACTTTCGGCCCCGTCCGGTCTTCTTTTGGTCCATCTGGCCCATGAAATAGTCAGCGACCCGTCCTACATCACAGCTTCCATCTGCAAAAGAGCAGATGCGCTGCTTGCAGCTATCCTGATGCCCAGATCTGCAAATATAATTGGAGCGTGAAGGTGATCCGGTGTAAGTCTACCGGAACCGAAGGATGAGGTATCTCTGTCACTTGCGTTGCAGATTCAAGAGCAATTTCAAAGAAGGTACCCAAGCAGCTCTAAGGAAGAATGCTGATGCTGCGTCGTTTTAACGCATTAAAACAGGTGTTTTGGGTGTAATCTTGGCACTCTGTTTTTTGTTTAATTTTCGTGAATTCTAGAAACTCCGTTTTGGATCTTTATTTGATGAGTTTTACTCAATTGTCATAGACTACTTCCATTTTTTGGAGAATTGACTAATGTTAATGACAATCATAATGCTTGTTTTTTTTAATTAATTGAATCGAGAATTCTTATTTAAAAAAATAATAATAATATTGGTCACACCTACAAAACAATGTCTAGTCATTGATAAATACCAAACTACAAAGGTCGCCCACTCAATTTGTGGATAAAGTAGTTTTTCTTTATTAAAAAAATAAAAAAATAAAATTTCATGATAAGGCCAACCTATTGCACAGATTAGAAGTTAAAACGTATATGAAATGTTGAAACTTATCCGCTGGGTGGCTGTAACTTGTGGTCCAACTGGTTGGACTTGAGACCTCGTGTGTGTGTAGAGAGAGAGAGGGAGACCGTCCTTTTTACAAAGGTGTTGGCAGCTCAGGTGCCCCCACCATGATGTTTATGTGAAATCCACCCCGACCACTAGGTATGTCGCCCCATATTAGGTCCAGGGTCCAAAAATCATTCCCATTCATGAATCAGGTGGACCACACATTTCAAAATAATGTATAGGACAATACTCACCCTCCAAATTGTTTCCCTTTAAGTAGCCCACCTGAATCACGAATGGGCATGAGTTTTTGGCCCGAAGCTTAAATTTTAGTATGCCATCTAATGGTTGGATTGGATTTCATATTATCATCACAATGGGCCTTGTAAAAATCTAAGGTGGATGTCTTTCTCCCACATTGTTACCTCTTGTGTGGCCCACCTGAATCACAAATCAATCTAATTCTTTGGCCCAGGAGGTAGCTCCAGATGACGCATCTAATGGTCGGAGTGGATTACAAGTAAATATCATAGTAGACCATGTAAAAATCAAGGGTGGTCATCTCTCTCCAATTGTCTCTCAACATGGCCTTCCTAAAACATGGGCCTGTCTAATTTTTTGGCCTTGGGCCTAACATATGCATTTGTTGGTTGAAGTGGATTTCACATACGCACCATAGTGGGGGTCACTTAAGGCCACCCTTTGTTAGCATGTGGGGTCTCTTGCGAATAGACTAGGACTATATATAATATATAAAAAATAAAATAAAATAAAAAAGAAATAGATGAAATTGTTACCTGGAGCGATATACCCAGCAGATCCCATTATCACAACCGTCCTAGTTTGAGCAACCTCAGAAGAGAACTTGGCAAGCCCGAAATCGCCAACATGAGCCACCATATCATCATCGAGAAGAATGTTGCTTGGTTTTAGATCGCGATGAATGATTGATGTTTCGTCTAAGTACACCAAAGTAGAAGCTACATCTATAGCTATGTTTAGCCTTTCGATAAAGTTCAAGCTCCTCCGAAGTTGGTCTTGGTCATCTTCGTGCAACCATTTGTCTAGACTTCCGTTGGGCATGTACTCGTAAACTAGAGCTTTAAAATCATTGCCCTTAAAATCAATGCTTGAGCAACAAGTTATGATACTAGCAATATTCCGATGCCTAATACTTCTCATAGCTTCGCATTCGGCCAGGAAGCCCATCATAGCTCCTCGTCGTTGGAGGTTGAAGACTTTCACTGCTATTATAGTTCCATCATGTAGCATCCCTTTATATACAGCGCCAGATCTTCCGGTGCCAACCAAATTGGCAGAAGAGAACCCATCTGTTGCTCTAAAGAGCTCCGCATAAGACATGGTGATATTATAACGCCACTCCCAGGGAGGCACAGCAAAAGGCTTCCTTCTCGACTTTCTTACCCAATAAAGAGTGGTAAAGAAGCATGATAAGGAAATTAGACACACAACAACAATTATTGAGATTTTTACTTTCGAAGCAATAGACTTCCCCTGTTTAGAGCATGGAGGCAACTGCAATCCTGGAATACCCCCACAAAGCTTAGTATTTCCGAGCACTGAAAACTGACTGATATTTCCAAAGACCCCTTCTTTAGGTAATTCACCCTCCAAATTATTGAAGGATAGATTTAGATAATCTAGAGCAAACTTCTCCAGGCCTTTTGGAATCTTTCCAGATAAGTTGTTGTGTGAAAGATCCAGGAGTCGAAGGCCTTTTAGATTACTAAATGTTGGAGGAATTGATCCTTGAAACAAGTTCCCATCCAAACAGAGATACTCTAAGCCGAGACAATTGCCTAGCAGGCTTGGAATTTGGCCTGACAATTTGTTATTAGAAACACTGAATCTTCCAAGAGCATTCGAGTAACTGACTTCGAGTGGCAGATAGCCGGTAAAAGAGTTATTTTCAATACAGAGTTCAGTCAAAGAGGGAATGCTGAAAAGTTGTCTGGGTAAGGTACCGCTCAAGTTGTTGTTTTGGAGGCGTATAAACTGCAATGTACAATTTCCAAGACTTGAAGGTATGGTTCCCCATAGGCTATTTCCAAACAAATCGAGTAAGTACAATTGGGTGATATTGCCCAAGGAAGATGGAATTTCCCCTGATAAATCATTTCCACCAAAGGAAAGTCGGCCCACTTTGTTAAGCTTGCCAACACCAACCGGAATGGAACCTGTAAGAGAGTTGTACTCCATTCTCAGTGTTGTTAAGCTGACAAGATTCTGAATACCAGATGGTATGCTTCCGAATATCCTGTTACTCCCCAACGATAGTATTCTCAGCTGGGTTGAAAGATTAGCCATGGAATCAGGCAATGAACCGCTGAGACGATTACCGCCTAAGTCCAATTCTTGTAATCTACTGCAATTGGTCAAAGAATGGAGAAAGCTCAAGTCATGAGATTTCCCAATTCCAAGTCGATTGCCACCCAAGTATAACTTGGAGAGACCCTTGAGGCTTCCAAAATTCATAGGCACGGACCCGCTAAAACTGTTGTTGCCAAGTTTAATAAGTAAAAGTCCGGAAGCATTGGATAATGAAACTGGTATGGGTCCTGTGAATTGGTTTCCTTCGACATCAAGCTCTTGGAGATTAGGAAGAGAGAGGCCTAAGTAAGGTGGAAAGTTTCCTTGCAATCTGTTCCATCTTACATCCAAAACATTAATAGAAGACAGATTGTATATCTCAGGCGGAATCGTACCTGACACTTCATTTTCACTTACGCTAAGAATCTTTAAACGTACCAACCAGCTGAGCTCACCCGGGATGCTGCCTTTCAGACTATTTCTTGAGAGATAAAGGTAACTGAGAAACGAAAGGTTTCCAATTGAAGGTGGGATGCTTCCTGTAAGAGTGTTGTGACCAAGGTCCAATTTGGAAAGCTTCAAAAGAGAACCAAACTCAGTTGGAATCCTCCCAGCCAGCTGATTCCCATAAAGACTAAGGGCTTCGAGTTTCGAACAGTGGCTCAGATTTGCTGAAATTTCTCCTGTGAAGGTGTTATTGGTCAGACTGAGAAACCGCAGGCGACGCAAACGGCCAATCTCTTCAGGAATCTTCCCGTGAAAGCTGTTGTTTGAGAGATCGATTATCCTGAGAAAGGAAAGGTTCCCAATGTAGGGAGAAATGGGGCCCACCAAGCTCTGGTCAGTGAGGTTCAAGGCGGTGACCCTTTCAGGATGCCGGCGACCGCACGTGACACCTTGCCACTGGCAGAAGGGGAGAGTATCATTCCAGGAACTCAAGGAATGGAGAGGATCGTCGGTTATCAGATGTTTCAATTGTAGCAAAGAAAGGCGATCCGTTTCGTTGGAGAATTTAGCAGCAGATGCGAAGAAGCATGGAATGCCCATGAAAGAGAGGAGGAGGATAAATGACCAAAATGCCCTTATTTGGCTGATGTGTGGGAGCCCCATTCTATGGAGTGTGTGAATGCTAGAATGGAGAGAGAGGCAGAGAGAGAGAGAGAGAGAGAGAATGAGGAGACGAATATTGAGCGGAATCGCGTTTATAAAATAAGATCAAATAAAAGCGCGTAAATTATTATATAAAATAAGATGAAATAAAAGCGCGTAAATTAATATTAAAGCTTTCATAAAAGTATTCTTTCTGACCTACCGAGAAATAACACGTTGATTACTTGGAACGCGTATTGCGTCCAAACACCCGTCCAAAACTGTTGTTTGATATGCGAAAAGAAAGGGCACACCGCTTGGATCACCCTACTCGATGGCTCATTGAATCTTGACCGTTCATCGGACTTGGAAGGTAAAGTGTGCAGAAGTCATCCTTTCTTTTCCATATCATCCCATGTGAAAACTGAGAACGAAGTGTAGGGAATTCATCCTATGCTAAAAGAAGTGTGATGAGACAAGCATCCTATCTCTTACACTATACTGAAATCCTCCAGCCCCGGCCCATTTAATAATTAACCATCATTTCAGGGCCAAGCCCCCAAAATTAAGGCCAGGCCAGGCCGGCCCTTAGCAAGAAATCTTATTCTGCTAAATATCTAAACCTACCAAACTGGACTAATTATCAATTAATCAGGCCCTGGGGTTGCACCTGGCTGTTAGGTGTTGGTCCACAGACCCAAACACTGGTCTTTGCTTACCTGTTAGGTCTTCAAAAAGGGTCAAAAGCAAAGGCCCAGCACAGCCAGCCATTGGACCTAAAACTCAGGCCTAAGACCAAGCCAGGGTTCCTCTAGGACCCAGGTCAAACAAGGGTGAGCTCAAACTAGGCTTTGGATAGAGTCCAGCTGAGTTGCAGCCAAAAACCTTCATAATCAAAGTTTTAACAACATAAAATCAGTGCTATCTATTCATTAAAGCATGTCAGAGCTGATTAAATGATGCATAACAAATCAAGTTTTCCCAAGTAACAAATATAATTCTATAATGAACATATGTCTTACTCAAGTAGGACAACTTGGGATGCAACTCGGGAAGATTGAGCTTGGGCTGACCAGTTGGATCAGGTTGTGGGTCAGCCCGAGCCCAAACCAACCTCAAGAGGAACCAAGCTGCAATCCAAACCTACCCGAACCCTATTGGGAAAACCGGCAGCAGAAGCGGAACGCCGAACGCGTGAAGCAATGCGAAATCAAACGAGTAAACAAGATGCAATCAATCTACACACAAGCATTCACCACAAAAGACTTTAAGTTTACGTGGAAAAACCCCTCAATGGGTAAAAAACCACGGCACAAAGCGATCCACTATGAATATCAGAAGATTACAGAGATTGACAGCCCACTAGCAAGGAAAAACAGAGAAAACCCCAAGTTCTCTCTCACACACACATCTCCCCTCTTCCTAATGCGATTATGAAGCCTTGGATACTTTAGGATACCCATCTAAGTCGGATTACAACTCCTTAAATAAGCAAAATTCCGAAATTAAAAACACCTTGCGCAGTACTGCGAGCTGCGCAAGAAACCCGCGTGCACGTTCGACCGGTCGGCCGACTGGCTGGCCAATGTACAGAACAGTCCAAGGAGTTTACGCCTTTGCTGCCTCACCACCGACCGGTCGCCCGACCGGCCGGAGCCCCCTGCAGACCAGTCTGGGGCACATGAAATCTGTCCAAGGGGGGGGTCTCCACATGCATCTGGGTCATGCCGTTTGACCTGTCGAAGCACCTAATCCGTGCATAGTGTGAAGACTACCCCAACAAACCCAACCTGATGACCTTGACAACCCAACCTGACCCAATCTGAAGACCTCAACAGCCCAGCCCAAACTGACCCAAACTCAGGTTGGTTTAATCAGTTTCGAATGCACCCAAACCCAAGTTGCTGTCCTAAATTACTAGTCCAACAACTGATTTCTAAGTTATAGACCTTCCAACAGTGAGGATTTGGGAAGTTAGACATTTCCTGCAAAGAATGAGAAGCCATGCATAGAGAGGAATTGAAACACTAAGCTTTAGCCTTAATCACTTTCATCCATGTACCATTGACATCTAAATAATTTGCAAACATCATCATCAGCTGCAGACCTGAGGGATAGATCGAATTGCAAGTGTTGATGATGAGCTATTGATGCAGGACAGCCCTAAATATGATGCATGATCATGAACACAATTATTCAGCGGAAATAAAAGCAATAATAATAATGAAATCTAGCATCAATCATCATAAACTAAGAAAATCATAAAGGAAACATGCAATGGGACGGGCCATCATCACAACCATGGAGTATGGGATTCAAGTAGCGTATAGGTTGGATCCGGCGAGGGATGGAACCTCCCGATCTTGCATGGTCATACCCAATCGATCAATGATGATCACTAGTCCGAAGAATCAGAAAGTTTCTCGGATTAGGGATTTGAGAATTTGGGGGTTTAGGGTTTAGATCGATTCTCAAGGTTTAGATCGTGGGGAATAAACAAAACAGAAGTTTAGAAGGATAATAATAGAAGATGAAATACCTGGAAGAAGTTGGAGGGGCACAAGAAGAATAGAGAAGAAGGAGATCAAGGAAGAAGAAGAAGCACCATGAGAGAGGGAAAGAGGAAGGAGGCAACCAAAGGTTTGCTCTTTTTCATAAATCAACAACTAATCAAAAAGGTTTAGGGCAACACCCTTATAAAATTCGAAATTAGCATAATTACCAAAATACCCCTACTAACAAAATTTCAAAAAAAAGACATTTGCATGAAAAAAACGTACCCACACTAACCCAAAACTCAAATAAGTAAAAAATGCGTAAAATAAACTCAAATCTAAGATGTCCAATGCGCTCCAATGATGGTGTGATGAAAGTGGGCCACAATGAACCAACGGTCCGATCACATCATCATCACGATCCAACGGTCTGATCATCTCCTCAAAGTAACTTACACATGTCTTCCCAAGGTGGGGTCTTTTCAAATGTCTCGGACTACATGTGTAAGGTTTTCAATGCTCCTCAATAGTCGCCTATCCACAAGGATGGTACTTGTGGTTGACGCTTTCTTCGTTGGTACACCTTGAATGCTTTTGTTCCGCATCAGCTATCCTAGATGAAAGCAAGTGCATGATATGAACCCAGTTCCCTACTCCCCGACCTATGAAGTTCCCACCATAAAAGGAATAAATCAAACTGCAGTGAGTGATGCAACACCAATCCATATTATTTGCGGCTTTCAAGCTGACAAATACCAATTTTCAGAATCCAGATGGTTGAAAGAACATTAGAGGCAGCAGTACAGTTAAATGGCTGAATGTATCAATTGGGTCATAGCTAATCAAGCATCATCTGCTTTAAATGATTAGCAGATGTTATGTTCACATCAAATAGTGCTGGAAATCATTCCAAAATGTTATAATGTTAGCAACAAACATACCATTCCATTAAGTCCATTTAAATGAATATTTAAGTCAATTCTTAGGCTAAATCAATCATCAAATGGGTCATAAAAATTGCCCAATGGATAGGGACCTATGGACAGTCCAATCAATTGATTTGGATGTTTCTATCAAGTTCAACCCATAATTAATGAACCACCAAGCAAAATCAGAAAATCACATTGGTCAAATGATTATAAACAACTCCTTTGATTATGTGCTCTTAAACATATCATCCATGGATTGGAAAACCAATGGCTATAAGCAAGAAGGCCAAGTTCCAAATCTATGCCATCCATTAGTTTTGCCGGCTCATTTTAGGGATTGGGCCCAAAAATCGCTATAGGAAACAATGGTGATTGCATTCCCACCAATAAAACTTCTTGTGGGCCACAAAAGTTTTGGATCAATCTAACATTTGCCTTGCCTTCATCCAGGTATGTGTGACCTTACCAACAGGTTGGATGGAAAATAAATATTAAGATGGAGCCCTAAGAAGTTTTTAATGGTGGACATTCAATCACCATTGTTTCCTATGGTGTGATCCACCTGAGATTTGGATCTGCTTCATGTTTGGACTTAGGCCCAAAGATGAGCTGACAAAACTAATGAACAGCATAGATATATACATATATATAAATAAATAAATAAAAACAACAACAACGTTAGGATGGGTCCCACTGCCATTGCCTAACCGAATCAGTTGATTCAAATACAAGAAAAAAAATGGTAACCCTAATGGAGAGGGAGAGAGGGGCGCACAACCCCCAATTGTGGAGAGAGAGAGAGTGAAAGAGGGAGAAGTGCACATCACCATTGTAGATAGATAGAGAGAGAGAGAGAGAGAGAGAGAGAGAGAGAGAGTTTACTAAAGCGTTGGCCGTAATGGAGTTGTGTTTTCCCCTCTTACGTTGCCTGTAAGTCACTTACATAGAAGTGATTTCTCACCCCCATCCCCTTGCAGTCTTTTGGTAGATTTGCCTCTTAAGTGATTTACAAGCTGTGACTTACGAGCTATAAGCCTATAAGTAACTTACAGATGAATTTTCTCCTCTAAACAACTGTAAGTTTTTTTTTTTTTTTTTTAAAGAGAAGTTTTTTATTCACAAAGGGAGGCTATACAAACAGAACTACATTTGAGCAGGCCCCAGCACCCAATATAGTACTATGCTTGTACAAAGGTAAAAGGGGTCACTTACATTTTAGCCAACCGTAAGTCACATTTTTAGCCAACTTACAGGCATCCAAACAAGTCCCAAACGAATCCAAAAGACCATAAAGGTGGAAGGGGTCACGCCATTCTCTTCACATATTGTACTATGCTTGAGCAACTACCATTGAAAAACTTCTTGGGGCCACAGAAGTTGCCCAAAAGTGAGGCTGATCCAAACCTCAAGTGGACCACACCACAGAAAGCAGTGGGGATTGAACGACTACGTATGTACCATTGAAAAACTTCTCAGGGCCACAAAAGTTTTGGATCAAGCAGATATTTGTGTTTTCCCTTCATGCAGGCCTTATGAACAGGTTGGATGGCAGATAAACACCGTAATGGGCCTTGGGAAGGTTTCAATGGTGGGCATTATTGTTCCCACTGCTTTTTGTGGTGTCTTGAGGTTTGGATTTGCCTTATTTTTGGGCTCATGCCCTAAAATGATCTCGAAAAATGGATGAACATTGCGGATATAACTAACACATACATCATGGTGAAGCCACTGAACTAGGTGACATCAACAAACTACCGTGGTTGGTGGTGTGTCCCACCATTCACGTCGGGACCCACAATATGACTAATTTAGATCACTAGATAAAGACCACGCATGATCCGTTTATCAGCACAGGCATTGTAGTTTCTTTCCTCACTCTGTTTTAGTTACATTTGCAAATGATGACACTCACATGGTCTTAGGCGTGCATTTAGATTGGGCTCTAGGACATTACCATATTTTGCTGATTCTATGCATCTCGTTGGTGGTGTACACGTAACCTTTTAATGGCAATCAGTGGATGAATACTTCCTCAGACTACCCTCCTGTGGGTAGTCCAATTGCTAAAGCACTTCCATTGGATTGTAATGGCATTTTGAAAAGGTTTGAATAAAATGCTTTAGTAATTAAATATCTCAAAGGCTCTATAGTACGCTTTTTAGTAATAAGATGATGATACGATCTCCCTTTGCCTCACATGAAAAAAAAAAAAAAAAAGATCTTCCCATATATTCACCATAAATACAAGCACACTCCTAAGCCAAGACTAAATATATATAGAGCTTACTTTTTCTTTCTAACTCTTTTTTTTATTCTTTTTCTTTTTTCTTTTTGTGTTTTGTAGAAGGATGGGAGCACACTAGCTGTAACTTCATTGATGACAGAAAGCATATACATCCATTCAGGTGGACTCCACTACAAACCGAGCCTCACCTATCATTTAGACCTGTATACAACAAGGACAAAATTCAGAGACAGAAATTACCAGAAAACATAGATAACCCCAGCCCAATCCAATTCCACCTGAATCCAATTCCTCCTTATGCCTAGGTGCAAGCAACCAAGCGCCAAGAAGGCTGGAAATACAATCTGCAACTAACCATAACTAAAACACATCGCCATGGAACTAGCAAAAAGCAGCAAAAACGGCCACTGCTATGACCACAACAAACAATCTCAGCAAAAGAGGCCCTCCAACAGACGCAACCATCATAAAACTATCCAACAGATAACCAACTGCTTCCACAACTTCAAAAGACAGCAAATAATTGCCCCAGCCATCAAGCACACCCTAACAACTCTGCCATTACTACATCTAAAATTTCAGCTGCAACCAACCAATAGAGAATGAAAAGAAAACTGCTGCCCCCATTACAATAGCATCATCCCAGGCCACCATAACTTCTCAGCCCTTGGCACGACTGGCAGTGGCAAGAGGCGCACAACAAAAACACCCAAAGCAGATCACCTGCTTCTTAGAAAACAACAGAACAGAGCTGATGCAGAACCCACCGCATAAAAGCCCAATCACAAAGCCTATGCAGGCGAAAACCAGACAGCACCTGCAGCCAAACAGCATAACTCAGCCCCAAGCCACCCAAAACAGCATTTCATCAACAGTCTCTACAAGAAGAACAGAGAATGGCAAAAAGGATAGAGAAACACACTCTCCAAACAGATAGTAGAAGCCCCAGCAGCACTAGCAAAAAAAAATCTGTAGAAACCATGCTGCTGCTTAAAGAGCAAACTAAAACAAAAAACAAAGCAAACAAAAAAAAAAAAAAAAACCACAACCCAACATTTCCTTCCACACAAAGAAACCAAAAATAATGCAGCAGTCTACCCATAACAACAAAATACTTTCGGCAGCCACCCACCCAACAAAATTCATGAACAACAGGGGACGTGCATAGAACAGAAAAAGATGACACACATAGTAGCAAACCGGCACAGATATCAGCCAGAAGGATGCACTCTCCTCATGCAAACGTGATAGCAAGCAGCAGCCTCAACACTGAGAACAACTCAGGGCCCTCACCAGATCCAAAACTAGCTCCACATAGGCACAAACTAGAAGCCCCTCTGCCAAACAGATATGGGAAATATGATGGCCGAACGTATTCATTTTTCAATTCTAATCATTCCCAAGCCCAGGCTATCCAGCAAGACAGTGCCTCTGCTGTCATGAGGGAGATCTGCCTTGTTTCTGAACAAAGAATCATGTGTGCTCGAGCTTCCCAACTTTTCAAGGCCACCCGCCACTGAGTTGGCCTCCCGCATGACACATGAGAGCTTGGAATCTTTTTCTTTTTTTTTTAGAGCTTGTTAAAAAAGCATTCAACAAACTTATTTTATTTTGAAATCTTTCTTAGCATAACTACCAATAATGTATCAGTAATGACTGATGTAAGACAGACCTTCGTCTAACGGTTGTGACCAAACATGTTCGTCTCGGTGAATCGCATCTCCCAGGTATAAGTCCTTGATTGCACGCATTTCCACGAGAACATCATTCATATCCATTCTTTCTCTTGGAGATTCCGCAGAACAAATCACACCGATTCTGACCATTGAAATCAAGCAGTCACCCATTCTATTTCTTGTATTGATATGATTTCCGCTGCATCGAGTAACTTCTGCTTCTCCTTTGAGCAGTCGTGGATCAACAATCTCCATTACTCATTCGGGCAAAGCCAATTTAGCAAAATGATGAAGGGTTAGATTATCCTTAAACATGCAATCAGTTGGCCCCTTTCCAGTGATCATCTCCAATAGAAGGATTCCATAGCTGTAAACATCTCCTTGTGTGGATGGTTTACTGCCCATTGCATACTCTGTAATTCATAATCACATATTCGAATGTAAGCAGCCATTTAGATACAAATAATATCAAAGAATAAATTTTGAGAGAGAGACGAGAGGGAATATTC
This sequence comes from Liriodendron chinense, assembly GCA_003013855.2. Classification (NCBI taxonomy): domain Eukaryota; kingdom Viridiplantae; phylum Streptophyta; class Magnoliopsida; order Magnoliales; family Magnoliaceae; genus Liriodendron; species Liriodendron chinense. The sequence continues at coordinate 715,330 of PVNU02002566.1, read as the reverse complement.
TATTTGAACAATTAATTGGTGTTTTTGCTGTCCTAAGGATCTAAGTTTCTAATATCAATTTGTGTGCTGTGAACTTGTAAGTTCTTGCAAAGATACTCTGCATTGAACAAGACTCTACTACTCCAATGAAAACTCAAGCTCCCCAATCATCAGGTGAACATATATGGGTTTTGTTTTGACTTTTATGTAACACATATCTCGACTAAAGCAATCATAAGAAAAGAATTCCTCGTGCCTTAGTATGATTCATGTGGGGTCAAAATGAGTACTACTTTGTACATCTAGATTTTGAAATCAATGAGATTTTGATGCCATAAAGTTTGAATTTTGCCGGGGTGTGGTTCCTTCAAATCTGAGGTCATTTTTTAGGATCTAGATCCAGATAAAATCAGGTTTGGTAAACGAATTGTTTTGATTTAGGCTCAGGTCAGGTCTGAATCTGGTCTCGTCAAGTCGTTGACTTGGCCCACCTGATTCATGGATTAGATCGCACACATGTACCAATTTTACACATGCATGGTGTGTAATAGGCTCTCATACGTTCTTGTAGCTTAGAAAACTTCATTCCACATGATGTGTATACGCAATCCAGGCCATACAGAACCATCATCTGGCTTGGATCCAGACCATGTGTGTATCTACTCATGGCTTAGTGTCGGTCACCGTGTGTTTCCACTCTGAGGTCGTGGGTTCAAGAACCCATGTGGTGTGTGTGGGTGGGTGTAAAAGTATGTGCGTGTATTCACCTTTCATAAAAAAGATACGGACCCTTCATCTGGCATAGATGAAAGGTGGGCAAAAGCTTACACTGTTTTGCAACTCAGGTGGAACCCAATAAAAATCAGTGGTGGGCATCTCCTCCTATTTTGTTGTGCCGCACCTTTTTTTTAGGCCCTAGGATCACAAGTTGAGTCATCTAGTGGATAGATTGAATTTTGTACACACATCATATAGGATGAGTTTTTTTTTTTTTTTTAGGTAATCTGGTCTCAAACTCAAGACCTTAGGTAGGATGTGTTCTCAAAGAGTTCTCACGAGTACTTGTAAAATCTAGTTCCGGGGAGAATTTCATACACCTACACATATTAGAAATGCTCATACACGACTAGTTGTACATCCAACTAGTTGGCATGTTGGGCCAGCATTGTGTTTATATGACAATTCGCTTGTCCAGTTAGAATGTCTCACCAAGAAAATGGGATGCCGAAAAAAGAGACAATTAGAGGATTTACCAATGTTCCACATTCAATTTAGAAGATTGGCCTACATGATCATAAAGAACAATATTAAGGCCAATGCAACACACTTGCTAAAGCCCACCTAAAGAACATGCATCAGTGATATGTGGGACGTATAAAAACTAATATAGGGAAAGGACCCCCTGATCAAGGGAAAGGATCACCCACATTCCTATCACACATGGACCGGAAGACAATTAAGGAAAAGTCGACAGAAACGACAATTTTCGTGTGGATGGACCAAAAGAAGGTGGATCGTAAATCGGCCATAACTTTTGATCCAGGAGGAGTTACAGGATGCATAACATATAGATTCCTACTAAAATTTTCTTTCATGGTGAACCGACACATTGGTCGCATCTGTCCATTTCACCAGAAAACACGCAGTTACAGTAGAAAAATGAAATTTTAATGAAAACTGCTTATTTTAATAATTCTGATTTTTAGTTTTGTTTCCTTCTTTTTAGAGTTTTATTTTATTTAAGAGTTTCTAATTTTTTGCAGGATAATGAGTTTTAGAAAGATTTTACTTAGTAGTAGTCTTTTGTTAGAACTTTACTATTTTTAGTAACTTCTTATTTCGGAAAACTTACTAGTTTTAGTAAGTACGAATAAGATTTTTTAACTTAGTTTTATTATAAATAGTCATTTTTATTTCATTGTTAAACAAATTATCTTTGATTAATACAATATTATTGAGTTTATACTCTATTTTGCTCGTGTTCTTCGAGTGCCCCTTGAGAAATCAAGAAAGATTGGTTGAAGAATCCTGATACATCCGTGAATTCAGATTAGTTATCCCGTGAGAGAGACGGTGCTGGATCTCACCCCTGCCCCGGCTGCATTAAAAACTAAAGCCATTCAACAGTTGGGGTATGCTATAAAAATACCAGGCCAATATAGCAAGAAGTTCCATTAATCAGCCACACATATGAGAAATTTTGAAAGCTTAGAAAAATATGACTAGTGTTTCATGTTCAATGTACATTTGGCTGATCAACGTACACAAGTCTACCTATTCAAGCTAGAAGCATAATGTTATCCTGGTGCATATTTGAAATGGTCCCAGTTCATGGATGGCTATGATTTTTATTTTTTTTATTTTTTGGGTTAGTATGCCCACTACGACTGTTAGTCAGACCACAACGTTAGGCACCCTCACTTGGGCGCCCCCCACTTGGGAGTCGATACCAAAACATCACTCTTGAAACGAGGTTATATTCACTCAGTCTACCACTTGAGCAATGGATCAGGGTGTGAGTGTGTGTGACGATTGCATGTGTGTCATTGTGGTACATGCGCCGCCTGGAGAATCCATCCATATGATAACCCATGCATCTTTAAATTGAGTTATTTGTTGTATGCCAACTTTTACACAGAACATTTTTTTTCAGCCAATCTATCTCTGATGCAGAAAATCCAAGCCGTACAAAGGGTGGGATCCACCATATATATGACCCGGGACAAAAAAAAAAAAAAAAAGAAAAAAAAAAACATGATAGTCCTCTCATTAGGCAACCTGAACCATCCAAAATAAGAAACAGAGTAGATGGTCTGACTCATAATAAGTCTATGGCTCACCTAACGTCTCCATTGGTCTATTTTTCACTCGTGGTGATATTTATAATGCAGCCACCTTTTATATGGCTCATACTTTCCACACAAGTGATACATTGATAGAAGGTGTGAAAGTTCATTGCTGTAAAAGATAGCATTGCATGTGAAAGTTGACTTGCAACATCTTGTATGAACATAGCTCATCAAAATAAATATATATTGATTATGTTAAATGATATTTATGCAATTTGAAGCCTTATCATAGTTTCCTAACTATGAAAGATAAGAAGTTTAGCACAGCGGCAAAATATATAGCACTAACATGGTAAGTTTGTGATAGACAATTGTGAAATGCTTCCAAAGTATGTAGTATGCAAAAGTCGACATTCCACTCAATGGGCAGGCCATATGTGTGCCTTGAATGAGTATACTGGGCATGCCTCTTAAAACTGCCTTGATGAGTGTACCATCCTTACTTTTGCACATGATTGTCTTCACGTTGGGGCTCCTACATGCTCAAGTAGGCACGTGTAACAGTATGTGGGGAGGCTAGAATAACTTTCAGAAATAATTCACTTCTCCCCTCCCAAAAGTTGTAACATGTTTCATCTCTCAATGGGTACAATTACAAGAGGTGTGCTTTCACTTTTTGCTCTGTTTCTGTGTGGTGTGTATGTGGATATATAGAGGGATTTGAAGTCCAACCGATTGGACCACAAGTTATGTTTCACCTAATGGATAATATTCAACCTATTAAATAAACATAACATCAAAACCTTCTAATAGGTTAGGCCCACTATGAGGATGACTTAGTGTAAAGATCAGCCCATCTACTCATCATGGGATCACACCTGATGATGTTTATGTTAAATCCACTTCAACCACCAGGTGCATCACGCATGTTAGGTCTAGGGGCCAAAAATGGCAATGGTTACCCTCCAAACTACTTCCCTTCAAGTGGCCCACTTGAATCACAGATGGGCCTATTTTTTAGCCTTAGGCTTAAATTTTGTGTGCCATCTAATGGTTAGAGTGGATTTGATATTATCATCACGATGGGCCCTATAAAAATCAAGGGTGGACTTCTCTCTCCATTGTTTCCTTTGGTGTGGCCCACATGAATCACAGGTCAATCTGATTTCTTGGCCCTGGACTTTACTTAGAATAACGCACGCACCTAATAGTTGGAGTGGATTTCATGCAAACATCATAGCTTGCCATGTAAAAATCAAGGGTGGTCATCCTCTCCCCAACTATTAGGTGCGCGCGTTATCCTAATATCACGGTGGAACCCACCCGAGCTCCACTGAACAGACAGGGACTATATAATAAAAGGAAAGAGATGAAATTGTTACCTGGAGCGATGTACCCAACAGATCCCTTCACCACAACCGTCCTAGTTTGAGCAACCTCAGATAAGAACTTGGCAATCCCGAAATCACCCACACGAGCAATCATGGCACCGTCAAGAAGAATGTTGCTCGGTGTTATATCTCGATGAATGATTGATCTTCGGCATAGATAAACCAAAGCAGAAGCCACATCTATAGCTATGTTTAGCCTTTCAATGAAGTTCAAGTTCCTCCAAAGCTGTTCACGGCCATCTCTGTGCAACCACTTGTCTAGACTTCCATGGGGCATGTACTCATAAACTAGAGCTTTGAAATCATTGCCCTTAAAATCAATGCTTGAGCAACAAGTTATGATCCTAATAATATTCGGGTGCCTAATATTTCTCATGGCTTCGCATTCGGCCATGAAGCCACTCATAGCTCCTTGCCGTTGGAGTTTGAAGACTTTCACTGCTACTATTGGTTCATAACGATCTAGAAACCCTTTATATACAGCACCAGATCTTCCGGTGCCAACCAAATTGGCAGAAGAGAACCCATCTGTTGCTTTCAAGAGCTCCGCGTAAGACAAGTTCATAGAAAGATCCAAGGCAGAAGGCACAGCTAGAGGTTTCCTTCTCAACTTGATCTCCGCAAAAGGCACACCAAAAGGTTTCCTTCTCGACTTTTTCTCCGCAGAAGGCACAGCAAAAGGTTTCCTTCTAGGACTATCCTCCGCAGAAGTCACAGCAAAAGGTTTCCTTCTCAGACTATCCTCCGCAGAAGGCACAGCAGAAGGTTGCCTTCTCGCCTTTCTTACCCAATAAAGAGTGGTAAAGAAAGATAATAATGAAAAAAGAAACAGGACAACACCGATTATTGATATTTTTACTTTTGAAGGACCTTTCTTCCCCCGTTTCTTGGAAGCTTGGCTAAAGCATGGAGGCAGCAGTAATTCTTGAATACCCCCACAAAGCTTACTATTTCCAAGCACTGAAACTTGACTGGCATTTGCAAAGACCCCTCTTTTCGGTAATTCACCCTCGAAATTATTGAAAGAAAGATTAAGATACTGCAGAAAAATAAAACTCCCTAGATATTTTGGAATCTCCCCAGACAAGTTGTTGCGTGAAAGATCCAGGCTTTGAAGGCCTCTTAGAGTACTAAATGTTGGAGGAATTGATCCTTGAAAGAAGTTCCCATCCAACAGGATATACTCTAGGCTGAGACAATTGCCTAGTGAGCTTGGAATTTCGCCTGACAATTTGTTATTAGAAACACTGAATCTTCCAAGAGTTTTCAGGTAACCGACTTCCTAGACCACCAGTAAAAGAGTTGTTTCCAACATCGAGTTCAATTAAACTGGGAAAGCTAAAAAGTTGTTTGGGTAAACTACTGCTAAAGTTATTATTGTAGAGGTATATGAATTGCAGCTTTTTGCAATTACCAAGAGCTGAAGGTATGCTTCCCGATAGATTGTTTTCGTATAAACTGAGTATGTACAATCTGGTGATGTTGCCCAATGCAGACGGAATTTGCCCAGATAATTCATTTCCACCCAAGAAAAGTTGCTCCAACTTGTTAAGCTTCCCAACACCAATGGGAATGCTACCTGTTAAAAAGTTATTCCCCATATTCAACGCTGTTAAGCCGACAAGATTCTGAATCCCAGATGGGATGCTTCCGAATATCATATTACTTTGTAAATATAGGTATGCCAGTTGGGTCGAAAGGTTAGCTATGGAATCAGGCAACACACCACTGAGACGATTACGGGCTATGTCCAGCGCTCGTAAATTACTGCAATTGGTCAAAGAATCGAGAAAAGTCAAGTCACGACCTTTACCAATTCCTAGTTCATTGCCGCCCAAACGTAACACGGAGAGACCGTTGAGGCTTCCAAAATTCATAGGCACGGAGCTGCTAAAACTATTCCCTGAAAGGTCAATAAGTACGAGGCCCGAAGCGTTGGGTAATGAAACAGGTATAGGTCCGGTGAATTGGTTTTCTCTAACGTAAAGCAGTTGGAGATTAGGAAGAGTGAGGCCTAAGTTAGGTGGAAGATTTCCATGCAATCTGTTCAATCCCAAGTCCAAATTGACAATAGAAGATAGATTGTAGATCTGGGGCGGAATTGTACCTGACACCGCATTGTCACTTATGCTAAGGAGCTCTAAGCTTACCAAGCGGCGGCTGAGCTCACCTGGGATGCTGCCCGTCAGACTATTTCTTCCGAGATAAAAGTAAGTGAGAGACGAAAGGTTTCCAAGTGAAGGTGGGATGCTTCCTATAAGATTATTGTAACCAAGGTTCAATCTGGAGAGCTTCAATAGAGAGCCAAGCTCAGTTGGAATCTTCCCTCTGAGCTGATTCCAATAAAGATCAAGGACTTCGAGTTTCAAACAGTGGGTCAGATTTGCTGGAATTTCTCCGGTTAATGTGTTATTTGCCAGACTGAGATGCTGCAAACGGAACAAATGGCCAAGCTCTTCAGGAACCGCGCCGTTGAAGCTGTTGTCTGCAAGATCGATTGTCCTGAGGAAGGTGAGGTTCCCTACGAAGGGAGAAATGGAGCCCACCAAGTTCTGGTCAGTGAGATTCAAGGCGGTGACCCTTTGAGGATGCCGGCGACCGCACCTAACTCCTTGCCACCGGCAGAAGTGGAGAGAATCGTTCCAGGAGCTCAAGGAATGGAGAGGATCGTCGGTTATCAAATTTTTGAAGTGTAGCAAAGAAAGGCGATCCGTTTCGTTGGAGAAGTTAGCGGCAAATCCGAAGAAGCATGGAACGTCTATGGAAGAGAGAAGGTTGGCACTGAGGAGAAATAACCAGATTGCGCTTATTAGGCTCTCCATTATTGAGTCTGTGAATGCAGGAAAGCCAAAGTGAGCAGAAGGGCCGTTTATGACTTGACCGGCCTAGTAATAACAATAAATGATCGGATGGCTTTTATCGTTTTCTCAGTTGTCCTTTCCCTTTTTTATTTTATTCTTTTCTCGTACCCTTTCCCTTCTTTTGACTGAAACAGGTCTTTGACCGTGCATACCGTCGAATCATTTCTATAGATACAGTCTTTAAGAAAGATAAGCTGAACGGTTGATTGTTACCGGAGAAAATTTTTGTTACACCCACGCCTTAGCTATGCTAGCTATAATGACCCCACCATCATGTATGTGTTGTATCCACCCCGTCCATCCATTTGGCAATATCATTTGAGGGCATGAAACAAAAAACGAGGCAGATCTGAAGCTCAAGTGGACCCAGCACAGAAAATAGTGGGGATTGAACGCCAACCATTAAAAACTTCTTGGGGGGCACTTGACGCAAGTTTTGGATCGGATGTCAATTGCCCTAAAATGATCTCGCCACTTGAGATAGGGGTGTGGCCCGCACAAGTTTTGGATCTGGTTAAGACTTGACGCAAGGGAAGCACCTGATGTACGGATCAGATGTCAATTGCACAACCAGGTGGCCCCAGAGAGATGGGGGGTTTTGAGCGCTGCCTGCGAAGTACTCCGCTCCGATTTTGTCGGTCTTTCTTCTTGTGACTTTTGCAAATCGACCCAAACACAATGATTAAAACACCTTTGTCCTATCCTTGCAGGGAGCCTGACAAACATAAAGCTGCCAGGACGCCGATTTCGTCCTATTCCACCAGCATGGACTCATCTTGACATGTGTTGGGGTTAAAGCCAAAAATCTTAGACATCAGAGTGACCGGGCATGACTTTTGGACGCTGAAATCGCTCTGGGCACATGGGGTCCGACCACTGTTGGTAGGATGTGGATGGCTGGATGCCGGTGGATGGCCGGTTGCCCAATGAAGTTTGAGCAAGCATGAGCATCGGTGGCACAGTTTTTGTATGATCTTACGTGATTTTTTATGTAAGATGTTTCTAATTCGGGCTTCTTCTTATTTAAGGAAGTATAATACGTGAATTAGGCATTATAAGTGTGCAAAGTTTGAGAGAGAGAGAGAGAGTTCTAGGGTGAGAGAAAGAATTTTAGAGAAAGGGTTATGTTGGTTTTCCTCTTGAAGAGCTTGGATTTTCTCTTGTAGGCTTGAATTTTGTGTAAGTTTTTTTCATGCTCTTGCACCTTCTGATTCATAGTGGATTGGTGTCGCTTTGTGCCGTAGTTTTTTTACACGTGAAAGGTTTTTCCACGTAAAATTCGAATTGCTTCTTGGGTATGTTGATTTGTTTAGTTGATTGCATTGTGTTTGTTCTTCATTTGATTGTTTCTCGTTCGCTTTCACTGCGGGGCCGATCACTTATATCCCAACAAACTGGTATTAGAGAGAACATTGGAAAGTAGATCGGAATCTGAAACGAGGCTTTAATGACGTCTTCAAGTATGAGATTCGATATATAGAAGTATTTAGAAAAAAATAATTTTGAACTGTGGAATGTAAAGATGAAAGGCCTTTTAATTTAGTAAGGGTTACAAGATGCGCTCCTTGAAAAGCGACCGAAGGCTATGAAAAAAGAAGAGTGAAAGAAGATCAATGAAAAAGTCAATGTCTCAATCCAACTGTGTCTGGCAAATGAAGTTTTGTACAATGTCATGAAAGAGAAAACTAAGGCTGAAACATGGGCGAAGCTGGAGAATATCTACGCAAAGAAATCTCTGAAAAATCGCATATATTTGAAGTTTTTGTTGTATAATTTGAGGATGGCGGAGGGGGCCAATGTTAAAAACCACATCAGCAATTTCAATAGACTTATTTGCAAGTTGATGGATATAGATGAACCGATGAAAGACGAGGATCAAGCATTTATCATATTGATTAATTCTCTTCCAGAATTATATGAGTCGCTTAAGGACTCATTGTGTGCGGGTAGGGAGACCATTGATGTGGAAACCGTTATCTCAGGCCTTCAAGTGAAGGCGATGAGAAAGAAAAGTGGCGACGTGGGTTCCTCTATGGACGAACACTGATTATGAGGGGGAGGAATTCTGAGCGAGGTGGAGGACATTCGTCATCGAGATGTAAATCAAAAGGCAAGTGGAAGAGCAAAGTGAGATGCTGGAATTGTGGGGAAGGAGGGCACTTGAAGAGGGATTGTTCGAATCCCGGGAAAAGGCAGGAGAAATCTAGAGATTCTTCTAAAGGGGCCAATACCGTAGAGGACGGTAGTGATGTTTGTAATGTATTGACTATATTCGGCATAGGGTCTCTTAGTGGAGAGTGACTCTTGGATTCAGGTGTATCATGTCACGTATGTTCTGACCGGAGTTCATTCATGACATACAGAGTGTATGATAATGGATCGGTCGTTGTGGGTGATGGCTACGCTTGCAAAGTGGTGGGTATTGATTCGATGCGCATTAAGATGTTCGATGGAATCGAACGAATTCTTGAAAATGTGAAGCATGTCCCTGAGATGAAAAAGAATGTGATATCTCTTGGTGCGCTCGAGGCGAAATGGTGGAGGTTCATCGACTGTGATCGATATTGTAAAGTGGCAAAGAGAGCACGTGTGATGATAAAGGCATGGAGGTACGACAATCTTTACAAGGTGATCGAGAGCACTATTCATAGTGGAGTTGCGGGATCGGTAGCGGGATCCACAGTTGCTCGTGTGTGGCGTGTGCGCAAGGGCCACATGAACGAGCAGGTGGTGAAGGTGCAATATGAGTTGATGGGGCACGAAAAACGATAGAACTATGAAGGAAACGAAGTAGAGGTGAAGAATAAAGTTTTAAAGCAGTAGAGCGATTGAAGATTGAAGTCATGGTGGATATTGTTGGGGTTTTGCCTTTAATCATGGACATTAGGGGGTGTCGAGCACCCGACGGGTTTGGACCGGGCGCCCGAGAACACCCTACATGACTTCTGAAAGCTGAAATCATTGTTCTGTTTTTTGGCCTGTAGGGAGCTCGACCACTGTTGGTAGGGCGCCCAGTGAATGGCCGAGCACCCGATGGAGTTTGGGCGGGCGCCCGAAATTGGTTGGATTTACTACCGGAACTCTCTGGACAGATTTTGAATCTATCGAGCGCCCGATGGGTTTGGGCCAGGCATCCGACCATGCGCAGAATGCAAAGTCGGTGGCACAATTTTTGCACGATCTTACGTGGTTTCTTGCGTTAGATGTTTCTAATTCGGACTTCTTCCTATTTAAGGAAGTGTAATACGTGAATTAGGTATCCTAGGTGTGCAAGGGTTGAGAGAGAGAAAGAGAGAGAGTTCTAAGATAAGAGAAAAAACTTTAGAGGAAGGGCTACGTTGATTTTCCTCTTGAAGAGCTCGGGTTTTCTCTTGTGGGCTTGAATTCGGTGTAAGTTTTCTCCATGCTCTTGTAACTTCTGATCCATAGTAGATTAGTATCGCTTTGTGCCGTGGTTTTTTACTCGTGAGGAGTTTTTCCACATAAAATTCGGATTGCTTCTTAAGTGTGTTAATTTGTTTAGTTGATTGCATTGTGTTTGTTCCTCGTTTGATTGCTTCTCGCTTGCTTCCGCTGTGGGGCCGATCGCTTATATCCCAACAACAAATGCTCTGTGGGTCCTTCATAATGTAGTCCTGCGTATCCACGGTTCAAATGTACCACACCACAAGAAGCGATGGTGATAATAATGCTAGTGTTGAAACCTTCCTCAGACCCACGGTGACGTTTATTTTCCATGTAACCTATTCATAAGGTTGCATGGACCCCAGAAAACACAAATATCAGCTCGATAAAATCCTGTACCCTAGGAAGTTTTCAACCGTAGGCATTTGATCCCTAGTGTTTCCTGTGGTGTGGCCCACTTGAGCATTGGATCTTGCATCTTTTTGGGCCAATGCCTTAAAATGATGTGTTTTGGGTACTACCCGCACTAGGGACGGGATAGAGACGGACACTCCTGTCAGGAGCTTTGTGGGCACCGTGATCTATGTGATTTATCCAAGCCGTCCATCTATTTTGAATGATCATTATAGGGCATGAGCACAAAAAAGAGGCATACCGAAGGCTTAAGTGAACCACACCAAAGGAAAAAGTGGTGACAATGACCCCATCAAGCTTCACATAAATCGGCAAAGTGAAAACATAAATACCATCTTGATTCAAAACTTCTGCGGTCTCAAAAGGTTTTCAGCAGCAGGCATTCAATCCCCACAGTTTGCTGTGGTGTGGTCCACTTGAGCCTTCGATCTGCCTCCATTTTAGGTTCATGTTCTAAAATGATTGCTCAAAATAGATGGACGGCTTGGATAAAACACATATATCACAATGGACCTCACAGGGCGCCCTACCAGGAGTGTCCATCTCAAGCTAGGTCCTGGTAGGGGTAGTACTCCATCCACGCCCCTGTTAAAATGGATGGACAGAAAACACATACATCAGGGTGGGCCCCACAAAGCCACTGCCAGGACCAAGTATGTCTGGCAAGAGTAGGACGCAATCCGCGTCTGAGTCCACACTGAGCCCCTTGGGTAATTTTAACAATCATTTCAGGGCCAGGCCGACAAAATTTAAGGCCAGGCCAGGCCAGGCTAGGCTGGCCCTTAGCAGAAAATCTTCTGCTAAATATCTCACAATCTACTAAACTGGGCTAGTATCAATTAATCAGGCGGGGTTGCATCTGGCCTGACCCATGAGCAGAGGACCTGATTCCAAGCCCAGCAGACGGTATAATCAAGTTTTCCCCAGCACCAAATATAATTCTATATTGAACTAGCCAAATGGCTTGGTCAAGTAGGACTACTAGGGATGCAACTCAGGCAGGTTGCGCTCAGGCTGACCCATTGGGTCAGGTTGCAGGTCAACCTGAGCCCAAACCAACCTCAAGAGGACCCAACCCACAACCCAAACCTACCCAAATCCAACCCGATGACCTTGCCAACCCAACCTGACCCAATCTGAAGATCTCGACAGCCCAGTCTTACCCTACCCAAAGTCAGGCTGGGTTAATCAGATTCAGATTGACCCAAACCTAAGTTACAGTACTAAGGACTACTTATCCAACGACTGATTTCTAAGTTATAAACCTTCCAAAAGTGAGGACTTCAGAATTTAGAAAGACACTGCCTAAGAAGAATGAAAAGCCATGCCTAGAGAGGAGTAGGAATTCTAAGCTTTACCCTTCATCACTTTCATACATGCAACCATGCACATCCAAATAATTTGCAAACAGCATCATCAGCTGCAGACCTGAGGGATAGATCCCAGGCAACGAACCCGCCCAAAATGCAAGTGTTGGTGATGGGCTAGCCTAGTTGAAAGCAAGTCCATGATATGAGCCCACCCAGTTCCCCACCACATGACCCATGAAGTTCCCACGATACAATGGAATAAACCAAATCGCAATCAGTGATGCAACAAAATCCATATTATTTGGGGCTTTCAAGCTGAGAAATACCAATTTTCAGAATCCAGGTGGTTGAAAGAACATTAGAGGCAGCTGTACAGTTAAATGGCTGAATGTGCCTAGTGGGTCATGGCTAATCAAACATCATCTGCGTCGCTTCCGCCAACCTGAGCTTCTTGGGTTGCCCAATAGTTGGATCCATCAGGCCCCGACACCTTAAACCTGTACAATAACAAAAACCCACCTTGGCAACTCGATGTACTCTAATAGTAATCTGGACAACTGATGGTATGATAAATAACATGCTCTTACCTCTCAAGGATGAACTTCCCTTCCTTGTACCTCTGGCTTTTATCATGGGCAGCCTCCTGAAGGCAAACCATCTGCTCCTCAATCACTGCCGCAAGAAATACATTAAAGGAGAATTTGAAAAGATTCCCTTCTAATCTTACATATTTCCATCCCACAATTGATCCACAACCGACACAGAATATGTCAGCGACAGTGTGCAGTCCAGTCATCATCATGCGATCTTCTTTTGGACCAACCGTGACATTGACACTATCCGACATCAAAGAGGAAAAGAAATACATCATTCATAGCCATGGGAAGAGTAGGCAGTAGATGAAGCTTTGAATAGAAAATGTCTTTGTAAATTACAACAATCCATAAATATAATGGATTGAAAGATGAATACATGCAAATTATATTGCTTTTCAGTCGCCATAATCTCAGCACACTGTTAAAGTCACGCCAAGATGGTTAGTAAAGATCTTGCCGGTTTCTTGGTATTATTAATTTTATGGAGTTATTTACATGTGTTTTGATTAATATGATTTCCATAGACATTTATATACATTGCCAATACACTCATAAGACGGAGCACACATAGTTGAAAGGCGTTTGTTATTATGTTTTATCAATCTGGGTTAGGTTACATTCCAGGCTTTGATTTTGCACAGGGCCTCAATTACATTCCATGGGAATGACCCTTGATTCTAAGGCAAGAACCCAAAGAGGGCTAGGCTGTGTTGACAGTGTGTGCAACATCTCCATTAATGCCTGGGAGCTCAGCGAGTATTATCAATAGGGATTACTCACGCACCTTTCCCTCATGCTTAACCAGTGCAGGGTACCCAGCAAATAATGTTAGGGCAGGGCCAAAAGAAGATGCAAGCGAAAGGAAAGATGGAGAGGATTAGCGCATGGTGCTATCCAGAGTCAAGACAGGGAACATGGAGCTGTCTTCGAGTAGTGTAGGGCTGTGTAAGGATAAACAGTGTGGAGCTGCTGTAAAACAAGATTGCGAAAAGCTAGTGCAGGACCCTACCCTGTTCATGTGTTCAACTAGTCCTAGATCCCATGTACTCGGCGAAGATAGCATGTCCCTCGTGAGCAAAAGAATGAGCGAATGTGGAATGCTCATCTTCTGAGCAATGGATGCAGGAGCATTGGAAATGCACATTGAAGAAGAATAAACACTGGCCACCCTTATTGAACAACTGCAAGCGGTGTAGTCTCTACTTCATCTTCATCACTATCGCCAACATCAGGGTGATATTCTTCTTCTTCAAAGGCACCCTGATCTCCCGCATCTTCCTCATATTCTCCGATCACAAGGGCCATATTTCGCTCTTTAGTGGCACACATGTGTGAAATGGCCAAAACCTTTTTCATTTATAACACCTCCTAGGATCGTGTCTGCTACCCCTTCACCCTTCATATCTTTCTGATTAGATGGGTTACCAGTGAAGGATTCGGATCGACTCCCAAAGTTAGATTTGGCTCCTTGAGGAGTAGTCTTAACATTGGAATCGCAAGAGTCAAATCGCATCCCAAATCACGGTTTTAGATACTCTCGATCTATTGCACCAACTGATAAGCATTTTCAAGGGTGCCAACATCACGAGAGAGCATCTCACGCTGGATATTGGATCGGAGGCCCATTCTAAAACAAGAGAAGGTTACCAGTAGGTCATGCTCGACGTTACATCGCATCATGAATTCATCCTACTTGACAATGTAGTCCATCACAGGCATTGTTCCCTGGCAAAGGGATTGTCATTGATCCAATAACTTTTCGTGATATGAAAGATGAAGGTATTTTTCCGTAAGTGCTGCCTTCATCTCAACCCAATGTATAATCGGGTTCTGCCTAGACCCCTCTAACTTGCGCTCAAGACTGGACCAGAACAATTTCGCCTGGCTCACCAAATTCATCTTGGCAAATTGCACACGACAACAATCAAACATTTCATACCACTCAAGTAGTGGTCCATGTCCACAAATCAGTTGAGGAAAGCCTTTGGGTTCTCAAGACTTGCGCTCAAGACTCCCCAACGATAGTATTCTCAGCTGGGTTGAAAGATTAGCCATGGAATCAGGCAATGAACCGTTGAGACAATTACCGCCTACATCCAATTCTTGTAATCTACTGCAATTGGTCAAAGAATGGAGAAAACTCAAGTCATGAGATTTCCCAATTCCAAGTCGATTGCCCCCCAAGTATAACTTGGAGAGACCCTTGAGGCTTCCAAAATTCATAGGCACGGACCCGCTAAAACTATTGTTGCCAAGTTTAATAAGTAAAAGTCCGGAAGCATTGGATAATGAAACTGGTATGGGTCCTGTGAATTGGTTTCCTTCTGTTGATTATGGACCCATGGGGCCCACTTGTGGACAACCACTTGTGGGTGGGGCCCATAAGGATGTTCCCGCATCCTCCTTCTCCCAAGAGTTTGAATTTCTAATTAGAAATTTAAACCTCGGAAGAAGATGAGATGGGATAAGATAAGGTTAAACCAACCTTATCTCATCTCATCCCTTATCTCTTTTCCCTCTATTTATAAGAGGACTCCTTCCGTTATCAAATACATAAGGAAGAGGAAACGTATAAGTGATATACGGAGAGAAAAGAGAGGGATAGGCTTATAGAGTTTATCTGGTCCATCCATCAGATCTGAGCCATAGATCTGATCCGGGGACCATCTTCACCGTAGGATCAGAGGGGTGATCAGACCCACTTGCTCCTGTAGCAAATAGGCGGATCGCTGGATCCACCACATATCCTTGGCTTTGCGAAGGTTCTCATCGTGTAGACCGTCGGATCTTGGAGGCCCACACTTCCGCAATTCCTAACAGTGGTATCAGAGCTATAATCGGCGGTTCTCCGATTAATTGAAGAAAATCGCATTGAGGTAAGTACCTTTTCATAATTAAATCTAAAATTTTATTTTAATAATATGTCGATCATCAAATACTTATCATACTTAATTATTCCTTTTTGTAAAAACCTCATTTTCTTTTGTCTATGAGGTATGGAGATTAATATAAATGAAATTATTAAATGAATCATTTGAAATTTTGAGAAAGAGAAAGACAGAGGTTTATGGGCCAGGACCACCACTGCGAGCATTCACGTCAACCATAGCCGCGGCGGTGGAAGCCGAGCTTGGTAGCGTGAGCTTGTAACCTGAGTAGGGGCAATGGGTGGTGATGGGCGGCTGACTGAGTCTTGTAGAAGTCGGGCCCATGGGCTGTGAAACTGGCCCGCCCATACCAAGTTGGGCCATAGCTGAAAAATAATAACTATAATGGCTGCCACAATTTGCAATAATGGTGCTGCCGCAGGCCATTACCAAAATTCCGTTTTCAGACGGCCGCCCATCTCAAGCCGCGGTAGCAGCAGCCATAGCCGCCGCCACCAACGCTTGCCGCGACAGCTGCAATAGTTACTGCCACCGCCAGCAGCAGCAGCGGCAGTTAGCAGCCATTGCCGCCGCCGCCGCACGCAGCATCTGCCCCGTCGCAGATCATCTCTCTCTCTCTCTCTCTCTCTCTCTCTCTCTCTCTCTCTCTCTCTCTCTCTCTCTCTCTTTGGCCGGCCACCACACCAACTACAGCGGCAGCGGTTACCATGGTCACCATCCTCGTAATTTTGGCCTGAAATTGCAGTGGCAGCGGTTACCATGGTCACCGCCGCAAACCACGACCACTGCTATGGAAACTATGGTGGCCGTCGCCGCCGCCGCCGCCACCACTGATAGCCGCAAGAAACAAAAGCCCCTTTTTCACGCCAGATGGATTTACTGAAACCCTAAACCATGCGTGATAAAGCTCCCTTTTGATTAGTCTTGCCAATTTTTTTAAGACAGTCCTTGGTATGTACAGTGGTCACAAGTTAACACCAAATTCACGAGGTTTGGATTTTTACATGTACACCAACATGGATGGGCCCACACAGCTCGGACGAAGGCTAATAGCCACTAATTGGGTTACCAGGATTGTTTATGAACATCATGGCCCATCTTCAATGAGATAAACCAGATGGACAGTGAAGATCATGTACATCATGTAGATCATGTACATCATATAACATATGTATTACACAACATCAAAATGAAGGGCTATTATGAACAGTTTACCATTGCTTTTGTCATGAAGCCTAACAATACATTGGCTCACCAGATCAATAGTTGGGATCACCACACATGGTGTCACGTGTACTACGGGAATCGGCATTGATACTAGACCCAATGATACAGAGACAATCCTATGTTTTTCAAAGATCTTAATCGTTGATATGATGAGCCTATTATGGATGGAAGAGTATAAACCATCCAACATATCAATTTTATTTATTTAATTTGGAGATTAAAACTGTTAATTAGGTTGGCTAAATGTTCAAATTTTGGACCGAATTAAAACCACGTACCTTCAAGATTAAGTGTATCTTGTTAAGGACCATTAATTGGTCATCATGTGGACTGATTTAAACCAAATGTTAGTAAATAACTTGGGGTTTTCCAGCAAGAACTAACCGATGGTGTGGTCCAATTTTATAATTAACAGTCCAGATCTCCTCAAATAATGATGATCGATGTATGAGTTAAATAAAATTTTTAGATTTTATTCATTATGAATGATTTATACTATAATGATGCACATATTACTGATCATATTAGATGGGAAAATGTGTAACTTCAAATATCTTTTGATTACTTAATGTATATGTGCATGCATTATTAAATATGTATAAATGTGAATGAAGATCATGATAAAAATCCATACGATCACTATTGATCACGGGTCCACAAATGAACGGAACCATCATCAACCATGATGATCAATATTGATGAGAGGATCCATCATCAATGGTGAACATTAATGGTAATGATCGGATCCATCATAAATGGACACGATCAATGTAGTGATTGTATTATCCTTTAATCATAGAACTTCTTTTATTCGTTCAATGATAATTATTTTCTTTAATCTAATGATTTATGCCTTTTGACTTTAATCTTTTAAAATTAAGTCAGCATTTCATTAGAATATAGATTTCATATCCCAAGGTTGTGCATAACCTAAGTGGGAGTTTTATTCATTCCTTAAATGATGCATAAACCCATAATGGTGGGTTGTAGGTTATACAAATAGATAGTCATAAAAGCATCAATTTCATTTTATTTAGAGAACTTGATTGATCTGCACCACCCATACAGGTATGTAGGCTTTCAGATCCCTTATAAGATGGATTGAATACTTTTATAAACTTAAAAGTTTGAATAACTAGTAGAAATTCTGATGATTAGTGCCAATACTTTAGATCATAGCTAAGTAGTGATACATGATGCGATGTAGAGATGGCCTCTAAAGCATTGATCGCCGATCAACTAAAAAGACAACATTTCGACGGCAACAACTATGAAGACTGGTCCCTCGCAGTGCGAAGCCTTTTGGATGAAGATGACATTTCACACACTCTGGATGGGGTTCAAGAGGAACCCATATTGGCTGAAAATGGAAATCTAGGTGAACATAGGGCCGCGATGAATCGCTACAACAAGTGGCGTAAACAAAATCGCTCCGCCCTTAATGTTTTGATTAGCACAATACACAAAGAACTCATACCCACGTATGAAGTGCATGAAACCGCTAAGGGGATCTGGGATGCACTGGCTAATGCCTATAAGCAGAAGTCAGATGCAAAGGTTCGGGCTATGGAATTAGAGTTCCAAGAATACAGGATGCCTGTAGGTTGCCCCATCAAGGATCATATCCGTAAGATGGAGCAGATGATAGGCGCCTTGAGGAATGTAGGGTGCAAACTAACTGAAAATCAAAAGATTATAGCTATGCACCGTTCCTTACCCGAATCATGGGCCCAAATCAAAACGATTCTGAACCATACTGATTCTATCACAACGCTCAGAGACTTTTGTGGCCATCTGGTACGAGAGGTTGAAATGAATGCAATTCAGCCAGGTTCGGCCAAGGCTTTTGCAGTAGAAACCCACAAGCGGAAAGCTAACAAGAGAAAGTTCAAAGCTCGCAAGAAGGCGAAGAAGAACAATCAGGAACAGAAGACCGCAACGCCTCATCCAAATCCCAAGAAGGGGAAAGGAAAGAGGAAACCTAAAAAGACAAACATCACCTGTTTCGTCTGCGGAAATCCCGGCCATTATGCCCGTCAGTGTGCCCAGAAAAAGACGGTAATTCCTCAGTCACAAGATACTTTGTTTGTAGGCGTTTGTTCTGAGATCCTTTCCGTTGATATCCTATCTAACGAGTGGATTTTGGATTCAGGCGCAACAAAGCACGTGACACGAGATCGTCGAGGACTCGAGGAATTTCGACCTATAGCTACAGGGAGCTACAGGGTGTACATGGGGAATAACGCTGCTGAAGACGTATTAGGGATTGGTGTTTATCATCTCCGTTCGCGTGTAGGGCACACAATAACCCTCCATGATACTCTTTATGCACCGGGCATGCGCCGGAATTTAATTTCTGTTTCTAGATTGTTAGTTAATGGTTTTGACATTCGTTTTTCCGGGACAAGAGTTTCTTTAAGACTAAATAACCTCATCTTTGCATGGGGTAATTTAATTTCAGATTTATTTATTCTAGATGTAGAACATGATAATGCGCCTCTTGCTTTGTCTGCTACATCGAATGAACATGTAGTATCTGAATCTTTAAAATGGCACGCGAGGTTAGGTCACATTGGAAAGGACCGTATGATAAGACTAGCTAGAGCTGGTCTGTTAGGTTCATTATCCAAGGTTGATTTGCCATTTTGTGAACATTGTGTGTCCGGGAAGACTTCTAAGAAACCATTCCCTAAAGCGACTAGGTCAAAGGGTTTACTAGAGATAATCCATACGGATATCTGTGGACCCTTAAATGTACATGCTAGATATAGATGTCAATACTTCGTCACATTTATTGACGATTACTCGCACTATGGATTTGTGTATCTCATCTCACATAAATCTGAGGCTTTTGATTGTTTTCTCAAATTCAAAGCTGAAGTTGAAAATCAACTTGAAAAAAAGATTAAAATTCTTAGATCTGATAGAGGTGGCGAGTATACATCTGAAACGTTTAAATCATACTGTGCAAACGTTGGCATCATCAGGCAATACACTATGGCATATACTCCACAGCAAAATGGAGTTGCAGAGAGAAGGAACAGGACACTATTGGACATGGTCAGATCGATGATGGCACATGCCAATCTCTCTACCACATTCTGGGGAGACGCGCTTCTTACAGCCGTCTACGTCCTAAATAGAGTCCCAACTAAATCCGTTCCTAAGACCCCATATGAGATGTGGACTGGGAGGATTCCTTCTCTAGCCGACCTACGTCCTTGGGGATCTTTAGCATATGTTTTATTGCCTACTCAGCATAGAAGTAAACTTGATAGTAAAACTATTGAGTGCGTATTCATCAGGTACCCAATGCACTCAAAGGGATACGTTCTAGTTTATGAGGATCGTGGAGGATGGACTGAGATTGAATCTCGGGACGTAACCTTCGTCGAAGACAGATACCCCAGCCGAAAGAAACAAAAGGTTTCCACCGAACTTTTTGAAATTCCCGATGTATCTCAGGAGATTGGGAGTTCTGCTTCTAAAAATGGAGATACTCCTATAGTTCATCAGGATAGTGGGAGTACATCTCAGCAGGCTCCTGAGTTACGTCGAAGTGAAAGAGGTTTGATTCCCAGAAGATACTTCGATATCGATGGTCAATCTTTCTCTTGTGTTGCAGTTGACGATGATGAACCTGATTCTTATCAGGATGCGTTATTATCTCCGAATTCGGCTGATTGGGTAACTGCCATGGACGAGGAGATTGCCTCCATGGAGAAGAACAAAGTCTGGGAACTTGTAGATCTGCCTTCCAATCGCAAAGCAATTGGTAACAAGTGGGTACTTAAGATCAAAAGAAAGGCAGATGGTACAGTGGACAAGTATAAAGCAAGATTAGTTGCAAAAGGTTTTACACAAAAAGAAGGTGTTGATTATGAGGAAACTCTTTCACCTGTTGCAAAATTTTCCTCAATCCGCATGATCTTGTCCATCGTCGCAAGTTTAGACTTAGAGTTATATCAGATGGATGTAAAGACTGCTTTCTTAAATGGTGATTTGGATGAAGATATTTACATGCAACAACCCTTAGGTTATGTGGACAAAAAGTATCCAAAGAAAGCCTGCAAGTTATTACGATCTATTTATGGGTTGAAGCAATCTTCAAGGCAGTGGTACATGAGGTTCCACTTAGCCATCACCACTTTTGGATTCACAATGAGTGAAGAAGATCATTGTGTATACGTGAAACGGTCTGGAAGATCTTTTCTGATACTATCTCTATATGTAGACGATATCCTATTAGCTGGTAATGACATGCAACTGTTGATGATGTCTAAAGATTGGCTTTTCTCGAACTTTGAGATGAAAGATCTTGGTGAAGCCAACTTTATTCTAGGGGTTAAAATCATCAGGAACCGTTCTAGGAGATTCTTAGGCTTGTCACAAGCCACTTACATACAGAAAATCTTAGAGCAGTTTAGGATGGAAAATTCAAAAGCTGTTGAAACCCCTATGGATAAAGCTACCAAGTTAGACAGGAAATCGTGTCCCCAGACAGAAGCTGAGAAATCGGCAATGTCCTCAGTACCTTATGCGAGCGCAATAGGCAGCTTAATGTATGCTATGCTTTGCACCAGACCGGATATAAGCTATGCAGTTGGCATAGTCAGCCGTTACTAGAGTAACCCGGGACAGTCTCATTGGCAAGCCGTGAAACGTATATTCCGCTATCTCAGAGGAACCAAGGACTTGATGCTGTGTTATGAAGGCGCGAGTCTTGAGCTCAAAGGATATTCAGATGCCGCCTGGGGTAATGACGCCGACGAGGGAAATTCTACTTCAGGATATGTCTTCTTGCTCGGAGGGGGAGCTATCTCTTGGTCGAGCAAGAAACAGACATCCACGGCACTTTCATCTATGGAGGCCGAATACATTGCATGTTGTGCTGCAGTTCAAGAGTGTGTATGGGTTTGCAGATTCCTACAAGGATTGGGTGTTGTTCCAGGCATACATGAGCCTATATCGTTGAGGATAGACAACACCTCGGCCATTGACTTGGCAAAGGATCCCAAACACCACCAGAAATCGAAGCACATTGAGATAAAGTATCATTACGTTCGTGATCAAGTGAAAGATAAGAAGGTTATCCTCAGCTACATTCCTACCAAGGAAATGATGGCTGATCCCATGACTAAACCTATAGCTAGAGATCTATTTCAGGTTCACGTCAGGCAGATGGGATTGAGGAAAGCTTGATTGATATGCTTGTATCATGTATCTTTGAATAATAAATTCCATTTTATTCAGTATTGAGCACTTGTTAAACTAGGTATGTAGATCATCAGCATTTTCTTTGAGATCAAGTAGGATTTCAACTATTATCGGCAGGCCGGTTACCCACTCGCACGGGTTGACCAACCCTAAATGTACAAGAGAGGTACACTTGGGGTGATGTTCATACACTGAGGTATGAACCACCCTTTATTGAAAATAATAAAGGATGAGGATGCAAATGAGTTGTATCCGCCTTCAGTCCTATAAGATTGAAGATGAGACTGACAAAGTCGAATAACATAGTCGCACCATTACTCATAATGCGGATAATGTTATGGCCTGAATCACAGCCAAGTCGTGAGGTTATGAGATGAGTCATACCTCATGTGAGATGACTTGCGTACTGTAGACCCGACAGATACCTAGTATTGTCTACTTTACGGCGTGGATTGTAGCCACGTGCTTGGACCTATTACCTACAGATTGCTTTGATTCGATCTAATCATTGCAACGTGCGAGTAGCCAGTCCCGTAGGTGACTCTTTGTGTCCTCAACTACCCTCCTCTTGTGTACAGGAGGATGAGATTGAGTGTCGCTACTTTAGTATACGATGACGAAAGGCCCTTGATTGGTCAGACTCGGTTATGCTAGGAAAGCGGCGTGATCAATTCCAAATTACACATCTGCGTGGGGAAGATCCCGTGACAGCTACACCAAGTTTCTAGAACTATAAATACGCACTTGAAGACTTATCCGCCGGCAATATCGAGTTTTCTTAGACTTTTACAAACGATATTCTCTTTCAAAATATATATGTATATATATTACCTTAAAAAGAATTCAAATTGATATTTGTAAAAAACCAAGTTTTTCAGAATAAACTCGATAAGTTGGATAAGTGCGTATGTTGGCCGAGTACTCCAGATTGGGAGTTAACTCTATCCGGTGTGGTCATGCGGACTAGGACAGGCAATGCAAAGCTTGGGTTATTGAGTGCTAGATAGGTGGTCTCTTAGTACTCAAACACCTGTGAGAAGATAAAGGTGTTCCAGCTGGTCCCACGCTTCTGATTCTTTTGATCGTGATTCTTTGGTTTTGATTATTATGTGATGAGCTAGATGAACTCTCATGATGTGCCTACCCCACAATGTGATTGAGTGTGAGATGTTGATTATGGACCCATGGGGCCCACTTGTGGACAACCACTTGTGGGTGGGGCCCATAAGGATGTTCCCGCATCCTCCTTCTCCCGAGAGTTTGAATTTCTAATTAGAAATTTAAACCTCGGAAGAAGATGAGATGGGATAAGATAAGGTTAAACCAACCTTATCTCATCTCATCCCTTATCTCTTTTCCCTCTATTTATAAGAGGACTCCTTCCGTTATCAAATACATAAGGAAGAGGAAACGTATAAGTGATATACGGAGAGAAAAGAGATGGATAGGCTTATAGAGTTTATCTGGTCCATCCATCAGATCTGAGCCATAGATCTGATCCGGGGACCATCTTCACCGTAGGATCAGAGGGGTGATTAGACCCACTTGCTCCTGTAGCAAATAGGCGGATCGCTGGATCCACCACATATCCTCGGCTTTGCGAAGGTTCTCATCGTGTAGACCGTCGGATCTTGGAGGCCCACACTTCCGCAATTCCTAACACCTTCGACATCAAGCTCTTGGAGATTAGGAAGAGAGAGGCCTAAGTAAGGTGGAAAGTTTCCTTGCAATCTGTTCCATCTTACATCCAAAACATTAATAGAAGACAGATTGTATATCTCGGGCGGAATCGTACCTGACACTTCATTTTCACTTATGCTAAGAATCTTTAAACGTACCAACCAGCTGAGCTCACCCGGGATGCTGCCTTTCAGACTATTTCTTGAGAGATAAAGGTAACTGAGAGACGAAAGGTTTCCAATTGAAGGTGGGATGCTTCCTGTAAGAGTGTTGTGACCAAGGTCCAATTTGGAATGCTTCAAAAGAGAACCAAACTCAGTTGGAATCCTCCCAGCCAGCTGATTCCCGTAAAGACTAAGGGCTTCGAGTTTCGAAGAGTGGCTCAGATTTGCTGAAATTTCTCCAGTGAAGGTGTTATTGGTCAGACTGAGAAACCGCAGGCGACGCAAACGGCCAATCTCTTCAGGAATCTTCCCGTGGAAGCTGTTGTTTGAGAGATCGATTATCTTGAGAAATGAAAGGTTCCCATTGTAGGGAGAAATGGGGCCCAACAAGCTCTGGTCAGTGAGGTTCAAGGCGGTGACCCTTTCAGGATGCTGGCGACCGCACGTGACACCTTGCCACTGGCAGAAGGGGAGAGTATCATTCCAGGAACTCAAGGAATGGAGAGGATCGTCGGTTATCAGATGTTTCAATTGTAGCAAAGAAAGGCGATCCGTTTCGTTGGAGAATTTAGCGGCAGATCCGAAGAAGCATGGAATGCCCGTGAAAGAGAGGAGGATAAATGACCAAAATGCCCTTAGGCTGAGATGTGGGAGCTCCATTATAGAGGTTGTGAATGCTGGAATGGAAAGGGAAAGTGAGAATACAAATAATGCAGTGGGGATTCTCCCTCGTCTACCGAGAAATAGCCCAATGATTTCTTCACAATTATCCCGTCTACCGAGAAATAGCCGGTTGATTTCCTTTGACAACTGGGAGCGGATTTAGATGTACATCGTTCACACGGGACGCGGGTTTCCTGCGAAAGCCTTTGGCTGAAAGTTCCTGCGTTAGGATGTTACGTGGGTCTCACTGTGATGTTCGTGAGAAATCCACCCCCGTGCATCCCCCTTCTAGAAGAATTTCCTCTCTTGTTGCCCACTTAAAGTTTTAGAATGGCCTCATTTTTTTTATTTTTTTATTTTTTTTTCCCATGTCTTAAAATGAGCTTGAAAAACAAATGGATGGGGTGGATTTCTCACAAACATCACCATGGGACACATGCTTCGGCGCGAAATCCGCATCCGGCAACACACCGGATTTGGATAGGTGGGTTCGCAATATCAATCCCAATGTATTCTACCTGAGATAACCTTGAGATTTTTTTTGTGGTCTCAAGTTTTACCAAAGATAAGGTCTTGGGACGTGGATCAAGTTGAGTAGCTATCTCATGTCACCAACTTCTATGAGCCCCACCATGATGTATGTGTAGTATCTACACCATCATTCATTTGGAGAAATCATGTTAGGGTATGATCTAAAGAATGAGACAGATTCAAAGCTCAAGTGAACCCCACCAAAGAAGACAGTGGGAATAGTGATGTGACCGTTGAAACCTTCCTAGGGCCCACCATGATGTTTATTTGAGATCCAACCTGTTCATAAGTTCACACAGACATGGAAGAAGGGAAAACACAAACATCAGCTTGATCCAAAACTCCGGTGGCCCTAAGAGGTTTTTAATGGTAGGAGATCAACCCCCACTGTTTTCTTTGGTGGAGTCTGCTTGAGCTTTAGATCTGTCTCATTCTTTAAAATGATCTTTTCAAATGGATGGACGGTATGTATTCAACACATACATCATAGTAGGGCCCACAGAAGTTAGTGACGTCACTTCAGTAGCTAGATAGCTACTCAACCTGTCAGTAGCTAATCCCCGTCCCATACCTTGGTCCTAAACTTACAAGAGTTTCGACATAAGGTCATGGGTTCAGCTGCTGTTGCACTCCGTGATGTTTATTTGCCCCCAATGAGTGCAAAACTACCGTAGATAAAAAAGGCTTCATCCAGCTACAGGCTTCATCCAAAACTTCCGTAGCCTCCGACAACTTTTCAGCAGTAGGCATTCAATCCCCATTGTTTCCTTTGTTGTGACCACTTGAGCCTCGGATCTGCCTCCTGCTCATGCCATAAATGACCAGTTAAAATAGATGGACGACGTAAATGACCCCACAGAGCCCCCGTTATGACCGGGTACATATCCGCGTCCGAGCATACACTGCTTATCTTCAGACGCAACCGTGGATGCGTGATTAGCGTAAAGAAAGGGCACAGCGGTTCGATCACCTTTCCCCATGGCTCATTGAATCTTGACTGTTCATCGGACCTGGCAAGTAAGTCTGCAGGAGTCGTCGGTTCTCTTCCATCTCATCCCATGACAAAACTGAAATGAAGGGGACGGAATTCCGGTGCCTATCTCTTACACTATTATACTGAAATCCTCCGCAATGCCTATTGCACACCGCCCATAAAACACGTAGGCTCTTCTAGGCCCTCCGTTTTGTGCACTTGACATCCACTCCGTCAATCAGGTGCCTGCTCTTATGTTCCATCCAGTGTGGTCCACACACAAACGACCCCTAATGCTCTATCGATTTCTTGGCCTTTGGTTTGGGTCTTTTTCTTTTGCCCTTTTGGGAAAAGGTATTATGCGCTCGACCTCATGGGTCATCCACACCGTGATGTCGAGCTGTGTGGGCCCCACCGTGATGTGTGATGGGCATCCACACAATCAATCAGATCCACCATTCCATGTTAGGCCATGGGCCAAAAACTCAGAATAATCAATGACTTGGGTGGGCCACACCATAGACAACAGTTAAGAGTGTATATCTACCCATTGAAACCTTTATGATCTTTTATAGGATCGACTGAGATGTGTTTGTGAAATCAAGACCATCCATTGTGCGCGTCCCAATTAAAAAAGAGGTCACACCAAGTTTCAATCGTATCCAAAACTTAGGTGGCCCCAACAAGTGCTTCTAGATGTTGCAGGCATGATTTGACACTCTTTCAGTTGGTGTGCCCCCCTTGAGTTTAGGATACAGCTGGTTTTTGGGATATCTCATAAACAATAGGGGACCTACCAAATTCATGGTGTGGATGCCCATCAAACATCACAGTGGGGCCCACACAGCTCGAACTCATGGGAACTTCCCATGATGTCGAGCGCATAGCACCTTTTCATATATATATATATATGGAGAGAGAGAGAGAGAGAGAGAGAGAGAGAGAGTTATATATATATATGGAGAGAGAGAGAGAGAGAGAGAGAGAGAGAGAGAGAGAGAGATGCCTCCCGTTGGAACAATGACCTTTTATTTATTTATAGAGAGTGAGAAGAGCCCCGAAATCATACATTTAGTTTACTAGTGGGTAGGCTCCACCCAGAGGCTGCATCCTAATGTAGAACGAGTCGCTGATTATTTCATGGCCCAGATGAATCAAAAGAAGACCGGTCGGGGTTGAAAGTGATCCGGACCGTCAGGACCGTAAATCGGCCGTATCTCATAATCCGGAATGAGTTTCGGGACATATAATATATTAATTTTGGGGTAGCTCGAGCTACTTTAGCCAGCCAACCCCGCTATGCCGGGTTGCCCAGGCCGGAATCGCGAGATTCAATCGTATCGACGGTCATTAGGCTAATTTATTTTCAGTTTTACTATTTATAGTAAGTTTTAATTCGATCATAACTTTGGAACTGTAAAGCTTTAGAGTTAGTGCCCAACATGAAAAGGGCTTAGAATATTTAGTAGAACAACGTGGTTGAGGCAGTTTGATAACTTTCTATTTTTGGCCGAAAACCAAGAGTTCTAATAGGATTGAACGACTTCTATAAATAATAAGTTTACTATTTATAGTAAGTTGCGTTTTTTTGAATTTTAAGTTGGAGTTGGAGTCTGATACTTTACCTAGGGTTTAGTTTCCTATTTATATGCATTGTAATTCCATTTATTATTCATTTAATTATTAAAAAATATTATTCGAAATTAATTTCCTCTTTTGTTATCCTTTTATTTCTTCTCGTGGATTCGAGAAACTCTCGGTTAGGAAGACGGTGATCGACCTACCACGTCCTCCCTGTGTCACATCTATACATGTTTTTGGTTGGTGAGTAGTTGCCAGTGTGCTGAGCTTTGAATATACCCAGTTTCAAAACCCAAGCCCAAACCAACCTCAACAGGACCCAAGCTGCAGCCCAAACCAACCTCAAGAGGACCGAATCTGAAGACCTCGACAGCCCAACCCAACCTGACCCAAACTCAGGTTGGGTTAGTCAGTTTCGGATTTTGATCCAAACCCAAAGTTGCAGTCCTAAGTACTTGTCCAACAACTAATTTCTAGGTTATAAACCTTCCAACACTGAGGACTTTGGAAGTTAGACATTTCCAGCAAAGAATGAGAAGCCATGCATAGAGAGGACTTGAAACACTAAGCTTTAGCCTTAATCACTTTCATCCATGTACAATGCACATCTAAATAATTTGCAAACAGCATCATCAGCTGCAGACCTGAGGGATAGATGGAATTGCAAGTGTTGGTGATGGTACTATCCTGGATGTAAGCAAGTGCATGATATGAACCCAGTTCCCTACCACCTGACCTACCAAGTTCCGACCATGCAATGGAATAAACCAAACTGCAATCAGTGATACAACACCAGTCCATAATATTTGGGGCTTTCAAGCTGAGAAATACCAATTTTCAGAATCCAGATGGTCAAAAGAACATTAGAGGCAGATGTACAGTTAAAATGGCTGAATGTGCCAATTGGGTCATGCCTAATCAAGCATCATTTGCATTGTTTCCACCAACCTGAGCTTCTTGGCTCGCCCAGTAGTTGGATCCATGAGGCCCCCGACACCTTATAAAACCTGTACAAAAACAAAAACCCACCTTGGCAACTAATAGTAATCTGGACAACCGGCAGTATGATAAACAACATGCTCTGACCTCTCAAGGATGAACTTCCCTTCCTTGTACCTCTGGCTTTTATCATGGGCAACCTCCTGGAGGAAAACCGACTGATCCTCAATCACTGCCGCAAGAAATACATTAAACAAAAGAATTTGAAACGATTCCCTTCTAATCTTACATATTTCCATTCTACTATTGATCCACAACCGACACAGAATATGTCAGCAACAGTGTGCATGTCCTAATATGATGGTGCACATCCCAACCTAAAAACAAAGCAATTATTCCAACCTAGAGTACTATTCACATTGGTGTTGGGATGCTTAACAAACTCATACATCCATGCATTAATTAAGATTTGCATTGTGAAGCGAAAGTATTATTTATTTTTTTTTTATTTTTTAACTATACTTGATTGTGTTGATGAATGTGTAAGCTTTAAGGGGGGGGGGGGGATCCTTTCAGTGTTTTAAAACACCAACCAGTTGATGCAGAGCTAAAAGAATGATACGATACGCCTAAAGAATTGTTCGAGTAGATGAGCTAACATATATAAGTGCAGCAAAGCTTGTAGAACTTGGAATAGTTAGACTGGTATAACTTGAGTAAATAAATGATTATTTAATTTTGTAATAAGTCACCAGTTGAGTGCACAGGTAGTTGATGTACGTGATGATTAGAACTCTGATTGCAAGTGCAGTTTATTTTACTTTACGTGATGAATACCATTCGAATGTTAAAAAAAATTCATCATGAATAAGCATTCTTTATTATTTAGTTAATACTCTTGAATTCGGGATCTAAGTTACCAATACTCGGGTGTTGTGTTTTGGGGCGTTACATGTGCCCTATAGATGGTGACCAAAGCACCACTACCAACACATGACAACTCGACCCTTAACACACGACAACCTTGACCTGACAACTTCAAACTTGACGACTTTGACCCTTAACACATGATAGCATCAACCCCCAACACATGAAAACCTTGACCCTGACGACCTTGACCCTTAACACATGATAGCCTCGACCTTGACTGCCATGACTCTTGACACTTGACAACCTCGATCCTCATAACTTAGGCTTTTAACATATGACAACCTTGACCCTTAACACATGACAACCTTCGATCCTAATAACAACCTAGACCTTTAACATATGACAACCTAGACCCTTAACACCTGACAACCTCAACCCTTAACACATGACAACCTGGACCTTGACACTTAACACTACAAGGACATCGTCTATGGGGCCCATCATCGAGTATGTGCTGAATGAGAATTCGATGATCACAACCGTACAACTTAGGGCATACAAGATGGAGAATATTCGACTATACAAACAATGTAGGCATGCAAAAATCATCAGGGGGTGTATGTCGCACCGTTGACCGGTTCAAAAAAAATAATATCAAAAAACACAAATAACAATTTGATCCAAAACTTTTGTGGCCCGAGGATATTTTCATAATAAGCATTCAATCCCCAATGTTTTCTGTTGTGTGGTCCACTTGAGCTTTGGATCAGCTTAAATGATCTGAGAAGAAGGATGGACACAGATGTATAACGGTGGGCCCCACAAAGCTGTGCCATTTTTTGCTAGAGACGGACAAGCGTAGGACGCAATCCGCTTGCCTGGCAGAAGTGGATTTTGTGCCAAAGCGTGGGAAAGCCTTTGCAGGAAGTTTCTGTGCAAGCAACCCAGGTGGAGCCCACTGTGATGTTTGTGACAAATCTACTCAATCCATCCGTTTTGCAGGCTCATTTTAGGATTATGAGAAAAAAAAAATGAAATAGATCCAAGACTCAAGTGGGCCCACTTTCTTTTCCCCAATTTCAATGATCGGCATTTCTTTTCCCAGTTTTCCCTCCTATATAGCCCACTTAAGGCTTGGATCCAAATCATTTTTTGTCCCATGTCTTAAAATGAACTCAAAAAACAATGTACGAGGTGGATTTCCCACAATATTCCCATATATTTGCCATCAATATAAGCACACTCCTAAGCCATGACTAAATACATCTAGAGCATTTTTTTCCTCTCTCTCTCTCTCTTTCAGAAAGGTGGAAGCACACCACCTGTAACTTCATTGATGACAGAAAAACATATACATCCATTGGGCTCCACAAAAAAATGGGCCTCACCTATCATTTAGACCTCTGTACAACAACGACAAAATTCAGAAGGAGACAAAAATTACCAGAAAATATAGATAACCCCAGCTCAATCCAACTCCACCTGATGCCTAGATGCAGGCAAACGATCGAGCGCCGAGAAGGCTGGAAATATAATCTGCAACTAACTGTCACTGAGACGCATCGCCATGGAACTAGCAAAAAGCAGCAAAAACAGCCACTGCTATGACCACAACAAACAATCTCAGCAAAAAAGACCCTCCAACAGACGCAACCAGCATAAAACCATCCAACAGATACCCCCTGCTTCCACAACTTCACAAGACAACAAAGAACTAGCCCAGCCATCAAGCACACCCAAACAACTCTGCCATTACATCTACTTTTTGCATCTGCTGCTACATCTACTTATCAACTGCTGCCCCCATTACAGCAGTCATCATCCCAGGCCACCATAACTTCTCAGCCCTTGGCACGACTAGCAGTGTCAAGAGGCGTACAACAAGAACACCCAAAGCAGATCACCTGCTTCTTAGGAAACAACACAACAGAGCTCATACAGACCCCACCAAATAAAAGTCCAACCACAGAGCCTATTCAGGCAAAAACAAGACAGCACCTGCAGCAAAACAGCGTAACCCAGCCCCAAGCCACCAAAACATCATGTCATCGACAGTCTTTTTTTTTGAAAGGTAATGCTTTTATTGCCAAAAAAAACAGAGAGAGAACAGAAAAAAAGAAAACAGAGAACACACTAAGAAACCAAAACTAACCAAAAGAAACCAAAAGTAATGCAGCAGTCCACCCATAACAACCCAATGCTTTCGGCAGCCACCCACCCAACAGAATTCATGAACAACAGGGGACGTGAATAGAATAGCAAAGGATGGCGCACATAGTAGCAAACCGGCGCAGATTATCAGCCAGAAGGATGCACTCTCCACATGCAAACGTGCTAGCAAGCTGCAGCCTCCACACTGAGAATAATGCATGCCCCCTACCAGATCCAAAACTATGTGCAAACTAGAAGCCCCTCTGCCAAACAGATATGGGAAATATGATGGCCAAACACATTCATTTTTCAATTCTAATCATTGCCAAGCCCTGGCTATCCAGCAAGACAGTGCCTCTACTGTCACAAGGGAGATCTGCCTTGTTTCTGAACAAAGAATCATGTCTGCTCGAGTTTCCCAACTTTTCAAGGCTATCCGCCACTGAGTTGGCCTCCTGCATGACATCCGAGAGCTTGAAATCTTTTATTTTATTTAGAGTTTTTTTTTTTTTTTAGAAAGTATTCAACAAACTCATTTTATTTTGAGATCTTTCTCAGCATAACTACCAATAATATCTCAGTAATGACTGAGGTAAGATGGACCTTCATCTAACAGTTGTGACCAAACGTGTTTGTCTCGGTGAATTGCATCCCCCAGATATAAGTCCTTGATTGCACGCATTTCCGCGAGAACATCATTAATATCCATTCGTTCTCTTGAAGATTCTGAGGAAGAAATCACACCGATTCTGACCATTGAAATCAAGCAGTCACCCATTCTGTTTCTTGTATTGATATGATTTCCACTGCATCGAGTAACTTCTGCTTCTCCTTCGAGCAGTCGTGGATCAATAATCTCCATTACTCGTTCAGGCAAAGCCAATTTAGCAAAATGATGAAGGTTTAGATTATCCTTAAACATGCCATCAGTTGGCCCCTTTCCAGTGATCATCTCCAATAGAAGGATTCCATAGCTGTAAACATCTCCTAGCGAGAAATAACCCGTTGATTACTTGGGACGCGTATTGCGTCCAAACACCCGTCCAAAACTGTTGTTTGATATGCGAAAATAAAGGCCACACCGGTTGGATCACCCTACTCGATGGCTAATTGAATCTTGACCGTTCATCGGACGTGGAAGGTAAAGTGTGCAGAAGTCATCCTTTCTTTTCCATATCATCCCATGTGAAAACTGAGAACGAAGTGTGGGGAATTCATCCTATGCTAAAAGAAGTGTGCTGAGACAAGCATCCTATCTCTTACACTATACTGAAATCCTCCAGGCCCGGCCCATTTAATAATTAACCATCATTTCAGGGTCAAGCCCACAAAATCAAGTAAAGGCCGGCCCTTAGCAGGAAATCTTCTTCTGCTAAATATCTAAACCTACCAAACTGGGCTAATTATCAAGTAATCAGGCCCTGGGGTTGCACCTGGCTGTTAGGTGTTGGTCCAAGACCCAAACACTGGTCTTTGCCTACCTGTTAGGTCTTCAAGAAGGATCAAAAGCAAAGGCCCAGCACAGCCAGCCATTGGACCTAAAACTCAGGCCTAAGACCAAGCCAGGGTTCCTCTAGGACCCCAGGTCAAACAAGGGTGAGCTCAAACTAGGCTTTGGATATAGCCCAGCTGAGTTGCAGCCCAAAACCTTCATAATCAAAGTTTTAAAAACATAAAATCAGTGTTATCTATTAATTAAAGCATGTCAGAGCTGATTAAATGATGCATAACAAATCAATTTTTCCTAAGTAACAAATATAATTCTATAATGAACATATGTCTTGCTCAAGTAGGACTACTTGGGATGCAACTCGGGAAGATTGGGCTTGGACTGACCAGTTGGATCAGCCGGGGCCCAAACCAACCTCAAGAGGGCCCAAGCTGCAATCCAAACCTACCCAAACCCAACCTGATAACCTTGAGAACCCAGCCTGACCCAATCTGAAGACCTTAACAGCCCAGCCCAACCCGACCCAAACTCAGGTTGGTTTAATCAGTTTCGGATGGACCCAAACCCAACTTGCAGTCCTAAGTACTAATCCAACAACTGATTTCTAAGTTATAAACCTTCCAACAGTGAGGATTTTGGAAGTTAGACATTTCCTGCAAAGAATGAGAGGCCATGCATAGAGAGGAATTGAAACACTAAGCTTTAGCCTTAATCACTTTCATCCATGTACCATTGACATCTAAATAATTTGCAAACAGCATCATCAGCTGCAGACCTGAGGGATAGATCGAATTGCAAGTGTTGATGATGAGCTATCCTAGATGAAAGCAAGTGCATGATATGAACCCAGTTCCCTACCCCCTGACCTATGAAGTTCCCACCATAAAAGGAATAAACCAAACTGCAGTCAGTGATGCAACACCAATCCATATTATTTGCGGCTTTCAAGCTGAGAAATACCAATTTTCAGAATCCAGATGGTTGAAAGAACACTAGAGGCAGCGGTACAGTTAAATAGCTGAATGTGTTAAATGGGTCATAGCTAATCAAGCATCATCTGCTTTAAATGATTAGCAGATGTTATGTTCACATCAAATAGTGCGGGAAATCATTCCAAAATGTTATAATGTTAGCAACAAACATACCATTTCATTAAGTCCATTTAAATGAATATTTAAGTCAATTCTTAGGCTAAATCAATCATCAAGTGGGTCATAAAAATTGGCCCACAGATAGGGACCTATGGACAGTCCAATCAATTGATTTGGATGTTTCTATCAAGTTCAACCCATAATTAATGAACCACCAAGCAAAAATCAGAAAATCACATTGGTCAAATGATTATAAACAACTCCTTTAATTATATGCTCTTAAACATATCATCCATGGATTGGAAAACCAATGGCTATAAGAAAGAAGGCCAAGTTCCAAATCTATGCCATCCATTAGTTTTGCCGGCTCATTTTAGGGATTGGGCCCAAAAATCACTATAGGAAACAATGGTGATTGCATGCCCACCAATAAAACTTACTTGTGGGCCACAAAAGTTTTGGATCAATCTAACATTTGTCTTGCCATCATCCAGGTATGTGTGACCTTACCAACAGGTTGGATGGAAAATAAACATTAAGATGGAGCCCTAAGAAGTTTTTAATGGTGGACATTCAATCACCATTGTTTCCTATGGTGTGATCCACCTGAGACTTGGATCTGCTTCATGTTTGGACTTAGGCCCAAAGATGAGTTGACAAAACTAATGGACAGCATAGATATATATAAACAACGTTAGGATGGGTCCCACTGTCATGGCCTAACCGAATGAGTTGATTCAAATACAAGAAAAAAAAAATGATAACCCTAATGGAGAGGGAGAGAGGGGCGCACAACCCCCAATTGTAGAGAGAGAGAGAGTGAAAGAGGGAGAAGTGCACATCACCATTGTAGAGAGAGAGAGAGAGAGAGAGAGAGAGAGAGAGAGAGTTTACTAAAGCGTTGGCCTTAATGGAGTTGTGTTTTCCCCCTCTTACGATGCCTATAAGTCACTTACATAGAAGTGATTTCTCACCCCCATCTCCTTGCAGTCTTTTGGTAGATTTGCCTCTAAGTGACTTACAAGTTGTAAGTGACTTACGAGCTATAAGCCTGTAAGAAACTTACAGATGAATTTTCTCCTCCAAACACCTGTAAGTTTTTTTTTTTTTTTTTTTTTTTTTTTTTTTTTTTTTTTTTTTTTTTTAAGAGAAGATTTTTATTCACAATGGGAGGCTATACAAACAGAACTACATTTGAGCAGGCCCCAGCACCCATTATAGTACTATGCTTGTACAAAGGTAGTAGGGGTCACCTACATTTTAGCCGACTGTAAGTCACATTTTTAGCCAACTTACAGGCATCCAAACAAGTACCAAACGAATCCAAAAGACCATAAAGGTAGAAGGGGTCATGCCATTCGCTTCACATATTGTACTATATTTGAGCAACTACCATTGAAAAACTTCTTGGGGCACAGAAGTTGCCCAAAAATGAGGCTGATCCAAACCTCAAGTGGACCACAGCACAGAAAGCAGTGGGGATTGAACGACTACGTACCATTGAAAAACTTCTCAGGGCCACAAAAGATTTGGATCAAGCAGATATTTGTGTTTTCCCTTCATACAGACCTTATGTACAGGTTGGATGGCAGATAAACACTGTAATGGGCCTTGGGAAGGTTTCAATGGTGGGCATTATTGTTCCCACTGCTTTTTGTGGTGTCTTGAGGTTTGGATTTGCCTTATTTTTGGGCTCATGCCCTAAAAGGATCTCGAAAAATGGATGGACATTGCGGATATAACTAACACATACATCATGGTGAAGCCACTGAACTAGGTGACGTCAACACACTACCGTGGTTGGTGGTGTGTCCCACCATTCACGTCGGGACCCACAATATGACTGATTTAGATCACTAGATAAAGACCACGCATGATCCGTTTATCAGCACAGGCATTGTAGTTTCTTTCCTCACTCTGTTTTAGTTACATTTGCAAATGATGACATTAACATGGTCTTAGGCGTGCATTTAGATTACCATATTTTGCTGATTCTATGCATCTCGTTGGTGGTGTACACGTAACCTTTTAATGGCAATCAGTGGATGAATACTTCCTCAGACTACCCTCCTGTGGGTAGTCCAATTGCTAAAGCACTTCCATTGGATTGTAATGGCATTTTGAAAAGGTTTGAATAAAATGCTTTAGTGATTAAATATCTAAAAGGCTCTATAGTACGCTTTATAGTAATAAGATGATGATACAATCTCCCTTTGCCTCACATGAAAAAAAAAAAAAAAAAGATCTTCCCATATTTTCACCATAAATGCAAGCACACTCCTAAGCCAAGACTAAATATATATAGAGCTAACTTTTTTTTTCTAACTCTTTTTTTTATTCTTTTTCTTTTTTCTTTTTGTGTTTTGTAGAAGGATGGGAGCACACTAGCTGTTACTTCATTGATGACAGAAAGCATATACATCCATTCAGGTGGGCTCCACTACAAACCGAGCCTCACGTATCATTTAGACCTGTATACAACAAGGACAAAATTCAGAGACAGAAATTACCAGAAAAAATAGATAACCCCAGCCCAATCCAATTCCACCTGAATCCAATTCCACCTTATGCCTAGGTGCAAGCAACCAAGCGCCAAGAAGGCTGGAAATACAATCTGCAACTAACCATAACTAAAACACATCGCCATGGAACTAGCAAAAAGCAGCAAAAACGGCCACTGCTATGACCACAACAAACAATCTCAGCAAAAGAGGCCCTCCAACAGACGCAACCATCATAAAACTATCCAACAGATAACCAACTGCTTCCACAACTTCAAAAGACAGCAAATAATTGCCCCAGCCATCAAGCACACCCAAACAACTCTGCCATTACTACATCTAAAATTTCAGCTGCAACCAACCAATAGAGAATGAAAAGAAAACTGCTGCCCCCATTACAATAGCATCATCCCAGGCCACCATAACTTCTCAGCCCTTGGCACGACTGGCAGTGGCAAGAGGCGCACAACAAAAACACCCAAAGCAGATCACCTGCTTCTTAGAAAACAACAGAACAGAGCTGATGCAGAACCCACCAAATAAAAGCCCAATCACAAAGCCTATGCAGGCGAAAACTAGACAGCACCTGCAGCCAAACAGCATAACTCAGCCCCAAGCCACCCAAAACAGCATGTCATCAACAGTCTCTACAAGAAAAACAGAGAATGGCAAAAAGGATAGAGAAACACACTCTCCAAACAGATAGTAGAAGCCCCAGCAGCACTAGCAAAAAAAAATCTGTAGAAACCATGCTGCTGCTTAAAGAGCAAACTAAAACAAAAAACAAAGCAAACAAAAAAAAAAAAAAAAAAACCACAACCCAACATTTCCTTCCACACAAAGAAACCAAAAATAATGCAGCAGTCTACCCATAACAACAAAATACTTTCGGCAGCCACCCACCCAACAAAATTCATGAACAAAAGGGAACGTGCATAGAACTGAAAAAGATTGTTAAAAAAGCATTCAACAAACTTATTTTATTTTGAAATCTTTCTCAGCATAACTACCAATAATGTATCAGTAATGACTGATGTAAGACAGACCTTCGTCTAACGGTTGTGACCAAACATGTTCGTCTCGGTGAATCGCATCTCCCAGGTATAAGTCCTTGATTGCACGCATTTCCACGAGAACATCATTCATATCCATTCTTTCTCTTGGAGATTCCGCAGAACAAATCACACCGATTCTGACCATTGAAATCAAGCGGTCACCCATTCTATTTCTTGTATTGCTATGATTTCCGCTGCATCGAGTAACTTCTGCTTCTCCTTTCAGCAGTCGTGGATCAACAATCTCCATTACTCGTTCGGGCAAAGCCAATTTAGCAAAATGATGAAGGTTTAGATTATCCTTAAACATGCCATCAGTTGGCCCCTTTCCAGTGATCATCTCCAATAGAAGGATTCCATAGCTGTAAACATCTCCTTGTGTGGATGGTTTACTGCCCATTGCATACTCTGTAATTCATAATCACATATTCGAATGTAAGCAACCATTTAGATACAAATAATATCAAAGAATAAATTTTGAGAGAGAGACGAGAGGGAATATTCTATTTGAACAATTAATTGGTGTTTTTGCTGTCCTAAGGATCTAAGTTTCTAACATCAATTTGTGTGCTGTGAACTTGTAAGTTCTTGCAAAGACACTCTACATTGAACAAGACTCTACTACTCCAATGAAGACTCAAGCTCCCCAATCATCAGGTGAACATATATGGGTTTTGTTATGATTTTTATGTAACACATATCTCGACTAAAGCAATCATAAGAAAAGAATTCCTCGTGCCTTAGTATGATTCATGTGGGGTCAAAATGAGTACTACTTTGTACATCTAGATTTTGAAATCAATGAGATTTTGATCCCATAAAGTTTGAATTTTGCCGGGTGTGGTTCCTTCAAATCTGAGGTCATTTTTTAGGATCTAGATCCAGATAAAATCAGGTTTGGTAAACGAATTGTTTTGATTTAGGCTCAGGTCAGGTCTGAATCTGGTCTCGTCAAGTGGTTGACTTGGCCCACCTGATCCATGGATTAGATCGCACACATGTACCAATTTTACACATGCATGGTGTGTAATAGGCTCTCATACGTTCTTGTAGCTTAGAAAACTTCATTCCACATGATGTGTATACGCAATCCAGGCCATACAGAACCATCATCTGGCTTGGATCCAGACCATGTGTGTATCTACTCATGGCTTAGTGTCGGTCACCGTGTGTTTCCACTCTGAGGTCGTGGGTTCAAGAACCCATGTGGTGTGTGTGGGTGGGTGTAAAAGTATGTGCGTGTATTCACCTTTCATAAAAAACATACGGACCCCTCATTTGGCATAGATGAAAGGTGGGCAAAAGCTTACACTGTTTTGCAACTCAAGTGGAACCCAATAAAAATCAGTGGTGGGCATCTCCTCCTATTTTGTTGTGCCCCACCTGTTTTTTAGGCCCTAGGATCACAAGTTGAGTCATCTAGTGGATAGATTGAATTTTGTACACACATCATATAGGATGAGTTTTTTTTTTTTTTTTTTAGGTAATCTGGTCTCAAACTCAAGACCTTAAGTAGGATGTGTTCTCAAAGAGTTCTCACGAGTACTTGTAAAAACTAGTTCCGGGGAGAATTTCATACACCTACACATATTAGAAATGCTCATACACAACTAGTTGTACATCCAACTAGTTTGCATGTTGGGCCAGCATTGTGTTTATATGACAATTCGCTTGTCCAGTTAGATTGTCTCACCAAGAAAATGGGATGCCGAAAAAAGAGACAATTAGAGGATTTACCAATGTTCCCATTCAATGTACAAGATTGGCCTACATGATCATAAAGAACAATATTAAGACCAATGCAACACACTTGCTAAAGCCCACCTAAAGAACATGCATCAGTGATATGTGGGGCGTATAAAAACTAATATAGGGAAAGGACCCCCTGATCAAGGGAAAAGATCACCCACATTCCTATCACACATGGACAATTTTCGTGTGGATAGACCAAAAGAAGGTGGATCGTAAATCGGCCATAACTTTTGATCCGGGAGGAGTTACGGGATGCATAACATATAGATTCCTACTGAAATTTTGTTTCATGGTGAACCAACACATTGGTCACATCTGTCCATTTCACCAGAAAACTCGCAGTTACAGTAGAAAAATGAAATTTTAATGAAAACTGCTTATTTTAATAATTCTGATTTTTAATTTTGTTTCCTTCTTTTTAGAGTTTTATTTTATTTAAGAGTTTCTAATTTTTGCAGGATAATGAGTTTCAGAAAGATTTTACTTAGTAGTAGTCTTTTGTTAGAACTTTACTATTTTTAGTAATTTTTTATTTCGGAAAACTTAGTAGTTTTAGTAAGTACGAATAAGATTTTTTAACTTAGTTTTATTATAAATAGTCATTTTTATTTCATTGTTAAACAAATTATCTTTGATTAATACAATATTATTGAGTTTATACTCTATTTTGCTCGTGTTCTTCGAGTGCCCCTTGAGAAATCAAGAAAGATTGGTTGAAGAATCCTGATACATCCGTGAATTCGGATTAGTTATCCCGTGAGAGAGACGGTGCTCGATCTCACCCCTGCCCCGCCTGCATTAAAAACTAAAGCCATTCAACAGTTGGGGTATGCTATAAAAATACCAAGCCAATATAGCAAGAAGTTCCATTAATCAGCCACACATATGAGAAATTTTGAAAGCTTAGAAAAATATGACTAGTGTTTCATGTTCAATGTACATTTGGCTGATCAACGTACACAAGTCTACCTATTCAAGCTAGAAGCATAATGTTATCCTGGTGCATATTTGAAATGGTCCCAGTTCATGGATGGCTATGATTTTTATTTTTTTTATTTTTTGGGTTAGTATGCCCACTACGACTGTTAGTCAGACCACAACGTTAGGCACCCTCACTTGGGCGCCCCCCCACTTGGGATTCGATACCAAAACATCACTGTTGAAACATCACTGTTGAAACGAGGTTATATTCACTCAGTCTACCACTTGAGCAATGGATCGGGGTGTGAGTGTGGGTGACGATTGCATGTGTGTCATTGTGGTACATGCGCCACCTGGAGAATCCATCCATATGATAACCCATGCATCTTTAAATTGAGTTATTTGTTGTATGCCAACTTTTACACACAACATTTTTTTTCAGCCAACCTATCTCTGATGCAGAAAATCCAAGCCATGCAAAGGGAGGGATCCACCATATATATGACCCGGGACAAAAAAAAAAAAAAAAAAAAAAAACCATGATAGTCCACTCATTAGGCAACCTGAACCATCCAAAATAAGAAACAGAGTAGATGGTCTGACTCATAATAAGTCTATGGCTCACCTAACGTCTCCATTGGTCTATTGTTCACTCGTGGTGATATTTATAATGCAGCCACCTTTTATATGGCTCATACTTTCCACACAAGTGATACATTGATAGAAGGTGT
Source organism: Liriodendron chinense (assembly GCA_003013855.2). Taxonomy (NCBI): domain Eukaryota; kingdom Viridiplantae; phylum Streptophyta; class Magnoliopsida; order Magnoliales; family Magnoliaceae; genus Liriodendron; species Liriodendron chinense. Next base: position 674,200 of record PVNU02002566.1, on the reverse strand, counting down.
GAAAGTTCATTGCTGTAAAAGATAGCATTGCATGTGAAAGTTGACTTGCAACATCTTGTATGAACATAGCTCATCTAAATAAATATATATTGATTATGTTAAATGATATTTATGCAATTTGAAGCCTTATCATAGTTTCCTAACTATGAAAGATAAGAAGTTTAGCACAGCGGCAAAATATATAGCACTAACATGGTAAGTTTGTGATAGACAATTGTGAAATGCTTCCAAAGTATGTAGTATGCAAAAGTCGACATTCCACTCAATGGGCAGGCCATATGTGTGCCTTGAATGAGTATAGTATTGGGCATGCCTCTTAAAACTGCCTTAATGAGTGTACCATCCTTACTTTTGCACATGATTGTCGCACATGATTGTCTTCACGTTGGGGTTCCCTTGTCCCACATGCTCAAGTAGGCACGTGTAACGGTATGTGGGTGTTGGGGGGGGGGGGGGGGGGGGGGGGGGGTTAGAATAACTTTCAGAAATAATTTACTTTCAAAAAGTTGTAACATGTTTCGTCTCTCAATGGGTACAATTACAAGAGGTGTGCTTTCACCTTTTGCTCTGTTTCTATGTGGTGTGTATGCGGATATATAGAGGGATTTGAAGTCCAACCGATTGGACCACAAGTTATGTTTCACACAACGGATAATATTCAACCTATTAAGTAAACAAAACATCAAAACCTTCTAATAGGTTGGGCCCACTATGAGGATGACCTAGTGTTAAAATCAGCACATCTACTCATCATGGGGATCACACTTAGAAAACAATGTCTAGCCATTGTTAAATACCAAAATAAAAGGGTCACCCACTCAATTAGTGGATATCGCTGATTTTTGCACAAAGGAAATCCTCATGATGGGCCAACCTAGATTGGATGTTAGAAGTACATGAAAGGTTGAAAGTTATCTGTTGGGTGGATTGTAACTTGTGGCCTAATTGGTCGGACTTCAGACTTTTTCACACACAACACACGCACTTATGTGTATAGAGAGAGATGGTCTCTTGTGAGCAAGATTGCATGAGACCATCCATGTGTGTAAAGGGGTTGGCAACTTAGGTGGGCCCACCATGATGTTTATGCTAAATCCACCTCAACCACCAAGTGCATCACCCATGTTAGGTCTAGGGGCCAAAAATGGCAATGCTCACCATCCAAACTACTTCCCTTTAAGTGGCCCACTTGAATCACAGATGGGCCTATTTTTTAGCCTTAGGCTTAAATTTTGTGTGCCATCTAATGGTTAGAGTGTATTTCATATTATCATCACGATGGGCCCTATAAAAATCAAGGGTAGACTTCTCCCTCCATTGTTTCCTTTGGTGTGGCCCACATGAATCACAGGTCAATCTAATTTCTTGGCCCTGGACTTCACTTAGAATAATGCGCGTACCTAATAGTTGGAGTGGATTTCATGTAAACATCACAGCGGGCCATGTAAAAATCAAGGGTGGTCATCCTCTCCCCAACTATTAGGTGCGCGCATTATCCAGGCCCACCCGAGCTCCACTGAACAGACAGGGACTATATAATAAAAGGAAATAGATGAAATTGTTACCTGGAGCGACGTACCCAACAGATCCCTTCACCACAACCGTCCTAGTTTGAGCAACCTCAGATAAGAACTTGGCAATCCCGAAATCACCCACACGAGCAATCATGGCACCGTCAAGAAGAATGTTGCTCGGTGTTATATCTCGATGAATGATTGATCTTCGGCATAGATAAACCAAAGCAGAAGCCACATCTGTAGCTATGTTTAGCCTTTCAAGGAAGTTCAAGTTCCTCCAAAGCTGTTCACGGCCATCTCTGTGCAACCACTTGTCTAGACTTCCATGGGGCATGTACTCATAAACTAGAGCTTTGAAATCATTGCCCTTAAAATCAATGCTTGAGCAACAAGTTATGATCCTAATAATATTCGGATGCCTAATATTTCTCATGGCTTCGCATTCGGCCATGAAGCCACTCATAGCTCCTTGCCGTTGGAGGTTGAAGACTTTCACTGCTACTATTGGTTCATAACGATCTAGAAACCCTTTATATACAGCACCAGATCTTCCGGTGCCAACCAAATTGGCAGAAGAGAACCCATCTGTTGCTTTCAAGAGCTCCGCGTAAGACAAGTTCATAGAAAGATCCAAGGCAGAAGGCACAGCTAGAGGTTTCCTTCTCAACTTAATCTCCGCAAAAGGCACACCAAAAGGTTTCCTTCTCGACCTTTTCTTCGCAGAAGGCACAGCGAAAGGTTTCCTTCTCGGACTATCCTCTGCAGAAGGCACAGCAAAAGGTTTCCTTCTTGGACTATCCTCCGCAGAAAGCACAGCAGAAGGTTGCCTTCTCGCCTTTCTTACCCAATAAAGAGTGGTAAAGAAGGATAATAATGAAAAAAGAAAAAGGAGAACACCGATTATTGAGATTATTACTTTTGAACCATCTTTCTTCCCCCATTTCTTGGAAGCTTGGCTAAGGCATGGAGGCAGTAGTAAATCTTGAATACCCCCACAAAGCTTACTATTTCCAAGCACTGAAACTTGACTGGCATTTCCAAAGACCCCTTGTTTTGGTAATTCACCCTCGAAATTATTGAAGGATAGATTTAGATACTCTAGAGCTAACTTCTCTAGATATCTTGGAATCTCCCCAGATAAATTGTTGCGTGAAAGATCCAGGTTTCGAAGACCTCTTAGAGTGCTAAATGTGGAAGGAATTGATCCTTGAAAGAAGTTCCCATCCAACAGGAGATACTCTAGGCTGAGACAATTGCCTAGTGCGCTTGGAATTTCGCCTGACAATTTGTTATTAGAAACACTGAATCTTCCAAGAGTTTTCTGGTAACCGACTTCCAATGGTAGACCACCAGTAAAAGAGTTGTTTCCAACATCGAGTTCAATTAAAGAGGGAAGGCTAAAAAGTTGTTTGGGTAAACTACTGCTAAAGTTATTATTGTAGAGGTATATGAATTGCAGGTTTATGCAATTAGCAAGAGCTGAAGGTATGCTTCCCGATAGATTGTTTTCGTATAAACTGAGTCTGTACAATCTGGTGATGTTGCCCAATGCAGACGGAATTTGCCCAGATAATTCATTTTCATCCAAGGAAAGTTGCTCCAACTTGTTAAGGTTCCCAACACCAATGGGAATGCTACCTCTTAAAAAGTTATTCCCCATACCCAATGCTGCTAAGCCGACAAGATTCTGAATTCCAGATGGGATGCTTCCAAATATCTTATTACTTCCAAAATCTAGCTGTATCAGTTGGGTCGAAAGATTAGCTATGAAGTGGGGCAACGCACCGCTGAGATGATTTCCGCCCAAGTCCAGTAACTGTAAGCTACTGCAATTGGTCAAAGAATTGAGAAAACTCAAGTCACGAGCTTTCCCAATTCCTAGTTCATTGCCCCACAAATTTAACCTGGTGAGATTCTCGAGGCTTCCAAAATTCATAGGCACGGATCCGCTAAAACTGTTGTTTTCAAGGTCAATATATATAAGGCCCGAAGCATTGGATAATGAAACAGGTATGGGTCCTGTGAATTGGTTTCCTCCGGCATAAAGCCCTTGCAGATTAGGAAGAGTGATTCCTAAGTTTGGTGGAAGATTTCCATGCAATTTGTTGTATCCCACATTCAAAATTATAATAGAGGAGAGATTGTATATGTGGGGCGGAATCGTACCTGTTACTTCATTGACAAATATGCTAAAAACCTCTAAGCTTACCAACCGGCTGAGCTCACCCGAGATGCTGCCCATCAGATTATTTCTCATGAGATAAAGGTAAGTGAGAGACGAAAGGTTTCCAAGTGAAGGTGGGATGCTTCCTGTAAGATTGTTGTCACCAACCCTCAAATTGGTGAGCTTGGACAGGGAGCCAATCTCAGTCGGAATCTTCCCTCTGAGCTGATTCCCATAAAGATCAAGGACTTCGAGTTTCAAACAGTGGGTCAGATTTGCTGGAATTTCTCCCGTTAATGTGTTATTTGCCAGACTGAGATGCTGCAAGCGGAACAAATGGCCAATCTCTTCAGGAACCGGGCCGTTGAAGCTGTTGTCTGCAAGATCGATTGTCCTGAGGAAGGTGAGGTTCCCTACGAAGGGAGATATGGAGCCCACCAAGTTCTGGTCAGTGAGGTTCAAGGCGGTGACCCTTTGAGGATGCCGGCGACCTCCGCACGTGACTCCATGCCAGTGGCAGAAGTGGAGGGTATGGTTCCAAGAGATCAAGGATTGGTGAGGATCTTCAGTTATCTGATATTTAAAGTTGAGCAAAGCAAGGCGATCCGTTTCGTTGGAGAACTTAGCGGCAGATCCGAAGAAGCATGGAACGTCCATGGAAGAGAGAAGGATGGCACTGAGGAGAAATAACCAGATTGCGCTCATTAGGCTCATAGGCAGGAGCTCCATTTTTGAGTTTGTAAATGCAGGAAAGCCAAAGTGAGCAGAAGGGCCGTTGATGACTTGACCGGCCTAGTAATAACAATAAATGATCAGATGGCTTTTATCGTTTTCTCAGTTGTCCTTTGCCTTTTTTATTTTATTCTTTTGTTTTTTTTTTCTCGTACCATTTCCCTTCTTTCGACTGAAACAGGTCTTTGACCGTGCATACCGTAGAATCATTTCTATAGATATAAGCTGAACGGATGATTGTTACTGGAGAAAATTTTTGCTACACCCACGCCTTAGCTATGCTAGCTATAATGACCCCACCATCAAGTATGTGTTGTATCCACCCCGTCCATCCATTTGGCGATATCATTTTAGGGCATGAATCAAAAAATGAGGCAGATCTGAAGCTCAAGTGGACCCAGCACAGAAAATAGTGGGGATTGAACGCCAACCATTAAAAACTTCTTGGGGGCACTTGACGCAGGTTTTGAATCAGATGTCAATTGCACTAAAATGATCTCGCCACAGATAGGGGTGTGGCCCACACAAGTTTTGGATCTGGTTAAGCCTTGACGCAAGGGAAGCACCTGATGTACGGAACAGATGTCACTTGCACAACCAGGTGCCCCTCAGAGAGATGGGGGTTTTTGGGCGCTGCATACGAAGTACACAGCTCCGATTTTGTCGGTCTGAGTTTCTCCTTGTGATTTTTTGTAAATCGATCCAAAGAGACTGATTAAAACACAAACAGCCTGATTAAAACACCTTTGAAAGATGATGCAGGGAGCCTGACAAACATAAAGCTGCCACGACGTAGATTTCGTCCTATTCTGCCAGCATGTACTCATTATGACATGTGTTGAGTTTCGCCGTCCGACCACTGTTGGTAGGATATTTGGTGGATGGTCGGATGCTCGGTGGATGACCGGGTGCCCGACGAAGGGAATCGGATTGCATGCGGAGTAACTCCGCACGCTCTTATCGTGCGGAGTAAACTCAGTTGGGCCCACATAGAATGTATATGCTTCATCTATTCCGTTCATATGTTTTTCCAGCTCATTTTAGTGGTTGAGCCCAAAATTTAAGCATATGCAAATCTCAAGTGGATCATGCCAAGGGAAACAGTGGGACTAATGATTTCCACCGTTGAAGCCTTCCCAGGCCGTACAGTGTTGTTTATTTGTCATCCAACCTGTTCATAAGATCACATGGATATGGATGAAGGGAAAAAACAAATATCAGCTTGATCCAATTTGAAGACACAGGAGGTTCTTAGAAAGTTACCATCTGTAAGTCAAGTGTGAAAAGAACACCACACCAGGTGAAATCTAAAAAATATACGAAGCAAAAAACCGTGGTATGGATTTTACGAGACAATGTTACCCACCTGCCTCACCTATTTTACGCATTTAGTGACACCCGGGGTGTCTCAAATGAGGCGTGCGATCGCACGCCTCAATGAGTCATGCGTTAGGCGCAGGGGCTGCTTCAGACTCGTTCGCAGCCACCGTGTCAAAAATACACTAATTGCACGGTTTCTTGCGTAAGATGTTTCTAATTCGGACTTCTTCTTATTTAAGGAAGTGTAATATGTGAATTAGGTATCTTACGTATGCAAAGGTTGAGAGAGAGAGTTCTAGGGTGAGAGAAAGAACTTTAAAGAAAGGGTTACGTTGGTTTTCCTCTTGAAGAGCTTGGGTTTTCTCTTGTGGGCTTGAATTTTATATAAGTTTCTTTAATGCTCTTGTAACTTCTGATTCATAGTAGATTGGTGTTGCTTTGTGCCGTGGTTTTTTACCCGTGAGGGGTTTTTCCACGTAAAATTCGGATTGCTTCTTAGGTATGTTGATTTGTTTAGTTGATTGCATTGTGTTTGTTCCTCATTTGATTGCTCATCGCTCGCTTCCGTTGCGGGGCCAATCGCTTATATCCTAACAAACTAGTATTAAAGAGAAAACTGGTATTAAAGAGAACATTGGGAAGTAGAAAGGAATTTGAGACGAGGCTTTAATGAGAGAGTATTCAGGGAAAAATAATTTTGAATTGTGGAATGTGAAGATGAAAGGCCTTTTAGTTCAGCAAGGGTTGCAAGATAAGCTCTTTGAAAAGCGAACGAATGCTATGAAAGAAAAAGAGTGAAAGAAGATCGATGAAAAAGTCAATGTCTCAATCCAATTGTGTTTGACAAATGGAGTCCTGTACAAAGTCATGAAAGAGAAAACTGCGGCTGAGACATGGACGAAGCTAGAGAATATCTACGCGAAGAAATCTCTGAAAAATCGCATATATTTGAAGCTTCTGTTATATAATTTAAGGATGGCGGAGGGGGCTGATGTTGAAAACCACATCAGCAATTTTAATAGGCTTATTTGCAAGTTGATGAATATAAACGAACCGATGAAAGACGAGGATCAAGCGTTTATCCTGTTGATTAATTCCCTTCCAGAAACATTTGAGTCGCTTAAGGACTCATTATGTGCGAGTAGGGAGAACATTGACATGGAAACCGTTATCTCAGGCCTTCAGGTGAAGGCGATGAGAAAGAAAAGCGGCGACATGGGTCCCTCTATGGACGAACACTAATTATGAGGGGGAGGAATTCTGAGCGCAGTAGAGGACATTCATCATCGAGATCTAAATCAAAAGGCAAGTGGAAGAGCAAAGTGAGATGCTGGAATTGTGAGGAAGAAGGGCACTTAAAGAGGGATTGTTCGAATCCAGGGAAAAGGCAGGAGAAATCTGGAGATTCTTCTAAAGTGACCAATACCGTAGAGGACGGTGGTGATGTTTGTGATGTATTGACTATATCCAGCATAGGGTCTCTCAATGAAGAGTGACTTTTGGATTTAAGTGTATCATGTCACGTATGTCCTGACCGGAGTTCATTCATGACATACAGAGTGTATGATAATGGATCGATCGTTGTTGGTGATGGCTACGCTCGCAAGGTGGTGGGTATTAGTTCGGTGCGCATTAGGATGTTCGATGGGGTCAAGCGAATCCTTGAAAATGTGAAGCATGTCCCTGAGATGAAAAATATATGATATCTCTTGGTGCACTCTAGGCGAAATTGTGGAGGTTCATCGACTGTGATCAATATTGTAAAGTGGCAAAGGGACTACGTGTGATGATAAAGGCATGGAGGTACGACAATCTTTACAAGGTGATCGAGAGCATTATTCACGATGAAGCTGCGGGATCGGCAGCGGGATCCACGGTTGCTCGTGTGTGGCGTGTGCGCAAGGGTCAGATAAACGAGCAAGTGGTGAAGGTGCAATGATAAGTCGATGAGGCACGAAAAATGATAGAACTATGAAGGAGACGAAGTAGAGATGAAGAATAAAGTTTTGAAGCAGTGGAGCGATTGAAGATTGAAGTCACGGTGGAGATTGTTGGGGTTTTGCCTTCAATCTTGGACACTAGGGGGTGTCGGGCGCCCGATGGGTTCGGACCGGGCATGACTTCTAGAAGCTGAAATCATTGTTCTGTTTTTTGGCCTGTAGGGAGCTCGACCACTATTGGTGGGGAGCCCGCTAGATGGCCGAGCACCCGATGAAGTCTGGGCAGGCGCCCGAAATTGGCTGGATTTACTGCTGGAACTCTCTGGACAGATTTTGAATCTGTCGGGCGCCCGACGGGTTTGGGTCGAGCATCCGACCATGCGCAGAATGCAAAGTCGGTGGCGCAGTTTTCGCGCGATCTTACGCGGTTTCTTGCGTAAGATGTTTCTAATTCGGGCTTCTTCCTATTTAAGGAAGTGTAATACGTGAATTAGGTATCCTAAATGTGCAAGGGTTGAGTGAGGAGAGAGAGAGAGAGAGAGAGAGAGAGAGAGTTCTAAGGTGAGAGAAAGAACTATAGAGGAAGGGCTACGTTGATTTTCCTCTTGGAGAGCTTGGGTTTTCTCTTGTGGGCTTGAATTCGATATAAGTTTTCTTCGTGCTCTTGTAACTTCTGATTCATGGTGGATTGGTGTCGCTTTGTGCCGTAGTTTTTTACTTGTGAGGGGTTTTTCCACGTAAAATTTGAATTGCTTCTTAGGTGTGTTAATTTGTTTGGTTGATTGCATTGTGTTTGTTTCTCGTTTGATTGCTTCTCGCTTGCTTCCGCTGCGGGGCCGATCGCTTATATCCCAACACAAAGTGCTCTGTGGGTCCTTCGTGATGTAGTCCTGCCTATCCACGGTTCAAATAGACCACACCACAAGAAGCAGTGGTGATAATAATGCTATTGTTAAAACCTTCCTGACCCATGGTGAAGTATATTTTCCATCTAACCTATTCATAAGGTTGCATGGACCCAGAAAGCACAAATATCAGCTCGGTAAAATCCTGTGCCTCAGGAAGTTTTCAACGGTAGGCATTTGATCCCTAGTGTTTCCCGTGGTGTGGCCCACCTGAGCATTGGATCTTGCATCTTTTTGGACCCATGCCTTAAAATGATGTGTTACACAGATTGGGTACTACCCCCACTAGGAACGGGATAGAGACGGACACTCTTGTTGGGAGCTTTGTGGGCACCGTGATCTATGTGATTTATCCAAGCCGTCCATCTATTTTGAATGATCATTATAGGGCATGAGCACAAAAAAGAGGCACATCGAAGGCTTAAGTGAACCACACCAAAGGAAAAAGTGGTGACAATGACCCCATCAAGCTTCACATAAATCTGGACAAAGTGAAAACATTAATACCAGCTTGATTCAAAACTTCTGCAGTCTCCAAAGGTTTTCAGCTGCAGGCATTCAATCCCCACAGTTTGCTGTGGTGTGGTCCACTTGAGCCTTCGATCTGCCTCCATTTTAGGTTCATGTTCTAAAATGATTGCTCAAAATAGATGGACAGCTTGGATAAAACACATATATCACAATTGACCTCACAGGGCCCCATACCAGGAGTGTCCATCTCAAGCTAGGTCCTGGTAGGGGTAGAACTCCATCCACGCCCCTGTTAAAATGGATGGAAGGGATGGATAAAACACATACATCAGGGTGGGCCCCACAGAGCCACTGCTAGGACCAAGTATGTCCTGGCAAGAGTAGGACGCAATCCGCGTCTGAGTCCACACTGTTTGTCTTCGGAAGCAACCGTGGATGCGTGAAGCTGTATACGAGTCAAGCTTGGCCTAGCTCGGCTCCATCCCAGCTTGAACTCAGCTTGATCAGTTACGCTTGAGGATCGAGCCGAGTTTGAGCTGGAGCTATCGAGTTGAGTTCGAGTTTCGTGCATAGGGCGATCAGACAAGCAGGAGATCGGACCATGTTGGATGGACGGCCAGAGGAGGGCCAGCTCAGGTCGGGCATATTTCTAGAGCTCCGCTGAAAAATTGGGATTTGAGTGAGGTCGGGAGTCTCGGAGCTCTGTACGCTCGTAGAAATAGGGTTTTAAAATGGTATTTATACCACTTAACCTAACCGAGCCATTTTGAGCCAAGTCGAGCTCAAGTTGATCGAGTCATGGACCGATCTGAGTAGAGGTCGGTCAACTCAGACTCGATTTTAATTTTTTAATTTTAATTTTTATCTTTTCTCGAGCTGTAAAAAATTAGCTCGACCGGTCCAAACTCAAACTCGAGCCAAGTCGAGTCCGGTTGTTTTTTGGAGTCAAAAAGAGCGAGCTAACTGAGCCAGCTGAACTCATGTACAGCTCTATGTGTGATACACGAAAGAAAAAGCACACGCCACCGGTGGATCACCAACTCCATGGCTCATTGAATCTTGACCGTTCATCCGACATGGAAAGTATGCAGAAGTCATCCGTTCCTTCCATCTCATCCCATGCAGAAACTGAAGAGGGTAAGGAATTCATCCGATGCGGAAAAAAGTGTGCAGAGACAGGGAGCAAGTGTACTGAGTTATGAATTCACCCACAATTTTAAAAGAGTGGAAATTTGGTCTCAGGCCTGCCCCTTGGGTAATTTTAACAATCATTTCAGGGCGAGGCTGACAAAATTTAAGGCCAGGCCAGGCCAGGCCAGGCTAGGCTGGCCCTTAGCAGGAAATCTTCTGCTAAATATCTCACAATCTACTAAACTGGGCTAGTATCAATTAATCAGGCGGGGTTGCATCTGGCCTGACCCATGAGCAGAGGACCTGATTCCAAGCCCAGCAGACGGTATAATCAAGTTCTCCCGAGCACCAAATATAATTCTATATTGAACTAGCCAAATGACTTGCTCAAGTAGGACTACTAGGGATGCAACTCAGGCAGGTTGCACTCAGGCTGACCCATTGGGTCAGGTTGCAGGTCAACCTGACCCCAAACCAAACTCAAGAGGACCCAACCCACAACCCAAACCTACCCGAACCCAACCCGATGACCTTGCCAACCCAACCTGACCCAATCTGAAGATCTCAACAGCCCAATCTTACCCTACCCAAAGTCAGGCTGGGTTAATCAGATTCAGATTGACCCAAACCTTAGTTACGGTACTAAGGACTACTTATCCAACGACTGATTTCTAAGTTATAAACCTTCCAAAAGTGAGGACTTCAGAATTTAGAAAGACACTGCCTAAGAAGAATGAAAAGCCATGCATAGAGAGGAGTTGGAATTCTAAGCTTTACCCTTCATCACTTTCATACATGCAACCATGCACATCCAAATAATTTGCAAACAGCATCATCAGCTGCAGACCTGAGGGATAGACCCCAGGCAACAAACCCGCCCAAAATGCAAGTGTTGGTAATGGGCTAGCCTAGTTGAAAGCAAGTGCATGATATGAGCCCGCCCAGTTCCCCACCACATGACCTATGAAGTTCCCACAATACAATCAAATAAACGAAATTGCAATCAGTGATGCAACAAAAGTCCATATTATTTGGGGCTTTCAAGCTGAGAAATACCAATTTTCAGAATCCAGGTGGTCGAAAGAACATTAGAAGCAGCTGTACAGTTAAATGGCTGAATGTGCCTAGTGGGTCATGGCTAATCAAACATCATCTGCGTCGCTTCCGCCAACCTGAGCTTCTTGGGTTGCCCAGTAGTTGGATCCATCAGGCCCCGACACCTTAAACCTGTACAATAACAAAAACCCACCTTGGCAACTCGATGTACTCTAATAGTAATCTGGACAACTGATGGTATGATAAATAACATGCTCTTACCTCTCAAGGATGAACTTCCCTTCCTTGTACCTCTGGCTTTTATCATGGGCAGCCTCCTGAAGGCAAACCATCTGATCCTCAATCACTGCCGCAAGAAATACATTAAAGGAGAATTTGAAAGATTCCCTTCTAATCTTACATATTTCCATCCCACAATTGATCCACAACCGACACAGAATATGTCAGCGACAGTGTGCAGTCCAGTCATCATCATTCGATCTTCTTTTGGACCAACCGTGACATTGACACTATCAAACATCAAAAGAGGAAAAGAAATACATCATTCATAGCCATGGGAAGAGTAGGCGGTAGATGAAGCTTTGAATAGAAAATGTCTTTGTAAATTACAACAATCCATAAATATAATTGATTGAAAGATAAATATATGCAAATTATATTGCTTTTCGGTCACCATAATCTCAGCAAACTGTTAAAGTCACGCCAAGATGGTTAGTAAAGATCTTGCCGGTTTCTTGGTATTATTAATTTTATGGAGTTATTTACATGTGTTTTGATAAATATGATTTCCATAGACATTTATATACATTGCCAATACACTCATAAGACGGAGCACACATAGTTGAAAGGCGTTTGTGATTATGTTTTATCAATCTGGGTTAGGTTACATTCCAGGCTTTGATTTGGCACAGGGCCTCAATTACATTCCATGGGAATGACCCTTGATTCTAAGGCAAGAACCCAAAGAGGGCTAGGCTGTGTTGACAGTGTGTGCAACGTCTCCATTAATGCCTGGGAGCTCAGCGAGTATTATCAGTAGGGATTACTCATGCACCTTTCCCTCATGCTTAACCAGTGCAGGGTACCCAGCAAATAATGTTAGGGCAGGGCCGAAAGAAGATGAAAGCGAAAGGAAAGATGGAGAGGATTAGCACATGGTGCTATCCAGAGTCAAGACAGGGAACATGGAGCTGTCTTCGAGTAGTGTAGGGCTGTGTAAGGATAAACAGTGTGGAGCTGCTGTAAAACAAGATTGTGAAAAGCTAGTGCAGGACCCTACCCTGTTCATGTGTTCAACTAGTCCTAGATCTCATGTACTCGGCGAAGATAGCATGTCCCTCGTGAGCAAAAGAATGAGTGAATGTGGAATGATCATCTTCTGAGCAATGGATGCAGGAGCATTGGAAATGCACATTGAAGAAGAATAAACACTGGCCACCCTTATTGAACAACTGCAAGCGGTGTAGTTTCTACTTCATCTTCATCACTATCGCCAACATCAGGTGATATTCTTCTTCTTCAACCCTGATCTCCCGCATCTTCCTCATATTCTCCGATCACAAGGGTCTTATTTCACTCTTTAGTGGCACACATGTGTGAAATGGGCAAAACCTTTTCATTTATAACACCTCCTAGGATCGTGTCTCGTGTGTTGGTACCGTATTACCGGCTACCCCTTCACCCTTCATATCTTTCTGATTAGATGGGCTACCAGTGAAGGATTCGGATCGACTCCCAAGTTAGATTTGGCTCCCTGAGGAGTAGTCTTAACATTGGAATCGCAAGAGTCAAATCGCATCCCAAATCACGGTTTTAGATACTCTCGATCTATTGCACCAACTGATAAGCATTTTCAAGGGTGCCAACATCACGAGAGAGCATCTCACACTGGATATTGGATCGGAGGCCCATTCTAAAACAAGAAAAGGTTACCAGTAGGTCCTGCTCAATGTTACATCGCATCATGAATTCATCCTACTTGACAATGTAGTCCATCACAGGCATTGTTCACAGGCATTGTTCCCTGGCAAAGGGATTGTCATTGATCCAATAACTTTTCGTGATATGAAAGAGGAAGTTATTTTTCCGTAAGTGCTTCCTTCATCTCAACCCAATGTATAATCGGGTCCTGCCTAGACCTGTCTAACTTGCGCTCAAGACTGGACCAGAACAATTTCGCCTGGCTCACCAAATTCATCTTGGCAAACTGCACACGACAACAATCAAACATTTCGTACCACTCAAGTAGTGGACCATGTCCACAAATCAGTTGAGGAAAGCCTTTGGGTCCAGTCGACCATCAAAGCTTGGAGCATCAATCTTGATATTCTTCATAACACGCTCTTCAGGTTCATAATGATCATGGAACTCATCACAGTGTGGCTGGGTCACCTGGGTTTGCTTGTGAAGGACATCTTCCCCGTTATTGGGGGCTGCCTAAAGGGAGGTCTCCAATCACTCAACACGAGTGTTGGTGGTCCTACTTCGGGTTTCAAGAGCCACTAGTCTATTATTTATGACATTAAGAGTCTCAACAATTTGTTCCCAAGCTCATGATTGTAATGTGACGACCAAAACCTCGCCCAGAATGCGTGGGCATACACAAGGGAAAACTCTAAAGGAAAACCCAGACCCTAAGGTGATGTTATGAAAAAGGCAATGACTAACCTAGACGTCATAATTGGACACACTGAAGACACTATCCTAAAAAAATCAGCAAGCTATCAATCTGAAAATACTACTCTGAAAAATTCAACAGATGACAATCTGAAAACACTATTCTGAAATTTCAGCGATAGGACAATCAGAGATTACCAATCTGAAAATTCAACAATAGGAAACTCCAAACTAGAAAATCAGCAACATGATCCTAGACTCTATATGCAATGGATGCACTAACAACCCTAGATGTAATGAATATGATAACCTATGCTAAACCTGTCTCTGACACCAAAATTTGATGCAGAACACATGATTTAATGCTAGCATGCAACGTTGAGATTACCAAAGAGTCCATAAAGTAATTCAAACAACAAAAGATGTTAACCTACCAAATGATTAAGAGTAAACAATTGAAAATGAAATCTGATTTAATCTAAATCACATACATGCATGCTATGAAATCATATAAATCAATTAAAATTGGTCCCAATTGAAGGATAGAACTTCCAACTTAGCATAGGCACAAACCACACTCAAGGGGCTGACTTGTAGGTTCTAAGACTAGGGTTAGAAGGAAAATTTTGATATTTAAGAATTTAGGGAACATGGGAATTAGGGATTTTGGGTTTAGGATTTTTAGAAGTTGGGGGAAATAGGAATTAGGGTTAGGGTTTAGAAATAAGATTTAGGGATTTAGGACTTATGAAATAAGAAAAATGGATTGAAGAAGTGATGCGGACATCAGGCCCTTTAGGGTTTATCAGCGTAGGAGGCGAGTGACACCTATATCTTTTTGGCTCGATGACGACGGGCCTGAATCATTCGTGACGATTTGAGGAGCATCGAAGACCTTACACATGTAGTCCGAGACATTTGAGAAGACCCCACCTTGGGAAGACATGTGTAAGTTGCTTGGAGGAGATGATCAGACCGTTGAATCGCGATGATGATGTGATCAGACCGTTGGTTCGTCATAGCCCACTTTCATCGTGCCATCATCGGAGGCCACCGGGCATCTTAAATTTGCGTTTATTATATGCATTTTTACTTATTTGAGTTTTGGATCAGTGTGTGCACGTTTTTTCGTGTGAATGTCTTTTTTTTGAAATTTTGTTAATAGGGGTATTTTGGTAATTATGCTAATTCCGAATTTTATAAGGGTATTGCCCTAAACCTTTTTCATTAGTTATTGATTATTGATTAAGAAAAGCTTGGTGGCTCCTCTTCCTCCCATCTCTCTCTTGGAACTTCATCTTCTTCTCCAATCCTCTTCTTCTCCTTGCTTCGTATGTCCTTCCAACATTCCCCTAAGGTAAGTTCTTCTTCCTTCTCTCTCTATCTCTATTATCCCCAATCCTTGAATCCTAAATTTGAGAATTGAATCAAAATTCCAATTTCTCAGATTTTCAAATCCCTAATCCGAGAAAATCCTAGATCTATCAGACTAGTGATTCACATTGGATATTTGGATATGACCATGCAAGATCGGGAGGTTCTATCCCTCGCCGGATCCAACCTATGCATTATTTGAATTTCTTACTTCATGGTTGTGATGATGGCCCGTTCCATTGCATGTCTCTTTGTGGTTTTCTTAGTTTATGATGGTTGATGTTGAAGTTTTAAATTATTATTGTCTTTTATTTCTGCTGGATTATATGTGTTCATGAGCATGCATCATAATTAGGGCATCCTGCATCAAGAAGTAAGAGAAGAGGGATGGGTTAAGGGGGCCGTACAAAAGATGGGTCGGGTTGGTGGATGGGGTTAAGAGAGGAAGAAGAAGAATAAGGGTTTGAAGGAAAAGGAAGAGAGAGAGAGAGAGAGAGAGAGAGAGAGAGAGAGAAGAATACCTTGTTGTGAAGATGATGATGGAGGAGAGGTTTGGGCTTCACACCCTTGGATTTCACACCCAACATAGCTCAAATCACTTTAGGATCTCAATTCACATGAGAGAGAGAGAGAGAGAGAGAGAGAGAGAGAGAGAGTTCTTCAATGTTTTAAATAGCGAATAGCGTGTAATGTAGAGTTCACCCCTCTAAAGCGTGAGGTGTAAGCTACATAGCGTGTAGCGTAAGCTACATGTTACTTCTAGATTTTTAATTAAAGTTGTTCTTGGTTGCACTAATTCCATGATATTCACCAAATTAGACTGATTAATAATGAAATTTAACAAATTTTCATGATATTTGGTGCAACCAAACACGACTTCAAGTAATAGAAAAGGGCAATCATTAAGTAAAAAGGAAAAAGAAAGAGGAACAAAACTAATCTAATACTATTACTTATATTATTTTTACTAAAAGCATTAAATATTGAAAATAAAAAAATGTAACAAATCAACGAAAATATTATTTGATTTTAATGTTTTAATGAAAAATAACTTGTAATGTGAGGCACGTAGCGTGTAGCCTAGTTTATGTAGCATGTAGCATATGCAAATTATCATGTAGCGTAGGCTACACGTGACTTAAGCTATTTTCATGAGCTACGTAGCGTTAAGGCTAAGCTACGCTACATAGCGTAAGCTACACGCTACATAGCGTAGCTATTTAAAACACTGGTCCTAATTGCTCAAAAATTAAAATTAAATACAACTCAAACATAAATAACTAATGAAACATGAAACCTAACCAATAAAATATACAATCCTAATACTGTGATCTTCCGTTCGATTGAGAGGTCCACTTGATCCAACTGTCCGATCGTCACCTCCTCTCGATCCAAAGGTCCAAACTACTCAAGAATGCATCCCACATGCATCTTCTTAGTGTAGGGTCTTCGAAGATGCATCGAATGTATGAGGGGTCTTCAAAACAGTCCACCTAGATCACCTGGGCCCATGTAAGGGGTCATGTATCCATAGGGAAACTGGCAATGATCTCTTCCTCCTCTGGTAAACTCTAAATGGTGCTATGATGTCCTCATCAATGGTTAGAGCAGGTGGAAAATGCTGTGAACGTGGCCCGTATTGGGTCAACACGGGCAAAGAATGCTGCAAGCATGGCCCTACAAGCAAGGTAAGTGAGGTGTGAATAAGGTGAGTGCATTGCAAATAACGTGAGCAAGGCGTCTTGATGATGAGTGAGCCCACTTGTTCATGAGAACGGGAGATTTGACAATGAGCACGGCCTCATGTGGACAAGCCATCTCATCATGAGCTTTGGACACTTGGGATAAGAGCTGGACACTGGGCATGGTGTTGGGCATTTGGCATGAGAGTTGTTCCTTCAGTGGACAAGCACTGCTATGTCAAAAGACGAGCTGCCACGTTGAGCAGATGAGTTGTTACATGAAGAGGTGTGATACCACATGAAGAGATGTGCTACTGCATGAGGAGATGAGATGCTGCGTGAAGAGATATGCTGCTACATGAGGATATGTGTGTGACCCATCTGATAGTCAGCGCATCAAGATAGCATCCTAATAGCAGGCATTTTGGTTTAGGTGCATGCCAAACTGAAGTAGGATCTAGCAAATTGAAGTAGGCACTAACGAACGAAAGCAAGCACTAGGCACGGGCTGAACTGAAGCAGTCACTAGGCATGGGCCCAACTGAGGTAGACGCTAGTGAACTGAAGCAGGCACTAGGTGCGGGCCAAACTGAAGCAGGCATTAAATGCAGGCCAAACTGAAGCAGGTGCTAGGCGCAGGCCAAACTAAAGCAGGAGCTAGACATGGGGCAAACTGAGGTAGGCGCTACCAAACTGAAATGGATGTTGGGTGAACTAAAGTAGGCACCGGTGTTTTAAATAGTGTGTAGCATATAGCGTAGCATTCAGATACTTTTATTTTTTTAATTAAAATAATATAAAACAGTGTCTATAGTCAGGCCATTCCATGTAAAATAGCTCTACAGGTGGACCATTTCCACGCAATATGCTAAAACAGTTTCTTGTATACAACAAATATATCTCAAACATGCTTATTTTACAAAACTGGTATCCCCAAGAGGGAAAAAATGAAAAAAAACAAAAAAATGACTTCCATGCAAAAAAATGTCAAACCGGCAACAAAAAAGGGGGTAAATGAAAAAAAACAAAAAACAAAATATACCCTAAATAGATCATTTTGTCAATAAAACTAAAATAAATATAACTAATTGAAGTGAATAGTTACAAACATAGCTTTACTTTCTTCCAAAACAACAGATATTAAAAAATAATAATAATAAATAAAATTTGAAGGCCCACAGCTTCACGGATGCAAATTGGGTGAGTACTGATTTCTACACTGTTTCGGGTCCAGTGGCCCTGAAATTCAAGCTGTAGGATCCTTTGATCTACCTGATCCAAACCCTAAAATCTTTCTCCAGATGGATTAGCAGACTGAGAGAATCAAGCGCTCGAAATTTTTTAGGTCCGGAAGCTCAAACACTGGAGTCAGGCAGGGTTTTTGAAAATCTTGTCGATTGGCTTTTGTTTTATAAATAGTGGACAAAGTGTGAGTCTCATACCATTTAGAACATATAAAAAACCTCAACCGTACAATTCAATGCACAAAATCAGATGGTTAGGATTGTCCAATGGCTGTAATAATCAAGATATAATGTATCAATGATAGGGGCCACATTTTGGATGGTCCAAATTAACCTGATATACTGCCACGTGTAAAGGAGATGAGTCGCCATTATTTCCAAACTCTTTATAGATTCACATGTTAAAAGCAACTTCAAAAACAAGTATAAGGTAGTGTACGCTACCAGGGCTACATGCTACACCACTGTAGTGTATGCTACGCTACCAGCACATGCTATGTGGCATTTTAGCTACGCTACGCTATGTAGCGTACACTACTAAAAACACTGATCGCTATTTCTCCTGAAGACGGATGGGATGGGAAGCAGTGGCATTTGGAAGTGTTGCTGACTTTACATTTAGGTTTCGGTATAACAAGGCTTCGATAAAAAATTTGGTATTCTCAAAACCCTTCGTAGGCGAAAAACTGAGATAGGCACTAGGCGCGAGCTCTCTTACGGTAGGTGCACTAAGCGCAGAGTCCAAAGACTTATCTTTTTTTTTCCTCAAATGGAGCCCCAAGGGAGTATTTATAGGTGATCCGGCAGGCCCAATGGCCCTTAGGTGACAACTGTCGTGCACTAATAGGCAAAAATGGACAAGTCACGCTCCAATTGGTTGGTCCGGAAGGTTTCCATCATCTTGCACTCATAGCCTAGCAGCACTGCATAGTCTTACAAAAACTCTTGTCTCCCTTGTTACAAATCAGATTGAAGTAATCTTAGGCTCGTTGGAAAGATAATTTGACAAGCTTTACAACAAGACAAGAATCACTTGATTTGAAGATAATCTAACCCATCAAAAGTGGGGTCAAAAACTCTGATGGTGTGACAAGTAATACCCAAATAGTCAGCTATGTGCAGCTTCAGTAAACTGACTGCATCTCCCTAGCTACACCTCGGATCTGAGTGATCTTGGGCTCATCAGAAAGGTAATTCGACAAGCCTTCCAATGAGCTATAAATTACTTCATATCAAAATCATTTAGTCTAAAATCTTCCTTCCACAGCATCATTCCCACTTCAACTCTTGGTTGTGTGCTAAGACCTTCATATAAACCTTTACCATAATGCAACTTGGAAAAGTGTTTTTCCAGTGTCAACAATAGTTTATAATTTAAGCATTCCTTTTTGTCTCTCTCTAAATACATTCTTCAAAATCTTATGCTTTTATGGGTTCGATCCCATAGCTCAATGGTAAACAGCCAGCTTTTCAATATTCAGTTCTCAAGTTCAAACCTAGCTTAGCTATCAAAGAAAAAAATAAAAATAAAAATCTTGTGCTATTATAAACTAATGCTACAAGTAATACTTTCTTCTTTTTTTTTGGAAAGGTGAGAATATTATTTATAGGAAAAATAGAAGCCCCAAAGGAGGCCTACAGGTAACAAAGACAAACACAAAAAGGACGAAACAAGAAAAAGAAAAGGAAAGATACAAAAGCCAGACCCATAACTGACAGAAAACCGCTTACGGCGCCCAATCCTGCAACAAAACAAGGACCCTTGAAAACACAGCTACTAAGGAGACACTCCGATTCCTAAAACATCAGTTGTTTCTTTCCATCCACACCGCCTGGAAGACGGTTAACAGGAGAATACACCCTTTTCTCTTTCCAAGACCACCTCCGGACTCTGCGTGCCAATTGCAAAAGAGCTGGTCAACGGACGATGGCATTGTCCATGACACTCCCACCAAGCTAAGGAAGCTCCGCCGAATAGCTGAAGAGAAATGGCTAAGGATAAAAAGATGGTCCACTGTTTCTTCCTCCTTTAGACATAGGAGACACATATTTGGGAGGACCATGCCTCTCTTTTTCAAGTTGTCAATAGTTAAGATTCTGTTCCTCCCTAGCCATCTGAAAGCCTCAACCTTTGGGGGCACTCTGCAGAGCCAAAGTGCACCAATGTGGCAACAAGTTGCTGGGTTTACCAAGGTCAGAAAATGTCCATAGAAGGACCTAACAGTAAAGGAGCCCCGACAGCTTCCAGCAGATAATCATCCAAAGAGGGAGACGGATGGAAGTCCTGAAAACAAGAGAAGCATAATGAACTCCTGGATTCTGTCATCTGACAGATTTCTTCTGAAAGGGGGAATCCAAATTCCTCCATGATCATTCTGAGCGAAACAATCTCCCACAACAATGTTATGGTTTGGGCAGCTAGCAAAAAGACCTGGAAAGGATTCAGCCAGCATGGATAGACCACACCAGAGGTCAATCTAATTCTGCAGCCATTCCCAAGGGAGTAGGACACTCTGTTGAGAACAAAAGGAGCCATCTTAGCTATGCCTTTCCAAAGGAAAGAAGTTCAGTACAAAGTAGACTCCTTCATCCACCATCCCGTGGGGAAGGTGCCACATTTTGCAGCTATGATCTGTCGCCACAGACTGTTCATCTCAACGCCGAACTTCCAAATCCATTTACCAATTAACATTTTGCATTATCAGATAAAGGTATGGACATGTCAGCACGTTGGTATTTTCCACTATGGCAGAGTGATAACTACCATCCATGTTCGAGCCCACGATACATATATAACTTCAAGTTGCATAGGCACAAAACCTTGCTATCTATGAGCAGTTTAATCAGATAGATTATCTTCTCATTAGGGTAGCACATGTGTAAGTAAATGAGTGTGATGCCATTGGTTTCACCTCAACAGAACCAAACAACTGTTGCCATCATCATCATCTACGCCCTATCATACCTACTTTGGGTCAGATACATGAATCCTGGAACCAAACAACTGTATCAGACAAACAAGAACTATACTGCGTATGACATTCTAAGCAAAGCTCTTTACTAGTGGCTTTCTAGCACAAATTTTATTGAGTTCTTAAACAGACACAATGTTTTCCAATTGAGAATGATATTTTTTTCTGAAGGGTGAAAATGAGCTAAATTAAGATGGAAAGAAGCAAAAAGGTCCGCCCATAGTTACCACAAGCTACAGGAAGCTGGAGAAGCCACAAAAGGTGCAGTGCAAACTATTTTAGGACCAAAGCAAATAGCAATGGTGAGGATCAGAAGCTGGAGCAGCACAATGAGTAGAAGGTTTTATCTTTGAATCTTGACGCAGGGTAAGCAAAACACCACGAGAATATGTATGATACATACATATATATACATATACATGTATGTATATACATGCATGCATGCATACATGCATACATGTATACATATATATGCATGCATACGTGCATGCGTGTGTGCATGTACCCTAAGAAAACTCAAATGATACTTCTGAGTATCTGGATCGTTGTGTATGAAATTCATAAATTGTTGGCTTTTGAAGTGGTAGATCAGTGTATCAGGTATGATCTGGTTGCTTTCTTTAGTGGCTTATGCAGCTGTGGCAGATTTCTGTATCTTTGTTATCAAGGAAAACATGATATGAGAGAATAATGCACCTCATCAAAGAAACCCCCCATCCAAAATTCACAAGGAAAAAACATTATAATTCTTCTCAACGAAAAGAAAGCAAATCACATAAACAAAAATTTTAGTTACATGGTATTTAGCTTACAAAAGAGTAGAGAATCAAGAAAACTTACACCTTATTGAAGAGATAAGCCTTCCCATGCCTGCAATGGAAAGACTGAATAAAAGGAAACAGAGAATCTTTTTTGTCAGAATATTTGCTGCTCTCACTATCCTAACTTGAAAACGTTAAAGATAATAAAACCAAAAGAATTCCAGTTCAATTAGCACAAAAGAAGTAAAAGCAGTTTATGTAATGCGGTTTACAGCTTGAGACAAGAAACAAGTGCCATAGTCATTGATCGCAGCTTGTGAGTAAATTTTTTTACACAGCATATGATCAGAGATGGGTTTTCCTACTTGGTGAAAATAAAGCAGGATGTCAAACCAACATGGAATGGCAATAAGATATGTCAGTTCAATTCATGCATGCAAACCGATAGAAACACAAAATATCCAGATTATTTACCCATGGCAGAGATAAGAAATGATAATGCATGATTCATGGAGATTTGAGGCCTTCAGATTGTCGTGTCAACATCAAATTCTGTGCAAGAAAGATTTCATTCAGCTAAAGATAAACATCATGAAGCTACAAACAGCAGTATAACTCCAACATGCACCCTGATACATTTCATAGTCATTTCCAATATCAAAAATTCTGTTCGCAGCACACCCAATTTCCATATAGGTGATAAGAGAAATAGCAGGCAGTAAAACATTAATTATGGATGACTGGTTTTAAATTCATCTGCTTTATATTCGCTTACCATTGCAGGAAAGACAGTCATCTATCGAAACTAGAGCTGAGATATATACGTGAAAATCAATGCAGAAAGTGTCCCGCTGAGTAAATATCTACACGTCTGAAATCTGACCACAAAAGTACTGTCCCATATCCAATGAATGCAATTTTGAATCCTGTCTTTCCTTGAGTCTTGTATATTCCCAAAGCCTACTAAGAAGTTGGTGAGTAGTTAGGCATTTGAATTTCTATAGCTTTTATCAGGATTTCCTTTCATCAAAACCCAGACACAGAAATTTCATTACCAGACCCTACAAAGATCATCATCTCATCAACAGGTGACGCTATGTGGAACAAAAAGTGTTGAAGGATAAAAACCAACAAAAAATGAGGCTGTCTTTGGATGCATAACTAAATTGAATTGTAAACACGAGCCTAATCAAGAGGAAATGACAGAAATTTAGTGATGTTTTCTGGTACCCAGAATGAGCAATAGCTCCCAAATTGGGGTTGCGTGTCTTTCAAGTCTGTCTTGAAAGTAATGCAATTGCAATTTCGAGCCAAGAGCCTTAACACAAATGGTAAGGAAGGAAATCAAGCTTCGGTTTCTTTTCCAATTTATTATTCAACTCAATTAGACAGTGCATCCAAATGTACCCAGACTAATTACAAACGAATTTACTAGAAAAGAGCAAAAAATCAAACGGGTTGTCTACTAATCCCTCTTCACTCGCAAGAAATTCCTCCAGTTTTACCAAAATGAGCAGAAAAACACTGACCCAGCGATTTACATGACTGTGAAAAATCCGTCAAAAACTTATAAATCGATATAAAGCCAAATGGGTTTTCTACAAATTCCAATTCACACACAAGAAAACCCTCCAATGATAAAAGAATGCTTGGAAAACATCAATCCTGCAATCCACATGCGTGCCAAATCCATCAAGAACTAACAAAATGATAAAAACCCAAAGGGGGTTTCCACAAATTTATCTACGCAGACCAGATTTCTTTCCAATTATAATCGAAATGTGCGGAAACCATCCCCCGAAGGTTTCATTCATCAATAACTCATAGAAGGATGAAAACCCAAATGGCTTCTTGTCTAGTCCAGACAGACAGGCATGGGAAAAACGCAATGAAACTCTCAATTGAAGAGAAAAGAAGGAAAGAGAGAATCGACAAGGCTCGATAGAGAGAGGGGGGGGAACCTTGGAGACGATGTCTTCGTAGAGGGCGAGATCGGTCTGGCAGTGCTTGCAGCTGTAGATCTTCCCTTCAAGATTTATCAAAAATAACCTGCCCATATCTTCCCTTTTTCTAATAATCTCTCACGCTCTACAAATGCAAAAAGAGAATCAATCAATCTCAAGAGATTAAATAATAAGGAAGGGAAAGAGAAAGAGGGGAAGAAAATCAGATGTTACCGGCTTTTGCGACGATCGTCAATGTGGCATTTGCTGCAGCGTTACGTATTTGTAAGAGAGGGAAGATGCAGGTTGCAGGGAGCCCCTGCAACAAATAATCTCTGTGGGGCCCACCATGGCATCTATTTTATGAAATCTATTCGGTTCGTCAATTTCTCCAGATCATGCTAAGATGCAAGACAAAAAAATGAGGCATATCCGAAACTCAAGCGGGCCATACCAAATGGAAGTGTGGTGATGGTCGTTCCATTTTTTCCTGTGGTGTGATCCACTTGCACCTTGGATCTACTTCATTTTTTAGCTAGCCTCCTAACATGAGGTGTGACAACTGATGGACGGTCTTGATGTCACACACACCATGGTGGGTCTCACAGGGTTAGGATATTGGCGTACCTCGGTCAGCACATGCAGTGGTCCAGCTCTGGATGGGCGCGACTTGGGTGAGACCCCGGAACCAGCGTAGTGGGTGGGACCCCGGACCTAGGACCCACCTGGATGCATTCGTTGTATATCCATGGATATACAATTCATCCAGCGGGCGCGACTTGGGTGAGACCCCTGAACCAGCGATGTGGGTGGGACCCTGAACATAGGGCCCACCTCTATGTATGAATTGTATATCCATACCGTTCATCTTCTTTTAAGGATTATTTTATGTAATGAAACAAAAAATGGAGAAGATAAAGACTTTTTGTGGACCACACCATTAGAAAAACTGGTTAATGGCCATTAAAAACCTTTTGTGGGCCACAAAAGTTTTCTATCGAACTGATATTTGTTTTTTCCTTTCATCCCTGTCTATGTGACCTTATCAACAGATTGGATGGTCAGTAAACATTGCGGTAGACACGAGGAAGTTTTTAATGGTAGGCGTTCAATTAGCACTGCTTCCAGTGGTGTGGTCTACTTAAAATTTTCATGCGCTTCAATTTTATGACTGAGTCTTAAAATAATATGAAAAAACAGATGGACAGCATGGATATGCAACGAATGCATCCAGGTGGGTCCTAGGTCCGGGGTCCCACCCACTTCGCTGGTTCCGGGGTCTCACCCAAGTCGCGGCCGCTCTGGACAGGCAATAGCCCAAAAATCACGGACACCTGACCGAAGCATAGCTTCCTTTGTTTTCCTGTTTTTACTCAATCCGGTGGCTGTAATTTTTTTTTTTTTTTTTTTTTTTTTAATTTTAGCCTGGCCCACCATTCCAACAACTATGATTGCCTAAAGAGTGCCCCACCATACAATGTACATTAAGATTATGGGTCGTTTGGCAGCATGAATTTAATATTTTATAATGCATTGGGAATACAAAAGTGGTTTTGCAGATTCTTCGGAAGTAGCATGGCTTTGGTGGGACGGGATTAGCTACCGACAAGTTGAGTAGCTATCTTGCTACTGAAGTGACGTCACCAACTTATGTGGGCCTGCCATGATGTATGTGTTGTATCCACACCGTCCATCCACTTGGAGAGATAAGAATTAAGCAAATTCAAAGCTCAAGTGGATCTCACCGAAGAAAATAGTAGGGATTGATCTTCTACCATTAAAAACTCCATGGGGCTATAGAAGTTTTCAATCAAGCTGATATTTATGTTTCCCTTCTTCCATGTCTGTGTGAACTTATGAACAGATTGGATCTCAAATAAACATCATGGTGGGCCCTAGGAAGGTTTCAACTATCAGCGTTAGTTCCCACTGTTTTCTTTAGTGGTGTTTACTTTAGCTTTGGATCTGCCTAATTCTTTGACTCATGCCCTAAAATGATCTCTCCAAATGGATGGACGGTGTGGATATAACACATACATCCTACCGGGGCCATATAAGTTGGTGACATCACTTCAGTAGTCAGACAGCTACTCAACTCGTCAGTAGCTAATCCGCGTCCGACTTTGGTATGTTTTAAGTCCTTAATAAAGTGTCGGCCTCACCTCTATTTTAGAGGTAGAAGAGCTTCATCTAACAAAGGTATCGCTAGGCTACTAATTCAATACACACATTACACGTTGATGATATCCCAATATAAATTATCAGTTGCAATTACATCAATAGAATGATTAACAAGTCTAAACATTGATCATGTAAGTTGGGTGTGTTTCACACAAACCTTAAGATCTCGCCCTCCAATGCACTAGAATTATGGGCTATGATAATGCAATAATCAAGAATAAAGCATCAACCACACGACACAAGGAGTTTTTACGTGAAAAACCCTCGAAAGAGGTAAAAACCACGGGACCTAGTCCAGATCAATAATCCACCATGAAGTGGAGCGTTACAACCGATTACAAGCACACACCGCTTGGATCAAACCTTCTTCACTCACGTAGGAGTGGATAAACAATAAGAGAACAATGAAAATAGAGAGATCTCACCCGAGCACGAGGACGTTGAAGAGCCGAGACGTCATTGCATCGTGAATCACCTTCGGGAGCAAAACTTCCTCTAGCAACAAGCTTCCTCTCTTCTTCTTTTTTTCTCTCTCACCTTGGACATGAAAACACCTTAATGTGATACCTTAATTACGTTTTGGAACCTCTTAAATAGAAAACTGGAGAAAACAGAACCGAAATAGGAAACTTCTTATAAGTAGTCCGCGTCGGGTTGGGTGCTTAGTCAAAAGAGCCGTCGGGCGCCCGCCTAAATAAAAATTGACCGATGAGAAAATCAAAAGAAATTGTCCAATTTCGGACGCCCAAACCAACTTGGTCGGGCGCCCGGTCACATGACCATCGGGTGCTCGGCTACTGTCAAAACTGTTCAACAGCTTTCTACCTCATCTGGGTGATTTCCGGTCACATACCAGACTAGTTCGGGCGCCCGACCACACCCAGGTTGCACCATAACTCTCCTTTGTCCTGAAGAGGAAAAACCCTATCAAATGAACCCTTAAAAAATGTTGCCAGGTCACTCATTTGTGATCCTATGCTAGCTTGTGGCCCATTGAGGCTCGAAATTTCATTATTTTACCCAAGTATATATTTCAACGAGTTTATTACTATTATTCTATTGAATATTACATATGTACACAAATGTATCGTTTGATAAATTGAAAAAATAAGCTCTTAAAATTAAGTGTTGAATTCTAGTATTTATAAGTATTGAAAAATCTATTTGATATTTTATCCGGAAAAAATGATTTATATATGAAAATTAACTACTTATTTTTACAAAAACTATTGTAGTAAAACATAGATTAAAAAAAAAATGTCTAAAATTTGGCAATTTGTCATGCTATGAATATTATGTCAATATCTATTTTTTTAGAGAGTATGAGATGGAACTTGCTATTGTCATGTTACTAAATTTGGCACATCTAGACTTTTTTCTTATGCATTCTTGCATGAAAATGTTATCTAATTTATTAGTTTTTTACCCTCATAGATAAAAGTTAAGAGTGGATAACCACCCATTGAAACCTTTATGATCCTTTATAGGATTAATTGAAATGTGTTTGAGAAATCCAACCCATTCATTGTGCATGTACCACTTAAACAAGTGGTTACACCAAGTTTCAACAGTATCTAAAACTTAGGTGGGTCCCAACAAGTGATTTTAGATGTTGTAGGCAGGATTTTACATTGTTTCAATTGAAATGGCCCATTTGAGTTCCAAATACAACTGATTTTTGAGATGTCCCATAACCAATAGGAGACCTACCAAATGCATGGTGTGGATGCCCATCAGGCATCACAGTGGGTCTCACACAACTCGACCTCATGGGAAACTTCCCGTGAGGTCGAAGGCATAATACCTTAATATATGAATCCGGATCTCTATTGGCTCCAAGCAGGAAAACCTTGCTAGGAGCCTTTTCATTGGTCCATGTGATCATGTAAGTCTGCAACCATGTCACATTGTCAGTGCAACCTGGTCATACTGACATCATGCAGTAAAGACTCCGTTTTCTCTGCGTGGAGGCCAGCAGAGGATCCGGACTCTTTATATATACATAATCTTGATGGAACCCACCGAGTACGGGAACCATATAAAAAATTACAGTGCTATACGGTCCCAGGTATGAATAATGAAAGTAGTACACTGTCTAAGAAATCAAAGTGCTAGATGTTCCCAGGTTTGAACAATCTAACATCGATCCCAGTGCACAACAGACAACAGTCCATGTATAGCGTTCATTTGGTTGATTGTTGTTTCGCTGTATGATAATCAATGACCTGAGGTAACCTACTAATGAGGGTGTAAAACAGAACATATGCACCCTTTAGCATCTAATAGGTAAAGATTAGCTAGCAATTGCCCAATCCTTGGGATTTTTGGGAGATCACCACATGACTGATATGGGACATGAATTCAATGTACAGGGAGTAAAATAATTATCTAATGGGGCCTACCATAATGTATGTGTCTGATATCCATGCTGTCCATCGGTTTAGCCATATCATTTTAAGGTATGAGCTCCAAAATGTTGCAGATACTAATCTCTAGTGGCCACACCACACAGAACAGTGGTGATTGAATGTCCACCATTGAAAACTCCATCCAACCTGTTGATAAGGTCACAAAGACCTGGATGAAAAAATCACACAAATATCAGCCTTGATCCAAAACTTGTGTGGCCCATAGGAGGTTTTTAATGGTCAATCACCAATGTTTCTTTTGTTATTTGGATCCACTGCAATTTTTAGCTCATACCCTAAAAAGATACGATGGACGGTGTCATTATAAGACGCATCTAAGGGGAGCTACAAAATCAGTGATCCACCGAACCCGTGTTTGGAAAAGACCCAGGCAACAGCAAAAGCATGCAAGGGTTCTCTAGGGTGCACCGTAATGCGTGTGTTTCATGCACGCTGTCCATCCATTTTGATAGATTATTTTAGTGCATGAGCCCAAAAAAAGGTGCAGTTCCAAGACTCAAGTGGACCACACCACAGGAAAGTAGTGGTGATAATGACATCCACCATTGAAACCCTTACAGGGCCCACCCAAGATGTTTATTTTCCATCCAACCTGTTCATAAGGTTACATAGAAGGGAAAACACAAATATCAGCTTGATCAAAACGTCTACCACTCTCAAGAAGTTTTTAATGATTAGCATTTAATCCTCACTGTGTGGTCCACTTAGCCTTAGATCTATCTCATTTTTAGCTCGTATCCTAAAATTGTATGTCAAAATGGATGGACAGCATGGATAAAACATATACATCATGGTGGGCCCCACAAAGTCCCTGCTTGTAGACTCAGGGATGCAATCAGCCTCCCTCGATCTCCTTCTTGGGAGCGAATTAGGTGTTACCGGGTATCAACTTAGGGTGTGTTTGGTAAAACTTAATTCCACGACTTATCACTGAAAAATGATATTTTCAATGATTTTAATAATTCAGACCGTTTGGTAACTAAAAAAATTTAAATGCTTAATTGGAAAAATCACTTAAATTAAATGGATTATTTTCAGTCACGCTAACTTGACTTAAAGCTTATAGCTGAATGCAGTAAGTGGTTTCTCTTTAAATTTTTAGATAAAAATTGACAAAAGTATTTCTATTAACATTTAAAAATGGTAAGATTACCTATCTTTGTTTACTTTCCCATCCATGAAACCACCCTACGCAAAT
This sequence comes from Liriodendron chinense, assembly GCA_003013855.2. Classification (NCBI taxonomy): domain Eukaryota; kingdom Viridiplantae; phylum Streptophyta; class Magnoliopsida; order Magnoliales; family Magnoliaceae; genus Liriodendron; species Liriodendron chinense. The sequence goes on along the minus strand of PVNU02002566.1, from coordinate 644,564 downwards.
AATTGAAGTCAGCAAATTCTATAAGCCCCAACATAATGTATGTATTATATCTATATAGTTTATCCATTTGGAGAGATGATTTTAAGGCATGAGCCCAAAAATGAGACAGGTCCAAACCTCAGGTGGACCACACCACTGAAAGCAATGGGGACAATGATGCCCGCCATTGAAACCTTACTAGGGCTCACCATGATATTTATTTACCATCAACCCCGTTCATCATAACACAAAGATCTGGATTAAGGGAAAACACAAATATTAGCTTGATCCGAAACTTTTGTGGCCGTGATAAGTTTTCAATGGTAGTTTTCAGATAAATTACCAAACAGATTTTTCAGTTCTTATTAGTACTTAAATTCAGCACTTTAAGTTTTCAGTACTTAAATTAATTTTCAGACTTAATTTTTCAGTTTACCAAACAGCACCTTAGTAGGTGTCAACCCAACTCTGAGGCCTGCTATGATGATCTTCTGTACATCCATGCTGTCCTTCTATTTCTCCAAACCATTTTAGGTTGGGATACCAAAATTTATTCAGATCCAGATCTCAAGTGAGCCACAACATAGGAAACAGTGGTGATTGAGGGCCTCACTATTAAAAATTCCAAAGAACCCATCGTATGTTTTCACTTGAATCCAACATGTTGATAATGTCAAGAAGATACGAGTGAACGGAAATTAGAAAGATTACATTGACCCAAAACTTTTGCAACCCACAATTTTTTTTAATGGTTATTCATTACTCCTTCTGTTGGTATGGTCCACCTAAAATTTGAATCTTCATCATATCATGAATTGAACATGTACGGTTGAAAATTTCTTGACGTACATAGAAGTTTTGGATTAAGCTAATATTTGTATTTTCCCTTCATCAATGTCCGTGTGATCTTATGAACAAGTTGGATGACAAATAAACATCACTGTAGGCCTTAGAAAGGTTTCAATGATAGATATCATTATTTCCACTATTTCCTGTCTTGTGATCCACCTGAGCGAGCTTTGGATTTGCTTAAATTTTCGTCTCAATTCCTAAATTGATATGGAAAAAGGATGGATGGCATAGATAAACCACATACATTCACGGTGGGCCTAACAAAGTTTACTCGGTAAAATAAGAGCCAACTGAGTAACTCATTACACAATCCAGCCTCCCAAATAAGGAAGAGTAACGTACCCAGGTTCGGACCTTACAAGGGGTCTCGTGTCGAAACCCATTAGTTGTGAAATATCCACGCTGCTGACAGACAGCATCAGTGGGTGCGTTGCATGATTGACTGGGTGGGTGTGTTACGTGATTGATTGGGTAGGTGGGTTGCATGACTGACAAAAAAAAAAAAAAAAAAAGTAACGTACCCTATTTGTCCGCCAACCATTAAAAACTTCTTGGGGGCCACTTGAGGTTTGGATCTACCTCATTTTTTATATCATGCCGTAAAATGATCTCGTCAAATGTATGGACGATGTGGATACAACACATACATCATGGTGGGGTCATTGCTACACTCGGTGTAGCTAGCGTAGATAACTCGTAGGTGTAGCAATCACTCTAATTAGGGCTGTCAATGGGCCGGATCAGCCCGTTGGGTTTCCGGGCCTGGTCCGTATTGGGCCGGGTTTGGACTGTATTGTCTGGCCCGAGGGCCGGGTTCGGGGTTATACATTCAGGCCATTTTTCATTCGGGCTGGGCTTGGACTTAGCCGTCCAAAAGCCCGATAGCCCAGCCCAGCCCTGTGTTTTTTAAAAACAAAAAATCTCTCGAGTTTTCAACGCATAAAATCTCTTTACTTTCCAAAATTCCCTCCTGAGTTTTAAAAAATTCAAATTCCTTATCTGACTCAAAAGTACATTCGCACAGTTGGGAATGAGGCGGACTGGCTTGGCAAAGTTATATGGGCTCGACTGTGATTGAATCTATGAGCCCAAAAACCAGTGGATCCGAAGCTTTAGTGGCACCTTGTGGGGGCCAGGGAACTTTGTCATGGCTCCCATCAACAGCAATGGCACTTTTGTAATTCTAGCTATTACATGCCCAATTTCAAATCAATTATAAATCATAAAATAATGACGGGCAACTGGACAGATGGACTCGCAACTGGACAGTGCTATGTGGGCCCAACATGATGTGGTGTTTTATCTACACCGTCCATCCATTTTTTCGGATCATTCTAAGGCAAGATCCAAAAAATGAGGCAGTTACGGTTAACATGTGGACCACGCCACAGGAAACAGTAGTGATTCAATGCCACCATTAAAAACTTCTTGGGGCTACAAAATTTTTGGACAAGCTGATATTTGTGCTTTCCCTTCATCCCGATCTTTTTAACCTAACCAACAAGTTGGATGTAAAATAAACATTGCAGCGGGCCTAGTAAGTTTTCAACGTTAAGCTTTCAATCACCATTGTTTTCCTGTGGTGTGGTCCACCTGAGATCTGTATCTGCCTCAGGTTTGGGTCTAAGCTCTGAAATTTTGATCCAAAATGGATTAACTACGTGATGAAACAAAAAAATCATTTGGGCCACATTTCGGAGTTCATAGCTGCATCGCTACTGACATGTTAACGCCAGCACGCAATCCACGTCCTTGAATCGGAGTCGGATTAGGTGCAGACCCCACCTCACAAAGACGGTGCGTCCCTTACTGTGGGGCCCACCTTGATGTATGTACACTAAATCCACGCCGTCCATCAATTTTATCAGATTATTTTATGGCATGAGCTCAAAAACAAAATCAGATCCAATTCTGAAGCGAACCATACCATAAGAAACAGCAGTGATTGATCATTAATGGCCCAGAAAAGTTTTGGATCAAGCTCATATTTGATTTTTTTTTTTTTTTCCTTCATCATGTTTATGTATCCTTATCAAAAGGTTTGATGGAAAATAAACATCACAGAGACATTAAGGTGGGTCCTAGGAAATTTTTAATGGTAAGGTGTTCATCATCACTCTCCCATAGTATGGTCTACTTGAGATTTGGATCTTCTTCGTTTTCAGATACACGAGGTAAAATGATACGAGACAACGAATAGACAACGTGGATATTGAATAAATACAACAAGCTAGCCCTGCTGCAAGGTAAGCACCGTCTTGGGTGAGGCTGCAGCCGCACCTCAAATCAAACTCTATCACTCTGAAAAGGTATTCCGGCGCCTTTGCCCCTCCAATACCACGGCGCGAATATGACCCATCGTCAGTGAGGTCATCTACCCTGCCTCTAGTGACAAGGCCCTCATTTTCAACCTTCTCCGACAATGTAAAACAAGAACCACAAGTGAATTGAAATCACCAACGTCCAAGTTTGAAAATTTTTAATATATTTATTTGCAAAATAATCATTGGAGGATATTGGGTTTTGAAGTTCTTGTTGTTTACTATTTTTTTTAGAGTGAAATTTTGAGTTTAAGCTTGGGCTGGGCTCCGTATAAACTATTGGGTTGGGCTCGAGCTGAACTATTTTGACCCCTTAAGAGCTCGGGCTGGATTTAGACTTGGGTTAAAAAACGTGGGCTAGGCTTGGACAGAGCTCGGCCCGGCCCTAACTCAGCCCATTGACATCCCTGGTGAATGGAAGCAACTTCCGTGGATCCCAAGTCAAAGCTCGGATTAGGTACTACCCCACCAAGACATAACTGGAGATGGATAGGTACATGGTAGGTTGGTATTGGTGGAGAGCATGGGACCGCACTTAGATATTGGTGGAGTAATGATGGACCTGTCACATTAGCAAATAGAGGTGCAGCCCCACTGCTCTCCACCAATACCGACCTGCCATATACCTGTCCATCTCCTGTTGTATCCTAATGGGGTAGTACCTAATCCCCAAGTCCATGGATACCTAACTATGGTCTGCTTGGCTGCTTGATGTATGTGTCCTATATCCACATTGTCTATCCATTTCACCTTATCATTTTAGGGTAAATGACTATAATAAAAAATTTAGTAGATCCAAATCTCACAAGTAGACCATACTACAGGTTGTTGGAATATATAGTTGAATCAAATAGACTATTAAAACGGAAAACCAAAAAGAAAATAAAAGAAAATAAGATAGAAAACTTATTGGATTAAGTCGAGGCGTGACTGAGTCACTCGGCTTGAAATCGAATTTGCTCCCCTTGGACAGCGTCCCAAGTGCAACAGGTTTCCAGAGCAATCGACCTCCAGGATACAACGACTATGACCCGGTCCAAGTGGTGCACTCACTATACGCAGGCTCGAACCACTTGCAATTTAACTCGAAAGTGCTGAGTTTACTCAGCGCAGAACTTTAAAAAACTTTTTAAAACCAGAGAGAGTTTTCTTTGAATAATAATGAAACCGAAATAATGGAGCCCTTATATAAACTCTGAAATGGTACCTTAAGCACCCTTTTGAAAGGGTTTGGTCCGTTGGATTTAAATCCAACCGGAGTGACCAACTGACTGGACGCATCTCTCTGTTCAAAACGAAAAGACAAAAGTGCGAGTAGATTCGCACAAATCAAGTCCTGCGAGTACCTCTACACACACACATCACGCGAGTACAATTACACCGCACCGCACCCGCGCCCGGCCCGTCCCGTCCCGTCGCGCACGCCCGCGCGTGTGTGGTAAATGGCATATATTAGAACTATAGGCATAGCCCCCCACAGGACCAAATTCACATGCCCCTGAAAGTGGCTCAAGCCCTAAAGCAAAAAAACATTTCTTATATATAAGAGAGAATTCTTGTTCAAATCCGATGTGGGACTAAAACCCACAACACAAAAGTAAATGATTTCAATTGTTGAGGGAAAACAAAAATTTTGAATTGTTTTGAAATAAATACAACACAGGTAACAGTGGTGATTGAACGCCTACCATTAAAACCCTCTTGTGGCGGCCACCAGCATGTTTATTTGTCATCCAAGACCGGGCTGAAAGGACTACAGAAATATTAGCTTTGATCCAAAACTTTTGTGCCCAAAGAAGTTTTTAATGCTCAACCGCCACGGTTTCCTATATTTTGGGTTCATACCCTACAATAGTGAAATGGATGGACGACATGGATATAAGACACCTATGTCATGAGGGCCCCACAATCAGTAATCTACCGAAGCCATGTTTAGGGTGCGTAGACATATCTGGAGATGATAAGACCAGCGGTGGGCTACAACATAGGATCAGTAAGGATTTTGCACGCACGACAGGGGGCGTACAATGCTTGGACTCTTACACTTATTTATTTTTAAGAATGAGGGAATTTTAATCATTTTACTTCCCAAAATGTCAATATTTGTGAGGAATTTTTTTGTTCTTTTGGTAAAAATCTCAAAACAAATTCCAAATCATGGCTTGGAAGTCCTTGTGTAAAAGAAAATCCCAAGTCATGGCTTCAAGTCCATGCGCGAGAGGGCTTTGTATTTGGTAAGAGTTTGCTTGACTTTCTCAGGACTAAACCGCGTCTGCCAGACGCGGATTGGCTAGTGACCCCAACACCAGCCCCGGGCTGATGTCAAAGCTGTGTGGGCCCCACCATGATGTATGTATTTTATCCACGCTGTCCATCCATTTTTCCACCTCATTTTAGTACATGGGCCCAAAAATGAGGCAGATCCAAATCTCAGGTGGACCACACCACAGGAAACAGCGGGAATTGAATTCTCACCGTTGAAAGCTTCTTGGAGGCCACAGAAGTTTTGGATCAAGCTGCTATTTGTGATTTCACTTCATCCAGGTCTCTGTGACCTTATCAAGAGGTTGGATGGTAAATAAACATCACTGTGGGCCCTAGGAAGTTTTTAAGGGTGGACGTTCAATCAACACTGTTTTCCTGTGGTGTGGTCCACCTAAGATTTGGATCTGCCTCATTTTTGGGCCGGAAAAATGGATGGACAGCGTGGATAAAACACATACATCATGGTGGGGCCCAAACAGCTTTGACACCAGCCCTGGGGCTGGTGTTGGGGTCACTACTCACTAGCCAATCCGCGTCCGCGTCTGCCGCCTAAACTAACGCGTTGTAGGTGGGCCATTTGATCAAGACCGTCAACCAATGATTAAATCCCCACCACAAATTGGTTGCTTTCAAAGGTAGAGTGATTGAACAAATTCATAATGTGGTAGCTATTTGATAATTACGATGGAGAATTCACCGGTTGATATTTCATTTGTTTTTTTTACCATCCATTTGGAAGCCACAAGTAGACGGATAGGATCGAGTGTATATAAAGTTCATTAGATGGACGGTCCAGATTCGAACAACAACGTGTACCATTTAGTGGCATGACCTGTCCGGTTGACTTCTATGAGCATGAACACAAGAGAAAGAAAAGCTTTGATCTGAACTTCTTTCTTGCCAGAGAGGGAGGGAGAAGAGTGAGGAAAGATGGCGTATGTTGAGTCCGTTGTCGGGTTCCTTCTCCAAAAACTCACTGATCCGCTCATTGAAGAAGCTATCTTCTTAGATGGGGTTCGTGATCAAGTCGTATGGCTCGAGGACGAATTCACGCGGATGCGATGCTTCCTGAAAGACGCAGACGCCAAACAGGAAGCAGATGGAAGAGTGAAGAACTGGGTGCGGGATGTTAGAAATATTGCGTATGATGCTGAGGATGTCATCGACACCTTTCTCTTCAAGATAGCACCCTTGAGGCAAAGAGGATTTCTAGGTCGCATTAAAAGGTGTGTTTTCATCTCCTATGAGTTGATAGCTCTCCATAAGGTGGGTTCAGAGATCGAACGAATAAAGCAGAAAATCACTTCCATCTCTGAAAGTAGGTCCGCTTATGGAATTCAAGACATAGGCCAGGGATCAGGGACGAGCTCCGCGGGTCTAAGCCTCCAGGAATGGAGGCTCACTTCTCCTCTTTCTCAAGAACCAGATTTTGTTGGCTTTGAGAAAGATTTGCAGATATTGGTGAATCGATTGACAAAGGGAAATCGCCGTTTTGTTGTCTCTGTGGTTGGAATGGGTGGTCTTGGTAAGACCACTCTTACGAAGAAAATTTATAACGATGCCCATGTTAAGATGCATTTTCAGTCTTTCGCATGGATTTCTATATCGCAAGAGTATGGCGTGAGAGATCTTCTTCAGAACATCATGAATTGCTATATGGTTCTCTCAGAAGAGGAGCTCAAGAAAATGAACATCTTTCAGCTGAGGCATAAAATTTCGGAGTATTTGCAAGGTAAGAAGTACTTGATGGTGCTAGATGATATATGGACAAAAGAAGCATGGGATGCTCTCAAGGATGCTTTCCCAGATATGAATAATGGAAGCAGGGTCATGCTCACCACGCGCAATAAAGATGTAGCTTTACACGCAGATGCACGAAGCCCGCCGTATGAATTACGATTTTTAGAAACAGATGAGAGCTGGGAATTGTTCTGCAAGAAAACGTTCCCAAGACAAGATACCGATTGCCCTCCAGAATTGGAGACATTGGGAAGAGAGATTGTGGAAAAATGCCATGGTCTACCTCTTGCGATCGTAGTCATCGGAGGGCTGTTATCAAGGAAGGAGCCATGGGAGTGGGAGAATGTACACAAGAGCATCAGCTGGCAATTTGTTGAAGGACAGCCTGAAATCTCTAGAATCTTATCTTTGAGCTATAAAGATCTGCCCTATCACTTGAAACCATGTTTTCTCTACTTGGGCATTTTTCCAGAAGACTATGAGTTCGAGGCGAAGAAACTGATTCAATTGTGGGCCGCGGAAGGGTTACTGCAACAGAGAGGGGATCAAAAGCTAGAGGAGGTGGGAAAAGATTATCTGAATGAGTTGATTCAACGAAGTCTGGTTCAGCTTGCTAAAAGAAGTTCTAGCGGGGGTATCAAAAGTTGCCGTATTCATGATCTTTTGCGGGATCTTTCCATATTAGAAGCAAAGGAAGATAAGTTTCTCCAAGTTCATCATGAGAATGCGGATGCTCTATCCACATCTACAGCCCGCCGACTTGCAATTTACCGTAATGCCTCAAGTGAATGCACTTCTTCAAAATTTTCCACTCCACGCCTTCGATCTTTCTTGATCTACGCCCAAGTCGATGAGAAGCTCGAAAGGAAACCAGAGAAGTTTCTTTACCGAGGCTTTAAATTACTCAGGGTGTTAGATCTACACAATGTAGCAATAAAAAGGCTACCAAGTGAGATAGGTACACTGATCCACTTGAGATACCTCGGGTTTACCAACACTTTTTTAAAAAGGCTCCCATCATCGATAGGCAATCTTCGTAATTTACAAACGCTAACCCTAACAACTTATAACGACATCATCAGCATACCCAGCATAATGGAGAAGATGAAACAGTTAAGACATGTCCAAGTGAAGAGCGCATATCAAGGGTCTAGTTATGTAAGTTGGGGTGTGATAGAAGGGCATGCACGACTTGACCAGCTTAGTAACCTCCAAACTCTATCATATGTAAAGGCTGGTTGTATGGTTGGTTGCTTGGGAAAGCTCACCAATCTTAGAAAACTAGGAATAAATTTAGATGATGAAGCACGGCATGCTGAGGTATTGTATGAATCCATTGTCAAATTGGAATGCCTGCAGTCCTTGACTGTGAATGGATCCCGGTTACCATCGAATTTTCCTTTCACATGTCTTAGCAAGCTAAGTAAGTTGCGTTTGGTTGGAGTTTTAGAGAAGTTACCCGAGTCCACTGAATTCCCAACAAACCTCACCAAACTTACATTGCGACTCTCCCATTTAAAGCAAGACCCACTGGTGACGTTGGAGAAGCTGAAAAACCTTCGCATTCTCAGATTGTTGCAAAGTTCATATGAGGGGAAGGAAATGGTTTGCTCTGATAAAGGGTTTGCTCGACTCGAATCCTTGCATCTTGAAGAATTAGATCAATTACAGGAGTGGAGAGTGGAGGAAGGAGCTATGCCAAGTCTTTCACATTTACAAATTAATGGTTGCTGGCAATTGAAGATGCTTCCGGAAGGGCTGGAATACGTGACTACCCTCAAGAAATTGGAGCTGTGGAGTATGCATCAAGGATTCAAGGATAGGGTTGGAGATGGGGGAGAGGATTGGCATAAGGTTCAGCACATACCCTCCATCGACGTACGCTCTAGGAACTTCTAAGCACTCGCACTTTCCGCCGTTGCTAGAGCTACATTGGTGAGACTTTTTTCCAGTCTTCATTTTTATTTATCTGTTAATCAATACTTAAAAGTTAGTATAATCATATGATTTTTTTTTTCATTTTTTTAAACTTAGAAAAAATATATGGCCTCATGAATTTTAAATTCTAGTTATACTCTTCAACTAATTTATTCTTTTAACACTTTAAATTCTTGCAATGAAAATCTACTGTTAGCTTCTCTGTTCCTTTTGTATCCAAACATTGTAAGGAAGACAAAAAGTATTTTATAATTTTGTAGAGTATTTGATTGTTTTTTAATATGGAGATCTGCAGAGATCTGCATGTTAATTGTTTGAAGAATGCTTCAACCAAGACCCTTTTTGGATGAAACCATGCTAGCGGTCCTCTGGTTTGACATGCGCAAGTTGCTGTTTGTTGGATGAAACCTCTGTATCGTCCATCTAGTTAAACCTTCTTCGGTTGACCATTGTATAAATTCACATTGATATGACAACTTTATATGTTTGGTTAGTGACTTTTCCGGTTAAATGTGGACTGTAGACCATTTTTTTTGTTTGAAGGCCATTGATCGGATGGTCAGCATCATCTTACCAGATTGATTTTTTGACAATGGTCATTCACAATAAGGCCTCCCAAAAGAATTGTTTTGACAATGGTCATTCACTTGGGTTTATGTACTTCTATTTTGCTGATGTGTTGCTTTAGTATGAATAGTTGCATATCATTTTTAGGCTTAAACCAGAGATTTGTTTTGTAGCCTCTTGACTTTATTGGTGATGCTACTAGGTGCATTTGAGGCAATTGGTGAGAGAGTTTACAGATATGCATGATCAAGCTGCTCATCAGGTAGGGGCCACTATACAGCTTTCCTTGCTAAAAAATTCAGGCAGTCTGTTCATATGATGTGCCATACATGTATGTTAAATGCTAACTGTCTATTTCATTCGCGAACAATTGGCTCACCTAATTTGCATCCGACCTGATTCTTGGATCAAAGCATAAGTTGTGGATGAGGTGTCCTAAGCCCAAATGTGTGTGGAGCACTGCCCAACCAAATGCAGCCACATACCCCCAATGCAGCATAAGGGTGTGAGATAAGAGCTTTCTATCTAGTGGGTGACACTTTTAAAAACTTCTAGCTTAAAAATCAAGTGGTTCACTCCTCAAGTGAACCACTGTGTATAAAACAAATGGATGTTCAGAAAGAAGTATTAGCTATCCATTTCTTTTTTATATTGTGCCTGGCTTAAGGAGCAAAAAGCCTGATTATTGTTCCATATTGGCATGTGCGGCTGCACATGGATGGTCATGGCTCCACATGAGCGTGGGCTTAGCCTCTGTTTTAAGTTACTTCATATGGTTTTTTATTTGTTTGGTCCCATATGATAGTTGGAGTTACAACATGTAAAATGTTCAATTGCAGTAGTTTTTGTTGCATGTAGAGAATGCGTTTGGATTTGTCTGCATTCAATCCATGCTTTGAAGCCCTTAATGGATGAATATAGTAATTTCACATCCTGGCTTGAAATTGGTTAGTGTTAGTAATATTCCTACAATTTAAAAAGCTCTCTATTTGTTATAAACCCAAGCAAATCTAATTGGGAGTTCCTTGCCATCTAATCTTTAGCCCTTTTTTTCCCAAGCAATTGTTGTATTATTTTCCTAACTGTCGTTTGTAGGATTGCCAAACAGATTAGGAGCTTTGAAATGTAAGATTTTTGGAGCATCTTCCATTTACAACAGAGCTTATCAAATTGAAGTTTGGATCTTAGAACTACTGGCTGCACTTGTAATGCACATCCAGACACTTTGACCATTTACACTAGGAACTTATACTTCCTGCTTTATCCATTATTACTTTAAAGTTAGTTATATGCTTCGACTTCTTTTATAGATTTAATCAATCATTTTCTAGCATACAGCTTTCAGGTTTTAATCACAAATTGATTTTCAGATTTTTTTTTTTTCTCACGGCAGAGATTGCGATGACTTGCACGTGCAAGTGACTAGATGGAGTGAAGACTGGTAGAATGGTTGACCAGACGGTGATGACATGTTTGTATGATATATTCTAATTGTAACTTGAGGATTTATGTATTTTTTGTTACAGATCATGTTTTTTTTGTTACAGATCTTTCAATATGATACCATGAGCTAATATGCGTTATATGTTTTGTACTTCACTTACACAAACAGTTCATTTAATGTTTGATTTATTCATTGTACGCTTTGTCTGCCTGTAATATGTTAATTGAAAATTGAAATAAGAAGGAATTTCTTTACGGTGTAGGCCTAGAAGTGCTTCCACCATTTTCTATTTTTAGGTATCATACTCTACATAATTAAGAGTTCCTACAGTGAGCTCAGATTTTCATTTTGCACAACCGGGCTCTATGTTTCAAGGATACATATGGTTGATCTGATGGGAAATGCTCCTAACCATACGTATGGTTGATCTGATGGGAAATGTTCCTAGCCATTGTTTTGATGGCCTTCTCTTCATTCAATGTAGAATGTTGTCACATTTCTTTCTTAATTGATTTTCTGCTGGCAACTAATTTATTCTTTAGGAATTACAGATCTTGAAGACTAATTGAAGGATTGGCTTGTTCTATGGGGCATCCAGATTGGTCCAATCTTATCAACAGTTCAGAACACTGAACAATGTGCTCCATTGTGCAAATTGAAGAACCAGCCGAAGCCATAGAAACTCAACTGGAGCATTGAACATTTTATACTACCAGTTTGTTTTTGGGGTACTGTATATGATTCTTAATTGAAAGAAATGGAGTTTTTGTGATTGGCCCAACAATGCTGGGAATAAATTTAGATGACGGACTGTATGTTGAGGTCTTGTATGAATCCATTTTCAAATTGGACTGCCTGCAGTCCTTGACTGTGAATGGATCTGGGTTACCATCGAATTTGCCTTTCACATGTCTTATCAAGTTAAGTAAGTTGCGTTTGGTTGGAGTTTTAGAGAAGTTACTCGAGTCTACTGAATTCCCAACAAACCTCATCAAGCTCACCTTGCTTCTCTCCCATTTAAAGCAAGACCCACCGGCGACGTTAGAGAAGCTGACAAACCTTAGCATTCTTAGATTGTTGCAAAGTTCATATGAGGGGAAGGAAACGGTTTGCTCTGATCAAGGGTTTCCTCGACTCGAATCCTTGCATCTTGAAGGATTAGATCTATTACAGGAGTGGAGAGTGGAGGAAGGAGCTATGCCGAGTCTTTCACATTTGCAAATTAATGGTTGCTGGCAATTGAAGATGCTTCCGTAAGGGCTGGAATATGTGACTGCCCTCGAGAAATTGGAGCTGTGGAGTATGCATCAAGGATTCAAGGATCGGGTTGAAGACCGGGGAGGGGGTTCTAAGCACCCTCTCACTTTCTATCGTTGCGAGAGCTACATTGGTGAGACTTCTTTCCACTCTTCATTGTTATTTACCTATTAATCAATACTTAATATAATCATATGATTTTTTTCCTTTATTTTTTTTTTTTTTTGGTGACTTAGAAAAAAATATGTAGTCTGATGAATTTTAAATTCTAGTTATATTCTTCAAGCAATTTATTCTTTTAACGCATTAAATTCTTGCCACGAAAATCTACTTTTAGCTTCTCCATTCCCTTTGTATCCATACATTGTAAGAAAGACAAAAGTATTTTATAATCTTGTAGAGTATTTGATTGTTTTTTAATATGGAAATCTGCATGTTAATTGTTTGAAGAGATGCTTCAACCAAGACCCTTTCTGGATGAAACCATGCTAGCAGTCCTCTGTTTGACATGCACAAGTCACTGTATGTTGGATGAAAACACTGTAGGGTCCATCTAGTTGACCCTTATTTGGTGGACCATTGTATAAATTCACATCGATGTGACAACTTTTTATGTTTGTTTGTGGCTTTTCCTTTTTTAATGTGGGCTGTAGACTATTTTTTGTTTTAAGGCCATTGATCGGATGGTCAGCCTCATCTCACCAGTTTGATTTTTGGACAATGGTCATTCACAATAGGGCCTCCCAAAAGGATTGTTTGGATCAATCAAATATATAAAACCTGGGTTTATGAACTTCTATTTTGCTGATGTGTTGCTTTAGTATGAATAGTTGTATATCATTTTTAGGCTTAAACTAGAGATTTGATTTGTATTCTCTTGATTTTATTGATGATGCTACTAGGTGCGTTCGAGGCGATTGATGAGAGTGTTTACAGATATGCATGATCAAGCTGCTCATCAGGTGGGGGCCACTATACAGCTTTCCTTGCTGAAAAATTCAGGTCGTCTGTTCATATGATGTGCCATATGTGTATGTTAAATGCTAACTCTCCATTTCGTTCGCAAACAATTGGCTCACCTGATTTGCATTTGACCTGATTATTGGACCAAAGCATAAGTTGTGGGTGAGGTTTCCTAAGCCCAAATGTGTGTGGAGCATTGCCCAACCTAATGCAGCCATATGCACCAATGCAGCATAAGGGTGTGAGATAAGAGCTTTCCATCAAGTGGGTGACAATCTTAATCAAGTGGTTCACTCATCAGGTGAACCACTGTGTATAAAAAAATGGATGTTCAGAAAGAGTTGTATTAGCTATTCATTTCTTTTGTATATTGTGCCCGACTTAAGGAGCGGAAAGCCTGATTATTGTTCCATATTGGCATGTGTGGCTGCATGTGGATGGTCATGGCTCCACATGAGTGTGGGCTTAGCCTCTGTTTTAAGTTTACATCATATGGTTTTTTATTTGTTTGGTCCCATATGATAGTTGGAGTTACAACATGTATAATGTTCGATTGTAGTAGTATAGTTTTTGTTGTATGTAGAGTTTTGGATTTATCTGCATTCAATCCATGCTTTAAAGCCCATAATGAATGAATATAGTAATTTCACATCCTGGATTGAAATTGGTTAGTGCTAGTAATATTCTTACAATTTAATGAGTTCTCTATTTGTTATGACCCAAGCAAATCTAATTGGGAGTTCCTTGCCATCCAATCTTTAGCCATCATTTTCCCAAGCAATTGATGTATTATTTTCCTAACTGTCTTTTGTAGAATTGACCGACAGATTAGGAGCTTTGATCTGTAAGATTTTTGGAGCATCTTCCATTTACGACAGAGCTTATCAAATCAAAGTTTGGATCTTAGAACTACCGGCTCCACTTGTATTGCACATCAAGACACTTTGAACATTTACACTAGGAATTTCCTGTTTTATCCATGATTAGTTTTTAAACTTAGGTATATGCTTCGACTTCTTTTATAGCTTTGATCTATCATATTCTAGCATACAATTTTCAGGTTTTAATCACAAATTGATTTTCAGATTCCCTCCACCCCACCGCCCAGTAGAGATTGTGATGACCTACATGTGCAAGTGACTAGACGGAGTGAAGAATGGTGGAATGGTTGACTAGATGATGATGAGACGTTTTTAGGATATTTTCTAATTTTAACTTGAGGATTTATGTATTTTTTGTTAAAGATCTTTCAATATGATACCATAAGCTAATATTTGTTATATGTTTTGTACTTCAATCACACAAATAGTTCATTTAATGTTTGATTTATTCACCGTATGCGTCGTCTGCCCGTAATATGTTAATTGAAAATTGAAATAAGGAGGAATTCTTTACGCTGTAGAGGCCTAGAAGGGCTTCCACCATTTTTCTTTTTTCTTTTTTTAATTTTTTCTTAGGTATTATACTCTGCATAATTAAGAGTTCCTACAGTGAGCTCGGATTTTCATTTTGCACAATTGGGCCCTTTGTTTCAAGGATACATGTGGTTGATCTGATGGGAAATGTTCCTAGCCATTGTTTTGATGGCCTTCTCTTCATTGAATGTAGAATGTTGTCACATTTCTTTCTTAATTGACTATCTACTGGCAACTAATTGAGTCATTAGGAATTACAGATCTTGAAGACTAATTGAAGGATTGGCGTGTTCTATGGGGCATCCAGATTGAGCCAATCTTATCAACAGTTCGGAACACTGAACAATGTGCTCCATTTTGCAAATTGAAGAACAATAGCAGGCCATGAAACATACAGTTATGGGTTCCAGGTTTCGAATTCATCTGCTTTATATTTTCTTACAATTGCAAGAAAGACAGTTGCCTATCAAAACTAAAGCTTCAATCTGTACATGAAGATCAATCCAAGAAGTGTCCTGCAGAGTAAATATCTACACATATGAAATCTGAACACACAACAATGTCCCATATTAAGTAAATGAAAATTTCAATCCAGTCTTTCCTAGAACCTTTTATTTGCCCAAAAGATAGACTAAGGAGTTGGTGACTAGTCGGCATTCAAATTTCTATAGATTGATCAGGATTTCCTTTCATTGAAACACAAATTCATTACCAGGCCCTACAAAGAACATCATCTCATCTACACATGAGGCTACGTGAAAGAGAGAGTGTTGAAGGATAAAAACCACTTAAAAAAAACGAGGTTGTGTTTGGATGCATAACTAAATTGAATTGTAAACACCAGTCTAATCAAGAGGAAATGAGAGAAATTAAATGACTAGCCCCCAACTTGGGTTTACATGTATTTCAATTCTGTCTTGAAATTAACGTAATTGAAATTTGGAGCCAAGAGACTCAACACGAATGGTAAGGAAGGAAATCCATATTTGGTTTCTTTTCCACTTTATTTTCAGACTAAGAACTACAATTCAATTAGACACTACAACCAAATGCACCCAGACTAATCACAAATGACTTTACTAGAAAATGGTGAAAAATCAAACAGGTTGTCTACCAATGGCTCTTCACACAAACGATCAATTTCTTCATTTGGTGGGCCACATGTGTAATAATTGCGGACCACTGCCAAGCTATTTTCAACTGGCCATTCTTTTTTAATTGGGATTGGCACACCTGATCAGTAGACCAGCCCAGTTTTGCATACAGTCATGTTCTTAGTAAGGCCCAACTCATGCGTCTCTCGAATTTAGGGCTCGATATGGGATGGGGGTGGCCTCTTAAGCGCTAGGTCCCACTCCTCCAGCGGTTGAAGCCTGGCTTGAAATGTAGGCTCAGTGTCTAGGCCGGCCAGGTCATGGCTAATAATCCATGGCCTGGCCCTGCCCTTTCGCCCTAGTTAAATCATCAAGTGGATCACCCTCATACAATAAGAATGGGCAGTTTAAAGAGACCTGCAAGCTCTCATTCACCGTACATGTGATGGTTATTAGATTTAGGTCATATTTCCACTACTCAAAACTATTTATACAATGGGATTCATCATAGATAGAGGACCTCTAAAATTTTATTTTTAAATTGGGCCTGTACCCCAAATACATAGGTGACCAGTTCTCATCTATTATGTACTTGGTAGTTTTACTGTCAATATATTCTTAGTATCTAAATATCTGCACTATTAATTATTATAATTCAAAATAAAATTTTAGATTTTTCTCTTTCTTAAATCATTTATTTTTTAATAAATTTTATAGAATAAAATGCTACTATGAAACTACCCCTGAGTATCATTGTCCATATGCTCTTGCACTTTTAGATCCATTGGCCTTTTTCTCTCGATGGTCCATCTATTTCTCTTGATTATATAATCAAAGTACCCTACTTCCACTTGCTGTCAGCTGTAAGGCAACGGATTGAATAGCTTAGGATCATTTGAATGGTGTGATCTTCAAACCATTTTTTTGAATTGTCCAAGATTGGTGTCCACAACCTGCATATGTGAGACTTACGGCTTACAAGAGTGGTGCAACTGAAAGATTAGCCATGGAAAATATATATATAAATGCAGTGACATTAGGCCTAGAAATGTCCAACGTTTTACTGATTTACAAAATGCAGATACAAATAGCGCAGTTTAGTGGCAGAACCACACCAAGCAAGAAAGAGTACATGAGATGTGGATGAGAGCAGAAGGAGAAAAGACTCTTTAGGAGGAGAAGGTGTCAATGATGGTGGTGTGAAGTGGGTCACTCAAGTGGGTGGCCCAGTTGTTGAGTGGACCCTTCCCGGTGGCGGCCGCCTGCACGGCAAAGCCCAAGAATGCAACCATGGCGAGGCGGGCGTGCTTGATCTCAGCCAATTGGAGGGTGGCCTTCTTCTCGGGGTCAGAGGCGAGGCCGAGTGGGTCGAAGAACTTGCCGCCGGGGTAGAGCCGCTTTTCCGGGTCGAGCTCAGCGTTCCGCTGGAACTCGATGTAGCCGATCACAAGAACTTCAATCCAGATCAATGTGGTCATGGTGAAGGGAAGTGGAAGGCCCAGATAGGAGGAGCCATCCACCAGCTCTACCTGAAAACCATGGCAACATAACTCAGCTTACACTTCTCAGGAGTTCGTTATTGACAGTTAGGACTTGAAACAAGGCATTTTTACAATGTGGCATGCGTGTGGACCATCTAAGCCGTCCATCAAGTGAGCCTACTACTGTTGTAGATGCTGTAGCCCAAATAATTGAGGTTGATTAACTTATCTGATGGGCCCACATGGCGACATGGCAGAGAGATCTGGACCGTTCATCATGCCTGCCTTATCGATGAATATTCACTAACTAAAATATCATTGCAAATAGGACATCCAACAGTCCACATTCATTGGGAATGTGTGGGCCACCTGATGAATGGACTGGACTAAGGTCCTCCAAACAGTATTCAGATGTCCCATCTAAAGCGCGCCCCACCATTTAGACGGTTTAGATTGATGCATGGGTCATCCAATTTCAATAGGAAGAAGCATTTTCATCCTACGGTTGAAGTTAACTATGCAGATTCAGACAAAATTACCCCTGACACTTGAAGAAAAGAAGCGTAATCAAGCAACTCAATTCAACAGATCACGCAAGGGCATAAACGTCACACGTACCTTCCCGGCGTCCTGCCACGTCACACCAGTGAGAGACTCGACGGCGAGGGCGCCGAGAGTGGCGAGCATGGCCCAGCGCCCGTGTATCAACTCACACTCGCGGAACCGCTGCAGGCCGAAGACCTCAGTGTAGGGCTGGAAGGGCGTGGACTTGACGTCGGAGGTCTCGAACCGAGTCCCGATCAGCTCACCCGCCTGGTTCTTAGCCAGATTCTGGTCCAACGAGTCAATTTCGAACTGCAGGTACTCAGCTGGTTTCCCAAGCCCGAACGGGTCAAACCCGTAGTCTCCGACCAGACTCCCATCCAGCCACTCCGGCGCCTTCGCTCCTGGGTACCAGAGCGGCCGATCCGTACTCGGCTTGGACCCGGCCTTCTTCACCGTCTTCTTCCCTCCGAACCCGAACCGCGCTTGGAATTTCCCGCCATTCGCCTGCGATTTCTGTAGGCGGGTGCCGAGGAAGGTGGACGCAGCTGCGGCTGTCGTGGTGGCCATGGCCTGTGGCTAATGTGCGCTGGGTGGGTGGTTAACGCGAGTGAGATATGTTTGGGAGTAGTGGTGGAGGAGAAACTGAGCTATATAGATTTGGTGCGGTTTATCCGCGAGGTTTGATCTCTGACCGTTGGTTGCGATGGGCGTATCCGTCTAACGGCTGTGGTGATCTCGGCCTTATCTTTTGCCTTATCGCAATGTCGTCTACCTGGCATTGCTTTCGTTGGGAGGGGACGTTTTTTATGTGGCTGAAATTGAACGATCGAAGAGAAGATCTGGAGCTTGGTTCCTGATTTTTTTTTCAGATTATTCTATTGAGTGGAGAGTATGGTACTCCATTCGACTACTGAGACGTATACTCCATGTATCTCCACCGTCCATTAATGGGACCCACAAGGATATCTGGATAGTTCAACTTAAGGGATCCGTTTACAACTCTGGTGCCAACGCCTGGGGGAGGGTTATTAAAGGTGGTGATCTGTATTAATCAATTAGATGATCGGATTTGTCCTTGTGTCCTTCTGATTGGTTTGATTTTTTGAGCCATGGCCCATCTATGATGGGTCGACTAGATGCGTTGTAGGAATGGGGATTTTAGCCCACTTTTGTACGGTGGAGATTGGAGATTGGTTTTGTTTATTTGATGCCCTGATGGAGCAGGAGAGTGGATTTTAGTCATCTGTTTACACTCTGCACTGTCACACGTGGACGCTCATTGCCTACTGACACTGCCATTGGACGGTGCTCTGTGGGCCCACCATGATGTATGTTTTTAATCCACGCCGTCCGTTCATTTTTCCCGATTATTTTAGGGCATGAGCCCAAAAAAGAGGCAGATCAAAATCTCAGGTGGACCACACCATAGGAACAGTGGTGATTGAATGGACACCATGGAAAAAACTTGTTGGGGCCGTAAAAAGGTTTAGATCCAGCTGATATTTGTATTTTCCCTTCACATAGGTATTTGTGACCTAATCAACAGCAAGTTTTTAAGGGTGGGGATTCAATAACCACTATTTTCCTGTAGTGTGGTTCACCTTATTTTGATCTGCCTCATTTTGGGCTCATGCCCTAAAGTAATAATTCAAAATGGGTGGACGGTCTGGATAAAACATATAAATTATTGTGGGACCGACAGAGGACCGTCCAGTAGCGACACTGTATCCCCTCACGCATGTGCACGTGTTTGCTCCAGGTTTAGGCAAGCCCAGGTTTAGGCAAGCCCAGGCCCATCTTGACACCTGGGGTTAGGGACGAAGACTTGAGCCCATGAATGCCCAGCATGGGTCTAGTTAGAAAATTGATAAAGTACTTATTCCTCACTTGAATTTTTCTAATTCCTCCACTGATCAAGTGACCACTCAAGCACCAACAAGTAGACATTTTAGAGGAGAGAAACCAATGATCCACATTTCAAGATAGATGGGTTATCTAACCAAGAATTAGCGTGACATACTTGTAAGAGAAAACACATGTACATGGAGTAGGGCTAAAATGACTGGAGCCCAAGCCTAACTTCGAAATTGACTGAGCCATACATGTAAAGCCACCTAGCCCATCGCACCCTTAAGACCCATTTAGACGCACTTCCTCAAAGTATAGTGTTAAACACCGGAACTACATTGTGGAAACTGAATTTCATGTTTATTTCATTGAAAATGAGTGCAATATATAGAAGATATGGACGCACACAAAATATCTTTTAGGCTGCAAATGCTTCTTTGGAAGGTGCACCTATAGACGGGCCTTTAGGCACAGTAGCAAACCATGGTTTAGGAAACCGTAATCAGCATTATGTAGCCGGGCCCACCACACGTCGACGGGCAGATTTTTTCCTTCTCAAATGAAATCTTTTTTGTCAAGGGAATTCAATTTCTTTTACTAATGATTTCAACGTATGCAAACACGAGGAGCTACATGGACCCTCCATGCTTGGATGCACACGTAATCTTGACCCTTGAGTTTACAAGTAAGCCTCATGATCCAGTGATTTGGTCGTCCATCTAATGTGCCCTGCCAACGTGCCTTACCCATAGAAGGTTAAGAAGTTAATAGAGCATTGGAAAAGATGCTGAATAGATCAGAGGTTACCAAGATTAGACGTCTACAAATCTTCCAATAAAAGGGATTCTCAGGGAGTCACCCATTCAAGTGAGGCCCATCAGATGAGCAGTTCCAATCACCGGCATGTGGGCCCTACTTGTATAGATAAACACCTACGAGTAAATTTTATACATGTTTTGTCTAGGGTATTTGACAAGGGTGGACATGGTGAGGTCGATCACCGTCTTCTTCACCGGATAACTACTCCAAATTTATCGAGCTTCTTGACTTCCTCAGCACGACTTTCTCAAATTTATGAGATGTTTCTCAAAATCAAATTCAAATTCACAAGAAGAAACAGACTAAATTTCAGAATTTTGATTAATAATAAGAGAGATGCCTCACATATGATTAAAACGAGTTTAAATAGCCTAAATAAATTCTAATTACACAAAGCAAACTCTAAAAATCAGGCAGATCCAAAGCTTAAGTGGACTTGGAACAGAAAATAGTGCGAATTGAACGCCAACCATTAAAAACTTCTTGGGACCACTTGAGCTTCGGATCTGTTTCATTTTTGGTATTGTGCCCTAAAATGATCTTGCCAAGAAGTTTAGACGGTGTGGATACAACACATACATCATGCTATGCTGGGGTCATTGCTACCCTTTGTAGCTAGCGTAGCTAAGTCGTGGGTGTAGCAAACTCTTTTTGTCTAAGGGTAATTTAACTATTCAACTGTCTTGAAATTGTTTCCAATATGGTCTAGACAAGCATTCCTGGCCTGTCGCAGAATGTTCGAAAGAGGAAGATGCGTTTGGATGCATAATTGAATTAAATAGTGAAAATTCAGTTCAATAAAGACTGCATTGCAATTCAATAAATTCATTTCAATAAAGAAGAAAAAGTCTGCATTGCAATATAATTCAAAACAAAAGAGCAACTCTCTTCTAACGGAAAGAACCAAAAAATGGTCTCTCTCAAATTGCAGCTGCCTGCCTACATAAAATAATGTAGCTGCAGTCAGAGCACAGTCCTTCGATGCAAATACTAAGGAAGGTGAAGGCAGTAATCACAATTTAATCATTTACTCTTAATTTAAGTACATTATCGTGATTCCGCATAATAATGCATCCAAACACTGTTGGGAAAGCTGACACCAGAAGCGGAAGCCAAACACGTAGAGTAATGCAAGATCAAACGAGAAATACTATGCAATTAAAGCCACACACAAGCATTCACCACAAGAGAATCTGAATTTACGTGGAAAAACCCCTCAACGGGTGAAAAACCACGACACAAAGCGATCTACTATGAATAAATAGAAGATTAAGATTTTACAGCCCACAAGTAAGGAAAAACAAAGAAAATCCTAAGCTCTCTCTCTCTCACAACACTCTCCCCTCTTCTTAATACGATTAGGAAACCTTGGACACCTTAAGATACTTGCTAACCTCGATTACAACCTGTTTATATAGGCAACAAACCAAAAATAGCAACTTCTTACGCACTACCGCGTGGTTGCGTAAGAAAATGCTCGCGCAGTCGACCGGTCGTCCGACCAGTCGCACCTTGCACAAAAACAGTCCAGAGGAGAAACTACATTCACGCTGCCTTACCTTAGACCTGTCGCCCTACCGGTCTAAGGCCACCTTAGACCTATCTCCCGACTGGTCTAAGCCCCCTGTATGAGAGAAAACAGTCCAGTGCCTTCTGTGCATCTGGGCCATAACGTGCAGACCGGTCGCTCGACCGATCTGAGCACCCAAATTGTGCACCATTTGAAGGCTTTCCAACAATCTCCACCGAAGCTTCAAATGCCGAATCAACACCATCCTTGCAACGTCACCTCATCTTTAATCATAGCTTCACTGCTTCTTGTGCTACTATCGACTCTAACCTTATACATTCACGCCCTTTTCCGCTCTTCTCATGTGGCCCTTGGGTACTTGCTACATACGAGCAACTGTGGATCTCGCTGTCGATCCCGCAGCTCCACTGTGAATTGTGCTCCTAATCAACATGTAAATATGGCCACACCTTCATGCCTTCATATACACGAATGCCCCCTTCAACACTTCACAACAACGATCGCGGCCGATGAACACGCACCCTTTCGCCTTGAGTGCACCAAGAGAAATCACATTCATCTTCATCTTGGGAACGTGCTTCACATCTTCCAGGACTCGTTTGATCCCATCGAACATCCTGATGCACACCGTAACAATACCTACAACCTTACGAGCGTAGCCATCGCCCACAAACACCGATTCACCACCATACTCTCTGTATGTCGTGAATGAACTTTGGTCAAGATATATGTGACATGAAGCCCCTGAATTTAGGATTCACTCTCTACCGTGAGATCCCTTACTAGATACAATCAAAACTTTATAAAGATCGTCACCGTCTTCTACAGTATTGGCTCCCTCTCCAGAAGAATTTCCATACCTCTCTTGCTTCAACTTAAGATTCTGATAATCCCCTCTCATGTGGCTTTCCTGACCACAATTACAACACTTCACCTTAACTTTCCCTTTGCTCTTAACCTTAGATCCCGATTTCAAATATCCATGACAATGCTCAGAACTTCTTCCCCTCATAATCAGTGCCTCTGAGGAATAACGAGAACCTACGTCACCGCTTTTCTTTCTCATCGCCTTCGACTGAAGGGCTGAGATAACGGTCTCAACATTAATGGTTTCTCTCCCTGCGCACACAGAGTTCCTAAACGACTCATATAAATCTAGAAGAGAATTCAACAAGATGCATACTTGATATTCATCCTTCATCGGTTCATCGATCTCCACCAACTTGCAAACCAGTCTATTGAATGTGTTTAAGTGGTCCTCCACATCCGTCCCCTCAGCCATCCTCAAGGTGAACAACTACATCAATAGGTAGATGTGATTCTCTAGAGACTTCTTGGTATAAATCTTCTCTAGCTTCGCTATCGTTTCAGCGGCAGTCTTCTTCTTTGTGACATTATAGAGAACATCATCCATAAGGTTTAACAGGATTGAGGTTTTAGCTTTCTTGTCGAGCCTCGTCCACTCATCATTTTTCATAGCCTTGGGTTGCTTTCCAAGAGCTTCATCAAGCCCTTGCTGAGCTAGGACGGATACAACCTTCACCGTCCATAACTCAAAATTATTTTTCCTGGAGAACTTCTCTACCTCGAACCTTGTGCTTGATCCCATCTTCTTGTCTCAGATTCGAATTATACTCCACCCCAACGATAGCTCTGATACCACTTGTTGGGAAAGCCGGTAGCGGAAGCAGAAGCCGAACGCGTAGAGTAATGCGAGATCAAATGAGAAACACTATGCAATCAAAGCCACACACAAGCATTCACCACGAGAGAATCCGAATTTATATGGAAAAACCCCTCAACGACTAAAAAACCATGGCACAAAGCGGTCCACTATGAATAAACAAAAGATTACAGAGATTGATAGCCCACAAGCAAGGAAAAACAGAGAAAACCTCAAGCTCTCTCTCTCTCTTTCACAACACTCTCCCATCTTCCTAATACGATTAGGAAACCTTGGACACCTTAGGATACTTGCTAATCTCGATTACAACCTGTTTATACAGGCAACAAAATGAAAATAGCAACTTCTTACGAACTACCGCGTGGCTGCGCAAGAAAACGCGTGCGTAGTCGACCAGTTGCTCGACCGGTCACACCTTGCACAAAAACAGTCCAGAGGAGAAACACATTCACGCTGCCTGACCTTAAACTTGTCGCCCAACCGATCCAAGCCTCCTGTAGACTTGTCGCCAAACAGGTCTAGGGTGAGAGAAAACAGTCCAGCGCCTTCTATACATCTGGGCCATAATGCGCAAACTGATCGCCTAACCGATGTAAGCACCCAAACCGTGCACCGTTTGAAGGCTCTCCAACAAACACAACTTCAATAATATAAAGTCGAGGAGTGTATATATCAACCCTACCATCAATTTTATAGTCGTAATTAGTTTGTTTCTTCTCCATCGAATTCGAACAACATTTGGTCAGTCTCCCGTGGGACCCTTGCCGCCAACTCAGGCCAAGGATGGTATTACCATAATTTTAACCAGTTGTGTCATTTTCTTATCCATTCCGACATAGTTTTTGGTGGCCCACCAATAAAGCGATGGCAACACATGAACTAAACTTATAACATAGTCCTAAAACTAAAGCAATTAATTAAATATAAGGACCATTTGATTGTCATAAAAATCCACATGTAAGCAACAGTTGATATATATCAAGTTATATCATCATTGAGTCAGACAATCTGAATGATTGTAATCTTGATCATATAATTCTTTGATCACGTAATAATTCACGCGTCTAAATCAGCTTGATCTGACTAAGGAATAAGAAGAGTGATCACATTTTAAATCATTCAATGTAAAAAGTGGTCATTATAGAGTTTTTGCTTGATGTACCTATTTTATAAAACGGTTCCGACCAATTAGTCTATCTGGCATCGCAATGGGCTCATGGCTCAGCAGCGTAGGTTTAAAATGGTATGAAATAAACGAATAATCCTAACTGTCCAATTAAAAAATAAATCACAATTCCAAATTCAACGGGCATGATTTCTCAAGTTGGCTATTAAATTGAAAAATGATCATCTATAAGAAATCCATACTACACAAGGTATGCAAACCGTATTCAATTGTACCCACACTGATGGCCCATTTGATGGCTCCATCATACGCATTTAATCAATGCCGACTCTAATCCATCAGTACCATACAAGATTTTCAGCTTATTGGGCAGGACCAGTTGTGTCTATGCAGTGGCCTAGTTTGGGCAGGTCATCAGGTGGGACATACAAAGACTAGATCGGCCTGATTTTGGGATCATGGTCCACATGGTGGGGCCACCTGATGGATGATTCAGACGTCTCACTACCAGCCATGTCCAGGCCCGGGTCTCCAACCTCTCTCCTCAGCCAACACTCAAAAGTGTCTTCTATACATAAGCATTTGCTCTTTTTTCCTTCTCTCTGGAATGATCAAACGCTGTCTTTTTGGCATTTGAAATGAAAATTCTTTAATGGGGCTCACCAATGATAACCAATAGTCATGGGAAGGAGTGGTCCACCATGGATTGGACATGCCCACCATGAGAAACGATCAAAACCGTCTGATTAAGGGCACAAAAATGGGTGATTTTAGGGTCGTCGCACATATTCCAGTCATATACAAATGTTCCATTGTAAGTGGACGGCCTGAGTATTTTAGAGGCATTTGCAATAGAGAAATTTAAGGATCAATTCACCTTTTGTCACCGAAGAAAATAGTCAAGAGAAATTATTCAAGTTTTCTTACTAGCTGTGACTTGGGTACACGTCAACGGAAGGGGACTTGGTGGATCTAGGAAGCTACCCAGGTTGGTGGATACGTGATTGTGGGCCTACCTTGATGTGATTGTTTTATATCCACTCCGTCCATCCGTTTTTCCAGCTCATTTTATGGCATGAACCAAAAAATGAACCAGATTCAAATCTCAGGTGAACCACACGACAGGAAACAATGGTGATTGAGCGTCTACCATTAAAAACTTCTTGCCGGCCAAAAAAGTTTTGGATCAAGCTTATATTTGTGTTTTCTCCTTCATCCAGGTCTGTGTGGCCTTATCAGAAGGTTGGCACCACTGTTTCCTTTGGTGTGGTCCACCTGAGATTTATATCTGCTCATTTTTTTGTCTTATGCCCTAAAATGACATTGAAAAACAGATGGGCGGGATGGATATATAAAAAATTAAAAACATCACGCTGGGTCCCACAATCACGGACAGCTGACCTCGGCAGTTCCCGCCGAAATCCACCACCGAGGTCAACCCAAACCCCAACTGACCCAACCCAATTTCAGGGTAGGGACGGGAGCTGGGAACGAATGAGAAGGGGGCTGTCTTTTGTCATGTAGGTCTCTTTTTATATTTGGACCACTAAATGACTCGCCTGACCCGCATTGACACATACTTGATTCACTGAGTCACACACTGAGTTGGGAAACAATTTCCTAGTGCATCCCTGGTTCTCGTGATCAGTTCAGGGCTGGGTTGACTCGTTTTAGTCCTGTGTCAACTCACCTGATTTGCAAACTATGGTTATGATAAATCATTTGTATAAACACACGCCACAGATTCACTTATTAAGGTAGTGCTTGTCTTATAGTAATTACATTGTCATTGACACGTGTACATATTTGTCCAACTATAACTCCCATTTTTCAGTTGAAATGAGTGACACAAATATCGTATCCATAACTACCCATGAATGGGTGGTCATACTCTCATCTACCATTCAACTCCTTATAATAACACAATATCTTCCCACCTTTCATTACACCTACCTCATCTCTCTCTCTCTCTCTCTCTCTCTCTCTCACACACACACACACACACACACACACACACAACATGGCAACGGCATGGGAAACGAGCGTCACCGACTCGATCAACACCGTTTACCTCCTCTTCTCAGCATATCTTGTCTTCATAATGCAGCTTGGATTCGCCATGCTGTGTGCCGGCTCCGTCCGTGCCAAAAACGCCATGAACATCATGCTCACCAATGTCGTCGATGCTGTTGTGGGCAGTGTCTCCTACTACCTCTTCGGCTTCGCATTCGCCTTTGGTGCTGGCTCCAATTCCAATCCCTTCATCGGGACCAGTTTCTTTGCCCTCAAAGACGTTCCGAACGATACATATGACTACAGCTACTTCCTCTACCAATGGGCATTTGCCATTGCCGTTGCCGGTATTACAAGCGGTTCAATAGCGGAGCGGACCCAGTTTAGTGCTTACCTTGTATACTCATCCTTCCTCACAGGATTTGTGTACCCTGTGGTGGTGCATTGGGTGTGGTCCAATGCCGGTTGGCTGAGCACAAGCTCCACAAACAGCTTGTTGTTTGGATCTGGCGCCATTGACTTTGCCGGGAGCGGTGTGGTCCACTTGGTCGGCGGCGTTGCGGGCCTCTGGGGGGCATTCATCGAGGGCCCACGAGTTGGGCGATTTGATGCATTTGGCCAGCCAGTGCCAATGCGTGGTCATAATGCCACTCTAGTAGTCCTTGGCACGTTCCTGCTGTGGTTCGGATGGTTCGGGTTCAATCCCGGCTCGTTCACTAAGATCCTTGTTTCTTACCCTGATGCTCCTTCTGAAGGCAATTGGACCGGTGTGGGCCGGACTGCTGTGACTACAACGCTGGCAGGCTCGACCGCGGGCCTAGTGACGCTCTTCGGAAAACGTTTGCTAGTGGGGCATTGGGATGCATTGGATGTGTGCAATGGGCTCTTGGGAGGCTTCGTTGCGATCACCTCAGGGTGTTCTGTGGTTGAACCGTGGGCGGCGATTGTTTGTGGGTTCATTGCAGCTTGGGTCTTGATTGGGCTCAATGTGGTAGCCCTTAAGCTGAGGTTTGATGATCCATTAGAAGCAACCCAGTTGCATGGGGGATGTGGTGCATGGGGCCTCATCTTCACAGGCTTGTTTGCAAAGGAGGAATACGTAGTTCAAGTGTACAATTCCGGTGAAAACGGTGCAAATCGCCCATTTGGGCTGTTGATGGGTGGTGGGTGGGGCCTGATTGGAGCCCAAGTTGTCGAGATCCTTGCTATTGTGGGTTGGGTGAGCTTGACCATGGCCCCTCTCTTCTGTCTTCTCCATAAGCTTCGACTTCTGAGGATACCAATAGACGACGAGATCGCCGGGCTCGACATCTCTAGCCATGGGGGCTACTGCGTATGCGGCCCACCCTGAGGATAACAATCCCCGATTGTACACAGATTATCTGAGATTGCAAGATGGTTCACGTTCTTAGGCTTTGTATGATCATGAATTGAGTGGGCCACTTATGGATTGATGACTCGGACGAGTTGGATACGACTCCCTGAGTTGGCTCGGACTTGGTCAGACCCAATACAGTTCGACACCACGAGTCATCCCAACTCAGGCGAGTTGTAACTCAACTTGAGACCAGATGAGTCGGTCCGATTCTTAAATCTTCTGGTGAGGAAATCGCTAGCCCAACAAAATTAGCTCCGAAAATCTGTTTGTAATTCATTTGGTGAGGTACTACATTTTATATCCACCTAATCTTTTATTTCAATAGATTTCATTGTTGTATGTTGTGGAAATTAAAGGACTAGTGAAATATTCACATTCTCGATGATGTGTTTGTTTCGTAGATATCATCTCATCCTAGCCGTTGAAGTGTGGGGTCTATTGACACGAATACTACATGTAGCATGTTCATGATGTGTGGTGCGGATAAGAAGGGAATTGAATGTCACCTTGTGGACTCTTTTTGCTTTTTTTTTAGCTCGTTCCTCTGGATACTCAGCAACCTTTGGCACATGTCACAGTGTTATGTACATGAAATAATGCCCATCTGCATGGGTTCGATATGCATTTGGCTCTTCACATGCATTACATAGCCTGGTTGGCAAAATAGTGCTATTTCGAGCTACTTTTTTTCTGAACCCGGATTACATCCAGTATACGGCATTGGATGCATCCAGGAGAGAGACTGCCACATGCGCGTGTACAAACATACGTAAAAGGGTCATTTGGAATGTAAGTCATTTTGCTTAAGCTACTCATGTCTAGGTGTCTAAATGAACCAATCCGAGCTGAATATGTTTAAATTTGACAACCAAAACTCAAGTTTGAGTTTGATTCAAACCTAAACCTTAGCATTTGAGTTTAACATGTTTAAAGTTAGGCGAGTTTGAGTTTGGTTCATTTAGGTTTGATTAATTATACGAACCGAACTCAAACTCGAGTATGGGTTTGATTATGTATTCCATATCCACCTCGATGCATGTATTCCATATCTACTCCGTTTATACATTTCACCAAATCATTTCATAACAGGAGTTAAAAAATGAAACATATCCAAATGTCAAGTAGACCATATCATAGGAAATAGTGATTTTTTAACCATAAACGAATCCT
This sequence comes from Liriodendron chinense, assembly GCA_003013855.2. Taxonomy (NCBI): domain Eukaryota; kingdom Viridiplantae; phylum Streptophyta; class Magnoliopsida; order Magnoliales; family Magnoliaceae; genus Liriodendron; species Liriodendron chinense. The sequence goes on along the minus strand of PVNU02002566.1, from coordinate 615,133 downwards.
ATTGAACCTGACCGAACCAAACTCACGCCTGTTTGAGTTCAGTTTGATTATTAATCGAATTCAAAAATAGAGTTTGAGTTTGGTTTGTTTACTAATCAAATAAACTTAAACGAGCATTAATCAAGCCGAACTTAAACCATTCACGAATAGTTTGGCTCATTAACCACCCCTACTCATACCTCATATGGTTTATCTTGATTTCTTCTTATTGGGCAGATATGAATGTTTGTAAACAACAAGCCTATTAGTAAAAAAGTTTTAAAAAACATGTTTCCTTACCAACATCACACAAGAAGATTTTAAATATCCTCTATTAATCTCTCTTTCAATTTTTAGTTATTCATGTGTGGTCCACCTTTAGGGGCCCATTTGGATACCACTAAATAAGTTGTTTTTCTTGTTGATGGCAGCAGTTAAGTAACTTATTTGAGATAAGTTGGTTTGGTTAATAAATAATGATGATTACTTATTTGTTGAAAATCAGTTGAGTATTTCAGCATTTTTTTTTTTTTTTTTACCTTTTCACAACCAAAACAATAGGTGCTCGTCCATAGTTGTAAAAGTGCTTATTTTCGTGGCAACTGCCCAACCCACGTTGACCAACTAGCTTGCTGGGCCCATTGTGATATATTTGATTCATGTTGTCCATCTGGTTTGGATGTGAGTGGGGCTAGCATGTGAGACAAATCTAAACCTTAGATGGACCCCACATTAGGAAGCAACAGTGATATTGGTGAGTGATATTAATGATGACACCGTTGAAACCTCCCATGGCCTCGCGTAATGTGTTTTACTCGTACCATTCATCTGTTTTCCAACTAGTTTAGAGTGCCCCACTGGGTAAGGGGGCCACATGCTGTGCACATGAAATCCACACCATCCACCCTTGTTGGTCCATCCCAAAAATGAATCAGAATCCAATCTCAAATATATCGCACCTTAGGAAATCAATGATCATTGACACCCACCATTGGTTGGCCTAATGATGAGTGGCCCATATCCAAGGCGGGCCCTGCATGGTGGATGGCCCACATTAGAGGTGGGCTCCACATTAAGGGTGGCTCCACATGATGGGCAATGGATATTGATGGTGAGCTCACTTGATGGATGACCAACATCAAAGGTGGGCCCTACATAAAGAACGGTGCAAATGGCCCACATCCAAGGTGGGCCCCACATGATGTACTGCTCACATCAAAGGCAAGGCCCACACAATGTACAATCCACACCAAAGGTTGGCCCCAAATGATGGATGATGTGATGTGCAGGGACCAAACAGACTTGAGGAATGATGTTGGGAAATAAACAGGTTTTTCTACTTTTCGGTTGATAAGCCTGGTCTTTACCAACAATACTTATTTGCTAATTAAGTAGAAGCCAAGATAAGTTACATATCTGATAAGTAGCTTATCTCAAGTAACTTACAATCCAAACGGGCCCTTAATGTCTATTGTCCAATATGTGGGCCCAACCTTTGATATTGGATGTTTATTATGTCGGACCACCTAACCCTATCTTCAATGTGAACTGTCCATCGAAGTGGCCTACATTTAATGTGGACCATCCATTTTGCAAGGCCTACCTTGGATGTGGCCGGCCATCAGATTGTCAACCATGAGGGGTCTACCTTTAATGTGGACTGTCCATTATGCAGAGCCCAACTTTGAAGTATGTCGTCCATCATGTAAGGCCCACTTTAGATGTGAGTCATTCATCATTAGGTGCGCACTTTTGATGCGGACCATCCATTATTCAGAGCCTACGTTAATGTAGGTGTAGACCCCACCTAATACGAGAGCAGATAACTCTTGACCAGCTCCCATAAAGGCGAGTTGGATGATACACGGTCGGGGCAACCATGAAAGTAATAGACACACAAAATCAACCAATCGAAAGGGCCATAGTCAATTTGATCTCAATTTAGCTACATGGGGGTCTCCCAAGTAAGCCAGAATATACACCACTTCCAACCAAGACGGAAGAGTAAAAAAAACCTAGCTGGCTTGATAAGGGTGGGTCCTTAACCTGACCCAGCTGGAACAATCAACAGTCCATATCAGTGGTGCCAAGATTGAATTAATTAATGATCGATGACCATAAACATGCTTAATCATAGCACATTTCTCCTACTCCAATGGCAGCAAGACCTGCCCAGATTCGATAAGCCAGGACCAGCTCAATACCTACTGTACACAGCTACCGGGTCCAATCGATCCAAAAATGAACCGAATAGGTTAAATCTCAACCACATACCTTAACTCCAATAACCCCTGGAATTTTTCCTCTCTGTAACAGCACCTAGGAAGGTAGCCTATAAGCCTACCTAGTCAATATAAGCCGCATCACAGCAAGTGTTCAAGAGGCAACAAAAGAAGTTGAAGGACAGTGAAGCGTGATTGTGAGCATTAAAATTCCAAGGATCGTTCCCTGCGCAGGCTTCCAAAATCCACTACAGAAGTGGACTGTGCGGTGGGGCGCCACTTGATGATAAGTTTATTTGATCTACGTTGTCCATCCTTTATTAATCATGATTTTAGATCATGAGCCCAAAAAATATAAAATAAAAAATCCAAATCTCATGTAGACCCCACAGGAATAAGTAGTGCTAATTAAATCCTACATTAAAAAAATGCCAGGGCCCATTGAAATTGTTTTTGTTTTTTTTTTTCATCCAACCTATTGATTAGGTAACGTCAACCTAAATCAAAGGCTGTGATATTTCTTTTTTAGTCTATCCACTGTGTTTGGCCCTTAAGAAATTATCAAGAATAGACATTTAATCCTTTTCTATTTCCTATGGTTTGGTCCACTTGAGTTTTGGATCTACCTCATATTGGGCCCATGCCCTAAAATGACCTCTTAAAATCAGTGTGGACCATCCCACTTGTGAGCCCTAATGTCGGCCATCTACATGTGGAGCCTAGCTTGGATGTTGGTGATTGTTCACTAAGGGTCGACTTTTGATGTGGACTGTCTATTATCTGGTGCCCACCTTGGTGTAGGTCATCCATTCATGTACATCCCACACTACATACCTTTGATGCTGGTGATTCTTCATTTAGGGTCAACCTTTGATGTGGACCGTCCATTATGTGGGGCCCACCTTCGTGTGGGTCATCCATTCATGCAGTGCAGGTCCCACCCCACCTTTGATGTGGACCATCCATCATGTAGGCCCTAGCTTCAACCTTTGATATGGACCGTCCATCCCTTTGGCATGGGGAAGCAAATTTTGTTTTGCCTAACAAACTATTTTTATAAAGTTGCTTATCAAGTAGCTAGCTTACTTTTTGCCATAAGGGGAAGGAACAAAAAAAAAAAAAATCTTATGAGCATGCATCCAAACATGCTCAAGATAATCATTTTGCCAGTTGTGTAAATATGGGCCGAGCTGTAGCCAGGAAAAACCCAATTTTTGAGTAATCCAACCCGTCAAGCGGATCTGAACAGTTCAAACCTGGGTCGAACCCAACATCCAAATTTTGAAAGGTCCGACCAGTCAAGCAGGCCTGAACAGTTCAAATCTGGGCCGAAGCCAACTCAGGCCTCGCCCACTGACTGCCCTACCGTTTTGCCCTTTTCGTTGGACTGGGTGTGTTCCCTTTTTTTCTGGCTTTAAATGCCTCGATCTGTACAGTAGTAGTTTCTTATAAAACACGGTCTCTGAGGCCCATCGGTCCATCAGGTGCGCCCCATTCAAAACAAAGGTCGATCACACCACAAGGGACTAGGGCTGAAAGTAGGGTGGGTTGGGTTGGGTCGGGTCGGGTCGGGTCGGGTTGGTGCTCAACCTTAACTCAACCCAAGGTTCCTATACCTCAACCCTAACCCAATCCAACCCAACCTCGGGTTGGGAATTCTCAACCCAAGCCCGACCCAAGTAGGCTTGGGTTAATGCATGCTAATATTTTCGTTATTTCATTTGTCTAATATGTTTCAATACATGCCTTATTTTTTTTGTACCTGGGACTTTATTAATTATATATATAGTTATTGTAAAGCATTTTCCCGTTTCTAAACAAATAAGCTAAAATATACAATCATTACTCGTCTAACACATATCAAATTTCAAACATTATAAATTTATTTACTAAATTAATATAAACTAATTAATTTGCTTAACTAAGGTACAGTAAAATTCTAAGTAACTTATATATAGATTGGGTTCGGGTTGGGTCAGGCAACACGATACCTCAACCCAAGCCCGACCCAAGCTTTATCGGGTTGGTGTTTGCATAGCCCAAGCTCAAGATCGGGTCCGATACTTCCTGCCCAAGCCTAACCCAATATCGGGTCAGTCACGGGTCAGTCAGGTTGAACCCGCCCAACTTTCAGCCCGACAAGGGACACTTGGGATGGGGATGTTCACCATTAAACCTTCTAGATTTTGTGTGGAGTCCACCATGTCTAATACAAGCCATCATGCTCATTCAGCATAAGGGCACCACGAAGATGAAGGATGGAGGAAAACCCAAAAGTTAGGGCATTCTAAAACTAAAGTGAGCCACACGGGACACACGCCATGTGATTTTAGAGGTATTCTGAATGATTTATATGATGTTGCCAGCCTGAGTTTTGGGATCTAAAGGGAAAGGGAGGTGGTGAATGTGATGTACAGATTGATGTCATGCATACATCATAGTAGGCTTTACACCCAAGTAGTACAATAAGCATAGTCTCCAATGTGGAGGGGGCTTGGGGGGGGGGGGGGGGGGGGGGGGGTTGACCCAAATACACTAAATCTTATTCTGACCCAAATACACTAAATCCTATTCACCATGTGAAACACCAGAGCTCTGTCATTTGTACGTAAAATTCACTCCGTCCAAGGGTGAGAACCATTATATTTAAGCCCTACATATAAAAGACAATCCTAATTAAAAAGTCACATGGGAACAATCAAACGTAAAATTGCTAATTTCAAAGGGTGGGCATCGCCGGCTGGGTTTTTAATTAAGTTGATTATTATTGTTTTTGTTGTTGCGTCTTTTCTTCATCCAATCAAGTTACACCTGATTAAAGAGGTTATATAATTGAATAGGCACACCATGGTGACCTTTGTTGGGAGCGGAAGCAACTTTTGATTGAATCAAACAAGTAATGGAGAATGAAAAATCCAAACAAACATAGAGAACACACAAAATTTTATGTGAAAAATTCCTTTCAAGAAAAAATCACAACACTAAAGCAACAATTAATCCACTATAATCAGAAAGTTATAAGAGATAGAACAACTAACAAAACCCTAAAAAATTCGTGCTAAGCTCTATTATCTATATCCTAATCATAACTTAAAGAGATACTTATATACCATCGTACAAGATTAGAAAAGAAAACTAATACTTTCTAAAACTTATGTGTTTCTATCTGTCAAATTGATTGGACCTTCCATCGGACCGACCGAAACCAACATCTATCGGTCGAACTGAAAACGTGCAAAAAGTCACAAGCAAGTGAAGGGTTAAATCCAGGCAATTTTTTATCATACCCTGAAATTATCTTTCTCATGTCTATGATTAAAGGCACTGGATCAACAACCTTACACATAAATATAAGGTTGTCATTCTTTTCCCATTGTTGCATATTGTGTTGTCTCATCTCAATTGCAGATCTTGCTAATTTTTGTCCTCAGGGCCTAACATCAAGGATATATAAGATTTGATGTACAGGATTTACATTTACAACATGAGGGCCCCACAGATTCGAGAGTTTTAAGCATTGCATAAACACAGCTGGTGCAGATGATTCCAGTCCTAATCCTTGGTTTCCAGCGGTGTTATGGTTGGGTGCCTTTCATGTTGTGTATGACGTCCAATCTGTCCACATGAGGCCCCAGTATGAAAGTTGAATGGGCCAATATCAGGCTGATCCAATAATTATGTGGGCCACCTTATGAATTTGGAAGTTTTTGAGTGTTTGTCGATTGTTATGGCCTGCCTAATGGTTAGATAGTCCTCCTTTTACGAGCACCCCATCATGTTGGTGGGGCTCACTTAATGTAAGGGTTGGATGGCCCACATACAATAAAGTAGGCCCCACAAAGCCAATATTTAATAAGCATGTCAACAGACAGGTGAATAATTTTTTCAAAGAGTAGAGTAGTTTTTTACAAGCGAAAGAAGAACAGGCTATTTTGCCAAGGGAGTTGTAGAAAAACTGACATCTTTAGGTGAAAGGTTGCATCTCTCTTGTCTAAATCATGACAGCTAATCCACAGCATATGCGCAGAAAGTCATAGGTATTTCATCTTGGCTAACCGACTCTGGTTAGGTCTAACCAAGAAGCGGATTTCTTTTGAAAGCCTTTGGCAGGAAGCTCCTGTGAGGGGAAGCTAGGTGGGGCCTACCATGATATTTATGATAAATCCACCCCGTCCATCCATTTTATCAGATCATTTTAGGACATGATACTAAAAATTGAGGACATATTCAAAACTCAAGCAGGCCGCACGACAGGAAACAATGGGTAGGGAATCCCTACCATTGAAACCTTCCTGGGTCCACCGTGGTGTTTATATGTCATCCATACCGTTCATAAGGTCATTCCTACCGCGATGAACTGAAAACACAAAAAATAGTAACCTGATCCAGAACTTCTACGACCCTATGAATGTTTTGTTAGTGGACGTTCAATCCTCACCGTTTATCTCGTGCTGCCCACTTGAATTTTGGATATGCCTATTTTTTATCCGATGTCCTAAAACGATATGGAAAAACGGATGGAGTGGGTGGATTTCCTACAAACATCATGGTGGGGTCCACTAACAAAACATTAATCCGACCATTGGATTAGTGGGGTCTTATGGTTATGTGATTCAAGCCGACATGGTAACATAATATAACTTATTTATTTATTTTTAAAAGGCAAATAATATTTTTTTTATTATCTATTTCATCATTAATATATGACATGGTAATTGTGTCACCCAAACAGCTGATATATAGCACCATCCAAGTTGGGTTATACTACCAATAATCAGTGTTCACTGCCCAACACCAAATATTCATTATCATCATAAGAGTAATTATGATAAAATAATCACATTTAGATGACTTTATCCACACAACATCATGATTTGCGCCAAACGGACCCTAAGAATTGTGAGATCTACTTGGGGTGCGATAAAGGAGGGCGCAGCTTAGGTGAATCCCTGACTGTGGAGCCCACCATGATGTATGCGGCTTACATCCATGTTGTCCATCCATTTCGATAGCTCATTTTAGGTCATGATCCAGAAAATGAATTAGATCAAAATCCCAGGTGGACCACACCATACGAAACAGTGGTGCTTGTATACCCACTACTAAAAAAAAAAATAATAAATAAAAAATTCTGGGGGTCACCGGAATGTTTATTTGCCATCCAACCTATTGATAACGTCACAAAGTTCTAGTATGAAGGGAACACACAAATATTAACTTGATCCAAAACTTCTGTGACCCTCATTTTTTGAATCATACACTAAAATGAGCTCCCAAAATGGATAAGTGCCGTAGATGTAAGGCACATACATCATAGTGGGCCCTACAATCAAGGATCCACCCACCTCGTGGATCCCCCAATCCAACCGAAGCCTACGCCCATTAAAAAAATGAAAAGAAAAATGAACTTTTATCTTGTCATAACTTTGTCTAGCAACCTTAAGCGCCCAATAAAGAAATCCATCAACTTTATCTTGTCGGAACTTTTTTGAAAACCCGAGCATGAAAGATGAAGAGAATTAGTAATTGAACGTGTATCATTCATACACATTACACTGTCTCTAGCAACTCATCTAAATGAATAAGAGACAACAGCCTAACTACTTGGCTCCCATAACCTCTTTAATTCATTCCCATATAAATGCTACGGTAAACCATATGCTGTATCGAGCCTAACTTTTTAGCTTCCAAGACCTCTTTAATTCATTTGCAGGGAAATGCTACAATAAACCACATATGGTATGAATATGCCACCAATCATGGCATGCCATGTGGCTGTAGGGTCTGTTCAAGAGGATATTACATGCCGCAAACTTATGATGTGCAGTGTGATTGTCACCTTAATACCTAAGGTTGGGTTGAAAATCCTCTGTGGGTTTAGCTTGGGTTAAGGGCTTGGACAGCTTGACCTAACCCAAACCTAACCAACTAAAATATTTCTTCTATGTATATGTATAAGGTGAGTAGTTAAGGAGCCACCTTGTTGGTTTTCATATACAAAATAATTTGCCCTAGTAAGGAGAATTTAGTTGATTGGCATATCAATGCATATTAAGGGACTTCAACGCTCAACTGCACATGCGGGGTGGAACTCCACACTGGGAACATATTAGACAAGAGTGAAGAGACACTCACACCATAAATAAGCTGGGCTTGATTTCTCAATCCTCGAGCCGAACTTGATTTTCCTGAGCCCTTACTCTAAAACCACATCAAACACCACCTAATTTAAAAACTCAAGCCATTAGAGGACGAAGTATCAATGTTTATCAAGGGACTATAATATAGAAATGGGACTGTATTAAAACATGCTCCAAAACCCATCTAGGCATACATTTGTCTTACTCTATTTGCCGTATGATGTTGATTTTATTAGGTTTGAAGTCAGAGATGTTAGGAATGTCATGTTAGAGTAGAAAATATGGGATATTTTCACATGTCATGAGGTGGAGAAGGAGATGTAAAGCTGGAACATATGCATGGGATGTGGATTGCTTGTGTAGTATGACTTATGCCCATGAAAAAGTGTCATGTGTGTATGATAGACATGAGACCCACAAAGAAAATAAAAATTATATCTTATGAATTAATAATTTTGATCTTTGAACTATGAGCTTTACATCTCTACAGGCACATAATATTTTTTCATTGCTAACATGTCATTACTACAGAGGATGCATGCAGCGCCCTGCTACACATGATCCACCTCCACACTTATGAGACAACATAGTGATCCACCTCCACACGCATGAGACAATCTAGTGCATGAAAAATCATAGGTTGACTTGAAGTCAAACCTTTTAATTAGGTTTCCAAATTCGCCCCAGAAACAACCTTCTTAATTTCAATGAGGGAGTGGATGCTGACCCATTTGACTCATTCCAACACAGTCACCATCCAAAGGACGCCGGCCCCAAACCATCACCGGCCCACAAGCCAGGCAAATCAGTAGAACCGGACAAATCCCATCGTTGTTAATGAAAATGACGCCAGATTTTTTTGAAGGAGCAATCCTGATACCAGATAGGATCGCCAGATAGCCTGTATGACATCTGGACCATTCATCTAACCGTCTCCTGTTACAGTAACCGTTCAGTTGGAGCATGACTTGGTTGCCCCATGGAACCAACGATGTGAGTAGAGCTGTACACAAGCCAAGTCAGCTTGATGGCTTAGCTTGACTTGGCTCATTTGGGAATTCAAGTCAAGCCAAGCTAAAATTTCAGTTTGTGTCTTACCTGCTAGGCCAGTTGGTTGGAAGACACTTAGGCATTTCAATAGCCGGTCTCAGGTTCAAAATGCCAAGGAAATACACTAATGACTAACCCCACTAGTAGGTGGGCGCATCATGTGACTGACTTGCTTGGGTGCGTTGTGCAACTAACAGGGTGGGTGAGTTGCATGACTAACTAAAGTAATAATAATAATAATAATAAAAGCTAAAATTTCAATTTGATTGGAGTTTCAAGCAGCATATGAGCCCATCTAACTCGGCTTGACTTGACTCAAAGCTCGACTCGACTTGATAATAATAAATATATTATATTAATTATATAATATATATTATATATTTATAATATAAAATGTTAAAAAGCAGCTCTCAGTTATTACTATGTTATGTAATGTTTTAAACTATCAGTTATTACCAAGCCTGACCCTTAACTTAAGCTCAAAAAGCTTGAGCTCGAATGCAGCTTGAACTCAACTTGATAGCTCAATCTCAAGTCAAGCCAAGCATAAAAGTTTGGCTTAATTCCAAGACCAAGCCGCAATCAAACCAAGGTATTTTAGGACCAAGCTGCACACAAGCCAGGCCAGCCTAATCACTTAGCTTGTTGTTAAGCCTTAGATGTGGGTGGAATCCTGATTATAGGTCCCATCTCGATGTATCTATTGTATATCCATGTCGTCTATATGTTTTTCCAGCTTATTTTATTACATGGCCCTAAATAATGAAGAAGATAGAAATTTCAAGTGGACCACACCCTGGGAAGTAACAGTAGTTGAATACCACAATTAAAAACTTCCTAGAGTCCACTGTAATTTTTTTGACCATCTAAACTGTTGATAAGCCTTGATCCAAAACTGTTGTAGCCCATAAAAGGTTTTTAATGGTCAATAACTACTGTTTCCCGTGGCATGGTTCCTGTGAAATTTTTAGTTGGTTTATTTTTGGTATGATACCCTAAAATAATATGGAAAAACATATGAACGGTATGGATATACGACGCATTCACTACCGTCAGGGTCCACCGACAGCGTTGGTAATTCCATGGTCGCAGCCAAGTCGCGCTCGTACAGTAGACGGATTTTTAGGGTTGGCCAACTGCTAAGATTCATCCATTTGAGCAATTAAGATAGGAGATATTTAGTCCACGTCCACATCAGTGGTGGACCCCTCTCGATGACCTCCAGACAACTGCCACGTGTCATTGTGCAAGTACGGATGAATTTTGCTCGTGATTTTGACATTCACTACGTTCCCTTGCTCGACGTTTCAACTTCCTACGTGACGAAATGCGAGTGCATCGGACGCGGATTGGGTGGTGGCAGTGGCCCAGCACCATCCAGCTAGCTGATGTTAGACACTGTGGGGCCACCATGATATATTTACTTTATATCCACGCCGTTTATCTGTTTTTTCAGCTCATTATTTCAGGGCATGAGCCCAAAAAATGAAGCAGATCCAAAGCTCAACTGGACCACGCCACAAAAAACTGTGGGCATGATGACACACACCGTTGAAATCTTACTACTGCCCACTGTAATGTCTGTTTGTCATCGACCCTGTTGATAAATTCACACAACCTACGATGAAGGGAAAACACAAATATGAGCTTGATCCAAAATTTCGATGGCCCTTGGGAATTTTTTAATGGTGTGTGTTAATACCATTATTTCTTATGGTCTGGTGCATTTCAAGCGTAGATTGGTTTGAATTTTAGGCTCATGCAGTAAAATGAGTTGGAAAAATGAATGGATGGTGTGGATAAAACACATAAATCATGGTGGCCCCACGGTGCCGTGTTGGGTCACCACCCCATGGGCTCCCGAGTGCACCTCGCGTGGGAACCTACGGCTAATGCAGGGAGAATGACTTCATGTAAATGCCATCTATACCGTCCATTAAATGTGCAAGGAATGGTTAAAATTGGATGAATGGATTGGATGGCATATAAATACCACAGTGAATCCCATCATTAACTAAGGTGAGTCAGGTACGGATGCATGGCTTAATGTGGGGTGCGTGGGTGAGTGGACCGTGTGTGTAAACAAGTAAATAAGAGAAACGAGGTGAGTCACACACATAACCAACAGTCGATCTCTCTCCAATCCCCAACTGTTACCAATGGTGTGGATTAGATGAATTTTGAATGGGCTTGATTTTTAAGGGCCACCATGAATATGAGGCAACGGACCTGATGGATGGAGTGGGTGTCATGCTTGCTCCACCACTTAGCACCCGATCAGTGATAGGTACTATGCGCTGGATTAGTGATGGGTACTCCTTCGGTATGCAGGCCAGAAATGCTAAGGTGCGTGAGATTGGGTGGTATGGATCATGGAATTGCATTTGGTCCTTGCAAATGAAGCATTTAAAAAGTATGGGAATGGATTAGGATCATGTGCGACGGATTTGCATTTGCTTCCATATGAGATTTTCAATGAATTTTGAAATCCATTACATCTCTACGCTCCACATTGATGCATGTGTTTTTATCCATGCCATTCATTCATATGCCCACTTTACATGCAACATTCAAGTTGTATACGTGTACTAGCAACTGATAGTAGTTGTGAATCTAGTTCGATGTTTACAACTCCTTGGTCTACCAAACATGAGTTTTGTTTAATATAGTGTTTTTCTAGAGAAATAACATAACCCTAACATGAAGATTAGATGGTCAAAATGCCATAGTATTTCTAGATGCCCAATCATTGTGCAATAATAATGTTAATTGAACTAATGCAATTACCTCCCATTTAGTCATGTGGACCAAACAACCCCTAAAAGTTATAGTGTCCTCTAAGTTTCTTTGATTAAAACTCGTGTTAGAAAATTTCATTTGGCAAGAGTTTTCCCTAGGAGGCTATTTAGATTCATGAGAAGCATGAAAAAGGGAATAGTGTTTCTTGGAGAAACATTATTTTCAAGAAATAGTGGGAGATGAAATATTAATTTTCTTATTTGTTTTTTAACGAGAATTTTGTAAAAATTTGAAATATATTTTCAAGTTTATTGTTTGGCAAAACAAAAACTTTTCTTGAAGAGATTTTAAATAGTCACCAGTACGTACTTGCTTAGCACATGTGACATGTGTGGCATATGTGGGCACTTGAAGTTGAATTGTGGCACGCATGGTACATATGAGGTTTTCGAAGTTGTACCTTGAGACATGTTGCACAAGACATGCATTAGCACATTTGACATGTTGGCATTAAGGCGGATGATGACACTTGTGCTCATTGGCAACCCTGGCAACATTGGCACATGACATATTTAGAGAAGTGAAGATGGAGAATGGCATGTGTGGCACATTGTTGCATGTAGGGTGTTTTGCACATGTGAGGCACAAGTCAAATGATTTGTGGTACATGCATGTGGCATAATAGAACGTGGGGTGCAACAAAAGATGGATGGTGACATGTGGCACATTAGCACATTGGTGGCTCTTTATATATGTGAGGCATAAGATAATATGGATGGTGGCCTAAATTACAATGGTAAGTAATTCCATGGTAATTCCATGGTAATTAAGAAACCAAACAGTCTCCCAAAATAACCAACAGTTGAAAGTCACTTATAGTTGGAAATAACTTTTTAATTAGATTCCATTACAACTTAAAAAATTATATATAAGCATCCAAATGACCCAAAAGCAGGCTTAGAAAGCTCATTTGAGTCTAAGCATGTCATCACATTTCCACCACTCTAAATCTTAGCTTGCTAACATTAGGTTGGACATAACTTATGTAAGATTGATATGGCATTATTTGATTGGAGGGTTGATTGCTGATGTAAGCAATCCAAGTAAATCTCAATACATCAAAGCAAAAGGTAAGTTGGCTTCCCCTAGATCTCAAGGTGGGTGGATCCCCACCTGTGGAGCTCACAGAGATATATGTGCCTCACATCCACACCGTTCCTCCATTTTAACAGTTCATTTTAGGGCATGATCCAAAAAATGCAGAAGATCCAAATTTTAGGTGGACCACACCACAGAAACCGTGGTGATCGAATACTTACCATTAAAAGCATCTTAAGGCCACTAGAGTGTTTATTTTCCATCCAACCTGTTGATAAGATTATAAAGAACTTGATGAAGGGACCATACAAATATCAGCTTGATCCAAAACTTTTGTGGTCCACAAAAAGCTTTTAATGATCAATCATCATCATTTCTTGGGGTGTGGTCCACCTGAGAATTGGATATGCTTCATTTTTAGGATAGTTCCCTAAAATTAACTGTCAAAACGGATGGACGGCGTGGATGTAAGAAACATATATCACTGTGGGTCAACAGTCAGGGAATCCACCCACTTCGGTGGATCGCCTGTACGGCTCCGGTTCAGGCCTCGGCGGCACCAATCTTCATCCTTTGCCTATACGTCCGCGTTGCATGACTCCTCCGTAAATCTGTGGGGCCCACCACGATGTTTGTGTTAGACAACACTCCGTCCAACCGTTTCCTCGTGTCCACATCAAGCGGTCCCGATCCAGCCCACGTGTCCCTTCGACAGCCCTCCCCCTCCACCATCTTAAGATATTAGGCTAGATGTCGGAGAAGCAAGCAAGTTAGTGACATCTCCCTATAAATTACACGTGGCAGACCTTTTTTGAATCTCAACCGTCCATCTACTCGGGCCCACAACGGATGGCCCGTATTCACTTCTTTCCATTCGCTTGAAGCTGGTGTCAAGTAGATCGAACCTGACACGTGTACAAGCGAGCATTGTACCATATCGATCGCAATCTCCCTCCAAAAGAAAATATCTCCTTTGTCGTTTCCTCTCTGGAAAGAGAAAACCTGGGCAGATGCCAATCGAGGGAACCGGTGATAGCCAGTTACCACATGATCGACAGCTAGTTGGTGTGTGGCAGCAAATGGGAGAGGGTTACCGGGTGGACAAGTCACTGAATGAATTCCAAGGGAGTCGGTCGTACGTACTCTACCATATTCCTCTCTTTCTCTCTCCTCATGCCTTGCTTTAAGCTCTCTTTCTCTCTTCTTTTTTGTTTACTTCTCTCTCTCTGCTGTGGGATTGCAGACGCTTCCCACCTCCAAAGGTATATATTCCTTCTTCTTTTTCTTTTTTTTTAAATTAATATTTTTATTTTTTTTTTTTCATTTTCTGGTAGATCTGACCTTGGTTTTCGATGAGTGTTTGTTGAATTTTTTTTTTTCTTTTGATTTTTATTATTTGGTGGGTATTTTTCATTGGGTCTGTTCTTCTTCTTTTTCTTCATAAATTTTTTATTTTCAGGAACAGATTCTCCTACTAAATTTCTCTGTTTTTGGAAATTTCATTTCTTAATAACCATCTTTTCCTTCTCTTGTATTGAATATCTTTTCTTCTTTTGTTCTCTTTTCTTAATCTCATTTTGGAGAACAGCTTAATCTACTTTCGATTACTTTTTTTTTTTTTTTGGTTCATAGAAGTAAGAAATTTCATTGGAAATGAAGAAAGAATTCTTTTTTCCTGAAATTTCTCTTTTGTTTTTTTTTTTTAATCTCTGTATAACATGTACTTGATATAAGCATTTTATATTGATCTGCTCTTCATTTCTGTTGTGCCATGTCCAAGTGTATTGCTTGTTGTAGATGAATTCGTGGGCTTTATAGATTGTTGCTAATGGGTCTTTCTCTGTTTACTGAATACTGGTTTTGGGTTTACAGGGATTGTAGGTTTAGGTGTTTGAGCATCACTTCTTATGCATTTTTCTTTTCATGTTTTGACTTTGATTGTGAAACGTCCGCTTCCGATAAATCTCTTAGATTTGTTAATTCGTTGTTTGAGGCTCCTTGACGCATCCGTTTAGTTGGTTTTTTTTGGTTTTTTGTTTTTTGTTTTTGTTTTTTTTTTTTATAAAGTGGTTTATATCAGAATTTATCAGGAAAGTCGATCAAAAGAAACAACACTGGTACTACTGGAGCACACCTTTCAATAAGCTTACGAGTTTGATCGGATGGGTCCATTTTGTGAGTGATGGGGGTCTCCTATTGAATAATCATAGCCATCCAACGAAATTGAAAACTCTGACTAGTGTTCCACAATTATCAAGGGGGCAATTGGATTGTTAGATTCATCCCACGGGGAGCTTTTTGTGATATTCACTACCCACCATTCAGCTGCCATCATAGCAATTTGGACCTTGGGAAAGTTAGTCCACATTACATTTAATCGGGCAGCGAAAATGCTTGATTTTGAATCAACGTTCAAAATCTTGGACAACTGCCAAACTGGTCTCTTCAATTCAGCATTGCCATATCAGTGAGAAACTCACTAAATTTATTGAATTGGAATCTGGATTCTATGTTTGGCAGCTTGCCCCCCCTTCCCCAAATCATGGTTTTAAATAGCAGTTCAGAGTATCTCTCACCTAGAGACCAAAACTGTTCTCGCTTGACTTATTCGATTTCAATCTGGCGACTCGTTCTCGTCCTGACTGAACCCGACTCATATAGGATGATGTTTGAACCCTGTAGCAAATTGATTGGACTTTTCCTAGTTAATCAGCTACTCACTTGTTTGAGCTCTGCTATTGTATTGACTGCTACTGATTTATTTTTTCATTCTTATAGGAAATTTTTTCCTTACAATGAAGGCAGCAAAGGGAAAGGGGGCTACGAAGAAGGAAACCAAGGAAGCTTTGAAGCCGGTTGAAGACAGGTTGACTGAAAGCACATGTTTATTGTTGTTAATCCTTTTTTGTTTCCCATGCTTCAAGACAGTGATGGTGTTATTTCCTATTTTACAATCAGCATTTATCTTTTGGATTTGTAGTTGAGGGGCATTGTTTCATGTGTTGGTTCTACTCATATGATTGCATGTAACATGGACACAGACATGAGGCCTACGAAGCCTGTCACACTGACATGTTGGTACCAATAGATGATATTGAGAAAAGAGGGTGGGTTCTGTATTAGTGGTTGATATAGAACATTCACTGGGTTTGCTCATGTGGTGTCCATGGTTTGGTGATCTAGACCATTGAAGCGTTGAGCTGAAGGCCCCCATCATGGACCATTACCCTAAAATCTCCTCAATCAGATAATCCTAAACCTTTTAATTCATCGGCCTGTAAGCGGATGGTTAAGAAGTACACCGACAGTCCATGCTCGAATGTTCAATGGTAAGAAGGCTAGAGATTGATGGTTAGGATCTTCCATTTTGGGATATTTTGGGGGGCATGATTTTTATGCTGAGAGCCATCGGATGGATAATCCAACCATGGCTCCATGCCACATTACCAGCTTCATTTGCAATAGGGAAGTTTAGTGTTGGTTACTGATAGAGAACTTGGACTTTATTGAAAATACATTGTGGTAGAGATTCTGGTCTGCAGAAGGATAAGACACAGAAAATTTCTCTAGATCTCGTGTTTCAGCTGAAACATTTTATTTTGGTCCCTATTCCAGAACCAAAACACCCCCAGTTTTTATTTTTCTGAAATGGGGTTCTATTTTGGTCCAATCTGGCAAAAATAACATAAACAGGTGTTTTCAGATGAAATGGGCCCACAAGGACAAGATCAAGGAATTTTTCCACAGCCATTTTGACTGCTAATTCCAGAGTTAAGCTCACTGCACAGTATATCCCTTAAAATGATTACTACCTGAACATATTGGTGATGGTCATGTACCTTTCTTCATTTCAGAAAGGTTGGGAAGCGCAAAGCTGCTATTAAAGCTGATAAGGGTAGTAAAAAGCGGGGTAAGAAAGAAAAAACAGCCAAAAAGGATCCGAACAAACCAAAAAGGCCCCCAAGCGCCTTCTTTGTTTTTCTGTAAGTCTCTCTCTCTCTCTCTCTCTCTCTCTCTCTCTCTCTCTCTCTCTCTCCTGTACGTGCGTGTGTTTAAGATGGCGAATTATGAAAGCAGTGTTGCATTTTTATCTCTTCTCTTTTTTATATTGTATCATACAGAGAGGAGTTTAGAAAGATTTACAAACAAGAGCATCCTAATGTGAAGGCTGTCTCAGCTGTAAGTATTAAAGGGGCTTTAAGGTGATTTCTTATTGCGATTCAATTAATTGGGTTTTGGATTGACTAATTAATCTGGGAGTTGGATGCTGCAACTGAAGGTTGGGAAGGCTGGGGGAGAGAAGTGGAAGTCAATGTCTGATGCTGTAAGTGTTCTGACGTTTGCTGGAAGTAATTAAAACCTTGAAATGTGTTAAGGTAATGGAAGATTAGATGACAGGCCTTTGAAATCTGATGATGTAATTTTGCTTAGAAAATTCAAGAGATCTTTCATTTTTGCAAAGTCATTGTCAAATTCATTGATATGTTTCTCCCACTCGATTTAGCACATGCACCAACCAGTCTGTGTAGGCCACCTGTATTGTGACTTTGAATGTCTAGTTGTCTGCCCAAGCCGCGTGAGGGTAAAAAATTGGGCCCAGACTGTCCGGTTTAAAACCTTGGAGCTTGAGTTGGACTTGACAAGGGCCCATCTCAAGTTGGCACAGAGCCCTATTGAGTACTTGACAAATCTTCTTGTTTAGAAACGTATGTTGTGGCCTGATTTGTCAAGTTTCAATTATGTATTGGAGTTTCTCGAGTTCTCATTTGGGCTTTTCTATAACTTAATCAATTTGGTCAAATTCTTTCAGGGTTATAAAAAAGCCTGTCCTTTAGCTCGGCCTTAGTCTTTATCAAGTCAAAGTTGATTCTGGGAGATTTTAAAGCAGTCTAGTAGGGAACTAGGGATTGACTTCGTTCAAGTTATGTAATGGCCGTAACGTAACGGTAACAGTAACGGAGGGCACCATTATGTGTTACAGGGTCGTAGCAGCAGTTATGAAAAAACGGTCCATAACCCCATAACGGGCTATTTTTTTCCATAATGGCTGTTACAGTTAATTAAAAAAGGCCGTTACAGCCACCATTACCATTATTACTGGTGTTGAATACCTTGGTAGAGTCCCTTAAATGCCATGGCAAGTTATTGGAATCTGTCAAGAAACTGTACTTAGTGAACCGATATTGTAATTGATGCGCTTGCGTGATTTTTGTTATTGTTATCACTAATCACTGATCAAGTTGGGCCATCTTGGCGAGTTCCCAACTGATTCGGATCACTCTTTTAAGCTTTTTTTTTTTTTTTGGATCTCTCTGTTAAGCTTAAGATGTAACTTTTGAAGGCAAAATTTAGTTGGAAACGTAATTTGTGCTGTCCTAGAAACAATTGTTCTCACAACAAATAATCGTCCTTTTGTCCCTGCACATACCTTTTTGTTGTTCTGTAAATGATAGTTGTGCAATAGCTAATATTTACACTTGCTCTTTGTTTATGTGATGGTCAACAGGAGAAAGCTCCTTTTGAAGCCAAAGCTGCAAAGAAGAAGGGCGAGTATGAAAAGCTTATTTCAGCCTACAACAAGAAACAGGCAAGCACATAATAGAGAGCCTTTCTATCATATCCAATGAAATCCATATTTTAAAAACCCAAAAACTCCACTCAATGTTAATTCAGGCAGGGTCGACTCAAAGACTTGACCCGACTTAATGCGATAATTGATAATAGATGATAATATTTATTATTGAATAAGTAAGAAAGCAACTAGTTAGTGCACTGTGCATAGCTCAGATTGTGGGTACTCTAGCATCTCACAAGAGATCATGGGTTCCAATTTAGCCCTTGTTCGTTTTTACTTTTTAATTAAAAAAGAATCCTGACAAAGCAATGAGTCTTGCTGTGACTCGATATTAGTGTTTCCAAGTGACTTGGCCGAGTTTCAAGTTGAGAGCGAGTTTTAGAACTATGATGAAATCCCCTTGGCTGATCTGTTTAAGCATTTTTCAATATTCTTTCTGACAGGAAAGTATGGCTGATGATGGTGATGAGGAGTCTGATAGGTCGAAATCCGAAGTTCATGATGATGATGAGGAAAGTGAGGAGGTAAATTTCCCAAAGCTCCCTGTTGGTTGAGTTGTCTTTTGGTGGTTTTGCATGACATGGCTCATCCACGTTCTTGCATGTGCACAAACACTTGCACATGCTTCATAAAAGATGTCGAGACTTCTGTCTGAGCAATTGGGTCTATGATAATGGTTTTGTATAGCACTTTTGAACTGGACAACTTAATGCGAACTTCTGAAAAGAGGAGACTCGCCTTTGTATAGCACTTTTGAACTGGACAACTTAATGCGAACTTCTGAAAAGAGGAGACTCGCCTACAAATTTCAAGAAACCATCTACTACCCATCCAGCAGTTTTTAGCTTCAGAACCAGCATGTGATCATGGCCCAGTCAGGGCTTGAGTTCCCATTTGAGGTTGTTAGAATTCAATGTCCTTGGTCATTAAAAAAAAAAAAAATGCAGCCTAGGTCAAAGATGTCCCCCCTTCACCTCTTCACTACGAAGGTCAAAGTTCAAAAATCTCTGCTTCCGACAAGATAAAGAGTTCTGATCACTCTCAATCATGCAGTGGGAATGCACACTCACACTGCAGTTTTGGTTTTCCACGTCAAAGAAATTCCCAAAACTGCAACTGTTTCAGCTTGGGCTGTCAATGGGCCTGGCTTAGACCAGGTAAAATCAAATTTTTGAATATGCCTGGCCCGAACAATTCAAATTGGGCCCAAAGCCCAACCCCAGGGCCAGCCTGTTGACAGCTCTAGTTTCGGCAAGAATCGCTCGCAATCGTAATGTACTATCTAGAGTCATGGGTAATTGATAATTCTGAAGAGTTTTTCTGGGCGAACTGTAATATCGGTAAATCTTTTGTTATCTTAGGAAATGCATCAGCATTTGAGGTTTATTGACATCTCTTTTCTTTATATTGGAGTCCTGTTTTACTTAATTACTAATGTAAGGGGGCATGATTCTTTGTAGGAGGAAGATGACGATGATGAAGATGATGATTGAACATGATGGCCTCTGTGGCTTGGGGGGGAGTATAATCAATGCAGACTGTTGATTCTGAAATGTGTATGATCTTACCTTAGGATACAAGTGGTTGCCTTTCAAAATGGGAAAGAATGCAGCTCCCAGAGTGCTGCTATATATCCATATTAGAATTACTTGTATATTTCTTTCTGTTTTTTGCTTCCCTTATCAAGTTGGTATAATATCATGTGCTCTCACAACATGCCTTAGGCTTTAACATGAGAGTTTTTAGCATTCTCATTTTCTTCTGTTTTTTCAAGAAATGCATGTCTATTCCTTTGGGAAAAGTCAATGTAGCTGTACCAACCTGATGACTGTGTGGGGGCAAAAAGATCAGGCAGATGAGAGAGAGAGAGAGAGAGAGAGAGAGAGAGAGAGTCGCCAAATACATTTCATGGTTGGTGCAACCTTCTGCACTGCTCAGATACATGTCATGGTATGTGTGTGGTTGTGGATAGGCTATGGTGATGTGATGATAAATGTAGGGGCATAAAAAATACGAGTGGAAAGGAAGATTTTGAGTGCCATTTCAGAGCTGCTTGCTCATCGTCAATGATTTACTCATGGAGTATTATTCAGTTGCATGCATCTGGAGCTCTTGATAAAGCACTAAGGTGGACCCCCAATGAATAAATTCCTTGCTGTTGAAACTAGAAAGAGAGATTGCTAGAATTGGAATTGGTTATAGCCAGGCTAGAGGTGGTGGTTCAGCCACTGTAGCTTACAAAAGCAGACAGTGCTTGTGTTGGTCCAGGGATCAACGACTGTTATGTTGGGGGATGATACCATGACCTACCGCAAAGAGGGGCAAATGGTGTCTGTAAGGGCTTCAAAAAAATTCGCTGGAGTTTTTTTAATACCCCCATCTTGCTATTGGATGTGAACCCTATTAGGGAAGGCAACGACCTATTGTATCATTTACCGGTTCAGTAGAAGCAAGGGCAAGCAACCAACTGTAGCACTGCTTGTGATAGGAAATAATGCTGCAAAGGAAAGCTTACTTTTTTCGTGAGGGGACATCCCCACCACTCATGCATCCATACTTTATTTTAAAGGAGAGAGAGACATTACGGATTCCATCCCAAAATGAGGCTTTCGATTAACGCATTTCTATGCTGACACATGCAAAAGACATACAAGATTTTTTTTATTTTTTATCAGGCTAGGGTGGGTCCCCAGCCGGTTGTGGATGCCGACTCGTGAGTGTGATCGAAGATCTTTATGGATGGCTTGGCATGGGACCCACCCACCATCAGGAAGTTGCAGCTTGTAGTAATACACCCAAACAGCCGTGAACAAACACACCAACTTGTAGTAAGACTCGTTGAAGAGAGCGCATTTGGCACTCCCAAGAAACCGATTTTGATGGAAAACGAAAACCCACGAGCTCTGTCAAATTTCAAGAAATCAAAATTCCAGTTTCAATCCCTGAGTACTTGAAAATTGAAAATTGATATATTGTATCAATGAAATGCAAAAGAAAATAAGCACCATGGGAGGCAATGGGGCAGAAGCAAGGATGGCAGTACCAATTCCAAATCAAGTAGAATATTCTCCCATCATTGCAAACGGGGATGCAGAGCATCAACTATCTCATCCAATTCCAATGCCTGTTAGAGATCTGGTTTGGTTTGCCCAGTGGTTGATTTGATTTGATTGATCAAGTCCCTGTTGGAGATCCCATCAATTTGATTGATCCAAGTATCCCGTTAGAGATCCGGTCGATTTGATTGATCCAGTCACCCATTAGAGATCTGGTTTACCAAGTAGTTGAGTTGATTTGATTGATCCAGTCTCCTCAACGGTTCGATAACGGCTGGCTTCCGCTTCAAGCTCCATAACCTGTTTTCATATTAATCCTGCGTAGGCAACTGTCTTTCTTAGAGCAAAAGTGGGTTGGGTAGTTATAGACATCATCCCCTCCAAATTTGATTTATTAGTACTTGGCCTCTCTAGCATTCAAAAGTCTTCCTTTCCCCTTCCCCATTGTTGGAAGCCAACCTTGAATCCAATGCTTAATAAGAGAATCAAACCGTTTCTTCCTTTATGGCAGCTAAGGCAAGTGGTAGAGAATAAAACTCTTTCAGGTTTCAAGCAGAACAGGGCCGTTGGTGATGGATCAATTCCCTCAATTAGGCTTGGGCAGAGCTTGTAGTAGTCCATCTAAAATAGTCAGGACGAGAAGGTAAAGTACATGAATCAAATCTTTTCCTTCTTCAGACAGGTGGGAGAGCATGAAGATCTCTTTGCAGTAGCTAGTTCCAGGAGACTAGGGCGATTAGATAGTTGCAAGAGAACCTCACCCATTTATAGACAACGGCATGGCCCATTGGTGCTTTAGGGGCAATCATCTGTGCCAGTGTATTAAAATAAAATTAAAATCCTACCTTTCATGACACAGGCGAGGTTGACAAAAAATGAGGATTCCAGCAGCTTTTGCCACTTATGATCAGTCAAGGAAAGTGTAGTTTTCATCCATTGACGGAGAAAACCAGCATGGAATTGATATTGATATCCTTCTTCCCAAAAAGTAAATAAATAAAAGAAAAGAAAATAGGTGGATATCATTATTACCCAAAAGAAGGCATCAAATCAGTTTCCAAGGTTAAGAGAGGAAAGCCAACCGCACCTTTGGGGATTTTGTTGGCTTCTTTTTCCATGAAATATCACTCCTAAACAAGCAACAAAAGATTATTATTGTTGGAATGCGCATTCACCATCCAAGTTTTCCCCCCTCTCATGGAAGATGTTTACCAGCACTCTATTCTACTCACATCTAGGATCCAACCTAAATTCCTATTGCCATATGCAAGAACCACAGGGAACTGCCAAACACATGATATCATCACCTTCATATTCAATGAAGCAAGATTCATAAATCAGCAAACATGTATTCAATGAAGCAAGATTCATAAATCAGCAACATCAACTTGGAAGCCAGACAAGGCATGACGTAAACGGGATTTACAATTTCAACTATCATGATATTTAATCCATATATACAAAAAAGTGGTTTCCTGATTGTAGGGACCATACCGCTCCAGTTACACAACTCAGTCCAACCACATAAACAAAGCATGCAGCCTGCCATAGGCAAACTCCCCAATTGATATACTCATCTGATATGAGTATCATAGGTAAGAAAAACGGTATCAGGTATGACAAGAGGTAACTTATCTATGAACATGAACAGCCTCTTTATGTTCTCCCTGGAGATTGAGGCCATGTTGATGATTTCCTGGCTGTCTGTATATATCCAGAGGTCGCATGAGTTCACTCTCTTGAGACAATCTCGACAGAAGGGGCATGACTGAGAACGTGCTCGCCTGAAACATAACACAACATCATCAATTCCTCTTAAATATTTTTGGTATCCCCTAAAGTGAAAGAATCCAAAACCTACTAACTTGAAATGACCAAACCGTGCAGTTATTTTATTGGGTAATGGTTATCTTTAATGATGGAAGATGGAAGATGGAACAGACGTAAAATTGACTCCTAAAAAACGAAAAAAAAAAAAAATCTAAATTTTTTAATAGGGTAAAGTGTATACCAATCTCGATAGCACTTCATACACAAAGCGTGGTTGCAATTGGGCAGGACGACCTTGCCATTCAGCTCCATACAAATCCCACACTCTTCCTCTCTCTCTGCTTCCAGTTCTGAAAGTTTGCCCCTCTTTTCTTCGGCCCTTTTCTTATATTTCTCAAAACAGACTTCTCTCTGTTTCCGATCTTCCACATCAGTGATTCCTCTTTGAAGTTGCAGTAACGATGGAAATATTACAGCTGCACACAATGAAAAATACCTTCTAAGTAAATCTCTAAACATTTAAACAAAACATGTCCCAACCCATGATAAAAACAAGGCAACTTCTTTCCAATGAAAAAGTAAAGAAAGAAAAGACGGACTTCTGTTTCCAATCTTCCACATGATGATTCCTCTTTGAAGTTGCAGTAAAAAGGGAAATATCACAGCTCCCCATGGTGAAAACTAACTTCTAACTAAGCAAACACCTTAACATGTAAACAAATAATGTCCCAACCCAAGATGAAAACAAGGCAACTTTCTTTCAAAGAAAAAATAATGAAAGAAAAACAGACTTCTCTCTGTTTCCTATCTTCCACATTGGTGATTCGTCCTCTTTGAATACAGCTGCCCATGGTGAAAACTACTTTCTAAGTAAGAAAGTCACTAAATATCTAAAAGAAAATGTCTCATCCCAGGATGAAAACAAGGCAACTTTCTTTCAGACAAAAAAGTACAGAGAGAAAAAGCAACCGGTGGTAAAAGTAACAGACCTTCACATGAAAACGTGAACTAAAGATGGTTTTCATTACTTCACAGCATGAGCTTACCATAAAATTCTCTGATACTGGCTTTTCTTTCATGAACAGACATAGTAGTCTTCCCATCCTCATAAGCCTGTGA
Organism: Liriodendron chinense; assembly: GCA_003013855.2. Classification (NCBI taxonomy): domain Eukaryota; kingdom Viridiplantae; phylum Streptophyta; class Magnoliopsida; order Magnoliales; family Magnoliaceae; genus Liriodendron; species Liriodendron chinense. The sequence continues at coordinate 590,385 of PVNU02002566.1, read as the reverse complement.
CAACTTAATGGATTAGCCAGTATCCAGGAAAATGAATTAGCAAGTGGGGTCTATACATACATTGAGAGTACAGATTAGAGAAAATAACCATTACCTGGTAAATAAGGATTCTAAGCAACCCAAGGTGACCGGCTAGGCTGCAATCAGCCCATTGCACGAGAAAAAGGAACAGGTGGGCTGCAGGACTGTACGATAATCTCATCTGTAGGCAGGCACCATCGTATTCCCTTGGATAATCCGAAGCCCTGAATTTCGATGGAAAAGAGAAAGACCACACCCAAAAAAAAAAGGGGGGGAGATAAGTGCCAGTGCTCATACCGTAACTTTTTTTTTTAAGGACAAATTCCAGCAAGTGAATGCATTCATCAAATAGCAATCTGATGCAAACAAAACCAAAAGCAGCAATAGAGACAACACAACATAAAGAAAGAAGGGGAAGGCCAGTAACAGAAACAATGTATAAACCGATTCATCATCATGGAACCTTATTCGAATTAAGTGGGGTCGGCTAATGTATCAATTGATTAAGCTTATTAGAAAAATACAAATTGGGTCTTGAAAATACATTGTTATAACCAAAGGTTTAACTTGAAATGCTTGGAATATGGACTTAGAGAGCATACGGAGGAATCATGATGAGTGACAAGCCACGAGATTTGCAATCAAATTATTAAACGCAAGAAGACCATTTCTTTGTACATATTGTAGAAGCATGGGAAATACAAATATTGAAGCTTAATCCTGCCACATCAGATAGCTCGCATTACTCAGTAATAATATTTACCACTAAGGTGAAAATAAGCTCTGAAAATTAATTCAAGTGCTGAATTGTAATTTTAAAATAATTTTGGGGTTATTTTAGTCAAATGTGAAAAGAAATTTTAATTCACCCCCACTTTCAGCATTCAGCCTTCAGCATTAGTGAAGTGAGGGGAGCTGAAAGAAACTCCCATATTTTCAGTGATCTGAATAAGTGAAAATCACTGAAAATATCAAATTTCAGTGATAAGTGCTGAAATTAAGATTTATCAGACGGCCCCCCAAGACACGATAGACAGTCAGATCCATGCTAATATAATATAATTCAAAGCAAATCTCCGTACACAGCTAAAAACTCCCAAATTCAAAGAACCCTCCCAGAAGTCATCAGTGGAGAAGAAAGAATAGCCAGAAACACAATAAAAACTCTGATTTTATTCAACAAAAGCAAATCCTAATTCATCAGATAATAACAAATATATATGACACAAAAGGGGATAAAAAAAGAGGGTGAAAGAAAACAGAACCACAAAAAAAAAAAAAAAAAAGATGATGGGGAAGGAAGAGAGATAGAACTACCAACACAAAAATAACATCAAAAGTAACAATTTCCAGTCGTATAATATAAGCCCATATCATAATTTATAATAAAAAAGGAATTGATAACTTCACGCAACTGGATTGATTTGCAAACATCCATTTTCCACTTTTGAAATTGAAAAGGTATAAGTAGGTTGCATGCAAATCAATCAGGGTTTGGTGTAAACAGCAGCTCAAATCAGAGAGAGAGAGAGAGTAAAGAAAAAACAGAAAATTAAAGAGATTGAATGAAATTCCAATATCTTCAAATAATTCCTATGAAATCCACAAACCGAGCATTCCATCCAAATCCCAAATAAATAATTCAATAAAATCAAACAGACTTCAAGTAAAATAAATCCAAATTCCCAGATAAAATTGCATTTTTTTCTTTAAAAAAAAAAAAAACACAGTAGCAAAACCAGAAAAAAGAAAAAAAAGAAGAAGAAGAAGAAAAGATGAGAAAGAGAAAAAAGTACAGAGTATTGGCATGCTGGATATCCGCTTCGAGGGCTTTCAGAGAATCCTTGAATGATTTTCGCATCGCCGTTTCTTCTTCCTCTCCCTACCTTATATCCCCATTCAATACTCTCCAAACCAAATTCAAAATTCAAGAAAAGAGAATAAAAAAAAAAACCAAGCTATCTTCCCTTCCCACAGAAAACCCTCGAAATCTCCACCTACAATAATAAACCCAAGAGAATGAGAGAGGGAGATTGGGAGAGAGACAACCCTAGAAATCTCCTCTCTTCTTTCTCATGAAAACCCTAATAGCCACAAAATAAGCTGAAAAAAATAAAATAAATAAAAAAAACCCTAGAAATCTCTCTCTCTCTCTCTCTCTCTCTCTCTCTCTCTCTGCTGGTGGTGGTTGAGCAAAGGGAGGAGTGATGAAGGCGGTTTCAAAAAAAAGGCTTTCTTCTCGGTAGGATGGTATCTTGCAGCTGTACCTCTCTCTGATTCATCAACTCATCTATGTATACGTGGCATGACGAACGCCATTTATGGACCGTAGAAACTTTGGGCAACCCTATATGGATTGTACTTGTTTTGAAACTTAACACTTATTCGGTATCCTGTTCGTATGATCTTTCCTATTTAATTTTTATTACTGATGATTTAATTTCATCCGTCCATATGCTAGATAAAATATTAAAGGCTGGGATTGTTTCTCATGTGCTATTTAAGTATATTATTCCATCCACCTTGGGGACATGATTTTAACGGTTCGGATTGGGATGACTTATGCCACGTGTGATGTGGAAGAGTTACTGTACCGGAATTAGGTCCAGCTTGACCAATGTTTCCTCCTGTATCTTTTTTTTATTTCTGAAAATTCTTGCGTCTGTAAAGGTACGCGGGGAGCGTGCAGGGGCGCGGATTGCCTGCTAAAGCCTTTCGCAGGCATCTCCTGCACAAGGAATCTGGGTGGGGCCCACCGTGAGGTTTGTGAGAAATCTACGCCGTCCAACCGTTTTTTGAGATCATTTTAGGCGTTTCGATCAAAATGGAACGGGATCCGAGACTTAAGTGGGCCGAAAAAATGACGATTGAACTTCCACAGTCGAAATTTTCGTGGGGCCAAAGAAGCTTCAAATCAGGATAATATTTGTGTTTTGAGTTCATCTCAGTAGGAATGACATTATGAACGGTATGGATGGTATATAAACATCACTGTAGACCCCATACAGGTTTCAACGGTAAGAATTTCCCTACACACCTTTTGCTTTAGTGTGGCCCACTTGAGTTTTGGATCCGGTTCAGTTTTTGTCGAAACGCCTAAAATGATCTCAAAAAACGGTTGGACGGCGTAGATTTCTTCAAAACATTACGGTGGACCCCACCCAGATTCCTTGTGCAGGAGATGCCTATGAAAGGCTTTCGCAGGCAATCCGCGCCCTGCAAACTGCTTCTATGAGGGGAAAGACTTTAGGTTCATCAGATCCAAGCCGTCCATCAGGTACAGCACCCCTTCTTTGTCCTTGATTCAAAAATTAGACTGAATGAGGTGGGCCATCCTATAGGTAATCATATGTAAAACCTCTAAAATCATGTGTTATGGCACACCTGAGTTTTGGAATGGAGTGATTTTTGGAAGCCTTACATCCTGATGAGGCAAAGTTAGATGAACGGATTAGATCAAATATAGACACCACGGTGAGCCCTACACAAGCCAATGGTGTGCATCCCATCCCCAACTGTTTTCTTATGTTGTGGCCGGCATGAGTCTTGGATCCTAATGATTCTTTAGATACAGGTTGAATGGGGGGCAGAGTAGCTGATGAACGGGTTAGATCTCATAAGCGTCCAGCCCTGGTGGAGGTTAGATCACGCCCTGATGACGGGTTGCCGTGGCTCGCTTACACATCTCTGATCTCTCTCAGCTCCGATGCGCACGAGTCGTTTTGAAGAATGAATGAGAACCGTCCATCTAGTGGGCCAACCATGCAGATACATGGACTGTGCCTGCGGTAGCTCAAAAGAACAACGGTTCTGATGACCGTGGTGATTGCCACGTGTACAGTGGAGATGGAGGCAACCTATCTTTCCGACTATATTTCATAAACGGCTGCTGTGAAGTACAGTGACTTGGACGGAAGGGATTTACGCGCCTCACTTTGACCGCAAGTATCGGCTAAATTACTTAAATACCTCTGCTTTTGCGCGAAATTGCGCAGATGGGTAAATTCGCGACGTTTCGAAATAAGAGTGCGGATATTTCTCGAATCGCGCGAGCGTATCTCCCGGATTGCTTCCTGCCCGCGCCGGGACGAAAATCGGTCGTGGAAACGCTATGTGGGCCCAATGTGATGTATGGGTTTCATCCACGCCGTTCATCCATTTTTTCATATCATTTTAGTAAGATATCTCAGAAATAAGGCAGATCCAAGGTTCAACTGTACAACACTACCGAAAGCAGATGTGATATAACTCCCGTCGTTGAAACCTTCTTAAGGCCCTTCCCTATGTTTATTTGCCATCCAATCTATTAATAATTTCACACAAACCTAAATGAAGGGAAATCACAAATATCAGCAAAATCCAACCAAGTATAATATCCCCAGTGTGTGGTCCACTTGAGCCATGGAAAGGGGGTAGATGAAACCCATACATCATGGTGAGGCATGTCCATATCTCAGGTGGACCACATCACAAGAAACAGTGGTGATTGAACGCCTATCATTAAAAACTTTTTGAGGCCACAAAAGTTTTGGATCAAGCTGATATTTTTGTATTCCCTTCATCCAAGTTCGTGTGACATAATTAACAGCGTGGATGAAAACTAAACGTTACAGTGGGCCCAGAAAATTTTCAATGGTGGACGTTGAATCACCACTATTTTTCTGTGATGTGGTCCATCTGAGACTTGGATCCGCCTAAATTTTGGTCTCATGCCCTAAAATCATGATGCAAAATGGATGGACAGAGTGGATAAAATAAATACATCACGGTGGGACCCAAAAAGCACCGTCTATAAATGACGTGGCTACTAACACATGCAACATCCGGCCGGTAGAAACGACTTGATGTGCGTGAAATCCATCCCGTCCATAAGGTAGGTCACCACATGTTTATGTAGGCCACCCATACAATTGTACCTAGAAACGTGGTATGGCCCACCTGAGTTCTTTCTCGAGTTAGTTCTGGATGGTCTTGATCTTTGGGTTTCAAGGTGAAAATTAAGGGCGGAGGCCCTCATGGATGGCGTGGATCTCGATAGGGGAACGCGCCTAGGGGTATTTACGTAGTTTCTTCCGATATCAGGGGTGGAAATGTTTAAAAATCATCTAATTCTGTTACCAAACAGGCCAGCAAAACCAGGTGCCGCGCTAACTTCTCGGAGGAAGTAAAGGTCAAAGCAAGGTACTTCACTGCCACTAATTACTTGATAGTCTCGCATACCATCTATCTGCCCATAGAATATATTTACCTCAATCTCAGCCTTCCAAATCCTGTGATCTACTTTAGATGGTTCATTATCCTAGATTTATATCGAATAAATGTTTTTCTGCGAGATTAGTGGCTATTAAATGGACAGTCGAGATGCAAGTTGTCTAAGCTCCATTTTATGGGCGCGGCTTCGGTGGATCCCTGACAGTGGGACCCACCTTGATGTATTTGAATTTTACCCACGCCGTCCATTCGTTTTAAAAAGTCATTTTAAGGCATGATAAAAAAACGAAGGAGATCCAAATCTCAGGTGGACCATGATACAAGAAACAGTGGTAATCGACAATTAAAAAGTTATCATGGGCCACAAATGTTTTGAATCAATCTGATTTTGGTGTGGCCTCTTCATCAAGTTTTTTTTTTTTTTTTTTTTTTTTTTTACCTTATCAATACGTTGGACGGGAAAAAAACATTCCAGTGGCCCCATGAAGCTTTTGATGGTGAGGATTCAACCTGATGGTTTCCTGTGGTGTGGTCCACCTAAGATTTGCATTTGCTTTATTTTTAGGTTCGTACCTTAAAATGAGATGTAAATTAAATGTATGGTATAGATATAAGTCACATACGTCACAGTGGGCACCACAGTTGGGGAGCCGCCGGCATCGGTGGATAGGGGTGTACGCCCAAACTGCGCTCCGAATTTATACTAGAAATCAGAGATAGGATCGCACGATCATTTCTATTTGGGGAAATCGGATTACTAAGTATGCTCTCATCGTACTAAGCAAACTCAGTTGGGCCTACCATAAATGTATGTGGTTTACGTACGCGAATTAGCTACGGACTCGCTACTGAAGTGACATCAACACGTTATGTGGGCCTCTGCATGATATATGTGTTGTATCCACATCATTTATCCATTTGAGGAGATCATTTTAAAGCATGACTCAAAGAATGAGGTAGATCCAAAGCTTAAGTAGACCTCACCACAGAAAATAGTAGGGTAGTGACATCCATCGTGAAAACTTCCTAAACCCACCATGATGTTTATTTGAGATCTAACCTGCAAGTTCACACAGACATAAGGAAAGGAAAACACAAATATCAACTTGATTGAAAACTTCTGCAACCCCTAAAAAGATTTCAGCTGTGGATGTCAATGTGCCTACTGTTTTCTGTAATGGGTCCACTTGAACTTTGGATCTGCCTTATTCTTCCGGGCATGCCCTAAAATGGTCTATCCAAATGGATGGAGAGTGTGGATACAACACATACAACATGCCAAGACCTACTGACCATGGTGACATTACTTCCCATAGCTAGATTTGCTACTCATCAAGTCAACCTGCCAGTAACTAATCCAGTCAGGAATGAGCTATTGACAGCGTGAGTGGTCAATTTGGCAACTGAAGTGACATCACTAAGTTCGGTAACTCCCACATTATGTATGTGTTGTATCCATAGAGTTCATCCATTTTGAGACATTATTTGAAGGCATGTAGACCTAACAAAATTCCACACGACCGAGTAACCCGCACGAAACCTGCATGAAAAAACCAATGTTTGGGTCCAATCTTATCGTATCGAGTCACTAACAGGTTGACCCGTTAAGACCCATTAACATAACGAGTCGGGTCGCTGTTTGACCTGCGAACCCGTTTAACCCATTAATATAATGGTCTAAATCACCAAACCATGGCCCACCTATGAACCTTGGCATTCCATCATATGCAATATTACAATGTACAAGTGATTCCTCCTCGTCTCACTAGTGAATCCTATTGTTTTTTGTGATAGAATGGGCCAACTAGGTGGACCACAGCTGTATGTTGAGTCAGACTGTCAATTGTCCTCATCAACGGTGTAGCCATCTGATGAGTAGACTGGCAAACAGGTTAAACAGGTTGGGTTATGGGTAACCCGTTAAATTAACGAATGGATTTGGGTTTCTAGATTTCGACCTGTTAGTTAACAGGCTAGGTTTGGGTGAGCAAATTTTTAACACGACATGACACGAACACGGCTCAACACGAACCGTCGCCACGCCTAAAGCAATGAGGCAAATAGAAAGCTCGAGTGGACCCACCACAGAAAATAATGGGGACAGTGGTGTCTACCATTAAAACCCTCTTAGAGCCCACCATGATGTTTATTTGAGATCCAACCTTTTTATAAGTTAACATAGACATGGACGAAAGGAAAACTCAAACATCAGCTTGAACAAAAGCTTTTGTGGCCTCCCAGAAGTTTTTAATGGTAGGCATTCAATCCTCACTGCTTTCTGTGGTAGGGTACACTTGTGATTTGGATTGCCTCATTTTTTTTGCTCATTCTTTAAAATGATCCCTTCAAATATATGGACGGTGTGGATACACATACGTCATAGTGTGCGACGTCGAGTATTTAATTCGTTCGTGGTTTATCTACATCGTCCTTCCGTTTTTTCGAACTTATTTAAGGGGGTTGAAACCAAAATTGTAGCATATCCAAATCTCAGGTGGACCATACAGAAATAGTGGGTATAATGATTTCCACCTGCTCACCCACAGCGCTGCCATCGTTTTTCAGGAAGGGAACCCCCTCATGTGAGAGGACGGAACACGTGCCAGATATCAAGGCCGTCACGCGTAAGACATTGAGGCCATTCATTAGTCAGCCACGTGTACGCTGAATCTTGACCGTTGCAAGATTTTTCCAAAGGGGTATCTAAGTTTGTCTGCCTCATCAGCGGACCATGCATGTTAATGGCATAACCTATCTATCTGATGAATGGCTTAGATCTCTGACACGTGTGCATTCGGCCACACCGCACAAAGGGGGACTCGTTGAACCACGATCCTTCCAGAAATTTTCCATTTAATACGAACTTCCATAAAGATGAGGCAACACAAAGCCCTTTATGGTCCAGCGCGATGTTCGTATGAAATCCACTCCGTCCATCTGTTTCTCCGGCTCAAGTTTCTTAGATGGTCCAAAAAATGATGGACGGCCCGCCACAGGAAATAGCAGGGATGAAAATACTGACCGTTGAAACCTTCCACCTGCTCACCGTGATGTTTATATGCCATCCAATCCGTTCATAAGGTGATTCCTACCAGGATAAACTGAAAAATACAAATACAAAAATTCAGTAGGCCTAATAAGGTTTCATGGTGGGCGTTCATTCACCACTGTTTTTTATGGTGTGGCCCACTGGTTTTTTTTCGGCTCTCGTAATAACATAAATTGCAGACACTGATGGACAGAGTGGATTTCACACTGACAACGCCTTAGACCAGGGCTTTGTGTTGCTTGCCCGAACAGGAGATACTACCGGGACGGGGATTGCCTAGTGTCGCTGCCAGCAGCGAGGTGTCTACTGTTGGAAACAATGCCTCAAATCAGTTTTTTGCAGAGAACACCCGCCGGTCGGTGGGGGTGTCCGACCAGCCGGCCACACAATGAACCAAGGCAGCAAGGCTGCTGTGATGATTTTTGTCCATCCGACCGGTTGGCAGTGCCCTAGTGCTACACGTTTTCTTGTGTGGTTTGCGCGTAAGATGTTTCTAAATCCATTTTTCTTTCTATTTAAGGTGTATTTTTGGGATTAGAGGTAATCAAGGTTGCAAAGGAGATTGAGGGAGCTTCTAGGTGAGAGAAAGAGCTTGAAGAAGAGGGTTTTCTTCTTGGGTAAGCTTGGGATTTCTCTTGTGGGCTTGAGTTTTGGGTCTTGAGTTCCATCTCTTAAAACTTCTGATTTTATAGTGGATTTGTGTCGCTTTGTGCTGTGATTTTTTTTACCCTTGAGGGGCTTTTCCACGTAAAAATCCGATTGTCTATGTGTGGGCGATTGCATGCATTGTGATTGCATTGTGTGGCTTGTTTGATTGAATTTGTTGCTTGAGTTCGACTTTGCTTCCATTGCGGGCCCTCCTATCCCAACAACTGGTATCAGAGAGATCGTTGGGGTGTAGCAGAAATTCGAATCTGAGACAAGAGCATGGCATCAGGCATGAGGTTCGACATAAAGAAGTATTCGGAGAAAAATAATTTTGAGCTTTTAGAAGGTGAAGATGAAAGGCCTTCTAGTTCAGCAAGGATTGCAAGATGCGTTCATTGGAGAGCGACCAAAAGCTATGAAAGAAGGATAGTAGAAGAAGATCGATGAAAATGCCAATTTCTCAATCCAGTTGTGTCTGGCAGATGAGGTCCTGTATAACGTTATGAAAGAGAAGACTGCGGCTGCAACATGGGCGAAGTTGGAGAATATCTATGCGAAGAAATCTCTTGAAAATCGCATATACTTGAAGCTTCAGTTGTACAAAGTGAGGATGACGGAGGGGGCCGATGTTGAGAGCCACATTAGCAATTTCAATAGGCTTATTTGCAAGTTGATGGATGTAGATGAGCCGATGAAGGACGAGGATCAAGCGTTCATCCTGTTGAATTCTCTTCTAGAATCATATGAGTCACTCAAGGATTCTTTGTGCGCAGGTAGGGAGACTATTGGCGTAGAAACCGTTATCCCAGCCCTTCAAGCGAAGGCAATGAAAAAGAAAAGCGGTGGCGTGAGTCCTTCTACTGATGAGGCACTGGTTATGAGTGCGAGGAATTCTAAGCGGGAGGAATTCTGAGCGGGGTGGAGGATCTCCTTCATCGAGATCTAAATCAAAAGGCAAGTGGAGGCACAAGGTGAGATACTGGAATTGTGGGGAAAAAAGACATGTGAAAGGGGATTGTTCAAATCCTGGAAAAAGGCAGAAGAGATCTGGAGATTCTTCTAAGAAAGGAACCAATACTATAGAGGACGGTGGTGACGGTTGTGATGTATTAACTGTATCCGGCATAGAGCCTCTTGGTGGAGAGTGGCTCTTGGATTCAGGGGCATCATGTCATGTATGTCCTGACCGAAGTTCATTCATGTCATACAAGGAGTATGATGGTGGATCGGTGTTTGTGGACGATGGCTACGCTCGCAATGTGGTAGGAATTGGTTCGGTGCGCATTAGGATGTTCGATGGAGTCGAACGGATCCTTGAAAGTATGAAACATGTCCCTGAGATGAAGAGGAACGTGATATCTCTTGGTGCACTCGAGGCGAAAGGGTGTAGGTTCATAGGCTGCGATCGGTATTGTAAAGTGGTGAAGGGAGCACGTGTGATGATCAAGGCACGGAGATGCGATAACCTTTACAAGGTGATCGGGAGCACTATTCATGATGGAGCTGCGGGATTGGCAACGGGATCCACGGTTGTTCAAGTGTGGCAAGAGAAAAAGGGCCACATGGGAAGAGCAACAAGGCGTGCGAAGATGCAAGGATGAGGTCGATGGGGCATGAGAAGCGACGGAACTATAATGATGACGAAGTAGAGGTGGAGATTGTGCGTGGCAAGGTGGTGCATGGTGATTTGAGTCGTGGTGGAGTTTGTTGGAAACAACGCCTCAAATCAATTTTTTGCAGAGACCACTGGCCGATCATTGGGGGTGTCCGACCGGCCGGCCACACAGTGAACCAAGGCAGCAAGCTAGGCTGCTGTGATGATTTTTGCCCATCCGACCGGCCGGTAGGGGTGTCCGACCGGTCGACAGTGTCCTAGTGCAACACGTTTTCTTGCGCGGTTTGCGCTCAAGAGGTTTCTAAATCCATTTTTCTTTCTATTTAAGGTGTATTTTCGGGATTAGAGGTAACCAAGGTTGCAAAGGAGATTAAGGGAGCTTCTAGGTGAAAGAAAGAGCTTGAAGAAGAGGGTTTTCTTCTTGGGTAAGCTTGGGATTTCTCTTGTGGGCTTGAGTTTTGGGTCTTGGGTTCCATTTCTTATAACTTCTGAGTTTATAGTGGATTTGTGTCGCTTTGTGCCGTAGTTTTTTACCCGTGAGGGATTTTTCCACGTAAAAATCCGATTGTCTATGTGTGGGCGATTGCATGCACTGTGATTGCATTGTGTGGCTTGTTTGATTGAATTTGTTGCTTGAGTTCGACTTTGCTTCCGCTGTGGGCCCTCCTATCCCAACATCTACTGGATAGTGCTTTGTGGGACCCACCATGATCCCACCATGATCTATGTGTTCTATCCACGCAGTCCATGTATTTATTGAAAAACATAAAAGAGATATAAATGTCAAGTGGACCACACCACAATTGAAAGCTCAGCATTAAAAACTTCCTACGACCCACTCCAATGTTTATTTGCCATCCAACCTATTAATTATGTCACACATATATGAATGAAGCAAAAACACAAGTATCAGCTACATCGAAAACTTTCGTCGCCCCCAGGAAGTTTTTAATGGTGGGCGTTCAACCACCACTTTTCCTATGGTATGGTCTACATGAAATTTCTACCTGCCTCATTTTTAGTACCGTGCTCTAAAATGATCTGAAAAAATAGATGGACAGAATGGATGAAACACATACATCATGGTGGGGCCCACAGAGTACCGTCAGTAGCTACCCGCAGCCGCCGTAGACAACCAGCGTCCGTATTACCGTGGGGTGCCGATGCACCGAAATATGGTAGAGCTATCTGTTTGTTGTACACGTGACCGATGGCTCAGCAATCAGGACCATCCATCCGGCTGCTCTATCACGTCTGAACTATAGTTTAAAAAAAAAATACAAAAAATATCAAAGAAATTTGATCCATCCATTTTAGAATGGGTACTCGAACTCGGTGGTAGCATGGATAAAAATATGCAATTTTATCCATGCTGCTTTATATGCCTTTCTTATTCTCTAAAACAAAACAAAAAAAAGGATAGGGTCTAAGATTGTGTTTGATTTTGAATTACCACTTTAATTGATTGTAAATAAGTTACTAATATTTATCTTTGTAATTTCAGTAGCAATCCTAACCGGCGACAGCTATCGTGTTTGAGAGGTTTAGGTCTAAAAACAAGGTAGAAGAAATCGTAGGGTGCACAAAAACTGTAGGGCCCATTGTAATGTGTGTGCCTTATAAAAAAAATGAGACAGATGTAAAGCATAAGTGAACCACACCATAGGAACCAATGAGAATGAAGTGCCTGTTGTTGAAATCTTCATAGGATTGTAAAAGTTTTGGATCAAGCTAATATTAATGTTTACCTTTATGCATGTTTGTATGACCTAGGTTTCATGACAAATAAACATTATTGTAGGCCCTAATGTGCTTTAGCTTTCAACAGCGGTCATTGTTAGGACCATTATTTTGTATGGTGTGGTCCACTTGAGCTTTCGAGCTGCCTTATTTTTGGGCTCATATCCTAAAATGAGTTGATAAAACATGTGGATGGCGTGGATAAAACATACAGCACGTTGGGCCCCACAGCCCACAGTTATAACGTAGTGCTAAAAGCCTAGACATTGCTGCATACTATTCTTAAAAATCGATATGCAATTACTCACCTATTTTCTCTTTCAAACACAGAAAAAGTTATTATACTTTTACACCTATTTACCAAAAACCCTATTGCCTGGGCAACAATTCATTGATAGCCAACCCGTAATTGAAGGGTTTATCTCCTACATTATTTAAAGAATTACTGACTAATATGAGAGTAGTCAACTCTAAAGATGTATTTCATTTGTGGAAGTATACAAGCACTTCTATTGTAATCACATTACAATTTATAATGATGGATGGTTTTGCTTCACCATATTTTTGTACCTAAAATAAAATACACACGCCCAATGTGAGTGACTGAAATCTTAATTGAGACCTAAGATATTTCATGAAAATGACAATTGAACTACTTAAAAATCAGCATGTATGGTCACACTAATGTGATTGTGACATGTGGTCCAAGGGCTGCATACGTCCTTCTCCCCATTCCATGGAGAATGATCAGAGCTTAAGGTGGGATGGAGTCCTTATACATATATAAGCGTAGAAATGGATAGAATTGTAGAATAATAATATTATTAACATAGCATGTTAATGGTGGAAAAGGGAAGGAAGACCCTCTTGACATGGTCTCTCTCATACAATGGTGAAGCCTAATTTCTCACGTTTCTTGCAAATACGATCTCTTGAGGTATTTTCTATACAACAGGAATATGAGTAGATGATGAGAGTGCATACTCAAAGGGTTTTTTTTTTTTTTTTTGGAGGGATTTTTTGTGCAGTGAAAAAGTGAGAGTTGAAAAGTAAACTTGGTAGTTTTTTGCTTTCTTGCTTTAATGAATGAGAAGGCTTGTGGTTTTATTTCTTTTATTTTAGTGAATAAGAAATATTTGCATTGTTGAATCACACAAATTTCTATTATATTATTTCTTCCTTTTGATTTGTCTTTTAAAAATTTTTGTTTTGAATACTTCCTTTCATGGTTTTGTATTTGTTGTATCAATGGTTTGCAGGCATAGCAGTTCAACAAAGATCACCATTTTATTCCTTCACGACAAATTTTGAATCTATGAGAAAACCTTAGATCTACAATGTAAAAAAAAAAAAAAATTAGAAGGTAAAATATTGTTAAAAATGTATAAATAAAATTTATATAAAAGTAATTGATATGACCTAGGTAAGCCTTTAATCCTAAATTCATAACTTTTAAAAAATAGTAAATGACTTTTATACCATTTCAAACTCTTTCGGATTTATTCAAATAAAGACTCAAAGCATAATTATACTTTTTCAAACCCTATAAAATCTTAACTGAAAATTCATATTCTATCCTAAAACAGTACATAGACCTCATCAATGAAATAGATAATCAATTGTAAAGTTATAGTCGTCACAAGCTATAATTTGTGTTTAAATCATTTTTGACCCATTAAAGCAGCTGCAATCCTAGCCCTCCATTGAGTCATTGCCGTGAGGGGTTGAGGAAGACCAAACCAGTTGGTACAAAGGAGAAGAAGATGACGGCATTCATGCATCTATCCCATCACAAGAACAAAATGGTTGGCTGATTTTGATTGAAATTCCATACTTTTTATAAATGCGATCCCAAAGGGGGAAAGGGTGGATTTACACCCACAGAAATAGGAGAGCTGATTAGGTGATACCCTGCCTCACCCAAGACGGTGCCCCACTTACCATGGGGCCCAACTTGTGTATGTATTATGTATCCACGCCGTCCTTCCGTTTTTTCAGATCATTTTATTACATTAACTCAAGAATGAAACAGATCCAATTATCAGATGGACTATACAATAGGAAACAGTGTTGATTGACCATTAATGGCCCACGAAAGTTTTGGATCAAGCTAATATTCCCCCCCACCCCCCCACCCCCAGGCTTATGCGACCGTATCAACAGATTGGATGGTAAATAAACACTAATTAAACATTAAGGCGAGCCCTAAGAAGTTTTTAATGGTAGGACAGTCAATCACCACTGTTTGTTATGTTATGGTCCATCTGATAACTGGGTCTGCTTCATTTTTTATATGATACCCTTAAATGATATAAAAAAAAACGGATGGACGGCATCGATACATAATAAATACATCAAGGTGGGCCCCACGGTAAGGGCCGCACCGTCTTGGGTTAGGCCGGGGTCTCACCTAATCCGCTCTCTAGAAGTAGCCAACCACTTAAAGGAGAAAGGCCAAAGGTGGGCATGGAAATTAATTAATCACTGTGAGAGCCATCAGATCAGTGGGCCCTTTTGTTTGGGTATGTTCATCAAACAAAAAGGGCTCATTTGTGAAAATTGTGTAAAATGCATGACAAGGAGATAAGATAATGATATGTTTCCTCTTTAATCTGTCTTTTCTACAGCTGTTTTGAAAACAAATCCCACCCTTCACTTTGCTTGTTTTATATTATATATGGTAAACAACTGAACCCACTGAATTGGATGGTTTTAGATAAGGTTATTATATTTGTAACCTTTATCTATTCATCAAACCTTTATCTTCTTCAGTCCTTCAATTCTATATGGCATTGGAAGGTTAGGATTGAACCTAAGCTCCTGGACTATGGGCCCCATTTGTCAGAATTTGGCCGATGAACGGAACCCACTATATGTTAGACCAATTCTATCTCTAGATGAATTCAGAACAAAACTTTCAATAGCTCGCATTCAACTCTAAAGATCAAAGGTTAGGATCGTCGATGATAATGGATTATTTATGGTAGTAACAATAACATGGACGGTTCAGATAATCGGTATATCATAGAACGTGGGCCTCAGTGGCTGGCGACAAATGTAAGGTTATTAGTCGCGACATACGGAAAACGAACGCCTTCAAATGATGATAGAATGGTAGGATTGGATAAGATGATGCAACTAAACTCCTCCACTGGGCTTCCACGTTAGAATTTTTTGGCTATTTTATTCACATGCGACGCACTGAATACACAGCACGCGGCCATGTCTTTGCATCACACACGTCTTTCTAGTTCCATAAGTGGGACATACGGTTCTGTAATCCAGACCATTGATTGGTCGTGTCTTACCTTGGATGGAACAATAATTTTTTTATTTTAAATTATTTTGGAAGATCCAAATGCCTAGTTTCGGGACTTCTTCAATTGAATGTGGATGGTACTTGCTTTCTTTTCTTAACCATCTAACTGTGGGCCATAAATCAAACGGATGGCACTAACCAATTGAGGAGATTTTTAGGATCATAGTCTATCTACGGTTGGTGGACAGATATGATGGATTAGATTACCGAACCCTGGGACCCACTTGTCAGAATAAAAAAAGCCGTGCATATTGTGCAAGGATGTGACTTGTATTATATAATTTCTCATCGAATGACAAGCATATGTGGTGGGCCATCAGGACGCGGATTGCCGGCAGCCCCTGTCACCTGGATATATGTGTTTTATCCACGCCGTCCATTCGTTTTTTCAGCTCATTTTGGGCTGATGCCCTAAAATGAGACAGATCCAAAGCTCAAGTGGACCACACCATAGGAAACAGTGGGGATCACCGTTGAAACCTTTGTAAGACCGCCGTGATGTTTATTTTCCATCCAACCTATTCGTGATGAAGTGAAAACACAAATTTCAGCTTCATCCAAAACTTTTGTCGCCCCTTAAGAAGTTTTGAACGGTGGGCGTTCAATCCCCACTATTTTCTGTGGTGTTGTCCGTTTGAGGTTTGGATATACCTTATTTTTCGATTAGTTGACTTAAAATGAGATGAGAAAATGGATGGACGGCATGGATAAAACACATATATATCTCAGTGGGCCCCACAGAGCATGGGATATCCCTGCTGAGAGGGGGGCCGAAGGCAATCCCCGTCGGCGCCATGAAGTCATTATCACCATATGAAAGCACGCCTGGTTGGTCATAAAGTTGATAGATTTTTGGCTGAGTGATAGTTTTCTACTCTTTTTTTTTTTTCTTTTCTTAATGTGGTGGGCCCTTATCAATGGGAAAAGTGCCGCAACCGTACGGATCATAGCCAGAGATTACTCTCAGTTATCAAACAATCCTAGCCATCCAATTGGAGGTTGTCGAGATGAACGGTTAAAATAAAATGATTCGTGGGCCATCATCAACTATCAACATTTAGACGGTTAAGATCGTTCAATTTCGGCTACAGTTCATCCACAATTGGGCCTGAAAGTTGGATATTGTAGATTGATTTTCGTAAATGCCACGTTTATGTTGAGTGGGACACGATACTTAATGGAAGAAAACAAATGTGAATTATCAGGGCGGCTACTGTAAGCCTATACGAGTGAAACAAGTCCTCTTTTAAATGGGCCAGTCCATGAGCTGAGGACCTTAGTCGTGGGTCGGTGTGGCAATGAGCCGGGTTTGGACTATACGAGACTAGTTCAAGCCCACCCTGACAAACCTGAGACATAAGTTCAGCCCAAGATCCGCATGGCCCAACCCAACTCTGGCCTGAAAATTGATAAAATCCTATCCAACTTGATTCTTTCTAATTTATTCATTGATCAAGTGGGCCCACAGGCACAAATAAATGGACGCGGATTGGGTGCTATACCCCCACTGGTTAGGAACAGATAGGGGCTCTGAAGGGCTAACGTGATGTACGGGTTTTAATTACACCGTCCATCCATTTTGCCATATCATTTTAGGCACACCACGGAAAGCCGTTGATAATAATACCCACCGTTGAAACCTTCTTAGGGTCCACCGTGATGGTTAATTTCCATCCAACCTGTTCATAAAGTCACATAGACATTGGATGAAGTGAAACACAAATATCAGCTTTTGGACTTGGATGAAGTGAAACACAAATATCAGCTAAGAGGATTCCACATTGATCGAATGGTTTAATCAGTCTGTAATTGGGTTTTGTCTTTTATAGATGGATGGTTACTGTTGTGGGTAAAGAGCCGACCTGAAAGAACAAAGATTATACCGACCTTACGACTGATTTGGATTATATATATATAAACATCCCCGATGGTGCTAAGAGGATTCCAACCGCACATCATGAGTTTTGGATTTGCCATATTTTTGGGACGCATGTCCCAACACCAGCTGTTGTCGAAAACAAATAACAGGGGTATTTTAGTTAAATAAAAGTGGTGAAAAAATAGGTGACTTAAAAAAAACAGAAAAGTCCCACCTTCGGATACAGAGAGCTTCGCTGATAAATTCAAAATTCAAGTGGTGCATGTCATATGAAATAGTAGGAATTGAATGACCATCATTTAAATATTTGTGGTGCCACAGGCTAATATTTGTGTTTTTTTTTTCCTTCCCCTCAACCGAAATAACCTTATGAAACATTATGGTTTGAATGGTATATAAACATACAAATGGGCTTGAGAAGGTTTCAGTGGTGATTGTTTCCTGTTATATTGCCTACGCGAGTCTCCTTTTTTTTTCCTTCTATTTGGACACATGCCCTAACATGAGTTGGCAAAATTAATGGACTGAGTGGAGTTCTCACATAAATTTAGATAGTGCCTATTGGAGATCGGTTTGTAAGGGTTTTAAAGTCCCTCAACATACATTAATATACCATCCTCTTCCAACTCAAGCTTTTAGAGCAAGTGGTGTTTGACATGGTATCATAACGAAAGGTCCTGCTATTAAATCTTAAGATCAAGCAGCAAATAGTCTACTATATATATATATATATATATATATATATATATATATATATATATATATATATATATATATATATATTCCCATACAGAGTTCTGCCCTGCACATATAAGGGAGTGTTAAAGTCCCTCAATATACAGCATAGTTTTAAGTGATTAAAATATCTTTAGGTTTTTTTTTTTTTTTTTCTTTAAATCCGTTTTCATGTGTATGAATATTCAACGTTCACTACCCTTAAAAAACTAATTGCGGGGGTAAAATCATCACTTGCCACTCGTGTTATGTATAGAAAGTTATACGAATGATAATGCGTTTCAACACTGAGATCATAGGATTGAGTGCCCATGTGGTGGTGCTGTGTGCGTCAAAATAAAAAAATTAAAAAAAAAGGATGTGCATGCAGTTCTGAAAATCGGGCAACATCTTGGGCTTAGCTAATGCTGATTGAGGCCCAGACTTGTCTTTAACAACCTCGGCCTACGCCTTGCTGGGTCTGGCCCATTAACATTCCTACAGGCCTATTAGTCTTGACCTGTGCAAGTACATTGAGAGTTACATGTGGTTTTGTAGGCTATAGCTAATTATACAGGTCAGCCTACACAAACCTTACTATACAAGCCCCCCACACTTGCATGTGTCACGAGTTCGTTTTGCATCAGTCACTATACAGCGTTTATCACTGCTCACTTGGGCCCATGCCGAGTGGCGTGATGGTCAGAACTGTCTATTTTTAGGACCCTATGCTCCATAGGCCAGATTCTTAATCTTTGAATGGATGATTGTCACCATCACTATCTTTATATAAATTTAGAATAATGAAAAGGAAGTTCCTAATGGCTTGCCTTTAACTCTAAAAATCAAAGGTCATGATAATCAATGAAGCATGATTATGGGATAATGCCTTCCATAGTAATCAATGAAGCATGATTATGGGATACTGCCTTATTTATAGAAGCAATGAAGGTATGGACAGTTCAAATATCATCGGATTGTCTCGGCATGTGGCCAACGAACTTCCTGTGTAGATCCAAGCGTGGATGCGAACGTACAGATGCCCAACTCAAAAATTACACAGGCCCACCATAAGGCCATTAGAGTTGGACAACGAAATGAACTGAGTCGAACACAGCCCAAACATTCAAACAATCTCGGTTTGGTCTGGTCTAGCCCATGTTGGATATGTTCGAACATTTTTTAGTTCGGACAATTTTTCCAGTTTGAATAGTTTCGAACAATTTATTTTTTATCATGCAAAAAGATTTTAAATTTAGTATTAATTGGCAATTACAAATCACAAGATTTTTTAAATAAAAAACTCATATTTTCAAAACCCCTAATTAAAAAAAAAACATAAAATCCCTAAATCAAGAAAACTCTAATCACATTACAAATCACATATTCACAATATTTAAATAGAGAGCAAAAGTTCAAAATGTTGGGTGCGTTGTGCAAACCTTTAGGATATCGCACCCCAACTACGTGAATTATATGATATGATAATGTAATAAATAAGATCAAATCATCAACCACATGAATACAAGAGATTTTTACGTGGAAAGCCCTCAAAGAGGTAAAAGCTACGGGACCTCGTCAAGAGAAAACAATCTACTATATAGAGAACTATTTACAAACTTGATCACAAGTACAACCCGCTTGAATCAAATCTTCTTCATCCACAAATAAATAGATAACAATAAAAGGAACTATAAACTAAGAGATCTCACAGATCATAAGAACGTAGAAGAACTTGAGATGTCGACTGCGCTGTGATCAACTTCACTAGCAGAAATCTCTTCTTACAAGCTTCCTCTGCATCTCTTTCTCTTCCTCTCTTCCTCTTCTTCTCTCTCTCCCACCTTGGACATGTAAAAATCCTAATTGAATGCTTAGGTCTCGAATTGGAAACCAATATGTAGCCCCATGCAAGAGTTAGACTCGAATTAGGAAACTGCGGAATCGCAGTCCGTGCACCGTCAGGCACTCGATCAGACCCTATTAGCGCCTGATAATGGGCAAAACAGTCCAGTGAGTTTTAGAGAAAAATCATCCGAATTTCGGTCGCCCGACCCAACATGGTCGGGCCCCCGATGACTTATTGTTGGGCACCCAATAGTCTTTAAAACTTTCTAGGGACCAACTGCTTCTTTCAGGTGAATTTCGGTTGCCCGACCCTTACTAGCCAGGCGCCCGATAACCGCCAGGATACACTATCTCTCCTCAGATCCTAAGGAAAACCCCATCAAATTTCTCCCTTTTCGACTTAGGAGAGCTTCACTATCTTCAAGCCAGTTTGGCTTCTACAAGATTCAAATTTGCCTTTAAGCAAAGCCTTGGTCATCATGTTTGACCCGTTATCATCTGTATAGACCTTCTCAAGCTGTAACACCTTCTATTCCAATGTATCCTGATCCAGTGATACTGAACCTCAATGTGCTTCAACTTGAAATACTGACTTGGATTCTTGCTCAACTGTATTTCACTCCGACTATTACAATAGGCCACGTGCTTCTCATGCTTCAGACCAAGTTCCTATAAGAACCTCTTCATCCAAAGCATCTCCTTGAATGCTTCTGTGACTGCGATGTACTCAGCCTTTATCGTAGATAATGCTACACACTTCTGTAACTTTATCTGCCGAGAGACCGCTCCCCCCTGCAAACGTGAACATGAACTCCAATTTAAACTTCCTGGAATCTATATCACCGGCCATATCTGCATCTGTGTAGCCTTCTAACATAAGTTTTTTTTATCACCATAGCATAAGTTCAACCTAGATGAGCCCCTCAGATACCGTAATATCAACTTCACTGATGCTTAGTGTTCTTTGTCAGGATTGACAAGATACTGGCTGACAACACCAACTGCATATGTTATGTTTGGGTGCGTACACACCATAGCATACATCAAACTTCCTACCGTTGAAGCATAGGGTATCTTCTGCATCTCGTCCACTTCGTCCTTCGTCTTGGGACATTGCTTATCGCTCAACTTGAAGTGACCATTCAGTGGAGTACTGACTGGCTTTGTTTCATTCATATTGAACCTCTCTAGGATTTTCTAAACATACCACTCTTGCGACAACCAAAGCTTCCTACTACTTCTGTCATGGGTAATCTTCATTCCTAGAATCTGTCTACCCGAGCCCAAGTCTTTCATCGCAAATGACTTGCCCAACTCATATTTCAGCTTGTCAATCTTTTTTATATTTTTTTCCATGATGAGCATGTCATCAACATACAATAGTAAAATTATAAAATCACCATTTGAGCATGTGAACACATAATGGTCCGACTCCATTTTGTCATACCCATGCTTTAACATAAACGAGTCGAACTTCTTGTACCATTACCTCAGAGCTTGCTTCAGCCCATATAAGCTCTTCCTAAGCCTATACACCATATGTTTCTTGTCCTTGACGTTGAACCCCTCTGGTTAGTGTATATAGATCTCTTCTTCCAAGTCACCATGGAGAAAGAAAATTTTAACGTCTAACTGCTCTATCTCCAGATCCATGCTAGCCGTCAACCCAAGTAACATCCAAATGGACATCATCTTCACCTTGTAGCTATGGCCCATCAAATGATGGTAGTAACCGCAAGCATTAGATCAGAGAATCTACATGATGATACTTGGTTAGTGATCACTTGTATGTGTCACGTCTTTGCCAAAATTGGACACGATATCGCACGCCTGTGAGTGGTGCATAAGAATGAAGTTGAGAGTGAGAGAGATAGCTTCTTTAAACATAATGATCTTTTGAATGTGGGTGGAGAGTGTCCCTTCCTCCAGTATCTTCCCTTGGGATAATAGTAATTCAAATGAAACCGACCTAATTTTGGTATCGTGAGCCAAAAATTGACCCTTATTTGGTCATCCGACCATGACATTTGTGGACATTTATTGGATTGATGATTATAAACAAAATCTGTCCAATGGTCTTATTTCAACAAATAAATGCCTAGGAATCAGAGTTTAGGTTTGTTCAACTAATATGATTTTTGGATCTTAACTTAGCAACATAAAAAATAAAATAAAATAAATAAAAAATAAAAAATAAAAAGAAGAAGAAGAAGAAAGAAAAAAAAGGACCCGACTCGACCAATTTTCAGAAGACTGGAAAACCTTGACTCGACTCAAGAAAAACTTGGCAAAACTCCAAAGAATTGATAAAACTCTATTGAGTCCATCGATATATTGGGTCTTTTGTGTGGATGGCATATGCATTAAAAATTACACCTTTTAGGCATTTTAATCAGCCTGATTATGGAATTAAAACAAGGGTGTAAGATTAACATTTAAGTAGTCAAAGGACCAGTTGTTTGCCCATAAGCAGGGACAGGTGCAGATGTGGTCAAGAGCGTGATTCTTATGATTGTGATCGTCATGATCCAGATTATCCCTTTCGAAATTGAGGGGAGTAATAACGAAAGGAACCTTGAGAATAATTAAGATTATCTTATAAATTTGATTTTGATTTTTGAAACACCAGTACTAACCCTGTTACAAGCTCTCCTACCAGATGTTTGTGCTATATCGACTTTGTCAGACTGTTTTGTCAGCTCATTTTAGTGCATGAGCTGAACCTGAGGGATGGACATGAACTCCATGTGTCAAATCCAAGCATGGAGATGAATGTGCAAAGGGTCCAACTCAAAGATTGCCTGGGTTCAAAAATAGGTGGGCCATACATGTGCAAAAAAGGCCAGCAATAACAAAAAGCACGGCAAGATTCCACGTTCAAAATTAGAATTGCAACTATGGACTATACAATGATGGGATCAACCAAATCAATGGATCAGAACATGATCTGCGCATGATGAGCCTTGTTTAGTGATCACTTGAATATTGTGTCATATCTATGCCAAAGCAAGACGTGATTCTGCACGTTTGTCAATGGCATATAGTCGCGAAAAGTCATAAATTATTTAATGGATGGAGAGAGAGAGAGAGAGAGAGAGAGAGAGAGAGAGAGAGAGGCCTTAGATGAGAGAGAGAGAGAGAGAGAGAGGCCTTAGATAACTTCTTTAAACAGTCTTTTAAAAAATTATCCACATTTGGTGATACGACCGTGACATTGGTGGATATTTATTGGATGGTTATGAATAAAACCCATCCAATGGTCTTCTTTCAATGGAGAGACAATGCCGTATGGACACCTATGTTTTGGGTGCATTGCACATCTAACAGGTGTGTGTGTTGCATGATTAATGATAAGTACCTAATATTGTATAATTAACCCTGGTTGTTAAGGGCATTATCATTGTTTTTCCGGTTAATTATCTCTCATTAGGTGAATTTTCTGTCTTCAGGTGATCAGGAGAGGTTGGACAAAATCCGAGTCAATCAGGACGATTTAGTGCTCAAAAGTAATCAACGTCAAGTGTGTGGCAATCCTGAGGGAAATCAGGGCGTAAAGATCGAAGAGTGAACCATATTCTGTGGTGGATCTAAAGTCTCAGAAGGCCTCATCAAATCGACATATTTTGGAGGTCCATCTGAGACATGTTATGATGATCGTGATCAAGGCCTTCACAAAAAAAATGGATGATCATGCTTGGATGGTCAAGATTGGATGTCTATAGTTGGGACCAACTGTGCATCACGGCTGGCGACACTTTTATGAGCATCAGATCAATGACCCTGATCATCCAGCACTGTGGACCATACCATCATCACCATTGTCCACGGCCGTCCATCCAGCACCGTCTCTTGCCTCATCACCGTCAACCATCAACTCCACCATCACCAGCAATTGTGTGCAGCCATCCATCATGACCAGATGGAGATCAAGCATCACCGTCTAACATGACGGACCCCACTCATCATCAACGACCAGCAAAGATGGGCCCACACGTGCTCACCATCCAATTCATCTTCACCAGCTAAATAGCCACCTCCATCCAGTCCATCTTATGGACGTCCCAGCTGCAGCACATACCAACCATGGGTCCAGTAGATCTTCGCCGTCCAAGCTGCTTCCACCAGCGTCCAAACAGTGGACCCCATTCAGATCCAATCTTCATCCAGCCGTCCACTTCAATTCCAGTCAGTAGGTGGACGTCATCACCAGTGAACCATCAACGTGGACCCCAGGATCAGTTAACATCCAGCCGTCCAAACACCACCTTCATCTCCAGTCGTCCATGGAGATCATCTCCTTCGTCCAAGGCCAGCAGCGTCCAGCAGAGAAGACCCTATCTTCTCACGTACAGCATCCAACATTCAACCTCCATTCAATCAGTGGACCACATCATCCATCACCGTCCACAGCAACTCCATGTCCACCGTCCAACTCAATGGACCCCAACTTCAGTCATCCAACAGGCACATGCCATCCAGCAAGGGATCCATCTCTACCACTCCATCATCAGCAGTCCAGCAAGTGGACCCCACTTCTCCACCATAAGTGCAACCTCCCATCAATCACTGTTCATCTCCACCGTACAAGTCCTGTTGGTGGACGTCATCAGCTCCCCTCCTTCACACGTGCAGCAGTAGTGCTGCATCTCACCGTCCATCAGTGCAGGAGATGGACATCATCTTCACCGCCCATCCATCCATCTGTCCACTCCAACTGGCAGCAGGCCCACCTTCCTCAGCTCCTGCACGTGCAGCCTAATCTCCAGCAGCGTCCATCAAAAGGGCCATGCCATCCACACGTGCAGCAAACTCCAGCATCAGGTGGGCACCACTTCAAGCACGGCCAGCAGCTGTGACACATCTCCAGCGTGCACCACTGTGGAGTTGATCTTCCACCGTCCAGCAACTTGAGAGTGCACAAACAGCCCTCCATCTATAGCAGCAGTGATGGAGATCAAAATCTCCAGCCGTCCAGTTGCGCTCCACCACTGTAGTACCGTCCATCTATGGTGGACCCCATAGGCAGCAAAATGACCAAGCCAGCCACGGAACTTCATCCAGCGGTTGAGCATCATCCAACATCTAGCAGTGGACGTCCGTCCAACTGATCAGCAACAATCAGCCATCCTTTGATCAGCAGCTGTGTGGACCAAGCAAGAGCTCTCTCTCTCTCTCTCTCTCTCTCTCTCTCTCTCCACCCTTGCACATGTTCCAGCAAGAGCTCTCTCTCTCTCTCTCTCTCTCTCTCTCTCTCTCTCTCTCTTCTCTCCACCCTTGCACATGTTCCAGCAAGAGCTCTCTCTCTCTCTCTCTCTCTTGCTCTCTTCCCAACACATGTCTCTCTCTCTCTCTCTCTCTCTCTCTCTCTCTCTCTTACGCTCTTCCCAACACATGGAGTGCCACCTAGGCTTGGGTGCCACCTAAGATTGGGAGGAGGCTTGGGAGCCTCTAAAAAATCTATAAAAGGAGGCAATCCCTTCTCATTCTCATCATCCCATTCTCTACAACTCCTCCCTTCTCTTCTTTAGTTTTCTTTCTTTCTTTTGTAGTATAGAGTAGTTTTCTCCTTTGTAGAGAATTTAGTCTTCCATTGTAGCATGGTTGGCTAAACCTCTAGCTAAGGCTAGGGGTAAAGCCTTTGAAGAAATTTGCAAGCTATGGTTCTTTTGGTTCAACATTGTGTGGTGTAAATGTTGGAGTTCTCTTTGGTTGATTGGTTTGGTTATCCACCTCGGCGGACGCTATTGTTGTGCAAGCCCCTTGATCCATCGTCGACTCCGGGCACATTGGATGCTTGGGATCCCTTGCACACCAATTAGCTAGTTCATGATCGATAAAGTCCCTTGATCCATCGTCAACTCCGGGCACGTTAGATGCTTTGGATTCCCTACGGTCATCGAGCTAGTGCAGGTAAAGTCATCGATCTGTAAAATCCCTTGATCCATTGTAGACTCCGGGCACATTGGATGCTTTGGATTCCCTGCGATCGATAGACGAGATCTTAACGGTTGGATCGGTCAATCAAAGCGTCCTATCTTGTAAGTATGCATTTGATCGTATGAATTGTGATCTTATCGGTTGACTTGTTGGCAAAGTTATTGATCTGTACAATTCCTTGATCCATTGTCGACTCCGGGCACAGTGGATGCTTGGAATTCCCTGCGATCAACTAACGAGTGCTTCATGGTCAAATCAATCGGTTCAGATCACCATCTTTTATGAAATATGCAAATGGTTTAACTATTTCATCTTCCGATTGGAATGAATCTTTATTCAATTCCAGTTGAGTTATAGTTGGACCAATAAATCGAATCTTGTGAATGAATCAAAGGTGCCTTAGCCCCTTTTCTATTTTTATCTTTCACCACACACAACTTGCTCCACTCTCATGGATAAACCAGATTTCCTCTCACTCACCTAAACTAATTCCTCTAAGTGTTCTTAACCTTAATCCCTGTGGATCGACCTCGGTCTTACCGAGTATTTTACTACTTCGCTACCTGCACTTGGGTGTGCAATCTTCGAATTGTAGCAATTAACCCAAAAAAAAAAAAATAATAATAAAATAAAATAAAAAAATCTTTCTTAAAATCCGCCTGAGGTTTCTACCGCTAGCCCAGAAAAGTCCTACCGTCTTACCCGGTTTTGTACAGTATACTATATTTTTTAAAAGACAATTTTACCTTTTCAACCAAAAAAAACCTCATCCCCAACGGACAAAGCTTGCAAGTTGCAACCCTACCCCAAGTCGCCTCCCTCCGTCTCTCTTGGGCCCGTGATTTCTGTGAGTAATCCTCCCCGTCCATCCATTTTGCAAGCTCACTTTAGGACATACGACCAACCATGAGCCAGATTCAAGACTTGAGTGGGCCACAGGGGTGGGAAAACTAGGAAAAGAAATGGCTACGTTTGAAACCTTCCTAGGCTCCCCCTTTAGGCTCCACCTTTATATTTATATGCCATCCAAACAGTTTAAAAGACCATTACAGCTGAGATGAACTGAAAAAGCCAAAAACCTTATCTTGATACAAAACTTTTATGGCCATATATTTCAATGGTGTTCGTTTAATCCCTGTTGTTTCATCTCATGTGGCCCACTTCAGTCTTGAATTTGGCTCATTTTTTTTGTCTTATATCCTAAAATGAACTCACAAAATGTATGAACAGAATAGATTTCTCACAAAGATCATGGTGGGCCCCACCTAACTTCCCTGCCCAGGAACTTTAGGAAATGGAGTGGATTACGTGAGAGCCCAATCCTCCGAGGTGGGTCGGACCCCTGACTGTGGGGCCCACTATTATGTATGTGACTACATCCACGCCATACATCCGTATTTAAAGCTCCCTTTAGGGCATGATCCAAAAAATGAAACAGTTCTGAATCTGAGATGGACCATAGTACAGGAAACAATGGTGATTGACTATTAAAAGCTTCTTGTAGGCCACGAAAGTTTTGGATAAGATGATATTTGTGTGGTCTCTTCATCTAGGTGTTTGTGACCTTATCAATAGGTTGGATGGCAGATAAACATTCCGGTAGATTAAGTTTTTAATGGTGGGGATTCAATCACTGTTGTTTCCTTGGTGTGGTCCAACTAAGATTTGAGTCAGCTTCATTTTTGTGATCATGCTTTAAAATGAGCTTTCGAAATGGTTGGACGGTGTGGATTTAAGGCACATGTATCAATGTGAGCCCCAAAGTCAGGGTCCCACCCACCTCGATGGATCCGAGGTCTCACCTAATCCGATCCTGAAATCTGTTGGGGTTAGGAGCCCCGCAACGGAAGCAATCAAAGCAGGCAAGGAACGCACCTCAATGATAATCAACAAGCAAATCATCACACACAAGAAGGCAATCAAAATTTAACATGAAAAAACCCCTCATGGGTAAAAAAAACCACAGCACAAAGCGACACCAATCCACTATGATATCAGAAGTTACAAGAGATAGAAGAAACACAACTTGGATCACAACCCACAAGAGAAAACCCAAGCTAACAAAGCTAATTTTCACATAAGAAGGACAAACACAACCATTTCCCTCAACCCAGAGAACTCCAAGCTTCCTCCTAGCTCTTTCTCTCACCCTAGAACCTTCTCAATCCCTTGGCCTATTGACGGCAACCCTAATCTCGGATTACATCCCCTTAAATAAAGGAAAACTGGAATTAAAAACTCTTTGCGCAAAACTAAGCAAGAAACTCAAAAAAGGAAATTGCCGACCGATTGGACACCCCTACCGACCGGATGGCCTAAAAACGTTCTAGCAACAAACTGCCTTGATCCAACGTGACCGACCGGTTGGCCGACCGGTCAGTGGTCTTCATGCTTAATGATTTGAGGCATCCAAGCCCAACAAAATCTGTGTTTGGGATGCAATTTTGGAAAATAGGATTGCCTACTGAGTTAATAAGTACGCTTTTATCGTACCAATTAAACTCTGTTGGGCCCACGGTGAATGTATGTCGTCTATCTAGGCCATCCATCCATTTTTCCAGATCATTTTATTGTTTGAGACAAAAATTGAAGTATATCCAAAGCTCGAAGGGACCACACCATGGGAAACAGTGGGAACAACGATTTCCACCGCTGAAACCTTCTTAGGGCCCACACTGATGTTTATTTTCCATGCAAACCTATTCATACAATCATAAGGACATGGATGAAGGAAAACAAAAACATCATCTTGATCTAAAACTTCTGTGGCCTACAATAATTTTCCAAGACGTTCAATTTACTGTGATGTGGTTCACTTGAGTTTTGGATATACTTCATTTTTGGGACCAAGCCCTAAATTATATGTTAAAATGGATGGACAGAGTGGATAATATACACAAATCACGATGGGCCCCACAGAGTTTACTCAGTACGCAATCCGCTTCCCCATTTTAGCTACAGACACTGCCAGCTAGGGAGCGGATTGCCTCTGACCCCGGGCTTAGAGATGACTAGGGCTGTGTGGGCTATACGGAGATGTGCGTGACAAATCCACTTTGTCCATCTGTTTTGAAAGACAACAATAGGACAATATTCTAAAAGTCAGGCAGATCCACATTAGGTGGGCCATACAACAAAATAGTGGGAACAACGAAGTCCACCATTGAAACCTTGCTGGAGTTGACCATGACATTTGTATGACATCTAAACCGTTCATAGAATTATTACCACTTAGATAAACTATAGGAACAAATATCATCCGATACAAAACTTCCGTAACAGCCAAGCATTCAATCACTACTATTTCCTATTTTATGGTCTACCTGATAATTGGATTTGCTTCTTTTTTGGAAAAATGCCCTAAAATGATCTACCAAAATCGAAGAATCGGTGTGAATACATATTACATATATCAACGTGGGCCCCACGATAAGGGCCGCACCGTAGGTCTCACCTAATCAACTCTCTAGTTCCGGGACTCCTCCAGCGCTACCTTCCTGTTGAGTTTCAAAAGTTGTGGCCCCATCATGATACATCAACTCCGTCCATCTATTTTGCAAGGTTATTTTAGGACATGACTCAAATATGAGGCAGATCCAAATCTCAAGTTGACCACACCATAGGAAATAGAAGGAATTGAACGCCTACCCTTGATAACTTCTTGGGGCCAAACATAGTAGATAGCAAAAAAGAATTATAGTAGGCCCTTAATTTAGGTCCAAGTTACCTAATGAACCGATTCGATGGCATAAAAGAAATATAGTGGGCCTAAAAATTTTTAATTGCAGGATTTAGTTGTCACTTTTAACTTTTGTGGGGTGCACATGAGATTTGCATCTCTTTAACCATAATTAGCAAACTAAAAATGAGTCGGAATTCTATAACCATAATTAGCAAACTAAAAATGAGTGGTTTTTTTTTTTTTTATCATTTTTTAAAAGCTTAAGTGGATTTTAGGAAAGAGTTTAAAAGCAGCCTTTTCTTTGGAATGCAACTTAAAAAAAAAGATTTATTAGGCATTGTCTCTTTAATAAAATAAGTATTAAAGGCTAGGATTGTTCCACCAATATCATTTTTGGACCATATTTTAGCAAACATAGTTTGAAAACTTGACCAGATTTCACCAAGAGCTGAGGAAAACTCGCTTAAAACTCAAGAAAACCCCACTCAACTGAAGAACTCCGGCAAAAATTAATTCAATCTCAGTCCATTTAACTCAAGTTCACATATGCCACAAATACCGTTTCTAAACAACTAAATAACTCTACATTGCCGAAAATAGATTGGGGACACTTAATAAGTGGAATGTAGATCCAATGATATGTCCCAAATTCTATCAAAACTCCTTTGAAATTGGCCTCTTCACATATTCTCATGAGGTTGAAGAGCTTTCCACATTGCCAAGAAATGAACCATTAATATTCCGTGAACAGCCTACAACACATGGGACATATATACAATGAATCCAGACCACCCAACTGGTGGGCCTATTTTTCATGGCTAATCATACAAAAACTTCATAGGACATTTTGTTAAATAAAAAAAAAATCCAACGAGAGAAAAGTTATTAATTAAAATATTCTTTGAGGGAGGAGGAGAAGTAAGAAGAGATTTTGTGTAGCCCATGCCACTTTACAAGAGAGATGAAGAGATTATGTCTTGCACAACTATTTATAAGAGAGGAATTCCGAACTAAAATTTAATTATTTCTTAGAGAATAGAATCCAGATTGATCTCCAACACTTTTTCCATCCATTTAACACCAAATAAAAAAAAAATCAGCAAATAAAATCGTACATTCAATGCTTACTTTCTACTGTGAATCATCCACGATGTGGACAGTTTAACAGGGCATGGGATTTCTCCGGGCTTCATTTGTGTAGCAGGGCTGTTATGCTTCACTAAAAAAAAAAAAACTCTCCTTTTCGTATTATGCATGCAACGGGGCAGATTAGGTGAGACCCCTACTCACCCAAGACGGTGAGGCCATTACCGTGGGCCCACCTTGATGTATGTATTCTGCATCCACACACAAGCAATCCCTACAGCCCTCACCATTGATCGCCCCTTTTTCGCCACCCTTTTCGACTGTCCCAAGTCTTTTTCAAGTTGGACCTTAGCTCGTGCTAAGATTTCGGCCAATTGGGGTTGGGATTCTTTGCTACTCTTACAATGCCTCTCTTAGTTGGGAATTGCCTTCGAATACAATACCTAAATGATGATGGATAAGTGCTTGCAAATTTTAACCTCTACCTTACCTATATTTTTCATTAATCATCATGTGGGATCCAACATTTTGGTGGGCAACCAGCAGAGCTCTCATGCCATTGAAGACCCATCGACCTCTATTTGAGAGATACACTTATTTTCTAGGAGACTATAGCTGTTTTGTTGTTTCTAACAATTGCCAGCATTGGAGTTATTCCTGATCATCTGAAATTGTCTCATCTACTTTGGCTATTAACCCTTGAGGTCGCACATCAGATTTATTACTAAGAATAAGATAGAAAATTAATGTGATACCTGGCCTAGGTTGTAGGTCTCTCTCTCTCCTTAGTGGTTGCTTCCTCCTCTTCCTTTTCTTCTGTCCTTTTCTCCTTGCTTCTTTTATTTTTCTTTCTTTCTCACTTATTCTCCCCTTGTACCCAGGGTGCTAGATTATTTTTTTTCTTCTTCTTCTTCTTCTTTTCTTTTAAGGCTAGTATCCTACCATAGGGTTAGTAATAAGAAAGTTTCCTTGCTTGCTTTCCAAAAAACTATAAAATCCACACATAGATATAATATGATTTTACGTGGAAAACTGGAAAAAAACCATGAAGCGATATGCATTATGAAATACAAAAGTTATAAGAGATGAACGTACCTGGATCAAAGCCCCAAGAGAAATCTTAGCTTTCTCTCTCACGAAAACCCTCTCAAACCCTTAAGCAAGTCTTAGTCCTTATCCTAATTATGATTACACCCGTTTATATGGCTAATAACTGAAATTAGAAATAAATTATGCAAAACAGCGTAAAACAACGAAAATTGACGGTCAATCGATTAGTCGCTTGACACCGCCCAACTATCCCTTCGGTCACTTGACGACCACATGTTCAGTCATTCAAATATGCCAAAAAACATCTAAAGAGTTTGCTCAAATTTTTTAATATCGTTGATCACCCAATCCTCTTAGTTTAGTCACTCAAACCCATCCAAAATTATCAAGAGACTAATCTGCAAAAAGTAGTGGCCGGTCATTAGATGACCTTTAATTTGTCTAGATTGAAGGCTTCATTCAACATTTGTGAACCATACCACTTATATTAAAAACTTCTTAGGGTGTGCCGTAATATTTCCGTAATGTTTATTTTTCTCCAATGTGCTGATAAGGTCACGTAAGTCCGAATGAAGGTTAAAAACAAATAAA
Source organism: Liriodendron chinense (assembly GCA_003013855.2). Lineage (NCBI taxonomy): Eukaryota > Viridiplantae > Streptophyta > Magnoliopsida > Magnoliales > Magnoliaceae > Liriodendron > Liriodendron chinense. Next base: position 557,995 of record PVNU02002566.1, on the reverse strand, counting down.
CACCGGATACAAAACTTTAGTTACCCATTAATGATCAATTACTACTGTTTCTCTAATATGGTCCACTTGATAATAGAATCTACCTCAGTTTTGGATACTCCCTAAATTGATATGAAAAAACAGATGAACCCCCGGACGTAGAATACATACACCAAGGTGGGCCCTACGGTAATGGCCGCACTGTCTTGGGTGAGTCCGGGGCTCACCTAATCGCGAGCGGACTAGGTGAGACCCAAATCTTGGTGGGTGAGACCCCTGACTGTGTGGCCCACAGTGAAGTATGTACCTTAAATCCACACCGTCCAAAAATTTTGAAAGTTCATTTTAGGGCATGATCCCGAAAATGAAGCTGACTCAAATCTTAGGTTGATCACGCTGCAAGAAGCAGTGGTGATTGAATCCCGACCGTTAAAAAATCCAAAGCTTTTGTGGCCCACAAGAAGTTTTTAATGGTCAATCACCACTGTTCCCTGTACTATGGTCTGTTGGGGATTTGGAACTGCTTTATTTTTTGGATCATGGCCTGAAATGAACTTTCAATGCGGATGGACGGTGTGGATGTAGTCACATACAACACAGTAGGCCCTTAGGGTCCCGCTCACCTAGGTGGATCCGGGGTCTCACGTAATCCGCTCCCACGTGCAACAAACTAGCACTTTCCACTTTCCAAAGATTCTCTATTAAGGTGCTGCACGGCCTCCCTCAAGACTAGGGCTGCACATCTGTCCCGTTAACCCGCCCAACCTGCCCAACCCGACCCGGTAGAAACCCGATCCGTCCCGACTCGATTGAGAAAACGGTCCGGTCCCGAGTAGATGCGGTTGGACCGTTTTTAATTTAGGTACGGTTTAGGGCACGTGCCAAACCCGCCCGACCCGACCCGTACCCCGACCCATGTATACCCGACCCGTTCCACCTTACCCGAACCGCCTCGTTTATACTTAGTTTATTGCTTTTAAAAATACCTATATAGCATTATCAATAGGTTGAATGGTCAATAAACATTAGGGTGGACTCTAGAATCTTTTAATGGTGAGAGTTCAATGACCACTGATTTTTGTAGTGTGGTCGACCTAAAGCTTTTATCTGCTTCCTTTTTTGGACTGTCCTATAATAATCTGGAAATGTAGATGGACGGCATGGATTTACAATATATACATCGAGGTGAGCCTCATGGTTAGGGTCTCACCCACATGGCTGATTCTGGGTCTCACTGATTCTCACCCAAGCTGCAGTCATCCCTCACTCATAGGGAGCAGATTAGGTTACATTCGGGATCCACCAAGGTAGGTGACCCCTGATTATGTGTCTTAAATCCACACCATCCAACTATTTTGAAAGATCATTTTAAGATATGATACCAAAAATGAAGCTGACTCAAATCTTAGGTGGACCACACCATAGAAATATAGTCCTAACCCGACCCGACCTGATTTAACGTATAGGGTAGGGTAGAGTTAGGGTTGACCATTTTCCAAGTAGGGTAGGATTAGGGTTGGGTCAGCTTAACCCGGTCATGACCCGGACCGAAACCGGACCTTTAACTATATTTAGGTTCGGTCCAGGGTTGGGCCGTACCCGGCCCTAACCCAACCCGTGTGCAGGCCTACTCAAGACGGTGCGGCCCTTACCCTGAGGCTCTATATATGATCCGGACCATTTATTTGGCTTCTTTTTTTTTTGGAATGTCAACCGTTATCATAATTTGTTGGGCCACCTGTTGAACGGTTCAGATCCTCTTTCTGTGAGGATTTTGGCACGTGAGTCATCCAATGTTAGGTACATCATGTAATCGGTTTGGATCACTGGACAATAGGCCCACCAGTGCAAACTAAAAAGAACGCGGAATGTCTGACGTATGGGTTTTATCCACACCGTCCATCCATTTCATTGTATAATATCAAGTTATAGGAAAAATAATGAGGCAGATCCAAGATACAGGTGGATCACACAATGGGGATTAAATTCTTACCGTTGAAAACTCCCCCGGGCCACAAAAGTTTTGGATCGAGCTGATATTTGTGTTTTCCCTTCATCCAGGTCTATGTAACTTTATGAATTGGTTAGATGGAAAATAAACATCACAGTAGGCCTAGGAAAATTTCAACGGTGAGAATCATTACCAACACTGCTTCCCGTGGTGTGCTCCACTTGAGCATTGGATTTAACTACATTTTAACCCTATTCATAAAATAGAATGGAGAAATGGTTGGACGGTGTGGATAGAACCAATATATCACGGTGGCCACTCAAAGCTCTTGTCTGTTCCCAGTTGGAGATGGGCGGGGTAGGACGCAATCATCATCCCATGGGATCACTATGATTTATGTGCCTTGTATCTAGGCCGTTCATCGGTTTTGAAAACTCATTTTCAGGTATTAACCAGAAAATGAAGCAGATCCAATTCTCAGGTGGACCATAATGCCAGAAAACAGTGGTAATCAACTATTAAAAACTTCTTGTGGGCCGCAAACGTTTTGGATCAAGCCGATATTTGTATGGGCTCTTCGTCTAGGTATTTTTGACCTTATAAATAAGTTGGATTGAAAATAAACATCCTGGTGTACACTTATAAAGTTTTTAATGGTGTGGATTCAATCACTACTGTTTCTTATGGTATGGTACACCTGAGATTTGGATCAGCTTCATTTTTGGGATAATGACCTAAAATGAGCTTTCAAAATGGATGGATAGTGTTGATGTGAGGAAAATACATCAAAGTGGGCCTACATGGATCCAACCAAACCACATGCGCGGCTTCGCTGGATCTCTTACCGTGCCGTCCACTGTGTGATGTGTGTTTATTATATCCACACCGTCCATTCATTTTAAAAACTCATTTTAGAGCATGATTCAAAAGACGAAGTAGATTCAAACCTCCGGTGGACCATATACAGTAAACAATGGCAATCAACCATTAAAAGCTTCTCGTGGGTCACAAAAGTTTTGGGTCAAGCTAATATTTGTTTTATATCTTTGTGCAGGTCTTTTTAACCTTTTCAATAGGTTGGATGGAAAATAAACATTTTTGTGGCCTCCATGAAGTTTTTAATGGTGTGGATTCAATCACTACTATTTCATGTGCTATGGTCCACTTAAGATTTGGATCTGCTTCATTTTTTTTTGGATAATACCCTAAAATGAACTTTCAAAATACATGAACAGTGTAGATATAAGGTACATACATCACAGTGGCCCCACATTTAGGGATCCACCCAAACCGCGCCCGTTGCTTCAGGCCAAACGTTTGTTCTGCGAAGTAACGTTTGTATTTTGCGAGTACTTCCGGGGGTCGTGGTTTGGAGGCGCGGGTGGATCCCCCAAGTGTGGGGCCACTGTGATGTTTGTGATTTACATCTAAATCATTCGTACATTTTGAAAGCTCATTTTACACAAAGATCCCAAAAATGAAATAGATCCAAATCTTAGGTGGACCATACCACTTGAAACAGTAGTGATTGAATCCCCACCATTAAAAAATTCATGAGGCCCACTGGAATGTTTATTTTCCATCCAACCTGTTGACAAGGTCACAAGTACCTGGATGAAGAGACCACACAAATATCAGCTTGATCCAAAACTTTTGTGGCCCATGAGAAATTTTTAATGGTTTAATACCACTGTTTACTGTATTATGGCCCACCTGAGATTTGGATCTACTTCAATTTTTGTATCAAGCTCTATGGACGTCGTGGATGTAAGATACACAGATCACACATTGTATGTAATGTCACGCAAGGCTTTCGCAGGAAGTTCGTGCGCTGGGAACCAAGGTGGGCCAGCAGTGATGTTTTTTTTATAAATCCACCCCATTACTACCATTGAAACCTCCCTGGGTTCAAGGTGATGTTTATATGACATCCATATCAACATGGGTTTCGAGATGGAGACCTCTTGTTGAAACTCAAATCCACCAACGAGGCAAAGCCCCGTAGCCACGCCTTAAAGCACCGTATCAAACTTCCAAGCAGATCGACCTACCAATAAAACCTTCCTGCCACCTAGTCAGGTCAGGCGGACCTGGATGAAGGTAAAATACAGATACTTGATCCAAAACTTCTGTGGCTCACAAGTTGTTAATCGTCCATCACCAATGTTTCCTATGGTGTGGTCCACCTAAGATTAGATCTGCTTTATTTTCGAGCCCAACACTAAAATGATCCAGAAAAAACAGTTGGACGGACAGTTGGACGGAGCGGATACACAACACATATATCAAGGTGGGCCCTACGGTAACAGCATATAACAAAACTCGGTTGACTCGGTTAGCTCCCTAGAATCCGTGACGTCAATGCGTACGTAGTCTCCCAAAAGCACGCCGGAGGGGCGCGAATTAGGTGTTACTCCGGGAACAGCTTAGTGGGTGTTACGCCTAACGTATGGCCACATGTATAATATTTTCTATATCCACGCCGTCCATCCTTTTCTACCGCCCATTTTAGAATGAGGTTCCAAAATTTATGCAGATCTAAATCTCAAGTGGACCATACCAAGAGAAACAGTGTGCTTGAGTGTTCCACCATTAAAAATTCCAAAGAGCCCATCGTTTTTGTGGCCCACAAAATGTTTTTAATAGTTATTCATCACTCTTTCTAGTGGTATGGTCCACCTGATATTTGGATATATTTAGGGTTTTGGATCACATCCTAAAATGATATGAAAAAACAGATAGAAGGTGTTGATATATAAAACATACATCAACAAGAGCCCCACACGGTTAGGGTAACACCCACTAAGCTGTTCCCAGGTAAACACCTAATTGGCGCCCACACCGGAGTTATTGGAAACGGAAGAGAAAGATGCTACACCCACGCGTTAGCTACACCTGGTGTAGTAGTGACCCCACCATGATGTATTTGTTATATCCACACCGTCCATTCATTTGGAAAGATCATTTAAGGGCATCAAACCAAAACGGAGACAGATCCAACGCTTAAGTGAAGCTATCACAGAAAATAGTTGGAATTGAACGCCAATCATTAAACAAATTATTGGTGGGCCACTTGAGCTTCAGATCTCTCTAAGTTTTATTATCATGACCTAAAATGATCTCTCCAAATTAATGGACAGCGTGGATACAACAAATACATCATGGTGAGGTCACTGCTACACCCTATGTATCTACCGTACGCGTGGGTGTAGCAAAATTTTTATCGAAACGGAACGTCCTCTCTCAATACGAGTACTGGGGCCAAAGATTTGGTAAGACAGACTCCAAATAATCAGTATATCTCGCGTCACACCCGACAATCTGAACCGTTCAAATGTTAGCGGTTATAACAAGTGTCTTTAACACGTTTCACCTGCAGACCAGTGGCCTGGATTACCGAAATTATATGCATGTTGTGACTTGTGCGTACATCCGGGCGACGCACCGTACAAGTCTTCCTGCTAAAGCCTTGCACTGGGATGCTAGGTGAGGTCACCGTGATGTTTGTGAGAAATCCAACCCGTCCATCTGTTTTGTGACGTCAATTTAGGGCATGCTACCAAAAATTAGGGGATTTAAAACTCAAGTGGGCCATACAAGAGGAAACAGTAGAGATTTAGTGACTACCGTTGAAACATTCATATGGCCACAAATTTTTTGTGTCAGGCTAAATTTTTTGTTTTTTCACATCATCCAAGTGAGAATGAACTTATAAACGGTTTGGATGGCATATAAACATCAATGTGGGGCCAGAATGGTTTCAACGGTAAAACTTTCTTTATCCAATTTTCCATCTCGTGTGGGCCATTTAAGTTTTGGATCCACCTCATTTTTGTAGTCATATCCTAAAATGATTTCTTAAAACAGATGGACGGAGTGGATTTCTCACAAACATCACAGACCACCTAACATCACAGCGAGAGGCTTTCCCAGAAAATCCGCGTCCATTCCTCTGGCATCCTTCCCGACGCATGCATGTTTTTAATCACGATAAGTAGGGTCGATGGATAGGTAATCCAGACCACTGGTTTTTGGTGTCCCATAGAGTATCAATGGATAGGTAATCGAGACCGTTGGTCTGTTGTGTCCCACACAGGATGCATTATATCACATAAATGTCCATCATCAGACAATCATAACTTTTCTATTTGCGGCCTACAGAAAAACAGACGGTTGAGAATAGAAATGAAGAAAGGGTCCACTTTCAACCCAAAAGTTTCCAAATATTTTTTTTTTCTGTAAATTTGAACGTCCAAAATGTATTACAGCAGACCAATGGTCTGGATTAGAGAACCATAGCACCATGCATCAGAAATGGAGGACAAAAAGGTAAAATGGCGCCATACATGGAGGACAGAAGCGTCATTCTGGGTCTTTAAAATTGGCGGTCGATACTCCTCTTCACCTATAAACTGAAAGACCGATCTGTCGTGCTCGTCTCTAGAACTGAATCGCCCCGTCTTTCTCTCTTTTGCAGAGAATCCATCAGAGAGAAGAAGAAGAAGAAGAAGAAGAAGATCGAAGCTTCATGCATGGCAGCTGTTTCGAATGGAAGCGAGTTTTTCGAGATCGACGTGGATCAACGCAACGAGGCATTCCCAAGGCCATCGAACGCGGATGCGTTGCAGGAGGACGAAGAGGAGCTGCTTTGGGCGGCGATCGAGAGATTGCCGTCCCAAAAGCGCTCGAATTTCGCCATCATGAAGCGAAACGCCTCCAGAGATGGCGGACATCCCGTGACTGAGGCTCTCGATGTCCGGAAGCTCGACCGGACCGGTCGGGAGCAGCTAGTACGGAACGCAATGGTCACGAACGAGCAAGACAACTACATTCTCCTATCCGGCATCAAGGAGCGCCTTGATAGGTAAACTAGGGAAATGGAAATCACGTGCTCTTCTCAAGGCACACGTGATCTCTCTCTCTCTCTCTCTCTCTCTCTCTCTCTCTCTCGCTGAAGGATCTTTGATCTACACTTGTTGAAATCTTAGCCATGCATTTCTTTGATTTTTTTTCTTGATCAGAGAGGTTTGCATGTTCTTTTTTTTAATTGGAATTTCAAGGATTTAGTTGTTTAGAAAGATTGCTGAAAAAATCTTGATCGGTTCTTTATTGAATTTTATCAGTCCGATTGATTTCATTATCGAACTATTTGTTGATTTTTATTGGCAAGGGTTGCATGGTTTCTTGGATTTTAGACTGATAAATTCATTTCGAGGGATTTCAATGTAAAGATTGCTGCGACTAATCTCAAGTTCCGTAGAGATTTGGAATTTTGCTATTTAAAGCTGAAGATCTCAACCAGAAATATATTCCCTAAAACCATGACTTCTTTATCAGGGACGTTTCGTATTTGGATTGCCAAACGGTTCATTCAACGATCGATAATCTTGATTTTTATTCCCCTTTTTCTTTCGCTATGATTTGATTTCCTTGTCTCCCTCCGAACGTAATTGAAATGCCCTACTATTCCTAGAAGCAGGGCCCACCTTCCAGTGATCCAGGCTGTTCATATAGTGGGATGGCCAATCATGCGAGAAATGCAATCTCTGATAATCCTAGCCATCCATCTATTTAGCCTAATATGCGATGGAAGAAGTTGTAAGTTCTTGACCCATTGCCCACCGAAAGTGGGTCCCACGAAAAGAACAAACTGAATCCCGGAAAACAGTCCCAGATGTACAGAAATGTGTATGATTCCTCTTTCTTTTTTCTTTTTTTTTTTCTTTGACGATCCGAAATTGGTTCATAAACAGAGTGGGCCTGCAAATTCCGAATGTAGAAGTGAGATTCGAGGGGCTGACAGTCACCGCAGATGTTCAGATTGGGAAAAGAGCTTTGCCTACTCTGGTTAATTACGTCCGCAACAGCGTTGAGGTTTCTCTTTACAATCTAATCTCTTCATAATGAATATGCTTTTTATGGATTTTTTTATTTTATTTTATTTCCTAATTTCTCTCACTGAGTTTTTTTATTTTATTTTATTTTTTTCTGGATGGGGCAATGCAGGGCTTGTTAACTAGTTTGGGGATATTTCGTGCAAAGAAGCACTCACTGACCATCTTGAATAATATCAGTGGGTTTGTGAAAACCGGCAGGTAATACTCTATCCCAACTCTTCTTCCCTCAAATAGGGTGGGTGCGTTGCATGACTAACAAAAAAAAAAAAAAAATTTGATTAAAAAAATCTTTTATATATATATGTGAGAGAGAGAGAGAGAAATGCTCACCTGCGGACTAATTCTCACGAGAACTGATGTGAGCCCAAAATCTAAGCCGCACCCCAAGGGCTTAACTTTCAACTTGATTCAAAACTCTGAATAGGCCGTAGCAAAGAGAGAGAGGGAAATCAAGGGAGGAAATTGTTTCCTTTTTCCATGGCCCATCGAAGTTCTGGACCATGTTGAAAATTGAGCCCTTGGGTTTTTTAGGGTGTTGCATCACATGGATGGATCAGATTTTGGGCTCACATCATGTGTGATGAGTTCTCAAAAAGTGTTGAGAAGTGGTGAGCATGTGAGCATTCCTCTCTCTATATATGAGAGGTCTCAAGTGCAACTGGTTGAACTATAGGTTATGGTCCACCCAGCAAATAATTTCTAACTTGCTAATTGCATGGGACATCCAAATCATTTAATAGATTGGCCTGGCAAAAATTTGCTCCATCCACTAATCAAATGGACTACACTTATTTTTGTTATTTATCAATGGCTATATACTTTTCTATGGTGTGGTTCACTTGATGGATAGAGCTGAAATTTTGAATTAGGTGATCCTCATAGTGGTGCCAACCTATTAAGAGTATTAGATGTCATAAGAACCTAACAGGTTGGATGGGTGGACTGTAAACTGTGGTCCAACCAGTTGGACTTGAAACCTTCTCTCTCTCTCTATATATATATATGAGTAATGCTCATGCACAACTAGTTGTACGTCCAACTAGTTGGCATGTGGGGGCTACTATGGTGTTTGTATGATATTTCGTCGGTATTGACATATATTGAAATGTTTTGGCCGCGTTTGGCTCATGACCAATCTAGTTCATAAAGGGATTTTGGAAATTCTACTCTTAAAATAATTTCAAGAAATCTTCAAGTGGGGCACTTTTTTAGAACTCTATTGGGATTAGAAAATCGAAAATTCAGGTTATTTTCTTGCAGACAAAGCCAAGCGGATTTCGGAATAGGCATATCTGTCTTAAGATAGATACAGAGGGACTTTAATATTTGAACTGTGTCATTTACCAATAATCCAATACTTTGATAATTTGGCCATTTCGCTTTGAATCTGGACGGTAACTATAGGCTCTTTATAATCAAAGCATTGGAATATTCAATCTAAGAGCCCAGCTGGAAGACTAACAAAAAAAATCTGAGAGTTATTGTGATCTTTCTCCAATCCGATGGAAAGTGTGCGGATAATCGACCTGCTAGGTCTCGTATCTTATTGCAATACGTAGCAAACCGCCCAAATGACGAGGGAGTGAAACTAAAAGTTATGTTTTTTTTTTTTTAAATCCATTTGAGACGGATAATGTTTGGACGCAAGCCCAAAATCAGGTCAATCTAACACTCCACTGAGCCATATCACAGGGAACAGTGGGGATGGCGATGAACACATTGGGTCCCACCAACGTTTCTATCATTCCGATATTTGGTTTTTACTTTCATACCGGTCGGAATAGTCGCCTGGAATACAGCCATACAGGCATCACGGTGTGCCAGGAAGCTTTCAATGGTGGGTCTCAATGTCACCCTTCCTGAAGCTGATTGCGTCCTACCCCCGCCCGGCTCTAGCCGGCAAGGGCAGATCTGTGTGGCGGCCTACCGTGACGTATCTGTTCATCCAAGCCGTCCATCGTTTTTCTCAGATCATTTTAAGATATGAACCAAAAAATGAAGTAGATCCAACACTCAAGTGGACCGCACCATAGATGACTTGCATTTAATGCAACTCAATCTTGCTATTTGGCGTGGTCCACTTGATCGTTGCGATCTGCCTCGTTTTTGGGGTCACACCTTAAATTGATCTGAGAAAAGGGATGGGCGGCATGGATGAACAGATACAGCATGGTGGGCCCCACTCAGATCTGTCTATTCCTGTGGAGTAGGATGCAATCCGCTTCCTGTTCCCTGTTGTGTGGCCCACTTCATTTATTTATTAGACGATAGCTTTCTTATCAACATGAATGGCGCGACTAATGGAGGGGGTGGAATGTCACACGCTCATATCTAGGTGAGCCACAGAGGTTTCTTTTGGAGAAGGCGAATCGCCATGCCATTACTCAACACAAGCGTTAATGCATGCAATTGTGCGAAAGTGCGTTGCGTTCGGACGCGGATTAGCTGCGGATGGGTTCAATAGCCATCTCCCTAATCAAGTGAAGTCAACAAGTTCTGTGGGCCCCACCATGATGTATGTGTTGTATCCACACTCTCCATCCATTTGGAGAGATCATTTTAGGACACAGCCAAAGAATGAAGCAGATCCAAAGCTCAAGTGAACCCCACCAAAAAAAACAATGGGTATTGATGGCCTACAATTACAACCTTCATAAGGCCCTAGGAAGGCCTTCTGGATCTAAAATAAACATCATGGTAGGCCTTAGGAAGGTTTCAATGGAGGACGTCACTATCCCTACTGTTTTCAGTGGTGGGGTCTACTTGAGCTTTGGATCTGCCTCATTCTTTGGCTCGTGCGCTAAAATGATCTTTCCAAATGGATGTATGGTGTGGATACAACACATGCTTCATGGTAGGGCCCTCAGAACTGGTGACATCACTTTAGTAGTAACAAAGCTACTGAACCCATCAGTAGCTAATTCACGTCTGTTGCATCCTGGTAAGGCTCTGTGGGGCCATCGTGATGTATGGATTTTCTCCACACTGTACATCCATGTTTTCCATACCTATTTAGGCCAAGAACAAAAAAATAGGCAGATCCAAGGATCAAGTGGGCCACACAGTATTGAATGCCTGCCATTGAAAACTTCTTAAGGACAGCAGAAGCTTTTGGATCAAGCCGATATTTATATTTTCCCTTCATCCAGGTCTATATGACCTTATGAACAGATTGGATGGCAAATAAACATCATGGTGGCCCATAGGAAGGTTTCAATGGTGGGTGTCATTATCACTGCTGCTTTCTGTGGTGTGGTCCACTTAATCTTTGGATTTTACTTATTTTTAGACTCAAATCCTAAAATAATCTGAAAAAAATGGATGGACAGTGTGGATAAAACCCATACAAACCCATATATCAGGGTAAGCCTTACGGAGCCCCAGCCTGGATGGATTAACGTCCAGGCGCAGCAGGACGCAATCCGTTTAATTTTGATGCTGTGGTATGCTGTGATGCTTCATACACATGCACTCACTCTGTAAATTATTCATGTCACTGGAATTAAACCATCCAATTGGTGGGGACCCACTTTTTAACTGGGTTAAAAGCAAAAAATTACAGTGAATGGCTGAATCTTGTTGGAAGTTAATTGAAAAATAATGAACAGTCCCAGTCCAAAAATAGAATTCGATTAATCAGAGTCTCTAGCATTCAATGAATCTGATTTGGGGTTTATTAATTAGTCACCTTGAGGCACATTATTTGGACTCTTCAATTTGAATTTTGTGTATTTCTACGATGATCATTCACAGTTTCTGGGTGCGGGTGCCTATGAACCATTCACTGGGGAAAGCGAAACATCTTGCAATGACACGTCTCATTAAGTGTGGCAACCGATCTTATGCACACATGCTAGAAATGCACTCGAGTGTCCAAATCGTTGATGGACTAGAGTACAAAAGAATCATAATAATTGGATGATCTTAACCATCCATTTGGGCCATCAAATGGATGGTGAAAAGGCGAAAGTATATTGAAATACTACTCTTCCTACACATGCTAGTGTGTCAAGTGTGAGCAAGATCTGATCCCTTTCTAAGGGAGGCCCACCACGGGTGTCATGCCTCAAATTTAATAATATTTTGCCCCAAATGAGACTGAATAAATCATGAAATTTAATAAATTTTGCCTCAAATTTAATAATATTTTGCCCCTAAAGCTCTAGGAAATTTCTTGTTTAATTAGTAGCCAAGAGATATGTTTACGTTCTAAGTTCATATTTTGATAGAGTAGATGTAAAATGCAAAGTGATTGCAGAATTGGTAATGTGGTTGTTTCTGTGATGGTAGAATGACGCTGCTCTTGGGACCCCCCGGCTCTGGAAAATCTACGTTGCTTTTGGCCCTGGCTGGGAAGCTAGCTCATGACTTGAAGGTAAGCTGCCATTCTCTTTCTATATCTCTGTTACACACACACACAACAATGGAAAAAGGTCTCGATCTCATGGGAAGCTTCCCGTGAGGTCAAGCACATAGTACGCTTTTCCATATATGAACTTCCCATGAGGTTGAGCTCTATGGCCCAGCTGTAATGCATGTTGGACATCCACACTGTGTGTTTGGTAGGTCCCCTCTAAGTAAGGGTGCATCTAATGTGCATCTAATTGATGGTGTGGATGTCCCACACGCATTCTGATGGGGCCCACAAAGCTTGATCTCATAGAACCTTTTCCATTTACATACGTACATAACACGCGTACACAGTGCCCCCACCTTCTTGGGGAACTTAGCAACAGCTCCAAAACTTTTAAACCGCACAGGGGGTAATCTATTGTTTTTCTGAACCCTTCATTCATGATCCTAAGCTTCTGATCAATAGCTTGAAAATGGACATTAAAGACTGACTGGAGGAACAAAATACGTCCAATCATCTTCTTGAAACATCTAATAGATAGATCGCACTTTCTGTTTCTTATGATTCTAAAGTAACACTTTGATTTGATGATTCTAACCATGTGATTTATGGCTCATAAACAAGGGATGGTTGTAACAAATTGGTCTCATTCAAAGGGTTAGGATCATCTAATTGGCATAACTCTTGCGCCATGGCTTCCTCATTGTTATATGAATGAGTGAAATGTTCAAACCAATGATATATAGGTCACCCTTCTTGCGTTTAAAAGTTTTGGGGATGAAGGTGAAGATGTTAGCATGCCCGCGCGCCCGCGCGCGCACACACACACACACTTCCTAACTAAGATTGGCAGTTGGTTAAAAGCTTTGAGGATGTTGATAATGTCTTCGTAAAGGTGCAGACCTTTGTATCCCCTTATATGTATGCTTGTACAGCTGCCACTAAATGTCTTTTCAATCGTTTAAGAAACCAATCTCATGATTTATTTGTTTTATAATATTAATTCATGAAATTTCTTTTATCCCATACAATTTAACAAGTTCTGAAAATATTTCTCCACATTTCATTGATCTCATTGTCCTTAGTGAGCACACTTTGGTCATTGCTATTAATGCATCCAACGTGTTCTAGGTCCCTACTCTTCACTCTCATTTTTGCAAGTTTGAAGTCATCTTTCTCACCTTCACTGTCCCCACTCCTCTAGTCTATCATATAGATCATCATATCTCTTAAGTTCAGCCTCAACACTTTTTTACCATTCCTTTGCATTTGTATATTCTTCTACCGCTCTCTACAGTTCTCAGAAACTACATATTTACAAGTATGCCATTACATAATATTCACAACAATTGCACAATGGCAAAAGTAATCACTTGACGTGAAGGTGTGCTTAGTTTCCCCTCAGCTACCTTTTTTTTTTTTTTTGTATTTTAATATGTCATGTTTATCTTATTAACATCATTCTTACTCGTGTTTTATAAAAAAAACCACAATATCTCTAGCATGAATTTCAAATGTTGCATCGTCACTTGGAACTTTTTAGTGTACCATGACATGAATATTATCAAGAAACCTTGTCTAGTGGATCTATGGCGGCTTCCTTTGATTTGTAAGAGATTCAAAAGTGTCATATTCCATCATTAGAGAAGCTATGCTGTTTTTATTTTCACTTGTTGAGTTCTAGGAGATACACGACATGCTCTTTGCATGAAAATGTTTCTGTTATTAACAACACTGATTCCTGGTTCTTATTAATTTGACTCATTGTTTTCAGACAAGTGGAAAAGTGACATATAATGGCCATCTGCTTGATGAATTTTTTGTGCAAAGGACTTCTGCGTACATTAGCCAGACAGATAATCATATTGCAGAGCTGACTGTCAGAGAAACTTTAGACTTTGCTGCGAGATTTCAAGGTGCAAGTGATGGATTTGGAGGTGTGTTACTCAATCCTACCACAAAATATACCAGTTTAAAATGAAGTTGATATATACCATTAACTGCTTTCTTTGTTCATCTTGTTCATATTTCTTGAATAATCTGTTTCTTGTGATCTCAGAGAGATTTTGTTCTCTATTTTTCTGTAACAATAATGACAAATTTTCCTTTCTGCATTGCTAATCAGACATTAGATTCTCTTGCAGCTGTCATTTCTATATGTACTTACTTGTGTCTTCACTGCTTCATGTGCTATCTTTTGTTGTTTTCATTTCTCACAAAAAAAAACATAGAATGTATTCATCCACTTCTCTTATCTACTCATTGTCAGTTTCAATTTCTTGAGTTTGAACATCTGGTTTTTGTGATATCCAGTGGCTCTGATTGGACCAATTTCTTTTTATATCTCATCTCATGAAATGCTTCAATTGCCACTCAATCCTGTGAGTGTGAGGATTTTTAAACTACCTAAAAAGTTTCTTTAAAATTTCCAAGGTCAAAGAATTGACAGATTATACTAGACCTTAAGAACTACAACAGGTATTCATCCTCAATTTTGGACAAGTTTCATAGCTTAAGAAGATCCACTATTGCATTGTGTGTATTAGAATATTAAAAAGTTTGATGAAAGCATTCATGCTCCTTGATGGGATCGATTTAGTGTGTCTAATGTCATTCTCTCATGTTGCCACATGGGCATATCCCTTGTTTGATGAACTTCAAAAATGTGTTCTTACTTTTGATAATTGTGTTGGGAGAAAGAATGTTCACCTACCAGCCTAGCTCGTTCCTCCACTTGGCATGGCATAGCGACCATTTTCGTGTGGTATATCAAGGATGTAGCTGCTGTGGTCAAGGAGGCGATGACCAACATCCCCTGAGAATCTTCCAAATGTGTGAAAAAATTCATGTTAATCTGATATGCTGACTAATGTTTAGCCAGTGTGTACTCAAATAAAGATACCCAATAAATGCAGTGTCTGGTAATGACCCCCCTACTGTATTTCCTGCAATCTAGAAATTTCTAAGCTAGCTGATATTGTTAGTGCACTTTTTTGTAGCATACTAGTGAACCTTATTTGTCAATAACAAAGGTCAGTGAGTCTAGTGTCTGTTGAGCTTAAAGAAAACGAAGACCAAAGACTCAAGCGGATCTGTTGCATCTAAGAAGAAGAAATAGGTAAAAGAGATGCCTTGGTGAACCTTGAAGCAAACCAAAACCCAAATCTCTAGATGACCTTATCCCAATAGGCATACCATTAGTCATCTTATATTGGCCTTAGGTGTCCCAAAAGACCACCCAAAAAATGGCCAAAGGGGTTGCCCTTACTACTGTAAAACACAACTTAAAACAACTAGCAAAATAGGTCTGCCGACTGGTCTCGACCTATGGCCGACCAATCGTCAAAGCCTAAAATGGGACAGCAAGCAAAATCAGTCCCAGGCCTAAAATCGACCGATCAAGACCGGTCGGCTGGACTGTCCGACCAGTCATCCGACCGGTCGCGATTGACCCCAGTTAGGACAGCAACAAATCCGCCTGTCCATTTCATAATTTGACCGATCGGCCAACCGGTCGTGGACCCTGTCCGACCAGTCGTTGTTGAGGGCCGACCGGTCGGAATCTAGCCGTTTATAGCCATTTTGAATCCGTTGGAGCTTTTTCTATATAACGGCTAGGCTTCGTTCTGGGTCTTTGAGGGAGATTTTAGTGCATTAGAAGCCATCCTTATTGCCCATATCATTAGGCTTTAATCATAAGCATTCCAAGTCATCTTCCTTGTGTTTGATCACAAGATGGAACATTCAAAGCTCATGTATAGATGAACCTACTCTCTTTTGATCTTTAGAAGTTTAGGCACCTTGATCATAGGTAGATCCTTCGTCTAAACCTCTCTCAAGATCTTATTAGGTGGAATTCCTCTACACAACCAAATTCTACTAGTCGTAGAGAATTCACACCATCTCCTATCACCTTGGCCATCTCAAGAGCATCACATACGAGGTGATTGATCGGTGGAGCTAAAGCATTGGAAACACAGAGGCAATACGATCGGGGGAGTAAGGGGAGTTGATTGAAGCACAGGAGAGCGGAGATCAAGCAACTCGAAGCAGCGCTGAATAAGGGGTTCATCCGACAAGTAAGTATCATTGTGAGAATCCTGTTGCACTCCTTCCTCGTAGAGGATTGAGTGTGAGAGTTTGGTTTTACAAACTCGACCAAGTCTCCAAGGGGAGTCTCCAGCGGGAGTATACGATAGGTTCTAGGATTATAACTAAAGGGTAGGGAGGATCCTTGTCAAACTCCTGGGTTGGATGGAACCCATAAACATCTTGATTAAGAGATGAACCAGTAAAATCTCCATCATAGATTGGGAGGAACCTTGTCAAACTCCCTGGTAGGGTAGAATCAATTTGAAATACCTAGCTTAGGAGGAACCTGATTTAAACTCCCTAGTGAATGCTAATGTGCTCAAGGAATGAGTACTTAAACCAGGAGTGGAGTAGACCCAAAGTCGAATCATTATACATGCTTATGTTTGTGATTGTTTTGAGCACATTGTTATCTTCGCATTGTATTTTAATTGCTTGATTATGAATGCTTGATAGGAATGTATGATAGGCACTAGATTAGGCACATTTACACACAAGATGTACTTTCACAAAGTAGTATAGACTTGAGCTCATAAGATCCATTCTAATATAGTCTACATAGGTTGCATAGATTATGTTCTTGATTATTTAAATCATTTGATTATCTATGCATGCTTAAGCTAGGTTGTTTAATTGCTTATCATATGCTAGCCTTGTGATGAGATCTAGTTAAGCTTGGATGCTAAGTGTTCTTACTTAATTAGTTTAAATAGGCGAGAAGTTTTTAAAAGGAATTTTAAAACAGTCCTAATCACCCCCCTCTAGGACTTAGCCATAGTTCTACAAGCTCCGCCTAGCTTCCGCGTATATGTGTAGGGTGTCGTGTTAGACTACCGACGCAATTTCAGATATGATCATGGTTTGTCATTCAATTGAATTTCCTTTATTAGAAGTCATAGTATTGTGTGTTTTTAGGAGGAAAATCTAGTTACATGGGGAAGAAAAGGTTAAAGCAAAGACCAACTTGACTTCAAGACAAGCATAAAATCTAAAAGAAAAACATGTTGACTATGGAAAGCTCTATTACATAGAGCTTGTAGGAGTTTGCTGCTCTCATTGATGGTCTCAAGCCTAGATAAAGGAGGAGAGTTGCACCAGGTTGGCAGCTGGCATGAACCTTTTGCCATAACTTTTATCATTAATCCTAATGATATTATGATGAGTCAATACATTAATACAAGAAAACATGGCTACTATTGTGACTAAACCCATTAGGAGATGTTGATACAATTTAGACAAGTATATGATGTATTTTCAGGTTTAGACGACTTCATTCTCTACATAGTTTCTTTTTAGTTTTTTCTCTAGTGTAATGCAATTTAGTAAATGGTATCAACCATACATAATTTTGATTGGCAAACTTTGGCATTGGACAATCCATTGAGTCATCACCTCTTAGGTTAGCTGTATCTCATGGACTTGCTAACTCCTTAGCACTCTTGCATGTGGGGCACTCACGGAACGTCCCAATGCTACTTGAGGCAGTCTAACTCTTTCTCTATGGCCTTTTGTACATATCAGGTTGAGTTTACCTCATTGTTGGGGTAGAAAGACATTGTATATATATTGTGGTAGGAGAGTGAATTTAGCAGATAAAAATTGTATGTGGAATGATCTATTAGATAAAAATCCTTCAAATAATGCTAGAGTAAAAATTGAACCTTTCAAATGAAGGTTGCAAAAGTAGCTTTCTTTGTGGAATTTTGTTTTGGGCAATTTTTGTGGTTTCCTTTGAAAGCTCGTTCATTTGTTCTCTTAAGCAGGATACCAAGATGATCTGGCCAAATTGGAGAAGGAAAAGAACATACGACCAAGTCCAGCAATCGATGCATTTATGAAGGTCTTCATCCAAACCTCTACCACCTCGTATAGAAATCTTGATATATTTATTCTTTTTTTTTTTCTTTTTTTTTTTTGGTTAAAACAAAACTGCACAGGCATCATCAGTTGGAGGCAAGAAGCACAGCCTCACAACAGATTACGTCTTGAGAGTGATTGGTCTTGACGTCTGTTCAGATACTCTAGTTGGTAATGATATGCTAAGAGGTGTTTCGGGTGGTCAAAGAAAGCGAGTGACTACAGGTTACCAGATATGCTATCCTTAGTGAAAGTTCCATGTATACATTACTCATTTCTGTAGATATATATTTGTATTCACTTGCACTTGTAGTATTTCTTTAAGTCCACATGCATGTTGCTGATAAAGTACCGAGGCACAATTTGATTGCGTAAATGTTGTGGAAGTCATATTCCCACTATGGCACCTTTACATCCACGTATAGTGCTGTTTTCTCTGCTTACTTGAACCAATTGAATCCTATGTACCTACTTTAAGTATTTTAATTTGGCAACTATCTATATTTTCTAGAAGGATTGTGAACATGTTTGCAATATTTATCATGGGCAATTGAATTGAATGATGTTTTGTTGTTTTCTGAATTCAGGAGAAATGATTGTTGGACCAAGAAAAACTCTTTTCATGGATGAAATATCTACAGGACTTGATAGCTCAACAACATTTCAAATAGTGAAGTGCATTGGAAATTTTGTTCACCAAATGGAGGGTACTGTGCTGATGGCTCTTTTGCAGCCTGCACCTGAGACATTTGATCTTTTTGATGATATTATATTATTATCAGAAGGGCATGTTGTTTATCATGGCCCCCGAGCAGATGTTGTTGACTTCTTTGTATCTCTAGGATTCTCATTGCCCCCTCGTAAAGGGGTTGCAGACTTTCTCCAAGAGGTACTGTTGTTATTTGAGATTATTTATTCATAGGCACCTGCCTCTGGTGAACTTTCCTTGACTAATTTAACTTGTGTTTTCAGGTTACATCGAAAAAAGATCAAGCTCAGTACTGGTCCGATCCTTCAAAACCATATGCGTTTATTCCTGTTTCTGAAATCGCAAATGCATTCAAGCAATCCAAATATGGAAGGTCCATAGAGTCTACTCTTTCAATTCCTTACGATAAAAAGAAGAGTCCCCCTTCTGCTCTTGCCAATGCAAAGTTTGCTGTAGCAAAATTGGAGCTCTTTAAAGCTTGCTTTTCACGGGAACTTCTTCTAATGACCAGGCACCGTTTCCTCTACATTTTCAGAACATGCCAAGTATGCCTTTTCCTACAAAAACGCAACCCAGTTTATGTGCCAACTTGAGATCTGTTCAGCACATCTGTGCCATGCATAACATGGCCCCACCAGAAGATCACATCAACCAGTCACCCTGTACTAAAACAACGGATAGTTTATGTCACACCTACAAATAGTCTTATGCAATGTACACATGTGGCCCACCTGATTAGTGATCAACCTATTTTTGTGGCTAATCATCTTCACTGTGGGGCCTACCTTGCACATGGATTATGTCACTTTAGCACATGGCCTTGCATGTGATACTATTTGGTTACATGATTAGGTAGGATCATGGACTTAAGACGTAGTTGGGCATAAATCTTTAAGGTGGTGGAGCATCATACTAGTCTCTCCCTGAAACCCTAACTCATCCTCATAAATAATATCCTATCCTAGAGGGAGAGGATATTGAAAAGAAAGCCTTGGATGCTCATGCCCCCTAGGGCCCTACACACAGGGGATCACTAGATTGAAAAGAATACCTTGGATGTTCAAGCCCCCTAGGGCGTTACACACAGGGGATCACACACACATGATTCATGGATGCATATGTTTCACACACAATTATTGATAAAAGACAAGTATATTCCATTTGACCAAGTGGTCATCAATAAACAAGATCCATCAATATATTCCACATGAAGTATTAGTGATGGACATGGAATTAACTTGGATACAGTCATTAGCACCGATCTCTTCTCTTTCCTGACCTGGCAAAATAGAATTTTATTGGATAATAAACCTTTGCATATTTTGAAATATATAGTAGAGTACAAACTCAACTGAGCCATCTTTGACAACACCCCGGTGCATCAAATCCTACCACGTCACGCCACAAGAAAGGTCTTTGATGGAAAGGACAGCGTCTTTACTGTCGTTGTGGTTGGATTGGGGCCCAGATTGGGTACTAACACTACCAGGACCTAGTCAGAGACGGACAGTCCTGTTAGGGGCTCTGTGGGGCCCAAATTGATATATGTGCTTTATCCATCCATTTTGATATATGTGCTTTATCCATCCATTTTGAAAGGTCATTTTAAGGCATGAGCCCGAAAAGGAGGTCCTCATAGTACACATTATTAGGTCCTGTTAGGGCCTCGATTGGCTTTTCAAGGCACACATATCTAACGAATAACCTCATAGTACACATTATTCCATGATTCCATGATAAAGAAATAAACTTTCAATGACAAATTACACCTTTATTCCTTAACAATTTCACTATTGTGTGTCTTCGTTTTCAAGTAAGCTCTAGTTCCAATTCCTCAACAACTGCACTATTATGGTGTCTCAGTTTTCAGGAAGGCCCTAGTTCCAAATTTTCCAGATAATTTATTTAAGATTATAATTTCACTTATTCATGCATGGATCTTTTGTGTTATCTGAGTCTGTTTTTACTCCACATATGACACACATATGTGAAAGTTTATTTTTTTCTGGATGGACTATAAAACATTCGGTCATTGAACTGCATTTAAAGTTATAGGGTTTTGGGAAGCACTATGCATAGTAGTTTAGGTTCCAAGTTTCTCATGCACAGCACCCTAGAAATAGTTTCTTTCCTTCTCGGAAGAATTAAAATGATCTTTTTTTCTCACTAATCTTCTTTACAACAGAGCACACTGACTTTTCCAGTCAATAGCAGAATGTAATTTGTCATATCTCTTTATTTGTTGGGGTTGCATGAGATCTTCCATTGTTGTTTGCTTTAAGTTAATTCTTTTGTTATTTAATTTTCTCATAGTTTATATTTCATTTTTTTATTCAATCTTTCACAGGTTGCATTTGTTGGAACTGTTGCATGCACAATATTTATCAGGACAAGGATACATCCTACTGACGAGGTTAATGGGAACCTCTATCTCTCTTGCTTATTTTTTGGGTTGGTGCATATGTTATTTAATGGATTTTCTGAGCTACCGATCATGATAACTCGACTCCCAGTATTCTATAAGCAGAGAGATAACCTCTTTCATCCTGCTTGGGCATATTGCATACCTAGTTGGATTTTGCGTTTGCCTTACTCAGTTATTGAAGCCGTTGTATGGTCCTGTGTTGTGTATTACTCTGTTGGCTTTGCCCCTGGCGTCGGAAGGTATGTTTTTTGTACCATTTCAATTTACATGATTAATCGTGTCTCGCCTGCTAGCCCAGTTGGAAGACACCTAGGCGTTTCAACAGCAGGTCTCAGGTTCAAGTGCCAAGGAGACACACTAACCCCACTGGTGGGTGGGTGCATCGAGTGACTAACTGTGTGGGTGCGTTGTGCAATTAACAGGGTGGGTGTGTTGCATGACTAAAAGAAAAAATTACATGTTTAATCTGTATATCTTCTCTGTTTTAATTGACTCTTTTCAAATTACCATAGGTTCTTTCGATTCATGTTATTACTTTTTTCATTACACCAAATGGGCCTGGGTCTCTTCCGGATGTTGGCTGCTGTTGCACGAGATATGACAATCGCAAATACCTATGGGTCTGCTGCATTATTCATTATATTCTTGTTGGGTGGATTCATCATTCCAAAAGGTTGGCTTTTCTTTATTGGACAAATTGAATGACATAGAATGTATTGGTACTTGTAGGACATTATATTGTATAAGCGTTGAACTTTTGGCACTTAAAACTAACAAAATTTACCGTGTGATATGCTTTCCTATTGAGAATTGCGTGGCATGTTTATCAGATATGATCAAGCCATGGTGGATTTGGGCTTTCTGGATTTCGCCATTATCCTATGGACAACGTGCAATTTCAGTTAATGAGTTTGGTGCAACACGATGGATGAAGGTGTTTAGGCTTTAACAGTCATATTTTGGTTAAAGAATTGTGTACTTCCATTTTGATTTTTAACTTTAAATGCACAAATCATGTCGTCTTTGATAAATATTGAATCAAGCTTTTTATTCTATTCTTACTGCAGAAATCCACGAATGGAAACACCACAATTGGATACAATGTTCTCCACTCACACGGCCTTCCCTCCAGTGATAAGTGGTACTGGATTGGTATTGGTGTCGTATTAGCATACTCTATCCTTTTCAACATTTTGGTGATACTTGCCTTGGCCTACCTTCAGCGTAAGTCTTTGAATGCTTGCTTTTTGCTGTTACAATGACAATTTTCTTTTCCATGACTTCTATATTTCTTGAGGTGGACTTTTGACATCCTACTTCATCTTCGGTTTTCTTTTCTTTTCTCTCTTTTTCTTTCTTGTTTTTTTTCTTCTTTTCTTCTTCTTCTCCTTCTTCTTCTTCTTGTGCGTGTGTGTGTGTGTGTGTGTGGCTGTGTCTACACCTGTTATTTTTCTAACAAATGTTCTATGCTCGATGTTACAGCCCCAGTGAAGGCCAAGGCCATGATTATGGATGATGTCACAGAAGAGAAGAATGGTGATGGCAATGTTCATGGCACTGATTCCATAATCCCCATAAATTATTTAGATATAGTTGCAAATTTTGTAGTTGTTATTGTGAAGTTCCTCTGGCTGGTACATATCTAAGTATAACCCTTTCCTTATATATTTTTCTAACTCAGATAATGACTTTACCATTGCAGGGAAAGTCCCAACATCAGTGCCAAGGCATACATCAAATAGGGGAATGATTCTTCCATTCCAGCCGCTAAAAATGACATTCCATAATCTTAATTACTTTGTTGATGTGCCAAAGGTAAATTTGTCAAAGATTAACTCTTTGGAATTTCTTTATTGAAACTTAACGAGATGTTTCTTTTATATATATTGAAGGCAATGAAGCGGAAAGGTGTTCCAGAAAAGAAGCTGCAACTTTTATCAAATGTGAGTGGGGCTTTCACGCCGGGCGTCCTTACTGCATTAGTTGGTTCAAGTGGGGCAGGGAAAACCACACTGATGGATGTTCTTGCTGGTCGGAAGACTGGTGGATATATAGAAGGCGATATTAGGATATCTGGATATCCAAAAGAGCAAAACACTTTTGCCAGAATTTCAGGCTACGTTGAACAAAATGATATTCATTCTCCTCAAGTAACAGTCGAAGAATCCCTCTGGTTCTCAGCCTCTTTACGCCTACCTAAAGAAGTGAACAAAGAGAAGCAACTTGTTAGTTATTGATATCCTTTTTATTTATATTTATATTTATATGTTTTTGGTTCTAGATTTCATTCTTTGAAACAATTCTCATACAAGCACTGCAGGAATTTGTTGAAGAAGTGATGGCACTAGTAGAGCTTGACACTCTGAGACATGCTTTGGTTGGTTTGCCTGGGAGTTCTGGCTTGTCAACAGAGCAAAGAAAGCGCCTAACAATTGCGGTGGAGCTTGTTGCAAATCCTTCTATTATCTTTATGGATGAACCAACATCTGGATTAGATGCACGAGCTGCAGCGATCGTTATGCGTACTGTTCGTAATACTGTTGACACTGGGAGAACTGTTGTGTGCACCATACATCAACCAAGTATTGATATATTCGAAGCATTTGATGAGGTGAAAATCCCTTACTTTATGGATATTCTATGACCTAAATAGCTTTTATACTTTGCAGTCGTTATCTTTATTTTCTTTTCATTTTGTTATCTTCATTTTTGTTTGGTGTAGCTTCTGCTTATGAAACGAGGAGGGAGAGTTATATATGGAGGCAAACTTGGTGTGAACTCACAAACTATGATTGACTATTTCCAGGTAGCATTCATTTGACTTATTTTGTTTGGTCAATTCCTTTCTACGTAAAGGGGTCGTTTGGATGGGAGTAAATGGGAGGAATTGGGAGTAAATGGAGGTAAATGGCCCTAAATATAGGAAATTTGTTGTCATCAATAAAGTATTCACATACACTTAGAAGTAACATTCATTTTTTTTATTTTTATTTTTTTTTGGGGGGGGGGGGGGGGGGGGGGGGGACTTAGTACACACACCCACACTGTTAGTCGCCCTGCAATGTTAGCCACCCCCACGTTGGGAATCAATACTTGGACCTCAATGTTGAAACAAGGTTATCTTCACTCAGTCTACCACTGTCCCAAAGGTGTGGGTGTGGTTGCATTGAATGTTCTTTGCACAATGATGAATTTTCCCTCTTGCTTTCATTCTTAAATATTTTTACTAGCTCACATCAAACATTCCGTTTGCATGGTTAGTACTAATGTTTGATATGGCTGGAGAAATTATGTTACAACTATATTAGATTACTATTGCTGATGCCTACTTACCCTCGCATTTGTTTTCCTTTCACAGGGAATTGATGGAGTTGCTCCTATTCCTGAAGGATACAATCCAGCAACTTGGATGCTTGAGGTCACTACACAAGCATGCGAAGAGAGGATTGGTGAGGACTTTGCTACCATATATAGAAACTCAAATCAGTACAGGTAATTTAACAATGTGGTGTTTGTAAGTATGATTGCAGATTTTTTTATTACTTATTTGTTACCTAGTTCTTCTTGTTTGTTAACTTCATTATTATATGGGAAAATGACGTTTTATCTTTCAAAAGCAAAAGAAAATGGAAATGATGTTTTGACTATGCAATGCTAATTGCACTTAATTCTTTGTTTTAGGGAAGTGGAAGCTTTAATTCAGCAATTTAGTGTTCCTGATGCTGGTTCTGAGCCCTTGAAGTTTGATTCCAAGTATTCACAGAATAGTATGACTCAATTTAAGATTTGCCTTTGGAAGCAAAATCTTGTTTACTGGAGAAGCCCCCAATACAATGTTGTGAGATTGTTCTTCACTACCATCAGTGCGGTGATACTTGGCTCGGTATTTTGGAAGGTTGGCTCGAAAAGGTAGTTGTGGTCATTGTTCTCATGGTTGCATTTACATCCAATGGTAGTTTTATTTATCATTATTTTGCACTCTGGTGCTAATTTGTGTGGAATGATTCGATAACCTCGATGTATCATATCCATGCTTTGGTGGAAGGTAGGGATCTATTGGGCTTTGTTAGTCTTTAAGTATAGTGAACTTAGCTTGTGCTGAGATGGATTTGCTTGACTGTGTCAAGTATAGGGCCTAGTGACAAATATTTATATAGTGAACAACGACTCCAATAATTTAACTCGGTCAGTCATGGATGAAGCCATCACATGTGAAAATACTTTTCCCAATTTGCTCTATATGATCACATTCTTTATTAATACATAACTAGTTTCCTATTGGCTGAAGGAAACCCCACCCCCCATTAACTAATCTATTGTTATAAATCACCCTAGGACATCTGATTTTCTAATATGAATTGATGTTACCTCTTGATTCGTGAAATATGAAAAAGTTTCCATTTATTGTGTCTATTTCCAAGAATCTTTTTATGTTTATTACAATCAATCTTTCTGTTCATAATGGAGATTATATTTGCTGTCTGCCCGTCTCCTTAACAGATGAGAAGCCTCTACTGATATATTCCACATGTTTTAAATGTTTCTAGAGATACAACACAGGACTTGTTTACCGTTATGGGAGCTCTTTATTCAGCTTGCTTATTTCTTGGTGTGAATAATGCTTCGTCAATTCAGCCAGTAGTTTCCATTGAGAGGACAGTTTTCTATCGAGAGAAGGCAACAGGGATGTACTCTCCATTTCCATATGCGGCAGCCCAGGTAAGTGAAGCTTAGCTTTGACAGTGAGTATTTCTTTTTCTTTTCTTTTGGCTTCTTCATGCCAAAATTACATGTGTTACGCCTTAATGTTCAGGGTATTATAGAGATTCCATACATTGCAACGCAAACAATTGTATACGGTGTCATTACGTACTTCATGATTGGCTTTGAAAGGACAATAGGTACTTAAAACATTTGCACTGTTATGTTGTACATCACTGATTTGTATGAAACTGCAAACTCTTACAAAGGATGGGGGCTCTATACTCTTTGCAGCGAAGTTTCTGCTTTACCTGTTGTTCATGTTTCTCACATTCACATACTTTGCGTTCTACGGGTTGATGGCGGTTGGTCTGACGCCTACTCAGCAACTTGCTGCAGTTGTTTCTTCTGCATTTTACTCATTATGGAATCTAATGTCGGGTTTTCTTGTTCCTAAACCTGTAAGTAATTAATTTCTGCCCACTCACCATATCTTCAATAGGTCAATAGTAAAAAAGCTAACTGTGCATCAACAAACGGTACTGTCTATATAATTGTTGTTTTATCCATCAGTATATATGGTATGAACTCTCTCTGGTATAATGCTTATCATTGAAACGATTGTGTTTTTTTTTTTTTTTTTTTTCTAGAAAATCCCTGGATGGTGGATCTGGTTTTATTATATCAGTCCGGTGGCTTGGACCCTACGCGGCATCATAACCTCGCAGCTCGGCAATGTGGAGAGCCATATAATTGGGAATGGGTTTGAAGGGTCCGTGAAGGAGTATTTGGAAGTGAGCCTTGGTTTTGATTCGGGAATGACAGGTGTTTCTGTAGCAGTGCTCCTGGGCTTCATTTTCTTTTTCTTTTCGATCTATGCAACTGCTGTGAAAGTCCTCAATTTCCAGAGGCGGTGATCATATTACACTAATCAAATTTTGTTGATAAAATCTTCCTCCTTATCGGTGGCAATGACTAATGTGGACTTACAATAGATGATTTTACTCTCCCTTTTTTTTTCTTTTCTTTTTTCTCTTTTCTTTTCTTTAATGGCAATGATTAATGTGGACTTACAATAGAGCCGACCATGTTGGGTTAGTCCCACATCAGTTGGAGGGGATGATGAACAGAGCTTTATATACTCTGGGTCACTCCACCCAGCGGGTTAACCTTTTGGCTGTGACACAATACTGGTATTAGAGCGAGGTTATCCGTTCAGGCCCATGCTATGGTGGGGCTTGACGGAAACCAAGTCACACTTGTCTGGCCGGGTCTTTACCGAGCCCATAGCTACCCTTGATCCAGGGCAATGAGAGTGTCAAATGGGCCACCCGCCCAACTTGGAGTGGCATGGGCTTAAGTTTTAGGCCTGATATTAATTTTCTGGACCTGGCTTCAATCCATTTAGACGCCTGACGGTTGGGGCCCACTAGGCCAATTTATAACATTTGGCTGGCTGGGTAGTAGGATGGTGGGCTGGGCTTATCTCAGGTGCTTAGATCATGGTCGAGATTTAGCTTGGGCTCGGCTTCATAAGGAATTTGGCTTGGTGTGGTCAGGGTGCAACCCTTATTTTGGGTTCTGCGACGTGTCCTTTTTGTATCTATTGGTTATTGGGCCTAAAAATTGGGTCCCCCCTAAATCGGATGATCATGGCCGTCCATGGTAGGATCAACGAAAGTCTTCCAAATAGATAGCTAGGATCATTGAAAATCTTCCAGGCACATGAACTATCGTCAAGAATGTGACTTTGGTGGGCCACACTTAACTTGATAAAGAGGAATTGCATCATTATATGGTGAGAGATGAGCCATTGCTTGGTTGGTCCTGTGGACCCCACACCACATAGCTTCGACCTCACAGTTGGGGCCCACAGGCAATTTAATATTTGTGTTTTCCCTTCGTCCATGTCTGTGTGAACTTATGAAGAGGTTGGGTCTCAAATAAACATCACGGTGGGCCCAGGAAGGTTTCAATGGTGGGTGTTACCATCTCCCCTCTTTTCTTTAATGGGTCCACTTGAGCTCCGGATCTGCTTTATTTTTGGGCTCATGCCTCAAAATGATCTCACCAAATGGATGGACGGTGAGGATACAACAAATACATCATGGTGGGGCCCACAGAACTAAACATTGTTTCCAATCTATTCTAGTTTTTGGATATTTCCTCATCCAAAATGGGTTTCTTCAGATCAATGGATTGGATTATCGAATCATAGTGCCACACATCAGAAATAGAAACACGTGTACAGAGGAAAAGATGCAAGCCAGACGCTTGATATAAATCGTGGGTGCAAGGGTGTCAATGGGCCCGGCTTGGGCCTGAAAATCATTACGCTTTTATCGTACGGAATAAACTCTGTCGGGCATATCGTGAATGTATGTGGTTTATCCACGCCGTCCACCCCTTCTTATAGATACTTTTATCCGTTGATTAAAAAATTTAAACATATCAAAAGGTCATGTGGACCACAAATCAGGAAAGAGTGGGAATAATGATTTCCACCGTCGAAACCTTGCTAGGCCCACAGTGATGTTAATTTGTCATCCAAGATTTTCATAAGATAAAAAAGACATGGATGAAGGTAAAACAAATATCAGCTTGACCCAAAACTTCTGTGGCCCTCAGGAAGATTTCAACGGTAGACGTTCAGTTCGAGCTATTTCTTGTTCTGTGGTCCATTTGATTTTTTAATATGATTCATTCTTTTGGTTTAAAAGCTAAATTTATCTGGTAACATAGATGGACGGAGTGGATAGAATATATAATTCATGGTAGACCCCACACAGTTTGCTAATTGCGCAATCCGTGTAAGCCAAGAGACGGGACAAAATGGTAATCGGGTCTTTAAAATTCGCGGGAAAAAGATCGATCGAGAGAGAGAGAGAGAGAGAGAGAGTTAAAATTCGCGGGTTAAACCCTGACATTTTCAGATTCTTTTTTTTATCCAAAACAATTGATTATCTGGAAATCATGTGTTTAGCATGTGCTAAATGTCCCGGCAAGAATTGGAAAGATGTTCCCTTTTCCCAGTTGCTTTGTTTCATCTCCTTCTGAAAAAAAAGCTGCCCACATGCGAACAGGCACAAATGTCTAGGGGTGCACATGGAACCGGTAAACTGGACCGGAGCTGGTTAGTTCAGTTCGGTTCGATCCGGTTCCGAAGCGCACTGGTTCCGATTCCAGTTCCAAATATCAAAGAACCGGTTAGTATGGTTCGGTTCTTGATTTGGGGTTTTGTAGAATCAGACCTAGAACCGAATTTTGGATCCAAGCACTAGAACCAAACCTGGAACCGAACTCTGGGTGTTCAACCCTCACTGTTTCATGTGGAGAAGTCCACTTAAAATTTGGATCTATCTGATTTTTTAATGTAGCCCACCTAAACATTCTCTAGCAATGAGGATGGACCGTATAGATCTAACAAGCACATTGCATTGTATCAAGGACTCCAATGCAATTGGGCTGGATTATAAAAAGGCCCTGTGGAACCGAACCAGAACAAACCGATTTTTACGGTCTGGTTCTGGTTCGATTCTAGGGTGCTAACAGTCCAGTTCCGGTTCCGAATTTCCTGGAACCGTTGGGAATGGTTCGGTTCCGGTTTCACCCTAGAACCGGACTAAACCGAACCGAACCGTGTGCATCCCTACAAATATCTGTTGATATCTATAAATTATGCACATACACTTAAAAAGAAGTAACATTCATTTGTTGATGAATTTTCCCTCTTGCTTTCGTTCTTAAATATTTTTTCTAGCTTGCATATTCAAACCTAATGTTTGTATGGTTAGTACTAGCGTCTGATATGACTGGAGAACTTGTGTTACAACTTATATTAGCTGACTTGTTTCTGATGCTACTTACCCTCGCATTTGTTTTCCTTTCACAGGGAATTGATGGAGTTGCTCCTATTCCTGAAGGATACAATCCAGCCACTTGGATGCTTGAGGTCACTACACAAGCATGCGAAGAGAGGACTTTGCTACCACATATAGAAACTCAAATCAGTAGAGGTAGCAATAATTTCAATGGGTCAGTCATGGATCAAGCTGTATCATATGTGAAAATACTTGTCACAATTTACTCTATAGATCCCCCAACGATACCATAGCACAAAGTGGGCCTCAACACCCTCTTTCTATCCAGATGGAGAATCCTCCCTCTAGCCATTTTGAAGGAATGAGGGCATGCAACCGGGTTATCCTAACTCAAGCCTCTTGATCTCCTCAACCCAGTTTGGGAGGCTCCATGTGTACCTATGAGAAGTTCTCCCTCATCTTGTGGCATTCAATAAATTGCCTTAAAACTAAGATCTGCTCAGTTGGATTCATCTCCCCCACCTTCCTCCCTTTGTTCTGAATGATCCCCACGCCTTCCGATGCTACTCAAGGCATGAACTAATCTATTGTGATAACATCCCACTTTGAGAGCTGATTTTTTTTTTTCTCTGATTTTTCCGTTCCCTGTTGCTTCATGAAGCTACCCAATATGAGAAAATTTCCATTTATTTTGATTATTTCCAAGAATCTTTTGTTTTTATTACTATCAATCATAAGAAATTCATAAGAGTAGGAAATGTCTCAGAAAGAGTTGAAGTTCGTTTAAATATTGAACCTTATTCCAAATAATTGGTGTCGGCTGCATGAAATCCTGTTCCACCATTCCACTCTATCATTGTACAAGTAGGAAGGGTGAAAAGCAATGATAGTATGGTTTACATGCTTTCTGGTCATAATGCAGATTATATTTGCCGTCTGCCTGTTCCTTCACAGACAAGAAGCCTCTATTGATCAATTCCACATCTTTTAAATGTTTTTAGAGATACAACACAGGACTTGTTTACCATTATGGGAGCTCTTTATTCAGCTTGCTTATTTCTTGGTGTGAATAATACTTCGTCAATTCAGCCAGTAGTTTCCATTGAAAGGACAGTTTTCTATGGAGAGAAAGGCAACAGGGATGTACTATCCATTTCCATATGACGGCAGCCCAGGTGTTGCTGTAGCTACAGCTGGACATGAACTGAGTTTAACCGTTTGGATCGACTCGGATCGACTCGATAAAACCCTGTTCGAACAGAAAGTCTTATTGTTCGAACTTTGTTTGAACACACATGGTGTGTTTGAAAAAAAATTCAATTCAATTTCAAACCGTCATGTTCGACTCGAACTTGAACTCAAACTCGACTTGAATATTGATCGACTCAACTCGACTCAACTCATTCCTTCGACTCGATATATATATATATATATATATATATATATATATATATATATATATATATATATATATATATATATATATATATATAGAGAGAGAGAGAGAGAGAGAGAGAGAGAGGGGGGGGGGGGGTGTTTTGAGCCCAGGAAGGTTTCAATGGTAGGCATCATTCTCCTCACTGTTTCCTGTGGTGTGGTTCATTTGAGTTTTGTATCCGTCTTATTTCTTATTTAATGCCTTAAAATAAGCTATACAAATGGATGGACAGAGTGGATAAAACAAATGCATCATGGTGGGACACATAGAACGAAAAAATCGGTATTTACTATTCAGTGGTAGAAAAGATAATTTTCAAGCGAAAAAAGCAAAATTGTTCGAACTCATAAAAATTGTTCGAAATCCATATGTTCGAACATGTTCGAACATGATTGGGCTAAAACAAATTGAGTTCGAACAGTGCCATCCTGTTCGAATGTTTGTTCGAACATTGTTCGAACACACCCACTCAAAGCAGCCGAACAATCCGATCTGGTCTATGTTCAACTCGGATCGGATCGTTGTCCACCTCTAGCTGTAGCTACTCATGGTCCAAGTCCACACCACGAGCTAAGGACCTGAATACAGTCCAGTTCACCCGGAATTGTTCTGATGTTGTATCTTGTCTACCATCCAAATACTCAGGATCACCAATGTTGAATAAAGGCCTCTGGCACACTAAATTATCAGGGCTAAGACTCAGACCCAGGTCCAACCTAGAGATCATGTGTGGCTTTGGCCTAACTGTGGCCCAAATCGGGTGGGGTTGAGTCCAGCTGGATCAGCCCATCACCATCCGCTTTATCATCAAAGACAGATCTTTAGAAATAAACAAAGCAGGCCCTGAGGCATGCCTTGCATCACCATCTCATTATGGTGGAGATGGCTATGCGAAACAAACACAATACCTCCTCATTGCTCACGGAGCCAATAGGCATTGCCATAAACTTGGGAGGACCGTCGCCATACTCGTAGATCCTACCTGCATTCAAATCATAATTCGACTCGTTAAAATTCATGGCTATGCTTTCCTTTCCAATGTTTTAAAAGCTGGAGAAAAGTGAGCATGGTAGATGAGACAGGCAAGTTTGGTGGTCAAAGAATAACCTTAGAAAACCATATTCCCTGGTGTTTTCTGTGGTGGGGTCCACTTAAGTTTTGGATCTGCATCATTCTTTTGCTCGTGCACTAAAATGATCCCTCCAAATATCAGTGGATCTAAAACTGCTCTGACCCTAAGAAGGTTTCAATGGTAGATGTTCAATCCCCACTGCTTTCTGAAGTGTGGTCTACTTGAGCTTTGGATTCGTCTCATTTTTTTGCTAAGACCTGAAAACCTTCTCACCAAATGCATGGACGGTTTGGATATAACACATACATCGTGGTGGGGCTCACTGAACTTGACGTCAATACACAAAGGAGGTCAACACGCAATCCGTTTCAGATGGGACTCACCCAAGAGTGTGGCCCTTACCGTGGGCCCACCTTGATGTATGTATTCTATATCCACTTTGTCCATTCATTTGTCTAGATCATTTTAGGGCATTATCCAAAAAATGAAGCAAATCAAATTATCAGGTGGGCCATAACATAGGAAACAATGGTGATTGAATGCCCTACTATTAAAAACTTCATAGGGCCCGCCGTAATGTTTATTTATCATCCAACCAGTTCATTAGGTCACAAAGACCTGGATGAAGGGAAAACACAAATATCAACTTCATCCAAAACTTTTGTGGTCCTCAAGAAGCTTTTAATGGTGGGCGTTCAATCATCACTACACATGAGATTTGGATCTTCCTCATTTTTTAGATCATTTCCTATAATGATATGGAAAAATGGATGGATGGCATAGATAAAACATATACATTATGGTGAGGGTCACACAATACTATCCAATAGCTAGGGTCTACTGACATGTTGGTTGGGACCCCTAACTGTAGGGCCCACCATGATGTTTGTGACTACATCCACGTTGTCCATCCGTATTGAAAGCTGAGTCTCGGACATGATCCAAAAAATAAAGTAGGTCCAAATCTCAAATGGACCATAGTAAGGAAACAGTGTTAAATGACCATTAAAAATTTCTTGTGGGCCATAAAAGCTTTAGATTAAGATGACATTTGTGTGTATCTTCATCTAGGTCTTTATGACCTTATCAACAGGTTGGATGGCAAATAAACATTCCGGTGAACTCATGAAGTTTTTAATGGTAGGGATTCAATCACGACAGTAAATGTGTCAAATTAACATATTTCAATTGTTAGTTAACAAACAGGTTGTTCTGGATTCAATACTCTTCGACTTTAGATTCAGATTTTGGATTCATACTTCAGGCTTCAGATTTAACAAACAGGCCCTAAGACTCAGACCCATTTCCAATCTAGAGATCATATGGCTTGGACCAACTGTGGCCCAAATCAGGTGGTGTTGAATCCAGCTGGATCAGCCCATCACCATCTGCTTCATCAAAGACAGATCTTAGAAATAAACAAAGCAGGTTCTTAGGCCAGCCTTGCATCACCATCTCATCATGGTGGAGATGGCTATCTAAAACAAACACAATATCATTTCCGAAAATGAGATTTCTGAAAATGAGAAATGATATGACATGAGAAATACATGTTGGAAGCACATTGTGCATAATTTAGTTGCTTTCCAATCAATTTTTTATAAGAATATAACAAGAATGGGACTGGAGAACTGTTTAGCAAGTGATTGGACATCATGCACCCACACCTTGTCAAGATTATACATGGCTGAGATTCACGGATAGCAAACTTTCGTTGTACAATTTTTGCACCCGCTCATTCCTCTTTCAGAACATTATCACCTTCTAAAGCAGAATGAATAGCAGACTCTGAATTAGGGGGGAAAAACACCAAGCCAGTTAAAAACCCCAACAACCATACAGTTACTCCAGGCAGTCATTAAAGGTAATCCGTCCATGAGGTGAATCCATGAGGTGAATCATGAGTAATCTCGACAGCCTGTATATTCCCTTATTTAAAAGGGCCAAGTTAGCAGCAGTGGCATTTACTCTGCGGTGCATGAAGCAGTGACAGGGCAGCACAATTACTTGTCTGAAGTGAGACTCATTGGTGCAGTCACTTCAATAACAAGTTCCTTCGGCACCTTGAGATTGATCTTGCAGATATCCCAGCCAGATCCCTCCAACTGCTGAAGAAAATCATCAAATCTTCCTTCCAACTCCAAAAGAGACTCCTTGAGCTGAACCATGACATGATCTGAACCTCCCCAGTGCTCATGGAGCCAATAGGCCTGCCATAAACTTCGGAGGACTGTCATGCTTGTAGCTCCCACCTGCATTCAAATCATAATTTGACTCAATAAAATTGATGGATATGCTTTCTTCCAAATGTTTTAAAAACTGGAATTAAGTGAGCATAGTAGTCGAGAGCTGGCAAGTTTGGTGGTCAAAGATAACCTTAGAAAACCATATTTCTGGTGTTTTGGATGTCGAGCCATCAGATCATCCTGGTTTTCTATCTGAACATTCCAATTCAGAAGGAATATGCGGATCCGGTCAGCTAATGTGATTTCCATTTTAGATAAGTTTTTAGTTAGTCAAAAATAAAAAAATATGAAAAGTAAAAATGAATCCTAGTCGATTAAACCATAAAACTTCTTTGGAAATGTTTTTTTTAGGGGAATGATCATAGAATGCCCAAACGAAGCGTGTCCTGTCGTGATTCCTGCTTGCATGGAATGTGTAAAGGACACCCAAGCTGTCAAAGAGGTGGGTCCCATCATGAAGATCAGTTGGCCGGCACCATCAGAATGAATGGCTGGCAATCTGATCTAATGTAAAGGTACAATCCAGCCTGAGTTTTGTGCCAGGAAAGAGCCCACCTTGTGCGTGGTTTGGATGTCCTACATATGTGGCACGTTAGCAGAGAGATGATGCAGATTGGTAAGCTTACCATGCTATGGTTGTAAATGGCTATTCCTCTTTTCTTAGAGTCGATACTCACTCTCATTTGTGCCTTTTTCTTGACAGAAGTTACATATAGAAGCTCAAATCCAATAGCTTGGATGAAAGATGTCCCTCTAGCAAGTGAATCCTCTTCATTGTTTCGTTAGACTCATGTTACATTTCACATTTCCTCACTACCAAAACATAACTTTTAAGTGTGAATTTTGTATCCTTGACCTCAATGTAAAATGCTCAATGTCATCACTACTGGGGCAAATGTCAACTACAAAATGTCTTCAACTCTTCTAATTTATTAGAGAACTTTGGTTTGTAACAATGATTGTTATCAGCATAGCCTTGTCCCAGATATTTGGTGTTGGCTTCACCCACCAACACACATACTTTGGCTTGTAACAATAAACTAAAAAAATATCGATTTTTTCCAACTTCCCATCAATTCTCACTGCACTGCTTTACACATCGATTTTTTCCAACTTTTCAGCAATTCTTACTGCACTGCATTACATTTCTCACCATGCAAACAGATTCACCAAATTGTGGCTTGTCTGGAATGTGTGGTGAACAGGCATCTGCTTCAGGCCATTTCGGGACAATTGACTAATCCAGCCACCTCATGAGTTTGGTTGCCAGTATGATTTGTGAAATCTTTTATAACAAATAAAAACCTGTAATTAGAACACAGACTGTACCTTGAATGAAACAAAGATTTCCACCTCTCTCAGTTGTTGGGGTTTGTTCGTGACAAGAATATGATGCTCCTTTGCATACAACTCTAGAAGATCCTTAACCTGTTTGGAAAAAAATCCATTAAGAATGAACCTGAATTGTTGTTGTCGTTGATGGTTTGCATATAAATGTATTCACGCCAAGATCATCCCACACTCTCAGCCCCCAATCTAGTTTGAACATTGAGAAATTAGGAGGAATGATCCACATACACCGCAATGGACAGAATGGTACTATCAACCTTAGCACAAATGCCAGGTGTTATGTGTATACAACATCCAAGCCATGAAACAGGTGTGCCAAGAAGATCACCTGGCGTAAAAATTAAACCAGTTCACTCACAGGCAAGCCACAATATGTTGAATCAGATCATCAGCAGATCCGAGTTAAACAATCACACTGTTTTCCCTATGGTGCACTGACCTGATTTGTACGACATAATCTTCATGGTTGGGGCCCATCTTTTCAATGCTCTGATTTGATCCACATTTGACATGGTATGCATGTCCTGCATGGACAGTAACTTACCAACCATTGAGGCATATGTTATCACTAGTAACAAAACAATGCCCAAGAATTCAGACAAATAGTATCCAACATATACTAGAAAATGTAAGACAAATACCATATGACTGGAGCTCTCCCCACCAATCATTTCCTCCAGGGATACACCAAAATGGATCCGCGGCTTTAAGAATCTTTCCCAAGATAAAATGTTTTCTTCCTTGTTGCAATCTGCATATCCTGTATCAATAACACATACAATCCATTGGATGAGCTTCCATAAAGTAGAATGCTAGCCAGTAAAGCTATGACCCTATATAATATAAATTGCACCAGGAACAGCTGAGTGTAGAATGTGTGATTTCACAAGACCTCGAGCACGCTTGAGATTTATCTGCCAAAATAGAAGTAGAAATTCAATGTAATTGAAAACTAATACACAAGAAACACACACACACACACACACACACACACACACACACACACAAAAGGGGTAAAAAAAGAAGAAGAAAGAAACGAAAGAAACGAAAAGAAGAAAAACATAAGAATAAAACCAGGGAGAGTATAACTGTTGAATTGATAATAAATAAATAAAACTGAAATATTCAATTTAACTTAGGAAAAAGCAAAAATGGGCAT
Source organism: Liriodendron chinense (assembly GCA_003013855.2). NCBI lineage: Eukaryota > Viridiplantae > Streptophyta > Magnoliopsida > Magnoliales > Magnoliaceae > Liriodendron > Liriodendron chinense. The sequence goes on along the minus strand of PVNU02002566.1, from coordinate 520,944 downwards.
GAAATCCAGTGGCATTTGCTAGATTTATCCGTGCCACTCCCAAGGAAATGAAATGCTCAAAAGGAATCGTTGCTGGCAACAACTTAATTACTTTGCAAGATAAAGTAGAAAAGATCCACTGGAAGTTAGAAAGAAACATAAGTGTCCTAAAAATATAAAGAGTGCAAAAGCTGGAAAAAAAGAAGAAGCAACCGCTATAACTATCCAAGAAACACAAGCATTGAAATTGCATCTTTTGCACAATAAGCTGAATAGCTTGAAAAAGACACAGGCTCATGAAAACAAAAGGAATCAGGCAAGGAAATGCAGAGTCATAAATTCAAATATCTAAAGCAAAGCCATTTCCCAACTTCAATTAGGTGCTGCAAATAGATCCTTGAAGTCCCTGGACTTTTCTAGAATACGCAAAAGTACTAGGGTATATTATAGCAGCCCAGTCGTCATAACATGAGCATGCAAACCACCGTATGGATCCATGCCATGGCTTGAGGGTTCACGGTAAGAATTCCAAGTTGCAACACATACAAGCCTTCTCTCCATTAGGAGCATCAAGCAACATTATGTTCATGGCTGCTTGAGAAAACAGTGACTGTAAGAACCTTTTTTTTTTTTTTTTTTTTTGAAAGATAACAATTTTATTAATCCCCCCCCCCCCCCCCCCCCCCCCCCCACACACACACACACACAAAAAAAAAAAAACAAAAAACAAAAATACAGCTACAAAATACCCAAAAACTAAAGGACACTCAAGAATCATAAAAGAGAAGACAAGTCTTTCAAAGAAATAGAATTCAAAGCCCAGCCCATGACTGCCAATTTAGCTCTCCTAAAAACTTCCAAAACTGTGCATCTTCTATTGTGAAAGCATTGGTTGTTTCTTTCGCCTCACAAAGCCCATATTCCAGCAAGGACGGACAACCTCCATAACGATCTCCCTCTCTTTCTAACTCTGCCCCCATGCTACAGGCTGAGAAGACCCAAAATTGAATTCAGCATCACCCACTAAATACTAAACAAGCCTAAAATCCAGTCTCATAGATCCCCTGCGAACGGCCCCTCGTGGCTTGAGAAGACTTCCAAAAAGCTACCCTTTCTATTCCTGAGACACCGATTGTTTCTTACCATCCAAATGCTCCAAATCCCAGCTAGAAGACTGAGATACCAAATATGCTTTTGAGAAAGGTGACTGAAATTGCATTAAGGCCAAAATCACATGAAGAAAGAAGGGGAGCGAATACAGCTCCTAATGAACCATCTTCAACTTCCTTTTACTGAATCAAAGTCCAGTTACATCCACTCTACTAAACAAACTTCCCAAAAGGGGACCAAATTTAAAAGAGCAAAAACAAGAAATCTCGTTGTCATCCCACCATTGTTGTCTTCAAGACCAATTCCACTCCTAAAATCCCTAGACACATACCATATCTAAACTACCCTTTAAATAGATCCCCACCACTGCCCCATTCTTGTTGGACTAACTTGCTCAATTCCTGATAGATTACATATTTTTGGGCTCCATGGAAAGATACCTGAATAATGCTTCCAACAATACTAACTTTATGCCACTTTGGCAATAGAACAAGAACTGTAACATTGACCAAAAACTGCAGGGAGTATACCCTTCAGCAGAACAGAATTCCAGACACCTCAAAAACAGCCTATTGTAAATGACTGAATTGTTGTTGGGACAGATCGAGCTGGAGAGAGATGGATCGATGAAGAAAGAGATGGAGATGGAGAGACTTCCCGCGTAACAGCATAACAGTTAGGGAACTATTCGTTTACGTGATTATTACGTAAGGGCAGATTTCATCATCTATTGGCAAAGGCACGTGCATGGCTAATTTCAAGTTCCATACCAAACAACTCACTGCGACAAGGGAACTTTGGATCTTTTCTTTTCTTACATTGCGACTTTGCTACAAAGATTTGGGTCGAGTTCGTTGCCAAGCTTGGGCATCAATGGGAAATGCCGGGTTCTATTGAATTTCTATTCCTCTCTTGGGATCGTGGAGGAAGTGGGGAGACAGGAAAGAAACTATGGCGTTTTTGTCTCCCGGTAGCAATTTGGGTTCTTTGGTTGGAAAGAGATAATTGTTGTTTTCGAAATCGGGAAAAAGCACCCTTAGTGATATGCAAAATGGCTAAGGAGTTGCTTCTGGAATGGGCGGTTGCAGCAAAATTCATCATGTTTGATCAGTTTTATAGCTACTGGAAAGAGTCATAGTTGTGTGTCTCTTGTTCTCGTTTCTTTTTGTTTGTATTCTTTAGGCTTTTGCCTTGTTTCAATAAAATTGTCAATGCTTCAAAAAAAAATTCACCGCGACAAGTTGACCATGGAAATTGCTGACGCACAGAATTGCATTCAAGAATCTGTGCTTCTATTGGTTGCCCACAAGTCACAATATCTTTCTACATCCAAACTAAGAAAATTAGATAAGCTCTCAACAAAGACTTACTGTGGTAAATCTAAGAACTGAAAGTGACTGATACCGCAACCAAAGGTGCAACAGACGCATGCTCAGCCACGTGAATACTAACATAGGATATGATGTAAGGAGTTCAGGTGCATCCTGCATCATGGTTCAAAAGTTTTTTATTTCAAATATACCCAACAAAAAACTATGAGCTGATAGAAGCTCAAAAGAGTGGAAGATGACTTGTGGTTACAAGTTATTACAAATAGGAAGGCAACATTGTTAAAGTACATACCATGACCAGGATGCCAAGAGCAAGCCCAATAAGTTGAGCTGCTACTTCCCATACTTCTTCCTGAAACGTTCAATGTATGTGACATTTAGACAGGCATTAGCAAGAACTAAAAGAAATATAGAATTATAACAAAATATGCTACCCTGCTCAAATGGATGATTTGATTTGAAAAGGGAAAATGAACTTCCAAAGTATAACCAGTGTTCCAAGTTTCAGCAATATTATTGATAATATCGCTGATATTATCGGTATTGCCACCTCGGTGATACCAATAACACCGTATTTCTCAAAAATTCCAAGTGTCGGCAATATATCGACGACATATCGCCATATATTACCATTGTATCGATATTTTCCAATATATCGCCATGTTCTCACGTATATAAACTCTGGGTGTCACTTGTATTGGCGATATGATCAGCAATAAAGTTGACTTTGCATGCATTCCTGACAGCATCAGTGCATAATTAAAAAAAACAGTAAATGGGATTTTTTGAAAAAAAAAAAAATTATTTCCTAATACTAGTGGGGGATGGATTTCGGCACCTCTTCTTCATTTTTTTGTAGATCGAATCTCCCATTTAGGGGAGAAATTGTTGATCAGAAGCTCGGTTGACCGAAATTATGAAAATCAGAAAAAAAAATCAAAAAAAAAAAAGGAAATTCAAATTTATTTATTTTTTTACAAACTTTTTTGGGGGTCTGGTTGGGGAGTAGATTTCATCCACTCCTCCCCAGTTTTTTGCGAATAAAAACCATAATTTTGGAGAAAAATCGAGAAGGGGGAAAACAAACACAAATATTGCGAAAATCAGGAAAAAAAAAAAAAAAGTTCAATTGCTTTAGGGGCCGTTTGGTTGGGAGTAAATGGAGGTAACTGGGCGGAATTAGGGGTAAACAGGGGTAAATGGCATTTGAGGTATGTTTGGATGGAATTAAATGCATGGAAATGAAATGAAATAGGACTAAATGAGCATGTAAATGAAATCCTCTCTCGTAGAGAGGATTTGGAGGTAAATGGATGAAATGCCTTTTTGAGTTTTCCTGAAGAGACGCGCGAGTAAACAAAAGTGCCACTGTGCATGTCCACTATACATGTGGCACACTAATGATACTCCAAAACAATCCAATTACCGGCTAAATCACTAAAATCACACCAATAGAATGATCCAAACCATCTAAAGGTTGGCCACTAAATTGATGGTTAAAAAACGTTAGCAATTTCCTTTTGTAATCCTTACATTTGTGGCCCACCCGATGCTCAAAAGTTCCTCATTTTTCGCTTAAGTATACATTTAAATGGGCTTTATTACAATCACTTAGTTAAATATCACATATGTACAATAATTTGAGTTATTAAAGATAATATGAGATATCACATATGTTCATATGAATATATTGAAAAATTACAATGCATTCCAATTCCTCCCATTTACTCACATTTAAACAATTCCAAATGCATTTCATCTACTCTAATCCAAACACATCTGAGTAAGCCATTTACTCCCAATTCATTTACCTCCATTTACAAGCTCCCAAACGCCCTTAGGAATTTTTTTTGGGGATTTGGTTGGGGAGTGAATTTCAACCACTTCTTCCACATTTGAAAAAAATTTATTTAAAATTTCAAAAATGAAAAAAAAAAAAAAAAAACTATTTTATAAAGAAAATGATATTGTTTCATGAAAAACATATTTTTTTTCTAATTCGAGATATTAAAGATAATATGAGATATCACATATGTTCCTATGAATATATTGAAAAATTACAAAGCATTCCAATTCCTCCCATTTACTCCCATTCAAACAATTTCAAATGCATTTCATCGACTCTCATCCAAACACATCTGAGTAAGCCATTTACTCCCAATTCATTTACCTCCATTTCCATTTTCCATTTACCTCCATTTACAAGCTCCCAAACGCCCTTAGGAATTTTTTGGGAGGGATTTGGTTGGGGAGTGAATTTCAACCACTTCTTCCACATTTGAAAAAAAATTATTTAAAATTTCAAAAAAAAAAAAAAAAAAATTCTAAAAAAAATGATATTGTTTCATGAAAGACATTTTTTTTTGTAATTCGAGATATTAAAGATAATATGAGATATCACATATGTTTCTATGAATATATTGAAAAATTACAATGCAATCCAATTCCTCCAATTTACTCCCATTCAAACAATTTCAAATGCATTTCATCGACTCTCATCCAAACACATCTAAGTAAGCCATTTACTCCGAATTCATTTACCTCCATTTACAAGCTTACAAACGCCCTTAGGATTTTTTTTGGGAGTGAATTTCAACCACTTCTTCCACATTTGAGAATGTTAATGAGTAATGTGTATCGCAATTACACACACACACACACACACACACACACACACACACACACACACACACACACACAGAGTGTGTGAGGAATGCTCACCTGCGCACCAGTTCTCACGAGATCTCGTGAGCACTTTTTGAGGATTCATCACATGTGATGTGAGCCCAAAATCTGAGCAGTCCACATGATGCAGGACCTTAGAAAACCCCTAGAGCCCAACTTTCAACCTGAACCAGAACTCTAGTGGGCCATAGCAGAGAGAGAGGCAAATCAAGGGAGGAAACTGTTTCCTTTTGCCATGGCCCACCAAAGTTCTGAACCAAGTTGAAAGTTGGGCACTGGGGTTTTTATGGGGCACTGCATCACGTGGACGGCTCACATTTTGAGCTCACATCACGTGCGATGAGTCCTCAAAAAGTGCTCACAATTTCTCATGAGAACTGTGCGTGGGTGAGCATTCCTCTCTCTCTCTCTCTCTCTCTCTCTCTCTCTCTCTCTCTCTCTCTCTCTGTGTGTGTAAGAAAAATATGTCTACTTTTAAAAAGTAATTATTTTTTGTTCATAACTATGCATGCATGTATGGATGGATGAATAATATATGTATGCGAGGATGTGTGCATCGATGAATGGATGTGTTATGCATGCATGGATGGATCATGGATGCATGTTCGTATGCATTGATGGACAGATGTATTAGTATATGTATGCATGGACAAATGGATGGATGGGTGGATGTATTAGTGTATGTATGCATGGATAGATGGACGTATTAGTGTATGCATGTATGCATGAATGGATGAATGGAATGGATCATGTATGTGTGTATGTATGCATGCAAGCATAGATGGATGGATGGATAAATGGCTGGATGGATTGGTGGATGGATGGTTGGATTGATGGATGGAACATGTATGTGTATTAATGATGGATGGATAGACGTGTATAGATATGCATGGATGCATAAATGGATGACTTTCTTCTTTTTTTTTTAACTTAGAAACAATTTTAAGTGATTATTGTGTTGCTGCTGATATTATTAGTATGAAATGAACCCATTTTGGTTGGCTATTGCACTGATTTTCAACAACAGCACATGCTTTAGGCCCCTATTAAATGGAAACTTATTACGTTTTTTTTTCGTGCATATTTTTATTCCTAAATAAGTAAATATGTGTATTTTAGCATCACCTGGAGGTTCAGTGAAAAATTCCAACATTTACCCCATGTTTCCCCAATGGTTCCTTTAGTCAGTGATACATTTCCGGGTATTGGCAATATCGATACATTTTTCCATATCCACGGTCAGCGATACATGTAACAATACCGATACTAAGAACATTGATGACTAGAAAAGAGAAGTGAATGGATCAAGTGCAAGAAAAAAAGAACCCTAGTAACATTAAAGAGGCATCTATATAAAAAAAATAATAATAATAATAAGGCTTATTAGTTTCTTTAGGGTATTAAAACTTGGTGACCCATGACCAAAATCATTCTAACCTACCAAGAACATCAAGCTTTCTTTTCATTTTCATACAATAAGAAAAAAGTATATAATGGAAGTATCAGAAGGGTGGATTACAGGCAATGACACTACATGTCAAACATTTTGCATGGCAGTGTCATCCATACTAATATCTCAGGCCATCAAGTGTATCAGTATACATTCTTTCCATCTACGACAAGGAAAAAGAAAGCATCCAGTGAAGCTCCAGCTACCTATCATGGCACACCAGGTTAGTTTGGTAATATACCTTTGCTGCAACCTCTCCAAGATTACCAGAGGTGGAAAAATGATTTTGAATGACACGAAATGAGGGGTCTTTTAGTCCTCTTGCTATGGCCTGTTTAAATATCAAACCACAGCACAGTTACATAATAGATATACATTTTTTATAATAATTTTTTCATGGACTTATGAATACTAATTTTACATTTTGATCAGCTTTCTATATTATATGCAATACGCCAATAAACCACTATTACTAAACTATATATATAAAAGATTAACATGCAACCATAGAAAATTGGTGAAAGTTTTCAAAACAAATGTCAGTGTAGTGTCCATCTTATGTAACCACGAACCAGTGTGAGCGCCCAACCAAATTAAGAACATGAAACTGAAGCTGAGATAGACAAGAAGACGTGTAACAATATGGCAACTTTAAATGAATGTAGGAAATTATAGAGATGAATAAGCAATAGAGTAAGTTCTAAAAAAATCCACATTCAGTTAGCTTGGCTAGATGGCTTGGCAGCAACTGCAACCAAATGGAAGTTGGACATATAGAAATTGCAAAGCAATTTGACATGGATGTAGTCCAAATGGTAGGACCTTGTTGTCTTCTTATATCAATGCTAGAAACTTGACACGCACATTTGCCTGCAAACACACACATGAACGTGCGTGGGCGCACTATTGCCATGTAAACTGACACAAAATATTCTACAAAATGTATGAACATGTACATTTACCTCAACATGGTACATACTACAAATAGAACAAGAGACATTATTCTCAAAATAGCCCATGCAGGGATTTTAACTTCAGTCTTAAGAGTAGCAGAAATGCAACTTGTTTACAAACACAAAATGTGGATAACACTAATCCTATTAGAAAACATTCGAAATACCCAGATTAGTAAATACTCCAGACATTTATTGAAAGATGTTCTTCCAAAATTGTAAAAAAAAAAATGCCGTCTTCTCTATGGAGTACCTTGGCAAGATTTCCTAAAGATGCGAGTGGTAGAAAGTATGCTGGATATAATGGTGTAGTTAGCTCAAAGATACTGCACAAGAGATTTCATCAAATATATGGCTTCTAATAATTACAAAATCAATTTAAGAACACTGAATGCAAATAATTTTCTAGGAACCTTCCGGCACTGCCGATGAAATCTGCATACATACGCCATTGCTTGGGGTCATCATCGAAAAGATTCCCAAAGCGCCCACCTGGAAAATACAGCAATGTTTCTCAGCTGGAATACATGCGCCGCATAACTTTTTCGTTCTTTCGTGTTTCATTGATTATTGTCAGACCAATGAATAGGCGTCCAATAGCTCCAAGTCCATCCTTTGACACCCATCTGCAAAAATTGCAAAATAAGCACACAAGGGCAATGTTGTCAAAATCGTTATCATATCACAAATCGTAATAGGGAATGAATCGTATTGAATCCCAAATCGTACCGTAGATCATAAGATTTTTTATAATTTTCTTAAAAAAAATTAAAAATATATGAAAATATAAATAAACCAAAAAAAAAAAATTAACTCATTGATCATCCTTTTGTCATCAATATGCACCCAGTAGTACCATGTCATGACAGTGTTAAAGGATTCTTTTCTTTCCTTTATTTTTTTGTCTTTCAAGAAATTTCCCTTAAAAAACTTACAAGGATCCTATAATAATTTATGTTCTTGTTGCTTTTCTTGAATGAAGAATTGCGTTGGAAGAGCGGCATTTCATACTATAGACCGTCGAAAAAGATATTTTGATTTCTAAACATCATTCCACAATGCATATAAATCAATATGATCGCAACCATCCATAAAAATATTCCAAATAAGTCATTCATCAATTTGGTCTTTCGACTAGTCATCCATCAATAGGAATTATGGCTCATAAATCAACAATCAAATACACTTGTAAAGGAAGTAGGAAAAGTAAATTGTAATCATTACATTTTCATATTATAAAACTACAATATTTACAGTGATTTGTTGGTGAAACAAAACAATGTAGGAAAGTCATCATTGCAGTCAAATGTAAGTGATGTCACCATAAAATTACAAGAGTAAATAATCATTACCCATTTACAGCCATTTACCATTGTAATTGGAAAATCAAACAGGCCCTAAGATGGTCCATTTGATTCATCTCAACTGTCCATTAAGTGAAGAAAACATTTCATAGGCTATCTTGCAAAAATTTTACTGATTAGATGATCCACTCCATCATGATTTAGCTTTATTTTCCACAGCCCTCTGTTTTTATGCCATGGGTAGGATGGTTACACTTGCCTAACGAAAGTGATTCTTTAGAATCATAAGCAATCCATGACAGGCCCTAACAAATAGATGGATCAAATTGATCAGACCTGCTTTTGTGTAAATTTATCTTGACATCAATATTAAAAACAATTGATCAAATGTTTCATATCTGTCAGATCGGTGTGATGCTTGCATGGTAGACCATGAACTGTGTATTAAACCTAACGAACATTAGAGATCAATGGGTTGGACTGTCTAAGCATGCCAAAGCAACTAGGAGCACCATAACTTATAGTGCTATGAGAGACTGGAGCAAATCTCTCCTATCTTTACCATTAAAAATAAATTAAATATATACCCAGAAAACTACAGTTGATATAAATGCACGAGGAGTTCACAGAAAGGATCCAAATATTACTACAGTACCCCACTACTAACATACAATCAAAGATGATAAAAGCAACACCTCACAAAAAGAGCTGATTAGATTAAAATGAATATTTTACAAGGAAAGACACTACTAATCATCATAGTGGGAGAATTACCTAACAGCAGCAGCAGAAGCAGCGGCTGTGGTCCCCGAAAAAGAGCCTACACCTACAGCCTGGTATAGTTATTACATTAAAAATGATTCACTTGAAGCTTTCATTCAAAGCAATCATGGAACAAACACAGTGATAATGGGCAGACATCAAATCTCACAGGCAGTTCCAGTTTTCAACTCTGCCAGAATTTAACACAAACCTATGAACAGAAAATGCATTGAAGTAGATAGGTCTTTAACTATTAATTTAATACAATTAGAGAATAGTAAACTGATTCAAGTAATACTTAGAAAGTTAAAACATATACAGTTGAATCATTGGTATTTTATAAACCTTCTTAACTTACAAATCTGTTGTAATTTATCAGACAGAATGACAGTTGTTCCATGGCCAAAAATATATTCACCTTAACTTTCAATAATTTACATTTTATACAAAATAGTGAGGCCAGACGTGCACATATGCACAGATGTGCATGAGCAGACACGCACACACACAGGGTAGATGCTAAACTATTAGGATTTCATAATCATCTCAAGGCATGCAACTTGAATTGTAATTTTAAGTTAGGAAATGTTATTTATGAATTGTTTACTCCAAAATTAAATAGAAGTGCTCTATTTATAGGAAAGGAACTACACATCGATATCTAATAAAGCAAACTGACAAAGCCTAACTGATAGTAAAAAATCTCAATTTCACTTAAATGAATGCATAAAATGATTTCAAATAAAAAGAAAAAGAAAAAGAAATTTTCTATCAGATGATACTGCGACTAACAAAATGAAGGTCTGCTAATCCCTCAGTTCATAATCACAAAGAAACACAATATGTGCAAAAAATAAAAGCATTCAACAATTTCAAAGCACCTTTAGGAGGCTCGATGTCACCAGTGTGTGACAGATCCATGCAGTCACATTTGTAGGGAACTGCAATAGCATGTATTCCAAGTAATCATCTGAAACAGACTCTGGACCATATACCAAGCAGAAGAAACATAAACAGAAATTAACAAACCACTCAAGAAATCATGATGGAAGCATAAAATACACTAATCTGGAAAATTAAATAGCATAGTATTAAGAAATGGAACAAAACATCCACAAGGGATATCTCCTTGAATTACTACTAAAAAAAAAGAACAAAATAGGAGAAAATGAAACAGCCACTTTTAAGTGAAGGTTGCAGGTTTGGACACAACCTGGAGGTCAACACATTTTATCAACGAAACAGTTGTCCACCAATTGACTCAGGTTTTTAGTGACCTAGCCAGTTTCTGAGACCAGTTCTTGTCCAACTGCCCTGGTCCGGGTTCCAAAACACTGCTTTTAGCATTCCAATTAATGATGATTGATCACCCTGAATGATAAAAGTTCTACCGGCTTATTCGAATACTATATTTAATGACAAAGAAAACCTCATTTCCTCTTTGTTAAGATCATTGGATATACGTTGGTTTATAAGTGTAGGTTTACCATTTAAAAACATTCAACAGCCAACAAAGTAGGTTAAAAAAAAAAAACAACAACAACAATAACTGACTAGTGATGCGGACATCACACCTTCAAAGTCTATCAACATTGGAGGCGAGCCCTTCCCATTTCATTGTGGTTCGACGACGTTTGAGGAGCATATGGCAATTATGTGATAGCAGTACGACAGCAGGAAGAGCAGAGAGGAGCAGAAGACAAAGACAAGGACCTTCGGTCGACCGAAGGAAGGTTTGGGTAAACCGAAGAACCACCTCCTACGAAATACGAGCAATCTGTAATTGTGACTGAAGGAGCCTTCGGTTGACCAAGGAGATGAATTCAGTCAACCGAAGACAAGTCTCGGTTGACCAACGACCCGACACAGATTTTTGCGGAAAGACGCGATTTTCTGTTTTTTTAGGGTATTAGGGATATTTTTGTCATTTTAATTTTGGGATTATTAGTAAGGGTGAAGCCCTAACTCTTTGATCATGCTTTGATTATTGAAATTAAGAAAACCCTACGTGGTACTTTCGTAGAGAAAATCTACAAGCTTCCTCTCCTCCTCTTCAAGGTTCAACTTTTCTTCTTCATCTCTTCTTCTCTCTACTTCTCTTCTTCAAGGTAATCTTTAAACCTTTTCTTCCAATCTTCTTCTTTCAACCGGATTCCTTTTCCTTGTAATCTTCAAAACCCTAGATCCACAAATCCTATTTGAGTAGTTTTTTTTTAATCCTACAATTCCCTTAATCCAGAAAACTTCCCTTTTCTTGGATTAGAGAATCTACGTGATTGATTGGACCAACCCTTGCATGATCGAGAGTTTTATCTCTCGCCAGATCCAATCCACAGCAGGATTTGAAATCCCTACTGTTTGTTTGTGATGAATCGCCCTAATCGTTACATGTTCTCTTGTTTGATTCTTAGTTTATGATGATGAATAGTGATTGTGTCTTTTTATTGTTTACATGATTCCACCCTTGTAGAGTAGATTAGGCCATCCTGCATCAAATTTTGGTATTAGAGCTTAGGCTCTTGCATTAGTTCGTCCTAGATTGCCCTTGTAGTTTCCGCATACATATAGGGTAGATTAGGCTATCCTGCATCAAATTTTGGTATCAAAGCTTAGGCTCTTGCATTAGTTCGTCCTAGATCGAGTAACTAAGTCCTAGGTTTTGTTTCAGGTTAGTTTGAAATCATCATATTTGCATCCAACATTGATTTCACATCTAAACCTGACATTTTCAGATTTTTGTTTCACTTGGGGTATAAACTTGAATTTTCCAGATTTGCGCTTTCTCTGGCCTAAATCTGAAATTTTCAAGTTGATATTTTGGTTAGCATCTAAATCTGAATTTACAGAATTTTTGCATCATACTAGAACTAGTTCATCTCGTTCCATGTTTTCGTGTTAATCGGTCAATAGAGTCGTGTGCTAGGTAAACCAAGATTGAGTTCGACGTGTATGCCCACGAGAACCGGTAGAGGTTTTGGATTGCATCAAATCATAAATAACGAACAACTTTCCGAGACTTTGAACCAACTCCTCCAACGCTTGGCCGCCCTCGAGGCGCAAAACAAAGCACGCAAGTAACTGATGTCATGAATCGTTTAGAGCGTCTAGAAACATCTCAAAGAAAAACCCCAACATTGGGGGTGAAGAGCAGTCTCAAGTGGGAGGAGCCATTAAGGAATGTGTTCTTGCGTGGTAGAGGTCATGGAGTGCGAAGCCGAGGGACAGGCCATGGAGGGGCGCAAGATCCGCAGCCCGTGTATGAGTATCAGGACCGCTGGTCCGCTACGGTCTCGATGAGCGAGCCTTGAAGAGTGTTAAGGTAGAAGCTCCTAGTTTTGATGGGTGCCTTGACCCCAAGGCATTCCTTGATTGGTTGGTAGACATGGACCATTACTTTGAATGGTATGACACGTCTGAAAATCGACAAGTAAGCTAAGTTATTTTGGATGAATACAGAGCGAAGAATTGAGAGGGCTAAAGGGATCCCAGTCGCACATTGGGAAAAGATGAAGGAATTGTTGAAGGAGAAGTACCTTCCTCTCTCCTACCGACAAAATCTCCTTGATCAGTGGCAATCATTACGCCAAAGATCGATGTCAGTCGCTGACTACATCGCGAAATTCGAAGAATACATGATGCGATGTGACGTCCATGAAGACCCCTTAGTAATGCGAGCTCGCTTCAAGGTTAGTCTTTGCATGGATTTGCAGCATGAGCTTTTGACGTGCCCAGTCACTGACTTGGACAATGCGTACCAAGTTGTACAGGAGTTAGAGCAATACCTAAAGCCTCCTATTACAGATGCTTTGAGTCCCAAGACTCTAATGTTCGAACTGGTTTCCATGGAACCAAGCCTAACGTTAGCAGTCAGCCCAGGTGCAGGCAAATGCGCCACCTAAACCTAGGGAGGATAAGGGCAAAGGTGTCCTCCGTGCTAGGTCCCAGTGGAGGAAGTCAGGTGAAATATTCTGAATGTGGGAATGTTGGTCATTTCACAAATCAGTGCCCAATGAAGAACCGTAGACAAACCTTAGTCATGGGCGAATCCAATGAGAGTGCGGATGACCAAGGTGAGTACGAAGTTAAAGAGTATCACCCCGTAATCAATGTCGATGACTACGAAGAAGAAGTTGAAACCATTCCACTAGCCGTAATTAGATGTGCCCTAGCGCAAGCCAAGGAGAATGATGATTGGCGCAGGAACACAATCTTCTACACATTCATCAAGAGCAGTGACAAAAACTGTAAAGTCATAGTAGATAGTGGAAGTTGCACTAATGTGGTGTCATCTAGCATGGTCACTCGATTGGGGCTAAAGTCAATCCCACATCCTCAACCCTACAAGGTTTCATGGACACATCTTCTATACCAGTGTCCCAGTAATGTGTAGTCTCCGTCCAAATCGGCTCATACAAGGACATGTGTGGTGCGATGTCTTACCTATGGATGTAGGTCACATCATTCTGGGTAGGCTATGGTTGTTTGATCGAGATGTCACGATTCAAGGGCGCTTAAATGTGTGCACGTTCATGCATGAGGGCAAGAAAATTAAGATCAACCCGTTGCCACCCAAGAACACCGTGGACAAAATTAGGGATGTGAAATCGAGTAATTCTCGGAAAGAATAGAGGAAATCCAACCAAAAGCCTCTTCACATAATAAATGCGAAGGAATTTGAGAAAGAGACTGAGAAGGATTCGATAGTGTATGCCCTTGTGGCTAGAGAAGTTACACCCAAGGTTTCAGTAGAGGTACCCCCTGAGGTGGCACCAATTCTAAAGGAATACAGAGATGTATTCCCTGCAAATTTACAGGATGAATTGTCACCAATGCGGGACATTCAACATGCCATTGATTTTGTCTCGGGGTCTACTCTGTCAAACCTTCCTCATTATAGAATGAACCCTGCACAACATTAGCTCATGCACAAGGGTTTCATTTAAAAGAGCATGAGTCCATGTGCCTTACCAGCGTTGTTAACGCCAAAAAAGGATGGTACGTGGCAAATGTGTGTGGACAGTCGAGCCATAAACAAGATTACAGTTAAATATAAGTTCCCGATACCTAGACTTGATGACATGCTAGACATGATGGCCAGGTCCACCATATTCTCTAAAATAGATCTGAAGAGTGGATATCATCAAATTCGCATACACCCAAGTGACGAATGGAAGACGGCCTTCAAGACGAAGGGTGGGCATTATGAGTGGTTGGTCATGCCTTTTGGCTTGACTAATGCACCCAATACCTTTATGCGGGTGGTGACACAGATGTTGAGACCTTTTATAGGAAAGTTCTTGGTAGTTTATTTTGATAACATATTGATCTATAACCCTACTAAAGAATTGCACCTTGACCATTTGAAACAAGTCTGTAGCGTTCTTAGGACGGAGAAGTTGTATGCTAACCTTTAGAAGTATGCGTTCATGTCTGATCGAGTCGTATTCTTAGGATTCATAATGTTGTCAGCTAGAATGCGTGCAGACCCGAAAAAAGCCAAGGTCATAGTTGATTGGTCTGAACCAAAGAACAACCACGAAGTGCGAATCTTTCATGGCTTAGCAACCTTCTATCGTCGATTCATCAAAGGGTTTAGCATGATCATGGCTCCCATCATCGATTGCATTGAAAGGGGAGAGTTCGTGTGGTCCAAAGCCACAACCAAGGCTTTCAAAGAAATAAAGGGCAAGATGATAGAGGCTCTCGTCATGCGTGTTCCTGACTTTTCAAAAGTCTTCAAAGTAGAATGTAATGAGTCAGGTGTTGGTAACCTATATAGTTGGAAACTGAATTAGGCAAAGCAGAGATACTCCCCTATGACAAAGAGTTTTATGCGGTAATGCAGTCCCTGAGACATTAACGTCATTATCTCCCACCGTAGGAATTCGACTTGTTCTCAGATCATGAGGCCTTGAGATATTTAAATTCTCAAAAAAAACTCAACCAAGGCATGCTAAGTGGGTAGCGTTTCTTCAAGAATATTCGTTTATTCTGAAACATAAGGCCAGGATCGAGAACAAACCAGCCGATGCCCTTAGTCGGAGAGTGGCCTTGCTCAGTTCCTTGAGTGTAGATGTCGTTGGATTTGAGCAATTGAAGTTATAAACATGATTACCGTCAAGTTCTTATTCACAATCTCAGTTATAAACATGATTACCATCAAGTTCTATATTAGGGAAACTAGAACTACAGTTATAAACATGGTTACCATCAAGTTCTTATTCACAATCTCATCCAACAAAAAGCTTGAATTTTGGCTGAAGCCAAAGAATTCCATATCTCCACACAAAGAGACAATCTATAAGCTTTTCCCTTTGACACATTACAGAGGATCTAACAGAAAAGGAACCACAACTCTCCCACCTTCAAATTTGAATCTCGATCTAGGGACAAGAACTATAAGCTATTATACAATATGCTTTATAAAAAACTGAAATAAGTGACGAAGTGAGAAACCAAGTTAAACAAAAAAACTAAGCAAAAGGCATAGATGTTGCTGCCATTACCTGGAAATCCTGCAGGGAAAATGAAATCCTTCAAAATGTATGGGAGCCAGGAAAGTTCTTTGTTAGGTTTTGCTTCTTGCAGCCCATTCATCATGGATCTATGTTCCTCTAGAATAGTTTGCAGCCGTGAGTCATCATCCAATATGTACCTGCTAGCAAAAGAATTTATAAGAAAAACAGCCCACAATATAAACTAGGAATTCCTTCGAAAACAGATTGCAGTGTACAACTCAATCAATTTTTCAATTTTTAATAAATGATACTGAAAGAACCAAAGTCAATGAACATTTTGGTGTTCAGCCCTAGAGTGAGCATTAAGAAAGTGGGGAGCCCCACAATCTGCCCAAACAGGTTTATTGGCTCCCAGATGGTGGTCTGATTGATTAATGGTGCTTCAATTAATCTCTGGACACATACAGTCCATGCCATTGGGCCTATTTTCTATAGCTGTAGTATAAGTTTGTTAATTGTTCGGAAAGTTTCACTTTAGTGTTTTGGCCATCCACATTTCAGGTACCAAACAATGTCAAAAGGACCCAAAATTGGTCCCATTTGGAACACTATCAAGTAACTTTTGAGCAAGCCCATGATCATGCCATTTTGATATCATTTAACGAATTTGAAAGATTTAAGGAAGGGTTGTATGGTTGTGACGGAATTAAGAGATATTTTAATCATTTTTTATATCTTCTTTTAAAATAGATGGTTGCAATTAGAATTGATGAATGGTTAGAATTAGATTAAGGTTCCTTTTATTTTGGGGATGTTCATGTAAAAGGCTCTATGAATAGTTGGAAGAAACATTGAGGGACTTATACATAGATCTTCACTTGCTTAAGGGAGTAAGTCCTAAAGACCTACTATTGGCCCTTACCAAGGTATTCCGTAAGGGTAACGGTGACCATAACGGCTACCATCATTACCTTTACGATACGGGCTGTAACAGTCGTTACGGCCCCCGTAATGTTACTAGGGCTGTAACAGCCTTTACAGGTCATTTTTTACGTACCTACCATTACGACCTTTATGACCCCATAAGGTGTAACAATGCCACTGTCACCTTCACGTAACGGCTGTATAATAGCCTTTACAACACACCATGACCCTTTTTTTCTTTTTCTTTTTTTGAAAGATAATAAAACTTTAATTAACCAAAAGCAAAAAACAAAGGCATGAAGCTGCTGAGATGGTGACCCGGCTATAACCCAAGAAAATTAAAACTACAACCCTTAAATATCTTTAAAAAAGATGCCACTCTACAATAAACAATCTAACCCTTTGAGAGATAGCCTCCACCGACTTGCTTTCTTTTCTAAAACATCTTGCATTTCTTTCCTCCCAAATGGCCCACCATATTGCAAGGCAGGAAATTTGCCAAAACTCCTTGACCTTCCCTAGGCTCATTCCATGCCATGTGAGCAAACAGTCTCCCACCTCCAAAGGAAAGGACTAAGATACACTGAACTGAGCTAGGAAATTTGATCAATGGGCTCAATAAAGGAGCAATGCACAAATAGGTGATTAACCGATTCCTTGTCTCTTTTGCAACATAAGCACATTTTTTCTTTTCAAAAGATAACTAAAAATTCATTAAAAGTGAGTAAAATGCCTAACGGATGGAATTTAGGTGCCTTACCTAGATTGTTAACATGACAAAAGGGCAAATGCCTCAAGGATAGGGATTTCAATGCCCTCACTCAGCTTTGCTACTTGAAAATGGGTAAAATGCTGCGAGCATAAGCATTTAGGCACACTTGTCCTGATTTTTATAGGAAAAGTTAGTAAAATGCCTCAAGGAATGGCATATTTGTTCCCTCACCAAGATTTTTTAGCTTGAAAAGTGGGCAAAATAACTCAAGGATGGGAATTTAGTTACCTTTACCTAGATTTTAAACTTGAAAAGTGGGAAAATGCCCCAAGGATAGACATTTAGGGCCCTTACCCAAATCTGTAACTAGGAAAGTGGAAAAATGCCTCAAGGATGGGCATTTACATGTCCTTACGGACCTTACCTTAACTTTTAACATGAAAAGTGAGCAAAATGCCCCAAGTTTAGGCATTAGGTCCCTTACGAAAATTTTTAACTTAAAAAGTGGGCAAAATGCCTCAAGGATAGGCATTTAGGTGCACTTACCTAGAGTACCTGGTGCCGCTCATAAATTCACTCAGATGCATATGTTTCTAATTCTATCCTTCCTCGTCTTGCCACCCACCAACTCAACATCCTCATTTCAGTTACACTCATCCTATGACCATGTTCCATAATTGTCCAACATTTTGTTCCATAAAAAAGCACGGCGGGTCTTATAGCCATCCTATAAAATTCCCCTTCAGCTTAAGTGGTACACAATGGTCACATAAACTCCCGAGGCACATTTGCATTTCTTCCATCCCACCAGAAATCTATGGGTAACATCCTTCTCAATCTCTCAACGCCCATGAATTACCCAAGATATCAAAAGTGGTCATTTTGGGAAACTTCTTGTAAAGCAATCTTAACTAATTCTTTCTTCCCGCTCCTATTGTTACTACATTTTTTTTAAAGATAATAGGACCTTTTATTAAAGGAAACAAAAAGAAACAACAACAAAAGGGGCACCAAAGAGGTGATCTTGCTAAGCAAGGAAATCCAAATTACAACCCAAAGAAGAAGAGACAAAGTTTTGTTTCGTTGTTACGACAGGCTGAGAGCAGTGCCCGCTCCCTTGTGTTTGGGGGAGTTGGATGGCCGTTCCCCCAGCCCATTCTAAGATCAGCCCTCTTGTCGAAAGCAAAACGCCTACCATGGGCTTACTAACATTATTGAAACACAGATTGTTTCTTTCTTCCCAAACAGCCCACCAAACGCTGAGCAAAGCCATTCTCCAAATGATATTCTTCAAATTATCGAGACTCACCCAGTGCCAAGCATATAGCAAATGGTCCACGACTCCAGGGCAGACCACATCAACTAAAACTGGCCTAGCAAATCTACCCACATATAACTAGCAAACGAGTAGTGCAGGAAGAGATGGTCCACCTATTCCTCGCAGTGCATACACAAGATGCAGCTAGTGCTCCCTACTTCATGATGATGAAAGCAACTTCTCACAAGAGAATAAGAGGACTTAACCGAAAACATCCTCGATTTATGCGCCATCCATAATAATTAATCTGGCTCTGAATCAATTGGAATAACAAGGTGGACATGCTCTAAAAGAGCCACATATTCCTCAATTTCCTCATCGCAAAGAAATTGCCTACAAGGAGGCTCCCACACCACCACCCCTACTAGGTGAGAATACTTGTCTGCGATCGTAACGGATGGGTTAGGAGCCAGACGGAAAATTCTAGGGAAAGCGACCTTTAAAGGGGTGGAGCCCACCCACATGTCCTCCCAAAATCTGACATTCTCGACATTACCCAACGAGAAACTAAAACCTCCCTCAAAAGCAATCTTCATAGATGAGACAGACATCACCTCCCTCAAAAGCAATCTTCACAGGTGAGATTGCCCGATGCAGACATCAGTGGTGCACCTTTTAGAGTATACCAGAGGAGGCAACGTCGTAGATTGAGTATTGGGGCAGATGAGCTAATGTGGATAGACGTCGGGCCCATTAGACCCATTTTCTGACGTGTCACGAGTACGCGAGCTACAGGATCGCGTAGGAGCATCATGACCGCAGGACCGTAGAACGGATTTACTTTTAGGCGCTTTTCTGTTTATTTTCTTGTTTCTAGGCTTTTTAGTGTAATTGTTTAGTTCTAGGCGTTTTTATGTTATTTTCTTTTGATTTCAGGCACTTTAGTGCACTTTTTATTTTCGTAGCTTATATATATTATGAGAAACCTTATTTCAAAATTATTGAATAAACAGAAAATTCGGCCATTTTTCTTCCTCTTATTTCAAGAGATTAAGGTTTCAAGATTGACCCTTGGGTGTTGAAGATTCCACCTCGGTTTTCATTTTTTTCTCATCTCTAGTTCTTCAAGGTGCAGGAAAGGTACGATTTTTTTCTATTTTCATAATTTGTACTATCCTTCATCTCGAACCTTTTGCTTCCCCATCACATTCGTTCTTCCATGAATCTACCCATTTTTGTACGATCGGAAAAAAGGGATGCCTAATCATGAGAACCGAATCCAAACTTGACTGTGGACTGGTCTATGCTAGATCTAGGATATCCTCATGTCCCTAAATCCTCCCTATTTTACGGTTTTACGTGATTCTTATGTTAAAGGGCATGATCCAGACGGACAGATCTCATCTCTGTGTTGAGATTTGTTAGTTTCCTCTGATTGAAAACAGTTAGTTGTTAATTTTATTATTTGAATATCTTCCAATTGAATATACACGCATGCCCCTGCATCATCCCCCCCCCCCCCAAAAAAAAAATGCCATTTGCCGAGCAACACAATGTTCATGTACTTGAGATCCTTAATACCAGTTCCCCCTTCCTCATAGGTTTTACACACCTTTGATTTCTACAATTGCACTCCATATTCCGACAAATTTTAATTCCATTAGATTCTAAAGCACCCACACATGAATGTATCTTCATGTTTACACCCTCCCTCGTCTTGTCAATCAAAACTATGTCATCTACAAACAACATACGCCATGGGATCTCTTCCTGAAAATGCCTTGTTAACTCATCCATAAGGGGTCGTTTGGATAGGTGGTAAATGATTTACTAGTAAATGGTCATTTTTTCTGTTTGAATGCTCCCATTTGCTAGTAAATCATTTACTAGTAGTAAATCATTTACTAGCAAAACCCCTCTCCCATTTACTACCAAATAGGTGAGATTTCATTTACTAGTAAATGGGCAAGATGGCAACAGCTCTATTTTCAAATTTTTGCTTTAAAAGCAGATTCGCACCTGTTCTGAAATCACTTCTAACAGCTCTCTCTCCCTCTCCCTCTCTGCAATCTCGCTCCCTCCCTGCATCCCTTTAGTGATCTTCGAAGCTTCAAGCACCCTTACGGCACCGACTCTCCACCGAACTGACGATTTCGAAAACCACCTTTGACAATAGCATTTGAATTCGTGGGCCCACTTGTATGGCTCACATACTACTCTGTTTTTTTTTTAGGATTAACACAATGCTTTAGTGGCATGGGCTTGACCCAATGATCCACATGGAAGGAAATTCCAACATGTAATTTGAATGTTATAAGCTAAATTGATTTTCAAGTGTGAATATACAATTACAGGATATAACCCATTTACAGGCTATCCAAACAAGGTAAATTATTTACTAGCAAATCATTTACTAGCACTTAAGTCATTTACTAGTAAATCATTTACAACCTATCCAAACGACCCCTAACCAATGCGAAAAGGTACGAGCTCAATGCCAACTAAATATGCCATTTAATCAGCTTTGACAAAAGGAAAAAAAAAAAAAAAAAAAAGGCAGTAGTATGGTGTTAAGTAGGGAAAGGGGAGAGGATACCTCTTTATAGTGCCATCTCCATATCGTTCAACAAATAACGTACGTGACGGGTCCAGGTTAGGTTTTGGAAGCCTGCAAACAAAGAAAAGTAATATATATAAATGAATACAATGTCTATAAAAAGAAAACATTAAAAAATTAGGTTATGAGACAGAGAGAGAAAGAAGAGCAGAGGAGGAAATGAAATGAGTTGATGGTAGTGGTACTACCTCTTCTTCTGGCTGTTACAGTTATCTTCGTCATCATATTCTCCATAGGATTGAGGAGGAGAGCAGCAGAAAATCCGGTTCGTTAGTCTTCTGAACGGACAGCTGATTCTTGTGGAAGTGGAAGCAAATGATGGGAAAGAAAGATTGAAAGCGTAAGCCATCTCTCTCTTTCTCAATACACGAAATGACGATGACGATGAGAATTTATTTCTTCTTCCTCCTCCTCTTCCATGTCCTTCACCACCTCTCTATACTCTCTACCGTTCTTTTCATCGCTCAATGGCGCCGAGTTCAGATAACAAACCCCATTACAAAGACAACTTTTAAATGGTGGTGACATATCCACCTTTTGTGTGTGGCATACAAGTACACACATAGGCTGAAAGTTAGCGGGCCTGGCCTCCATTTGGGCCGAGTCCAACTCATTATTTTTGGGACCCCTAAATTTGAACCCAAGAGCCGGGCCGGGTCCCAGCGTCTTGGCTCGCCCAGTGTCAATGGTTAATGGCTCAGCCCAACTCGATGGCCCAGTACAATACAGTGGATAAAATTGGATTCCATGTTTCAATAGTTCTTATGGAAATAGTTATTGCATTTCCCCCCCTTGTTTTGGGTTGGATTATATATGCATCCAAACATATCCTTATATTCTGACTATTTCATTTATAATTTTTGACTATATTAGTCTTTTACTTATAGACTGACCCGAAATGAGCTAGGGACAGCCAAGTTGGGGCTTTCAAATGGATGGCTAAGAAGGAAATATCAACAGCCGGAGAAAAAATGGATGAAGATCATCCAATCATTATTTGTGATTTGGAGGTCATGCTCCATACACAATCTGACTGATGGGTGTGGACAGTCTACCCATCTAGAAGATGCTGCGGGTGAAAACACATAAAGCAGTCGCACATATAATAAATAACAAGCCAAACCAAAAGAATGACACCCAAAATGCTAAAAGAAGGGATCATCTTGTCATCAGATGATGAGATAGATGCCTTCAGACACTTCACATCAAATGTCTATTTCGAATTGAGCTTGATATATAAATGAAGAAAAATACAAACTCCGTGAATCTATTAAATGAACCCATTCAGACCTTTCAAAATCACCACGTCCACCTCTCTCTCTCTCTCTCTCTCTCTCTCTCTCTCTCTCTCTCTCTCTCTCTCATTTCTTTATACATGAAATGATTTTCTCTCTCTCTCTCATTTCTTTATACATGAAATGATTCAAATAACCTGCCTGGAAGTATTACCACCCATTTGTTTATTTGTTAAGAAGAGTTGAGACTTTGTGGTGCACCACATTCTCCTACCTTCTCTCAAGTCAAGGAATGAGCTTCTCTTCCCTCATGCAATCCACCCAATACAAGATGGAGTCTACTGTCCCAAAACTCGTTCCGAAACCCAGCCGTTCTACCTTGTTCCGACTCGCCAATATCTTCACCGGGCATCCGAAGACAGCATCCATGAACCACCAATTGGCAAGCTCCTCCATTTTGGTCCTTTTGAGTCCCTCCTTCTCCACAATCTCCTCCCACACTGGACCCTTATCTTGCATTGCTGCCGAGAATGTGAAACTCGGCACAAACATTTCTTCAGGCACTCCCACTTGAAATTTAGCTGCAAGAGCTGGCCAGATCTCTTTCCATGTGAAAGGCGAATCGCTGACCGCATTGAATGCCTCCCCACTAGCCAATGATACAAGATCATCAGTAGATGCCCAGATATGCTGCTGGGCCACTAGCCGAGCATCGGACGCATCTATATACGCTTCCTCCCAACACATCTTTGCACCCCCTACAACAAAAGGGAGGCTTAGATGCCGGCAAATGGATGCGTAAACACATAGGCTTCCCATGAAGTTAAAAGCAGTCCTTGGAGAGCTGCCTAGCAAGAGCCCTGGACGGTGCACCGACCATCCCACATTGGTGGTTAATCTCTCCCTGAGCAAATCCTCCAGGGCATAATAGAAGTTGTAACCATCAAGAACTCTTGGGCTCTCTTCGTCGTAGTAAACAACTCTGCCACTGTCGAAGGGAGCAGCCGATGGGATGTAGTGCTTGGTACCTGTTTGGAGGGACACATGCTTCAATGCTTTGGCTCTTGGGAGGACTGCATTGAGGACATTGGACATCATGGCATAGTTCTGATCGCAACACTCCTTGCTGCCCAAGGGGAATTGGCTTGCCCATGTGACCCAAAAGATGTGGGTCACATCCTCCAGCAAGGAGAGCTTTTCCATGTTATCTACAGGGTCCAGGAGGTCACATGAGATGAAGTGGTACTGATAGCCTTGGACAGGGAAAGCGTCCGGCCTGCGAGCGATGCCATAGACCTTCCATTCAGATCTCGACGTTAAGCTCCTGGCCAGCTCCTTGCCGACCAGTCCGGTGACACCAATGATGAGGGCGACATTCTGGGTGGCCTTGATTTCTTGGCCCATCAGCTTACAACTTCGGTGGCACCTTTGGTTTGGGCCCTTGTGTTGAGGATGCTCTGCATGGGTGCGTGCATTTTATGTATAGATTCAATCACTTGACATTTATATAATTTTTTAAAAGGAGTTACAGGAATTCGGTTATTGTGTGGCCCATTGGAAAGCCATTGGTATTGTCCCTATATACTTATAAAATGGCCTAATCAATGGTCATCTTGCCGGGATGCTTGGGGGAATCTTGCAACTGTGCATTGGGATAGCGACAAAAGGAGCCTTTGCGACTCTGGTATTATTTTACTGAATTAGGTGTATGATCTGTTTGTCCTTTCTAAGCTTTTCTGAGGTACTTTTTTGAAATTGAGAAGAAGAAAAAAAGGGTGCAAGTTGAGAGACATCTGCTCTAAATAAGTGGGCAAATTATGTTGGACATTGAAATTCTCTAGAGTTTTAGAGACAGGATTTTGACCACATCTATTAGTAGCTTACTAGATTTGGTACACACTTTGGGACACACTTTGGGAGTGTTTGGAAAAATGTTAAATTCAATTGCCGTTGTTCATGATTCAATTCACTTGTGCATCCAAATGAAGCCTCAGAGGGAAGCTACTAATGAATAGAGAGAGTGCAGAAACTGTTAGTAAAAATGATTTTTTAAAATAAAAGATTAACAACAAAACAAAACAAAAGTGGTTTTTCTTTTAGTGCATTTGTCTTTTTGTGGTAATTCTCGTCCCACATGGAAAAGGGAGAAGTGGTAAATAGCCCTCATATAAGATCATTACCATTGAAGTTTACAGAGCAAACCATGGAGAGGGAATTATGCGAAAAGTTTGGGTTACACTTATTTGCTGTGCGGTGAACCCAGCTGTGACGTGTGGGTGTTGGTCCATTGTCTCAAGGCAACCATTTCTTCTTTTACTCAGTTTCAAGCGATCATTCCAGAGCAGTAGCAGAGGCTTATCTTTCAAAAAACATTTCAGTAACGTGCTTCAGCTCTTCCAAGATTATATCTCTAAGATGACTGTTTATTATTCGATTATTCAATATTATTCCAATTTCTGAGTTATTTCTTTTAAAATTATTCCATCAATTTTGCTAGAGTCTTCGGCTTCTATTTCTTATTAATATTTCATTTTCTTTAGGAGGCTGAGTCATTTTTATATGTGCAATGAGAAGCAGTTGGGATGCCACCAAGTGGAGGAGAGCTGTATCTGGAAGCGATGGTTGCTTAGCAAAGACTTCAATGTAGAAGAATCAGAGGATATGGGTCGGGGTCTGAGGAGCTAATTTCGGATTTAATTAACCTAATCAACTCATCGGGTGTCGCCAACTTGTTTAAATTATTAAATTAACCTTACAAGCCTTGTTTATTTGGATGCATATAAATCAAATGGGTAGTCAATCTCAAGGAACCTGAATCTTTAAATAAATGGCCATGTGGGTTTTTTAAGAGGGATTAATTTCAGCTTTGACTGCCAGCCAATGAGGATCCATATCTGGCATATGGTATGTCATGGCATTTTTTCCTGGCCTGGCATTTTCCCCAGCACAAACGCCATTTATCTCATCAGGGACCGTCCATCACGAATCCAGTTGCCATTTTGGACACTTTTTAGATCGTTCGATTGATGCGACATTTGGGTTAAGGATGATTAAGGTGAGGCTGGCCGATGAACGGTCTAGATCCAGTCCAACCGCACCATGTGTAAGGTAACCCGTAAGGAGACATGTTCCACTTCCACATACTGATTTTCAGGGGGGTGGCTGGCACATGAGCAAAAAGATAAATCTATTAAATGGAAAGGAGACCACTAGACAGACTGGAAAGCTCGATGGTGGGCCCTTCTTTGGTATGCTAATCGCCTGGTGCTCCCCCATACCTCAACTGCTGTCTACTTCACAAGCAACAGGGCTTCCCTAGAAAATATCTATACATGGGACCAGGATTTAGGGGACCTAGACAACTCTATCTGTGGCACCATGGCTGGCCATGCTGCCCAGAGTTCTTCCATTTGCTGCACATTGGACAGTTTAATGAGGAAATATAGACTGGTCAAAATGAAATGGCACTGGTTAGATGCTCCAGATTGTTCAATAGGAGGAGATTTTAGGTCCATGGGTGATGGGCCCCACCTATACAGAATGCATGCCCCAATGAAAGCACCAGTAGTTCAGGCCCAGGCATCCGTGTGTAATATCTAATATATGCATAAGAGGATATGCATGTACATGGTAGTTTTTTTTTTTTTTTTTGCATGTCATTGGTTTCTTTTTTGGGCTCTCTCTCTCTCAAGCCAGAAAACGTTTCCATGTCATGAAGCACAGAAAGACTAGTGTAATACTAAAAAACCTGCAAAATTCAGGTCTCGATATATCGAGTTCCGAGTGATACAATTTAGAACTAGATATTGGAAGCAAGTCTAGGTTCCCGAATATCATACACACGGCCTCATGGAATTTGTTCCACTTTAAGTGAAAAAATTTGTGATTGGCAAAACAAAAATCACATGAAAAGCGAAGGCAAGTATAGGTGCTTCAGCCTACTAACTTCGCCCGGTTTTCTTCCATGATTCTTTGAAGCTCCTTCTGACTGGCTCCAATCAGACCTTTCACAGTGTCAAAGGTAGTCAACCTAATGCTGCAAAAGTTCTCTTCAGGTGTTAACAAGAGCAGAGTTACCATTAAAGTTTAAGAAAAAGAGAAGGGGGGGGGGGGATTATATGAGTAAGCATGGAAACGAAC
Source organism: Liriodendron chinense (assembly GCA_003013855.2). Taxonomy (NCBI): domain Eukaryota; kingdom Viridiplantae; phylum Streptophyta; class Magnoliopsida; order Magnoliales; family Magnoliaceae; genus Liriodendron; species Liriodendron chinense. Next base: position 494,026 of record PVNU02002566.1, on the reverse strand, counting down.
CTGCTGTTTGGAAGATTCTTCAATGCGTTAGGTACAAAACCCCTGTACAGCCCAATGAAACCATCGCGTGCCACAATACCTGCATTCACATGGGCAAATCAGATAATTGCTTTACTTCGCAATAGGCAATTTCTGTTGGAAGCAAATTAGAGATCAACAGTTGCACAACGGAGAACCAAACTGAGAACTGCAGTATCATTGGACACAGGCTGGAAACAGGACTGCCTCTGACCCCTAAATAGCTAAAATCAGCGCCACGAATCATGAAAATTCAAAGAGTCCGACTTAAATCTCCTACATTTATGGGTTGTTCACCAAATGAGAAACATTAAGCCCATCCACACGAATGGAAGAGTGTGAGTCTTGCATGCTGATTAGTCGACCCAAACCTAGAAACTCTTTTTTCATCCCCTCCCCCTGGGTAATTAACTTAAGTTCTTTCTTTACATGGTTCAAAATCGCACAATCTCCAGATTAGAATTATAAGTGATGCAACCAATGCAAGCCAGCCCAGAATCTCACATGGCCTCATACCACCAAGGCAAGCTGGCCCAGAATTTCATGCTGCCATCAATTTCAAAATGTTTGCAAACACCCAGATGGTAGGTTCTGAATTAGATCAGGGAAACTGAAGAAACATGGAAGATAATGGCTCATCCAGCTCTTGCTCCTTACAGCTCTGATTTCACTTTTGAAGTATGCAGTTTTGTCCAGCTAAAGTCGTGAAATAGTGGAAAAGATTCACACTTCGCGCACTTCATTGCCCCCATTCTACTCCATACAAGAATTTCCAACTTCACAATGTGACTTCAATCTCATCAAGGGTGCATAGAGAATCATGGATAAGCCTTACAACATCTGAAAGATTAAGGGGGAGCAGCATAAAGAATAATCATTCCCATTTGCGTTATGGAATATGGATGAATCCCCTCAAATGAGTGTGGGAGAGGGACTACCAATCAAAGGCAAGATTGTCAAAATCCAACTGGATAACAATGTGTTGATAGCCTAAGAAGTCATGCCGGAAGAACCTCAAAACTCAAACTAAGACCACGGTTGAGTGGGGGAACAGAGTTCTTATAAAAACCTAAAGAATCTTGCTGGGCAATAGAACACAATTAAGTGATCAATATGCTAAATGAGGAAAAAAAAGAAGAAGAAAAAACCCAATTAGTTGCTTGAGATGAAATTTCTAACGATAACATAAGCTTTAAAACAAATTAAAGTACTCAACTGCCTACCCCAATTAATTGGGATAAAGGCTTTCATGTACTCAACCACTCAAGTTGACTTTGGACTTGATTCTCATCAACATTGAATTGATTTCAAGCTTTTAGCATTGGTTGGAACTTGCAAAAGAATCCAGCAACCCAAAGGCCTCATGGAAGTCTCATGAACACATCCGACTAGACCAAATAGATATCATCCTGAATGTTTGTTGTTAGGCAGAAGATTTAAGAGTTTCCTGAATGTTTGTTGTTAGGCAGAAGATTTAAGAGTTTCCTTCCGTTCCCACTAGAGTATAGGAAATAGACCAGCTAAAGACCACTTGTTGCTGTACCTTACGTTCCAAGCTGCAGATAGTCCAAATAAGTAAAGATGATACAGGAGGAATGGAGGATAGTTAATTCAAGCACAATAAAATACTGATCAGGAAATAAGGAACATGATAGAAAATATCCCACAATCTTGTGAAGAACAGCAAGCACAAAACACTATCCTAAACAGTAAGTGGATTCATATCTCTGACTTCTGATAGATCAAGCATTCCATATTCGTTAATAAAAAGCATCATGCTTTTTTTTTTTTGTTTGTGTGTGTGTGCACACGCACATGTAAGGTATTGTTGGAAATACAAAACTAAAGAAAATGATAGAAAAATATGAAAACGATTTTGATAATGATATTTTCTACAAGTACGGAACAATTAAGACAGCTACAACACAACTGAAATTGCACCTTGAAGAACACATTAGAACCAAACTAAATGAAGTTAGCATAATTAATCAATTCAATCAGTTCTGTTGGCAAGTTTGAAATGGTTAGAGGTAATTTACCTGGAAAAGCATCCAGAACAGTATTGTATGGCGAACCCCTCATTTGCATCTGTCTTCTCACAGTGTCCAAAGGATAGCACATCAGTGTAGCAAGGGTCGCAGATAACAAAGCAGTTGCAAGAGATGACTCAGGCCTCTTTTGATACTTCTCTGGTAGAGATTTCTTGACCCTAGCATTTTACATACCAAAGAATGACATTTCAGATTGGCTTTGATTTTTGGTTACCTCCACTGTAAATGTAAAAGAACATCCAACATGGTAAGCTTACAAGTCGAAAATGCAAAAGTTAACAGCAATGTAGGGTGCAATTCCAAGAAGAGAAGGTCCAAGTCCACTGTAAAAGGAAGAAAGTCCTTCATCTCTTAGCATGTTGAGTGCAACCTAAAAATAACCCATTAGCATGCATTATAAAAATATCACAATGCCTGTCTTAGGGAACATTATTGAACCTAAAAGTTCTCACCTCAGACATCGTTCTGGATCCAGGTTCAACCGCTAACCTTAACCGCAGGACATCTAAAGGATATGTGACCTGAGGAAAAAGCATGCACTAGAATCATGATCACGAAAAGAAGTATCGGAATGGAAGCGGCAGGTGAGAACGGGGCAGACAAGTTACTTTATGTTGTTTGGAGTGGCATGGGTTGCTCAGCTCTTTTGAGCTTGGCATTTTTTTTTTGGGCGGCAGGGGGGGGGGGGGGGGAGGGAAAGAAACAGGTCGTGTTTCAGGAATAGAAAGGGGCGCGCCCTTTTGGAAGTCTTCAATCTGGAGAAATTGAATGTCATGAAATGGGCAAGTGTAGCTGGGATTTGGAGCATTTGGATGGAAAGAAACAGTTGGTGTTTCAGGAATAGAAAGGGGCGCCTTTTAGAAGTCTTCAATCAGGCGAATTGAATGTCATGATTCATGAAATGGGCGAGTGTAGCTGGGATTTGGAGCATTTGGATGGAAAGAAACAGTCGGTGTTTCACAAGTAGAAAGGGGCGCCTTTTGGAAGTCTTCAATCGGGCGAAATTGAATGTCATGAAATGGGCGAGTGTATCTGGTGTTTTAGGCATAGATCAGTTTCCTGCCTTGTGGCTAGAGTTGTAATTGTTTTTTTTTTCTTTGTTTTTCTTTTATTTGTACTCTTTGGCTTTAGTCCTTTATTAATAAAGTGATCATCATTTCCCAAAAAAAAAAAAATGAGGGAGACCAAGCCAGAGAGCTTAGGAAAACTTACAAGAGTGGAGGTCATCCCAGCACAAGCCCCTGCTACCAGTCTCCCAACAATAGAGAGCTCCCCATCCTTTCCTCTGAAAAGTTTCTAAAACCCAAAATGCAAAAGATAGATCACATGTCTTGGACATCGCAAACTGAATACTGGTTCCGACAGGCCAAAGGAAACCATACCAGATTGTATTAAGTTTCCATATCCGAAAATGCAAAAGATAGATCAAATGTCTTGACCATTGCAAACAAAACACCGATCCCAATAGTTTCCATAATAAATCATATTTAATTTGGTAGCCACTCTACAGATATCTTAATTGTTAATACCTTGTAAGATTCATAAGCGAACAGCTGCACAGCACTATATGGAATTATGCGTATCACCTGATACAATTTGAAATAAATAAATAAAAATACTGTAACATCAAAATGAAAATATATTACTGCAATTGGCAAGCTATAGAGTATCAAATACCTGTGGTAGATTGCCTTTCCAATAGCCCTTAATACCCTCCTCCTTCCCAATCAATGTGATGGCCTGCAGTGCACATAGACATAGGTTTGACATGACTATATTGCCAGAAATGCAACCCAATATGACTGGAGGGTAAAAGCAAGGTATCTCAAAACGGTAACGGAAACGGTCATAACCGTTACGCGTTACGGGGTCAAAATGGCCGTTTCAAGAGAAAAAAAAACAGGCCGTAACGGTTTTTTTCAGAAAATAAAAAATGGCCGTAACGGCTGTTATGGCCCGTATCATAACGGTAACCGTGGTGGCCGTTACGGCCACCGTTACCGTTATGGAACACCTTGGGTAAAAGGCTCTCTAAAACTAAAATTTTCACAGTTTAAGGTTGTGGCAGTGAACAATACTTGGTAACTCTTGACATGTTATGCTGCAATTACGCCATATGGGAATCCTATATGAAGTTTTTCTTTTCATAAATGGGCAGCAAGTGGTAAGATATATGCATATGTTTAACAGTTAGCGATGTGATGGCCTGCAGTGCACATAGAGTTGGACATATGTTTGATATAACTATATTGCCAGAAATGCGACCCAATATGACTGGAGACTAAAAGGCTCTCTAAAACTAAAATTTTCACAGTTTAAGGTTGTGGCAGTGAACAATACTTGATAACTCTTGACACGTTATGCTGCAATTACGCCATATGGGCACCCTACATGAAGTTTTTATTTTCAGAAATGGGTAACAAGTGGTAAGATATATGCATATGCTTAACAGTTAGCCATTGCCTAATGTTTAGGGCATGCTTGGAAAAGCAAAGCTATGTGTTCAATTGGTTGGAACTGGGAAGATATCTAATTGCGAAAAGGACCGACTCTTGAACAGAAACTAATCAAAAGGTAAGTAGGCAGTGATACAATAGTTTGTAATAAATGGACGGACTTGTTTTTTTTTTTTTCTTGTTTCTTTTTTCTTTTTGAAGGGCTAATGGATGGACTTGCTGAATTTAGTAAAACAAAGAATTTTTTTTTTATCCAGTTCCGAAATCTCATTTGTTTCATCAACACTAGAACCAATTGAAATTGTAAGGACAGCAGATGTTGAAACACCTTTGCAAAGTCAGATGTTCCCAGTGGGTTGTTTATAGATGAAAAAAAGTAGCATACAAGAAAATCTTATTGATAAGCACAGTTTCTTATCAATAGCCATGGGCCCGTGGCTACAGTTACAGACGACCTTTTAATATTTAAGAGATATGAACAGGGTAGTGACCCATTTTTTTATTTTTTATTTTTAATGAATGCCTAACTTTATTAAAAGAACATCTAAACAGGGCACCAATGCCCCAAAAACAAAACTCAACAGATACAACTCAGACACGTGCTATGTATCTGACACTAGATATTTGTGTTCACTGTTGAGTGTCTTTGGGGATTGCCTCCAATAAATCTATTTCACCTAGCACTCCAATTTGAGGGTTGAGAGGAGGTTAAACTAAAACTCATAAGAAGAAATTCCTTTCCTCGCCTCTACATGAATTGTTTCATATCCAACCATTTGTTCTAAAGCCATGGTACTTAATTGAAGATCCCTTTTTCTTCAAGAGTCCTCTCTATTCATCATTTTCTCTTTTCCAGCATCCGTTTTCTCTTGAAATCTTTCAGAGATCAACCCATTCTCTACCAACTGATGTTACCAGATAAGACTTTTGAAAAAGGCTATAATGAAGCCACTAATGAAAAAAGCTAAGCTTATATTCTCTGATATTGATGAAAGCATTTGAATGAGCCAGTAGTAAAAATTTTATCATTCTAATAAGAATCATAAAATAAAATTCTAAAACTTTAAGAATCACATAACCAAATTCTGGAACTTCAAATGTACATGAATAACCACTAGCTGATTCAAGAAAGCCCATGTCTGACCTATGCCAATTAGCTAAACCTATAAGAAATGTTTATGGTGCTTTGTAGAAAAATCGGCCTAAGAAGAAGATAAAAAAATTCTTGAGTTTGAGAAACATAGAAATTTAAATCATGGTCATGAAGAGCCTAAATTCCCAAGCATTGACCATTTTCTTTGGACATATAACATAACTTGAACACAATGGAGCATGATAGAAAGATCCTAGCAATAAGCATTGAAGTTCAAACTGCAAGTTAGGCCAGGAAAATGTCTGTTCCATGCCTTGTGCTCCACTAAACTCAGTCACCAAAAATAATAAAAATAAAAAAATCATGAGAAACCATTTGACCCTTTAGAACATAGTTGCAGGAGTCTTCAATTTCAACTCAGGCTCCTACTTCAAACCATGGTTTAAAATCTGGAAACTCAACTTTAATCGATAACCAGTCGGGTGACGCTGGTCAGATCGACTCAAAGACTCTATTCAACTTGACTCGATATTTAATAATTAAACTACAAATAAGATTTTATTAATAATAGGTAGTTATAATGTATGAGTACAAAATAGGCAAGGAATATCACAAAAGCAACACTTGACAGCTGGCAAACGCTGTAGCCTTTACTGTTTGGGTTGTGAGTTCGATCCTACCACCCGCCTAATATCTTTCTTTTTTATCAAATGCATCAACTCAGCAATTGACTCGGTTCAAGTCATGTCGATTCGACCGAGTAGGCAAGCCAACTCCACAGGTCATGCTGAATCTAAACCAAGTAGAGCTGGCCAGTGATTTTCATAGTGGCTTGGTTCGATTTCTGGCCAAGTTTCGAGTCAAGTTACAGAGTTTTAGAACTGTGCTTCAAACTATGAATTTGATCTTTCAATTGTGATTCTCGTAGGAACCGCAATTCTTTCTCTGAAGTCTGTGCTTCCAATTCCTAACAAACATGTTTCCAGTTGTTTTGCATTCCTGGAGTGGATATTTTACTAGCTATCACCTTTGCATATATATAGAGAACTGTGTACCACATATGTATATATATATATGGTACTACGAGGTCGACCTCATGGGAACTTCACCTTATGGGAACTTCCCATGAGGTTGAGCTGTGTGGGCCCCACCATGATGTGGATAGGACATCCGCCCCATCAGTTAGATGCGCCATTCCATGGTGGGCCACGGGCTTAAAAATCAGGTCAATCCATGACTTAGGTGGGCCACACCATATACAACAGTTGAGAGGGGTTATCCACCCATTAAAAACTTCATGATCGATTATTGGGCCCACTGAGATGTGGTTCACAAATCCAGCCCATCCATTGTGTGTGTCCCACTTGGATGAGGGGTTAGACCAAGTTTCAGCTGCATCCAAAACTCAGGTGGGCCCCACCAAGTGCTTTTAGATTTTTTAGGCATATCTTCACATGGTTTTAGATGGTATGGCCCACCTGAGTTCCATATACGGCTGTTTTTTTGGGATATCCCATCACCTAAAGGGGACGCATCAAATGCACGGTGTTGATGCCAAATCCATATCGCGGCGGGGCCCACACAGCTCGACTTCCCATGAGGTCGACCTCATAGTACCACACACACACACACACACACACACACACACACACACAGAGAAATGCTCACCTGCGCACCAATTCTCACGAGAACTCGTGAGCACTTTTTGAGGACTCATCACACGTGATGTGAGACCAAAATCTTAGCCGTCCACGTGATGCAACGCCCCAAAAACCCCCAGTGCTCAAATTTCAACCTGATCCAAAACTCTGGTGGGTCGTAGCAAAGAGAGAGAGAGAGAGAGAGAGAGAGATGCAAAGCAAGGGAGGAAACTGTTTCCTTTTTCCATGGCCCACAAAAGTTCTAGACCTGGTTGAAAGTTAGGCCATGGGGGTTTTTTGAGGTGTTGCATCACATGGACGGTTCAGATTTTGGGCTCACATCACACGTGATGAGTCCTCAAAAAGTGCTCACAAGTTATCATGAGAACTGTGCGCAGGTTAGCATTCCTATATAGGAGACCCATTTTGACACCAAGAGAAAGATAACTATTTATGTAAGTTTTATTGTGAGATTCTTAAAATCAATCGTATTTTTTGCAAAGATTTAAGAAAGTCTTAACTTTATATAAGCATATCTGCTAATAATCAGAAAATATAATTAGACATACGGCACCACTCAAATTTTATTTTATTTTAAGGATAATAGTTTCGATGATTCGTAGACAATTTGAAGTTCTACTTTTTAAAGAAATGTGATTTCCACCTCCAGCTCTTGCTTCCTGCAACTAAGATCTAGAAATGTCATGATTTTGACACCACAAAGGATCACAAAACCCAAAGCCAAAAACTAATTAGTTCAAAGGAGTCAACTATTGGATCTGATGTGTAATACCAAAAGGTAATAACTGGATTCTCACATTCAACCAAATAAAATAGAATTCAAATAGGTCTCAATAGCTATTGCAGACAATATAACACAGAGAAAGACCTAAGCACACCTCGATGAAACCAATTCCCTTATTTGCACTTCCTTCCACAACCCGCAACCCATGGGTCTGCAAAAGAAAAAATTAACTTAGAAAGTTACTACATCATTTGTGGCTCTCATGTAGCAAATTATAGTGTCAAATAGATCTCTCTAAGAACTTGGCATTACATGCCAGATGTGCAACTTTGACGGGCTTTGCCAAAACTCACTCTTTGCTTCATATTTCTCTGTTATGCTCACAAAATATTGAGGTTCACTTGCTACAAAAAAATAAAAATAAATAAAAGGAAACAAAAAAGTATGCAAAACAAACAAAGAGAAGAGGGGTAAGAGAATGATCACTGAGCTGCATTAATAAACCTTGCATCAGGAAAGTACGCAATTGGAAATTGCAAACCTTGAACCTTAGGAGAGAACTACATAGAAAAAAGAGGAATTATAACACTACGTGGCCTGCATCCTTGCATAGTATTCTGATGAGTTGGGGGTCATGGTTTGGAATCCATATCAGTTGTGTTCCACAGGGCATGTACTATGCCTCAAAAATCTCCTTGATAGGACGATCTTAACCTTTCAATTTGTTGCCAACAGAGAGATGGTTAAGAAGAAAAATATAAGAATGGTCCAATTTCAACTGAAGAATATCCTAATATTATCCATTGGGATCAACTAATCTGAGAGATTTTGGGGCATTCTCTATCCACCATGGGATTGAAAGTCCAATTATGTATAGATTAATAACCCATTGGGTCCCGCTTGTTATAACTGAAAACCATGTATATGGCACAAAGATGCAAACCATGTATTATATTATTCCTCATAGATGCCATCTGACTCGAAACTCCTTTCAAGCAGCATTATTTTGCAGTAAGAACTATGAATGGAGAAGGGCTACCAAGTGCAGTACAAGTAGGTAAGTAGTTGCAAGGAAACTAAGAAAATCTAGATAACTTTTTTTTTTTTTTTGAAAGGTTGAAAATCTAGATAGCGTTATTTATGGAAAAAGATAATCATCTGGTTGGGATGGATCATCTGCCGACAAATTGAGATAATGACTTCCTGGTGCAATCCGGCTAACGAGTCAATGAGATCTCGATACTCAAATTGCAAAGAAATGGAGTATGCCCATAAGAATATTTGAGTCAGAGGAAGAAATAACTTGAATATCTTGCAATACTTAAGAAAACTCACAACTCAGAAAATGTGAAATGCCTACCTCCTACCCCCCGATAAACCCTAAAGACAATCCCTGTGAATCTTTAAAGAAAATCCCCCGACTATTAAATTGATTTCAAATCAATCTATATTATTTAAGATACTAAATATCCCAACAACATAGATTTGGCCTAAAATAATAAAAATGAATCTACTAAATACCCAAAACTCGTCAATCCTATCTTCCACACCAGCCCCCATCTTCCATAAATGGCTAATGTGATCTCTGACATTTAGGCCCCAAATTTTGCAACAAATAGCCCAAAATCAGCACATGCTAGGCCCTGTGTTAGGCTGTGGGCATACATAACTTCCAACATCAACATGTATACACCTCAACATTGTTCGGTTCTCCATGTGCCTACTCCAAGAGTTCTCTAGAGATACTTGCAAGGATATCTTGGCTACTATGAGTGGGTTCTTTTTGTCAAAAAATCTATTTGGTTATCAATTCCATGTGGTATTCCTGCTAAAATCAGATAACTCACACAATATCTCCAGTTCAGATCCATTGCTTTGGTAGATGGAATTTACTTCTTGCTAAAGTCTTCACCTGAAGTGCTCCAAAGGTGATGATCTCTCTCAACTCCCACTCCCATGGTAGATTTCTGAAGGGCATACAAGTCCCTGATGACATGGTGGTAAAATGTGAATGGTGATGAATGAATTTGTCAATATTTACAGATTTAGGTTCAAAGGCATGATTCGGCTATGGTCAAATATCTTTGCCAGTTTCACTATATGTTAGGTCATGCCGGCGTCGATCGAATCTCTCTTCCAATGCTGGCAGGGAAGGGGAATGGTAAAAAAGGAAAGTTAATATGGCGGCTATGTTTAACCGCTGAGATTTGGACTCTATGGCTGGAAAGGAACATCCAAGCGTTCAGGAATCGGGAAAGATCTTCCAAGTTTTGGTCGTTTGGTAAAAAACAATGTCAGAGAATGGGCCATTGAATCAAAAGGAATTGGGGTGGATCAGCTCAGTGAATGTTGGGCTGATTTGTAGTCTTCTCTTTTTTCCCTTTTTACTGTTTTTTCTGTTTTCTTGCTGTAATTCTTTGGGCTTTTGCCCTGTTTGAAATATATCTGATCACCGTTTCAAAAAAAAAAAAAAAAGAGCCATGATTCGCAAATTGAATCTCGTCAAGTCATGGGATTGAATGACCATTTCCTTTACGTTTTTGGAGAGAATAGGTAACAGCTTACAACAAAAGGGTTGATTCTAGCATGCCTTCTCATTGTCTTGCATTTTCTAAGTTCAGCAAGGATGCACCAATGAGATTTTTTTCCCTTTCCCATTGGCCCACACTAGGAGGAACTCCATTTTCCTTTTCACTTAACCCCAGAAGCTATTAATTTCATTCTCCGTCAGACTTTGGGGATTAGATTTAGGGGCCTTTCTTGTAGAAGTAATAGAATAGCAACCAACTATCATACATCAACAGTGCTATTGTTTTTAAACAGGCTTCTAAGCAAGCATAGTTAACGTTTTTATCACAAATAATCCAAATATCAGCGAGATGCAGAGCCCATTGACCACCTCTTTCTACGTGGTGTATTTGCCAAGAAGATCCGAGATAGAATTCTCAGTCTGTTCTAGGTGCATTTGGTGATGCTAAAGAAATTAGCAAGATGTTTCTCGCTTGGCATGGTGGTGGTGTGAGTCATATGGGGAGAAGCTGAGGAGGCTCACTCTTCTTGTCAGTCTATGGGCTATCTAGGCCGAAAGGAATGATAGAAGCTTTCATCACCAATGCAAGCAGCCAGATGCAGTTTTCAGTAGAGAAAAAATGGATATTATAGAATTTAGGCTGGTTGTATCAAATCTTTTAAATCTGGTGTTTTGTTTTCCTCGGCCGTTAGGCACACTTTGTTTTCTTTTGGTGTACATTTCTTGAATATTCTTCAATAAAACAGCAACCAAAAAAAAAAAAAAATCAAAATATCCAATTATCTGTTGAACAGCTTGTTCCAAAATCATAACCGTCATCAGCCTGTTGTTAGGACAAAAGGAGAGTGACTAGCCTCTGAAGCAACTCGGACTCTCCTAAGAGGCTCGAGTCCTCAAAAATGGGACCCAATTATTGAATAATGTAGAATTAGGCTTGCAATTTGGGAAGGTAGGTTTCTACTGTTTCTAGTTAGAGTTACACTCTTGAAGGTGGCCTTCGCTGATCTCCCCATCTACTTCCTATCTATTACAAAATCATGTGAAGATGGGGTTGAAGTTTGAAATGATCTGACGGAAGTCTTTGAGATGTGGCTACTGATATAATAGGACTCACTGAGTGAGTTCGAAAATGGTTCATTCGCCAAAAGTTAATTGTATTCGGGTGTAATGTTGTTAAATACATGGAATATGTTAAAAATAAATCCCTGGAAAGCATAAAAAGCTTCTCCTGCTTCCTAGGGAAATCTCCGAAAAATAAAATGGTTGTGAGCCCCAAACTAGATGAGATTGGGTCCCACAACTCTTATACTTTCGTAGGTCCTTTGGCTTGGGTTTTAGGAGGATTTGAGGGATGTTTGAATGAGGTTTTTGGGTTAGACTTGGGGTTTAATTTGGCTCTAGTTAAGATGGGATTAGGTTAAGGCCAAGGTGGTCATCATCATCATCGTCTAAGCCTTATCCCCATTAACTGGGGTCAGCTACACAAATCCTGTGTTATCAAGGATCATATCCTTAGTTACACGATAGGTCCTCAAGTCTTTTCTTACTAACTCCATCAATATATTTTTGGGTCTTTCCCTTTGGCCTTTTAGAGTCCTTCAACTTCAACAAACTCACTCTTTCAAATTGGGGCAGTTTTTACTCTCCGTTGCACATGGCTAAACCATCTACATCTACTTTCCTTCATCTAATTAACTACTTATGCTTCTCCTAAGTTCCCTCTTAAGGGATTCATTTTTTTTATTATATTCTTCCTCGTCTTGCCACTCATCCATGTCAAAATCTTCGTATTACCAATTGGGTTGAGGTGAAGGCACTTGGCCAAATTCATGCAAATTTATAGAATAAAAAATTAGACTTCCTTGAGTATTAACCCAGTCAATTAATCTGGACACCCCATATTAGGTGGAGTGTCTAATACCTACCTGTTGAGATGAAAGGGGATTGAATGTGCAGAGGAATGACAAGGCTTCTAAGGAGATTGTTGTCAACTTCAAGACGGTCATGAGCATCCAAACCTCCCATTAACTCAATTAAGGAGGAAAGTAATATTTTGGCTAATTGAATTAACGTCACCAAACTTCGTATTGAGATTTCTAACCATCTTACAGTGGGAATACAAGTGAAGTCAGATTTTGCAATTCTCATGAGCAACAAAGGTCTTGCTTAATGAAAAAACTATATTTATAAAAAAGAAATAGTCATCACCACATAAAAACCTCATCCAAGCTTTTTGGGGTAGGCTTTACAATCCTATTTCGCCAATCTTTACTGAGGCCCAATCAAGCCTTCCCATCCCCTTTTACCATCTTAATCCATTTCCTTTCTGGAAAAAAAAAAAAAAGGATACGAATTTAAGATTTGCTTTGAGAAGATAAGCAATTGGGAATCACCTTTATCAAAAGAGGGAAAGAAAAAACACTATAAGGGGCACCGACTCTTTTTTTTTAAAAAAACCAGCATTTTTTGGCACTCTATAGCACAACCATTTTCAGAAATGAAACATAATTAACGTGAAACACAAAGAGATAAAATAAGATACGGCTATCAATACAAAAAGTAAAAGGGAGAGAATGCAACAGGGATTTCCTCAAAAAACGAAGCAATTAAACATGCAATTCAGAAATAACATCAAATAGAATTACAAATATTTTAATTGAAGTCCCGAATTCCTATGCACTATTTCTGTTATGTGGGACCGCTTAGCTCAGACGTTAGAGCATCGCATTTGTAATGCTATGGTCATCGGTTCGATTCCGATAGCCAGCTTTTCTCTATTTGTCCAATTTTTTCCATGATTGATAATGTCTCCTATAACATCAAATAGAATTACAAATATTTTAATTGAAGTGGAATCGTTAAATTGTGATATCCTCCGTTATCATTCATATTTGGGGTATGGGCCTGAAATTGAAATTACATTACTTTTCAGGTAGAATTTGTAAGTAGCATAGATGCTGTTTGATGGCTACATTTCCCTCTTGATTAAACATGAATGCTTTAAATTATATTCGCTTGTGGATAGAAATGATGGCTAAAATACATGCATGTTAGAGGGGGAACACCCTAGAGGCAAACACACATCAAGACCAACACCATTCTGCAGCCGGAAGCAAACCCATTCACGGAAACAGCAAAAGAAACACCCTAGAGGCAAACACGCATCAAGACCAACACCATTCTGCAACCGGAAGCAAACTCATTCATGTAAACGGCAAAAGAAAAGGCTACATTGATTGATACTCGAGAGCTTGCAGTACAACTAAAAGAAAAAAGGAAAAAAAAAAAAAAAAAAAAAAAAAAAAACAAGATATGAATTGGGAAACCTGCATGAGAAGCTTGATACGGTCGAGGGGGGCGGTGACGGTTTTGGCAGCAGCACCAGCAATGGCGCCAGCAGTGAAGAGGGAGACTTCCCTGGGGACGAGAGCGAGGAGGGCAAGGGGATGCTTGAGAAGCTGTTGGAGAGAAGGTGGAGGGAAGTCCTTTGTTTCATCTCTCTTCTCAACAGAAAGAGAAGCGAAGGGGAACATCCTATCTCTCCTTTTGACAACAAGAGAATCTGGTTCTTCATCAGATGCTCTAGTGAAAGTGAAAGCGGGAGGCTTTTGAAAGGCAGGGATGGGACGCCATATCAAGACGCCTTCCCTCATCTCATCACACCCTGTATATCTACTCTTTTCAACAATCTCTGCTTTTTTTCCTTTCTCTTTCTCTGTCTGTCTTTGCCTCTCTCTCTGTCTGCCCTGTCCGTTCTAAGAGGAGAATAAACGACGGGATAAGGCAAATGGGGAATTTACCTTACCGACCCTTTCTCCGGTTTTTATTTTTACTCTCTATTCCGACACACGCGACTATATTTATTCATAGATACATTATACTGGCAGCGTGTTCGTCTGGAGACGCGAATTTGTAACTACCCCCGCCTCTCCCTTTATTTATTATCCTCACTGTCCATCCATTTTTCAAACGAGCTAAATCTAAGACTCAAGTGGGCCACACAATGTTGGGAACGGGGGCACAGGCTGGAGAAGCAGAAGCCAAACAACACCATAGCAATATATAAGATCAAATGAGAAATATAATGAAACCAATCAAAACCACACAAGCATTTAACTATAAGAGATAATCCGATTTTACATGAAAAAACCACTCAATAGGTAAAAAACCACAGCACAAAGTGACCTACTATAATTAATAGAAGATTACAAAGATGGGCAACCCACAAGCAAGGAAAACAGAGAAAACTCAAGCTCTCTCCCTCTCAAAACACTTTCCCCTCTTCCTAATGCAATTAGGAAACCTTGGACACCTTAAAATTGTTCTTAATCCCAAATTCAAGCCTCATATATAGTAGCTAACTCAAAATTAAAAACATCTTATACACTACTGCATAATAGCCCAAGAAATCGTTTCCTGCGTAAGTGACCCTGTAACTGGCCAACTGATCTTGACCGATCGAACCCATAGCCGACCAGTTTGACTGGCCCCACAAACAATCTAAGAAATAAAAATACTGAAAATCACGCTACCTCTACACTAGCTGATCATTGTCCGACTGGTCATGAGTGATCGATGAGAGTCTGAATCTCTATTTAAAGAAGGCTCTTCCAACACACATCTTAGATGATGAGAAGTTTTGGATCAAGATGGTATTCAGGTTGGATGGTAAATAATGCTAATGCTAAGTATTAGGAAGGTTTCAGCGGTGGGCATCATTATCCCAGTAAGCAGTGGTGTGTTTCACCTGGAGCTTTGAAATTGGGTCATTGTTTGGCTAGCTTATGCCCTAAAATCATATGGCAAAATGGATCAGCGGTGTAGATAAAACCCAAGCTTTCACACAAATCTGCGTCCGTTTGTATTATATCCTCTCTATGTCCATTTCATACTTTTTACAGCTCAGTGGAGGACGCGAGACCAACAACAATCAGTAAAATCCAATCAAGTGAATCCACACCACATAAAACAGGGGAGACAGGAAATCCACCGTTTAAAACTTATTGGAGGTGCAGAAATTTTGGATTTTGAATGCATTGGATGAAAAATAAACATCATGGTGGGCCCAAAAAGTTTCTAACGGTGGGTATTTCCAGCCATTGCTTCTCACGATGTGTCCCACTTTGAGTTTTTAATCTCCTTTCTGGTCCTGCCTAAAATGAACGGACGGAGTGGATATAACAAGACCATCACGGTGGCCCCACAGTGCTTCGGGATACCCCTTTCAATCCAAGCCACCCAAATATAAGTTTTTAATCATGGCCTGTGCTATGGTCCATTTGAGCCGTTTTTTGGCTCATGCCCTGAAAATGAGCGGACAAAATGAATTAATGGTGTGGATAAAATACATACATCACAGTGGACCCACAGAGCTTGGGACATATCATGCTACAAGGATATTCCCGGAGGCAATCGGCGTACCCTTTACATGCACTGCCCAGATGTAAGATGTACTTGTCACGTGGGGCACGCATGCTGCGTGTAAACATGCTTATGGAGAGGGGATTGCGTGTGGGCTTAACAAAACGAACCTTCCCAAATGGCCTCTGATTTTTCTCAAGTTTCTCGCGCCCTCACACGAGAGCGGATTAGCTGTTAGCGGGAACAGCTAAGTGGGTGTTACCCTAAACGTGTTGGGTCCATCTTGATATATTTTTTATATATCCACACCGTCCATCTGTTTTTACATATCATTTTATGTGATCCCAAATCCTAAGAAGATCCAAATCTCAGGTGGACCATAAAACTAGAAATACTGACGAATGACAATTAAAAACTTTTTTTGGGCTATAAAAGTTTTGGATAAGGCTGATATTTATGTTTTTCCTTCATCCAGATCTTCTTGACATTATCAACAGGTTGGATTGAAATTAAACATTATTAAAACCTTACGATAGGATCTTTGGAATTTTTAATGGTGGGGTACTCAATCACCACTGTTTCTAGAGGTATGGTCCACCTGAGATTTGAATCTGCATAATTTTTGGAACCCCATCTTAGAATGGGTTGGTGAAGCGGATGGACCGCGTGGATATACAAAATATCATACATGTGGGCCACACGGTAGGGGTAACAACATCTAATTCGCCCCCTCTGGACAGGGGACACCCCATTCATCTCAGATCCTCGCTTACCTCGCTGCTGATGATGTTTATGGGGCCCACAAAGTGGTCATGTGATTTACACTGAATAGAAGTGGGGTCCACTGGACCGCACAAAATAAACATGGTTCTTTCACCTGCCTGGCTTGCATGGACGTCTAATGCCAGCCCTTGGATTTGAAGTCCAAAGGTGCAGATGGGTCGGGTCAATGAACACAACCAACGTCAGGTCGATGAGCATTTTCATTGGTCTATGTCATACTGCATAATATAAGTGTGATCAAGTTGCACTGAGGGTGTGACATGGTTGTAGACCTATGTGACTAAGTATAGAGGTTTTCCTTTTTGCAGCAACAGAGGATCCGGATTCATAAACAAATTGTATCCACTGAGTAAATGATACATTGTTTAGGGAAAGTGAGGATCTGGAAATTATAAATGGTTGACTACCATATTAGCTCGTGATTAAATTTCTGAATTATAAAAGAAATATTAAAAGTCAAATGCTCTTTTCTCTCTCTTATTATTAATTGTAGGAAATACCAATAATGCAATTCTCTCTTTTCCAACCCTCTTTATTAGCCAAAATCCCTCATTTTGTATTCCCCTTTGGTATTCTTCTTCTAGCTTGTATGAAAATCTCCCTACGTTCCTCATACCTGACTTAAAAAGACCAATGCATGAGATACATACGTTGGGTCAGGATACGACCCATTAAACAAATGGGTCAACTTGTTTTGGACCCAACATAGGCCCAACCCAACGTAGATTTTAGTTGTTTGGTTTGGAGCCAAGACACATGCTCAAATATTAAATGGGTGTCATGTTCAAGACACCCTTTAGTTAGAAATCCACACTTCTAGGAAGGCTAGATCAACCGACCCTGGCAGTCGAATGCCAGGCCTGAATTTTAAGCCTGAAAGTTGAACTTGTCCTTATTTTCGTTTGCAAATGAATGGATTTCCTAGCCTTTTCAGTTGAAGCTTCGTTAAGGCTAAAGACATGCCAATTTATGATCTTTGCAGACATACTCAAGTATAGACCCAAAAATTGGGCTTGATTAGGCACAAATGGACTCTAACCTAGCCCAAACCCAGCCCATTGCCACCCATATTACTACCAATGGGTGGTTATAAAGCCAAGGGTTACAAAGAATGAAGATGATTGGAGAACAAAATCACAAAGCGAAATAAGATAGTTACAATGTGCTCCATTCACAATGTTAGGCATCATTTTGATGGCTTGATTAATGTCACTAGTGAAATATGTAAAATGGATGAGTTGCCACCATTTAATAAAACGTATATAATGAATATAAAGTCCTGTTAGATATGTAGAATTATGAAGACCGTTATGTACGTTTTGTGTGTTTTTCACAATACATATCAATACAAGAGATATTACAATCGTTTTGTGTGTTTTTCACAATATATATCAATACGAGAGATATTACAATCGTGTGATATGAAGAATTACAAAAATACCCCTATAGTAACAAGATACAGCGCATTCCATCTGCTATAATTGGCAGGCATGTAGCTAAGTTTATCCTGCCATCAGTCCAAATCATGGAGCAAAAGCATCTCCACGTGTGTGAAGCTATGACAATGATTGAGAATCAAATGAAGAAAGTCGAATGATAGAGCCATTTGGTGATCCACAATCCAACTACCATGCAAAGAAAATGTTTAATATTAAGCAATTGCTGCAGGAAATTATGAAGGAAAGTAATAAATCCGTGCAGCAAAGGAACTTCACACCTGTAATGTAGATTAGGGGTTTCAGAAACAATGCTAACTAAGTGCATACTATTGCTATTCAATCTGAGCACATGGCCACACTATAACAAAGGAGTTGTATTCGGTCAAACATGTGCGACGATGGTTGGATTTGGTGATATGGATAGGGAGTTGTACGGGTATGATCCTCTTATTTTATGAATATGATGATACAAATTTCTGAGGTTAGATGATATGATGGGGCACAGTGGTAATGCAAAAGTGAAAGCAAAAGAAAAAACCAAGGGAGAAAAACAAGATTCCCAAGAGGGTTGGCTAACATTGCAGTGTGACTAACAGGGGTGGGTGGGTGTACTAACAGTGAGTTGTGTGTACTGGCCCTAAAAAAAGGGGGAGAAAAGCAACATGGCCTGTTACTAGTCTTCTTGAGATACAAATATGAACATACGTTAGGTACAATTATTTTGCACTTCTTGTTTGTGGTGGGAAAAGTAAGAATACCTGTTATTTCTCCACCAATCTAGTAGTTCAATTAACTGTAACTTTTAGTTCCTAATACATGAATGTGAATTACCTACTTGTGCGGCACAATGAATCAACAAATGATGCTTAGAGATGGGAGAGAGGTTACGAGTTTGGACATTCTCGAAGCAGCATGGTAGGATGTCAGACAAAAGTAAGTATATTATAAATAATGTGAGATGATGATAGTGTCAGCAATGAGAAGAGAGTGAGGACAAATGAATTAAAAACCTTAGATTAGCGCTCTAATACCATGAAAAAAAATGAGACAGAGAGAAATTTTTAAAAAATTGTCTTTTTTTCTTATATATTTCATTAAAAGTAGGAGCTTGTATATATACCGGAGGAATAGACCCAATCAAGAGAAATTGTGCAACCAAGCTATTATTGGGTGTGTTGCACAAAACTTTAGGATCTCGCACCCTAACCAATATATTGTGTTAGGATCTCCCCCTCTCCATCTGTTGTAGGAACTCCCTCGTCCTCTATACCTTGTTGCACTCCCCCGTCATCAAGCACCATGGGAGGAGTGATCGGATCCACGTCTTCCATTTCACTTGAAATGGGCTGTAACTTCTCTGGCTTTTTAATGTCTTCAATATACTGATCTTCAAAGAAAACCACATCTCTGCTCCTAATGAGCTTCTTCTCAGTCGAATTCCACAATCTGTAACTGAATATTTCATCGTCGTACTCAAAGAACACGCATTGTATGATCTTCGTATTAAGTTTGGAACTCTCGTCCTTGGGTATGTGAACAGATGCCCGACATCCAAACACCCTGAGATGACTGTACGATGCATCGTGTCCAGTCCATATCTTCTCAGGAACCTCTCCATTTAACGAGGCTAATGGAGACTTATTTATTAAATACACCTACGTGTGCATTGCTTATCCCCATAACATCTTAGGCAACTTAACATGGGATAACATGCATCTGACTTCCTCCACAATGGTGTAATTCATACGCTCAACTACACCATTGTGTTTGGGGGTCTTAAGCACTGTCTGTTCATATCATATACCTAGAGACTTACAATATTCATGAAATGCCCTAATGTATTCACATTTATTGTCAGTGCGGATGCACTTCAATGGTCTACTTGTCTCTTTCTCGACCATAGCATGAAACACCTTAAACACACCAAAGACCTCGTCTTTGGATTTCAATGCATAAACTCAAATCCTTCTATGTAAATCATATATAAATGTAATAAGTACAAAGTCTCACCCAAGGTTTTTATTATCATTGGACCATTCACATCAGAATAAACCAAATTTAATTCATAAACTTTATTAACATGAGAAGCAGCTTTAACAAAATATAATATATGTTGTTTATCAGATAAGCAATCAATGCAAGTTTTGAGAGGTATACATGTCATATTTGGAATGAGTCGCTTCTTTGCTAGTAGTTGAAGCCTTTTCTCCCTCATGTGGTCGAACCGCCTATGCCACATGTCCATCATCAAATCTACTGCTGCATTCAACTCACATTTACATACACTGACACTTATCTTTTATAGGGTGCAACACTTCTTCCCTCTTGCGGCGATTAATAAACCCTTGATGAGCTTCCAACACCCACCAACAAACCAGCTTTCATAGCCATTATCATCCAAGCTTCCTGTCGACATTAAGTTGAGGCGAATGTCAGGAATATGCCTCACATCTTTCAAAACTAATGTGCAACCCACATCAGTCTTCACACATATATCACAAACTCCCACGATCTTGAATATTCTAAAGTTTCCCATCTTCACGGTGCCAAGGCTGCCTGACTTGTAACTTGTGAAGAAATTTCTGCGTGGAGTTGCATGAAATGATGCTTTCGAGTCTATCACCCAATCAATGTCCTGACTCGTAGTTATGAGACAAATATCGTAGTCCATTGAGAAAATAACAACAACGTCGCCATCTGAGGTAACTACAAGGGAATTTGATTCATCTTCCTTCTCCTTCCCTTTTTCTTTCTTATACTTCTTTTTTATGTGGCATTTATTTTTGTAGTGGCCTTTCTTGCCACAGTTCCAATGTTCGACATCTTTTTTTATACTTGACTTGCCTTTGGATTTATCTCGGGCTTTACCGTCCTTTCTGTTTTTTCCTTTCTCTTGTTCCTATGTTACAAGGGCCTATTGTTGAGTGGACCTTTGCGACTTCTTCCTTGTCTCCTCATTTAGGAGACAACTGGTCACTTGTTTCATGGACATATTTTCATTTAGCACAGATTTACTTCGAGACATAACCAATGTCTCCCAACTACGAGGCAACGAGCTAAACAATAGTTAGTTCATCATCCAAGACCATCTTTATGGCAGAGAATTTGTTCAAAATACTGCTGACTTCATTCATGTGCTCAGCTACGGAACAATTTTCCTTAAACTGTAAGTTCACAAGTCTTCTAATAAGAAATTTCTTGTTTTCCGCTGTTTTCTTCTCATACAGTCCTTCCAATTTTTGTCATAGGCTAACGGCTGAGGTCTTCGTAGACACATGGTGGAACACTGTATCATCCAACTATTGTCTAATAAACCCCACCGTCTTCCGGTCCAATTTCTTCCAATCTTCATTTGTTGTATCATTCGGCCTTGTCGATTTGCTTAAGATTGAAGAATACAAGTCTTTGTAATATAGTAAGTTATCTATCTTCGCCTTCCATATGGGCTAGTTAGACCCATTGAGGATGATCATCTTTGACGAACCACGCTCCATAAAAAAAGAAAAAAGAAAAAAGAAGAGCAAAGTTTTTTAGGGCACAAACATGCTCGAGCTGGAGAGGGAGATGGAGATGAGAGAGAAGGAGATAGAGATTAGGGGGGGGGGGGGGGGGGGGGGATCACCAACTGCCTTCAATAGAGGCAAAGAAACCACCTACCGGCTACTTAGGAGCTTCAATGGCAACCTTCAATAGCTACTCATGCTTCAAATCGTCTAAATGCAGATATGTCTCTTCAATACAACTATGAATCTCCCCAGACATTTTGAATTTGAAAAAGATAGTCGTTGCTTGTAGGAAAGTCACTTGTGACTTGAAAAAACACCTATTTCCCCTGTTACATTTCTTGCTGATTTAATTGATACACAGTTACATGTTGTAACTTTGTTACTTGTAAGATTGCTCCTCCAAACACCAATCATAAGAAGTTATTTGTAACTTTGTTACACTTTATAGAAGTTATAGGCATCCAAACAACCCCTTAAGCTATGTTTGGATGCCAGTTAGTTTTTTAAGTTGTAAGAAAGTTATAGGTAACTTACATGTATAAGTTATAGATAATTTTGTTTAGATGTAAGTTGTGATTTACGTATAGGTATCTTAGTTTTGGTGTTTGGGTAACATTTAACTCGGTTATAAGTAGGTAGCTGTATATTCACACCAACTAGAGCTTTAAGTAGGAAATTGTTTAAAAATCAAATTAATACACGAAAAAACTTAAATAAAAATACGCCATCTTATTGAGCTCATCTAAATGAATAGTTGAGCTAATTTTTAGGCTAAACTAATCATTAGTTGTCTCATAAAATGGGCTCATGTATTCAAAATACTTTCATAAAAATGGTCCACATATTTATCAATTAAAAATTATGTTTTCCCTCATTTGAGTTTATGTGACCAAATCAATAGGTTTGCTGGGAAATTAACATGATTGTGGGCTCCCAAAAAGATTTTATTAGTAAGCATTATATCACTACTGTTTCCTGTGGTATAGTCCACCTCCGAGGCAGATCTTCATTTTTGGGATGATACTCTAAAGTAGAAATAGAGAGACAGCATGGATAAAACACATAAATCATGGTAGGGCCCACAAAGAAGTCGTGGTTTGGCTTCTAATGTTGGGGTGCCTACTGGTTGGGGCTCCATGGGCGCCACTGTTATGTATGTGTTTCATCCACCCTCCGTCCACTTTTTTCAAATCATTTTATCACATGGGCTCAAAAATAAGGTAGATCCAAATCTCAAGTGAACCACGTCACAAGAAACAGTGTTGATTGAACGCCCACCATTAAAAACCTCTTGGCAGCCATGAAAGTTTTTGATCAAACTAATATTTGTTTTTTCCCTTCATCCAGGTCCTTATGACCTAATCAACAGGTTGGATGTCAAACAAACATTGCAGTGGGCCTAGGAGATTTTTAATGCGGGACATTCAATTATTACTATTTTCCTGTGGTGTGGTCCTCCTGAAGGTCAGATCTGCCTCATTTTTGGGATCAAGCCCTAAAATAATCTGGAAAAATAGATGGACGGCATGGGTAAAACACATAGAAGATGGTGGCCCCACAGAGCACCATCCAGTAGCCATCAGCCCTCGGCATCCGTCTCAAGCCCAGGAGCGAATTACTTGTTACCCTGGTAACATCTTAGTGGATGTTAACCTGACCGTGTGGGGCCTACCTTGATACATTTGTTGTATATCCACTCCGTCCATCTGTTTTTTCATCTCATTTTAGGAGTCTATCCCAAATCATAAGAAGATTCAAATATCAGGTGGGCTATACTAATAGAAACAGTCATGAATAACCATTAAAAACATTTTATGGGCCACAAAAGTTTTGTATCAATCTGATATGTCTTATTTCTCTTCAAACAGGCCTTCTTGACATTATCAACAGGTTGGATTGCAAATAAAAACTAAGAAATCGTTACTATGGGCCTTTTGGAATTTTTAATGGTGAGTCACTCAATCACCACTGTTTTCCTATGGTGTGGTCCACATGAGATTTTTATCTATATAAATTTTAAGAACCCATTTCTAAAATGGTCTTTAGAAATGGGTGGACGGAGTGGATAAACATAAAATCATCAAGGTGGCCAACGGTAGGGATAACACCCACTACGCTGTTACCCGGGTAGCACCTAATTCGCTCCCCTCAATCCCCGACGCAAGGTGGAAAAAAAAAAAAAAAAAAAAATCGAGGAAGAGGGAAAAAAGAAAAAGAAAAAAAGAGAGGGTTTTAGGGCATACCTCTGCTGGAGCTGGACGAGAGAGAGGGAGAAGGCCACCTACCGTCTGCCTTATCCTTCAAGAGCCTTCAATGAACCTGCGATTCTTATAAGGAATTTCGAATTCGAAATTTCAAACCGTTGCCTGTAAGAAAGTTACAGGTAAGTTGAAAAATGACCTTTCTCCATGTGAGATTTTCGGATCCTTTTCCTGTAAGAAAGTTACAGGTTGAGAGAAAGTTACCTGTAACTTCTCTCCCCCAAACACCATCCGTAACTTTTTTACATTTTACGGAAGTTAAAGGCATCCTAATGGCCCCTTATTTTTTCTATTTTTGTTAATAGATGGATATATCATAAATATCTGAAGGCTGTCGATCAAAATAAGGAAGGCAAAAAAGGAAAAAAAAAGAAAAAAATCTTGCTCACAGCATCTGCATTCATGGTGGGTTGGCGGAGGCATATATTACACTCCATAATCCGTCGTGTAGGCAATAGCCCGCAGCGGAATCTCTCTGCGGGTGTCGAATGTTCTAGTGGTCGGATACGTCCGACTCCATTATCAGGTAATTTGAGCTTAAAATCATTCTTCCCTTTCTTTCGCTGAACTTCCACTGTTTTCCACTGAGGAATGATTGCGTACAGGCAGTGTATGCAATCTGAGCAGTTCGTGTTTGGGTGAAATTTGAAAATCAGGATGGTGTACTCATAAGGCAGGCCATGCTTCGGAAAAGATGGACAGATGATGGTCTAACTGGGCATACAGTTGTGGCCCGCCTAGTGAGTGGATTGGGCTGATTTTCAGTGCAGGTGATCTTCATGGTGTGGCTTGCTGAGTACATGTGGCTCTATGTGAAAGTTTATAATGTTGGTGTGTGATCATGTCTCTTTCTTATCCTCGAGCTCTGAGTTTGTTATAAGTGGGCCCCATGTCCACCAAAGTGTACAGTTGATCATGGCTGCCAAAGTGGATGGTCAATTCGCATACAGTTGCCTGGATTCAAATACTGTTGACATCCAACTTGGCTCTTTTAACCTATTGAATGTGGACCATTGCTGCATTTCTTGACCATTGGTTTTTTTCTGTTTGAACGGTTGGGATTGGTCCATCAAAGGTATTTTGGGAAGCTGCGTCCATGGCTCCCATCAATGGTCTGGATCACCATACCCTGCCCCACTTGTACAAACTGACAGCTCGAGGATGCCATGCATATCCTGAGCTTGGGGTCATGTAATTCCTTGTAGGAACAAATTTGAACAAGGAGGTTGTATACAGTGCTCAGGCCAAGTTTGTACAGTGCGATCGGATTTCAGTTTGTATTAGTGGGACTCATGGTTCGTTAATCCAAACCATTGATATAATGGGCCTCACCATGTATGTATGGTCCATTCACCAAATCTGTCCCAGATTATAAGATTCTACCTGTATAGTGTTTTGCCTCATTCTTTGGTTGAATGTGGACCGTTGATGCTATTCTCTTCTTGACCATCTATTTGCTGTCCACCAGTTGGAAGGATTAGGTTTTTCCCCACCTGGGAGATTTTTGGTTTTGGTGCAGGCCAATCCACAGCGGGGTCTCCTTAATATCAATGGTTTGCATCACTAAACCATGTAGCATGCCCACATGTACAAACTGAAACCAGAGTACTCTTCAAACTCTTGGTGCTGGCATTGTTTCATACCTTCCAAAGAAGTTTTGAAAGTTGTCTATATCTGCCGTGTAAAAATTCACATGCTCATCGATCTTTGAATCTGTGTTGTGATGTATGGGATGCACAAGAGGAATTATTGGGTCCTGATCTTCAGGAAATGAACTGTTCTGTGAATCTTCCTAATCGATGCATGTGGGGCGGTGCCCATGGTTCAGTGATACATGTTCCAGATTGTCGGCCTGATGGGCCCAAGAGCCTTAAAAGAAATAAAAGGGCCCCAAGGTTGATAGGGGATTCTCCAAAAATCCCTCAGATTTTGAAGATCCAAATAATTTGATCTGTCATTTTTTTTTCCTGTTGAATGTGGGCTGTTGTGGCATTTTTTCTCTTTTGACGATTTATTTGCAGGGAGGTTTTGATGGAATCTCTCTTCCATGTTGGGTCCATCAGATCAATGGTTTGGATCACTGAACCATCGACCCTGAATTTATGTAATTGGGGGGCTTAGTGAACCGTACATTTCCTGAGGCTCCATGAAGTCCTCATTTTCATGCTTGGCAACACGCTCTAAGTATTAAGTTTCATGGATTTGATGGTAGTCGAGTAACGTGATTTCTTATTGCAGGGCATTTTCCTTTTCTGCACAGGGCATTAGATCTATCTTCCGATGTCATTCCCCGACCTTTTCATCGTTATCTGCAAGAGTCGGTAATTCTCATTCCCTTTATGGCCTGCAACACATGTTTTATTTATGGATATGGGTCCATGGTACTGTTCAATGAGTTCTATCAAATGGTTATTTCTTCCTACACTCCTCTTCGTAAATCCATTTAAAATACGTGGGCCTTATGTCTGATAGTTTACACATTTCAGCATAGAATTTTTGTTGTTTTCCACTATCCGTTTAGCAGGCGTTTTAGGGAGTGGGGACTGCATGATCTTTGCTTTAGAATTGTATTTATTATTTTGAGTTTTATTTCCTTTTTTCTTTTTTCCTTGAATGTTTTTTTTTTTCCAGTATTGAGTTTGTCACACTGGGCCTTAAGAAGGGCTGCGCTATGATATTGTTCTCATGTCTATGCAGCCTATCCACATTATGATTCCACTTCCCAATCTGCTACTATTTCACCATGAGTTATGGTTCAACCTTTTATCATTGTAGGGAATTTCCAGCTCGAGGAAATTGTTAGCAGAGTCTGATTCAAGCATAACACCTGTTCGTTCTCCTTTGACACCTGTTTTGGCAATTGATAGTGGAAAAACAGAAAGCCAGGCTGTGGTTACTAAACCTTCAAAAGTTCAAGCAGTTCGGAAGGACATAAAACAGGTATTTCCTCTGAATGTGTACCTTAATTTGATCCACGCTGATGCTGCCATTCAAGGGATAAAATGTACTGGAAAATTTTCTTCATCAAGTAGAATTGTGTTGTCAGTACCTTCAAGAAGTTTAAGCACTTTTGAAGGGTATAAAACAGGTAATTCTTATGTAAGCAGATATTAATTCAGTGCATGCCCCAATAAGGTCTCTTCTAAGCTGTTATTATCTTATATGCTCAATATGCCTTCAAAATTTCAAGCTGTTTCAAAGGGCATTAAACATGTCTACCCTTTGTGCATACACCTTTTTATTTTTATTTTTTATTTCTCTTTGTTTGTTTGCTGACACGACCTTTAAAAGATCTTATTATTTCTAAAGTCCACAAGTAATAATAATCAAAGTAATAAAAATTTTGTTTGCTGTCTATGCTGCGGGAAAACCTTTATGGCACATGCACAAACACGCATGCACACACACACACACACACATCCATAAAGTTATATATCCATAGTACATTAGTTCATTACTGGTTGCATACTTGTGTCCTGTTTTCGTTGTCATCATCATAGATTCATAATCTAAACCTTTCCCCAGCAATTTGGGTTGTCTTTTAAACGGCAGATTGGCAAAAGTTTTTTTTGGTTTAGTACACACACCCACACTGTTAGTCACACTTCAATGTTAGCCACCCCCACGTTGGGATTCGATACCAGGACCTCAGTGTTGAAACGAGGTATCTTCACTCAGTCTACCACTGTCCCAAAGGTGTGGGTGTGATTGGCAAAAGTTTTACAATAGGCTATTTGCTAGATGTGTACCTTCTTTTATCCTAGCTCTTGGAACTGGCAGTGAAAGGGGTGCACATTACACCACTCACATGCTTTATTGACCCCCAGTTCAGCTACTGTGCACACCTCGCACTGAGAGCAGGCAAATCAGGGTCATGGAGGGCTGTTGCCAGGCAAACTGCTAAGCACTAATCGTCCATACGCATTAAAGGAGTAATTGGCTCTCAAAATGGTGGGTAACCCACCAGTACATGATTGCATACTTTGAAAAGGCAGCTGCTTTCCTTTAGGCTGTTAGGACGATAATTTGTTTCAATTTGATCCCTGATGTTGTGGAGGGGGACTCGAGGAATGCAGTTGCATGGGCTTTATCTGGCTTCTGTCCGTGGAGGTTGGTGGACATTGTTGATGAAGCTAGACAGCTTTGCAATGGCAAGAAAATCCCCCTTACCCACACCTCAGAGAGGGTTACTCTATGGTGGATGAGTTAGCTGAAGCTGGGGCTGGAAGAAGTGAAGTGCTTATGGTGGATTCAAGGCCGGATGGATTTCTGTTCTTCGGCTTTGGCTTGTGTGTTTGGCTTGTTTTCTGGTTTGGTTTGGGTTTTTCTGTATCGATCCTTGGCTTCTTGTCTAGCCCCTGTTGTAATCTGGTTTTTTCTTTTTATTGAAATTTCGATTCACCCTTAAAAACACATTATCGCATATTACATATGGTACAATTAACTTTTGAGATGAAGGTTTCTTGCTCACTCTGCCTGTCCCAAGAATTAGAAAATGGAAGGGTTGAAAGTCAGCAACCTTTAACACAGGATTTGGGAGCTTACCAAACCCCAGACTGTATTGATATGTGATGTCTCCCTAAGATATTGCTCTGAACTCTTATGTATAAGCTAGTATTTTCATTGCCCACAACGACAATGCTATCCTTGTGAAACTTAGAATTTTCAGTTGTGTATGCCATACTAGTTCAAGATGAAGCGTTGCTAAGATTGGCTGTGATCTCCAGGCGTTCTCTTGGCCAAGCTGCTGCTCTTGCAGTCACCATTGGCCACTAGTACCATGATTCCTTTTATTTTATTTTTATTTTTTATTTTTTTATGGGTTAGTTCACACACTCCATTGTTAGTACACCCACTGACCCCCCCACTTCTGTTAGTCACATCACAATGTGAGCCACCTCCACTATGGGAATCGATACCATGACCTCAGTGTTGAAATGAGGCTATCTTCACTCAGTCTGCCACTAGATTCCTTTTATGTTTACTCTAGATTTTTTTTTTTTTTGCATTTTTTTGGTATTGACATTTGTGGTATTTAGACATTGTTGAAACATAATAGTGTTGTTTGGGAAGGGAATCCCCAAAAATTAGGGTTAACACTATTGTGATATTTAGACGATTCTGGTGCATGGACTTATGATCGTTGGGGAAGAGAATTGCCTAAAATCAGGATTAACACTTAATCCTATTTTGGTGTGTGCTTCATGCTCTCCACATCATATTAGTGTGCACCAATTGGCAAGGACCTCCTCAGTCACAATTTTGGAATGCCTGCTAAAAGCAAGATGTAATTGAGTGGGAAAGTGTCATTTGACCTGAACAATGAGGAAATGGGGATTTTGGACCATTTTATTTTTAGTAAAAAACATTCCAAAATTGCGATGAAGCAGGGAGAACCACTGCTTAGCATGCAACAATCTAGAGGCCCACCAAAATTGGGATTAAGTGTTAATCCTGATATTGGGTTATTTCCTTCCTGAATGGACCTTTATTTCCCAACACTGTAGCAATCAATTAAGTTGATAATATAACGGCAGTCTTCATTAAACTCATAAACATTCATAGTTATTAATATTTTGTGTTTGTACTCCAAAACAAATATCTTTCACTGTTGGTGCTCCCAATCAATTTCTCTCTCCTATGGGATGCTGCTTTATTCTTCACTGGGGTCTAATACTATGTCACATCAGCTCCTCATCTTCATGTCCAACTCAAAGGGCACCATACTTGATCAAATCCCAAACTGTGTGAAATAAATAGCAACAAGCTGATAATATAGATGCATCTAGTCTTCACAGTATTTCAACAGTGCAAGAAACACTTTCTTAAGGCGATACAGTTGATACCGAAGTTGGAGACTTACTCTAGATTGTCGAGTATAGGAGCTACGAAGGGGATTTGAGACAAGCAACAGATAGTGACCTGCAACCTGTGTAAATATTTTTGGAAAAAAAGGCGATACAGTTTATACCGAAGTTGGAGACTTACTCTAGATTGTCGAGTATAGGAGCTACGAAGGGGATTTGAGACAAGCAACAGATGGTGACCTGCAACCTGTGCAAATATTTTTGGAAAAAATAGTGTAGTTTGACCCATCTAAGAACAATTTATCCTTTCCATTCCAATTCAGAATACCAACATCTCGATTAATTCCCATCAGGCATCAGGTTTTGCTAGGTTCTCTTTCTCACATCCCCAAGTTCATCACGATATACCGTATATCAGCTGCGGTTGATCTGTGTGACTTGCCTTTTTCAGTGGAGCAAATTGGATGTTTATGGTCATATACTAGCAAGTTGCACAACTGACATGGTAAATATGTTGTGATAGAACACTAATGAAATGAGAGTGGTGGATGAGAAGCTGGAAAGAATGCAATGGGTATTTTCCTTGTGGTGGGAAAGATCAAGAGGAGGAGGTTGACATGGTTGATTGTGAAGTCAAAGTAGAGAGGCTAGTTCAATGACTAAAGCTCTCTTGCTCAAAAAGTCAAAGAAACTGAGGGGGAAATTTTATAGGATAGCTATAAGACGGGCCATGTCATGTCTTGAAATTCAGAACCCGAGTATTGTATTCTAGAGTGTGAATTAGAATTTGAGCATTTATACCTTGTAATTCCATTCCACAAATCACATTTAAACTAAATTCAAATAACTTTTTATTAATTTTAATTTAACTCAAATTTAAACTCATAATTCAAGACTAGCTAAATTGCTTCTATTAGTTTCTCTATTAAAGGAAATCTCCACTATCTTATTACATCAATTTTAAGAAATTAGAGAAATCAACCTAATCTACGAGCAACGCTCTAGTAGAAGTAGTTGGCAAGATACTCGAAGTAGTCGTCATGATACTCGGCTTCTGCTTCTCCTTCCTCATTTTGAAAACCTGTAAGAACTATTATAATTTGTGTGATTTACAAGCTTGACTTGATCACATTCATTACAGTTGAAGTTTCAATTGATATACGATATGATCATATTCAATATTAGATGGAGTTGACAATGTACTAATAGAGTAATGTTATATATTGAATTCCTTATAGAGAGTTCATGAAAGAAGTATGATGATCATAATGTCATGTATGTTATGATGAATGCATGATAAATTTAAATCAACAGATGTCCATGAACTCGTATGCTTCTAGACATAAGGAATTCGTCGCAAATCAACCATGTTCACCTAATCGGTATAGCGGAGCGTTTACATAAAACTACATGTCCACGATCTTGCATGGTTCTAGATGTTAGGAACCTGTTGCAAATTAACAATGCTCACCTAACCGGTCTGGCAAGATGTGTACATTAAAGGATTTTGCATGCCTTTAGATGTTGAGAACCTGTTGCAAATCAACCATGTTCACCTAATCGGTATAGCGAGGCGACAAATCAACTATGCATGCGAGTGAGTAAATCAACCATGCATCATTGATCCAATCGAGCAAATCAACTATACTCAACAACCAAATCTCGCATGCCTCTAGACGTTAGAAACCTATCGCAAATCAATCATGCTCACCTAACCGATATAACGAAGCATCAAATTAACCATGCACGCCGATAAGCAAATTAATCATGTATCACTGATCTGTCATTCAATCCAAAAGTAAATTCAACTAAAACAGTGATATGAGTGTTATGAAGATGGATGAACATTCCGAGCATATAATGCATTTTATAATTCAAATCTAAGCAGACCATGTATATGAGGGATGCAATATCTATGTTTGGATAGTTCAACAACTAATTCTTAAATTTCGTGATCAATCAAATGAGTTGTTAGTGTGACGGGAAGGTACAAAGTAACGTCTAATGTTTTATTTTTCCTACAAGAAGGCTAAATTCGAATATAAAGATGATGTTAATTTTTCCCTATTACTAGTCGAGAAGAGGTAATGAAAAAGTTCCCTTACCTACGATCATAAAACGAGGAAGGACTTGTGATATATAAAGTTGTAAATCAAGCTAAATTCAGCGCTACATAAATTGAATAAATCGAAAAGAATATCAAGGGAAAATTCATGCAATGAATCACTCACCTGTTCTTGCCCGATTAACACGTATGTTTGCCTAGACTCGACATAACTTGATTGCAACTCAGTTGCTTTTGAGGTGACTCAGTAGTGTTCTAAGTGGACGGACTTAACCCGAATCAAACTCGGGTTGATTTGGCTCCTCTAAAGATTTCAACCAACGCCCTACTAGAGTAAATTTTGAGAAGAAAGAAAGAGAAGAAGAGAGAGAAGAAAAACAAAAGAAAGAGGGAGAGTGAGAGTTAAATCGACTCACCGAGTTGATTCGCTAGGTCAAATTCAAGTTAGGCTGGGATTAGGTTGAGTTTAGGTCCATCTTACCTAGAAAAGCCCCCTAAAGTGATCGAAGACTCTGATGGAACCTCAAATGTCGAATTCCATAACTCAGTTGTACCGTTTTGCAACTGAGTTGCACTGAGTCATACACTCATACTGAGTTGAGTTGACTCAGAATCGAATATGAGTCTAGGATTGTTGAAATCTTTGGAGGAGCTGAATCAACTTGAGTCTGATTCGGGTTAAGTCCGTGTGCTAATGTGCTTAGAACGCTACCGAGTCGCCCCAGGAGCAACTGAGTTGGATCGAGTCGAGGTGGACCTACATGTTAATTATGCCAGAACAGGTGAGTGATTCATTGTAAGAATTTTCCTTTGATATTATTTCCGATTTATTCAAATTATGTAACGTTGAATTTAGTTTAATTTACAGGTTTACATATTTCAAGTCCTCCCTTGTTTCATGATCCTAGGGTGGATCATTTTCCTCGTCTTTCTTTGACTAGCAGTAGAGATAAATTAACGTCACATTTAGATTCGAATCTAGTCCTCTTATAGGAAAACTGGAATCTTAGACGTTACCTTTGTACCTCCTCGTCATGTTAGGAACTCTGATGGATCACAAAATTTAAGGATTAATTGTTGAACTGTCCAAACCTAGATAGTGTATTTCTCATATACATGATGTGCTTGGATTTGAATTATAGAATGCATTGTATGTTTGGGATATGCTTCCATCTTCATAATATTTATATCATTATTGTTTTAGTTGGATTTACTTCTGGATTAGATGACAGATCAGTGATGCATGATTGATTTGCTCACTGGTGTGCATGGTTGGTTTGCCGCCTCATTGTACCGGTTACGTGAGTATGATTGATTTGCTACAGGTTCCTAACGTCTAGAGGCATGTGAGATTTGGTCGTTCAGCATGGTTGATTTACTTGGTTGGATCAGTGATGCATGATTGATTTGCTTACTGGCATACATAGTTGATTTGCTGCCTCGCTATACTGGTTAGGTGAGCATAATTGATCTGCGACAAGTTCTCAATATCTAGAGGCATGCGATATCTTTTAATGTACACGTCTTGTCGGACTAGTTAGCCGAGCATGGTTAATTTGCAATAGGTTTCTAACATCTAGAGATGTATAAGATCGCGGACATGTGGTTTTATATACACGCCTCATTGTATCGGTTAAGTGAGCATGGTTGATTTGTGACATGTTCTTAATGTTTAAAGGCATGCGAGTTCATGGACATTTGTTGATTTAAATTTATTATACATTCATCATGGCATACATGACATCATGATCATCATATTTTATTCACGAACTCTTTGTAATTTATTCAATCTATAACATTACTCTGTTGGTACAATGTCAACTCTATTTAATATTGAATAAGATCGTATCGTATATTAGTTGGAACTTGTGATGAATATGATCTTACCGGGCTTTTAGCTCACTCAAATTGTAACAGTTTTTACAGTTTTTCAAGAGGGAGTGGCAGAAGCTGAGTATCTTGACAAGTGCTACTAGAGCATCACTCGTAGATTAAGTTGATTTATCTGATTTCTTGAAATTAATGTAATAAAGATACTTAGTGAAAATTTCCTTTATTAGAGAAATTAGCGGAATTAGTTTAGTTAGTCTTAGATTATGAGTTTAAATTTAGGTTGAGTTAAATTAAAATTAATAAAAGTTTATTTGAATTTAGTTGGAATTGCTGCGTAGTTTTGATCTTGTTTCCCTGATAGTTGGTTCTAGTTTGGGTCTTATTGGGGATGTATAGTTTTCTTTTTTCTTTTTGTATATTCTAGCTTCGGCTTTCTTGCAATAAATTTCTTCTAATTGCTCAAAAAAAAAAAAAAAGTGATTTGTGGAATGAAATTACAAGGTATAAATGCTCAAATTCTAATTCACACTCTGTAACTCAAGATCAAGGTCATCGTACTTGGTTTTCGAATTTTGAGGAGTTACAGATTGGTATAAGAGCTTCAAGAGGGTTTTTCCAATGG
Organism: Liriodendron chinense; assembly: GCA_003013855.2. NCBI lineage: Eukaryota > Viridiplantae > Streptophyta > Magnoliopsida > Magnoliales > Magnoliaceae > Liriodendron > Liriodendron chinense. Next base: position 459,816 of record PVNU02002566.1, on the reverse strand, counting down.
GTTTTAAATTAGAAACTCTCGCTTGCCGCGAGTTTGTTGTCGCAAAGGGTAAAGAAGAAATGCGGTTCTTCTTGGATTCATTTGCGTTACAACAAATGTTATGTGATTTTGAGATCTTTAAGATACTAATTGAACGACTTGGATTAGAGATTTGAAGTCTTCGAAACTTAAATGTAAAGGAATTGGAAACAATTTTTCTTGATTGCGTTCGTGCGTATGTCACACTGGTGATGAAGACTTAAATTGGACGGTGAAGATCTACTCCATGGATGGTGTAAATCTGTTGAAGAGATCTTAAAGGGATTTTGGTGGATTGAGTTTTTGAAAATAACACGAAAGAGGAAACCGTTTAGCAGATTCTCCCGCGCGCTAGAGGAATACCATCCCGGCTTAAGTACACAGACATGCACTAGAGTTCTCCGGCCTTGATTTATACGTGTGGACGGTCGAAGTAGTCTGTGGGTTGATCACAAATCAGGGTGTCCATTGGCCCATCCAATTATTATTATTATTTTTTTGAAAGGTAAGGAGTTTATTAAAACAAACAAATAGAATGTACAAGAAAAAGAAAAACAGAAGAAAAGCAACAAAATACAAAACCATGACTGTCCCCAGGACAACCAGAACCCCCCCGCCCCCCCCCCCCCCCCCCCCCCCCCCCCCCCCCCCCCCCCCCCCCCCCCCCCCCCCCAACAAAAAAAAGAAGCAGACAACAACTAGGGGGCCCAGTCCTTGAACAACACCAGAACCTTGGAAAAAACCCCCGCCAAAGAGGCCGAGCTATCTTTGAAACAACGATTATTCCTTTCCATCCACATAGCCCATAGAATCGCAAGAAAGAAAATCCTCCACTTTCTTCTCCCAATTACCCCTCCAGACTCCACACGCGACTCGCACATAACGTCCATCATAGAAGATGGCATCACCCAGGAAATCCTTGAAAGTCTGAAGACGCTTCACCATATATCAGTGGATCATTCACCATATATCAGTGGATAAAGAGATGATCCACTGATTCAGTAGCTCGCACACAGAGCAGGCAAACATTTGGAATGCACATCCCTCGTCTTTGAAGATTATCAATGGTTAGAATTTTGTTTCTCCCAAGCAACCAGCCAAACGCAACTACCCTGGGAGGCCATAATGCCAAAGAGGAGCAGTGTGTGACGGCGAAATAGAGGAACTAGCAGCTAGAGACTTGTAATACGAGCGCACTGAGAAGGAGTTGGAGATCGCCTGGATACGTTTCAACGAGTCTTCCACATCTTCCACCGGATGAAAACCTTGCAAAAGGGAAATAAGATTGGAGAATTCATTGATTTCAAGATTCGTCAAATTTCTGCGAAGCAAGGGTAACCAACTACCAATTCCACCCCTTTGGGTAGAGAAGAGATCCTTCACAGAGGCTTCCTTATCAGAACATATAAAAAATAGATAAGGAAAGGCTTCTAGAAACAAAATCCTACACATTGGCCCACCCAAATGTGGGGTTATATTCGAAATTCAACGGTCGGATCACCTTAAGATAATGATTCGAGCATACTATAAGGCTTCTAGGGTTGTCCAAGTGTGAGTGATGAGGGGGGGGGGGGGGGGGGGGGGGGGGGGAGTCAATTGTTTGAATATTCTTCGCAATCGGGTTCCTAGAAATAGATTTTCTAAGGAATGACGTCTAGTAGGAACGTGTACACCATAGGTAACTTTGGATGATCGATGGCGGGTTTTTAGCCATTAGAATCAGATTTCAACCGTGTGAAATACTCTTTAGTTTATTAGGATTGTGATAAAGACTTAGGTTTGTGGATGATCGGAGGTAAACGGTTTAGATGGGCACTAGGTCTATATAGTGATGATGTTAAGGGTTCAGGTTGAAGTCGAATTGATGGATGGCTTAATCCGTCCATGGAGAGTTATCTTGATGGTTTGGTTTAAGGGTTGATTGAATATGTAATGATCCATAAGCTTGGGATGTGTATATGTCTATGTACATGGAGCAGGGACCTTAGATTGAGGTTTTAACGGTAAGTACAAACAAGGTGAATGGATCAGACTCTTAATTGGATGTATGGATGGATACAAAGTTCTCATAGTTGATTTACTCTGATCGAGTGGTCCAAAAGTAAATGGACGATCAAATATCTTAATCTAGAGATGAGTAGCCTTTTCAACTATTGGTTTGATGAACGATCGTAAATACTAGGATATATATGGGGGTTTGAAGTTCATTATAGTGTGTATGTGAGTCTAAGAGTGTGTACATGCGCATTTATCTAAGCATCTCTGTTTAAAAAAATTATACTCACCAAACTACACGTGGAAAAGCACTTGTGTACCGACTCGTCTGTGGAAATTTTTGGGATATTATAGGCCATGCTTTAGGGGACAAAATGTTGGGCAGTCAAGGATTAACATGTCAATGGATGTGCTGTAGCGGAAATGAGGTTGTCAAGATGGATGAGTGGCAAGACAATGAAGGATACAATTAGGAATGATTGCATTTGATGGAACTTAGGAGTAGCACCAGTATGTAATAAGATTAGAGAAGGTAGACTTGGATGGTTTGTCCATGTGCAACAGAGACCAAGAGCTGACCGGCTGTAAGGAGTGAGTCATTTCAAGTTGAAGGCTTTAAAAGAACAGGGGAAGGCCCAATAGGATGTGGGTGGAGGGAATAAGAAAAGACTTGAGGACCCATGGTTTAACTGAGGGTGGAGTATGTTATAGAGTGGAATGATGCGACAGGATTTGTGTAGCTGACGCCAATTAGTGGGGATAAGGCTTTGATGGTGATGATTATCCTTGCTCAAAAAAGTATTTGCGGAATCACAACTGCAGAATCATGAGTTTGCATTTTGCAGCACTGAAGAACAGTCCTTACCAATCAAAAACTACAATAGTACCATATTTGAAGTCCTAAGAAATACTGAAGAACAGTTTCTTTCTCTAACTACATGCACTCTCTAATTAGGGAACTCTTTTTCTCCGTTGCTCCTAAAAAGAGCATATTTCTAGGGTTTTATTGCCTCAGAACAACTATATTCATTTATTTTTACAAATAAACACCTAATTTTGTAAAAAAAGAAAAGAAAAGATAACTATTATCCTAAGCAGAGGTTATTTGGGCCACCAAATGACCCCTAACAGTGTCATTGTCTCCCATCTTAGGCATCACCATTTTCATGTCCCTTTATGAGCTTTGTTTTCTTTGGTGCATAAATCACTTGATGAACGTCTTTTTACTGCATGTAATTCTCCATCACTTGTAGAAATGGAATGGAGTTCACAACTTCACTAGCTCTTTTAATAAAAGTGGTTTCCATCCTTTTAGAACTTGTTATGACTATCCATCTTTGCATCCATTTCACGGAATATACTTAACATGGTGATTTCAGAGTCCTAAGAAGATCAATTTGGTGGCTGCATTGGTTCGTGGGATGCGTGTAGAAGATGCGCTATTGCAGCTGCAAGTAACAGTGAAACGTGCTGCAAAGACTGTGTATCAGGTGCCCCCTCTTTATTAATGACTTGTGGATTGATTTAGCAAATGCCGGACCTGGTTCCAACTTGGTTTTCATGGCTGTGTCAAACGAACCCAAAACGAGCTCCATCAGTGAAAATCTCACTGGTTTCGGTCATCTTAGCTGCATTATTTCTCTTCGGCAATGACAGAATTTGACCAAACTTTTGAATTTATTTGCATGGCACAGGTTATAAACTCAGCTCGTGCAAATGCAACCCATAATCACGGCTTGGATCCAGATCGTCTCCTTGTTGGTGAGTCACCTATTTAAGGGTTTCTGGGGATGCACTGTTAGCCCTGTTTGGGAAGGTGGAAACTGTGAAAAGATTATGAATTCCCCTGATGTGATGGTTTCCTCTATTTTAGAAACCAAAAAAGACGGAGGAATTGTTTTCCTTTCCCTGGCTTCTCCTAAAAAAAATGAGTAAAGCCATTAAAAAAAAAAACTTGTTAAATGTCGATTTTCATGGTTATGAGAGATGGCTTTCTGTTTGACCATTTTGACCTTTTAACATTTCCATGGAAAACAATATTCCCAACCAAAGAATGGAATAACTGATGGATTCTGCAGTTTTCCATTTTGTGAGGCTTCTATTCGGTTTTTCTGTGTCCATGTTTTGGATTCTCCCTATCCAAACAGGTGGAATTTCGGCTATTAGCTTATTATAAAAATTGAATGACCATGCTCCAAATTACGATTGTATTAATTTTAGGTTGAACTTGAGAGCAATATGGTTGAGATTTAAGGGTTCTTCCAAATCATGAGTGGTAGGAATGACAGGCTGTTTGCAGTTCATTTCATAGCCAGAATCCAAAGAGTAACCTATATTGATTGTAGCCACGTTCATCAATCTTCAGGTATTCTCGAGTATAGTGTTTGATTAAAATGGGTGTCTTTTCTTGTGTTTTCTCTCAACAGCTGAAGCATTTGTTGGAAAGGGGTACTTCAAAAAGCGGGTATCATACCATGCCAAAGGGAAAAGTGGGATCATGGTGAGACCTGAGTGCCGGCTGACAGTAGTGGTGAGGGAGATCACTGCCGAGGAGGAGGCTGAGATAGCCAGGCTGAGAGTCAGCAAATTCCTAAAGCTGACCAAGAGGGAGAGGCGGCTGGTCCCCCATCAGCTCATCGAGACCACCCCAAGGTGGAGCCGCAAACGTAGTCCTGAGTGAATCTGCATTGGATGCCATGTCTTGAGTGGAGCACCCAAACACATGTCAGAGTAGGTTAGGCTGGGATTCATCTTTCATCAGAAATTATGTTCCTCTGCTGATCTAGGCACACAGGACTTGGTTATGCTGGGAGTATCACAGCCTAGGATATTTGGGATTGCTGTTTTCAGGGGAGTTGCTGATTTTGTAGCTTAGATCGAACTCTATCAAACCTTTTTATTTGGCAGGAATAAGAAAAGAAAAAGAATGACGAAATGAAAGAATTGCATGCCAGTATGCCTTCCACTCTGTACCGTTTGGTACTTGAAAAAGAAAAAAAAACATGTAATATACTTATGGGCCCCACCAGGGATGGATCATGCCCCAAATCTCTCTGATGGGATAATCCTGAAAAGCATGTAGAGCGAAGTCTCCCGCTCAAAAGGGTAAAAAAAAGAAGAGAGATTGGATGGCATTTGGCAGACATTGCCTATGGTCTGAATTGCCCAACTAGGGCACCATCAGTATTCACTAAGAAGATCTGAATTGTTTGCACTTTCTGCCTCCGAGCCGTTTGGCAGGTGTGAATTGGAATCCAAATCACAATTACCATAGAATCCATATGAATTGGAATATTTAGATATGTTTGGCAGCATGTGATTGTTGTCCACTAGAATCCAAAAAATTTGTTCAACAACATGTTATTGGAATTCATTATAATTACATAGTATATTAGCATAAACTTGAATTTGATTTAGTATTGCTTCAGACGCTTGGTATGTTTTGGGGTCATTCATGGTTCATGCTCTGTATTGATGAGGTCCTTGTTGTAATAATGAAATGTCCCATTGACCTTTTGAGTGGTGCAGATTCCATAGCAGCTAGTGGTGATTTTGAATTTCTTTTTGCCTTCCTACCATGGTGAGGGTATTTTAAGTTTGGGGTAGATGAGGCGGTGCAAATATTAATTGATCCAACATATTTTAACGGCCAATATCTATTAGATAATTTCATCCATCAAAACTTCAATTTCCCACACTAATCAAATGGTTGGGGACCATCCCATCAAAGTTTTACCAGGACCATTTTACCATCCAAAGAGGGGAAAACATTTTGGCTGGCATTAAGTTGTTCCACAGTTATCTCATCTCAGGATTCTTAGAATTGAGCTCTGTTCCGAAAAGATTAAATGTATATGGTAGAAATGGGGCATACTTTTCAAACAGAAGCAGACAGGACACTGGTTCTGTCCATAACATTTATTTTTCAGTGTCAGGCATCACTTTTTTTCCGTAGACTTTGACTTCTTTCCGTATAGGAAAAGATGGGGCAACCACATTTTGGTCTGGCCCGCTCAACTGGATTCAGGCCATGATTGTCTGCCACCTCCTGATTGTGTGGTAGATTTAAACAGACAATCAGTTTCATCATTTCGGCTTTTCAATCCAGTTTATTATGTGGTTGCATCCGTCTCACTTAAAAGATATTGACATGTCCATTTGGTTGTACAATCTATCACCCAACAGTTTGTTGAAAAAATTTAATGAAAAGGAAAAATGTAGATATTGATGTTCAATCTATGGAATGATTAAGGCTGGCAATGGGCAAAGCCTGGCCAGGCATAATCAATATTTTAATTGGCCTGAGCCAACCGCCATCCATTGTTAGCTATTTTGACTAGTTGGATTGAAACTCGACGTGGTGATGAGTGACCTAAGGCTAATTTTGGTGCTGCAATATTGCTTATGATGCATGGCAGGTGGTTGATCGACCAAGACTGCTTATAATGTTTGGCGGCCATTCGTAGCTTATGCTTTGTATTGGTGTGACCCTTGTTGTCAGAAGCCTATTGCCTGGAGGCAGCTTTGGTGTCCACCATGATGTGTGTGTTTTGCATCAACGTAATCCATCAATTTTTTTCGGCTCATTTTATGGCATGAGCCCAAAATGGAAGCAGATCCAAAGCTCAAGTGGACCACACCACAGGAAACGATGGTGATTGAATACTCCACCATTAGAAGCTTCTGGCGGATAGGAAAGTTTTAGATCAAGCTGATACTCATGCTTCCCTTCGTCCAGGTCCTTGTGATGGTATGAATAGATGGAAAATAAGTATCACAACGGGACCTAGGAAGGTCACAATGGTTGGTGTCATAATCCCCATTGTTTCCTATGTTGTGGTCCACTTGAGCTTTGGATTACTTTATTTTTTAGCTCATGCCCTAAAATGAGCTGGCAAATGGATGAATGGCATCAATATAAAACACGTACACCACAATGGGCTTAACAGAATCTTGGTGGCATGGTTACCAGGGAATTTGCTTCCCTTGTCACATTGAACTTCTAAAACTCATGGGTCCAAAGTAACAGGTGGATCTAGAAGTTCTTCCTGTCACTGTGAGAGTATTTTTAGATGTTTGGGTAGATCGGGTGGCCTAGATAATCAAAGGAAATTTACTAGAAAAATTCCCCGTAGTACTTAGATATTCATTTTACCGTAAGATTCCTTTATGTTGGAAATCTGGATAGCAGAAGCATCAAAGAGATTCAAACAATCACCACACGCCACACAAGTAATCAACGCAAAGACAATCCATTTTTATGTGGAAAACCCTTGCGGGAGAAAATACGGCACAAAGCGACACCTCTATTATGAATTCCATAAGAGCTAATCTACCCACAAGAAAATTCCAAAGTTGAACAAGGAACTCTCAAACATCATAATCTCTCCCCCAAGTTCTAATCTCGAAATAGGACTCCTTGGTATTGATTAGGATACATCTAAGACAGATTAGGAAGTGCTTATATAGGCCTCCAACCCCAATTAGAAACATACAATGTGTAATTGCGCAACACCATGTATACACCCAATCGGTCGGATTGATGCTGAAAACAGTCGAGAGAGTTTACCTTAAAAAACTAACCTTGTCCAGCCTCCATCCGATCGGTCATAACCGGTCGAACCGGTCAGACAATATGCCCAGGGGTTCATCTGCTTCCACTGTCCAGAACAGAGATTGGTCAGACTGGTCGGACCAGTCTGTTCGACCAATCAGACACTCAAAATAGAGGAATTAGAGCCTCTAACAACAAACTTCACTGAGGCTTCAAGTTGAACAATCTTCCCTTTGCTTCGTCTATCAACTCATCTTCAAACATAGTGCTGTCGCTTCTCATGCACTACTGCGTCTTCATTAAGTCCATGCGAATCCCAGAGAAGTTACGCAGAACTTGAACTTCTCTGTCATGACCACCTTTGGTCAGCATATCCGCCAGATTCACGTTAGTGTGAATCTTCTCTAGAGTCACATCTCCTTCCTCAAGCACTTGTCTAATAAAATGGTGACACACATCAATGTGTTTAGTACGAGAGTGATAAACAAAATTTTAGCCAAATTGATAGCACTAGAGCTGTCATAATTAACCGACACAGCCTCTTGTTGAAGCCCCAACTGATTTATCATTCATTTCAACCGAACAACTTACTTGAAAGCTTCTGTCACTGCCATATACTCAGCTTCAGTAGTGGAAAAATCCATCATAGACTGAAGCTTAGACATCCAACTAATCGCTCCACCCGTTAAAATAAATGAGTACCTTGAAGTCAATCTCCTGCAATCCACACTACCTGTATAATCAGAATCAACATACCCAACCAACTTGTCCTTGGATTTCTCAAATATCAAGACGTAGTCCTGCGTACCCCAAATGTATCGAAGTAGCCATTTCATAGCTTCCCAATATTGTCTGCTTAAGTTAGACATGAATTGGCTAACAATACCCATAGCCCGTGAAATATATGGTCTTGTACATACCATGGCATACATTAAACTTCCTACAACACTTGAATAGGGCACATGAGACATAACATGTTTTTCCTGATCTGTCTTGGGACATTGTTCAGAAGAAAGCTTGAAGTGAGCTGCGTAGGGAACATTAATTGGTTTGGACTTGTCCATCCCATACTTTTTCAACACCTTCTCAAGGTATTCTTCCTGAGATAACCACAACCTGCTCCTCTTCCTGTTTCTATGAATATCCATGCCAAGAACCCTCTTTATAGCCACCAGATCCTTCATCTCGAATGTCCCTGAAAGTTGAGTCTTCAACACATCGATGTTAGACATGTTATGACTGACAATAAGCATGTCATCGACGTACAACACCAGTATGAGAAACTTCTCATCATTCAGTGTCTTGAAATAAACATAATGATCGTACCCGGTCTTGGAAAAGCCCTGACTTATCATGAAGGAATCAAATTTCTTGTACCACTGCCTAGGCGACTGTTTGAGACCGTATAACGATTTTCTCAACCTTCAAACCTTGTTCTCGACCCCTTGCATTGTATAACCTTCTGGATGCACCATGTAAATCCACTTTTCTAATTCCCAATGCAGAAAAGCGATATTTACATCCATTTGTTCCAGCTCAAGGTCGTATTGAGCAACCAGCCTCAACACGAACCTGATAGATACTTGTTTCACAATCGATGCAAAAATCTCACTGAAATTCATGCCTTCACGTTGAGCATTCCCTTTCGCTACCAACCTTACCTTGTATCTATCCTGTTTCTTCCGAAAAATTCACCTGCACCCAATCGCTTCTACAGGAAGCTTCATAAGCTCCCAAGTCTTATTCTTGTACAGAGAATCCATTTCATCTTGTATTTCCGTCTTCCACTTTTCAACATCTACATCTTGTAGTGCCTTCTCAAAGTTAGACAGATCCCCTTCATTCGTAATGAGAGCGAATGTAATGTTCGAGTTATCTTTATACCTTGCCGGTAACCTACGACCTCTAGGTGAATTTCTTCACACAGGTGGATGTTCCACCTGATTCTATACCTCTGCCTGAGTCTCAGTATCGGCCCGTGTCTCATCTTTGTCATCTTGTATGTCAACAATCTCTGATTTTTCTTGTTCCTTTGTAGTATCATTTCGGAACAAAGAGCACTCATCAAACTTGACATCATGGTTCAGGGTAATTTTTCGTGTGATAGGGTCATATATGAGATAACCCTTCACACCATCACCATAGCCTACAAATATCCATGTTTTGGCCTATGGTCTAGCTTATCTCTCTCAACTGACGGTACATGAGAGTAAGCCTCATAACCAAAGACCCATAAACTTGAGTAGTTTATCGTACGACCACTTCACACTTCCTTAGGGATTTTACATTCAATTGCCATAGAGAGTGACTAATTTATCAAGTAACAAGCCATGTTAACGGCCTCAATCCATAACTCTTTGCCCAAGCCAGCATTACTAATCATGGATCAGGCTCTCTCCAAGAGAGTTCGATTCATTCGCTCTGCCACACCATTTTGCTCTGGCATGTAACGCACTGTGGTGTGCCTCACGATCCCCTCCTTATAATACGTGTTAAACTCTCTGGAAGTAAACTCACCTCCATTATCGGTTCTCAAAACCTTAAGTTTCTATCTTGACTGATTCTCCATCATCACCTTCCAATACTTGAAGGTCGTAAAGACATCAGATTTATTTTTCAGAAAATAAACCTAAACCTTCCTGTTATAGTCATCGGAAATGACACGAACAATGATGACCCCCAAAAGAAATTACTAGCGACGGCCCACATACATCAGAATGAACATATTCAAGCACCATTTTACATATATATTTCCCTCATTTAAATGACAACCTAGACTGTTTCCTATACATACAATGCTCACATATACTAAAGCCTACAGATTTAAGGAAGGATTCAAAGATCATTCAGAGAGTACTTTCATGCCCCGCTCGCTCATGTGGCTTAAGCGCACATGCCACATACGTGTAGACGTGGAATCCGCTACAATCGCTGCAGCTCCACCTACTGAAGTGCTCTCAATCAGCCTATAAATGTTTCCATGCCTCTGTCTCTTCATCATTACAAGGGTCCCCTTTGAAACTTTGCAGAACCGGTCAAAATTAGTGAATTTGCACCCCAATGCATCTAGTGTACTAAGGAAAATCAGATTCTTCCTCAACCTGGGAACGTGCCTTACTTCCATCAAGGTTCGTTCGATCCCATCGAACATCTTGATGCGCACAGTACCAATCTCTACAACCTTGCAGGCGTAGTCATCGTCTAGAAATACCGAGCCTTCCTCATACTCCCTATAGGAAGTAAAGGTGCTCTTATTTGAGTACATGTGATACGAAGCCTTAGAGTTCATGATCCACTCATCGTTGAGAAATCCCGTCTTTGACGCCATCAAGACCTTGCACACGTCACTACCACCTTCTCCAGCTTCAGCGGTACTGGCTTCCCTCGAGGAGTCTCCTGACTTCTTCTTCTTATTCTTAGGACTCTTGCAGTCCTTCTTCATGTGACCAACTTGGCCACATCCCCAACACTTTAACTTCACTTTGCCTTTGCCCTTCGACTTGGATCGTGAACGCGACGATCCTTCACCCCGCTCCGAATTCCTTCCCCTCATAATTAGTGTATTGGAGGAAGAACCAGCGTCACCGCTCTTCTGTCTCATCATCTTTAACTGAATGGCTGAGACTACGGTCTTAACACCAATAACATCCTTACCCGCGCATAACGAGTCATTGAGTGACTCATATGAATTAGGAAGCGAGTTTAGCAGGATCAATGCTTGATACTCGTTCTTCATCTGTTCACCAATATCGAGCAACTTGCAAATCAACTTATTGAACGTGCTGATGTGGTCCTCTACATCTGTCCCCTCAGCCATCTTCAAAGTGAAGAGCTGCATTATTATATACATGCGATTCTCTAGAGACTTCTTCACGTAAACGTTCTCTTGCTTAGTCCATGTCTCTATAACGGTCTTCTCCTTTATGATATTATAGATGACATCATCTACCGAGCACAATTGTATTGAGGCCATAGCCTTCTTATTCATCTTGGTCCACTCATCATCATTTATATCTGTTGGTCACTTTCCAAAGGCGTTTACGACCCCTTGTTGAGTTAGGATGACCCTCATCTTCACATTCCATAACTCAAAGTTGTTTTTATCCAAAAGTTTCTCTACGTCGAACTTCATGCTCGATGCCATGAGATTATCTCAGAAAATTCTCTTCTTCAATCTTTCAACGATAGCTCTGATACCACTTGTTGGAAATTCGGTCAGCGGAAGCACCAAAGAAATTCAAACAATCACCATATGCCACACAAGCAATCAACGTAAAGACAATCTGTTTTTACGTGGAAAACCCTTGCGGGAAAAAATCACGGCACAAAATGACACCTCTACTATGAATTTCAGAAGATTACAGAGCTAATCTACCCACAAGCAAATTCCAAAGATAAACAAGGCACTCTCAAACCTCACAATCTCTCTCCCCAAGTCCTAATCTCGAAATATGACTCCTTGGTATTGATTATGATACATCTAAGATAGATTAGGAAGTGCTTATATAGGCCTCAACCCAAATTAGAAACATACAATGAGTAATTGCGTAACACCGTGTATACACCCGACCAGTTCCGACTAGTCAGACTAATGCAGAAAATAGTCCAGAGAGTTTGCCTTAAAAAACTGACCTTGTCTAGCCTCCATCCGACCGGTTGGATCGGTCAAGCAATATGTCCAGGGGCTCATCTGCCTCCACTATCCAGAACAAAGATCGGCTTAGATCGGTCGGACCAGTCTGGCTAACCGGTCAGACACCCAAAACAGAGGAATTGGGGCCTCTAACGACACTTTATACATTATATTTATGAAATCATGCTTCTTACCTTACCCTTAAGGGTAATAGGTCCCTTCTCATCCATCCTCTTGCATTGGAAACAGGTCATAGGTCCCTTCTCATCCATCCTCTTGCATTGGAAACAGGTCACAAATGGGACAAGTACATACTCAGCCCACCAAAAATCCTAGAATACTTGCTATTACCAGCAATCATGTCTTGATTGTGTTCCTTATGTGGGTCCCACTAAGATGTCCATAAAAAAATCCACTCCATCCATTGGATGATACACACATTGCTTGAACCTAGTGTTAAAAATACGATGATTCAACACTCAAGGTGGACCACCCCATAAAACTACACCTAACACTTTTAAATTCATGTGGTATGTCCCACTTAAGTATTAGAATCGGGTTTGGTAGAGCATGGGAAACTATTCCGACAGTCTCCCTAAAGTGCATGGTAGTGAGATCACACAGATCTACACGATGGGAAAACATAGGTATCAGCTTGATCCAAAACTTCTGTCACCCCAGAGAAATTTTCAATGATAGGCATTCAATCGCCATTGCCTTTTGTTGTGCTGACCACTGGAGCTTTGGATCTTCCTCAATTTTTGGCCCATTCACTAAAATGATCTTTAAAAAATGAATAGATAGTGTGGATATAACACATATATCATGGTGGGCCCATAACTTGGTGAGGTCAACGCATGGCATACCATGCAAGCCGCTTCCACCAGCCACCGAACCGAATCCGCTCAACACAAGGTGGGCGTGGATTACGTGTTACCTAGTTAACAACTAATTAGTGGGTGTTACCCCTGTCGTAGGGCCCACCTTGATGATATGTTGTATATCCACACCGCCCATCCTATTTTTTTAGCTCATTTTGGATTCCTTCCCAAACATCAATTAGTACATCCAAATCTCAGGTGGACCACACCACAAGAAACAATGATGATTGAACGCTCACCATTAAAAACTTTCCAATGCCTACTGTAAGCAAATCTGTAATGTTTATTTGCCATCCAACCCCATGATAATGTCAACCAGAACTGGATGAATGGACGAGACAAATATTATCTTGATCTGAATCTTTTGTGGCCTATTCGCTTTTAATGACCATTCACCACATTTTCCAGTGGTGTGGTCCACCAGGGATTTGGATCTGCTTAATTTCTAAGATAAAATCCTTAAATGACCCCCCCAGGGATTTGGATCTGATGGGGCGGCATGGATGTGCAAGGTGGGCTCCTCACGGTAAGGGCAACACCCATTGAGGTGTTACCCGCGTAACAGCTAATCCGCTCCCACACAGAGCACCCAGTGCAATCTGGGCGCGACTTTGGTGGGTGGGATTCAATTTCTACAGTTTATGTGCTATGGTCCACCTAGGATTTAAATCTACTTCATTTTTTTGTATCATACCTTATAATTACAATGAGCTTTCAAAATGGATGTATGGTGTGGATGTAAGATAAATACATCACAGTGGCCCCACAGTCAGGGATCCAATGACATCGGGATCCACCCAAATTGGAAATGGATTGCTTGCTTGTCACACACAATGGGCCTAAGTTATGTTTACGCCAACAAACTCTATGGTACATCATGATGTATTTGTTATATTCACATTGTTCATCAATTTTACTAGATAATATTAGAGCACATTTGAAGAAATGAGACTAATCCAAAGCTCAAGTGGACTACAACACAAAAAGAAGCAGTGGGTGACAATGATTTCCACTGTTGAAACCTTCTTAGGTCCCATCGTTATTGTTGTGGGAAGAATACGAGATGACCTCTGCGCCATCAGAAAGAGAATACGAGCTGACCCGAAGGTCGATCCAGTTCAGCTCGCACAGTTCATAATTGATCTGATTCGAGGATGGAGTAGCTCTTACGGGTCTGACCGATCCGACCTAAAGAAGAGAAGCAGCCGTCAGAAACGACCTCACCAGGTCGACCGCCTTGCGACCTGATTCTGTTTCCGCAAGCCTTTGAGTGTGTGCGTAATAAGGGGAAGAAAATCTGGGAGATCTTTATCCGACCCGCCGAAAGATCCTCGAAGATCTCGGGACAGCTCCGAAAATCCCAAAGATCCGAGAATCCCTCCCCGGAGATCATGGCTTCGAAAGGGAGTACAACTCTGCAATCTAGGTCTATAAATAGACACGTCTTCTTCTTTATTGAGGTACGAAAAAAAACCAAGACTGAGAAAAAGCAGAATTTCAATCTTTCGAGATATCGCTAACTTAACCATCGGAGGGCTAACGGCTGGACCCCAGCCACCCCCCTTAGTTTCTCTTTTGTTCTACAGGATCCAACCCTTTGTGAAGAAGGAGATCAGCGGCATCCATCCATCAGTATCAAAGAGTCTTCACCATCATCTGTTGACGAATTTACAGCATCAACAGATTGGCGCCGTCTGTGGGAACTTTCTTCGCAGAGTCCTTTAAGTAGGAAAGCCGTGTTCTCACCCAATCACTGAAGACGATTTCAACTTCATCCTTCCTTTTTTACTATGGTTGGGAAAAGAAAGTACAAAGGGAAAGCCCCCGCGATCGATGGACCTTCAGACGACCAGATATCGGAAAATGAAGGATCGTTTCCCGAAATTCCGGCTATCCAGCTCGGTGGGAACTCTCCTCTTTCTGCCCAACAGGGGAGACAACAGAGACCCCGTAACCGAGGGGTCAGGTTGTCTCTTCTTGAAGAACAGGTAGGGGGGGTAAACCAAAAACTAGGGGGAGCCGACGAACGATTGGGCTATGTAGACCAGCGACTGGACGAAATTAAAGCTCTGCTAACTGGCCTAGCTCACCCAACCGTGTTGAACGATAAAGACCGTGAGGGATCTCGGCATACTCATTCTCGGCCGCAACAAACCTTGCACTCCCACCAGGTTCGACCGTCGCAGCGTTCTCAACATCCCACTCCGATGGAAGAAGATGAGGTCGCCAGCCGAGCAACCGAGGCTAGACCTCGACCAACGACAAGCTTGCCCGCCACCGACCTGCGACACAGGCTCGAGGAACGGAGAACAGCTCGTCTCGCACACGAACGAGCTGATCATGAAGCCAGCAACAGGATTGACGACAACTTGGGCCCACTGGAGGCCGAGCTGAAGGAACTGCGAGAACAAATGGGCGATCTCCAGAGAGCACAACGGGCCCGAGCCCCAATCGCCGTAGATGCACTGGTCGATTCGTCTGAATCACCATTCACCGACGAGATTCGTGAGGAACCCCTTCCCAAAGGGTTTAAAGTTCCCCAGTTGAAGCAATACTCTGGAATTGGAGATCCGGCGGAGCACTTAGAGAACTTCAAAGTCCGCATGGATCTCCTCGGGGCCAATGGGCATATCATGTGCAAGGCCTTTCCGTTGTCCTTAACAAGCTCGGCATGGACTTGGTTTCGCAACCTAAAACCCCGCACGATCAGTTCATTCTCTCAACTAAGCCGAGCCTTCGCTACTCAGTTCATTGGGAGCACTGACCCGAGGAAGCATTCAACTCATCTCGCTGCGATCAAGCAAAAGGAAGATGAGTCCCTGAAAGATTACTTCGCACGCTTCAATTCCGAAGCTGTACAAATTGAAAACCTCTCGCAAGATGTACTGTTGCACACCATGATCGGAGGATTACGAGACCGAAGGTTCCTTTGGTCTGTCGGGGAAGAACCGCCTCAGTCCGTGGCAGAACTTTTAGATCGGGCAGCAAAACACATCAACGCCGAAGAACTGGTCAATGCTCATCGACCGGTGACCAAAAATAAGGATCGGCCGGATAGCAACAACTCGAAAAGACACAGGTCGGAACGAAAGTCCGAACAAAGATCGCCAACCCGGAACAGGCCCGCTCGCCGAACGAAATCACCTGCGCCACGGTTCGATAAGTACACTCCGCTCAACAAAACCATCGAGCAAGTGTATTTAGCAGAGAAAGGAAAATACAATTTCGAACGACCTGCAAAGATAAAGACCGACCCCAATAGGAGGTCGAAATCGAGGTACTGTTTGTACCACAAAGACCACGGTCACAACACCGTGGACTGCTTTGATTTGAAGCGACAGATAGAAGCCCTGATCCAGCAAGGCTTCTTGAAGGATTACATTGCTCAGCGTTCAGAGGGCCGAAGAGATGAAGGTCGAGTCGCCGACTTGACAGAGGAACAAAGCAACAACCCTGTGGAAGAAATCCACATGATTTTCGGAGGGCCGACCACTGGAGACACCGGAAACTCTCGCAAAAGCTACGTGCGGCAAGGAAGGACGTCCTTACCGAAGTCTTCTGTCAATATCACCAGCCGACCTACGAAGGTCGCGAAGGTAACCTCACAAACAATATCCTTCACCGAAGAAGACGCCCGAGGGGTCATACATCCACATGACGACTCCCTTGTCGTTGCGTTGATGGTCGCCAATAAAAAACTCCACAGGATGATGGTCGACACAGGCAGTTCGGCCGATATCCTATACGCATCGGCATTCGAAAAAATGAAGATCGACCGATCTCGACTGAGACCAGTCAAGACAACATTAACTGGGTTCACGGGGGATAACATTATGCCCGAAGGAGAGATAAGTCTACCAGTCACCGCAGGAGAAGAACCAAACCAGAAAATAATAATGGTCGACTTCCTTGTCGTAAATACCCCCTCTGCTTATAACGCCATTATTGGCCGTCCTATCCTGCGAGCTCTCAAAGCCGCCGTTTTCATCTATCACCTTGCAATGAAATTCGAAACCGACGAAGGAATCGGCGTGGTCAGGGGAGATCAGCAGGAAGCCCGCCGTTGCTATGAGCTTTCCCTACGAAGGAAAAATAAAAGTACAGTATCAACCGTTTCTCATGCGACCTCTCCTGATCCGAGAGAGGAAGCGAAGGAGCGCGGGTCGCCCGCAGAAGAGCTGGTCGACATTCCGTTGTCTGATACCGACCCGACTAGAACTATCAAGATCGGATCGTGTTTAGAAGGCAAGGTACGAGAGGACCTGATCACCTTCTTGACGGAGTATGCGGACGTTTTTGCATGGTCCCATGAAGAGATGCCTGGAATTTGTCCAGGAGTGATGGTCCATCGGTTAAACGTCGACCCAACCACTAAGCCAATCCGTCAGAAAAGGCGTTCTTTCAATGCAGAAAGGTACATGATCATCGAAGAGGAAGTACAGAAACTGCGCAAGGCTGGATTCATCCAAGAAATATGCTACCCAGAATGGCTCGCAAACGTGGTCCTCGTCAAAAAGAATAACGGGAAATGGAGAGTCTGTGTAGACTACACTGACCTGAACAAGGCCTGTCCCAAAGACAGCTTCCCTCTGCCACGAATAGATCAGCTCGTCGACGCGACCGCCGGGCACGAGCTACTCAGCTTCATGGACGCTTACTCTGGATATAATCAGATCCAAATGCACGCTCCCGACAGGCAAAAGACAGCATTCATTACGGATCGGGGGCTCTACTGTTATAAGGTCATGCCCTTCGGGCTAAAGAATGCCGGAGCAACTTATCAGCGACTAGTAAACAAGATGTTCGCAGACCAACTTGGTAGAACTATGGAGGTGTACGTAGATGATATGCTCGTGAAGAGCAAACGATCAGAGGACCATGTCAGCGACCTCTGCACTGCGTTCAGAATATTACGAAAATATCAAATGAAGCTTAACCCCAGCAAATGTGCCTTTGGGGTAAGCTCGGGAAAATTCCTTGGCTTCATTGTAAACCAGCGAGGAATTGAAGCCAACCCTGAAAAAATTCAGGCACTCCTCGACATGAGCTCGCCTCGCACAATGAAGGATATCCAGCGACTCACAGGAAGAATTGCGGCACTCAACAGATTCGTCTCAAAGGCTACAGATCGATGCCTCCCCTTCTTCAAGCAACTACGTAAGTGCAAGGAGATGATTTGGACCTCAGACTGCGAGCAAGCTTTCTGCGAATTGAAAGCATACCTCGGCTCTCCGCCACTATTGTCTAAACCAGCCCACAAAGAAGAACTACTCCTGTACTTAGCTGTCTCTCCAGCGGCGGTCAGCTCAGCATTAGTCCGAAACGACAAAGGAACCCAAAGGCCTGTCTACTACGTCAGCAAAGCCCTGCTCGATCCCGAAACCCGATACCCGACAATAGAGAAGCTAGCTTTGGCTCTAATCACCTCAGCACGGAAATTGAGACCGTACTTTCAAGCGCACCCGATAGCTGTGCTGACTGATCAACCATTGCGGCAGGTATTACAGAACCCAGAAACCTCAGGCCGTCTCGTTAAATGGGCCGTCGAGCTCGGTGAATTCGACATCAAGTTTCGGCCGCGAACTGCGATCAAAGGGCAGGCCATCGCCGACTTCATCGTCGAATTAACTGAACCTCTCGAAATGGAAGACGACAGCAAATCTGAGCCGCCACAAGAAAGTAACTACTGCGCTCCGACCTGGTTATTACACGTTGATGGATCTTCCAATTCACGAGGCTGCGGGGCCGGTCTCGTCCTGACAGCACCGGACGGCATCCAAATTCAATATGCTCTCCGGTTCGGGTTTCGAGCCTCAAACAACGAAGCTGAGTATGAAGCGCTTCTAGCCGGCCTCCGCCTCGCCTCTGCAGTAGGGATCCGATCTATAAAATACATAGTGACTCTCAATTGGTGGTCGGACAAGTGACCGCAGAATACCAGGCGAAAGGGGGGAAAATGTTAGCATACCTAACAAAAACTCAAGAACTGCTGTCACGGTTTGATCAGTATGAAATTGTTCAGGTCCCGAGAAGCAAAAATATGAATGCAGATTCTCTCGCGAAACTCGCCTCATCAGACGACGACGACCTCGGCAGGATGGTTCCCATCGAGTTCCTCCCTCAACGAAGCATATCGTCAAACGAGACAGCGGAGGTTTTTCCAGTAACAGCTACCCCTGATTGGAGGGACCCTATCGTTCGGTTTTTACAGACGGGCGAATTACCCAACGACCAGAAAGAAGCTCGGCGCATTCGCTACAGATCGGCTCGGTACGCCATGATCGATGGGATCCTCTACAAGAGAGGATTTTCTTTTCCATGTTTGCGTTGTTTGGGAGCCGAGGAAGCTGATTACGTGTTGCGTGAAATCCATTTTGGTTGTTGCGGCAATCATTCTGGTGCTCGAGCACTAGCACAGAAGGTGATCAGGCAAGGATATTATTGGCCTACCATCCAGCACGACGCCCGGGAAATTGTTAAAAGATGCGACGGGTGCCAACGATTTGCCCCAATTCCCCACTTGCCACTCGAGGAGCTCACTCCCATGTCTGGACCATGGCCATTCGCTCAATGGGGAGTTGACATCATTGGCCCTCTTCCGACGGGGAAGGGACAGGTGAAATACGCAATCGTTGCCGTCGATGATTTCACGAAGTGGGCAGAAGCAGAACCATTGGCGACCATTACCGAGAAGAAAACAACAGATTTTATTTGGAAATCAATCGTGTGCCGATTCGGAATTCCGAATACAATAGTCACTGATAATGGGCGACAGTTTGACAACGAAAGGTTCCGGCATTTCTGTAAAGGTCTGGGTATCAAGAATGTGTATTCCTCTCCCCACCACCCGCAAGCCAATGGTCAGGTCGAGGCAGTTAACAAGATTATCAAAAACCATCTCAAAACAAAACTTGGGGAGAAGAAAGGCGCCTGGGCTGACGAACTTCCTGAAGTACTTTGGGCCTATCGGACCACAGCTCGGTCCACCACCGGGGAAACACCCTTCTCTTTAGCTTTTGGAGCAGAAGCTGTTGTCCCAGTAGAGGTCGGGATACCCACGAGTAGGACAAGCCAACACCGACCTGACAGAAACGAAGAACAATTACGGATAAACTTGGACCTACTCGACGAAGTTCGCGAAGCATCCCAAATACGATTGGCGGCCTACCAGCAACGGATTAGGCGATACTACAATTCCCGGGTAAAGGAGCGGCGGTTCCGAGCTGGCGATTTGGTTCTCAAAAAGGTCAGTACCAAAGAAAAAATCGCTGCCTTCAGTCCCAACTGGGAAGGGCCTTATAGGGTACTCGGCTCATGCCGTCCTGGTACTTATTGGCTCGAAGACATGGACAGCCGGCCCCTTTCCCACCCCTGGAATGCTGACCACCTGAAGATCTACTATCCATGAAGAAGTGGGACCTCGTCTGAAATATATGTTCCGAGGTGATGGTTCAGTAAAAATTGTTTCAAATTTTCCTAAGTGTTGTGAACAACAGATCGGCCTAGCAGTGGTAACGTTCCGAACTGAAATTTGCACTACTATCAAAGCCCTACAACTGTTCTAATATAATGGCCGAGTTTATGACAATGAGCTCAGTCACTTTGAGACTTGTGTATGCATGAAAAAGAAAAAAAAAATGAAGTACACAGCGTTTGAATAAAATGCCTCTGAGGGCTTGCATTGAAGTGAAAAGTTTCCTTTACATTGTTAAAAAAAAAAAAAAGGGAAAATACACATTCAGCCTTCGGTAGCGTTGGATGGCCCGGCTGCAGCCCCCTTTGAAGGTCCCTCCCTCACGACTTCGTCCTCATCTTCATCGTTGTCGACTGGAGTCAGGTCGAGATTGGGAAAATGCTTGAGAACGAGCCGCCTGCAATCCTGGAAGCCATGATTGTACAGCTCTTCAGAAATTGCATTCAGCCTCTCAAACTTGGCTTCTGCGTCCTTTGCATCAGCCAAAGCCTTCATCTGGACCTCCTTCAAGAGCCGGGCCAGGTCCACCTTCTCCTCCTCAGCTGTCTTGAGAGCGGCCTCCAGCGACTCGACCTTGTTACCCTCAGACTGGGCCTTGGCTGAGGTCTCCCTCATCGCCTCCTCCAGAGACTGGACTTGTACTTGAGACACTTCCAGCTCGGATTGGGCCACCTTCAGCTCGGACTGAGCTGTCTGCAGTTCAGCTTGGGCTGTCTGCAATTCCGTCTGAGCCGTTGCCAACTCAGACAGCTTCTTCTTCAGCTCGGCCTTCATCGCCTCAGTCTTATTCTTCCAGGAAGAGGCAGCAACCAGAGCTTTTTGCATCTGGTGTGTCCGCTCAGCCATCTTCTGGCGAATCATAATCAGCAAGGCCGAGTCCTACAAAAACGAGCTACAACAGTTAGTAATGCGATGGTGGAACGAGTGAAGGAAAAGAAGAAGAGAAAGGGACAGTCAACTTACCCTGAGACTGCTCTCGATGGCAACACCGACCATCTGATCAGGATCTGATGTCGCAAGAGAATTCAGATCCTGAGGGATGCTCTGGTTAACGTCCATATAGGCGTTAACCCCCTCTTTCCAGGTCGCAAAATGCTCCGTTACCGGAGGCATGTCGACCTGGTCCTCGCGCTGCTCGGCCCCAGGAGCGGCAACAGGGCGAGAGGCCCGGGGTGCCGGGGGAGGTCGCGACGACCCGACCTCAGCAGGGGTGCGGGCGGGCCCCACTGAAGTCGATGCTGTCGGAGTGCCAGACGAACTGGCACGAGTCGTTGGGCGACCAGCCGACGGCTCGGCTTGGGAGTCCGAGGTATCCGGCACGTTGACAACCGGAACCCCGGGAGCAGGAGGTTGGGCAGCCAAAGTTTCACCCCCTGCGGGAGATGAACCCTGAGGCTGACCAGACCCGCATACGAAGGACCGAGGCAACCTTTGTTGCCCCTGAGCCTCCGTGGCCATCCTCTTGCTCGGAGGTTCCACCGAGCTCTCCCCACGCTCAAGGAGCCGAGCAGGGATCCGGCGGGACTTAGAGACCGCCTTCGGAGCCATGCCTGTCCAAAGTACAAGGCAGAATGTCAGAGCACATTACTTAGAAAATTGATAACGTAAAGCATGAATATCTATATTACCGACCCGATTCAAGGACGGATTCTACAGTGATTAGGCTGCGAAAGTTCCTTTCAACAGGCGGATACTCCCGTGCAGCTCGAATCTGCCTCTCTTGAACTACAGATAGAGCTACTCTGATAGCCACCGAGGCTGCATAGATAAGGAAATGCACATCAGAATGAAAGAAAGTGGGGGTAAGAGAGAAACATTAGTCGAAAAATTTTCTAAGTATGGCTCGACCTGGCAGAGCAAAATCAGCTCGGACCCGATGCTCCAAAGGGCGAAGCTCGTCCGACGAAGCCTCCCAATCCCCCGACGCGAAGAACCATTTCCTCTTCCAGATTCTTGTCGAGGATGGCAGGCCGGTCACTATCGAGCCCCCATGGCCCGGATGGGAAGAGAGGTAATAAAGACCATGACCTCCCAAAGACTTGAGGCTGTACATGGAGAACAGCTCGTTCGAAGTCAGGTCTTTATTCCCTACTCTCTGCCACAGTATGTAGCATCCCACCATACACCTCCAGCCATTAGGTTGGAGCTGGCTCGGTGCGAGGCCTAGGGTGTTAAGAACCTCTCGTACAAAGGGGTGCAGGGGTAACCTGAGACCGGCCTCTAGGTGCATCAGGGAGATAACGGTTTCTCCCTGGCGAGGTCGGCTCGGTCTGTCAGTCCGGTCCGGAATCCTAAGACCAACGGATTCCGGGATCCCGTATGTCCTTCTCGCATTGTCAAGGTCTCTCTGGGTAATTCGCGAGACCACCCCGTCCAGCTCGAAGGTATCTCTCTGAGCCGTTTCCCCAACTCCTGGCTCAGGAACCTCAGATTCCTCTTCATTCACAGGATCTGCTGTCCTGGAATGAGATTCTCTGGGATCGATCTCCTGATGCTCTGGTAGAGGAGGGTCCGATTCGGAATCTCCAAACCTCACCATCGGAATAGCATCAGAGCAGGAAGACTCCGACATTTTGAAAATCACAAAAAGGAAGATCTTCTAAGAAGATGAGAAGAGCGTACCCTTAAGTAACTGGTACGCCGGCCGGAGGAGAGGTGACAGAGAATGGAGAAGGAGAACCCGAAAAGAGAAAGAGGGAGGAAAGCAGGATCAGAGAAGAAAGGAATTTTTCAGAAATCCGCTAACTCTCGAGTTTTATACCCGAAGGATTATTCGGCATTTAATGCGAAGATCCCGCGTGGCGGCTCTTGGTTGAAGCGTACAAAAAGTATCGCGCCACTTCAGACACGTGGCATCACCCCGTTAGATAATATTCTGTTGAGCGCTGATACGCCGTACAAGCGAATGATGACGCCTCGATTTTTTGAACGACGCATTAAATACCGCTTTCCCGCCCGTTGAGATGACGGCGCGGCAACACGACAGCTGTGAAACATTAAGGGTAGCCAGATCGACGTATCTTCTCTATCAAGCTACTCCCGAGACAGACGAGCTAGACTCGGGAGTGGGGGGACTTCTGTTGTGGGAAGAATACGAGATGACCTCTGCGCCATCAGAAAGAGAATACGAGCTGACCCGAAGGTCGATCCAGTTCAGCTCGCACAGTTCATAATCGATCTGATTCGAGGATGGAGTAGCTCTTACGGGTCTGACCGATCCGACCTAAAGAAGAGAAGCAGCCGTCAGAAACGACCTCACCAGGTCGACCGCCTTGCAACCTGATTCTGTTTCCGCAAGCCTCTGAGTGTGTGCGTAATAAGGGGAAGAAAATCTGGGAGATCTTTATCCGACCCGCCGAAAGATCCTCGAAGATCTCGGGACAGCTCCGAAAATCCCAAAGATCCGAGAATCCCTCCCCGGAGATCATGGCTTCGAAAGGGAGTACAACTCTGCAATCTAGGTCTATAAATAGACACGTCTTCTTCTTTATTGAGGTACGAAAAAAAACCAAGACTGAGAAAAAGCAGAATTTCAATCTTTCGAGATATCGCTAACTTAACCATCGGAGGGCTAACGGCTGGACCCCAGCCACCCCCCTTAGTTTCTCTTTTGTTCTACAGGATCCAACCCTTTGTGAAGAGGGAGATCAGCGGCATCCATCCATCAGTATCAAAGAGTCTTCACCATCATCTGTTGACGAATTTACAGCATCAACAGTTATGTTTATTTGTCACCTAGCCTATTCATGAGCTCACACATACATGAATGATGGGAAAAAACAAATATCAAACTGATCCAAAATTTATGTGGCTCCTAAGAAGTTTTCAATGGTACACATTCAACCCCAATTGCTCTATGTTGTGTGATCCACTTAGGCTTATCTGTATCAGTTTTCTTAACAATGCCTTAAAATGATCTCGTAAGATTGATGAATTTTGTGGGTTTGACTAATACATCATGGGGCCTACGGAGCTTGTTGACGTCAACACACTATGCCAGTTGGCTGGCACGCATGCAATCCGCTTCCACACACACCGTGCCCATACCGTCCGCTTCTATAGCACACGGATTGCCTGTGAAAGCCGTTCACAAGAACTTGCTATTACGTAGTAGGTGGGGCCTACTGTGATGTTTGTGAGAAACTCATCTTGTCCATCCATTTTTCCAGGTAATGTTACGACATGGCCCAAAAATGGGAAGCCGATTGCATCCAACCCCTTTCAGCCAATAATACATCTGACCAGGAGCTCCAATACATCTGACCAGGAGCTCCTTTGGCCCAAAAATGGGAAGCCGATTGCATCCAACCCCTTTCAGCCAATAATACATCTGACCAGGAGCTCCAATACATCTGACCAGGAGCTCCTTTGGGGCCATATTAATGTATCCATTTCTCCTCATTGACCATCAATTTTCTCAAATCATTTTAAGGTATGGGTCCAAAACTGAGGTAGATCAAACACTAAAGTGGACCACCCTAGAGATGACTTTTGCATTTAATGCAACTTACATTTAGTGCTTTGTGCATTTAATGCAACCCAAGCTCACTATTTGAGGTGGTCCACTTGAATTTCCAATTGACCTCATTTTGGGGCTCATACCTTAAAATGACATGAGAAAATGAATGAACAGTAAATAAACATATACATCACAATGAGCCCCACAGGAGCCCCTGATTGGATGGATTAGTGTCCTGAGTGAGGGTTGGATGCAGCTTGCTTAGGAAGATCCAAAACTCAAGTGGGCTGTAAGAGTGAAAATTGGTTGGGGAAATGCCTACTTTGTGGGGAAGACTCGACCACCATTTTTTGTGGCCCTTCATGATGTGAACGTGAAATCCACTCAGTCCATTAGTTGTGTAATCCAATATTAAGTTCATGGCGTACACACACACACTTATGCATAAAATTAGGCCATACAACTAATGACCGTCTTGAATTTTCAAAAACAAAATAAATTAGGGCTAACATAGCTTCTTAATTTTTGAAGCATAATATCTTTTTGGGAGAAGAGGCAGCTTCCGGTTATATGCAATTCTCCTTAATAAAGGATAATTTCAACTTTCATTGCATCCGTACAACTAGAGGAACGCTTAGGTAAATACAAAGTGTTAATAAAATTAGGCCATCCAACTAATGACCATATTGAATTTTCAAAAACAAAATAAATTAGGGCTAACATAGCTTCTTTATTTTTGAAGTGTAATATCTTTCCGGAAGAAGAGGCGGCTTCCGGTTATACACAATTCTCCTTAATAAAGGATAATTTCAACTCTCATTGAATCCGTACAACTAGAGGAACGCTTAGGTAAATACAAAGTGTCAATAGAATTAGGCCATACAACTAATGACCGTATTGAATTTTCAAAAACAAAATAAATTAGGGCTAACATCGCTTCTTAATTTTTGAAGTGTAATATCTCTCTGGGAGAAGAGGTGGCTTCTGGTTACACGCAATTCTCCTTAATAAAAGATAATTTCAACTTTCATTGCATCCGTACAACTAGAGGAACGCTTAGGTAAATACAAAGTGTCAAAGTATGTTATGAGAATTTTGCATGGTTCAAGGAATTTTCAGGTAAAAACCCCGATGTTCAATCTAGCTAATATATTCTAACCATCAACGCTATATCTGTTAGACAATCCCATCCATCGGTTTTCTCCAAATTTTCAGGCTAATCAACAGTTGGGACATCCAATCAAAGCTTGCTTTGGACCATTTTACCATCTGAAGTGGGAAAATTAACATGTGAAGAGATGGCTTTAGCACGCTCAGGTTCCACGGGATCCACACCATGCGATCTAAGGATTCTCAGGGTTGAGCTGATTGGTCCTAAAACGATTAAATCCATGGAAGTGGAGACAAGGCATGGCTTCAATTGCCAATTTACTTTTCAAGGTGGAGGAGACGGAGTAGGTTTTGTCCCTACACTTAACTCTGACTGACTTCCAAGTTGGATGAAGACCATGTGTATGGATGACGCAGGGAGGACGTGGTAGGTCGATGACCGTCTCCCTAACCGATAGTTCTCGAATCCATGAGAAGAAATAAAAGAGGAAATAAATTCCAAATAATTGATTTATTGACAATTGAATGAATAAAAACGGAATTACAATGCATATAAATAGGAAACTAAACCCTAGGTGAAGTATTAGAATCCAATTCCAACTAAAACTCCTAAAAAAACGCAGCTTACTATAAATAGTAAACTTACTATTTATAGAAGTCGTTCAATCCTACTAGAACTCTTTGTTTTCGGCCAAAAATAGAAAGTTATCAAACGGCCTCAACCACGTTGTTCTACTAAATATTCTAAGCCCTTTTCATGTTGGGAACTTAACTCTAAAACCATACGAATGCAAAGTTATGATCGAATTAAAACTTACTATAAATAGTAAAACTGAAAATAAACTAGCCTAATGACCGTCGATACGGTCGATTCTCACGATTCCGGGTTGGGCAACCCGACGTAGCGGGGTTGGTTGGCTAAAGTAGCTCGAGCTACCCCAAATTGATATATTATACGTCCCGTAACTCATCCCGGATTGTGAGATACGACCGATTTACGGTCCTGACGGTCCGGATCACTTTCGACCCGAACGGTCTTCTTTTGCTCCATTTGGGCCATGAAATAATCAGCGACCCGTTCTACATCAATGGAAAGGGTATTTTAAGATGTTTGGGGTAGATATGACGGTGCAAAATTCGATCCAACATATTCTAATGGCCTATATCTATTAGACAATTTCCATCCATCAAACTTCAATTTCCCACGCTTATCAAATGGCCCATCAAAGTTTAATTTGGACCATTTGACATCCATAGCACGGAAGACACTTGGATGATCAATTACATGTTCCAGGAACTATATCATATTAAATGATACTTTGAGTTTTTATTCTTTTGCTCATAGATTCGAGATTTCTCTTGTGGATTCAAGAAAGTCCGGTTGAGGATTTTCAGAAGCTCTGTGGACAATGATCGGCCTCACCAGGTCTACGCCTGCACCACAAATTGCCCATCAAAGTTGAATTTGAACCATTTGCCATCCATAGCAGGGAAAACATTTGGATGGCATCAAATGTTCAAGGGGCTACAGCATATTTTCTCAGGATTCGAGTTGAGTGGACTGTTCTGAAAAGATTAAACGCATGAGGTGGACAAGGTGCATACCCTTCAAAGAGAAGGAGACAGGGCATTACTTCTGTCCCTAGATTTAATTTTTCAGCATGTCAAGAGGAGAAAGGGCATCGTTTTTTCTGTAGGCTTCACTTCTTTCCATATAGGATGGAGATAGTGCAAGTAGATTGAGGTGTGGCCTGCCATGGGCAATTGGATTCAGGCCAAGCTTGTGGACGGCCATCTCGGCCCTCAGATCTAGGGCTGTTCCCGAATGTGTGGTTGATTGAAAAAGGCCATCGGTTTTCTTGTTTGGGCTCTTTGATCCAGTCTGTTATGTGGTTGCCTCAGTCTCACTGCAAAGATATTGATCTTGCCATCCAATTTTACAATTTGTGGTGGATAGTTTGTTGAAAAAAAAAAAAAATTTAATGAAACAAAATAGTTGAATATTTTTTAATCAGTAATATGTAGATATTGGTTTTGAATCTATGACATGATCAGCAAAATCAATATTTTGATTAGGCCTGAGCCAACCACAGGCTAGCTCATTGCTCTCCATTGTCAACTATTTGGACCAAACTCGATGTGGTGATGAGTTATCTGAAGGCCAATTTTGGTGCTGCAACATTGGTTATGACGCATGGCAGGTGGTTAATCGACCAGAGACTGCCTATGATGTTTGGGGCTCCTTCCTAGCGTATGCTTTGTATTGGTGTGATCCTTGTGGTGACAAGCCTATTGTGGACGTGGCAGCACTCTGGGTCCATTGTGATGTATGTGTTTTTCATCAACACCATTCATCCATCCATTTTGCCATCTCATTTTAGGCATAGAAGCATATTCAAAGCTCTAAGTGGATGATGTGGTAATACAAAGTGTCAAAGTATGTTATGAGAATTTTTGAGGTCCCTTTCAAGGTGGAGATAGGGCATGGTTTCTCCATCGCCAAACTTCCTTTTCAAGGTGGCGTGGGAGACTGGGCATACCATTCGTCCCTACACTTACTCTTCCTGTGGCTGGAATCACTCTTCTCGGTAGACTTGACTTCCACATTGGATGAAGACCCATCATGTGTATGCTGTGATAGTGCATAGGTGTTCTCAGCAGACTCATGTGTCTTTTCACATTGGATGAAAACAGGGAGCAACCGAGAAAAACAAGTCTGGCTAGTGCACTCAGTCAATACCCAATGAGCAAATTGTTCTCCAATGCGCACTCAGTCGGATAAGATTGTAGGGAGGCGGATTGGCTGGTGACCCTAGCTAGTGCTTGGTGCTCTGTGAGGCCCACCATGATGTCTGTCTTTCATCCATGCCGTCCATCTATTTTTTTCAGATAATTTTATGGTAAGATACAAAAAATGAAGTACATCCATATCTCTAGTGGACTTCATCACAGTAAACAGTGTTGATGGAATGCCCACCATTAAAAACTTCTTGGGACCACAATAGTTTTTGATAAAGCTGATATTTGGTTTTTCTTTTTTTATTTGTCTTTCATCCATATCTTTATGACTTAATCAGCAGGTTAGATGTCAAATAAACATTACACTGGGTATTAGGAGGTTTACAATGATGGACATTCAGTAACTAATGTTTTCCTGTGGTGTCATCCACCTGAGATTTTGATTTGCCTCATTTTTTTTGTGTGGCTAAAACCCTAAAATGATCTGAAATTTTTTATGGATAGCATGGATAAAACAAATATATCACAGTAGGGGGCCATAGAGCACCGACCAGTAGCCACCTGGCTAGTGGTAGAATCACTAGCCAAGCCACCTAAGATTGTGTATCCATTCACCTATACCATCTGTATGGTGAGTGCTAGCTAATTAATACTCTATTTTCAAGAAATTTTAATCACGCGGTGCCTAGTATTATCTGCATCAACCTTGTGCTAATTATGCCAAAGAGTGAAGGGTCCATTTGGATACCACAAGATAAGTTACTTTTTCTACTTACAACAGTGGATAAGTAACTTATATGACATGAAGTTGGGTTTTGTGATCAATTATAAGTCACTTTTTTACTTAAGTTAATCACTTCAGCTTAATAAGTAAGCCAAGATAAGTCAATTGAGGCATAAATAGCTTGAGTAAGGGTGTGTGTGCATGGGTGGATGTGGGGTACGTGTGTTAAAAAAAAAAAAAAAACTTGCGATCCAAACACCCCCTAAGAAAAAAAGAAGTTACTGTCACTCTTTTGACTGGAGGCATGCAGCATTTTTTTTTTTTAATTGTATACTTGTATTTAATAGAGCACAAATCCCCTTCTTTCTCATCTCTTTCTAACAAGCCCCAATCTTTGGTTCATTTTAAATAAAGAAGACCAATTCAATTAATCACGAAAAGAAGCTAGATACCAAGAGGGCCCCTTGGGAGACCGCAACAAGCAAATCATCTGGAGAAAAAAGGGAATTTTATAAAAAAAAACAACCTACTTGAATAGAATTTACATTCCTCTACTTTTTTCTTCAATTACTATCCTGTTAATTGAAGTAATTATCACTGGAGTACCTTCTGAGGTCAGGGTGCCTTGGCAACTTGGTTGAGCTCCACAATGATGATTATGTGAAATCTTCCTTGCATGTTCACATATCAGCCTGATTTTTTAGCCCCGGGCTTAAAAATAACCTCAATTGGTGATTTAGGTGGACTTCACTTGTCAGCCTGATTTTTTGGCCCCGGGCCTTAAATGGATTACACATCTAATGGTTAGAATGGATTTCAATTACAATACATTTAAGCTATATGCGGGGCTGCCCACCGTGATGTTTGACTGATGACATCCGATCCATCCATTACATGTGCCCCTCCATGCAGACCTAGATCCTGAAATCCAGCTGATCCCTAAGTCAGGTGTTGCCTCAAAGGAAGTAATGGAGATATTTGGTTGACCCTTCCTCAATCCATCTGTTGGACATCCTTGCATGTTAATTTTCAGATGATCTAAACCGTTCATCTGATGGATAATAAATGGTGGATGTGTCGGATCATAGTTAATGCTAACTGGACAAATGGACATTTTATCGTTGTGTGGTGTATTTACTGTTTTCTTCTAGACGCCTCCAGTAATTGAGCCGGAATGCCTAGAAATGCAAATGATTCATGAAGTCTGCTCTATCCGCACCTCGATTGGATATGAAGATTTCAGCCCTTACCTCGTTTGCAATCCAGGTTGGTTTCAAGTAAAGGCTAGCTGGACAAGAAAACTCAACGATAGGGTTGATCTTAATGTGATGGGGTCTGGATGTCCTAATAGCCAGCGATTTCTATGCCACCCAATAGCTGGAGAAGTGTGAAGGATCTGATCCACCATAGAGCTGGAGAAGTGTGAAGGATCTGATCAACAGTTCACTAGTAGGACAGTGATGTAGAGAGGATCACGGAAGAATACATGGTTTAAATTGATCAAAGCAAGGCCGAAAGGAAACCTCGAAAAATTGCACAACAATCTGAAAATTTGACTGATTGCTTGGCCCAAGCGACCTATCACAAGGCCCAAGTGACTGGTTGCAAACCATCCAACGACTGGTCCAATTTCAGTGGAAAGTTGGTTTTGCTTACTGTTAAAACTAGAAAATGCACAAAGTAGTTTCCTTGTGTTTCGTTGTTTTGGAGAGTTTCTGAGTATAGAGATATTCATAGACAATCATAAGTATTCACAAAGTATATGCAAGAAGAGATATCGCAAGACGAATTTTATTTCAGAGATTGTGAGATCTTTTACATTCCAGGTTACGATATTTGTTACGAGCCCTTAATTACATCAATGATTGATCACCATTGATTAAGACAAAAGACTAACCTGCTAGGGATTATGGTCTTGATTTCATGGTCGTAGAGACCTATTTATTTTCTTGTAATAGATTGAGCTATGTTTTTAGACAAGTCCAATGTCTATGTCCCATTTTCTTTTGGATTGTCCAAGTTGAATGACTGTTAGGATTTTTAATCGAGTGGTGCAATGCTGAGCCCTCTTCCCGTATTTTTATGACGAGTGACCACTGGAGTATGCGAACATCGACTGTTGGTCGGCACGACCCAATGCCCTTTTCTCGTATTTTTATGACGGGTGACGTGGAGAAGGCGTGACTCAACTGCCTGATCAGCTCAACTAATGGATCCCGTTGTGGATGGGTAGGGCATCGACTAACTTTTATAATGGCAGTCCATTGCAGGACATTTCGAGTGTTGTTAGAACTCTGGTGATTTCGGTTTATCGTGGTAACCATAATCCCTTGGGTTTACCTCGAACCTTTATCCGGGATGAACAGAGCTTGTACAGTAATGAATGAATGTAAAGTAAATATGTTCAATCATGGAGTCCAGCGACTCATCTTCGGGAACATTCTTTCTTCTCAATACTTCTGATAATTGATACGGGATCGAATAAATTGTAATGAGCTAGGCTCCTTCGAGGATTCAAGTCTGTCGGACTAGATCACACATTTTCGAAGCTTATAAAAGACTAAATATCGGGTCTGATAAATGCCCGTTTATACCAATATCTGATAAACGATAGGGATAGATACCTTGTAAGTGCTTGATTTAGTTGCCTTGTAGCATGAAAACGTTAAGTTTGCCTTGGCGTCGGTGAGATTGTGCTTAGTTTTATTTGGCGTTAGTCGATTTTCGAGCCAACATGATACTTCCCAAGGCTAAAAATGACTAAGTACTGGGCCTGTTTACTGCTTAATCATGGTATTCGGTGAATACTGACGACGATTATCTTCGAACAGTGATGAATTATGTCTGATAGGATCGCAATGATCTTAGATCCACTTTGGTGTCAGTAAGATCACATTTAATTCTACTTGGCGTTAGTCGATTTTCGAGCCAACAGGGTACTTCCCAAGGCTGAAAATGACCACGTACTAGGCCTGTTTAACGCTTAATTAGAGTATTCGAGGATCCTGAAAGTGGATAATCTAGTTGCGGTGCATTATTATGGTGTTTCATAGCATGGGGAAACTAAGTCCCTCTCTTGGTGTCGGTCAAATTTTGCCTAATTCTTCTTAATTTCGGTTGTTTTATGCTCTTTCGGAAGGATTTTCAGGTTTGCAAATTTGGCTAAGTGTTAGATATTTTTTTTATTAAATCATTGATTTGGGGCATTTAACATCAACCGTTGGAAGATCCGGTCCGAGAGATGGATAGAGCATAACGATGTGTGTCTAGGAGCGATCGTATGATGGAGAGGTGGGCTACATCACGGAGTTCCCGGACAGGTTATGATCGTCCGGGCACATGTGTGTATAGAGGTGGACTCTTGTGGTCCGGAGTTGGGCGCATGTGTCCCTCCCCTGATCTCCTGGGCGCATGTGTGCTAGGTGATGGGCTCATGTGCCCTGAGGTTGGGTGCATGTTTCCCTCCTCGGGCGCATGTGGCCGAACTTAGCTAAAATGAGAGAGGGAGTTCCCCTCCTAGGCGCATGTGGCATTGCACATGCGCTTGGCTCCTCTAGGTGTTCGCATGTGTGCTTGCCACTTAGCCAGTTTTCGAGTTTTTCTCTCTGGCGAGGAAGGAGTGGGTGCATGTCACCATGACACTTAGCCAAATTTTCAGTTTTCTCTTCTTTCTCCCTTTATACTTGGAATTCGGAAAAAAAAATCCCTTTTTGGCGAGGAAATCCCTCTCTGACGAGGGGATCAGACAAGGGAAGACAGGGCGGGCGCATGTTACCTCTTGCGTCGCTCTGATGTCATCCGAAGATGATCTCTCTTTTTATCATCAGGTTGACCTACTATTTATAGGAGTCTAATCGGGTTCGAGTCCGGGCAAACGGATACTGTGAGCGCATGTATTTCCAGGCGACTGTTGCTGGTGACTGTGGCTGGCATGTGGTTGGCGCATGTGCTCATGGTGTAACGCCCCAGAATTTCACCAATTTAAATTTCAAAATCCTCGGAAGATTTTTCACTACAATTAATTTATTTTATCATTTAATGACATTTAATATTCAATTTTGAGAAACATATTAGTGATACCAACAAGAACTGTACAAATTCGATTAGACATGCTTAAGGGGCTAACACTTACGCTTGATTATCGAAAGCTTAAGCTTAATCATGTAATACATAAATCTAAGGCTAAGATTTAGTGGACCCTACGATCGATAAATTGACCTAATCGATGCATAATGAACATCTAACCGAGAATAATACTAATCACCACTTAGATTGCGCTTATAACCCAACTTAATCAACTTTTCGTCTAACTTACAAATCAATGGATGAGACGAGTTAGGCCAAAACACTATTTC
This sequence comes from Liriodendron chinense, assembly GCA_003013855.2. Classification (NCBI taxonomy): domain Eukaryota; kingdom Viridiplantae; phylum Streptophyta; class Magnoliopsida; order Magnoliales; family Magnoliaceae; genus Liriodendron; species Liriodendron chinense. Next base: position 425,874 of record PVNU02002566.1, on the reverse strand, counting down.
TGTTAACTTTAAATTAGCCAAACTTTAGACGTAGGTAGATCGGACCACATTTAACATACCTTAGAAATCTAATCCTTAACTCTATTTTTAAAAATCTTGAAACATACTAAATAGAGTCTAGACCAATCGTTAGTGGGCTATCAAACCCAAAACAAAGGAACATCGTTTGTTTTACTGGGCTTGACGTACATCGCGGACGTTGAGCCAGATCAAAGTGCCAGATCGCTCAACTTGGGCATAAAGTGAGGGCACATGAGATGTGCGAGATGCCCAACAATAGTGGCTTAAGTATATCCTTTTAAACATTCCTTAAGTGATTGAATCTGAACCGTTGAAATGTCATGGGATTTGGGGTCCCTACCCCAAATAAACCCATACACGGTTCCCTAAAGCCGCTGCCCCGATCGATGATCGGTGACCGTCGAACGCGTATCGTGTGTTGGCAATCGATCACCACGCTTGATGTGCTAAAGGGTCGGGCCCATGGTGGATCTCACTATGATAAGGTAGATGCCTGGTCAAGATGGGGCCGTATGGGACCCGATGGGCCCCTACTGATCGAATTGGTCTTCCTTAGGGCTAAATTCGTAACGAATCGGATATTAGGGCCATCCAGGTAAATCTGGGCCTATAAATAGAATTGTGTTGGGGCATTTCTCCCCAACACAATTCTCACCCCTTTTGCAATTGAGAGAGTGGAGTTTGTGAGAGCTTGAGAGAAGCTTGGATCGGAGAGTTTATGTTGAGGCAAGAAGCTTGGAAGTCGATCTCCTTCCTTGGCCTTTAACATCTTCTCACGGTATCAACTATCGTCTCAACCTATCGTTGAGATTGTAGGTAAGTCGAGATCATCGAATCCCTTCATCCAAATTGTTGCGATTAGCACCCTGAACCATAACCTTACGTTGTTACACTTACAGGAGCTTGAATCCCATCAATCCTAAACCTAAGCGTGCGTTGATCGTGCTAAACCTTAACCCTAAGGTGCAGAATTATACCTCTAGGTTTTCTTTTATCAACTTTAGATGGATTTGTGATTGATTGAACATTTAGGGTATTGTTATCTTTGTTAATTGTATTATTCCCGTATTATTGCAATATATGTGCTATTTTTAATTTCTGTAGCTGAGGTGTTTGATGAAATGCTTGTGCGAGATAAACTGCTGGAATGATGTGTGTTAAGATTATATTAAACATAGAATTGCTTATATGCATATAAGTTGGAATTATCATGCATGGCGTCGAGTTAGAATTTTTTCTAAGTTATAAGCATGCTACAAGATAAATTTAGGCTTTGTGAAACAGAATATCTGTCCCAAATATTTCGAGGCGGGTAGGCCAGATGTGTCGGCTACCTGAGATGTATTTGGTTAGTTCGAGGGAAGCACAGATGGTCAGTAGTAGTTGGACTACGCGGGCGGCTTACGCCCATGCCGATCCAGATGGACGCCCTTGGACTTAATCGAATTTATCAAAATATGGCAGAAAGAATGTTTGATGATGATAACAATACAGTCTCCTGAATACGGAATACCGAATCCTAAGAAAGCATCGGGTCAACTAATAACTACATGTGCAATTCGATCCCGATAAGCCTCTTGGGCCGGGCATGGTGGTATGGGACACCGTGTTAGAGTCGTCGGCCTACGCTGGGGTGAGTCACTTCCTCGTAGTGTCTTTGGAGCAATTGCTGGGGCGACGAACCCTATCGGTGTTCCCGAGAAGGTCGGCCAGCTCCCGTTTATAGCAGGATGTTGGGAACTGTATTTTGATGTGTGGAAGTGATAGGGAAGCGTGGGCTACTGGCGATGATTAGCATTGCACGGTTGGGAGCTAGATAGTCCCGTTCAGGACCAATGATTGGACAATGGTATTCCAGCTTCGCTAATATGCTGAGTGAGAAATGACCTAATGAAACTCAAACAAATCATGCATACATGTCATGGATCCCCTAGGCAACTATCTGACTGTTAAAGGCCAGGATGCCGAAGGATGATCCAATCCATTTACATTTGGAGGTTCTGTGAGTGCCTGGTTGCTTGATGTGGCGCCAGTGCCACTCTGTGTTCCTCATTTTACATCCGGAACATGCATGGTGTGCGATCTCATGTCATTCATACACTAATAAAACTAGAATAGGAATTTGGATGTTTTGTATGGAATCAATGCTTAACCCTCTTTGTTTGATAACATGTTAAACTTGAAGTTATAATTCTCACTGAGTTGATCACTCACTCCCACTCCTGAGACGGTGTTTCAAAACACCACCAGGCTTTGTTGTGATAGATGCAGGTATCTCAAAGGAGGATGCCTTACAGGATGAGTTCAATGACTTTACGAGAGAGTTGTCCTACTTCCACTTTTTATATTGGTCAGGTTTAAATTTAATTTTTGTCTTTACTTTACTGCTTAAATTGATTCTGAATTTGTGCTTTGATGCCTTATGAATCTTAAACAAGAAATCACGCTTCCGCAAAGCATAACTGACACCAGGAATCTCGGGGATCGAGGTTGTACTTGACCCCTAAAAATTCGGGGCGTCACACCTGGGCCGGCGCATGTCTCTAACTTAGAGTTTTCCTGGAAGAAATGTCTTCGCATGTTACCTCCCCATGTACTCTCCGCATGTTGTCAGACTTAGATTATTTTAAAGATTTTAAGCTCTTACTATTTGCTCTCAAAGGGCAGGTACCTTTTCGGAGGCCAAAGTCACTGACGCCAGAGCACTTTAAGCCTCTCATCGAGCTATTGAATGAACGAGATGTGGTACAAATGATCAACTAATGCAAATTTTGGTAGTTGTTTACTAGTTTGGACCCTATGGGCTGATAATTCGTATAAGAACTTTGCTCTGGGAAGCGCGCACACGAGAATATGTATCGCAAGACATTCAAACTTAGTAGTTAAGGGTTTTTGGGTATTCCGAGTCATTTGACGGCAATACGCATGTCTAGTTTCCTTCCAAAATAGCATTTGTAGGCTTTTAGACCCTTTCAGTTGGCTCCAGATAGGGGCAAAACATATTTCAGGCGCGCAAATAAAGATATACGCCGCGCGACATTCAAACTTGCTAGTTAAGGGTTTTCGGGTATTCTGGATAATTTGGCAGCAACACGTATGTCCAATTCCACTCCGAAATGACATTCGTAAGTTTTGATCACGATTGCGCAGGTTAGGGCTATACTGGCATTTGATCGCGTTTTTCGGGTGTTTTTTGATCTTGTAATCGATCCGAATCATCATAGATGGACCGTCGCATGTTGTTTTATCATGGGTGCTAATTTAAGCCCCAACACTTACTGGACTGTTCAGAGCTCTAGGTGACTGATTGCCTGATATCAGTGACTGATCGTAACCCAATTGCGACCGATCACAAATCATCCGCGACCGATCTAATTTATGCCTAGAAGACCCTGAACACGCTGAACTGTTTTGGGTCTTGTTTGACCTGTCGCTGAGAAATGTGACCGATCACAGCCCACCCTGCGACCGATTGCCGCCCATTGTGACTGATAGTCGAACGCATAGAAACATGCAAAATTTTTTGTTTTTGAATCTGTTTGTTGTCATTTTCAATTATGACTCTTGATTTATGCAATTAGGGATGTTTTAGACTATTTAAGCTTTTTCTAATTCGTTGTTAGACATTATTATTCATTTCTTTTCAGTAAAACTTGAGTTTTTCTTTGTTTGCTCGTGGATTTGTGTGTTCCTTCGTGGATTCTAAGAAATTCGATCAAGGATTCCTGAAAGCTCCGAGGATTCAGAGTAGTTATCACTATGAGAGAGATGGTGATCAATCTCACTTCGTCTACGCTGCACCAAGTTGGTATTAGAGCGAGGAAATCCCTATGGAAGATTGCTTCTAATGATGGCCGCAACAACAACCCGTTTGACGTTTCTCATGGGTTCCAGCTTCTCGCAGAGAAGATCGAGGCTATGTAATTGGTGAGTCAGTTGTCCATATAAGGGTTGTAGGAAACTCTCAACCTGATTGCAAGGTTGTTACCTCTACCCCAAGCTTAAGACGACACACCACCACTGATGATCATTGTGCGAGACAACCCCGTCTTCCATTAAGCACAACCGTTGGCAAATCGTAGGGCTAACCTCAACGATTCAGATATCAGTGATGAGGATCTCGAAGGCTTTGTAGCATGACAAGCCACACATGGAGATGGACGTGCGGATCGTGTTGAGAGAGACTTCTAGGCTAGATGTGATCTTCCTACCTTTAATGGTTTATTAGGTATTGAAGATTTCCTTGATTAGTTACGAAAATAGAGAGTTACTTTGATTATATGGGTGTTCCGAATAAGAAGAAAGTAAAGCTTGTTGTGTATAAAATGAAATCCAATGACTCTGCGTGGTGGGAACAATTACAATTCATCCGCACCCATGAAAACAAGTTGCCGATTCAGTCATGCCCTCGGATTAAGAGGTTGTTGAAATCCAGATTTCTTCTTCGTGACTATGATTAGATATTGTTCCAATAATACAAGAATTGCAAGCAGGGACATTGGTTCGTTGCCAAATATTTGGCTAAGTTCGATTGTTTGACGATGCAAAACCGTTTATCAGACATAGATTCGCAGAAGGCTCTGAGATTTATTGATGGTTTACGGACTACGATCCAGGACTGCATTCAGTTATTTTCAGTTTGGACCATGGCGGAAGCGGCTCAACTAGCCACTTGGGTAGAGGCTCAGCTTGCTTGGGTTCCTGCACGCTCTTATCTAGCGACTCATGTCTTTACATTGGGTCCCCTCCAAGATGCGACCCAGTCCAAAGGAAAGGAACCTATCAGTGGGTGTGCTCAGACCCCAACGACTACGAACCGAGATTCAGAGAGTGGTCCAGCGAGGCCACAACGCACTGCACCTACTACAACGGGTTGAGTCAGGCTCTTAATCTGTATGCTCGGTCGATATCGAATCATTGTTTCTGTTGTGGCCAACTGGGCCATTTATCGAATAATGCCCTCAGTGCCACACTGTTAATTTGGCTACTAATGAAGAGGAGGAGCAGATGATGAATTAGCGGAAGGAGAACCTGAATGTGAAGAATTTGAGCAGTCCTTTGATGAGGATGTGGATGGTACAGAGTAGTTGGTTGAGGATCGATGCGAGTCCTCAGTCGTGAGGCATCTTTGTTACAGGCTTAAACAAGACGTGCATTCTCTGCGCCATAACATCTTCCGTACCTATTGTACTATGAACAAGAAGGTATGTGATGTCATCATCGATAGTGGGAGCAACAAAAATATTGTGTCCAAGGTCATGGTGGACAAGCTAAGGTTGTTGACAATAAAGCATCTAGCCCCGTACTCCATTGGTGGGATTGAGAAGGGTCAATGATAAAAAGGTAATCGAACAGTGTTTAATTTTATTTTTCATTAGTCAAAGTTATAAAGAAGAAGTATTATATAATGTCGTGGACATGGAGGCATGTTACATGCTTCTGGGTTGGTCGTGGCAATCGGATTAAGATACAACCGATCATGGGCGAGACAATACTTACATATTTGTTAACGATGGGAGAAAGATGATCCTAACTCTTATGGCACCGAAGAACCGCCCCAAGGCTTCCAAGGTGGAGGGGACTTCTCTCCTTGCCATAAGAGAATTTATGGAGGAATCCAAGGAGTCGTGCGAGACATATGCTATGGTGGTCAAGGGAGAAAACCTAGGGGACACAGTCATTTCCCAAACCCTTCGACCTTTGCTGAATGGATACTGGGAAGTGTGGCCTGAAGACCTTTCCCATGGATTACCATTGATGAGAGGCATTCAACACCATATTGATCTCATCCCTGGGGCTAGCTTGCCCAGCCGACCACATTATCGGTTGAGTTCGAAAGAGAGTGATATTCTCCAATAGTAAATTGAAGAATTGATGAGAAAATGGCTATTGAGAGAGGGCATAAGCCCTTGCGCAGTTTCGGCTTTATTGACACCAAGGAAGGATGGTAGTTGGCGTATGTGTGTTGATAGCAGGGCGATCAATAAGATAACCATCAAGGACATATTTCATATATCCTAGCTAGATTATATGCTTGATATACTTGAGGGGTTGAAAGTGTTTTCTAAGATGGATTTACTCAGCGGGTACCATCAGCCCTGTATCCTCCTTGATGATGAGTGGAAAACAACTTCTAAAACAAAAGATGAGTTGTATAAATGGTAGATTATGCCATTTGGGTTGTTGAACGTACCAAGTACCTTCATGCACCTCATGAACTAAGTCTTGAAGTCGTTCATAGGCAAGTTCATCACGGTGCTTTTTGATGATATTTTGATTTACATTCAGGACGAATCAGAATACATGAGTCACCTCACACAAGTTCTTCAAGTGCTGAAGGGCAATAAGCTATATCTGAATTTGAAGAAGTATGACTTCCTAACAGACTACTTACTATTTTTGGGGTTTGTGATGTCATCTATTGGTATACGAGTGGACTGAGGACAAGATTAAGGCCATTCGTGAGTGGCATACTATGACCAAAATCCATGAGCTCATTGTTTTCATGAGTTGGCCACCTTTTACCACCAATTCATTAAGAATTTTAGCATGATTATGGCACCAATTATAGATTGTATGAAGAAGTGTCTGTTCCAATGGACCGAGGAAGCCGATAGAAGTTTTGTGGAGATCAAGCATAGATTGTCATCCGCTCCATGTTTGGTGTTGTCGAATTTTGAAAAGGTTTTTCAATTAGTGGATTGCGATGCATCATATGTAGGCATCGAAGTAGTTTTATCTCAGAAAGGCAAGCCCGTCACCTTCTATAGTGAGAAGCTTAATGAGGCACGAAAGAAGTGGTCCATGTATGAGATAGAGTTATACGTTGTGGTACAAGTTCTTTGGCATTAGTGACACTACCTCATCGAAAGGGAGTTTGTGCTATAAACTGATTATCAAGCCTTGAAATTCATAAATAGTTAGACTAATGTAGTCGTGTGCATGCTAGGTGGATTTCATTTGTGTAGAAATTTACATTCATATTGAGGTATAAGTGTGGCTAACAAAATAAGGTTGTTGATGCTTTGAGTCGTCGAGCCGCCCTCCTTGTCACTCTAGCCAATGAGGTTTGTCGGGTTCAATTGCGTCAAGGAGATGTACGCAGGTGATGAGGAATTCAAAGATGATTAGGCATGAAGCAAGGATGAACATCTTAGTGATTTTTACATTCAACAAGGGTTTTTGTTTAATGGAAATCGGTTGTGCATTAATGTGAATTTAAACTAACCTAATTAATTGATTAATTTAAATCAAATTAAACTCACAAGTATACGAATCGAGTGTAGACATGACCTGTATTATGAGGTCGATCCCACGAGGATTGGTTGTATAAATTGAATGTTAGGAATTTACTTAACTAATCCAACAAATAGTTGAGATGTTTAAACTAAAATAATGGAAAACAATGGAAGAAATAACTAAGAACAATGAGAGAAATTCACTCAGAGAAAAACACTAGGAATTTTGAATCCATCCTTAATTATCTTAACCTCTGTTTTACTTGTTTATTCACCCAAATTCATATTTATATGTAAAATTCAAATAAAGCACAACCCATATCCTTGTTTAGGCATACAACATATATATTCCCTAAAAGCTCAAGTGAGTTTCCCCTTAACAATAATTATCTTTAATGTATATACCACAATGATAATGTAAATACAAACATTAAAATCAATCAAATCACTAAAATCATCTTCCACTATCTGTTATTTTGGTCATGAATCACAAACAATGAAATTAGAGAAAAACCTCAATGGAATACATCATCACATCCATGGTCAGGCATGGAAGATGTAAATCCTATTTCTTCTCTATAGATAAACCTGTTCATGGTCAGACACAAGCATACCTAGTATAAAATTCTAAACATCACCCACATCTAAACTATGGTTAAGCTTATAGATGAGAGAAATTAGAAAATTTCTAATAAAAGCACATAAAAGAAAGAAATAATAAAATCAAATATGAAATTTGGACTGAAATTAACATTCAAACAAAAGTTAATCAAATTAGGGGTTTCATCTCAGCCCTAGCAAAATAATTCAGCCACTCATGGTGTATAATGTGTAATTAAAAGAAAAGATAGAAAAATTATATTGAGAAATCATCTCCCTTGAAAACTCCAGCCTTGTTTCTTCTTCTTCTCTATTCTCCTAGCACCACTACCAATCCTCTCTCTGAAATTTGTCATTTAAAAATTCGTAGAAAAAAACTTTTTTTGAGAATGACTTTAGTTTCCTATTTATAGTGTAGACATGAAGATAACAACATAGGAGATTTTATTTTGCTTAGTACGGGATAACCAACGGTCGGATTGCCTTGAAATTTGATATGTAGCTTCCCTGACATATGAATTTTCTCATTAATGTTTTAGATTTATAAATTTATCTTCTGAGTAGACCCACGAATTAGATCAACAATCGTCTCTTAAAATCGCGCAATTCGGGTACCTCCAAAACCAGTCATCTTACTTTCAACACTACGGAGTGTACAGAGGTCGGATTGGTCTCGAATTGTGAACATTGATAGAAAACTTCCCCTCTACATGATAGACGTCTTAAATTGTCCAAAATAATTTTAGAATTGGGTCAAAAAATTAGAACACTTAGAACTTTTTATAAAACCTACGCAGTTGGAATCTTTCTGGATGGTCCATCTTTCTTCAACCAGTACGATCAAACCACACATTTGTTTGATCTGAAACTTTGTGTTTATTCATATATCGATGTTTCTAGAAGATGGTCATCTTGAATTTTTCATATCAGTATCGGTGGGCCACCTAGACCAGCCCAGAGTTGAGTAGTGGAATGAGGAAATATTCTGGACAGTTCATATTGTTTTGGCCGTCACGGTCAATCCGTGGCTCTGATCGATACGAAACCACTTGGGTTTTTTCGACGTCGAACTGATCTTCGACGTAGATTTAGATTTCACAAAATCATCAAGGTGTGCCCTACGACTGGTCCGAATTTGTACAGCGTGCAAAGTCCCTTTTCTGGTTAAAATTCTCAAAACGGAAACTCTTTGTTTTTTTTTCCTGTTTTAACAACAGTGTAATAAGGTCCTTCCATCCAGGCCGTTCATGAAGTGATCCACCTTGTTGTCATCTACATTTGTTGAACGTGGACGGTGAATGAACTGCTTGCTCATAGTTAAACTATGGATGTGAAGGACAACTGAGATTGGTAGGCTGGAATTTGATCAATGCAGATTCTGCACGTGTAATTGTGAGATACAGATAACTGCTGAATGGCTGGAATCAGCTGCTGTTTGATGGCCGTTGATTGGGCTTGGCAGCCACTAGCTGTTGCATGTGCAAAAGTGGGTTGAGATCTTGTTGGAATTTAGGTGGCACGTGTGGCCTGTATCATGTGATGACTGTGAAGTGCTCAGCTATGCATGTATGAGATTGGACGGATGCGAGCATAGTGTGGACCGTCCATCATTACCTGTGTTGCTTTTGCCAGTTCCACACGTATGAAGATCGTGGACACTTCAAGATCATTGGATGTGTTGTCACCCTCACTCTCCAAAAATCCAAACCGTTCATCAGGTGAGCCTCAATGCGAAGAAAACTTGGCCTCAAAATCGAAAGATCTCAATGAAGCAATTCAGATCAAATCATTCTTTTTCTAACCGGAGCACACTCTTCCACATCTTCTCCGTATTTTCACACCATCTTCCATTGCTTGCAAGAATCATCAAAATCACATAATTAGATAGAACTGAGCTAAAATAAGATACTAACAACCATAATTTTAGGGGTATGAACTGTCAATTTTTCATGTATATCATGCATCCCAAAATTCTCTCTATGTGACAAGATTATACTCGAGTTCCATGGTGGTGGGCTTGGAGGCCACTTGGGTCATGACAAAATGAAGGCCCTGGTGAAAGAGCGATATTTTTTGCCTCACCTAGGCCATGATGTGGGAGTGATGGTTCAATGGTGCCATGTTTGCCTAACCTCTAAAGAACATTCTCAAAACATGGGCCTCTACACCCCATTGCCCATACTAGAAGGCTCTTGAGAGGACATTTCTATGGACTTTATCCTGACTCTCCTACGAACACGACTCAGCATGGACTCCGTGTTCGTGGTGGTAGATAGATTTTTGAAGATGACTCACTTCGTCCCATGCAAGAAGACTTATGATACAATGAATTTAGCTAACCTTTTCTTTAGAGAGAGCATGGGATTGTATAGTATTCTGCAGTATTGGCCTCCCTTGAGGTCTCACCTGTCTTCTCTTTCTTAGCTTTAGGACTATTACAGCCATTCTTTATGTGCCCTACTTGGCCATAAGCCCAACACTTCAACTTTGCTTTGCCCTTACCCTTGGATTTGGATTTAGAACATGACGATCCTTTACCCCACTCCGAATTTCTTCCTTTCGTAACCAGTGTATCTGAGGAAGACCCAACATCACCGCTCTTTTGTCTTATCGCCTTTGATTGGAGGGCTGAGATGATGATCTAAACGTTTATGGTTTCTCGGCCTATGCACAACGGGTCTCTAAATGACTTATACGAACTAATAAGCGAATTCAACAAGATGTAGGCTTGATACTCATCCTTCATCTATTCACCAATATAAAAAAACTTGCAACATCAGATACAACTTGTTCTTCCGCCATCTTCAGATTGAAAAGCTGCAGCATCAAATACACCCCGTTCTCCAGAGATTTCTTCGCGTACACGTTCTCTAACTTGGTCCATCTATGAGCCGCGGTCTTCTCCCTCATGACGTGATAGAGGATGTCATCTATTAGGAACAACTGTATAGAGGTTCTGGCTTTCTTGTCCATATGGATCTACTCATCTTCCTTCATGGCTTCCGGCCGCTTCCCAAGGGTGTGCTCGACCCCTTGCCGAATTAGGATGACTTGCATCTTCACCTTCCATAATTCAAAGTTGTTTTTGTCGGAGAACTTTTCTATGTCGAACTTTGCGATCGATGCTGTGCGATCATCTCAGAATTCGAATCTGCAACCTCCCAACGATAGCTCTGTTACCACTTGTTGGGAAAACCTTGTAGCATGACCAATAAAAACCAAACGATCTCCACACGCAAGCAAGTAATCAACACACACAAAGAACAGGTCTAGGTTTTAAGTGGAAAATGCTTATGGGGAAAAGCTACGGCACAAATAGACAACAACACTATGAGTCAGAAGATTATAGAGATGATCTACCCATAAGCAAATCCCCCAAGATATGAACAAGCTCTCTCCCTCTAAACTTACACCCCAAACCCTAGTTTTCAATTAAGACACTTTGGAATATATCTAAATCTGAATGAGCACCATGCAAAACACCACCACCACTCTCGAATAGTTGTAGCTTGATCGTCGATCGGTTGCGAAATGATGAAAACAAGGCAGAGAAGAAAGCTCCAAAATTTAACCTGTCAAGCCTCAACATCGACCGGTCAACAGTCACCAACCAAATGGTCGCTGGATATGACCAAGATTATTCAGAAACCAATTGTGCATTCCGGGCCAAATTTGACCGGTTAGCCACTGTGAGCGACTTGTTGATGAACCCTGATTCAACAGAATTTGAAGGCTCCACCAACATTGATCAAACGCCTACCTTCCAAATGAAAGAGAAGGGGTTAAACTTTTGACCCTAAACTAACTCTGTTTAAGAGTTTGGAGAAGATAAGCCATTACTTTTCTCGGTAGATTTGGGTTCCCTCCATGTTAGATGAAGACTAGGTGTGTGATTTGATGGTGCATTATTTTTCTCAATAGACTAGTATGTCTTTTCACATTGGATGAGATAACGAGCGACTTGGAAATATGAGTCTAGCCATTCGTCAACATCCAATGAGAAAATTTGAAGTCTACAAGTCTTAATAGACCGCGTATGTCTTGTTACATTGGACGAAGACGGGAGGGATCAGGAAACACAAGTCTAGACATCAATCCACATCCAGTAAGAAAATCTTCTCCAATGGGCCCTCAGACCGAGAGACCAGGTGTATGATGTGATGGTGCCTTATTTTTCTCAGTAGACTAATATGTCTTTTCACATTGGATGAGACAGGGAGCGACTTGGAAATATAAAACATCCAATGAGAAAATTTGAAGTCTACAAGTCTTAGTAGACTCATATGTCTTGTTACATTAGATGAAGACGGGAAGAGGGACCAGGAAACACAAGTCTCCACATCCAGTAAGAAAAATCTTCTCCAATGGGCCCTCAGACCGAGAAGATTGTGGATCCATTAATTCATCTGTGCCAAATGCACGGTGATGAGGGTGTTTATTTGGATTCCTTGGCAATCCAAGCTGGAGCCCAGTTAATGTACGGTTCAAACTGATGAGGCATGCAGTTCTTTTTCTTTCTTTTCCGTTCCCACTAAGCACCGAAAGAAACGTGAGACCAAAAAGAGGGGCCCCTTTCGAGACGGAACAAGCTAATTACAAAGAGGGTGAAAAACAAGGAAATTTTATAAAAGACAACCTGCTTAATATAGAATTTACTCTCCTGTATCTATTTATTTTTAATAAACCATCTTGTTAATTGAAGTAACTATCACTGGAGTACCTTCCCAAAGTAGTGCGACCTTTACTTTTGGAAACTGCAGTAGGCCCCACCGTGATGTTTTTGTGAAATCCACCATGATCACAACGGGCATCACCCCATGTTGGGCTTAGGGCCCAAAAATCACCCTAATCCGTTATTCAGGTGGACCACATGATTGGAAATAGCTTACGAGGCAACTTCATCCTCCAAACTTTTGGTGTGGCCCAACTGAATCATGGATGAACCTGATGTTTGGGTTCCAGGTGTAAATTTTCGTTTCTCATTTAATGGTTGGAGTAGATTTCATATATCATTATGGTGGCCCCATAAAAATCAAGAATGTACATTTCTTTCCCAGTTGTTTTCTTGGGTAATGATGCCCATCTAAACTATATGTCAGCCTGATTTTTTTGACCCTAACGTGGAATTATACAACTAATGGTGATTTCACATACACATTATAATAGTTACCATATGTTCAACCTATGTGGGGCGACTGTGATGGTTGAATGACATCCGATCCATCCACTAGATGCACACCTCCATGCAGGCCTAGTTCCCAAATCGATAAGTCAGGCGTGTTGCACCAAAGGGAACAATATTGAGGGACATTTTGGCTGGCCTCGCCTCAACCCGTCTGTTGGACATTCTGGCATGTTCATGTTTAGATGAGCCAAACCGCTCATTTGGTAGATACTAAGGTTAGGGCTCTCAATGGAGCGGGTCAGATCCGAGATCCGATTCGCTCCGAATCCATATAATGCAGATTTGGATCTTAAAATAAGTCGCATTAGTTAAATGGACCGGATTTGGATCTTAAAATAGGTCCGATTACTTAAATGGAGCGGATATGGATTCACAGGAACATATCCGAGTTTGATCCGAATCCGATTAAGATCCGGCTCATTGTCACCTTACTGTATATATTATATTCATGCTGGCCATCCGTTTTACAAATTATTTTAGGCCATGTTGACCATGCCATGGTAAATAGTGGGATTTGCATAATTTTCTACTAAATTAAATGTATTATATTATATATTTTATACCATATATCTTTTAAGATTTGTAATGGGTGGATTCGGACCTAGATCCAACCCGAATCCGATGGTTATATGGACTTTGGATCGGAAATGGATCTAACAATTTATAAATGGATCGGATATGGATATCACCTTTTAGATCCGAGTTGGATCCGAATCTGATCCGAATCCGTCTACAGATAAATGGACTTGGAGCCAGATCCAAGTAGATCCGATCCAGATCCGACCCATTGAGAGCCCCAACTAAGGTGGATGGGCTCCTGCTCAAAGTTAATGCTGATTCGATCTCATAGTCAGCCAATCAATGGGCTATTTTTTTTTTTTCCTGTTGTGTGTAGACTAGTTATGTTTTGGACAAGCATTCTGGATACCACTAATTGGACCGTACGAACCATTGACTGGCATGATTCTTAGATCATGGCCTATCCATGGCAGTGCCTGAAAGATGTATGGTTCAGATCATTAGATTATGCAGCTTGGTGATCCCTATCCAATGTTTTATAACCTACACTGGACTAGCTACGTCTCAACAAACCGTTGGCTCACCGGGCACACTTATCAGTTTGGCTCAAACTGCTAGCAGGTCCCATTAAACTGTCCAATATGCCCGTACATGTTCGTCGGTCCACCTCTTGCATATCTGAAATGAGTGGATTGGTTCAGGTCATCACGAGTTAACAATGAGTTTGGTCAGGCCATGACCGTGGGTACCATTTATATTATATATGCCATCCATCCCTTCTGCCAACTCATTTTAGGGCATGAGCCCCAAAACCCTAAAATGAAACAGAACCAAATCTCAAGCAGACCACTTCACAGAAATTAAAATAGTGTAATTAAACGCCAGCCACTAAAACCTTCTCATTGCCACTGAGGTTTTGGATGAAGATGATATTTGTTTTCTTTTTTTCCCCTCTTTTCTAGGTTTGTATGACCTCATCAACAGGTTGGAAGGCCGGTAAACATTAGGTAGGCCTTAGGGAGTTTTTAATGGTAGGTGTACAGCAATGTGTGGTCTACTCAAGCCTTTGATTTGCCTCATTTTTGAGCTCATACTATAAAATAACATGGCAAAAATGGATAGAAAGCGTGGATAAATTGCATGCATCACGGTGGGCCCCACAGAGCTCCTGCCTGGACCGAATCTGTCCAGGTGAAGGCAGGACACAATCGGATGTGGTTTGGCTGGTGACCCCAACACCGGCCAGCTAGATAGTGTCAAAGATCTGTGGGCCCCACTATTTCATCCACCTCGACCATCCATTTTGTCAGCTTATTTTATTGCATGAGCCTAAAATTAAGGCAGATTCAAACCTTAGGTGGACCACATCATAAGAAACAATGGGAATTGAAAGCTTACATGTGAGTACTTCTTGGAGGTCATAAAAGTTTTGGATCAATCTGATATTTTTGGTTTCCCTCCGTCCAGGTGTGTGTGACTGGATGCAGTGGGCTAGTGACCCAAGACCAAGCTAGCTGGTGTTAAAGCTCTATGGGCCCCACCATGATGTATTTGTTATATATATGCTGTCTATTCATTTTTCCAGCTCATTTTAGGGCTTGAGCTAAAAATGATGCATATCCAAATCTCAGTTGGACCACACTGCAGAAAAATAGTTTTGACTGAATGTCCACCATTAAAAACTTCCTAGGGTCCACTCTAAATACATATATCATCTTAATCCAAAATTTTTGTGGCCCCGAAAAGTTTTCCGGTAAGGTTCAATCCTCATTGTTTCCTATGGTGTGCTCCACCTTGTTAGGTATTATATTCAATCTTCGACACCAGGGGGTGTTGGGTGCTCGACGGCTTTGGGCAGGGCGCCCAATGGTGCTCGTGCATGGCTTCTGGAATTCGTGTTGCTTACTATCTTCTGGACCGTAGGGGGCTTGACCATGGTTGGTCGGGCGCTCGACGAGAGTCGGGTAGGGTGTTCGAAATTGGTTGGATTTATGCTGGAACTTTTTGGACAATTTTTGGTTCTGTTGGGTGCCAGATGGTGCGTAAACAGGAAAGTAGGTTTGCGAGTTTTTGCGCGATTTTGCGCAAGATGTTTCTAATTTTGGATTTATTGCTATTTAAGCTGATATAAACCGAAATTAGGGTATTCTAGATTTCCTAGATTGGCTAGGAGTGAATTGAGAGGGTTCTAAGGTGAGAGAAAGAGCTTAAGAAGAGATGTTTTTCTTGGGAAAGTTTGAGATTTCTCTTGTAGGGCTTAGATCCGGTGTAAGTTTCTTCATGCTCTTTGTAACTTCTAATTCATAGTGGATTGATGTCGCTTTGTGCCGTGGTTTTTTTACTCGTGAGGGGTTTTTTCATGTTAAAATCGGATTACCTTCTCTTGTGCATGTCGTTTGCTTAATGGTGTGCCGTTGTGTGATACTTACTAGCTTTGATTCGCTCTGCTGTGGTGTTTGATCCCGACACACTTAAGATTTGGAGCTCCCTTTTTTTGGGCTCATGCCTTAAAATAAGCACGCAAAATGGATGGATTGCATGGTTAAAACAAACATCACGATGGGCCTACAGACCTTTAACACCTACTAGCTGGCAAACGTTGGTGTCACCAGCCAAACCGCACGAGACAATCTGCTGGACGCAGTTTCGCTAGTGAGGGCAACAGCAGTCAGTGGTGTCCAGCCCTGTGGGCCCCACCATGATGCATGTTTTTTATCCAGCTGTCCATCTATTTTTCCATTTTATTTTTGGGCACGAGTCTAGATCCAAATCGCAAGTGGACCACAAAATAGGAAAATAATATTGATTGAAGGTACACCCTTAAAAAATTCCTAACACCTAAATGTTTATTTAATTTCCATCCAACCTGTTGGTAAGGTCTTACAGATGTGGATGAAGGGAAAACACAAATATCATCTTGATCCAAAACTTCTGTGGCCCTCAAAAAGGTTTTCAACGTTAAGTGTTGAATTCTCACTGCTTACTATGATGGGTCCAAAGGAGATTTGGATTTGCCTCAATTTTTGGCTAATATCCTAAATGAGCTGGTAAACAAGGTGCATAAAACATATACATCATGGTGGGGCTGGCGGTGCTTTGACACGGGTTATCTGGCAAGTGTTAGGTCCCTAGCCAAACCGTTCCACTCTGCTTCCACCGTAGGCCTCATAAAACGAAATTGGATTGTGTATTAAGTTACTCATAAAGCTTTTTGTATTAAGTAAATTGTAATGGGTCCACTGTGAATACATGTGGTTTATCCACACCATTCATCTGTTTTTCCAGCTCATTTTAGCAGTTGAGCCCAAAATCGAAGCATATCTAAAGCTCAAGTGTATCACACCAAAAAAAATAAAATAAAAATGGGAATAATGATTTCCACGGTTGAAACTTTCCTAAGTTTCATAGTGTTGTTTATTTTTCATCTAACCTACTGATAAGTTGAAACAAACATAGATGAAGGGAAAACACAAATATATTAGCTTATCCAAAACTTCACGGTCCCAAAGAATTTTTCAACGGTAGAAGTTCAATTCACATTGTTTCCTTGTGGTATAGTCCACTTCAGATTTTGCTATGCTTCATTTATGGGCTCAAGTCCTAAAATTATCGGGTAAAATGGATGAACGGAGTGGATAAAATACATAAAGCATGGTAGGAAACTCCTTTTGATCCATCGTGGAAGGATGTGCTTTATCCATCCCATCTATCTGTTTTTTAAGCTCATTTTAGTGGTTGAGTCCAAAATTGAAGCACATTGAAAGGTTAAGTAGACCACACCACACCACACCACACCACACCACAGGAAAGAGTAAGAATAATGATATCTATAGTTGACTTTCTTAAGGCTCATAGTGATATTTATTTGTCATCCAACCTCTTCATGATATCACACAAACATGGATGGAGGAAAAACCCAAACATTAGCTTATCAAAAACTTCTATGCCCCAAGAGTTTTTCAATGGTAGAAGTTCAGTTCCCATTGTTTCCTTTGGTGTGGTCTACTTGAGATTTTAATACACTCCATTTCTTGGCTCAAGCCCTAAAATTATTTGGTAAAATGGATGGACAATGGAGAGTGTAAAATACATAAATCATGGTGGGTTGCACAGGATTTACTTGGTATGCTTGGATTGTGTATTGAGTTATATATTATGCTTTTCTCGTAGAGAGTAAACTCTGTCACCATGATTGTACGTGCTTTATCTACACTATCCATCTATTTTCCTAACTCATTTTAGCAGTTGAGCCCAAAATTGAAACATATCCAAAGCTCAATTGGACCACACCACATAGCAAACAATGAGAGTAATGATTTCTACCGTTGCAACTTTCCTCGGGCCCATGATGATGTTTATTTGTCATTCAATCTCGTCATAAGATCAATCAAACATGATTTTAGGGAAAACACGTACAGATATCAACTATTCTTTGTGTGCCTATTCATGGCACGGTGGTAGGCTCACAAGAGTTTCAACACCATGGTCATGGTTTTAATTACCCATTGTGGTTTGTGCGGGCGTGTGAGGTGTGTTAAAAAAAAAGAAAAAATGCTTATCCAAAACTTCGGTGACCTCAAGAATTTCTCCACGTAGTGAATAAAATAGAGTTTAATGAGCGTACTTACTGAGTGGCTCATTACCCAATCCGCTTCCTAAAACCAAATCGGATGCCGTACTGAATTACTCACAGGCTTTTATTGTACTGAGTAAACTCTGTTGGGCCTACCATGATATCTTCGGTTTATCCATGCCGTTCATCTGTTTTTCCAGCTCATTTTAGCAGTTGAGCCCGAAATTGAAGCATGTCAAAAGCTCAAGTGTACCACACCACGCAAAAAAAAAAAAAAGAGAAATAACTTTCCCAGGTCCCAAAATGATGTTTAATTGTAACCTGTTCATCAGATCATACAAACATGGATGAAGGGCAAATACAAATATTAGCTTATCAAAAACTTGTTCCCTTAAGAAATTTTCAACAGTAGAAGTTTAATTCACAATGTTTCCTTTGGTGTCCTCCACCTGATATTTTGATATGCTTCCTTTTTGGGCTCAAGCTCTAAAATTATCTGCTAAAATCGATAGACGGAGTGGATTAAATATATAAATCATAGTGGGCCCTCTAGTGTGGGGCACTGGTTGCAGTTCGGTGCTGGAAAAGCTTTTTGTGCCCAGCCATAATGGATGTGTTTTATCCACGTTGTTATCTACATTTCCAACTCATTTTCAACACAGAACAGGGAACAGTGGTGATTTAATGCCCCACGGAATTCCACGTGTATTGGGAGTATTTTGTAACTGTTTCAGTCGAAAGAAGAAAGAAAAAAAGAGAAAAACAAAAGAAAAACAAAAGAGCAAAGTAAAACTGGGGCCAAAAAAAATATCCGATCATAGGTATTCCCTGCTCCGTGTTTCTTTCATAGTAACTATTGGCTTTCCTGCATTCAAAAAAACCATCCGATCATTCCTTATTACTATGACCCATCGATTCATTGATGGCCCATTATCTACTCTATATATACTTGTCTCCCCACTTTGGCTTTCTTGCATTCACAAACAATCTATAATGGAGATCCCTCCTATGAGCCTATGGGCATTTTGGTCATTTCTCCTTCTCTCTTCCATTCACCTTCCATGCTTCTTCGGATCTTCCCCTCGCTTCTCCAACGAAACCGATCGCCTTTCTTTGTTACAGATAAAAAATCTGATAACCGAAGATCGTTTCCATTTCTTGAGCTCATGGAACCATACTCTCCACTTTTGCCACTGGGGAGGAGTCACATGCGGTGGTCGCCGCCATCCTCAAAGGGTCACCGCCTTGGACCTCCGAAACCAGAAATTGGTGGGCCCCATATCTCCCTTCATAGGGAACCTCACCTTCCTCAGGAGAATCAATCTCGCAAACAACAGCTTCAATGGCCTCATTCCTGAAGAGATTGGCCGTTTGTTGCGGTTGCGGTTTCTCAGCCTGACTAACAACACATTCACTGGTGAAATTCCAGCAAATCTGACCCACTGTTTAGAACTCGAATTCCTTGCTCTTTACGGAAATCAGCTGGCAGGGAGGATTCCAACTGAGCTTGGCTCTCTGTCCAGGCTCATCAGATTAGGCCTTGGTGTCAACAGTCTTACAGGAAGCATCCCCTATTCACTTGGAAACCTTTCGTCTCTCACTACCCTTTTTCTTTCAGGAAACAGTCTGGAGGGCAGCATCCCAAACAACCTTGGTCGGTTGGCAAGCTTAGAGGACCTTGCCATTGCTGATAATGAACTGTCAGATAGGATTCCTCCCCAGCTATACAATCTTTCCTCTATTATTTTTTTGGACGTGGGAACGAACAGATTGCACGGAAATCTTCCACCCAACTTAGGCCTCACTCTTCCTAATCTCCAAGAGCTATATGCTGGAGATAACCAATTCACAGGACCCATACCTGCTTCATTGTCTAATGCCTCGGGCCTTGTAATTATTGACCTTGTTAGTAATAGTTTTAGAGGATCGGTGCCTATGAACTTTGGAAGCCTCAAGAGTCTCACCAGGTTATATTTGTGGGGCAATGGACTTGGAATTGGGAAAGCCCATGACTTGGGTTTTCTCCATTCTTTGACCAATTGCAGCAGCTTACAACAAGTGGACGTAGGCATTAACCGTTTCAGCGGTGCGTTGCCCGATTCCATGGCTAATCTTTCGACCCAGCTGAGATTACTAAATTTAGACGATAACATGATATTCGGAAGCATCCCATCTGGGATTCAGAATCTTATCGGCTTAATAGTACTGAGCATTGGGAATAACTTTCTGACAGGCACAATTCCCATTGGTGTTGGGAAGCTTGCAATGGTGGAGAAACTTTACTTCGCTGGAAATAAATTATCTGGGCACATTCCGTCTTCATTGGGCAACATGTCCCGATTGTTCTTACTCAGCTTATCTAGAAACAATCTAATGGGGAGCATTCCCTCAAGTCTTGTAAACTGTGCATACATGCAGATTATATACCTTCATAATAATAATCTTAGTGGTACCTTACCCAAACAACTTTTCAACCTTACCTCTTTGATTCAACTCCATGTTGGAAACAACTCTTTCACTGGTAGTCTGCCAGTGGAAGCTGGTTACTTGGAAGCTCTTCAAAACTTCAGTGCTTCAAATAACAAGTTGTCAGGCGAAATTCCAAGCTCAATAGGCAATTGTCTCAGCCTAGAGTATCTCCAGTTGGATGGGAACTTCTTTCAAGGATCAATTCCTCCAACATTTAGTACTCTAAGAGGCCTTCGATCCCTGGATCTTTCACGCAACAACTTGTCTGGAGAGATTCCAAAATTTCTGGGCAACTTTCTTTTTCTGCGTTATCTAAACCTGTCTTTGAATAATTTTGGGGGTGAATTACCAAAACAAGGGGTCTTCAGAAATTCCAGTCAACTTTCAGTATTCGGAAATAGTAAGCTCTGTGGGGGTATTCAAGAAATACAATTGCCTCCATGCTCCAGACAAGCTTCCAAGAAACGGGGGATTTCTCTTGCTTCAAAAGTAAAATTCTCAATAATTGGTGTTGTCCTCTGTCTTATTTCATTATCATGTTTCTTTTTCATTCTTTATTGGGTAAGAAAGTGGAGAAAGAAACCTTCTGCTGTGCCTTCTGTGGAGGATACTTTTGTGAACGTGTCTTATGCAGACCTCTTCAAAGCAACAGATGGCTTCTCTTCTGCAAATTTGGTCGGCACTGGAAGTTATGGCTCTATATATAAAGGGTTTCTAGATCGTGTTGGAACTATGGTGGCAACGAAAGTCTTCAACCTTCAACGACAGGGAGCTTTGAGGAGCTTCATGGCCGAATGCGAAGCCTTGAGAAACATTAGGCATCGGAATCTTGTTAAGATCTTAACTTGTTGCTCAAGCATTGATTTTAAGGGTGATGATTTTAAAGCTCTAGTTTATGAGTACATGCCCAATGAAAGTCTAGAGAAGTGGCTGCACAAAGACGGTCATGACCAGCCCAGAAGAAACTTGAAGTTTACTGAAAGGCTAAACATAGCCATAGATGTGGCTTCTGCACTGGATTATCTGCATTACCATTGCCAAACGCCAATCATTCATCGAGATTTAAAACCGAGCAACATTCTTCTTGATGATGACATGACTGGTCGTGTGGGTGATTTCGGATTGGCGAAGTTCTTATCTGAGGTTGCTTATAGTAGCTCGGTAGGAATGAAGGGATCGATTGGGTACATCGCTCCAGGTAACAATCTTTTATCCATTTCCTTTTACACACACACACAGTTTGTTTGCTGGTTGGAGATCAACCGAATGTGCAAGCATATTTAAGGGTGGTCTCGGGTGGGTGGGCCTCACCACGATGTGTATGGAAGACCCGCTTCCCACTATAGATGTGTCTAACCAAATTGTTAGGCACACGGCTCAATAATCAGACTAGTCCCTGATTTATAGTGGGCTATACCAAAGGAAACCGTTGGTGAGAGGGATGCCCACGTTGATTTTTACATGGCCCACTGTGAAATCCACTCTTTACTATTATATGTGTCCTCCTGAGTTAGGTCCTAAGGCTAAAAATTCAAGCTGCTGTGACTCAAGTGGGCCACACCAAAATAAAAAAGTTGGGAGAGAGTCCACCCTTGATTTTTGCAAGGCCCATCCTGATAATAATATGAAATCCACCCCAACCATTAGATGGAGCACTAAAATTAAGCTTGGGGGGCCTAAAAAAATAGGCCTGTCTGTGATTTAGGTGGGCCACACAAAGGCAAACAGTTGGGAGTGCGAGTGTTGCTCAGTACACTGTTTCCAATCATGTGGTCCATTTAAATCATGAATGGCACTAATTTTTGGACCTTGGGCCTAAAATGAGGTGATGCACCTAATGTTCAAGGTGGACTTCACATAAACATCATGGTAAGGGCCACCGGAGGCACCAACTCCTTTGCTCTGGTGGGACCATCACACTCTCTCTCTCTCTCTCTCTCTCACTCTCAGCCACGGATATATTCCGCCCAGTAGATAATAACCTTTCATGTACTTGCAACATCCAATCTGTGTAGTAGGTTGGTCCATCATGAGTATTTCCTTACGAAAATGTAAGCTACATCCACTAATTGAGAATGTCTATTTATCAATGGCGAAGATATTGTTTTTTAGAAGTGACCCACCTAATGAGTAAATGGAGCTGATATTTGCATTAGGTAATCATCATGCTCTGAAACCTATTGGAACGGTTGGATGTCGCATTCACTTGAGAGGAACGAAATATTCATTGGGTGGATCATATCTTGTGCTCTGAAACCTACTCAGTCTCTGCACACACCCCCAAAAGATGAGAGCACACCCCTTTGTAATTGTATAGATAGACCAAACATGTTAGAGCTTTCAGGGGACAGAAGGTATACTAGTGCCACATATAGCTTTACACCGGCTTACTTGGGTGTGTGGGACAAGGTAGCCCAGAGTGAAGACAACCATGCACAAAAGTAAGGCTGATACAAAGCATACATTTGGCCAGCCCGCCACACTGAGTGGAGTGCCTCATCTACTGTATGTGAGCATCTAACACTCACATCTCTAACAAACTTACCATGTTAGCACTATATTTTTCCTGTGGATTAAAAGGTCTTATTTTTAGTAGTTAGGAAACTATGGTAATAAAGCTTCGATGAGCATAGATATTGATTGACATAGTGAATGTGTATTTATGTAAAAGATGAATGTTCACATAGGATGTTGCATGTCAACTTTCACATGTTTCCCATGCAACGCGTTTTTTTTTTTTTTTTTTTAAATAATAAAAGGTGATTGTGATATAAATATCACGACAAGTGAACATTAGACCAGTGGTGATCTTAGGTGCGCCACAGCCGTATTGTGAGTCAGGCCATCAGCTCTACTGATTAATTTTGATGGATCAGGTTGTCTTTTCTTATTTACTTATTTTTCTTTTTCTTTACACCTACACCCACACACCCACTCACACCACATGGGAACTGGATCCCTGTTCTCAGTGTTGAAACTCCTCTGAGTTCATGGAGCAATGAATGGATCAGGTGGCCTGTGAGTAGACCATCCTGATTTTTATCTAAGGTTGTCTTGACTGTGCATCCCACCAATTTCACAGCTTGGATTTTCTGCATAAATGATGTTGCATGTAAACATATGCTTCCAGCTGTGTGGGTGCGTTGCCCAACTAGCAGGGTGGGTGACGCTTTGGCATTTCAACAGAAGGTATACTCAGGTTCGAAGTGCGAAGGAGACACACTAACCCTACCGGTGGGTGGGTGCATTATGTGACTAACCATGTGGGTGTGTTGCCCAGCTAACAGGGTGGGTGCGTTCCATGACTAACAAAGAAAAAAAAAATGCTTCTAACATCAAATTTCTCAATTCAAAGTTTTCTGGGTTATTGGATGGATGGATTCTCTTTGTGGCACATGTACCATAGCGGCACATGAGCAATCATGGCACACAGTCATAAAATCCTAGCCATCCATGAGCTGAGGCCATTTCAAACATGTACTGGGATGACATTATGCTTCCAAGTTGAATAGGAAGACTGGTGTATGCTGATCAGCCACTTGTGCCTTTAACATGAAACTCTAGTCGTGTTTTTCTAAGCTTCCAAAATTTCCCATACCTGTGGCTAATTAATGGAAATTCTTACTGTATTGTCTCACCTATTGAATGGCTTAGCTTTTATAGTGGGTCCCACCAATTGAATGGCTTATGATTTTATACGCCCCATATATGACTGAGGCCTGTTCTTTAGGTGGGCTCTAGCAAGTGTGTTGCTTGGCCTGATCCTTCTTGTCATAAAGTAGGTCATTCTTGTACATTGAATGTGGAACATTGATAGATCTTCTAATTGTCCTCTTTTGAGGGAATCCAATTTTCATGGTAGGACAACCTGAATGGACGGGTGAGATGTCATACAATCACCACAGTGAGCAATGCATATCTCTCTCTCTCTCTCTCTCTCTCTCTCTCTCTCTCTCTCCCCAGAGAACTAGTTCTCACCTGAACTTGTGAGAACCTTTTGAGAATATACCCACGTGATGCATGCAAAAAATCCAATCTTTCCACTAATTGAGTCACCTCGTGAAACTCCTACGGCCCAAAAATCATGTGGGCCACAGCAAAGCGGGAGGGGATGCCCACCTTTATTTTTTTACTGGGGCCTACCTGAGTTGAAAGGTAGGCCCACCAAAACAGCGTTATTTTTTGCCCAACCCTTCATCTAAGCTAAATGAAAGGTCTCTATGGTCTAGATTACATATACACAACATGGAATGAGGTTCGCTAAGCTACAAGAACATATAAGAGCCCATTACAAATCATGCATATGCACTATGTAATACATGAATTGGGTGGGCCCAGTCAAGTACTTCACTTAGACCAGGTTGAGACCTGACTTGACCCTAAATCAAAACGAAGTTCCAAGGACCTGATGGCTACCCAAACCCAATTTTATCTGGATCCAGGTCCTAAAAGAATGGCCTCAGTTTTGAAGGACCCACACCTAGCAAGATTCAAACTTGATGCCATCAATCTCATTTATTTCAAAGATCTAGACATGCAAAGTCGTACTGACTTGGACCATACATGAATCACACCATTTCAAAGATCTAGACATGCAAAGTAGTACTGACTTGGACCATACATGAATCACACCATAATAGAGCATAATGAATTCTTTTCCGATAATGTCTTTATTTAAGATATGTCTTATATAAAAACCATAACAATAACTCGTATGTTCCCTTGGTGATTGAGGTGCTGAGTTCTGTCATTTGAGTAGTGGCTAGCCTTGTTCAATGTAGAACATCTTTCCAGGAACTAAAAGGTTCTTAACACACTAATTAATGTTAGAAATCGGGATCCTTAGAATAGCACTCTCTCTCTCTCTCTCTCTCTCTCTCTCTCTCTCTCTCTCTAAATTCTACCTTTGACATTGTCAGTATCTAAATGGTCATTGACATTTCAATCTGATATATATAAATTGCAGAGTATGCGATGGGCAGTAAAGCATCTACACAAGGAGATGTTTATAGCTATGGAATCCTTCTATTGGAGATGATCACCGGAAAGGAGCCGACTGATGACATGTTCAAGGACAATCTAAGCCTTCATCATTTCGTTAAGTTGGCTTTGCCTGAAGGAGTAATGGAGATTGTTGATCCACGACTGATCATAGAAGAAGCTGAAGTTATGGAAGGCAATGAAAATCAAATCAATACAAGAAATAGAATGCACGATTGCTTGATTTCAATGGTCAAAATCGGTGTGTTTTGTTCTGCAGAATCTCCAAGGGAACGAATGTGCATGAGAGATGTTGCAGTGGAAATGCATGCAATCAAAGAGTTGTATCTAGGGGTTGGGATTCACCGAGATAGACAAGTTAGGTGACAAATATTAGACGAAGGTTCGTCTTACCTTAGTCATTACTAAGTTATTATTGATAGGTATGTTGATAAGAATTTCAAAATAAAATTAGCTTGTTGAATACTTGTTCTAAACAAGCTCTAGATATATTTAGTCTTTAATTACCTTGAGAGTGCTTGTATTGATATTGAATATATGAGAAGATGTGTTTATTTTTCTTTGTTATATCTTGTCTTACCATGAGTTTAATAAGAAAATAAATGAGGAATATTACAAAAGCAACACTTGGTAGTTGGCAAACACTCTTGCCTTTACTGTTTTGGTCGTGAGTACAAGTGCTACCACCCACCTAATATCTTTTTTTTTTTTTTTTTTAATGCATCAACTCAGCTATTGACTCGGTTCAAGTCGTGTCAATTCGACGAAGTAGGCAAGCCAACTCCACAAGTTATGCTGAGTTTAAACAAAGTCGCGCTCACAGATGAGTTTCATAGCGGCTCGGTTTGATTTCTAGCCAAGATGAGTTGACTCGGCCAAGTTTCAAATCAAGTCACTGAGTTTTAGAACTATGCTTCAAACTACAAATTTGAGCTTTTAATCTTGATTCTTGTAGGAACCACAATTCTCTTTTTGAAGTCCATGCTTCAAACTCCTAATAACCATGTTTCCATTTGTTTTGCTTTCCTAGATTGGATATATTACTAGTTATCTCCTATACACTTGTAGGAGACCCGTTTCCCAACCAAGAAAAAGATAACCATTTGTATAACCTATATTTTAAGATTCTTTAGATCAATCTTATTTTTGCAAAGATTTAAGAAGGTCTTAACTTTATCTAGAGCATCTCTGTTAATAATCAGAGAATATAATTAGACATATAGCACCTATCAAAAGTTAGGGGAA
Organism: Liriodendron chinense; assembly: GCA_003013855.2. Lineage (NCBI taxonomy): Eukaryota > Viridiplantae > Streptophyta > Magnoliopsida > Magnoliales > Magnoliaceae > Liriodendron > Liriodendron chinense. Next base: position 399,023 of record PVNU02002566.1, on the reverse strand, counting down.
AAAAAAGGATATATGGTTTGGATAGAGCAGGAGTGCGAAATTTGAGAAACAGAAGGATAGAGTAGGGTGTAGCTAGTCATATGATAGGTGGGCCGAGCTTTCTTTTAGCTGCTCTGGCCTAGCCTGAAGGTTGAGTCTGTATATGAGCCTTTCTGTAGCAATAAAATCTTTTTTGGTTAAAAATTTTTTTTTGGATGATTCCTAGACACTTTGAAATTCAACTTTTTAAAGAAAGGTGATTTCCACCTCCAACTGGTTCATGCAACTAAGATTTAGGAATGTCATGATTTTGACACCACAAAGGATAAAAAAAACCCAAAGCCAAAAATCAACTGCTTCTTGCAATAAAGATTAAACACCACAAAGGACCGAAAAACCCAAAGCCAAAAACCAATTAGTTGAATGGAGTCAATTGTTGCATCTGATGTGTACCACAAAAGGTAATAACTGGATTGCCCACATTCGACCAAAGAGAATAGTATTCAAATAAGTCTCAAAAGCTATTCCAGACAATATAACATAGAGAGAGACCGACACCTCGATGGAACCAATTCCCTTCCTTCAAATCGTGTCGTTGCTTGAATTGAAAATATATCCCGAAATATCTGGATTGGATATTTGGTATCTCCGCCGATATCTTGGACTGCCCTCGGGTCAGACATTTGCAGCCGAGAGCTCGGTACCCGAGCTCTCTTGCTTGGGTCCATCTCGAATGGTAGACCATCCTTGGGTGGGCGGAGGTCCTCGGTAGTGTAAGTTTCCTTGTTGGAGTATCATTGACAAGTCCTTAGTAATCGACGTTAGCCGACCCACCAAGCTTCATCCTGTCGGTTGCGGTTGTCGAAAGTCAGCAGCGGCTTGTTCTTGGGCCTTTTTGGAATGAGCTTTTTCACATCCATGACCATGGGCCAGCTCGGAGAATCCCACAACAATATTATATCGAAAGGGTGGGAAGATTCTGACCTTTCATGAGTGTGCAGTGGTCATTTATTTTTCCTTCTTTTTAAGACATGGCTTATACAAGCCATATAAGTCATTTTGTACTTATCATCGGACCAGGGGTATTTCTTTGATCATATCGTGGGCAATCCAAGTTGGGGCCCACTAAATGTATGACTCAAATTGATAATAGGAGCGTTCTTCCAAAAAGTTTAAAATATTTAAAATAAAATGGTTACTGTTCATCTTTGACAGGAGGAATGCAACCTCTCTCTCTGTTTTTTTTAAACCTTTTTTAATAATTTCATATTTGTATTGAACAGACGTTTCGTTGTGACTTCCAGAGCCAGTCCTCCTACGGAGTTACCCTCAGTCCACATATCTTCTAGCTTTCTTTTTAAGCAAGGAAATGACTCACACCCTGTCCTCCCACGGAGTTTCCCTTAGTCCGCATCTCTTCTAGCAAACGCCTTTGTTCGTTTCTTTTTAAATAAGGAGATGACTCATTCTTTTTGAAAAGAGACCCGACATCAAAAGCAGGGGCCCTTGTGAAAGGGCAACAAGCAAATTACAAATAGTGAAAAAAAAATTGAAAATGAAAAGGAACTGAAACCAAGGGCCGTAAATGATAAAGAGTAGAGGAACCCACTTTGGACACCAAAAACTTCCACGTTGGAAGAATCCTAACTGTTCAATATGTGAGCTTATCACAGTAACAAAGCCAAATATTATACTTTCAGGATCTCACAATCCTGGTGTTTTTTGGTGGTGCATAGTCAATGCATGATGAGGCCCATCCTATCAATGGTTTGGATCATTTAAACCTTAGACCCCACTGACACAAACCAAAAACCCATATTGTACAAGAACGGCGCTCCACCATTCTGCTGTTTATTTGGAGTTGTAACAGGAATGCCTCAACGTTGAGGCCTTGGGTTCAAGAAAATGGCCCACCATCAGGTACTTACCAACCAAACCCAGGAGTTCCAAATCAGCAAATGTCAAATTGTGTAGGGTGTATTAATTTGGACGCTGTATTTGGTTGAATTGTAAGTAGTACTCATAATAAAGTGGAAATGACCCAATGGGAATACATCGTAATCTACCCATTGAATCTGTGACCAAAATACCTAAATTTTTATTTGACAGAATATAAAACGTAGAAAATCCTAAAGCTGGCAAGAAGGACATTATTTGTAAAATATGTAGCATACACCAGAGACGTCTTCAATTGGCACAATTAAAAACAAAAAATGTTTTCTAGGATTCATTCAGACCGAATCTATTGGATCTAGCCTCATGTTTGGTGATCCAAACTACTGATTTCACCAGATACATAGGTATGGCTGTCTTGAATATCTTTGACATTGGAGCATCTTAGATTTTTAACTAATGGCACAAGAAGAAAAATGGTTGGGAGGAAGATTGGTGGGCTGAGTGTTCGGAACCTTACCATGCACAGTTCCATTTGTTGTCGTTTGCATTCTCATCACCTATCTGAAATGTCCATTAGGTCCAATTCACCCTCATATGGTAAACCTTGAAAAATAAAAAATCATAATGGTTGGAGTAGATTTCATAGAATCATAATGGTTGTCATCTAAAGTAGTGATGATGTCACCAGGTTCCTATCACTATTTGGTGTGGCCCACTTGAGCATTGGATCTTTCTACTTTTTAAAGTGATACCTTAAAATTATCTTATAAAATGGATGGACGGAAGATAAATCACGGTGGGCCGTCCACAGGTCTGCCTGGATGGTAATGCGTCTCGGTCGGGCAGGACGCAATCTGTCCTTTGTGAGGCCCATGTGATGTATATGTTTCATCCATGCTGCGCGTCCATCTATTTTGATAGATCATTTGAGGGCATTATTCCAAAAAGAGGTTGATCAAAGGCTAAAGTGGACCCTACCATATATACACCAAGCAGTACTGGGGATTGAACTCCTAGTGTTGAAAACTTCCTAAGGCCCATAGTGATGTTTATTTGCCATCCAACCTACATCGATGAACAGAAATAGTAAATATCGGATTCCCTCTGAAAGCCTTGTGTAGGAAGTTCCTAAGGGAACCTAGGTAGGGCCCACCGTGATGTTTTTGAGAAGACATTATACTGGATCCAAGACTCAAGTGGGCCGAAAATGTGAGGACTGAATGTCCACAGTTGAAATATTCATGCGGCCACAGAAATTTTAAAACAGGTTAATATTGGTGTTTTCAGTAGGAATAACATTATGAACGGTATTGATGGCATATTAACATCACTGTGGATCCCAGGGAGGTTTCTACGGCAAGAATTTCCCTACCCACCTGTTCATTTGGTGTGGCCCACTTTTCTTAGATCCGGTTCATTTTTGGTATAGTGTTCTAAAATGATCTCACAAAGCAGATGGATGGGGTGGATTTCTCAAAAACATGAAGGTGGGCCCTGCTTAGGTTCCCTGCATAAGAACTTACTGCGCAAGGTTTCGCAGGGAATCACGTCCAAATATCAGCTTCATCCGAAACTTCTGCCCATGAAGTTTTCAACTGTAGGCTTTCAATCCCCACTGCTTCCTGTGGTATTCTGGTCTACTTAAGCCTTCAATCAGCCTCTCAATTGGGTTCATGTCCAAAAATGATCAATCAAAATGGATGGACGTCGTGGATAAAACATTATGGTGGCCCCACAGAGTGCCTGACAGGACCGTCCGTGGTCTCTAGCTAGGTCATGCAATCATTCGATCGGCAGGCCCACAGAACTCCGCGTGTTTGGAGGAGTCTTTGGAACCAGTTTCAATAATAATAATAATAATAATAATGGAAAACTGGAACCCACAAAAATCATCCGATCATTCCTTATTACTATGACCCTAAATTCATCAATGGCACGTAATCAACTCTCTATATATTTGTCTCCTCACTTTGGCTTCCTTTCATTCACAAACTCTATAATGGGGTTTCCTTCTATGAGTCTATGGGTATTTTGGTCATTTCTCCTTGTCTCTTCCATTCACCTTCCAGGCTTCTTCGGATCTCCACCTCACTTCTCCAACGAAACCGATCGCCTTTCTTTGCTCCACTTTAAAAATATGATAACCGACGATCCTCTCCATTGCTTGAGCTCCTGGAACGATATTCTCCACTTCTGCCACTGGAAAGGAGTCTCATGCGGTCGCCGGCATCCTCAAAGGGTCACCGCCTTGAACCTCACTGGCCATAACTTGGTGGGCCCCATATCACCATTCATAGGGAACCTCACCTCTCTCAGACAACAGCTTCCACGACACGGTTCCTGAAGAGATTGGTCGTTTGTTCTGTTTGTGGTATCTCAATCTGGACAATAACGCATTCACTGGAGAAATTCCGGCAAATCTTACCCACTGTTCAGAACTCCAAATCCTCTATCTTCCCCAGAACCAGCTCACAGGGAGGATTCCAACTGAGCTTGGCTCTCTATCGAAGCTCACCCAATTGAACCTTGGTCTCAACAGTCTTACAGGAAGCATCCCACCTTCCCTTGGAAACCTTTCGTCTCTCACTTACCTTTATCTCTCATTTAACAGTCTGGAGGGCAACATCCCAGGCGACCTTGGTCGGTTGGTGAGGATAATCATTCTTGCCATGGGTCTAAATGAACTGTCAGGGAGGATTCCGCCCCAGCTATACAATCTCTCCTCTATTCACTCTTTGGACGTGACAGAGAACAGATTGCATGGAAGCCTTCCACCTAACTTGGGCCTCGCTCTTCCTAATCTCATTGAGCTTTTTGCCGGATCAAACCAATTCGCAGGACCCATACCAGTTTCATTATCCAATGCTTCGAAACTGGTAATTATTACACTTGGAAAGAATAGTTTTAGCGGATCTGTGCCTATGAATTTTGGAAGCCTCAAGAGTCTCTCCATATTACTTTTGTGGGGCAACCAACTTGGAATTGGGAATGATCGTGACTTGAGTTTTCTCAATTCTTTGACCAATTGCAGTAGCTTACGAGTGCTGCAGTTGGGCCTTAATAATCTCAGCGGTGCGTTGCCCGACTCCATCGCTAATCTTTCAACCCAACTGACATGGCTAACTTTCGACAATAACAGAATATTCGGAAGCATCCCAGCTGGGATTCAGAATCTCATCGGCTTAAAAGTACTGGATATGGGGTATGACTTTCTGACAGATACAATTCCCATCGGCCTTGGGATGCTTAACATGGTGCAGAAGCTTTAATTGAATAAAAATGAATTATCAGGGCAAATTCCGTCTTCATTGGGAAACATGTCCCGATTGTACCACCTTGTTTTAGATGGAAACAAGCTAACTGGGAGCTTGCCTTCTAGTCTTGGAAATTGTACATACATGCAGCTTATATCCCTCCATAATAATGATCTTAGTAGTAGCTTATCCAAACAACTTTTCAGCTTTCCCTCTTTAATTGAACTCCGGCTCACAAACAACTCTTTTACCGGTAATCTGCCACTGGAAGCTGGTAACTTGAAAACTCTTGGAACATTCAATGTTGATAACAACAAATTGTCAGGCGAAATTCCGAGCTCGCTGGGCAATTGTCTCAGCCTAGAGTATCTCCGGTTGGATGGGAACTTCTTTCAAGGACCAATTCCTCCAACATTTACTACTCTAAGAGGCCTTCAAATCCTGGATCTTTCACGCAAAAACTTGTCTGGGAAGATTCCAAAATACCTAGAGAAGCTTGCTTTACAGTATCTAAATCTATCCTTCAATGATTTGGAGGGTGAACTACCAAAACAAGGGGTCTTTGGAAATGCCAGTCAAGTTTCAGTGCTCGGAAATAGTAAACTTTGTGGGGGTATTCATGAATTAAAATTGCCTCCATGCTCTAGCCAAGCTTCCAAGAAACGGGGAATGCCTCTTGCTTCAAAAGTAAAAATCTCAATAATTGGTGTTGTCCCGTGCCTTATTTTATTATCATGTTTCTTCGCCATTCTTTATGGGGTAAGAAAGTTGAGAAAGAAACCTTCTACTTTGCCTTCTGCCGAGGATACTTTTGTGAAAGTGTCCTATGTGGAGCTCTTTAAAGCAACAGATGGCTTCTCTTATGCTAATTTGGTCGGCACCGGAAGTTATGGCTCTGTGTATAAAGGGTTTCTAGATCGTGTTGGAACTATGGCGGCAACGAAAGTCTTCAACCTTCAACAACAAGGAGCTTTGAGGAGCTTCATGGCCGAATGCGAAGCCTTGAGAAACATTAGGCATCGGAATCTAGTTAAGATCTTAACTTGTTGCTCAAGCATTGATTTCACGGGTAATGATTTTAAAGCTCTAGTTTATGAGTACATGCCCAGTGGGAGTCTAGAGAAGTGGCTGCACCCGGATGGTCATGATCAGCCGAGAAGGAACTTGAAGTTTACTGAAAGGCTAAACATAGCCATAGATGTGGCTTTTGCACTGGATTATCTACATAATCATTGCCAAATGTCAATCATTCATCGAGATTTAAAACCAAGCAACATTCTTCTTCATGATGACATGACTGCTTGTGTGGGTGATTTCGGGCTAGCCAGGTTCTTATCAGAGGTTGTTCACACCAGCTCGGTTGGAATGAAGGGATCTATTGGGTACATCGCTCCAGGTAACAATCTTCTATCTATTTCCTTACAGGCACACAGTCTATCTACTTGTTTTAGCTCCAGGTAACAATCTTCTATCTATTTCCTTACACACACACAGTCTATTTACTAGTTTTACACCACACGTGCAAGCAGAGGAGGGGTGGGCCCTCCATGATGTGTATGTAAAATTGACTTTTACCGATATATGTGTCTGACCATGTTAGGCCCAAGGTTCGATAATTATACTACCAACTATTTAGGTGGCCCATACAAAAGGAAACCGTTGGGAAGAGGGAGCCCTTGCTTGCTTTTCACTTGGCCCACTGTGAAGTCCACTTTAAGTACTATTATACGTGTTCTCCTGAGTTACGACGAAGGCCAAAAAATCAAACTGGTGACTCAAGTGAACCACACCAAAAGAAAAAAGTTGGGAGAGACTCCTTCCTTGATTTTTACAAGCCCATCGGATGATGATATGAAATCAACTCTCACCATTAGATGGCACACTAAAAATTAGGCATGGGCCCAAAAACTGGGCCCAGTTGTGACTTAGGTGGGCCGGGCAAACAATTTGGAGTGTGAGTATTGACCGGTACATTGTTTCCAATCATGTGGTCCATTTAAATCATAGATGGCGCTGATTTTTGGGCCTTGGGCCTAAAATGAGGTGACGTGGTCAAGGTGGATTTCACATAAATACCATGGTAAGGTCAACTAGAGCCACCAACACCTTTACTATAGTGGGACCATCACTCTCTCTAAACCATCGATATATTCCACCTTGTAGATAACTACTAACCTTTCATGTACTTATAACATCCAATCTGTGCAATAGGTTGGTCTCAATCAGTGAGGAACTTCACCTCATCGTTGGCTCTGCCCCGGGAGATCCGTGAGGCCTTTTTACTAGACAGAGTGGGTCTGGGAGTGGCTAGGGAGGGGTGATGCTGTTTTACTTGTAGTTTCTATTTAGGGTAGGCAGCCCCAGCTTTATTATGTTGTGAGAGCTTTCTCTGCTTTGGGTGCATATAGTGGATATGATAGGTGAGGCCCGGTTTTTTGTGGTGCCCACCTGAATCTTTGAAAAAAAAAAAAAAAAAGGTGGCCTCACAGTCAGTCAGTCACCAAAACAAAAGAAAAGGTTGAACCCATCACGAGTATTTCCTCATGAAAAAGTAAGCTACATCAACTAATCGTGCCAGTCTATCTACCAATGGTGAGATATTACATATCTAATGAGTAGATGAGCTGATTTTTTGCACTAAGTGATCATCATGGGTGGAGCCAACCTATTGGAACAGTTGGTTGTCGCATTCACTTAAGAGGTTGGAAGTTGTACTTTGGCTGGAGCATAACTTGTCCTCCAACCGGTCGGACTTTGAAACCTGCTCTATCTGTATACACACCCCAAAAGGTGAGAGCACACCCCTCTGTAATTGTATAGATAGATAGACCAAACATGTTACAACTTCGGTATTCTAGTCCCACGCGTAGTTTTACACATGCCTACTTGGGTGTGTGGGACAAAGTAGCCCCAGCATGAAGAAAACCATGTGCAAAAGTAAGGCTGGTGCACTCATTAGGGTATTTTTTAGTACTGATTGAAAGCATACAATGTCTTGACTTCTGCATACTTGAGGAGCATTTCACACTCACATTTCTCACAAACTTACCATGTTAGCACTCTTTTGCCTATGGAGTAAAACTTTTTAATTTTAATAGTTAGGAAACTACCATAAGGCTTCAACGAACATAGATATCAATTAGCATAGCGAATATATATATTTATTTAAATGAGGCACGTTGACATAGGATGTTGCATGTCAACTTTCACATGCAATGCTCTCTTTTTTTTTCTTTTTTTTTTTAAAATAAAATGTGATTGTGCTATAAATATCACGACAAGTGAACATTAGACCAATGGTGATGTTAAACGAGCCACAGTCATATTGTGAGTCAAACTGTTGGCTCTGTTCCTTAATTTCGATGGTTCAGCTGGTTGCCTGTTTAGTGGACTATCCTGGTTTTTATCTAAGGTTATCATTACAGTGCATCCCCTCCATTGCACAGCTTCGATTTTCTACATAAATGACACAGGCAGGGAAAAGTATTGTTGCATGTAAAAGTATGCTTACAGCGTCAAATTTCTGAATTTAAAGTTCTGGGTTATTAGACGGATGGATTCTCTTTGTGACGCATGTAACACAATAGCACATGTGCTATCATGGCATACACACATAAAATCCTAGCCATCCATGAGCTAGGGCCATTTTGAACATGTACACACACTCACACCACAGTGGGATTTCACCACAAGGGGTATCCAAACCCATGACCTTGTGTTGTAACTCTTGTGAGTCTACCACCAAGGCATGAGTAAGGACCCATGCTTGGAGGTAGAATAGGTAGACCTCTGTACGCTAATTAGTCACATGCACCTTTGAACATGAAACACTAGTCATGTTTTTCTGAGCTTCCAAATTTTCCCATACCTCTGGCTGACTAGAGGAACTTCTTGCTGTATTGGTCTGCTAATTTTATAGCGGGTTCCACCTATTGAATGTCTTAGGTTTAATACCCTCATATATGACTGAGGCCTGTTCTGTAGGTGGGCCCTAAAAAGTGTGTTGCCTTTTTTTTTTTTTTTTTTTTTTTTTTTTTTTTTTTTTTTTTTTTTTTTTTCTTCCTTTGGCTACCTGACCCGAACCCGAACCCGGCCCGAACACTACCCGACCCGATCACTCAACCCAACGCACTCAGAGGTGCTGCCACTGTGTCTCAAACCTGAGACCTGCTGTTTGACAGACATGGACGTCAACCAGCTGGGATAACAGGCCTTTGACAGCAAGTGTGTTGCCTTGGCCTTTCGTTCTACTGATCAAGTAGCCCACTCTTGTACATAGAATGTGGAACACTTGTAAATCTTCTAATTGTCCTTTTTTGGGGGCATCCAATTTTCATGGTAGGAAAACCTGAATGGACGGGTGAGATGTCATACAAACAACACAGTGGCCCCACACGCCAACTACCAACTAGTTGTGTGTGAGCATCTCTCTCTCTCTCTCTCTCTCTCTCTCACACACACACACACACACACACACACACACACACAAGAAATTCTCCATAGAACTAGCTCTCACCTGAACTAGTGAGAACCTTTGGAGAATATACCCACGTGATGCATGCAAAAAATTCAATCTGTCCACTAATTGAGTCACCTCGTGAAAACTCCTACGGCCCAAAAATCATGTGGGCAACAGCAAAGTGGGAGGGGATGCCCACCTTCGATTTTTACTGGGGCCTACCTGAGTTGCAAAACAGGGTTATGTTTTGCCCAACCCTTCATCTAACCTAAATGAAAGGTCAACATGGTTTGAATTACGTATACACAACGTGGAATGAGGTTTGCTAACCTACAAGCACGTATAAGAGCCCATTACACATCATGCATGCGTAAAGGTTGTACATGTGTGCTATGTAATACATGAATTGGGTGGGCCCAGTCAAGTACTCGACTTAGACCAGATTGAGACCTGACCTGAGCCCAAATCAAAACGAAGGTCCAAGGACCTGTTGGCTACCCAAACCCAATTTTATCTGGATCCAGGTCATAAAAGAATGGCCTCAGTTTTGAAGGACCCACACCTAGCAAGATTCAAACTTGATGGCATCAATCTCATTTATTTCAAAGATCTAGGCATGCAAAGTAGTACTGATTTGTTGGACCACACATGAATCACACCACAATAAAGCACAATGAATTCTTTTCTGATAATGTCTTTAGTTAGGATATGTCTTATATAAAAATCATAACAATAACTCCTATGTTCCCTTGGTGATTGAGGCACCGAGTTCTGTCATTTGAGTAGTAGTCTAGTTCAATGTAGAACATCTTTCCAGGAACTAACAAGTTCATAGCACACTAATTAATGTTAGAAATCAGGATCCTTAGAATAGACAAAAATGCCAATCGCTTGTCTCTGGTCTATCTCTCAAAATTCTACCTTTGACATTATCTTTTTCTAAATGGTCACTGACATTTCAATCTGACATATATAAATTGCAGGGTATGCCATGGGCAGTAAAGCATCTACACAAGGAGATGTTTACAGCTATGGAATCCTTCTATTGGAGATGATCACCGGAAAGGAGCCAACTGATGACATGTTCAAGAACAATCTAAGCCTTCATCATTTCGCTAAGTTGACTTTGCCTGAACGAGTAATGGAGATTGTTGATCCATGACTGATCATAGAAGAAGCTGAAGTTATGGAAGGCAATGAAAATCAAATCAATACAAGAAATAGAATGCATGATTGCTTGATTTCAATGGTCAAAATCGGTGTGTTGTGCTCTGCAGAATCTCCAAGAGAATGAATGTGCATGAGAGATGTTGCAGTGGAAATGCATGCAATCAAGGACTTGCATCTAGGGGTTGGGATTCATTGAGACAAACAAGTTAGGTCACAAAAATTAGACGAAGGTTCGTCTTACCTTAGGCATTACTAAGTTATTATTGATAGTTATGTTGAGAAGGATTTCAAAATAAAATTAGCTTGTTGAATAGTTTTTCTAAATAAGCTCTAGATATATTTAATCTTTGCCTTGAGAGTGCTTGTATTGATATTGAATATGTGAGAATATCTTATTATTGATAGTTACGTTGAGAAGTATTTCAAAATAAAATTAGCTTGTTGAATACTTTTTCTAAACAAGCCCTAGATATATTTAGTCTTTGCCTTGAGAGTGCTTGTATTGATATTGAATATATGAGAAGATGTTATCATTTTCTTTGTTGTATCTTGTCTTAGGCAAAGGGAAATTGTAACATGAGTTTAATAAGAAAATAGGCAAGGAATATCACAAAAGCAACACTTGCCAGCTGGCAAACACTCTTGCCTTTACTGTTTGGGTCGTGAGTTAAAGTCCTACACCACCAACCTAATGTCTTTTTCTTTTTTTAATGCATCAACTCGGCTATTGACTCGGTTCAAGTCGGGTCAATTCGACCAAGTAGGCAAGCCAACTCCACAAGTCATGCCGAGTCTAAACAAAGTCGAGCTCGCCGATGAGTTTCATAGCGGCCCGGTTTGATTTCTAGCCAAGATGAGTTGACTCAGCCAAGTTTCAAATCAAGTCAATGAGTTTTAGAACTATGCTTCTAACTACAAATTTGAGCTTTCAATCAGGATTCTCATAGGAACCACAATTCTTTCTTTGAATTCCATGCTTCAAAATCCTAATAACCATGTTTCCTTTTGTTTTACTTTCCTAGATTGGATATATTTCTAGTTATCTCCCATACACATGTAGGAGACCCCGTTTCACCACCAAGAAAAAGATAACCATTTGTATAACCTTTATTTTAAGATTCTTAAGATCAATCTTATTTTTGCAAAGATTTAAGAAAGTCTTAACTTTATATAGAGCATATCTGTTAATAATCAGAGAATATAATTGGACATATAGCACCTATCAAAAGTTAGGGAAAAAAAAAGGATATATAATTTGGATGATTCCTAGACACTTTGAAATTCAACTTTTTAACGAATGGTGATTTCCACCTCCAACTACTTCATGCAACTAAGATTTAGAAATGTCATGATTTTGACACCAAAAAGGATAAAAAAAAAAAAAAAACCCAAAGCCAAAACCAATTAGTTGAATGGAGTCAATTGCTGGATCTGATGTATACCACAAAAGGTAATAACTGGATTGCTCACATTCGACCAAATAGAATACTACTCAAGTAAGTCTCAAAAGCTATTGCAGACGATATAACACACGGAGAGACTGAAGCACACCTTGATGGAACCAATTCCCTTCCTTCCACCACCCGCAACCGTGGGTCTGCAAAAGAAAAAATTAAAATTAACTTAGGAAAGTTGTTACTACATCATTTGTGGCTCTCATGTAGCAAATTGTAGTGTCAAATAGATCTCTCTAAGAACTTGGCATTACATGCCAGATGTGCAACTTTGACGGGGTTTGCCAAAACTCATTCTTTGCTTCGTATTTCTCTGCTATGCTTAGAAAATATTTAGGTTTACTTGTTACAAAATATAAACATAAAATAAAAGGAAACAAAAAAAGTTTACAAAATATACAAAGATAAGAGGGGTAGGAGAATGATCACTGAACTGCATCAAGAAACCTTGCGTCAGTAGAGTATGCAATTTACAATTTCAAACCTTGAAACTTACAAGAACTACATAGAAAAAGACGAATTATAATGCTACGTGGCCTGCAGTTTTGCATAGTATTCCGTGTATTGGGGGGTCATGGTTTGGAATCCAGATCAGTTGCATTCCACAAGGCATGTACTATGCCTCAAAAATCTCCTTGATAGGACGATCTTAACCTTTCAATTTGTGGCCAACAAATAGATGGTTAAAAAAAATACATGCAATAATGGTCCAATTTCAGCTGAAAAATATCCTAATAATATCCATTGGGATCTACGAATCTTAGAGATTTTGAGGCATTCTCTATCCACAGTGGGATTGAAAGTCCAATTATCTATAGATTACTAACCCATTGGGTCTGCTCGTTAGAACTGAAAAACATGTATATGGTGCAAAGATGCAAGCAATGTATCAGATCATTCCTCCTAGATGCCATTTGACTCAAAACTCCTTTAAAGCAGCATTATTTTGCAGAAAGAACGATGAATGGCGAAGGGCCATCAACAAAAGTAGGTGAGTAGTTATGAAACTAAGAAAATCACGATAGCATTATTTATGGAGAACGATAACTGATTTGGTTGGATGGATCCTCCACCGACAAGTTGAGATAATGACTTCCTGGTTGCAATCCGGTCATCGGATCAATGAGATCTCAATACCCAAACTGCAAAGCAATGGACAAGAGTACACCCACAAGAATATTGAGTAAAGAGGAATAAATAACTTTATTGATATCACATTTCTTCTCTTATAATACTTAAGAAAATTCGCAACTCAGAAAATATGAAATTCCCAACAATAAAGATTTGACCTAAAATAATAAAAACAAATCTACTAAATACCCAAAAAATCTTCAATCGTATCTTCCACATCAGCCCCCCATCAACCAAAAATGGAAAATAGGCCCCACGATTTGCAAGAAACGGCATCAAAATCAGCACATGTAGGGCCCTGTGGTGGGCCATTGGCCTACATCACTTCCAACATCAATAGGTACAAGCACCTCAACATAGTTCGATTCTCCATGTGCCTACTCTAAGAGTTCTACAGAGATTCTTGCAATATATCTTGGCTACTATGAGTGGGTTCTTTTTGTCAACCATCCTATTTGGTTATCATTTCCATGTGATATTAATGCTAAAATCAGATAATAACTCAAACAATATCTCCAATTCAAATCCATTACTTTGGTAGATGGAATTTACTTCTTGCTAAAGTCTTGACCTGAAGTGCTCCAAAGGTCATGATTCCTCTCGATTTCCAACCCCATACTAGCTTTTTGAAGGGCATACAAGTCCCTGGTAAGATGGTAAAATGTGAATGGGGATGAATGAATTTGTCAATATTTACCAAATTAGGTTCAAAGCCATGATTTGCAAATTGAACCTCGTCCACTAATGGGGTTGAATAACCACTTCCATTAGGCTTCTGGAGAGAAAAGGTATCAGCTTACAACAAAGGGGTTGATTCTAGCATGGCCTCTCATTTGTCTTGCATTTTCTAAGTTTAGCAAGATTGTACCAATGAGATTTTTTTTTTCTTCATTTCCCATGGGCCAATGCTAGGAGGAACTCCATTTGCTGTTTCACTTAACGCCAGAAGCTATTAGTTTCATTCTCCGCCAGACTTTGGGGATATAGGGGCCCTTCCTGTAGCAATGATAGAATAGCAACCAACTATAATACATCAACAGTGCTATTGTTTTTAAACAGGCTTCTGGGAAGAAAGCATAATTAACATTTTTATCACAGATAATCCAAATATCAGTGAGATGCAGAGCCCACTGACCACCTCTTCTGTATTCGCCAAGAAGATCTGGGATAGAATTCTCGGTCTGTTCTATGTGCATTTGGTGATGCCTAAAGATATTAGCAACATGTTTCTTGCTTGGCACAGTGGTGTGGGTCATATGGGGAGGACACTGTGGAGGCTCGTTCTTCTTGCTCGCCCATGGGCTATCTAGGCTGAAAGGAATGACAAATGCTTTCATAACCAATGCAAGCAGTCAGATGAGATTTCAAGTAGAGGAAAAATGGATATTATAGCATTTAGGCTGGTTGTATCAAATTTTTAAATCTGTTGTTTCGTTTTCCTATGCCGTTCGCCCTGTTTTGTTTTCTTTTGGTGTAGATTTCTTGTATATCCTTCAATAAAACAGCAATAAAAAAAATCCAGATATCCAATTATCCGTTGGATAGCTTGTATGCTTCCAAAATCATTAACCGTTATTAGCCGTTGTTAGGACAGAAGGAGAGTGGCTAGTGTAACAACCCGAAATTTTAGCCACCTTTTTTTTTTTTTTAAATTTATAAAAAGGGTTGAAGGAATTAATTTATAACTAATAAACAAAACAAGACATTAAGGTAGCTGGTTAAGGCTCTCTTGGTTGAGAGGGCAGCCTAGGGATATGTCCTCATCCAGCCTTACCTGGAGACTTTCTTTCCTTCAAGAAAACTACAGGAGAGAGAGCATCCGTAAGTAATACCTGAGAAAAAAACCTTAGTAAAAGAGAGAAAAAGGAGAAAGAGAAAGAGAGTAGTAAGTCCATGGTCCATTAATTTATTTTTTGTGTATGATTAAAAGTATAATTTTCCCTAATCTAGCCAATGAACGGGACCAATCGGTCATCCATCCATTGTACAGATCTGTGGACAAATTTCAGATATAGAACATTGTAAAGAAAAGCTTTAAAATGCTGAGATTGGTGGAAGGCCATTTGAATGGGTTGGATCCGATCCGTACGGGTCACAAGAGTCCTAAGGCTGAATCATATCATGGCTTAAACTTTTTGGACAATCTGATATTCAGGTGGGCCACACCAATCTAATATAGGAAAATAGATTTAGATGAGCTCTCTTTTATGGAGATCGATTGCTAGACATCTGTAGATGTCAGATCTGATCTATATGGATCATTTTATCCTTGATGTCAACTCAGAACAGGGCTCCAAGATCTAGGTCGATCTGAATTCCGAATGGGCCACAATCATTAAACCTAAGTTTATACTCTTTTTATTTTATTTTTTTGTGCTTGTTGTATAATTTCACCAAATCTACACAATAGACGGAGCCGATCGTCTATCCATCCATTGTGTTGATATGTGGAAGGATTGTAGGAGAGAGAGCTCAGATCCCAAATCTATGTGAGATTTCTCGATGTAGAGATTGATTGTGGGACATTTGAGTGAGATGGATCTGATTTGCAAGGATCTTATGGATCCTAAGGCCAAACCATGCCAAGGCCAGAAATCTCAAATCGATCTAATCTACAGGTGGGCCACATCAATCTGATCTAGGATTGTAAGTTGATCCTCATATGGACCATTGGATGTATGATCCATTCTATCAATCTGAACGGTGAAAAGTATTTTGTATGGTTTAGTCCAGTGGGTCATTGAGATCACCGTTATATTAAGTTAATCATGTAAATCTGGGTGTAGGGTGATCATCATGGCTCATATTTATGATCATGGACCCAACTTAAGATTTGATGTATGATGGACAATCCAAAGCTGAACCATGATGGCCACAAAACAATTAGAATCAAAGAGATCTAAGAGATTGGTAAATGACTGCAAATCGGTCGAAATGGAAAACTGGAATCGGTCGAAATTGGAAAACTGGAATGATGCGGAACAAAAGCATTCAAGGTGTACCAACGAAGAAAGCGCCAACCACAAGTACCATCCTTGTGGATAGGCGACTATTGAGGAGCATTGAAGACCTTACACATGTAGTCCGAGACATTTGAAAAGACCCCACCTTGGGAAGACATGTGTAAGTTGCTTTGAGGAGATGATTAGACCGTTGGATCGTGATGATGATGTGATCGGATCGTTGGTTCATTGTGGCCCACTTTCATCACACCATCATTGGAGCGCATTGGACATCTTAGATTTGAGTTTATTTTACGCATTTTTTACTTATTTGAGTTTTGGGTTAGTGTGGGTACGTTTTTTTCATGCAAATGTCTTTTTTTTGAAATTTTGTTAGTAGGGGTATTTTGGTAATTATGCTAATTCCGAATTTTATAAGGGTGTTGCCCTAAACCTTTTTTATTAGTTGTTGATTTATGAAAAAGAGCAAACCTTTGGTTGCCTCCTTCCTCTTTCCCTCTCTCATGGTGCTTCTTCTTCTTCCTTGATCTCCTTCTTCTCTATTCTTCTTGTGCCCCTTCAACTTCTTCCAGGTATTTCATCTTTTATTATTATCCTTCTAAACTTCTGTTTTGTTTATTACCCACGATCTAAACCTTGAGAATCGATCTAAACCCTAAACCCCCAAATTCTCAAATCCCTAATCCGAGAAACTTTCTGATTCTTCGGACTAGTGATCATCATTGATCGATTGGGTATGACCATGCAAGATCGGGAGGTTTCATCCCTCGCCGGATCCAACCTATACGCTACTTGAATCCCATACTCCATGGTTGTGATGATGGCCCGTCCCATTGCATGTTTCCTTTATGATTTTCTTAGTTTATAATGATTGATGCTAGATTTCATTATTATTATTGCTTTTATTTCCGCTGAATAATTGTGTTCATGAGCATGCATCATATTTAGGGCTGTCCTGCATCAAATTTGGTATCAGAGAATAGGCTTGTATGGTTTGTGTCTAGATCGAGTTATCAAATTAGGGTTTTGATTTTTAGGTTTGTTTTAGGAAATTTCCAGATTTAGAAAGTTTCCAATTTTAGAAAGTTTCCTAATTTGGAGAATTTTCAGATTTAGAAAGTTTCCAATTTTAGAAAGTTTCCTAATTTGGAGAATTTCCAGATTTAGAAAGTTCCCAATTTTAGAAAGTTTCCTAATTTGGACAATTTCCAGATTTAAGTCGCATCATCTAAAATTAATTAGTGTCAGTTCATTGTAGTTTAAATTCATCGCATTCATATTGTGAGTCACCCAGTCCGTAGAGTCTCCTTGTAATGAATGGAGTATAGACGTTTGAGATCTTCAGGGCCATTAAGTGTTGTCGTGTGACTGTTGAGACCCAATGGAAAGCCGAACTCCGATGAGTTGGCCTACTTTAATGGTCACATGGACCCACAAACATTCCTTAATTGGCTTGAAGACTTGGACTATTTCTTTGATTGGTATGATATGTCAAATTACTGTCGAGTGAGGTTTGCCAAGTGGAAATTGGAGGGCCAAGCTAAGTCGTTTTGGATAGATTTGGAGCGACGACTTGATAAAGTTGGGAGAGCCCCGATCTCACAATGGGACGAGATGAAAGAGCGTTTAAAAGAAAAATATCTTCCCATCTCTTATCGTCAAAAGCCCTTGGTTCAAAAGAGAGTTGCCTCACCTTCCCGTCCAAACACAGAACCAATATGGTCCCCTCTTTGTAAAGTGGTCCAACCCATCATTAAGGAAATCTCGGCTTATTATTTTTCCTTGGAAGCGAGATAATACCTTGGTGAATGGTCAGTTGGAAGAATCCAATCAGGTTGTTTATGAAGTGGAAGAGTACGTGCCTAATGTTAGTAGTGAGGAAATGGAAGAAATTGAGGCATCGCTTATCATCATTGAGGATGACGAAGTGTGTGTTAGTGATGAAAAGGTCGAAGAAAGTGAGACCGCACCACTTCCAGATGTCATGTGTGACTTAAGTGATGTAGAGCCCCAATCTAAGTCTCTTACCATAATGCACATGAATGAATTTGAAAAGGAGACTAGTGAGGATATGATGGTAGACACCCACATGACTTGTGATCTCCCACTAGATGATTTATGGGATAAATTTTCACCCATATGGGACATTCAACACACAATCGATCTTATCCCTAGGTTAGTCCTGTTAAGCTTTCCTCCATACCAGGTGAACCCCATAGAAAATACAGAAATGCAGCGTCAATTTGATAAACTTCTTGGGGAAGAATTCAATAAGGAAAGTTTGAATTGGAATTTTGTTTTGTGTGTCATGCCTGCTCTTTTCACTTCCAAGAACAATGGCATATGGCACACATGTGGGCATATCCTGATCGCCCACAAAGCTTCAGTCAAGCGTCAAGCCATCATGCGACGTATTCACGTCATGGTGGATATGATATCCATAGTCCTTATTCCGTATCTTGGTGACATTTTGGACATAATGGCTGATGCCAAGATCTGCTTAAGATTTGGTATTACTAGTGTTTGTTCTCAAGTGTTGGGATACCTGAAAATCATCCTTGTTTATAATACTTATAATGAGAAATTATGTGTCATCCATGGGAAGTGTCCTTTTGTTTTAGTTTTTCAAATTCTAGGTCATAGAATTGTTTATTTCCATAGGATTGTTTATTCCAAGTTCATGGATTTTTCAGCGTGTCCTTTAGTGTCACCTATGTCTGTCATCCAAAGGTCTTCAGAGTCAGCCAATGCATTCGCACACCATATTCATGATTTGCATACACATATTAGACAGCGGATAAATAAGAGCAATGATGATTCTAAAATCTCAGCTGATTCTCATCGTAAATTGCAAGAATTTCAGGAAGGAGACTATGTAATGGTGAGGATAAGGCCAGAGCGGTTCTCACAAGGTTCCGCTAAGAAATTACAAACGCGTAATGCTGGACCATTCAAAATATTGCAGAAGGTTGGGTCTAGCGTGTATTGGATCGACCTTCTATCTGAAATGGGCATTAACCCAACTCTTAATGTGGAAGATCTAGTTCGTTCCCACCATCCCATCGTTAATCCATCGTCCCTTTCATGGCCTTGTTCTGATTTTGCTATACAACCCCTTCCACCCCTTCCCCCACCCATTACCCATGAAGAAGAAATTGAGAAAATCTTGGGTGAAGAGATCATTTTTATGAGAGGCGGAGGTTTTCAAAGATACTTGGTCAAATGGAAGAACAAGCCATCGTCAGAATCTACATGGTTGATAGAAGTGGAGTTACAGAGCGTTAATCCAGATTTACTAAAGCGCCACAAGAGTTTTAACTCGCCGGAGTTGAGTTCTTCTCAGACGAGGAGTATGATGCGGAACAAAAGCATTCAAGGTGTACCAACGAAGAAAGCGCCAACCACAAGTACCATCCTTGTGGATAGGCGACTATTGAGGAGCATTGAAGACCTTACACATGTGGTCCGAGACATTTGAAAAGACCCCACCTTGGGAAGACATTTGTAAGTTGCTTTGAGGAGATGATCAGACCGTTGGATCGTGATGATGATGTGATCGGACCGTTGGTTCATTGTGGCCCACTTTCATCACACCATCATTGGAGCGCATTGGACATCTTAGATTTGAGTTTATTTTGCGCATTTTTTACTTATTTGAGTTTTGGGTTAGTGTGGGTACGTTTTTTTCATGCAAATGTCTTTTTTTTTAAAATTTTGTTAGTAGGGGTATTTTGGTAATTATGCTAATTCCGAATTTTATAAGGGTATTGCCCTAAACCTTTTTGATTAGTTATTGATTTATGAAAAAGAGCAAACCTTTGGTTGCCTCCTTCCTCTTTCCCTCTCTCATGGTGCTTCTTCTTCTTCCTTGATCTCCTTCTTCTCTATTCTTCTTGTGCACCTTCAACTTCTTTCAGGTATTTCATCTTCTATTATTATCCTTCTAAACTTCTGTTTTGTTTATTCCCCACGATCTAAACCTTGAGAATCGATCTAAACCCTAAACCCCCAAATTCTCAAATCCTTAATCCGAGAAACTTTCTGATTCTTCGGACTAGTGATCATCATTGATCGATTGGGTATGACCATGCAAGATCGGGAGGTTCCATCCCTCGCCGGATCCAACCTATACGCTACTTGAATCCCATACTCCATGGTTGTGATGATGGCCCGTCCTATTGCATGTTTCCTTTATGATTTTCCTAGTTTATGATGATTGATGCTAGATTTCATTATTATTATTGCTTTTATTTCCGCTGAATAATTGTGTTCATGAGCATGCATCATATTTAGGGCTGTCCTGCATCATGGAATGTTTGAGTTACTCTAAAAATTCAGAATCTAAGCGTGGAACCTTACATAAGAGTTCTAGTCTAGGTTAGAATATTAGGAATTTTTTTTTTAATGTATGAAATTGCCAATTTGGTCAGAATCTTAGGGAGAGTACGTGGAATCCACAACACCAATTACAAGTGAGTGATTCCCACCATGTTTCCTCCCATTTCGATTAAAATAGTTTATATGTTGTTCGTGTTGATGTTTAATGATTGGTGGATGATTGATTCTGTATCACTTGCTTAAAATCTATTATGTATCAATTGTGAAATACATGTGTATGTATCTGCATATATTGTTTATCATGAATATTTAGCGTGGAAATGAAGAGAAGCAAAGTTACATCTTGTGTATCTGTGCTATGTTTAATTGCGATTAATTGGCATATACATGACATGCATCCATTTCCATGCATCTTGATGTGTACCTAGAGGACCCCTCTGGATGTAAGGTTATCAATGGACTGGGTTGGCCCGACGGGCTTTCGGGCTTGGCCTGCCTTAGGCTGGGCTTGGACTAGAGTATCAGGCCCGCAGGTCGGGTTTGGGCCTAAAGTATAAGCCCGTTTTTCAAACGGGCTAGACTTGGACTAGGCTATTTAAAAGCCCGACAGCCCGGCCTGGCCCGAATATAGTTTATAATTTAAAATTTAAATTAAAATATTTTCTCTTCTTTCAAAATTTAAATTTTACACACATTTTTCCTAAAAATTCATCTCCCTCCTAAAACTCCTTTAATTCTCTAATGTTCATGATTTTTTTTTCATAAATGGAAAAGCGTGGGATTAAAGGATAATTTCTCTCTTTATGTGAAAGGTCGGGCTGGGGCCGGATCCTGCATTTGTATCTTGGGTCGGGCTTGGGCTAGACTATTGTGGCCCGTCACGGGTCTGGGTCGGGCTTGGGCTAGACTATTGTGGCCCGTCACGGGTCTGGGTCGGGTTTGGGCATATGTTGAGAGAGGCAGGCCGGGCTTGGACAGAGCTTGTCCCGGCCCTAACCCGGCCCATTGACACCCCTATCTGGATGACCTGTAGGTACTTAAGTACCAGGTGACCCAAGGACCATCCTGGATGCCTACATTTAGTAGAAGCCTACCCAAGGGATAGATGCCTGCCCTAGGAGGATGGATGTGAGTTGATGGACTCCAACTCAAGCAAATGGATGTGTTTCCCACTTGGATCAAGCATGCATTATATAGCATTACTTCATTTGCATCGCTATTTTAACTGTCATGTGTTTGAACCATGATGGGTCACTCACTGGGCTTTCCAATTGATGGGTGTGGATTAAAATGTAAATAGATGGAGTTCACCCACTACAACTAGTTCCTGAAAATGAGGCCGAACAGGTGGAGGGACCTCAAGAAAATTTGCCATACCTGACAGAGGAGGAGATCGCAGCTTTGAACCCAAATGCTTAGCTAGCTTGTTAAATTTACTTTATTGTAAAGTTAGAATTTCTTTCCTATTATTAGTGGTGATGAAACTTTAATTAGATTTCAATTATTTTTTAATAAAGTCCCGAATAGGTGGACTTTAGCTAGTGAATAAAGTGAACATTGTGATGGATGATGTTTAAACTTAGTTTATATGTACCGTTATGCCTCTGTAACTGTATGAAAATTGGATTGAGTGCACTAATTGCACATGTCACACTCTGTAACTCGAACTTGAGGGTGGACACCCTGTGTTCGAATTGCGGGGCGTGACAACTAGTCTCCGAAGTACCTCGCGCTCCCCCCCAAGAGGCTTAAGTCCTAAAAAATGGGCCGTGATTACTAAATAATGTAGAATTAGGCTTACAAATTGGGAAGGTAGGTTTCTACTATTTTTAATTAGAGTCACAGTCATGATGGTAGCCTTCGCTGATCTCCCTATCTACTTCCCATCTATTATAAAATCATGTGAGGATGGGGTTGAAGTTTGAAATGATCTAAAGGAAGTCTTTGAGATGAGGCTACTGATCTAATAGGACTCACTGAGTGAGTTGGAAAATGGTTCATTTGCCAATTTGGGTATTATGTTGTTAAATACATGGAATATGTTAAAAATAAAATCCTTGGAAAGCGGAAAAAGCTTCTCCGCTTTCCGGGGCAATCTCCAAAAAATAAAATGGATGTGGCCCCAAACTTGATGGGGTTGGGTCCCACAACTCTTAGATTTTCCTAGGTCCTTTGGCTTGGGTTTGAGGAGTATTTGAGGGACATTTGAATGAGCTTTTTGGGTTAGACTTGGGGTTTAATTTTGGCTCTAGTTAAGGTTGGGTTTAAAACGGGATTAGGTTGAGGCCAATGTTGTCATCATCATCATCATCATCATCATCATCATCATCTAAGCCTTATCCCCATTAATTGGTTCTGCTACACGAATCCTGTTTATCAAGGACCATATCCTCAGTTACACCAAAAGGTCCTCGAGTCTTTGTTATTAACTCCACCAATGTACTTTTGAGCCTTCCCCTCTGGCCTTTTAGAGCCTTCAACTCAAACCAACTCTCCCTCCTTCTAACTGGTGAAGTTCTTAGCCTCCATTGCACATGCCTAAACCATCTATGTCTACTTCATGTAATTACCCATTTGTGCTTCTCCTAAGTTCCCTCTTAAGGGATTCATTTTTTATTATATTCTTCCTCGTCTTGCAACTCAGCCATGTCTACATCCTCGTATTACCAATTGGGGTTGAGGCAAAGGCACTTAGCCAAATTCCTATAAAATTTATAGAATCAAAAGTAGACCGTCCTTGAATATTAACTGGGTCAATTAATCTGGACATCCCATATTAGGTGGAGTGTCTAATACCTACCCGTTGAGATGCAAGGGGATTGGAAGTGCAGAGGAATGCCGAAGCTTCCAAGGAGATCGTTGTCAGCATTAAGACAGTCATGGGCATCCGAACATCCCATAAACTCAATTAAGGAGGAAAGTAATATTTTGGCTAATTGACTTAACATCACCGAACTTTAAAATGAGATTTCTAACCATCTTAAAGTGGGAAATACAAGGAAAATGAGTTTTTGTAATTCTCATCAGCAATAAAGTTTTGCTTCATGAAAAATTATATTTATAAAAAGGCATATTCATCATCATAAAAAAAGCTTGTCCTAGCTATTTTGGGGTAGGCTTTAGAAATCTTATTTCACCAATCTTTACTATCTAAGACCCTATCGAGCTTTCCCATTCCCTTTTACCATTTTAATCCATTTCCTTTCTTAAAAAAAATGAAATTAAGATTTACTTTGAGAAAATAAGAAATTGGGAGTGGCCCTTATCCTCAAGGGGAAAGAAAAAACTATAAAGGAAACTGACGCTTTTTTCTGTTTTCTTCTTTTTTCTTTTCTTCTACTTCCTTTTTTTTATTGTCTTTGTTTGTTATATATATATATATATATATATATATATATATATATATATATATATATATATATATAAGGAAACTGACTTTATTTACCAGCATTATTCTGCACTCTGTAGCATAAGCATTACAAGAAATGAAACAAGTAATGTGAAATACAGAGAGAGAAAATAAGATACTATATCAATACAAAAGGGAGAGAATGCAATAGATATTTCCTCAAGAAATGAAGCAATTGAGTATGCAATTCAGATACAACATCGAAAAGAATTAATATTGAAATTGAAGTGGAATAGAGAAATTGTGACATCCATCCTTATCATTCAAATTTGGTGTATGGGTCTGAAATTGAATTTACATTACTTTCAGATAGAACTTGGAAGTAGCATAAATGCAGTTTGAAGGAAACTTGCTTGTTATGAACACCAGAAAGCTTATTATTAATACGTGTACATTTCGTTTTTTATTAAACGGAATGGTTTAAATTCGATAAGCTTGTGGATAGAAATGATGAGTAAAATACATGCATGTAGAAGGAAAGGAGAAAAAGCAACCTAGAGGCAAACACAAATCATGACCAACACCATTCGGCAGTTGGAAGCAAACCCATTCAGGGAAACGGCAAAAGAAAAGGCTACATTGACTGATGTTAGAGAGCTTGCAGTACAATTTCAAAATAAAAAATAAAAAATAAAATAAAAAGAAATAAAGATAGTGAAGATAGGAAAATGGTGAATTGTCAAAACCTGCATGAGAAGCTTGACACAGTCAACGGGAGCAGTGATGGTTTTAGCGGCAGCGCCAGCACCTAAAGAGGGCGACGTCCCTAGGGAAGAAATCAAGGAGGGCAAGGGAAAGTTTGAGAAGCCGTTGGAAAGATGGGGAGGGAAGTCCTTGGTTTCATCTCTCATTTCAACAGAAAGAGAAGCGAAGGGGAATATTCTCTCTCTCCTTTTAGCAAAACAGAATCTGTTTCTTCTGATTATGCTTAAACTGCAAGTGGAGGCTTTTGAAAGGCAGTGATGGGACGCCACATCTAGACGCATTCTCTCATCTTATCACACCCTCTCCATCTACTCTTTTCAACAATCTCTGCTTTTTCCTCTCTCTGTCTCTGACTGCCTCTCTCCGTCTGTCTTCCCGTTTTAGGAGAGAAGAAACGACGGAATAACGCAAATGGGGAAGTTGCTGGAGCGGATTAGGTACTGAGCGCTTTAGAGGTGCACATGGAACCGGTAACGTGACCCGAACCGGCCTGGTTTTGAAGCACACTGGTTCTGATTCGGGTTCCGGTTCGAAAATCAAAGAACCAATTGGTTGGGTTCGGTCCTCAGTTTGGGGTTATGTAGAATCGAACTGAACTGTGAACCAGACTGTAGAACCAGACCACATAACTGAACCGTCGAACCGAACCTGGAACCAAATCTTGGTGTTCAACACTCACTGTTTCATGTCAAGTCACTTAAAATTTGGATCAATTTGATTTTTTTAATGTGGCCTACCTAAACATTGCCCGACAATGAGGATGGACGATGTAGATCTAATAAACACATCAAGGTATGCCCATGATGGGTCCACTGGACTTAAATGGAAGGAGTGGCGCTCCATCAAGTTACCCCTATGAGAGAGATGGTGATAGATCTCACCCCATCTACACTGCGCCATCTTCTCATGGGTCAGTTGAAGAAGCGATTTGATGCAGCCCAGCCCAGCCCAGCCAGCCCAGCCCTAGCCAGATGCAGCCCTAGGGCTTGATTGATCAATATTAGCTAGTTTAATAGGCTGTGAGATTTTGGGTTTGGAGCCTTGCCTCGTTGGTAGACTCTACAGAGTTTCAAAGGGGTCTTGGTTTTGAGACCCATCAGTGATAAGAATCCACGCTGCTGACAGCACCAGTGGGTGCGTTGCGCGATTGACTAGGTGGGTGTTGTGAGATATTAGTAAAAGGCCCATTTTGATATGGGCCAGCCCACTCTAGCAGGCCCTTAATTTTGTGGGCTTGGGCCTGAAATGATGGTCAATTACTAAATGGGTGCACGGGCACCCCTCATCAACTAAAAACAAGTATCGATGTAGCCTCTGGGTGGGGCCAAGCCACAAGTAAACATTCTCCATTCACCACCATCAACCATAACATCCAAAGGTAAGTACACGCATACACTGAGTGATAGTATATGAAACTCACGGATGAGAAACTTCTGATTCTTTGTGTGTGTTGGGGGTCATTTTGTTTTTCATTTCTTCATAAAACATGACCTCCACGAGCCATCTAGGTCATTTCTTTATCAAACATGACTTCTAGGAGCCATATAACCTATAGGTCCGTTGATACTCATCATTGGACCAAGGGTGTTTCTTTGAACTCCTTGGCAATACAAGCTGGGGCCACTTAAATGTTTGATTCAAATTGAAAAGAGGAGAGTTCTTCCAGAAAGTTAAATCAAATAAAAATGATTACTATTGCTCTTTAATGGGACTACTTCTTGCTGCCTGCAACCAGCAATGTTGGTGAGACCCTGACCGTAGGTCCCAACTCGATGTATGCATTGTATATCCACGCTGTCCATCTGTTTTGTCAGCTTATTTTAGGCTATGGTCCAAAAAATGAAGTAGATACAAATTTCAGGTGGACCACAAATAGTGATCATTGAATACCCACCATTAACAACTTTCTAAGGTCCACTATAATGTTTATTGACCATCCAACCTGTTGATAATGTCAAACAGGTCTGGATGAAAGAGAAAAAAAAAAAAAAAAACAAAGATCAGCTTGATCTAAAACTTTTCTGGCTCATGAAAGGTTTGTAATGGTCAATAACCACTGTTTCCTATGGTATGATCCATAAATTTATATCCACTTTATTTTTAGGATCATGGCCTGAAATAATCTAGAAAAACAGATGGACGGTATGGATAAAAAAAATTTCTTATATTGAGATATGCCCTACGATGAGGGGTCGCAACTAAATTGTGCTGGAGGGACATAGCCTTTTTATTTTATTTTTTATTTTTTAAAATTATATATTTGGATTCAACAGATGACATCCACACGCCATGAAATCGATGGAGCATTGAGGACCCCACTTTGGATGGTCCATGCACCAAAAACTTATCACATTGGAAGAATCCTTATTATTCAATAGTAGGTCGACAGTTAACATATTACGGTAACAAGGCCAAATATTATACTTTTGGGGTCTCCCTGGTGATTTTTGGTGGTGCATAAGCAATGCATGCTGAAGCCTATCATATCAATGGTTTGGATCATTTGAACCATGAACCCCACTCACACAAACCATAAACCCAAATTTTACTAGAACAGCACTCCATCATTCCCCTATTTGTAGTAACAGGCATTCTTCATTGCTGAGTTCTCAGGTTCAAGATCACGGCCGACCATCAGTTCTTACCAACCAAACCCTTGAGTTCCAAATCAACAAATGTCCAATTGTAGGGTGTGTTAGGATGCACTTTTTGATTGAATTGCAAGTATTACTCTAAGAAAGTGGAATGACCCAATGGAAATATGGCCTAATCTAGCCGTTGAATCTGCGGACAAAAAGATTTCTTAGGTTGGAGTATTCCACCCTTTTTGACCCATTTAAGTTTTTCTTTTCTTTTTCTGTTTTTCCTTTTTCTTATTTTATTCTTTATTTTTTTTTATTTAACTATGGACGGTCTCCTTATCCATTGCCTCATGGGCCGTTGGTAAAGATCCTTGAGGCAACCACCATCTACTATGTACAGGGGAGCAAATGAGCCAGGCCAAGTTGTAGGGGGTGTCTAGGAAAAAAATCAGGCCAGAATTTTAGACCTAGACACAGCCCATTTAATTCGGGGGCTGATTGGGATTGCAACCATGTCAAAATTAGTTGATGAGCTATTAAAAGAGGCTGACCCTTTTATTTAATGAGTCTGGATGCGGATATACCTTAGCTTGTAATGTCATGGAGTGGAGGCAACTAAAAAACACAGGGGAACTATGCCTTGATTTGACAGAATATACTAAACCCTGCTCAAGTCATGCAGGTGCATCAATCCAAATTGCGGAAACCATGGCGAGATGAGTACAATGAGATGTGGACAATCGAACAGGCATAAATAATATTTTTATTTGACAGATTAAAATAGTATTTGCCCAGATTATACAACCGCATAAATCCAAAATGCCAAAATTTCTACTTACCAAAATATAAACATAGAAAATCTACAGCCGGCGACTTTATTTGTAAATTATGTAGCGTACGCCAAAGATGTCTTCAATTGGCACAATTAAAAACAAAGATGTTTTCTACTATCCATTGGGATTGAATCTATTGGATCTAGCCTCATGTTTGGTTATCCAAACTATTGATTTCATCGAGATACATAGGTATAGGTCTGGCAGCCTTGAATATCTTTGAAATTGGAGCATACTAGATTATTAACCAATGGCATGTGAAAAATGGTTGAGAGGAAGATTGGTGGGGTGAGTGTATTGAAACCTTACCATGCATGGAGTTTCGGTCATTTGTACTATCTGAATTGTCTATTAGGTCGAGTCCACTCTTCATGGGCAGCCTTGAAAAAATTCATAATGGTTATTATTTAATGGTTAAAATAAATTTCATATAATCATAACAGTTGGCTAATTGTAAAAATCAAGAGTCCACATCTCTCTCCCAATTATTTCCTTTTGTGTGGCCCATTTGAATTTTTTGGCCTCAAGCCTAAGAAGGGATTATTATTGGAAGGAGACTTAAATCTTTTGATTGCAGGGTCATCGGTCGACCAACCGATGTAGTCAATTGATCAGAAATACCCCGTATGAGACAATTGGTCTTTGGACACTTCTGGAGTATCGAGTTCGGTCGATTGACGCTTCAGGCTTGGGCGATCGAAACTCGCTGGAATTTCTGTCTAATTCCTTGGACTTTTTTGGCGAGTTTCGTTGATTGAACTCATCTGGTCAAGCAATCGACCAATTGATGGATGTCACTCGATTGATCGACCAAGCGAGCGACGGTTCACGCTGTTTTGCACAGCTTTGCATAGTAATTCTTGTATTGTACCTTGGTTTTTTCCAGCTAGGGTTTTTCTACGTAAATTTATGTACCTTCCCTTATTGGATTTGCTTGTTGATTGTGATTACTTTGTTTGATTCTACTCTATGCTTTTGCAGTCCCAACAATTACTCGTCTAATCATCAAAATGGATTCTAATTACAATGCCGTCAAAATAGATTCTAATTACAATGCAATCAAGTTGTGTAGGGCCATAAGTTACAATTCGAGTTACCATAGGTGTGTTGCATCAAAGGAAACAATGGGGGGCATTTTGCTGGCCCTGCCTCCACTCATCTGTTGGACATCCTTGCATGCTTATATTCAGATGATCCAAACCGTTCATCTGGTGGATGCTAAAAGGTAGATGCACAAGGTATCAAAATTAATGCTGATGGGACATCACAGTCAGCCAATCAATAGACTTTTCTCTGTTATGTATTTGGTGGATACTAAATGGTAGATGCACAATAGATCAAAGTTAATGCCGATTGGACAACAAAGCCAGCCAATGAGTAGACTTTTCCCTGTCATGCATGTACTATTTTTACTATTTTTTGACATCCTTTTCGGTCCCACTCGAGAGTACTAGTAATTGACTGAGGGACTAGAAATGCAAATAAAGTCTATTGGATCCACGCACCTAGATCAATTAAGGAGATTTCAGCCCTTGTTTTCGTTCCAGGTGAGAGGGTTGAAGAAGAGAACTCAAAGAGAGGGATGATCTTATGGTGATCAGGTCTTGATCTCATTGTAGCTGGGGATTTCAGTGCACGGAGAAAAGTGGGGGATCCTTCAGGGAGGTGGACTACAACTTTCTAGACCTACGAATGGTTAGGGGAGGACTGGTCCAACAGAGGGCAACAGCTGAAAAACCTATCAGTGGGAAACACGCTAGCATGTCTTAATTTATAGGATAAAGAGAAAACACAAATATCAGCTTACCAAAAACCTGCGGCACTCAGAAATTTTCAACCGTAGAAGCTTAATTCACACTATCTCCTTTGGTGTGGTCCAATTGAGATTTTGATATGCTTCATTTTTGGGCTCAAGGTACCGCAGATTTTGATAATGCCTAAACATGTAGAAATTGCAGCAAAGTCCACGTGTCTCACAACCGGTCGGACAATCGGTCCCTGAGTGTGCACATCGTCAGATGACATTTCTTTATGTTTTCTCATCTTCTTCCTCCGGTCTATCTCCATCAAGAAGGTCATCGATCCTAGCCCTTGATCATGGGATTCAGTTCCTACATCAGACTCCTCTACTTAAAGAAAACTCAACCTCAAGTTTTGCCTCAAGTCATGATGGAGACTCGCCTTCGTTTTCTTTCATGGCCTTGACTTGAGAATCGTACTTGGACGTGATTGGGGATACTTGTCCTCGGCCATTCCTTAGCATAGTGCAGTAAACATCGTCGTCTTCTTCTCAATGGGAGCAAGGAAAATTGTAAATGGATCCGCTTTATTAACTGTGCTATTGAAGATTGGTTCTATCTGAGAAAAACTAGCTTCTGATATACTCATGGACTACTGCAAATTCATATCTATAATTTCTTGAGTGGCAACATGTTCCTCTTCTTTGTTCACCACATCAGGGATATCATCTTCCTCCTTCCTAAAAATTTGAATATTTTCTGAGATGATGGTGGGTGGTACGTCCTCCTCTCCCTCTATAGTTTCTACATCTACTGGTTCAGCATGTCCTTCAAGAGGGGTTCCTGTGTCTGTATGAATGACCTCCACTTCAAAAGTCTCAGGAGGGGCATCCACATCTGCATCTATGTCACATGTATGCTGTTGATGGCTCCTCGCTTCCTTAGGAACAACATGTGTGTTGTTGATGGGGCTGGAGACTTGTGGTGTCACCACCTCAAATGGATCTTCATCGTCAACTAGGAAACGGGCCGGCAATTGCTGTTTCATTCGTTGCCACGAGCGAATTGGCGCTTTTGTTTCCCTCTTGCGATCACTTTGAACGCTTAACCACCATTCCCAAGCATCATCATCTAAGTGACACACTGCGGTTAAGACTCTTTTCTCCTCTGGAACTCGCATGTAATCGAAGTAATATTCGACCTCAACGAGCCATTCTTCGACGTGGTCATGTACTATGTGAAAAAGTGCTAAATTCGATTGTTATGAACCGTCGAATTTAACAACTCATTTTATTGCATGGTCTGAAAAATGAAGGAGATACAAACCTTAGGTGGACCACCCTAGAAGAAACAATGATGATTGAATACCCACCATTAATGACTTCTTGGGGACCACTGGAATGTTTATTTGTCATCCAACCTATTGATAAGGTCACAGATAAATGGATTAAGGGTGATCTCATGAAAACACAAATATGACCTTCGTCCAAAACGTTTGTGGGCCATAGTTTGTTTTATAATGGTGGGATTTCAATTATTAGTGTTTCCTGTTGTGTGGTGCACATGAGATTAATTTGGTTTTGCCTATTTTTTGGCTCATGACCTAAAATGATCTTGATAAATAGACGAACAGTCTGGATAAAACACATACATCATGGTGGGGGGCCATATAACATCATCCCGTCTGAGCTGGCAATCCATCTCCCTATGCCGCTGAGAGAGATTCCATCTCTTGCTAAATCTAGGAGGCGACAGGATACCATAGGAGCAGATTAGTTGTACTCGGGTAACACCAACCCTTATTGTGTGGGGCCCACTGTGATGTATATATTTTATCCACACCGTCTATTCAATTTTAGGTATCATTTTAGGTTATGATCCCAAAAAGGAGGCATATTAGAGGATCATGTAGACCACACTAAAGAAAACATTGGGATTGAATTCCTACCATTGAAAACTCCTAGGCTCACCGTGATGTTTATCTGCAATCCAACCTGTTCATAAGGTCACATAAACCTATCTGAAGGGAAGACATAAATATCACGTTGATCCAAACTTTTATGCCTCTCAAGAAGTTTTCAACGACAAGATTCTAATCCCCACTACTTTCGGTGGTGTGGTCCACTTAAGCCTTCAATCTCCCTCTGTTTTGGTCTCATGTCCTAAAATGATCTTTCAAAATGGATGGACGGCGTGGATAAAACATATGCATCATGGAAGGCTTTGTAAAGCCCCTGATAGGACCATCTGTCTCTAGCTAGGTAGTGTGTGAGTAATACCTATTCCACTCCTAAAATTTCTTCTCCACCCTGGAGTCTCTCCGAGCAGGTCTCTAGGATCGAGTCTCTCTCATAAGAGGTGTGCATAAGGTTACATGCGCATGGGAGCCAAAAAATTCTGTCTCTCTCTCTCTTTACACACAGAGTATTGTGCTCTTAGTTTTATTTATTTTTTAGTTGTGATGTTTGATGGGACAAACGGATTTTTTTTTTTTTAATCATCTTTGTTGGCCCAATAAATTTTTGGTGGGGCCAACAATCAAACCTGTAGTTACATTAATTTGTACATGCCAGATCATTGATACGAAACTTCCATAGGTCCACGACAGTACTCTTCTTAGCGGTGAAAAATCACATAAATGGGATGATTCCAGTCCTTCGTCCTTTTCAGCATTCGATCTCCCTTACCCCGAGGTTTAAGGTGTAACGGAGTGAGCGCATTAATGTCCCACCCAAAGTATGAATGACATTGATGATCCCATGCATCTCTTGACAAACAATGTCACACAATCATTTCCTCATGGTATTGATTGCATGGTTCGGATCATCTGATTAAAAAAGAATCATGTAATCAATAATTAGACCAAATGGATGGTCTAGATTGATGATGTGGACTGTTCACATGTCCAAAATGCAAGTAGGCGCATTGAAAGGTCTCCATGCACTTGACCCACTGAATCATTTTCCAAAATCTCCCTTAATTTTCTACAATGGTATCGGTGGGGCCCATTTCATAATAAAAAAAAAAAACTAATTTTCATATGATGTCTTGGCAATATTGGGCGATAATCCTATCCATCCATTCAATGGTTGAAGTTCCATCGGAAGGATAGCTTGGTCATAGAAAAATTTAGGAGCTCCAGTTGCAGCCTTTGTCATTGATGCATACACTGTCATTGATGCATACACCAATGGAGGCAGAATTGGTGTGTTCTGTTCTACAGGATCTCCAAGAGAACGAAGGAAAATGAAAGATATTGTCACAGATGTTAAGATTCACCAAGAGAATCAAGGACTTGTATCTCGGAGTTAAGATTCACTGATACAAAAAAGCTAGATCACAGATGTTAGGTAGAGGTCGGTCTTATCTCAATCATTACTGAGATATTATTGGTAGCTGCAAAGAGGACTTCCAAATAAAATAAGTTTGTGGAATACTTTTCTTAACAAGCTTTAATTTAGATATATTAAGTCTTAGCTTAGGAGTGTGCTTGTATTCATAATGAATATATAGGAAGATGTCTTTCTTTTTCTGCCTTACTTCCTGCTAGGTGAAGGGAGATCTTGTAGGGTGAATGTAATGAGACAAACACATCATCATATTATGATAAGAATACTTTGGACAACCCTTTCAATTATGTTGTTTTGCCTGATGGCCGTGAAACATTAATGCTCTACTTTCAGATATCCATTGATATATAAACCACCAACAAGATGGTTATAATTATCGAAAAATAGTAATGTCCTAAAGGCCAAACTAAATGCATGCCTAGTCAACTAGTGCAAATGCAACTATGTTCATGAAAAGGTTTTCATGCACTCAGCCCACCAGATCATTCCTCTCGTTGCTAATTATGACCAATGTACATCCCCGCTTCATGCACAAAGAAAATGAGGAATGAAACTACAATGCTTTGGCTGATAAATGGATCAGACCTGTCTTTTCTGCAGTGATCCAAATCATTCATATTGTGGGTCCCACAGTTGGTGGGAGAAACCCTCAAAAGCTATTGCATCGGTCATGCATATATGTTAAACATGGACAATTGTCTGCTGTTGGGTATTTTTATTAATTAACTAGGATCATCTGATAAGAGAAATATTATGACATGTCATGTGCCGAGGATGGAGTCCATGAGATCAATGGACTAGGTTACCAAGAGGTCTGGCTCATAAGTAATATTTATGGGTTAAGCGAAAAAACCATATTTGTTTTGATCGATCACCACACAATATGTAAAGAGAATTGCATCACCCAATATTCCACATTTGGGGATTGGTTTAAGTAGGGATTTGGAGAAAGTATTTTTCCATGGAAATTCATTTCGTAGAAGAAGATTTCTTAAATGTGGGTTTATGTTGTTTCGCTGAAAATTCTAGACTTACGCAGAATTCAACTTGCTGGGACCCATTTCCTTTGAGATTGAGATGAAGGTTTCGAAATAAATAAATAAATGAAAGGACAGAAGTTTCCGTCCATAAAAACCAAAGTAACAATTTTTTTTATTTTAATGAAACATGGATTTTCACATCGGACATTAATTGCCTGTGCCCCTACTGGCAAGAAGTTCCTTGTGGGTGGAAGCTTTGTGGGGTCCAAAGTGATACCTGTGGGAAATCCACTCCATCCATCAGTTTCTCAAGCTCATAATAGAACAGGTGTCCAAAAATCAGGTGGGCCACATGATAGAAAATAGCGAGAACTGTAAATATCTACCATTGAAAGCTTCCTGCAGCTGGCCATGCTGTTTGTATGCCATCCAAGCCAATAGCTTGTTGTGGCCTTTGCTTTGGAGCCTTCTTGAATACCTGACTGCTAGACCGGTGTTGGTGCCAGTGGACCGATCTCAGACCATTCTGTTATATTGTGGGCTGGGCTTGAAATCAGGTAATCCGCTCATGGGTCAGTTCAGGAAACAGTTTGATGCAGCCCAGCCCAGCCCTGGCCAGTGCAACTCTAGGGCTTGATTAATTGACCAATAGCATGTTTAGTAGGTTTTGAGATACTTAGTAGACGACTTCTTGCTATGGGCCAGCCCAGTCCAACTCGGCCTTAATTTTTTGGGCCTCCAATGATGGTCAATTAGGGCCTGTTTGGATACTACCAAATAAGTTACTTTTTGACTGAACTTAAGATGTTTAGTTACTTTTGACAGTTAAGTTCGTTTGGTAAGTATAATTGAAAAGTAACTTATCTCTTAAAAATTACTTATCTTAATAAGTTTATTTTTTTAGCTTTTTGACTTTTGACTTTTCTTGTTATCTCTCTCATGCCACACTTTTGCTCCCATTTCTTTTTTTTTTTTTTGTCACTCTGTTAGTCACCCTCCAATGTTAATTAACCACCCTCCAATTTGGCTTTTCTACTTATCTCTCTCAGGTCATATCAAAATTCTCTCTCATGGTTCACTCAATTACTGCTCTCTCATACTGTCCATATCAAAGGAGGCCCCATATGATGGACTGTACCATCAAAGGTGGGGCTCACACAGTGGACGGCCCACATCAAAGATGGCCCCTACATTAATTGGTGTAAGATCCAATCCACTAATTAGGTTGATCTGATCTTCTACATCTTTTTCAAAAATGGTTCTAGTCCACTCACCATGTAGACCAACTATTGGAAACAAGTGAATGGGTTAGAAAACTTCATCCAAGTCTTCCAGACTATTGAGAAAGCTTCTTACAAATCGACTAAACAGGTAATGAAAATAGATATCAAAGGATCTATCCCAAATAGATTAAGGATTTGGATTGATATGGAAAAATCAAACCAAAGCATCGAAGTTCCACACATGGATTTAACAAACCATCTATCATGACTGATAATGATAACTCAACTAGATCAGAGCACTATGGTCTGTCTAGTCGGAATATTTAACAATTAAAGCATGTAAAAAGGAGTAGAAAACTGTCAAAGATTAGAAATCTCAAGTTCTACATCATTAAAACATACTTATGAGCTACAGGGATTGTAAGGATTTGAGATCCATAAGATCACAAATCAAACAATGTGGAAGGTCAAAAGCCTCTCCCATCTAGGAAATCTGTATTAGCTAGATCTAAGCATCCATCATACGGTTCTCACATGATGGATCAAAGATTTTCCTAATACATGATAACATGTATCAATCTTAAGATCCCATCATGAAATCATTAAGGAATCATCATGATGAATAATCTATTGAATCCATGTGCTTCCCTTCTAGCTCTGGCTAGAAAAGAATTAGAAACACATGTTTAAAAATAAAAATGGACAAGAAAAGAATAAATAAAAGAGGAGAAGAATTGCAATAATAAAAAAACTTAAATTAATCTAAAGAACTTACACTTTAATGAACTTGCATGAATAAAGAATCAAGTACAATATATATATATATATATATATATATATATATATATATATATATATATATATATATATATATATATATATATATATATATATATATATATATATATATCTCTCTCTCTCTCTCTCTCTCTCTGGAAACTCCCAGTTAACTTATCAATGAAATTTTAGACTGTGGCCCACCTGACCAGTGGATCAACCTGATTCTTGTGCCAGGGCATCCATATAGTGGTCCCGTTCTGATGGATGGAATGTATCTCGGACCAATCGTGCTATGCTAGCACATGTATGGCACGTACATGAGCTTTATTGCACGCACGTGAGATTAGAAAAGCTCATTCTATTATATGTCAATATGAGATTTGAAATTTTCTTTCGAAAGGTTACTCATCAATGTGTTATTACCAAACATACTTATTTACTTATTGCCTGATAAATATGTTGTTTACCAAACATACTGATCTGCTTAATAAGTAAAAACCAAGATAAGTAACTTATCTGATAAGTAGCTTATCTTAAGTAACTTACAATGCAAACGGGCCCTTAGCAAATGGGTGCCCTGGCACCCCTCACCAATCAAAGACAAGTATAGATGCAGCCTCTGGAGTGGAGTGGAGTGGAGCCAAGCCATAAGTAAACATACTCCATTCACCACTGTCAACCATAACATCCAAAGCTACACGCATACATTAAGTGAAAGTAAACGGATGGGAAACTTCTTATTCTTTATGTGTGTGTTAGGGTCATTTGTTTTTCATTTCTTTATAAAGCATCAGTTCTACAAGCCATCTAGGTCATTTCTTTATAAAACATGACTTCTATGAGTCATGTAGGTCAGTTTATACATCGTTGGACTAAGGATGTTTCTTTGAAATCCCTGGCAATCCACGCTGGGCCCACTAAAATGTTTGATTCAAATTGAAAATAGGTGGGTTCTTAGGAAAAGTTAATAAATAAATAAAATCGTTACTGTTACTCTTTGACGGGACTAGTTCCTGCACCGCATTTTATATCCACACCGTCCATCTGTTTTTCCAGTTTATTTTAGGCCATGTTTCAAAAATTGAAGCAGATAAAAATTTCAGGTGGACCACACCACAAGTAATAGTGATCGTTGAACGCCCACAATTAACAACTTCCAAGGGTCCACCATAATGTTTATTGACCATCCAACCTATTGATAAGGTCACACATGCCCGGATGAAAGGAAAAAATCAAATATGAGCTTGATCCAAAACTTTTGTGGCCCATAAAAGCGTTTTAATGGTCAATAACCACTGTTTCATGTGGCATGGCCCATAAATTTATCACTTTTTTTTTTTTAGGAACATATCCTAAAGTAATCTAGAAAAAAAGAAGGACGGCATGGATATAAATTTCCTACACTGAGATGTGCCTTACGATCAGGGGTTGTGACCAAATTTGTTTTTGTTAGTCATGCAACACACCCACCCTGTTAGGTGTGCAACGCACCTACCCACAAGTGGGGTTAGACTGTCTCCTTAGCACTCGAACTTGAGACCAGCTGAAATGCCTAGGCGACTTCCAGCTGGGCTAACAGGCGAGACACAATTTTTTATTTGGATTTAACATATCTTTTATAGTGACATCCACAGCCAGTCCTTCTATCTAAGAAGATGACGGATTTCACTTAAAGAAACCCCATATCAAAAGCAGGGCCCCCTGTGAAATATACGGAGAGGAAAAATAATGAAAATGAAAAAGAGTGAAACAAAAGGCCATGAAAGCGATTGAGGACCCCGCTTTACATGCTCCATGCACCAAAAACTTCTTACATTGGAAGAATCTTAATTGTTCAATAGGTGGACATCAACTGAGACAGTTAACATATTACAGTAACAAGGCCAAATATTATACTTTCACAGTCTCCAGTCCCGGTGGTTTTTGGTGGTGCATAAACAATGCATGCTGAGGCCTATCATATCTATGGTTTAGATCATTTGAACCATGGACCCCACTCACACAACCTATAAACCCAAATTTTACAAGAACAGAACTCCATCATTCCTCTATTTGTAGTAACGGGCATTCTTCATGGCTGAGTCCAACCAAACCCTAGAGTTCCAAATCAGCAAATGTCAAATTGTTGGGGTGTGTTCGGATGCACTCTTTGATTGAATTGCATTCATTACTCTAAGAAAGTGGAAATGACCCAATGGAAATATAGCCTAATCTAGCCGTTGAATCTGCGAACAAAAAGAATTCTTAGGTTGGAGTATTCCACCCCTTTTGAATGGGGCTGAAAGTCAAGCAGGTTGGGTCGGCCGGGTTGGTGCTCAACCCTAACCCAACTCAAGGTTCCTATACCTCAACCCTAACCCAACCCAACCCAACCCAACCTCGGGTTGGGAATTCTCAACCCAAACCCAACCCAAGCAGGCTCAGTCGGGTTGATTGGGTTGATACGTGCTAATATTTTCGTTATTACATTAGTCTATTATGATTCAATACACATCTTATTTTTTTGTACCTATGACTTTATTAATTATGTATGTAATTATTTATTGTAAAGAACTTCACTTTTTCTAAACAAATAAGCTAAAATATAAAATAATTACTCCTTTAACATACAAGCATATCGAATTTCAAACATTATAGGTTTACCTACTAAGGTAATATAAACTAGTAAGTTTACTTAACTAAAGTATAATAAAATTAAAAGTAACTTGTATATAGATCGGGTTTGGGTTGGGTCGGGCAACCAAAGACCTCAACCCAAGCACGACCCAAGCTTTTCTCGTGTTGGTGATTGCATAGCCCAAGCTCGAGATTGGCTCTATACTTCATGCCCAAGCCCAACCCCATGTCGGGTCGGTCACGGGTCAGTCGGGTTGAACCCGCCCAACTTTCAGCCCTACTTTTGACCATTTAAGTTTTTCTTTTTTTCCTTTTCTTTTTCTTTTTGTTTTTCTCCGTTGGTGAAGATCCTTGAGGCAGCCACCATCTACTATGTAAAGGGGAGCAAATGGGCCAGGCCAAGTTGTAGGGGTGTCCGGGACAAAAATCAGGTCAGAATTTTAGACCTAGACATAATAGGTTAAATTCCAGGGTTGATTGGGATTGCAACCATGTCAAAAATATTTGATGGGCCTTTCATTTAATGAGTCTGCTTGCGGATACCTAAGCTTGTAATTTCATAGAGTAGAGGCAACTAACACACACACGGGAACTATGTCTTGATTTGACATAATATAGTAGACCCTGGTCAAGTCATGCATATGTATCAATCCAAATTGAGGAAACCTCAGAATAGATGAGTATAACGAGATGTGGACAATCTAATAAGCATAAATAACATTTTTATTTGACAGATTAAAATAGTATTTTCCCAGATCATACAAGCGCATAAATCCAAAATGCCAAAATTTCTACTTAACAAAAAATAAAACATAGAAAATTTACAACCGGTGAGAAAGACTTTATTTGTAAATTATGCAGCATACGCCAAAGATGTCTTCAATTGGCACAATTATATAAAAACAAAGATGCTTTCTATGATCCATTGGGATTGAATCTATTGGATCTAGCCTCATGTTTGGTTATCCAAACTATTGATTTCATGTGCTACATAGGTACGGCTACCTTGAATATCTTTGAAATTGGAGCATATTAGATTGTTAACCATTGTGATGCAAGGGGGACATGGTGAGGTTGATCACCGTCTTCTTCACAAGATAACTACATTGAATCCATAAGGCTCCTTGGACTTCTCAATAGGGCTTCCTCGAATCCACGAGAGAAAATTGATAAAAATAAGATTTTTATTGAATAATAATATGAAAGTTAACATTAAAAATGAATTTAACAACATTATATATCCCTAAACAAATCATAATTCGTACTTATTAAAAATAATAAGTTTACCAAAATAGAAAGTTACTAAAAATAGTAAAATCCTAATGAAAGACTACTACTAATTAAGTAGAGTCTTTCTAAAACTCATTATCCAGCAAAACTTGAAACTCTTAATTAAACAAAGACAAAAAAAAAAAAAAAAGAGAAACACATTAAAAATTAGAATTACTAAATATAGTAAATTTTTTTCTAAAATCTTATTTTTCTGCTGTAAGTGTGCGTTTTCTGGAGAAATGGATAGATGCGACCTACTTTCCTAGGTCAATTCACCCTGAAACGAAATTTCAGGTGGAATCCATATGTTGTGCGTCTCGTAACTCCTCCCGGATCAAAAGTTATGACCGATTTATGGTTCGCCTTTTTTTGGTCCATACATGCGAAAATTGTCGTTTTTGCTGACTTTTCCTTGATCGATTTTCGGTCTATGTGTGATAGGAATGTGGGTGATCCTTGCCCTTGATCAGGGGGTTCTTGTCCTATATCACAATGGCACGTGAAAAATGGTTGAGAGGAAGATTGGTATGGTGAGTGTATCGGAACCTTACCATGCATGTAGTTTCTATCATTTGTACTATCTGAATTGTCTATTAGGTCCAATCCACTCTTCACGGGCAACCTTGAAAAAAATCATAATAGCTGTCCTGTCATTTAATGGTTAAAATAGATTTCGTATAATCATAATAGTTGCCTTGTGAAAATCAAGAGTCTACTCTTCGCAGTCGAATTTACTGCTTTTTCACGTAGTCGGTGCATTCATGCATAATAGAGATTGGTAGTGAGGATTGAGTCCTTCGGGGAGATCAAGGTAAGGGCAGGTGAGATAGTCCTTGCCCAGGGCTGTTCAAATCTATTTGAGTTAGTCAGCTCATGGTGTATGGGATGGTTGTGGTATGTGATTGGGCTATGCATGCATGATCTTATGGTGATGATTTTTGTGGAGGTGTTATGTATGGTAATGTTGTCCCATTGGAGAATGCGACCCATGTCAGGATCGGGGCGTTGCCACTCATAGTCAGGCGATTTTAACGTTGTCTCACATTGGGAATGTGTACCGTGTCAGGATTGAACGTACCATGTCAAGATCGGGGGTTACCACACATGACTGGGCGGTTTAACATTTTCTCATATTGAGAATGCAACTTGTGTCAGGATCGGGCGTACCATGTCAGGATCGGAGCATTTCCATGCCTATTCGGTTGTGATAGTATATGGTCAACTTGCAAGTGTGAGACCAAATTAAAGACCTTGTGTTAAAAGCCATGTGTATGGTTGATTTACACGTGTTGCATGGGATTTCATTGTGTGATGTATGTCCAATGTCTGTTATCTGTTGTCACGGGATGGAACGTGTGCGCATGGCATACTTCAACAAATGACATTCTGAATTTTTATTATTTTGTTCCTGTTACAATTCTATTCACATGTTGTATGAATGCTTAATTTATATTATGGAGTGGAGTAAGTACTCCTACTAGCTGGGCATTGTTTTGCTCATCCTTCTTAGGGAACCGTACGTTTTGGAGACGACATGGAAGCCGTAGGTGACGAGATGCAAGCCGAAGAAGCAACAAGCGCTGGAGGAGGGTGCCAACGCTAATGAAGACAATTTCATTTATTTTTAGACTTTCTGCTTAGTTTGAATTAATGGAACCGTAGGTGGACTTGATTAGTTTATGGAAGTATAAACAATTAAAATTTTGTTTATGATTGTTGGAATAAGAGTGTGGTATGGTTTAGCTATTAAATGAATGATATAATCAGGTTTATTATTTGAAAATTTGCATCTATTTCATTATTCATGCATGAGAATTTGTGCTCAGGTAATATATTCGAGCGCTGAATTTCAGGGCGTGACATATTCATTGCATCCTCTCAACATCCTTCTACCACCTTCGACACCTGGTTAGTCTTAATGTATGCTCTGTGGCTTGTCAATCTGATCGAATCTTGCCCATTAGAAACTTTGACTGGTCAGACCTACATTTGCACATCATTTCATCTCACAATTATAACTTCCCCTTGCACTCGGTCAGTTCGAATGTATGCTCTGTGGCTTGCTGACTCCGTCGGATCCTGCCCATCAGAAACTCTGGCTAATCGAATACACTATCATACATGACTCATTACACCTGGTTGGTTCGAGCGTATGCTTTACAGCTTACTGATTTAATCGGATCCTGCTGCTCATCAGAAACTCTTACCGATCAGACATACATTCATACATCATTGCATTCCATATTTTCTATGAGAATATACGAGAGCTGATCCTAACCTTCAAAGATAGTCAGATTTAGTGAAGTAGAGACCGTACATTTTTATGGGTAGTAGGTGCCTAACACCTTTCCTCTCTGTAACCGTGATCCTTTACCTCGAATTTAATGTTTCTATAGGATCTAGCTAACTGTAGATTAAAAATAACTGACTAATGGTGACTCCAGTATTCTATCAACTCATTTCCAAATACACAAAGCACAAAAAGCCCTTGAAAGAAGCGAGCCCGTCGAAGCGATGATTCGCGCCCTAAAAGGAAAAACACGGATCCCGACATTCACAAAGTCATGCCCCAAAAAACAGTCTTTCAAAATGGATGGACAACATGAATAAAACATACAATATGGTGGGCCTCACATAGTCCCTAACAGGACCATTCATCTTTAGCTATCCTGGTGGGGTAGCACTCAATCCACCAAAAAGATTTTGCTTTCAGAAGCCCCATAGAACTCCTCGTGTTTGGAGGGGAAACAGATTGCGTGCTGTGCCATACACCACTGAAGTCCATGATGTATTGCCGTCACCAAATTATATGGGGCTGTCATGATTTATGTGTTATATCCACACTGTCCATTCATTTTACAAGAACACTTTATGTTATGGGCCCAAAATTTAGGCAGATCCGAATCTCAAGTGAACCACACCACAGAAAATAGTGGGGATTGAATGACTACCATTGAAAACTTCTTGGGGGCGACAAACGTTTTGGATCAATCTGATATTTGATTTTTTTCCCATAATCCAGGTCTCTGTGGCCTCATGAATAGGTTGTATGACAAATAAACATCATGGTGGGCCATTGGAAGGTTTCAACGGTGGGATTCATTGTCCCCATTGCTTTTTGTGGTGTGGTATAGTTGAGATTTAGATCTGTTTAATTTTTTTGTTCATGCCCTAAAATGATATCGCGAAATGGATGGACAGTGTGAATGTAACACATACATCGTGGTGGGCCCTCAAAACTTGATGACATCAACACACCATAGAGGTCGGTGGTTTGTGGCACACTAGGCAATCCACTTCATTTTGGAGTCGTCTTTTGGGACCTGTTTCAGTAATGAAATAATAATAATAATATTTTTTTTGAGAGGTAATGTTTTTATTGCGTTAGTCATGAAACTCACATACCATGTTAGTACCGCAACACACCTACCCAGTTAATCACACACAGCATCCACTGATGCTGTTAGTGTGTCTCGAACTTGAGACCTGGCTGGAGAGGCCGTGGCATGTCAACCAGCTTGGATAACAGGCAGGAGACTCCGATCAGAAGTGGATTGGCTGGTGTACCCTACACCAGCAACGTTGCTGGTGTACTGACGTCAACAAGTTCTATGGGCCTGTGTTATATCCAAACAGTTTCTTCAGCTTGGGAGATCTTTGTAAGGATTTAGATCAAAACTGATATGGATAAAAAGCTCAAGTGGACCATATTGAAGAAAGAAGTGGAGATTGAATCATAATAATAATAATAATAATAATAATAATAATAATAATGGAAATTGGGATCCACCAAAAAACATTCGATCAGAAGCGGATTGGCTGGTGTATCATACACCAGCGACGTTGCTGGTGTATCGACGTCAGCAAGTTCTATGGGCCCCACCAAGATGTATGTGTTATATCCAAACCGTCTATTCATTTTGGGAGATCTTTGTAAGGATTTAGACCAAAACTGATATGGATACAAAGCTCAAGTGGACCATATTGAAGAAAGAAGTGGAGATTGAACTTCTACCATTGAAACCTTCTTAGGGGCCATGGAAGTTTTGGATCAATCTGATATTTGTTTTCACTCTTGTCCGAGTGACCTTATTAACAGTTTAGATGGCAAATTAATAAACATCACGGTGGGACCTAGGAATGTTTTAACTATGAGAATCATTGTCCCCATTGCCTTTTTTTGGTGTGGTCCATTTGAGCTTTGGATATGACTATTTTTTTGAATCATGTCTTAAACGGATCTCGCAAAATGGATGGACAGCATGTATATCTTAAATCCATCATCGTCGGACTCATATGACCATGATTTTCTTTGGACTGCTCATACGATCATGGTGCTCCAGGACTGACGCACTCCTATGCCAGTTCCAGCGTACCTATACCAGCAACGTCACTGGTGTAAGGTACACCAGCCAATCCGTTTGACCGTTTCCTTTCTTATTATTATGACCACTAGAGTTA
Source organism: Liriodendron chinense (assembly GCA_003013855.2). Lineage (NCBI taxonomy): Eukaryota > Viridiplantae > Streptophyta > Magnoliopsida > Magnoliales > Magnoliaceae > Liriodendron > Liriodendron chinense. The sequence continues at coordinate 354,429 of PVNU02002566.1, read as the reverse complement.
TCAATGGCCGAGAATCCACTCTATATATTCGTCTCCCCTCTTTGGTTTTCAAGCATTCAAAAACTCTATAATGGAGCTCCCTCCTATGAGCCTATGGGCATTATGGTCATTTCTCCTTCTCTCTTCCATCCACCTTCCATGCTTCTTCGGATCTGCCCCTCACTTCTCTAACGAAACCGATCGCCTAGCTTTGCTCAACTTTAAAAGTATGATAACCGACGATCCTCTCCATTCCATGAGCTCATGGAACCACACTCTCGGCTTCTGCCACTGGCAAGGTGTCACATGCGGTGGTCCCCAGCATCCTCAAAGAGTCACTGCCTTGACCCTCACTAGCCAGAAGTTGGTGGGCTCCATATCTCCCTACATAGCAAACCTCACCTTCCTCAGGATAATCGACCTCGCTAACAACAGCTTGCATGGGACGATTCCTGAAGAGATGGGCAGGTTATTCCGCTTGCGATATCTCAATCTGACCAATAACACATTCACTGGAGAGATTCCAGCAAATCTGACCCACTGTTCGGAACTCATAGTCCTTCGTCTTAACGGGAACCAGCTTGCAGGGAGGATTCCAACTGAGCTTGGCTCTCTATTGAAGCTCACTAGATTGAGCCTTGGTTACAACAGTCTTACAGGAAGCATCCCACCTTCACTTGGAAACCTTTCGTCTCTCACTTGGCTTTATCTGGCAGTGAATAGTCTGGAGGGTAGTATCCCAGACGATCTCAGTCGGTTGGTCAGGTTAGGCGGTCTTGTCATCCGTGATAATGAACTGTCAGGTACGATTCCGCCCCGGCTATATAATCTCTCGTCTATTATTGTTTTGGACGTGGGAGAGAACAGATTGCATGGAAATCTTCCACCTAACTTAGGCCTTACTCTTCCTAATCTCCAAATGCTTTATGTTTCATCAAATCAATTCACAGGACCCATACCTCTTTCATTATCCAATGCTTCGGGACTCGTACGTATTGGCTTTGCTGTCAATAGTTTTAGTGGATCCGTGCCTACGAATTTTGGAAGCCTGAAGAATCTGATCGGGTTATCTTTGGGGACCAATAAACTTGGAATTGGGAAAGCTCGAGACTTCAATTTTCTCGATTCTTTGACCAATTGCAGTAGCTTGCTAGCGCTAAACGTAGGCGTTAATCGTCTCAGTGGTGTGTTGCCTGATTGCATAGCTAATCTTTCTACACAGCTGGAAATACTAACGTTAGGGAGAAACAGGATATTCGGAAGCATCCCATCTGGGATTCAGAATCTTGTGGGCTTAACAGCGTTGGATATGGAGTATAACCTTTTAACAGGTTCTATTCCCATCGGTGTTGGGAAGATTAACAAGTTGCGGCAATTTTACTTATCTGGAAATGAATTATCAGGGCTAATTCCGTCTTCCGTGGGGAACATCTCCCAATTGTTCCTATTCACTTTATCTGAAAACAATCTATCGGGGAGCGTACCTTCAAGTCTCCGTAATTGCATAAACATGCAATTCATATACCTCGACAGTAATAAGTTTAGCGGTAGCTTACCCAAAGAACTTTTCAGCTTTCCATCTTTGATTGAACTTCATGTTGGAAATAACTCTTTTACCGGTACTCTGCCTCTGGAAGCCGGTTACTTGACAGCACTTGGAATGTTCAATGTTTCTAATAACAAATTGTCAGGAGAAATTCCAAGTTGGCTGGGCAGTTGTCTCAGCCTAGAGTATCTCTCATTGGATGGGAACTTCTTTCAAGGATCAATTCCTCCCACATTTAGCACTCTAAGAGGTCTTCGAATCCTGGATCTTTCACGCAACGATTTGTCTGGGGAGATTCCAAAATATCTGGAGAAGTTTGCTCTAGAGTATCTAAATCTATCCTTCAATAATTTCGAGGGTGAATTACCGAAAAGAGGGGTCTTTGCAAATGCTAGTCAAGTTTCAGTGCTCGGAAATACAAAGCTTTGTGGGGGTATTCCAGAATTGAAATTGCCTCCATGCTTTAGCCAAGCTTCCAAGAACCGGGGAAAGTCTCTTGCTTCAAAAGTAAAAATCTCAATAATTGTTGTTGTCCTGTGTCTTATTTTACTACCATGTTTCTTTGCCACGCCATATTGGGTTAGAAAGTTGAGAAGGAAACCTTTAGCTGCGTCTTCTGCGGAAAATCCTTTTTTGAACGTGTCTTATGCGGAACTCTTTAAAGCAACAGATGGGTTCTCTTCTGCCAATTTGATCGGCACTGGAAGTTTTGGCGCTGTATATAAAGGGATTATAGATCGTGTTGGAACATTAGTGGCAATGAAAGTCTTCAACCTTCATCGACAAGGAGCTCTGACGAGCTTCATGGCCGAATGTGAAGCCTTGAGAAACATTAGGCATCGGAATCTAGTTAAGATCTTAACTTGTTGCTCAACCATTGATTTTAAGGGCAATGATTTTAAAGCTCTAGTTTACGAGTACATGCCTAATGGAAGTTTAGAGAAGTGGTTGCACGAAGATGCAGGTCCTGACCAGCTGAGAAGGAACTTGAAGTTGACTCAAAGGTTTAACATAGCTATAGATGTGGCTTCTGCATTGGATTATCTGCATAATCATTGCCAAACGCCAATCATTCATCGAGATTTAAAACCGAGCAACATTCTTCTTGATGATGACATGACTGCTCGTGTGGGTGATTTCGGGCTCGCCAGGTTCTTATCTGAGGTTGCTCAAACGAGCTCGGTTGGAATGAAGGGATCCATTGGGTACATCGCTCCAGGTAACAATCTTCTCTATTTCCTTACACACACGTTCCCCCGGTCTGTTTGCTTGTTGTAAACCAGATGTGCCAGCAAAGCAGGGGTGGGCTCGGGTGCGGCCCACTGTGATGTGTATGTAAAATCCTCGTCGACCGAACAGATGCATATGCCATGTTAGGCCCAAGGCCCAAAAATCAGACTGGCCTGTGATTTAAGGTGGGCCATACTAAAGGAAACAGTTGGGGAGAAGGATGCCCAGCCTTGATTTTTACATAGCCCACTGTGAAATCCACTCTGACCATTAGATACATCATCCTAAGTTATGTTTAAGGCCAAAAATCAAGTCGACCTACGACTCCAGTGGGCCGCACCAAAAGAAAAAGTTGGGAGATTCCGCCCTTGATTTTTACAGGGCCGATGATCATATGAAATCCTCTCCAACCACCATTAGAATATGGCACACTAAGATTAGGCCAGGGACCCAAAAATAGATTGATTTATGATTTGGGTGGGCCATGTAAAGGGAAATAATTTGGAGCGTGAGTGTTTCCAATCATGTGGTCCACTTAAGTCATGGATGGTGCTCACTTTTGGGCCCTAGGCCTAAAATGAGGTGATGCACCTGGTGGTTAGGGTGGATTTCATATAAACATCATGATAGGGCCCACCAGAGTCACCGACTCGTTTGCTCTCACAGATGGCTTGGTGGGACCATCACTCTCTCTCTCTCTCTAAACCACAGTTACAGTCCACCCAGTGGATAACTTCTAACCTTTCATATACTTGCAACATCCAATCCGTTCAATAGGTTATTCCCATCACGAATATTTCCTTACCAAAAAATAAGCTACATACATTAATTGAGCAAGTCTATTTATCAATGGCAAGATATTGTTTTTTTGGTGTGACCCACCTAATGAGTAGATGGAGTTGAGGTTTGCATCAAGTGATTATGATGGTTGGATCCAACCTATTGGACCGTTGGATGTCGCATTCATTTAAGAGGTTCGAAGTTATCCATTCGGTGGAGCATAGAGGTGGGCACAAACCAAGCCAGCTCGAAAGCTCGGCTCGGATTGGTTCGAAAACGCTCGGCTTGGATTGGTTCAAATGGAAGTTCAAACCAACCAAGCCTCCGAGTCAAGCTCGTTTGAAAAAACAAACCAAGCTCAAACTAGGGTAGTACCGGCTCGACTCGACTCGGCTCGGCTCGAACCTCGATTTGATTAAGCTCGATTTGATTCGGCTCGTAGATTACAAGCACACTGTTTCTGTGGTGTGATCCACTTGAGCTTTGGATATGATTCCATTTTGGGATCATGTCCTAAAATGATATGTAAAACAGATGGACAGCATGGATAATACATATACATGATGACATGGATAATACATAATACATATACATGATGACATGATGACATGGATAATACATAATACATATACATGAATGCACACTGTTTCCTTGCACTCGTAAAATTATGCTTGTGTACTTTTGTTTGTAAAATACTCTTACATGTCTATTTTGAAGTTGCACTCCTTTGGAGGATGTTAAACATCATATAGTAAGATATGTTTGTACTTTTTTTTCTAACATTTTAGATTCTTTTCTAATTAAATAAACAAGGAAAAAAAAGAGCCGCTGCCTGTTTGAACTCGGCCTGGCCTGGTTCGAAATTTTCGACCAAACCGATCCCGGCTCGAATCAGATTTTTCTGGAGCAAACCAAACTCGGGCCGCATGGGTCAGCCCGAAACCCAAACCAAACCAATCCACAAACTGCGGTGGTACAAAAACAAACCAAGCCAAGCTAGGGCTAACTCGGCTCGGCCCAGATCATTGCCCACCTCCAGTGGAGCATGACTTGTGCTCCAACCGGTTGGACTAGAAACCTACTCTTATCTCTACACACACCCCCCGGCCCAAAAGCTGAGAACCCACCCTTTTATAACGGTACAGATCAACCAAATATATTACAACTTTCGGGCGGCCCCACACATACCTTTACACGTGCCTGTCCCACACATACCTTTACACGTGCCTAGTTGGGTGTGAGGGACAAGGTAGGCCCAGCGTAACGCTGGTGCACTCATTAGGGTAGTTTTAACAGGCGTGCCAAAATATACCTGATTCAAAGCATACATTTGTCCGGCCCACTCCACTGAGTGGAATATGTGACTTCTGCATACTTCAGGAGCTTCTCACACTCACATCTCTTGCAAACTTTCCATGTTAGCACTATTTTTCCTGCGCTGCAAAGTTTCTTACTTTCAATAGTTAGGAAACTTTTTTCCCTGTGCAGTAAAGCTTCAATGAGCATATATATCGATCAACATAGTGTGTGTGTATTCATTTAAATGTGCAATGTTCAACTTTCACTTGTTTCACATGCAATGCTTTCTTTTCCTGCAATAAATTTTCACACCTTCTCATCACTGTATCACTTGTGTGGATTTTATTTTATTTTTTTAAATTAAAGGTGATCGTGCTATAAATATCATGACAAGTGAAAATTAGATCAACGGTGATGTTATGCGAGCCATAGTTGTACTGGCAGTCGGACCATTTCCTTAGTTTTGATGGTTCAGGTTGCCTGATGAGTGGACCATCCTAGTTTTATCTAAGGTTATTTAACAGTGCGTCCCACCCATTGTACGGCTTGGATTTTCTACGTAAATGACACAGGCAGGGAAAAATGTTGTATGCAAACATACGCATACAACGTCAAATTTCTCAGTTTAAAGTTGTTTGGGTTATAAGATGGACGAATTCTCTTTGTGGCTCATGTATCACAACGGCACACGTGCTATCATGGCACACACTCATAAAATCCTAGCCATCCATGAGCTGGGGCCATTTCAAACATGTACTGGGTGTTGGGGTTTTGCTTTCAATCTTGGACACCATGGGGTGTCAGGCGCCCGATGGGTTTGGGATGGGCGCCTGCCCAAAGATACCGGGTTGGCTTCTGTAAGTCTGTATTGCTGAGCTATTTTTGGGCTGTAGGGGGCTTGACCACTATTGGTCGGGCACCCGAAGAGGTCTGGGTGGGTGTCCGAAATTAGTTGGATTCTTGCCGGAACTCTCTGGACAGATTTTAAAGACCTTCACGTTCTCAAGCTTAAGAGATTGGGAAATGAATATCTGCCCAAATCTGCTTGCTTCTTGCAGAATCTCAGAGTTCTGAGGCTGGAAAGATGCCCTCATTTACACACTCTCGTCTCTTCCTTTCCCAGTTTTGACAAACTCGAGTTCCTTCAACTTCAAGGTGAAAAATATCATTCAAGCTCACCAATACCAGACGACGTCTTTCACCACATGAACAACCTCTGATGTCTCTGTCTCAAAAGTATGCAAATCATGTCACTGCCTTCCTCAATTTCCATGCTCCACAACCTCCGCCACCTCAAATTTATTTACTGTAGATATTTAATAAGAATCCCAGATGAGTTCTTTGGGCATTTGACGCGGCTTCGCATCCTCGACCTTAGGGGGGGATGATCAGCTGGAATCTCTACCATCTTCGCTTTCCAAATTGGCAAATCTTAAGAAACTCATATTGTACCGTTGTTTTTCCTTAAAGATGACGTTGCTGACTCATTTACAAAATCTCTCAGCACTTAAGGAGCTTGACCTCAACAATTGTCTTTCCCTCAAAGATCTCGGAGATATTACTTCTCCTTCACTCGGGGATGTGATCTTGCCAAACCTCCGTAAGCTTGATATTTCCAATTTCAAGGTGGTTTAACGGCTTTCCTTGAAAGGTTGCCAAAGCTTAGAGTCTGTATTGTTGTCTAAGCTCACAAGCCTAGAAGTGCTTAATCTTTTCGGTACCATGCACGGATTGTAAAGTCGGTGGCGTAGTTTTTGCGCGATCTTGCGTAAGATGTTTCTAATTCGGGTTTCTTTCTATTTAAGGAAGTGTAATATGTGGATTAGGTATCCTAGATGTGCAATGTTTTAGAGAGAGAGAGAGAGAGAGAGAGAGAGAGAGAGAGTTCTAGGATTAGAGAAAGAGCTTTAGAGAAAGGACTATGTTAGTTTTTCTCTTGGAGAGCTTGAGTTTTCTCTTGTGGGCTTGAATCCGATGTAAGTTTCTTCATGCTCTTATAACTTCTGATTCATAGTGGATTGGTATCGCTTTGTGCTGTTGTTTTTTACCCGTGAGGAGTTTTTTCACGTTAAATTCGGATTGCCTCTTGTGTGTGTCGATTTGCTTGGTGTGTGATTGCCATTATGGTTTGTTCCTCATTGCTTGACATTCGACATAGAGAAGTATTCAGGAAAAAAATAATTTTGAACTTTCGAAGGTGAAGATGAAAGGCATTTTAGTTCAGCAATGGCTGTAAGATGTGTTCCTTGGAAAGCGACAGGAGGCTATGAAAGAAGAAGAGTGAAAGATGATCAATGAAAAAACCAATGTCTCAATCCAGTTGTACCTAGCGGATGAGGTCCCCCGATTGATTATCTCAGATATCGAGCAAGCATCGTTGGTAATTATTTAACCCTAACCATCCTCTTAGATCCTTAACTATAGAGTACTCCTAGACCTGAGAAATAGTAGGGCGTTAGATGATTGATTGGTTTACGGGGGCCCGTTGATATACACCGAACCATTTAGGAATCAGAGTGCGCAATGGAAGCGTGTCAGACCAGAAATTGGAGAACTTGTAAAATCAATCTCGAGGTCAGAAAGCTTATTTTAAAAGAGGTGGAATGTGATGACCGAGATCGTGACTAACCTAGAATAGATCAAGATAACTAAAGACCTAAAAGAGTGTCCGAGTCGAATCGCATAATAAGGCAGGAGATGCATCCGAGCAAAGATGAAGCGAAGAGAGAATACCTGCAATTTTTCGATGACACCGCTTAGGGAACTTCAGGAACGAAGTTTGTTTTTAAGGGGAGTGGATTATACTGCCTTGAATTTTCAAGATTCATTTGAAATTTTTTTAAAATATATATTAATTTTAGTTTAATTAAATATCAAGCTTTTACTTTGTTTTAAAAACAACATACCATCCGTGAGAGTTTTGATAGGCAACCCTTTACAAAAATTACTTAGAATAATTTTATGAATGACGTAGAATGGTTAGATTTTTCAAAAATCGCATTTTTCTAATAATTATGATAATGCCCTTGGATCCCCTAATTCACAATTTCTGATCAATCGGATAGGTAGTTTTCAAATCCGTCTGAAAGGTAAGCGTAATTTTAGGTGTATAACAATACTGTATAGATATATTTTCAAGTAGGACCAGCTGGGATCATGGAGATCCTAAGAGCATTCGCAGCCTTTGATCGAAGAATGTAGTTGGGAAAGTAACCATACCAAACTGATTATCTTAGTAGTAAAACCTTATCCTAGAATTTGTGTAATTATCCAGTGCATATAAATATGAAATCTTGAGTGCCCAAAAATGTTAATGGCTCACCTTAAGTACCAAAAAATATGATGGGAACTTCTTTCAAGGTTTAATTCCTTCAGCATTTAATATTCTAAGAGGCCTTCAATCCATAGATCTTTCACACAACAACTTGTCTAGAAAGATTCCAAAATACCTGGAGAAGCTTGCTTTACAGTATCTAAATTTATCCTTCAATGATTTGGAGGGTGAACTGCCAAAACAAGGGGTCTTTGGGAACGCCAGTCAAGTTTTAGTGCTTAGAAATAGTAAACTTTGTGAGGGTATTCATGAATTAAAATTGACTCCATGCTCTAGCCAAGCTTCCAAGAAACGGGGAATGCCTCTTGCTTCAAAAGTAAAAATCTCAATAATCGGTGTTGTCCTGTGCCTTATTTTATTATCATGTTTCTTCGCCACTCTTTATTGGGTAAGAAAGTCGAGAAAGAAACCTTCAAAACTTTACCTTCTGCTGAGGATACTTTTGTGAACATGTCTTATGCGGAGATCTTTAAAGCAATAGATGGCTTCTCTTATGCTAATTTGGTCGGCACCGGAAGTTATGGCTCTGTATATAAAGGGTTTCTAGATCGTGTTGGAACTATGGTGGCAACGGAAGTCTTCAACCTTCAACTACAAGGAGCTTCATGGCCAAATGCGAAGCCTTGAGAAACATTAGGCATCGGAATCTAGTTAAGATCTAGTTAAAATCAAACTGGTGACTCAAGTGAGCCACACCAAAAGAAAAAGTTGGGAGAGAGACCATCCTTGATTTTTACAAGCCCATCGTGATGATAATATGAAATCCACTCCCCCCATTAGATGGCACACTAAAAATTAGGCATTGGCCCAAAAACTAGGCCCATTTGTGACTTACCTGGGCCATGCAAAGGTTGGAGTGTGAGTGTTGCCCAGTTCACTGTTTCCAATCATGTGGTCCACTTGAATCATAGATGGCGCTGATTTTTGGGCCTTGGGCCTAAAATGAAGTGACGTGGTCAAGGTGGATTTCACATAAACACCATGGTAAGGCCAACTAGAGCCACCAACTCCTTTACTATGGTGGGACCATCACTCTCTCTAAGCCATGAATATATTCCACCTAGTAGATAACTACCAACCTTTCGTGTACTTGTAACATCCAATCTGTGCAATAGGTTGGTCTCAATCAGTGAGGAACTTCACCTTATCGTTGGCTCTGCCCCCGAAGATCCATGAGGCCTTTTTCCTAGACAGAGTGGGCCTGAGAGCAACTAGGGAGGGGTGATGTTGTTTTTCTTGTTTTGGTTGTAGTTTCTGTTTAGGGTAGGCAGCCCCAGCTTTGTTATGTAGTGAGAGCTTTCTCTGCTCTGGGTGCATATAGTGGATATAATAGGTGAGGCCTGGTTTTTTGTGGTGCCCACCCGAATTTTTGAAAAAAAGAAAAAGAATCCGGATCCTCTGCTTCTACTGAGCAGAGAACCTCTGCTGCTGCCTCTGTGATTGGGCCAGCTCAGCCTACAGTGTACATAGATATCAATTGGCATAGCGAATATATATTTATTTAAATGAGGAATGTTGACATAAGATGTTGCATGTCAATTTTCACATGCAATGATTGTTACTTTTTATTTTTTTATTTTTTATTCTGGCAATAAATTTTCACTTCTTCTCATCACTGTATCACTTGTGTGGATTTTTTTTCTTTTTCTTTTTGTTCTTCTTCTTCTTGGTTTTTTTTTTTTTAATAAAAGGTGATTGTACTATAAATATCACGACAAGTGAACATTAGACCAATGGTGATGTTAGACGAGCCACAGTCATATTGTGAGTCAAACCGTCGGCTCTGTTCCTTAATTTCGATGGTTCAGCCGGTTGCCTGTTTAGTGGACCATCCTGGTTTTTATCTAAGGTTATCTTTACAGTGCATCCCATCCATTGCACAGCTTGGATTTTCTACATAAATGACACAGGCAGGGAAAAGTATTGTTGCATGTAGAAGTATGCTTACAGCCTCAAATTTCTGAATTTAAAGTTCTGGGTTATTAGATGGATGGATTCTATGTGTGGCGCATGTACCACAATGGCACATGTGCCATCATGGCATACACTCATAAAATCTTAGCCATCCATGAGCTAGGGCCATTTCAAACATATACACACACTCATACCACAGTGGGATTTCACCACAACTGGTATCCAAACCCATGACCTAGTGATGAAACTCTTATGAGCCTACCACCAAAGCATGAGAAAGGACCCATGCTTTGAGGTTGAATAGGTAGACATCTGTACGCTAATTAATCACATGCACCTTTGAACACGAAACACTAGTCATATTTTTCTGAGCTTCCAAATTTTCCCACACCTCAGGCTGACTAGAGGAACTTCTAGCTATATTGGTCTGGTATTTTTATAGCGGGTTCCACCTATTGAATGCCTTAGGTTTAATACCCTTGTATATGACTGAGGCCTGTTCTTTAGGCGGGCCCTAGCAAGTGTGTTGCCTCTCTTTTTTTTTTTTTTTTTGGCTAGCTGACCCAAACCCGAACCTGGCCCGAACACTACCTGACCTGATCACTCAACCCAAAGCACCCAGACGTCAACCAGCTAGGATAGCAGGCCTTTGACAGCAAGCGTGTTGCCTTGGCCTGTCGTTCTTGTGATCAAGTAGCCTGTCGTTCTTGTGATCAAGTAGCCCACTCTTGTACATTGAATGCGGAACACTTGTAAATCTTCTAATTGTCCTTTTTTGGGGGCATCCAATTTTCATGGTAGGACAACCTGAATGGACAGGTGAGATGTCATACAAACAACACAGTGGGCTCCACACGCCAGCTACCAACTAGTTGTGTGTGAGCATATCTCTCTCTCTCTCTCTCTCTCTCTCCCCCCCCCCCCCCCCCCCCCCCCCCCCCCACACACACACACACACACACACATAAGAAATTCTCCATAGAACTAGTTCTCACCTGAACTAGTGAGAACCTTTTGAGAATATACCCACGTGATGCATGCAAAAAATTCAATCTGTCCACTAATTGAGTCACCTCGTGAAACTCCTACGGCCCAAAAATCATGTGGGCCACAGCAAAGTGGGATGGGATGCCCACCTTTGATTTTTACTGGGGCCTACCTGAGTTGCAAAACAGGGTTATTTTTTTGCAAAACCCTTCATCTAACCTAAATGAAAGGTCTATATGGTTTGGATTACGTCTACACAACGTGGAATGAGGTTTGCTAAGCTACAAGCACGTATAAGAGCCCATTACACATCATGCATGCGTAAAGGTTGTACATGTGTGCTACGTAATACATGAATTGGGTGGGCCCAGTCAAGTACTTGACTTAGACCAGATTGAGACCTGACCTGAGCCTAAATCAAATTGAAGGTCCAAGGACCTGATGGCTACCCGAACCCAATTTTATCTTGATTCAGGTCCTAAAAGAATGACCTCAGTTTTGAAGGACCCACACCTAGCAAGATTCAAACTTGATGGCATCAATCTCATTTATTTCAAAGATCTAGGCATGCAAAGTAGTACTGATTTGTTGGACCACACATGAATCACACCATAATAAAGCACAATGAATTCTTTTCTGATAATGTCTTTAGTTAGGATATGTCTTATATAAAAATCATAACAATAACTCCTATGTTCGCTTGGTGATTGAGGCGCCGAGTTCTGTCATTTGAGTAGTAGTCTTGTTCAATGTAGAACATCTTTCCAAGAACTAACAAGTTCATAGCTCGCTAATTAATGTTAAAAATCGGGATCCTTAGAATAGAAAAAATGCCAATCACTAGTCTCTCGCTCTCTCTCTCTCTCTCTCTCTCTCAAAATTCTACCTTTGACATTATCTTTATCTAAATGGTCACTGACATTTCAATCTGACATACATAAATTGCAGAGTATGCCATGGGCAGTAAAACATCTACACAAGGAGATGTTTACAGCTATGGAATCCTTCTATTGGAGATGATCACAGGAAAGGAGCCAACTGATGACATGTTCAAGGACAATCTAAGCCTTCATCATTTCGCTAAGTTGGCTTTGCCTGAACGAGTAATGGAGATTGTTGATCCACGACTGATCGTAGAAGAAGCTGAAGTTATGGAAGGCAATGAAAATCAAATCAACACAAGAAATAGAATGCATGATTGCTTGATTTCAATGGTCAAAATCGGTGTGTTGTGCTCTGCAGAATCTCCAAGAGAACGAATGTGCATGAGAGATGTTGTAGCAGAAATGCATGCAATCAAGGACTTGTATCTAGGGGTTGGGATTCATCGAGACAGACAAGTTAGGTCACAAATATTAGACGAAGGTTCGTCTTACCTTAGGCATTACTAAGTTATTATTGATAGTTATGTTGAGAAGGATTTCAAAATAAAATTAGCTTTTTGAATACTTTTTCTAAACAAGCTCTAGATATATTTAGTCTTTGCCTTGAGAGTGCTTGTATTGATATTGAATATATGAGAAGATCTTATTATTGATAGTTATGTTGAGAAGTATTTCAACATAAAATTAGCTTGTTGAATACTTTTTCTAAACAAGCCCTAGATATATTTAGTCTTTGCGTTGAGAGTGCTTGTATTGATATTGAATATATGAGAAGATGTTATCTTTTTCTTTGTTATATCTTGTCTTAGGCAAAGGGAAATTGTATCATGAGTTTAATAAGAAAATAGGTAAGGAATATCACAAAAGCAACACTTGCCAGCCGGCAAACATTCTTGCCTTTACTGTTTAGGTCGTGAGTTCAAGGCCTACCACCAACCTAATATCTTTTTCTTTTTTTAATGCATCAACTCGGCTATTGACTAGGTTCAAGTCGGGTCAATTCGACCAAGTAGGCAAGCCAACTCCACAAGTCATGCTAAGTCTAAACAAAGTCGAGCTTGCCGATGAGTTTCATAGCAGCCCAGTTTGATTTCTAGCCAAGATGAGTTGACTCGGCCAAGTTTCAAGTCAAGTCATTGAGTTTTAGAACTATGCTTCAAACTACAAATATGAGCTTTCAATCGGGATTTCTCGTAGGAACCACAATTCTTTCTTTGAATTCCATGCTTCAAACTTCTGATAACCATGTTTCCATTTGTTTTGCTTTCCTAGATTGGATATATTACTAGTTATCTCCTATACACATGTAGGAGACCCTGTTTCACCACCAAGAAAAAGATAACCATTTGTATAACCTTTATTTTAAGATTCTTAAGATCAAGCTTATTTTTGCAAAGATTTAAGAAAGTCTTAACTTTATATAGAGCATATCCGTTAATAATCAGAGAATATAATTGGACATATAGCACCTACCAAAAGTTAGGAAAAAAAAGGATATATAGTTTGGATGATTCCTAGACACTTTGAAATTCAACTTTTTAAAGAAAGGTGATTTCCACCACCAACTGCTTCATGCAACTAAGATTTAGGAATGTCATGATTTTGACACCACAAAGGATAAGAAAACCCAAAGCAAAAAACCAACTGCTTCAAGCAATTAAGATTAAGAAATGTCATCATTTTGACACCACAAAGGATTAAAAAAAACCCGAAGCCAAAAACCAATTAGTTGAATGGAGTCAATTGCTGGATCTGATGTATACCACAAAAGGTAATAACTGGATTGCTCACATTCGACCAAATAGAATACTACTCAAATAAGTCTCAAAAGCTATTGCAGACGATATAACATAGAGAGAGACTGAAGCACACCTTGAAGGAACCAATTCCCTTCCTTCCACCACCTGCAACCCGTGGGTCTGCAAAAGAAAAAATTAAAATTAACATAGGAAAGTTGTTACTACATCATTTGTGGCTCTCATGTAGCAAATTATAGTGTCAAATAGATCTCTCTAAGAACTTGGCATTACATGCCAGATGTGCAACTTTGACGGGGTTTGCCACAACTCATTCTTTGCTTTGTTGAGAGAGGCGAGATCGATGATCGACCTTGAGGATATAGAGGGACTATGATTCGTTTATTTGAGATCTGCAAAGACAACCAATGGCCAAGAGGGGGCCGGGGACCGGCCGTTTGTCTTCCAATGCCTAAGTCAGTCAGAGCTTTTTAGAATCAATAACCTCCTTGTTTCTTTTGTGAGTAAGAGTTTTTTTTGTGTGTACCTTAGTGATGAAGAGGACGTGTCTCTTTATAGACTTAGGTTACGGAATAGTATTCCTATTAGGAAACGTTATCTCTGTGGAGGATATCTCGGACCTCCAAGATCTTCGGGCCGTTTCATAGTTACCGGAGACGTTTTTGTACCTTCTCTGCTATGCTTAGAAAATATTGAAGTTTACTTGTTACAAAATATAAACATAAATAAAAGGAAACAAAAAAAGTTTACAAAATATACAAAGATAAGAGGGGTGGGAGAATGATCACTGAGCGGCATCAAGAAACCTTGCGTCAGTAGAGTATGCAATTTACAATTTCAAACCTTGAAACTTACGAGAACTACATAGAAAAAGAGGAATTATAATGCTACATGGCCTGCATTTTTGCATAGTATTCTGTGGATTGGGGGGTCATGGTTTGGAATCCAGATCAGTTGCATTCCACAAGGCATGTACTATGCCTCAAAAATCTCCTTGATAGGACAATCTTAACCTTACAATTTGCGGCCAACAAATAGATGGTTAAGAAAAAAAATACGTGCAATAATGGTCCAATTTCAGCTGAAAAATATCCTAATAATATCCATTGGGATCTACGAATCTGAGAGATTTTGAGGCATTCTCTATCCACAGTGGGATTGAAAGTCCAATTATCTATAGATTACTGACCCATTGGGTCTGCTCGTTAGAACTGAAAAACATGTATATGGTGCAAAGATGCAAGCAATGTATCATATCATTCCTCCTAGATGCCATTTGACTGAAAACTCCTTTAAAACAGCATTATTTTGCAGTAAGAACGATGAATGGTGAAGGGCCATCAACACAAGTAGGTGAGTAGTTATGAAACTAAGAAAATCAAGATAGCATTATTTATGGAGAACGATAACTGATTTGGTTGGATGGATCGTCCACCGACAAGTTGAGATAATGACTTCCTGGTTTCAATCCGGTCATTGGATCAATGAGATCTCGATACCCAAACTGCAAAGAAATGGACAGAGTACACCCACAAGAATATTGAGTAAAGAGGAGTAAATAACTTTATCGATATCACATTTCTTCTCTTATAATACTTAAGAAAATTCACAGCTCAGAAAATATGAAATTCCCAACAATAAAGATTTGACCTAAAATAATAAAAACAAATCTACTACATACCCCAAAAATCTTCAATCGTATCTTCCACATCAGCCCCCCATCAACCAAAAATGGAAAATAGGCCCCACGTTTTGCAAGAAACGGCATCAAAATCAGCACATGTAGGGCCCTGTGGTGGGCCATCGGCCTACATCACTTCCAACATCAATAGGTACAAGCACCACAACATAGTTTGATTCTCCATGTGCCTACTTTAAGAGTTCTACAGAGATTCTTGCAAGATATCTTGGCAACTATGAGTGGGTTCTTTTTGTCAACCATCCTATTTGGTTATCATTTCCATGTGATATTAATGCTAAAATCAGATAATAACACAAACAATATCTCCAATTCAAATCCATTACTTTGGTAGATGGAATTTACTTCTTGCTAAAGTCTTGACCTGAAGTGCTCCAAAGGTCATGATTCCTCTCGACTTCCAACCCCATAGTAGCTTTCTGAAGGGCATACAAGTCCCTGATAAGATGGTAAAATGTGAATGGGGATGAATGAATTTGTCAATATTTACCAAATTAGGTTCAAAGCCATGATTCGCAAATCGAACCTCGTCAACTAATGGGGTTGAATAACCACTTCCATTAGGTTTGTGGAGAGAAGGTATCAGCTTACAACAAAGGGGTTGATTCTAGCATGGCCTCTCATTGTCTTGCATTTTCTAAGTTTAGTAGGGATGCACTAATGAGATTTTTTTTTTTCTTCATTTTCAATGGGCCAATGCTAGGAGGAACTCCATTTGCCGTTTCACTTAACGCCAGAAGCTATTAGTTTCATTCTCCACCAGACTTTGGGGATATAGGGGCCCTTCCTGTAGCAATGATAGAATAGCAACCAACTATAATACATCAACAGTGCTATTGTTTTTAAACAGGCTTCTGGGAAGCAAGCATCATTAACATTTTTATCACAGATAATCCAAATATCAGTGAGATGCAGAGCCCACTGACCACCTCTTCTGTATTCGCCAAGAAGATCTGGGATAGAATTCTCGGTCTGTTCTATGTGCATTTGGTGATGCCTAAAGATATTAGCAACATGTTTCTTGCTTGGAACGGTGGTGTGGGTCATATGGGGAGGACGCTGTGGAGGCTCGTTCTTCTTGCTGGTCCACGGGCTATCTAGGCTGAAAGGAATGACAAATGCTTTCATAACCAATGCAAGCAGTCATATGAGATTTCAAGTAGAGAAAAAATGGATATTATAGCATTTAGGCTGGTTGTATCAAATTTTTTAATCTGGTGTTTTGTTTTCCTATGCCGTTCGCCCTGTTTTGTTTTCTTTTGGTGTAGATTTCTTGTATATCCTTCAATAAAACGGCAATAAAAAAAAAAATCCAGATATCCAATTATCCGTTGGATAGCTTGTAGGCTTCCACAATCATTAACCCCTATTAGCCCTTGTTAGGACAAAAGGAGAGTTGGTAACAACCCAAAATTTTGGCCACCTAATTTTTTTGTTTTTATTTATTTATTTATTTATAAAAAGGGTTGAAGGAATTAATTTATAACTAATAAACAAAACGAGACAGTAAGGTAGCTGGTTAAGGCTCTCTTGGTTGAGAGGGCAGCCCAGGGATATGTCCTCATCCAGCCTTATCTGGAGACTTTCTCTCCTTTAAGAAAGCTACAGGAGAGAGCATCTGTAAGTAATACTTGAGAAAAAAACCCAAGTAAAAGAGAGAAAAAGGAGAAAGGGAAAGAGAGTAGCAAGCCATGGTCCATTTATTTATTTTTTGTGCGTAATTATACTAGAATTTTCCCTAATCTAGCCAATGAACGGGACCGATCGGTCATCCGTCCATTGTATGGATCTGTGAACAAATTTCAGATCTAGAACATTGTACAGAGAAGCTTTAAAATGCTGAGATTGGTGGAAGGCCATCTGAATGGGTAGGATCCGATCTGTACGGGTCACAAGAGTCCTAAGGCTGAATCATATCAGGGCTTAAACTTTTTGGACAATCCGATATTCAGGTGGGCCACACCAATCTGATATAGGAAAATAGATTTAGACGAGCTCTCTTTTATGGAGATCGGTTAGTGGACATCTGGAGATGTAAGATCTGATCTATACGGATCATTTGATCCTTGATGTCAAATCAGACCAGGGCTCCAAGATCTAGGTCGATCTGAACTCTAAATGGGCCACAATCATTAAACCTAAGTTTATACTCTTTTTATTTTATTTTTTTGTGCTTTTTGTATAATTTCGCCGGATCTACACAATAGACGGAGCCAATCATCTATCCGTCCATTGTGTTGACATGTGGAAGGATCGTAGTAGAGATAGCTCAGATCCCAAATCTATGTGAGATTTCTCACTGTAGAGAAGGATTGTGGGACATTTTGAATGAGATAGATCTAATTTGCAGGGATGTTATAGACCCTAGGCCAAACCATGCCAGGGCCAGAAATCTTAAATCGATTTGATCTACAGGTGAGCCACATCAATCCGATCTAGGATTGTAAGTTGATCCTCATATGGACCATTGGATGTATTGATCTGTTCTATCAATTTGAATGGTGAAAAGTATTTTGCATGGGTTAGATAGTCCAGTGGGCCATCATGATCACCGCTATATATTAAGTTAATCATGTAAATCTGGGTGTAGGGTGATCATCATGGCTCATATTTATGATCATGGACCCAACTTAAGATTTGATGTATGATGGACGGTCCAGATCTGAACCATGATGACCACAAACCAATTAGAATCAAAGAGATCTAAAAAAGAGATCTAAGAGATCTAAGAGATTGGTAAATGACTGCAAATCGGTCGAAATTGGAAAACTGAAATGTTTGAGTTGCTTTAAAAATTCAGAAGCTAACTGTGGAACCTTACATAAGAGGCCCAGTCCAGGTTAGAATACTTAGATTTTTTTTTTAATGTATATGCAATTAGGAAATTGCCAATTTGGTCGGAATATTAGGGAGAGTGTGGAATCCATAACACCAATTACAGGTGAGTGATTCCCACCATGTTTCCTCCCATTTCGATTAAAATAGTTTATATGTTGTCTGTGTTGATGTTTAATGATTGGTGGATGATTGATTCTGTGTCACTTGCTTAAAATCTGTTGTGTATCAATTGTGAAATACTTGTTTAACTTGAATACTTAGTGTAGAAATGAAGAGAAGCAAAGTTACATCATGTGTATCTATGCTATGTTTAATTGACATTAATTGGCATATACATGACATGCATCCATTTCCATGCATCTTGATGTGTACCTAGAGGACACCTCTGAATGTTGGGCTATTAATGGACTGAGTTGGCCCGACAGGCTTTCGGGCCTGCCTCGCTTTAGGCCGGGCTTAGACTAAAGTATTAGGCCCGCGGGTCGGGTTCGGGTCTAAAGTATAAGCCCGTTTTTCAAACGAGCTGGACTTGGACTGGGCTGTTCAAAAGCCCGACAACCCGGCTTGACCCGAATATATTTTTTAATTTGAAATTTAAATTAAAATATTTTCTCTCCACACACATTTTTCCAAAAAATCCATCTCCCTCCTAAAACTCCTTTTATTTTTTAATGTTGATGATTTTTTTTTTCATATATGGAAAAGCGTGGGATTAAAGGATAATTTCTCTCTTTATGTGAAAGGTCGAGCTGGGGCCAAACCCTGCATTTGTATCTTGGGCCGGGCTTGGGCTAAACTATTGTGGCTCGTCACGGGTCCGGGCCAAGTTTGGGCATATGTTGAGAGAGGCGGGCCGAGCTTAGACAGAGCTTGGCCCGGCCCTAACCCGGCCCATTGACACCCCTATCTAGATGACCTGTAGGTACTTAAGTACCGGGTGATCCAGAGACCATCCTGGATGCCTACATTTAGTAAAAGCCTACCCGAGGGGTAGATGCCTGCCCTAGGAGGGTGGATGTGAGTTGATGGACTCCAACTCAAACAAGTGGATGTGTTTCCCACTTGGATCATGCATGCATCACACACCATTAGTTCATTTGCATCGCTATTTTAACTGTCATGTGTTTGAACCATGATGGGTCACTCATTGGGCTTTACAATTGACGGGTGTAGATTAAAATGTAAACAGAGGGAGTTGACCCACTACAACTAGTTCCTGAAAATGAGGCCAAATAGGTGGAGGGACCTCAAAGAAATTTGCCATACCTGACAGAGGAGGAGATTGCAGCTTTGAACCCAGATGCGTAGCTAGCTTGTTAAATTTACTTTACTGTAAAGTTAGAATTTCTTTCCTATTATTAGTGGTGATGAAACTTTAGTTGGATTTTAATTATTTTTAATAAAGTCTCAAATAGGTGGACTTTAATTAGTGAATAAAGTGAACGTTGTGATGGATAATATTTAAACTTAGTTTATATGTACTGTTATTCCTCTGTAACTGTATGAAATTGGATTGAGTGCACTAATTACACATGTCACACTCTCTAACTCGAACTTGAGGGTGGACACCCTGTGTTCGAATTGCAAGGTATGACAACTAGTCTCTGAAGTACCTCGCAATCCACCCCCCCCCCCCCCAGGCTTGAGTCCTAAAAAATGGGTCGTGATTACTAAATAATGTAGAATTAGGCTTACAAATTGGGAAGGTAGGTTTTTGCTATTTTTAATTAGAGTCACACTCATGATGGTAGACTTCGCTTATCTCCCTATCTATTATAAAATCATGTGAGGATGGGGTTGAAGTTTGAAATGATCTGAAGGAAGTCTTTGAGATGAGGCTACTGATCTAATAGGACTCTGACGTAGGATGCCCTAATTATGATGCATGCTCATGAACTCATATAATCCAGCGGAAATAAAAGACAATAATAATATAAAATCTAGCATCAATCATCATGAACTAAGAAAATCACAAGGAAACATACAATGGAGCGGGTCATTCATCACAACCACGAAGTATGAGATTTAATTATTGCTATGGTTGGATCTGGCGAGGGATGGAACCTCCCGATCTTGCATGGTCTTAATCCAAATACCCAATGCGAATCACTAGTCCGAGGGATCGAGGGATTTCTCGGATTAGGGATTTTGAAATTTGAGAAATAGGGATTTTGGATCAAATTTCAAATCTAGGATCTAGAAGTTATGAGAGAATATAAATAGAGAAAGAGAAAATAACAAGTTTACCTTTGAAGAAGTTGGAGGGGCATAAGAAGAAAAGAAAATAATAAGATTAAAGAAGAAGAAGAAGCACCATGAGAGAGGGAGAGAGGAAGGAGGCAACCAAAGGTTTGCTCTTTTTCATTAATCAACAATTAATCTCATTTTTAGGGCTGGGCCCTCTTAAATAACCAATAAGAAAACATGAAAATACCAAAATACTCTTAAAAATTAAGCAAAAACAGAACTTAAAACAAATTGCGCAAAAGTTCGGGGGCCTGAAGACGTCCAAAAACATCCAAAAACCTCCTACATACGTGTCCTCCCAATGTGAGGTTTTCAATGTATCAAACCACGTGTGTAGGGTCTTTAATGCTCCTCAATAGTCGTTTAGCCACAAGAAAGATGCTTGTGGTGGGCGCTTTCTTCGTTGGTAAACTTTAAAAGGTCTTGTGTCCTGATTAGATTCACTGAGTGAGTTGGAAAATGGTTCATTTGCCAATTTGGGTATTATGTTGTTAAATACTTGGAATATGTTAAAAATAAAATCCCTGGAAAGCAGAAAAAGCTTCTCCACTTCCCGAGGCAATCTCCGAAAAATAAAATGGATGTGGCCCCAAACTTGATGGGGTTGGGTCCCACAACTCTTAGATTTTCCTAGGTCCTTTGGCTTGGGTTTGAGGAGTATTTGAGGGACATTTGAATGAGGTTTTTGGGTTAGACTTGAGGTTTAATTTTGGCTCTAGTTAAGGTTGGGTTTAAAATGGGATTAGGTTGAGGCCAATGTTGTCACCATCATCAACATCATCTAAGCCTTATCCCCATTAATTGGTTCTGCTACACGAATCCTGTTTATCAAGGACCATATCCTCAGTTACACGAAAGGTCCTCAAGTCTTTGTTACTAACTCCACCAATGTACTTTTGAGCCTTCCCCTCTGGCCTTTTAGAGCCTTCAACTCAAACCAACTCCCTCTCCTTCTAACTGGTGAAGTTCTTAGCCTCCATTGCACATGGCTAAACCATCTATGTCTACTTCATGTAATTGCCCATTTGTGATTCTCCTGAGTTCCCTCTTAAGGGATTCATTTTTTATTATATTCTTACTTGTCTTGCCACTCATCCATGTCTACATCCTCGTATTACCAATTGGGTTGAGGCAAAGGCACTTAGCCAAATTCCTATAAAATTTATAGAATCAAAAGTAGACCCTCCTTGAATATTAACCTGGTCAATTAATCTGGACATCCCATATTAGGTGGAGTGTCTAATACCTACCCATTGAGATGTAAGGGGATTGGAAGTGCAGAGGAATGCCAAAGCTTCTAAGGAGATCGTTGTCAGCATTAAGACAGTCATGGGCATCCGAACATCCCATTAACTCAATTAAGGAAGAAAGTAATATTTTGGCTAATTGACTTAACGTCACCAAACTTTATAGTGAGATTTCTAACAGTCTTAAAGTGGGAAATACAAGTAAAATGAGATTCTGTCATTCTCATCAGCAATAAAGTCTTGCTTCATGAAAAATTATATTTATAAAAGGCACATTCATCATCATAAAAAAAGCTCGTCCTAACTATTTTGGGGTAGGCTTTAGAAATCCTATTTCACCAATCTTTACTATCTAAGGCCCTATCAAGCTTTCCCATCCCATTTTACCATTTTAATCCATTTCCTTTCTTAAAAAAAATATGAAATTAAGATTTACTTTGAGAAAATAAGAAATTGGGAGTGGCCCTTATCCTCAAAGGGAAAGAAAAAACTATATAGGAAACTGATGCTTTTTTTCTGGTTCTTTTTTTTTTTTGATATATTTTTTTTAAAGGTAAGGTAACTGACTTTATTTACCAGCATTATTTTGCACTCTGTAGCATAACCATTTCACGAAATGAAACAAGTAATGTGAAATACAAAGAAAGAAAATAAGATACTATATCAATACCAAAGGGAGAGAATGCAATAGATATTTCCTCAAGAAATGAAGCAATTGAGTAAGCGATTCAGATACAACATCAAATAGAATTACAAATATTGAAATTGAAGTGGAATAGATAAATTGTGATATCCATCATTTTCATTCAAATTTGGGGTATGGGTCCGAAATTGAAGTTACATTACTTTCAGATAGAACTTGGAAGTAGCATAAATGCAGTTTGAGGGAAACTTGCTTGTTATGAACACCAGGAAGCTTGTTATTAATATGTGTACATTTCGTTTTTTATTAAACGGAATCGTTTAAATTCGATAGAAGTGATGGTTTTAGCGGCAGCACCAGCACCTAAAGAGGGCGACGTCCCTAGGGAAGAAATCGAGGAGGGCAAGGGAATGTTTGAGAAGCCGTTGGAAAGATGGGGAGGGAAGTACAGTCCTTGGTTTCATCTCTCTTCTCAACAGAGAGAAGCGAAGGGGAATATCCTCTCCTTTTAGCAAAACAGAATCTGTTTCTTCATCAGCTGCAAGTGGGAGGCTTTTGAAAGGCAGTGATGGGACGCCATATCTAGACGCATTCTCTCATCTTATCACACCCTCTCCATCTACTCTTTTCAACAATCTCTGCTTTTTCCTCTCTCTGTCTCTATCTGACTGTGCCTCTCTCTCCGTCTGTCTGCCCGTTTTAGGAGAGAAGAAACGACGGAATAACGCAAATGGGGAAGTTACTGGAGCGGATTAGGTACTGAGGGCTCTAGGGGTGCACATGGAACCGGTAAACGTGACCCGAACCAGCCTGGTTCTGAAGGGCACTGGTTCCGGTTCTGGTTCCGGTTTCGAAAATCAAAGAACCAGTTAGTTCGGTTGATCCTTAGTTTAAGGTTACGTAGAATTGAACTGAACCGTGAACCAGACTGTAGAAGCATACCACATAACTGAACCTTGAACCGAACCTTGAACCAAACCTTGGTGTTCAACCCTCACTGTTTTAATCCACTTAAAATTTGGATCTATTTGATTTTTTTAATGTGGCCCACCTAAACATTGCCCGACAATGAGGATCAACGGTGTAGATCTAATAAACACATCAAGGTATGCCCATAATGGGCCCATTTACTGGACTTAAATGGAAAGAGTGGCGCTCCATCGAGTTACCCCTATGAGAGAGATGGTGATGGATCTCACCCTGTCTACACTGTACCATCTGCTCATGGGTCAGTTGAATAAACAAATTGATGCAGCCCAGCCCAGTCCTAGCCAGATGCAACCCTAGGGCTTGATTAAATATTGATCAATATTAGCCAGTTTAATAGGTTGTGAGATATTAGTAAAAGGCTTCTTGAAATGGGCCACCCCAGTTTAGCAGGCCCTTAATTTTGTGGCCTTGGGCCTGAAATGATGGTCAATTACCACATGGGTGCACGGGCACCCCTCACCAACCAAAAACAGGAATAGATGTACCCTCTGGGGTGGGGCCAAGCCACAAGTAAACATTCTCTATTCACCACCATCAACCATAACATCCAAAGCTAAGTACACGCATACACTGAGTGGTAGTATATGAAACTCACGGATGGGAAACTTCTGATTCTTTGTGTGTGTTTGGGTCATTTTGTTTTTCATTTCTTCATAAAACATGACCTCTACGAGCCATCTAAGTCATTCTTTATCAAACATGACTTCTAGGAGCCATATAACCTATAGGTCTGTTGATATCATCATTGGACCAAGGGTGTTTCTTTGAACTCCTTGGCAATACAAGCTGGGGCCAACTAAATGTTTGATTCAAATTGAAAATAGGAGAGTTCTTCCAGAAAGTTAAATAAAATAAAAATGATTACTGTTGCTCTTTAATGGGACTACTTCTTGCTACCTGCAACCGGCAATGTCCGTGAGACCCTGACCGTAGGGCCCAACTCGATGTATGCATTGTATATTCACGCTGTCCATCTGTATTGCCAGCTTATTTTAGGCTATGGTCCAAAAAATGAAGTAGATACAAATTTCAGGTGGACCACACCACAGGAAATAGTGATCATTGAATGCCCACCATTAACAACTTCCTAAGGTCCACTATAATGTTTATTGACCATCCAACCTGTTGATAATGTCACACAGGTCTGGATGAAAGAGAAAATAAAAAATAAAAAAAACAAATATCAGTTTGATCTAAAACTTTGGTGGCTCATGAAAGGTTTTTAATGGTCAATAACCACTGTTTCCTGTGGTATGGCC
Organism: Liriodendron chinense; assembly: GCA_003013855.2. NCBI lineage: Eukaryota > Viridiplantae > Streptophyta > Magnoliopsida > Magnoliales > Magnoliaceae > Liriodendron > Liriodendron chinense. The sequence continues at coordinate 329,796 of PVNU02002566.1, read as the reverse complement.
CAGAAATTTATATCCACTTTATTTTTAGGATCATAGCCTAAAATAATCTAGAAAAACAGATGGACGGTATGGATAAAAAAAAATTCTTATATTGAGATATGCCCTAAGATAAAGGGTCTCAACCAAATTGTGCCGGAGGGACGTAGCCTTTTTTTATTTATTATTTTTTTAATTATATATTTGGATTCAACAGACGTTTTCTAGTGACATCCACACGCCATGAAAGCGATGGAGGATTGAGGTCCCCACTTTGGATGGTCCATGCACCAAGAACTCATCACATTGGAAGAATCCTAATTATTCAATAGTAGGTCGTCAACTGAGACAGTTAACATATTACGGTAACAAGGCCAAATATTATACTTTTGGGGTCTCCCAGTCCTGGTGATTTTTGGTGGGGCATAAGCAATGCATGCTGAAGCCTATTATATCAATGGTTTGGATCATTTGAATCATGAACCCCACTCACACAAACCATAAATCCAAATTTTACTAGAACAGCACTCCATCATTCCTCTATTTGTAGTAACAGGCATTCTTCATTGCTGAGTTCTCAGGTTCAAGATCACGGCTGGCCATCAGTACTTACTAACCAAACCCTAGAGTTCCAAATCAGCAAATGTCAAATTGTAGGGTGTGTTAGGATGCACTTTTTGATTGAATTGCAAGTATTATTCTAAGAAAGTGGAAATGACCCAATGGAAATATAGCCTAATCTAGCTGTTGAATCTGGCGAACAAAAAGATTTCTTAGGTTGGAGCATTCCACCCTTTTTGGCCCATTTAAGTTTTTCTTTTCTTTTTCTGTTTTTCCTTTTTTTTTTTTTTTTAAATTTGTTTTTTTATTAGCCATGGACGGTCTCCTTATTCATTGCCTCATGGGCCGTTGGTAAAGAACCTTGAGGCAACACCATCTACTAAGTACAGGGGAGCAAATGAGCCAGGCCAGGTTGTAGGGGATGTCTGGGACAAAAATCAGGCCAGAAGTTTAGACCTAGACACAACCCATTAAATTCCAGGGCTGATTGGGATTGCAACCATGTCAAAAATAGTTGATGAGCGGTCAAAAGAGGCTGACCCTTTTATTTAATGAGTCTGGATGGGGATATACCTTAGCTTGTAATTTCATAGAGTGGAGGCAACTAACAAACATGGGAACTATGCCTTGATTTGACAGAATATACTAGACCCTGCTCAAGTCATGCAGGTGCATAAATCCAAATTGAGGAAACCATGGCGAGATGAGTATAATGAGATGTGGACAATCTAACAGGCAAAAATAACATTTTTATTTGACAGATTAAAATAGTATTTGCCCAGATCATACAAGCGCATAAATCCAAAATGCTAAAATTTCTACTTACCAAAATATAAAACATAGAAAATCTACAGCCGGCAAGAACGACTTTATTTGTAAATTATGTAGCGCACACCAAAGATGTCTTCAATTGGCACAATTAAAAACAAAGATGTTTTCTACTATCCATTGGGATTGAATCTATTGGATCTAGCCTCATGTTTGGTTATCCAAACTATTGATTTCATCAAGATACATAGGTATAGGTATGGCTGCCTTGAATATCTTTGAAATTGGAGCATACTAGATTGTTAACCAATGGCACCTGAAAAATGGTTGAGAGGAAGATTGGTAGGGTGAGTGCATCAAAACCTTACCATGTATGTAGTTTCTGTCATTTGCACTATCTGAATTGTCTATTAGGTCCTGTCCACTCTTCATGGGCAGCCTTGAAAAAAATTCATAATGGTTGTTATTTAATGGTTAAAATAAATTTCATATAATCATCACTGTTGGCCAATTGTAAAAATCAAGAGTCCACGTCTTTCTCCCAATTATTTCCTGTTGTGTGGCTCATTTGAATTTTTTGGCCTCAAGCTTAAGAAGGGATTATTGTTGAAAGGAGCCTTAAATCTTTTGATTTTAGGGTCATCGGTTGACCAACCGATGTAGTCAATTGATCGGAAATACCTCATATGAGACAGTTGGTCTTTGGACACTTCTGGAGGATCGAGTTCGGTCGATGGACGCTTGAGGCTTAGGTGATCGAAACTCGTTGGAATTTCTCTCTAATTCCTTGGACTTTTTTGGCGAGTTCCGTTGATCAAACTCATCTAGTCGAGCAATCAACCGATTGATGGATGTCACTCGATTGATCGACCATGCAAGTGACGGTTCACGCTGTTCTGCGCAGCTTTGCATAGTAATTCTTGCATTGTACCTTGTTTTTTTCCTGCAAGGGTTTTTCTACGTAAATTTATGTGCCTTCTCTTATTGGATTTGCTTGTTGATTGTGACTACTTTGTTTAATTCTACTATGTGTTCTTTTGTGATCCCAACATGTAACACCTCGGATTTTCGAGATTTATTTCAGAATTTTTAAAAATTTTATTTTGATTTTATATCGTACGTTTACTTTGTTTTAAAAATAACAGACCATCTATGGGAGATTCGATAGGGGACCCTTTACAAAAGTTGCTTAGAATAACCCTAAAAAAACTGTAGAAAGATCGGATTTCGAAAATATCTCTGTTTTTAGTTAATTACAAAAATGCCATTAGATAAACTTAAGTTAAGGCACCAATTTTAAGTATTATGATTTCTGATGATCACTTTCACATAAAACTTCGTATATGAGCTTTTGGAGACATTTTAGCCGTACACGTCAAATTTCAGCCTCCGATCATCCTAAAAATGCCCTAATCAGAAATCGGGCCGTAAGTGGCCCACCTTAACTCGGATCTGCCTCATTTTTCTTGTCAACAACTATTTTTGTGTTTTTCACCTATTAGATTGAGCAAATGGTCCAAATCAACCTTAGTGGACCCCACCAGTGGAGAGCGTCCGTCACACGCGGTCTCTGTACCGCGTGCGCACAACGCCAACACCCCCTTCCATCTTCTTCTCCGTTTTTCACTACAACAGCGGCTCCCGCTACCGTCCAACCTCCTCATGTTGTCCATCAAGGTGGATCCCGTTGTCAAATCCAACCCGTCCATTAGATCTGCGGCCCACCTAAACACAGTCCATCAAAATCCTATGACCGACTGACGACATCGTGGCCCATTCCAATCTACCGTCCAAGGGAAGAGAGATCAAGATCTGACCCACCACTTTGCATGGGCACTCAAACTTCACCCAGAACTTCTTATGGACCCCACCAAGCCCTCCTACAGTCCCCGGTCGATCTAGTGCAAGAAAGTTGGGTGGGATGATTCCCAGGCGGTACCAACGCTAAAACCGGATCTCGTTTTAGCACCGCACCTTCCCACCGACTTAGGTAAGTTATACATCCACCCATCTGTTTTCCTCCCCTCTGTCATAGATCTCCCAAAGAGAGAACCGTGTAGAGAGAGAGAGAGAGAGAGAGAGAGAGAGAGAGGTTGTATGTTGTTGTGATGTCGTTTCCTCCTCCACCTCTGTTGCTGTTGCTGGAGTCTCATCCCAAGTAAAGAAGAAGAAGGAGAGAGAAAGAGAAGAAGAAAGAAAAGGAAGGAAAGAGAGGGAGGAGGATTGAGTCAAGACCCAATAAACTCGGTCGAGTTATCGAGTCTCCCTATTGCTGAGTGAGGTAAGACCCATCTAACCTTGATCTAGATCTTTAAAACTAGCCTAAACCCTAGCCTTAGATGAGATTTTAATCTCAGGTGATCAGAATAATGAAAACCATATATATATATCTACACCCTAATCTCATCTTTTTCCATTTAACGATGTAGGTTTAAATCTAAGCTTGATTTTGCGGCCTTAGTAGCATCTCCAACCATCCGGTATCACGAGGTGGGGATTTCCTTTAAGGCTGACTATGATAATAATAAATTGTATGTTGATTTTATGCATAAAAACTAGGGTTTTTGTTATATGATATCTTGAAATCATGCTTGCTGAAATCTCTTCGTGTGATTAGAATTTGTATGGTATTCCTTGATGTGTACTCTGAATATTTTTTTTTTATGTATGTGAACCATGATTTATGCTTAGTTGTTCAGGGAAGGAACCATGATGATGTATATGCTTATATGGAGATTTTGCTTGATTTACGTTGTCACATGCTTAGGATGATTGATATGTTGTTTGTTATGGGATATTGTACATGGATGTTACATTAATGAACACCCCTTAACCCCATACTGATGTAACCGTATGATGTAAAGAGAAGAAGCCGTACAAGGCCTTGTTACGTTGGCATTATCATGAGAATGTTTTGGATGAATATGCCTTATTATGAAAGTCGGCATTACCGTGTGTCTTAATGAATGAATATGCCTCGACATTGAGAATTAGGTATCGGCATTACCATGTATGTGTTGTTGATTGCATATGCCATGATGTTAAGTTTGGCACTATCGTGTGCACATTGTTAGATATGTGCCAAGTGATCCTTATTGATACGTTACCTGTGATGGATCCACTGAAGTATTAAATTAATGAATGTGAAGACTCTTGAACTGACTGGGATGAGTGATCATTAGCCGTGTACATCATTTAATAGGTTGAATGCTAAATTGACTTAATTAAAGGTGAAACTAATCATGCATTCACTGGACCCGACCTTATGGGTCAGCCCCTCGGGCGTTAGAGAAAGTGTGCATGGGCCCGTTTCTCTCTCGCTATCTAGTGAAAGTGTGCATGGGCCCGTTTCACTAGTTGAGTTTTGGTGCATGGGAAGAGTGGAGTGATCCGTCCTAGCTAAAACCTTTGGTGACTAGTGGCTAGTGAGAAGAGTGGAGTGATCCCGTCTCATTTAGTCAGGGTGCCTTAACCAGAGCATGCATGTCATGCATTGCATTAACCAAGATCTTTTATTGAATTGTTTTGATTTGATTAAATAATAATATCCTGCTTACATTTACTCTGTGCCATTATCATCATGATTGTCTTAAAGGGATATTCCCCACTATGATAGCGTTTAACGCTATCCAACCACATCTCAGATAATCCAGGTGAAGATCCAGTAAGAGAGTCGAACGCTACGACGAGATGCTCAAAGGCTCGTGGCAGCAAATGACGGACGATGAAACTGAAGCGGCTTGAAGATGGATTACATTTATTATCATTGTAGAGTAGATTTATTTTCATGTAACTTGTAATAAGCCTCTTCTTGAGACTAAAAAGTAGAATATTATGTAATTTGTATGATTTAAGGATATTATCTTGATAACGTAGAGTGGAAAAACTTCGAATAAGAACCTTGAATTCCGTCATTTTGCTATGAATGCCATAAATGTGGAAAATAAAGATGAATGTGTGGAAATATATCCTTAACACATTTCAAATAACACCCAAGAACTCGGCCCATTGTGTTGTCCACGAGAGTCGAAATTTCGGTGCGTTACACAAAAATTACTTGTGTAATCATCAAAATGGATTCTAATTACAATGCTGTCAAAATGAATTCTAATTACAATGCAATCAAGTTGTGTAGGGCCATAAGTTACAATTCTAGTTACCATAAGTTAGGTGTGTTGCATCAAAGGAAACAATGGGGGGCATTTTGTTGGCCCTGCCTCCACTCATCTGTTGGACATCCTTGCATGTTTATGTTCAGATGATCCAAACCGTTCATCTGGTGGATATAAAAGGTAGATGCACAACGTATCAAAGTTAATGTTAATTAGACATCACAGTCAGCCAATGAATAGACTTTTTCCTGTTATGTATTTGGTGGATACTAAAAGGTAGATGCACAATAGATCAAAGTTAATGCTGATTGGACATCAAAGCTAGCCAATGAATAGACTTTTCACTGTTATGCATGGACTATTTTTACTATTTTTGACATCCTTTTCGATCCCACTCGAGAGTACCAATAATTGACTGGGGGGCCTAGAAATGCAAATGATTAATAAAGTCTAGAAATGCAAATAAAGTCTAATGGATCCATGCACCTAGATCAATTATGGAGATTTCAGCCCTTGTTTTCGTTCCAGGTGAGAGGGTTGAAGAAGAGAACTCAAAGAGAGGGATGATCTTATGGTGATCAGGTCTTGATCTCATTGTAGCTGGGGATTTCAGTGCACCCTATCACTAGAGGAGAAGAGTGGAGGATCCTTCAGGGAGGTAGACTTCAACTTTCTAGACCTACAAATGGTTAGGGGAGGATTGGTCCAATAGAGGGCAACAACTGAAAAGCCTATCAATGGGAAACACGCTAGCATGTCTTAATTCATAGGATAAAGAGAAAACACAAATATCAGCTTATCAAAAACTTGCGGCCCTTAAGAAATTTTCAATGGTAGAAGCTTAATTCACATTATCTCCTTTAGTGTGGTCCAATTGAGATTTTGATATACTTCATTTTTGGGCTCAAGGCACTGTAGAGGTTGGTACCGTAGATTTTGATAATGCCTAAACATGTAGAAATTGCAACAAAGTCCATGCGTCTCACGACCTGTCGGATGATCAGTCCCCGAGTGTGCACATCGTCAGATGACATTTCTTTATGTTTTCTCATCTTCTTCCTCCGGTCTATCTCCAACGAGAAGGTCATCGATCCTAGCCCTTGATCAAGGGATTCAATTCCTACATCAGACTCCTCTACTTAAAGAAAACTCAACCTCGAGTTTTGCCTCAAGTCATGATGAAGACTCGCCTTCACTTTCTTTCATGGCCTTGACTTGAGAATCGTACTGGGACGTGATTGGGATACTTGTCCTCGGCCATTCCCTGGCATAGCGTAGTAAACATCGTTGTCTTCTTCTCAATGGGAATAAGGAAAATTGTAAATGGATCTGCTCTACTAACTGTGCTACTGAAGATTGACTCTATTTGAGAAAAACTAGCCTCTTATACATTCATGGACTACTGCAAATCCAGATCTATAATTTCTGGAGTGGCAACATGTTCCTCTTCTTTGTTCACCACATTAGGGATATCGTCTTTCTCGTTCTTAAAAATTTGAATATTTTCTAAGACGATGGTGGGTGGTACCTCCTCCTCTCCCTCCATAGCTTCTACCTCTACTGGTTCACCAGGTCCTTCAAAAGGGGTTCCTGTGTCTGCATGAATGACCTCCACTTCAAAAGTCTCAGGAGGGGTATCCACATCTGCATCTATGTCACATGTACGCTGTTGATGGCTCCTCGCTTCCTCAGGAACAACATGTGCGTTGTTGATGGGGCTGGAGACTTGTGGTGTCACCACCTCAAATGGATCTTCATCGTCGACTAGGAAACGGGCTAGCAATCGCTGTAATTCATTCATTGCCACGAGCGAATCGGCGCTTTCGTCTCCCTCTTGCGATTACTTTGAATGCTTAACCACCATTCCCAAGCATCATCATCCAAGTGACACGCTGCGGTTAAGACTCTTTTCTCCTCTTGAACTCGCATGTAATCGAAGTAATATTCGACCTCAGCGAGCCATTCTTTGACGCGGTCATGTATTACGTGAAAAAGTGGTAAATTCGACTGTTATGGACCGTCGAATTTAACAACTCATTTTATTGCATGGTCTGAAAAATGAAGGAGATACAAACCTTAGGTGGACCACCCTAGAAGAAACAATGATGATTGAATACCCACCATTAAAGACTTCTTGGGGACCACTGGAATGTTTATTTGTCATCCAACCTATTGATAAGGTCACAGATAAATGGATTAAGGGTGATCTCATGAAAACACAAATATAACCTTCGTCCAAAACGTTTATGGGCCCTAGTTTGTTTTGTAATGGTGGGCTTTTAATTACTAGTGTTTCCTGTTGTGTGGTGCACATGAGATTAATTTGGTTTTGCCTATTTTTTGGCTCATGACCTAAAAGGATCTTAATAAATAGACGAACAGTCTGGATAATACACATACATCATGGTGGGGGGCCATATAACATCATCCAGTCTGAGTTGGCAATCCATCTCCCTATGCCGCTGAGAGAGATTCCATCTCTTGCTAAATCTAGGAGGCGACAGGATACCACAGGAGCAGATTAGTTGTACTCGGGTAACACCAACCCTTATTGTGTGGGGCCCACTGTGATGTATATATTTTATCCACACCGTCCATTCAATTTTAGGTATCATTTTAGGCTATGATCCCAAACATGAGGCATATTAGAGGATCATGTAGGCCACACTAAAGGAAACATTGGATTGAATTCCTACCATTGAAAACTCCTAGGCTCACCATGATGTTTATCTTTCATCCAACCTGTTCATAAGGTCACATAAACCTATCTGAAGGGAAGACATAAATATCACCTTGATCCAAACTTTCATGCCTCTCAAGAAGTTTTCAACGGCAAGATTCTAATCCCCACTACTTTCAGTGGTGTGGTCCACTTAAGCCTTCAATCTCCCGTTGTTTTGGTCTCATGTACTAAAATGATCTTTCAAAATGTATGGATGGCGTGGATAAAACATATGCATCATGGAAGGCTATGTAAAGCCCCTATAGGACCATCCGTCTCTAGCTAGGTCGTGGTGTGAGTAATACCTATTCCGCGCGTAAAATTTCTTTCTCCACCGTGGAGTCTCTCCGAGCAGGTCTTTAGGTTTGAGTCTTTCTCATCGAGTCTCTCTCATAAGAGGTGTGCATAAGGTTATATGCGCATTGGAGCGCGTCCGAAAAATTCTCTCTCTCTCTCTCTCTCTCTCTCTCTCTCTCTCTACACACACACAGAGTATTGTGCTCTTAGTTTTATTTATTTATTTATTTATTTTTTAGTTCTGATGTTTGTTGGGACAAATCGGTTTTTTTTTTTGTTTTTAATCATCTTTGTTGGCCCAATAACTTTTTGGTGGGGCTGACAATCAAACCTGTAGTTACATTAATTTGTACATACCAGATCATTGATCTGAAACTTCCATAGGTCCCCGACACTCTTCTTAACGATGAAAAATCACATAAATGGGATGATTCTAGTCCTTCACTTGGTCCTTTTCAGCATTTGATCTCCCTTACCCCCAGGTTTAAGGTGTAAGGGAGTGAGCGCATTAATGTCCCACCCAAAGTATGAATGACATTGATGATCCCATGTATCTCTTGACAAACAATGTCACACAATCATTTCCTCATGGTATTGATTGGATGGTTCGAATCATCTGATTAAAAAAAATCATCTAATCAATAATTAGACCAACTGGATGGTCTAGATTGATGATGTGGACTGTTCACATGTCCAAAATGCAAGTAGGCGCATTGAAAGGTCTCCATGCACTTGACCCACTGAAGCATTTTCCAAAATCTCCCTTAATTTTCTATACGGGGGTATCGGTGGGGCCCATTTCATGAAATAAAAATAAAAAACTAACTTTCATATGATGTCTTGGCAATATTGGGCGATAATCCTATCCATCCATTCAATGGTTGAAGTTCCATCGGAAGGATAGCTTGGTCATAGAAAAATTTAGGAGCTCCAATTACAGCCTTTCTCATTGATGCATACACCAATTGAGGCAGAATTGGTGTGTTTTGTTCTACAGGATCTCCAAGAGAAGGAAGGGAAATGAAAGATATTGTCACAGATGTTAAGATTCACCAAGAGAATCAAGGACTTGTATCTCGGAGTTAAGATTCACCAAGACAAAAAAGCTAGATCACAGATGTTAGGTAGAGGCCGGTCTTATCTCAATCATTACTGAGATATTATTGGTAGCTGCAAAGAGGACTTCCAAATAAAATAAGTTTGTCGAATACTTTTCTTAACAAGCTTTAGATATATTTAGTCTTAGCTTAGGAGTGTGCTTGTATTCATAATGAATATATGGGAAGATGTCTTTCTTTTTCTACCTTCTTTCCTGCTAGGTGAAGGGAGATCTTGTAGGGTGAATGTAATGAGACAAACACATCATCATATTATGATAAGAATACTTTGGACAACCCTTTCAATTATGTTGTTTTGCCTGATGACCGTGAAACATTAATGCTCTACTTTCAGATATCCATTGATATATAAACCACCAACAAGATGGTTATAATTATTGAAAAATAGTAATGTCCTAAAGGCCAAACTAAATGCATGCCTAGTCAACGAGTGCAAATGCAACTATGTTCATGGGAAGGTTTTCATGCACTTAGCCCACCAAATCATTCCTCTCGTTGTTAATTATGACCAACGTACATCCCCGATGCATGCACAAAGAAAATGAGGAATGAAACTACAATGCTTTGGCTGGTAAATGGATCACACTACGCCAAAACAGCAAACAAAGCGACATAAAAACGCTTAGTTTAACGACGAACTTTGTCCGTCGCAAAAGTAATCATGGTTTAACGACGAATATAGTCCGTCGGTAAATTTAACGACGAACGATATCCGTTGTATTATGAAAACAGTCCGTCGCTAACTAGTAACTGTCCCTTTGGCGGGTTTTTAATAGATGGAATTGTACGACGGACCAAAATCCGTCGTTAATATAAAATTAACGACCAATATTATCCGTAGTAGAACTTACGACGGATTTAATTTGTCGTTAATTATAAAATTTAAACGGACGGTCATCAGGGCCGACACTACCAGAGACGGTAATTATCGACAGACTTTCCTGAGTTAGCGACAAATATGGTCCGTCTCAAATTCTTATCTATTGCCATCGCTCAATTTTCTTAAAAAAAATAGTTATTAGACAACGACATGCGCCAGTAACGAAAATTGAATTTGAGAAAAAAGTTTAGAAGTTTCCAAAAAATTACCAATACTTAAGAAGAATTGAAATTTAAAAAAGAAGGAAATTTTGAAAGAAATTAACATACTTGAAAGAAAATCACTTGTTTGATAAAAAAATATTTGAGAAGTTTATACAAAATTTAAAATTTTGAAAAAAAAATAGATTTTGAAATTTTTTTTGTAATTTTTAAAAAGAAATTGTGATTTTGTATTTCGAAAAAAAATTCAGGACTTAGAAAAAAAATAGATTTTGAAAAGGTAATTGACAATTTGAAAATGAAAATTGAGAAGTTAAAAAAAATTGTGATTTTGAAAAAAAATAATAATGTTTCAGAAAAATTGAGATTTAAAAAAAAAAAAACAAGATTTTGAAAATAAAATTGCGATTTAAAAAACCAAGATTTTGAAAGAAATTGACATTCAGAAAAAAAAAATGAGAAATTTGAATAAAAAATTGATAAATTTAAAAAAAAAATAGAATTTTAAAAAGTAATAGAGATTTTGTATTTTGAAAAAAAATTGAGAAGTTTGACTAAAAAAATGAGATTTGGAAAACTAAAATTGTGAAGTTTAAGAAGAATTACGATTTTGAAAAAAGGAGTTGAGAAGTTTAAAAAAATTAACAATGTTTGAGAAAAATTGAAATTTAAAAAAATTAGGAATTTGAAAAACAATCGGATTTAAAAAAAATAAAAATTTTAAAGAAATTGAAATTCTTAAAAGAAATTGGCATTTTGAACAAAATTGAAATTTTGAATAAAATTGGTAAGTTTGGAAAAAATAGATTTTGAAAAAAACATTACAATTTAAACAAAATGAGATTAAGAAATGATATTTTTAAAAATTGATAAGTTCATACCATTTTAATGCAAGTGATTTTTAGTAGAATTTTAGTTTGAAAAAAAAAGTTTTGGGAAAAATTGACATTTTGAAAATGAAAAATAAGAAGTTTAAAAAACATTATGATTTGAGAAAAAAGTTGAGAGGTTTAGAAAAAAAGTAACAATGTTTGAAAAAAAAAAAAAAAAAAAAAAACAAGTACTATAAAAAAAATCAAGATTTTGAAAAAATTGGGTTTTAAAAAAGATCAAAATTTTGAAGGAAATTGTCATTCTTAAAAAAAATTAGCATTTGAAAAAATTTGAATAAGATTTATAAATTTGAAAAAACATTACGAGTTTTAAAAAGAAGTCGAGATTTTGTATTTTGAAAAATTTTTTGAGAAGTTTATAAAAAAAAAATTGAGATTTTGAAAGGAAATCGAGAAGTTTGAAAAGAACTAACATTTAAAAAAAAATGGAGAAATTAAAAAAAAATTGAAAATGGATAGGAATTGAAATTTTGAAGAAAAAGAATTGATATGTTTATACTATTTCAATGCAAGTGATTTTTAGTAGAATTTCACTTAAAAGAAAGTTTTTGAAAAAAATTGACATTTTGAAAATGAAAATTGACGAGTTTAGAAAAAAAAAAAAAAAAAAAAAACAATGGTTGAGAAAAATTGTGATTAAAAAAAAAAAACTGATATTTTGAAGAAAACAATAGCAACATTTTGAAAGAAATAGACATTCTGAAATAAAAATTGGCATTTTGAAAATAAAAATTTGAGAAGTTTGAATAAAATTGATAGGTTTAAAAAATCACGATTTTTAAAAAGAAAATGAGATTTTGAAAAAAAATTGACATTTTGAAAAAAAAATTTAAAAAGTTCAAAAAAAAATTGATTTTGAAAAAAAAAAGTTTAAAAAGAAATTAACACTGTTTGAGAAAATTTGAGATTTAAAACAAATTAGACATGACCCTTAATAAAGTTTTACTAATATTTATTTGCAATCCACCCATTGATAATGTTAAGAAGATATTGATGATTGGTCCAAAAGATATGGTCTACTTGAAATTTGGATCTAATTGTTTTGTACCCTAACTTGAGAGTGAATTAGGTGAGACTCAAGTCACCTAAGACGGTGCAACACTTACCGTGGGGTCATAGGGCCTACCTTATTTATGTGTATTATATCCATGCGGTCCATCTATTTATCCAGCCCATTTTAGAATGGTATACCAAAAAGTGTGTACATCCAAATTTTAGGTGGACCACATCACACGAAACAGTGGTAATTGAGTGCCTAACCATTAAAAATTCCAAATGGCCCATAAGAAGGTTTTAGTAATATTTATTTGCAATCCAACCTATTAATAATGCCTAGAAGGTCTGGATGAAGGGAAATTAGAAAGATCAGGTTGATCCAAAACTTTGGTGGCCCGCTAAAAGTTTTTAATGGCTATTAATCAATTTTTTTTATTGGTATGGCCCACTTTTAATTTGGATATGCACAATTTTTTGGATCACTTTCTAAAATAAGATGGAAAAACATATGAATGGTGTGGATATATAGAAAATACATCAAGGTGGGCCATGCACGGTTAGGGTAACACCCCACTAAGGAGTTGACCAAGTAAGAGCTGATCCACTCCTCATTCCTCACAGACGCAATGGTGGGTGACCCTGCTCGGTGCTCTTTGGGCCCCACAATCATTTATGTGTTTCATCCATGCTGTCCATCCGTTTTTCCAGATCATTTTATGATATGAGCTCAAAAATGAGGAAGATCCAAATCTCAAGTGGACCATATCACAGTAAATAATGTTGATTGAACGTTCACCATTAAAAACTTAAAGGGCCCCAAAAGTTTTGAATCAACTTGATATTTGTTTTTTCCCTTCATCCAGGTCTGTATGACATAATCAATAGTTTGGATGTTAAATAAACATTACAGTCGGCCCTAGGAGGATTTTAATATTCGACATTCAATCATTACTGTTTTCCTCTAGTATGGTCCACCTGAGATTTAAATCTGCATCATTTTTAGGATCAAGCTGTAAAATGATCTAGAAAAATGGATGGACGGTGTGGCTTTTAGCTATCGACGAATCACAATAATCCGTCGGCCAAAAGAAGGTTTTTAATGGTGGACATTCAATCACTACTGTTTTCCTGTGGTGTGGTCCACTTGAGATTTAGATCTAGCTCATATTCGGTAACAAGCCTTAAAATGATCTTGATAAATGGATGGACCGCATGTATAAAACACATAGGTCATGGTGGGGCCAACAGAGCCCTATCAAATCCAATGCTCAAGTGGATGATTTCATTGTCTTTTACAACGTGTGAGTTTTGGATTTGATGTAAAATGGTGGTGACTCGTTTATAACAGTAGTGGCAATGATATAGAGTTATCGAAACCATCCAAATAATGTATCCGGTTGTAAATGGTTAATATTTATACATTTTCCTATATAAGAGTATCTTAACCATCCAGTAAATGGTCCCTTACATGCACTGCTGTTAATGTAGTTTATGTTATAAATGATGGAAAACGAGCCATTTTCGGATTTAAAAATAATATTGCATTTCGGAAGAGGGATTTCCAAATCCCACTTTTCTAATGGCGCCCTCTACCTTTCTAATTCCTCTTTCGAATGGCGCCCTTTCCCTGGTTTCTCTCTAAGATGAAGGCCTTTTCCTCGTTTTTCAAGCGTAATCTTCTTCCGCCAGGGGCTGGAGCTCCGAATCTTTGAAGAGTTTCAAGCAGATCTCTCCTGCTGTGCAGAACCATCTCAAACAGGTGAGTTTCTCTCGAAATCCCTAATTTTCCTCGTCGATCAGTCCTCTTCTGGCGATTTTCTTCAAGAATCCCTTCAATCTGTCATCGCATTTTCTCTGTTCTTCAAAATGGGCCATGCTTCCGGTTGGCGTTGATTGGCAGCTGAAGAAAGAAATGGTTTTGGGATTTGGTATCCTCCCTGAAGATATCTTTTTTCCAAAGCCTCAATGTGGTTTGGAGAATGCTCCTGAATCTAGTGGTCTTGGTGGGTTCACCTTGATCAGGCTCATGTCATCTGGGAAGCTTGAATTGCAGAGGTACCGAGCATCATGGGATTTTGTGGGTGTAAAATGTGACAGCAAAGAAGCTTCATTAGCTCCTCTTAAATGTCATTTTCTGAAGTTGGACAATCTCTTTAGACACATCAATGGAAATCTTGGTGACGTCTTGGCCTCAAAGATGTAGAACCATCATGTAAACCATGCTGGAACTGGACAAGGTGACACCCCCAAGATATCTTGGACTACTTAGACTAGAACAGCACAAAAATGCAAGTGGATATGGTAGCTTTCAGATACTGTTTAAATGATGTGTAAGAGATTTAGGATATGGCTTTCATTTTTCAAAAAAAAAAAAAAAAGAAAAAAAAAATGGTAGTTAGGGTTTTAGGGTTGTTGAGTGATTTATAGGTTTCTCATTTTCGGTCTTATTATTATTATTCATTACTTTGGATTTGATTTTCGTTTTCTTTTATTGTTTTTAAGATCTTTGACAAATTTCGTTTTTATGCCTTTTGGAGGATGTAATTTCTACCCCTCCACAAGGGTAATGTAGTCACAAGTTCTCTCTGTGAGTGTGTTTCATGTTCTTTTGATTGACCAAATTACCCTTTTTGGGTTTGAAGTAGAAATGATAATATTAGGAAGGTGGGAATTGCAAATTCCCTTTTTTGTTTGTTTGTTTATTGGTTTGAAGATGATTTATTACCAGATAGCCACTGATTTACATTCCCACTAAGGTACATTTCCATTGCCAAAAGTAGAAAAAGGGGTGGATCCATAAAAAAGGTGAGTTCTTAAGTACCATCTTTTATTTTTGTTTTTAAGTATGATGGTCTTGTGAGGAGAAGAGGAATGCCAAGAACAATTGATGCTAAGGAAAGAAAAAAAAAAAAGCAACCTAAGCATGTGCTGAAAGGCCTAGTCTCTGTAAATATATATATTTTTTAATTTGAATTATTTGTGTTACTGATCTTCTATTTGTTGCAGTTCATGGCCTAATTTGTGATGAAGTATCCTCTTGTAAGCGTACCAATTCTGTAAAAAAGCATGAAGAAGAATGTTAGGACCATGACTCATATAAGATTACCCAAGATGAATATATAAGAAGTGTTTGGAAAAGGGCACACATACACTCACCAACTGTACCCATGTTATTGTAAGCCCCTAAACTATTTGCAAATAATCTTTTGTTGACTGCTTTCTTTTTTAAAATTAGTGTAGATGACGAAAATCTTGCTTGTTGAGTGGGGATGATTTGTAAAAGTGGTTCATTTAGATACGGAGATACAACTATTTCTTTGAAGCATTTAGTGGGTCTGGTTGGCATTGAACATTTTGGAGGTAAGTGATTTATAAAATCCAAGCTTTTTGGGTCAGGATGATCTGATGTCATCTTCATTCTCTTGTTTTGTTTTCAGTTGTTCATCTCTCTTGTTTTCTTTCTAATACATTTATTGGTAAAAATAAAGCTTGTTAACGTGTGCAGCTAAGCATTTTGTTCATTGTGAAGTTCACCTGAGAAATTTGTGGATACAGTCTCTTAGAACACTTGTCTCCATTTTTCAATGGCTCGTTACTTCCAAATTTTCCAAGTGGAATTATATTTCAATTAGAAGTCGCATAAGTAATTTATGGGTTCATAAGCTCGTTTAGCTGTGGAGTTGGTTTTTATTGTGGTCATTGTCTTGCCATGGATGTCTATTCTTATTTTTTCTGATGTTATTTGTTGATCATCAGGAAATTTCCTGATCGCTAAATTGTCTAAAAAAGTGGCAGTAATATTGTATAAATAGTTGGTATCAATGTTATTGTTATTCATTTTCCAGGTAATCATGGAGCACAAGATGTTCAGCTTATGACTTTTGGACAGCCACGCATCGGCAATTCTGCTTTTGCATCTTACTTCAGCAAACATGTGCCAAATGCAGTTTTTGTTGTGTTTTGCTTTTTTCCTTTTTCCTTCGTAAGAATTTGAACATTGAGCATTCAAGGTAGTCAGTTGCCTTGTGGTTTTTATTTTTATTTTTTTATTGATGAGTAGGTGGATACCATGACTGTGGATCTGCTTATCAGCTAGCTCTTATTTCTGGATGCTGAAGACCAGAAGAAAGAGATCGAATTGTTTATAAATTCGCCGGGTGGCTCTGTAACTGCTGGTGATTGTCCTTGACTATCCTATTTTCCAAAGGTAACTAAAATGCTTTGTGTTTGTAAATAAATTGCTTAACATTAAAGAAACAAAAAAAAAAAAAAAAAAACTGCTCAATAGGAATATTTGGATCATTTTTTTCTTCAATGCTGCTGTCATCTCCCATACTTCACATTGGTGCACTGTGTTGAAAGTCGGGCTTCCATTTCCAACTTTAGACATATTGTTGTCATTGAAGAAGTAAATACTAGCCTTTGGATAGTTCACAGGCTGGGGTCACACATGTAACTCCAACCATCCAGATTGCAAGGCCCACTTAGAAGTCATAAACAAAAATTATACTGATGATTCCTGAATTATATTCCCAATAGTTTTGTTGAATCGTTGCTCAAGTGGAAGCACATGATTTGTTGGAAGAAAGGAGGATTCTTTATTCTGTACGTACTTTGTAGAAGGACCTTTTTATAATTTTTGGAGCCATTTCTAGGTTCATTTTTGCAAAATTTGAAATGATTGGATAGATGGTATTTTGGTCATGCATGTAAGGACAAGAATGTGTATATCTTGAGTATTTTTGATAAGGCATTATTTAGTAACAATCATAACCTTGTCCTTGCTATTTGGGATCGGTTTTACGATCCTTTTTTGCGAAAGGCTAAGATAAAAAATTAGAACTCTCATGCTAGCTTTTTCAGTCATTTTTAAAATTAAGGGATTGTCTCTGTCATTAAGGATATTGGAGTTGTCTTTTTATTTTTCCATTTTTTATTCCTTTGGGATGTAGATGCTTTGGGCCTATTATGTGAAGGTATGATTCTGATACTTAAAAGAAATCATTTGTACACTTGCTTTTGCAATGATAATAGTGCCATGGTTATTTAAATTTGAAGATTTCTGGAATTTTAGAAATAAAGGCTCTTTTGATCCCTAGTTACACAATCCTTCCAATCATTGCACTTCTGCTCTATCTAATATGTTGTCTCTGCAGGAGTGTAATATAGAAGAGGTTCTAGATGACGATGAACCTCCAGGAAAGTTCCAAGGATAAGAAGGCAAATGGACCAGATACAGGAAAAGGTCAAGGTCATGTGTTCAAGATTACTAGCAAGGTTCCTTATAAAATTGTTTTGAAAGGTTTGTTCCCTTTTGAATATTTATTCTGTTTCTCTCTTTTTCTTTTCTTTTCTTCTCCTTCTCTCTTTCTTTTTCATTCTTCATGAGCTAATACCCAGAGCACCATTCTTTTGAAGCTAAGAGTATGCAAGAGAAGGTTGAGTGGATAAACAAGATAAGAAGTGTTATGCAGCCTTCAAAGGGAGCTCCTGGCAAGGAATGCAATCTTCTGAATATGGTCTGCCCATTTTTAGCATCACTATTTTCCTTTTGGCTTAACAATCATTTCAGCCTTTGATATATTAGAATTATTTGCTCATGGGCTCTTCCATTTTTTACCCTACTGCAGATTTGTGCATGATATGGTTGCCATTGCAAGATATTTAAATGTGATGCATATAGTTCCTAAGCTGGACAAAACCTCATTATGGGCTGATCCAAGGTATGTTGTTGAGTCCTCATGATTACAATAGTTGTTAAAATCGTGCAAGTTTTTAAGATGACTGATGAGGTGTTTCTTTAGAAGTGCCATATGACTCATATTTCGCGTCCTGTTGCCTAGATTTCCTTATAAGTATTACCTGTTATGGTAGTGAGTTCAAAGACATTCGATGTGGACCATTTCATTACTTCCTTGAGAGAGGAAGTTCGGATACCTGAAGAACTACCGCCAAGGCTAACAAGGAGTGAAGCTAGGAATGGTATATTCCATGCCACCCATCAGTTGGTCCAGCATTTCTTACTACCTTAATCAGGTCAGTTTACTATTCACTGTAAAGCTTTCTTTGTTTTTTTCCAGTCTACACATGAAGACAGCTTGTGATTCTATTCGTTTGTGAGCAGATTCTCCCATTGATACGGAAGTATAAATTTGTGCATTTGAATAAGACCGATGCCCGTCTTGCCAATAATGGCCTACCCATAGAGATTTAGAAGTTGCGTTGCCGGGTAAATTTCAATGCTCTACACTTCACTTGCCAGATATCCCGGCCGTCTTGCTCTTACATACTACTTCAATTTAATGAAATATGTGAGAAAGTAGACACTGTTGGAATCTTCGGATTTGAGGCTTTTCCAGAACCACTCATCTCAGATGGCGGCGCTAGATTATTTGGCTTCACTAGAGAGTGACATCTTTGTTCCTACATATGATGGCAATATGGCCAAAGTCGTAGAAGGCCATCGCAGGTAATGTAATATGCTGACTTCTGGGGATGGTTATGTTACTTTTAATATTTGTAGATACGCCACCCAGGTTAGCAACCTAATGAAGCATGGATGATCCTTAAGAGCCATTTCCTTGACCCTTGCCTTACCTAAACCCTCAAACGACAAGCCATTCTCTACCCTTAGCCATGTCCAAGCCTAGTCATTCCTTTAGCCTTAGCCATTTTTCAAGCCAAACCAAGCTTGACCTAAGAGCTCCAAATTTGGCTAAATTCAAGTCAAAATCAAGCTAAACACAAGTCAAATGCGAAAAAATCCAAAAAAAAATTCAAAAAATTCTAGTACTCACCGGAGACCCCCTAGATCAAAACCATAGTACGTTTCGAATATTACAAGACCAACCATATCAACTAGCCAAAATAATTCATGCTTGCATCTGCTTTAAGGGTGCGTTTATTTGCTAGACAAATTACAATTTAATCATGACTTGGGGCCAAAATGTGTTCAATTTCGACTCAAAATAGTATTTGTACTTGACCACTCTCAGATGAAATCAAGAATTGGCCAGCCTAAGAGCTTGTTTGGGTGCTACTTATCTCGTTTTAGTTAATTGTAATTATATATTAGAGATTATCTTTAAACCTTACCAAACAAATTATGATCACTAATACATATTTTACCATTAACCAGAATGAGAAGTGCACCCAAATAGGCCCATGTTTAGCTTCTGTACTAAATTTCTACTGTTAGCTGACTTAGAAATGATGGATGTGCGACTTAGAAACCGTTAGTTCCATTTTATTGGTTTCAGTGATGTATTCAATGAGTTTATACTGTTTCAACGTTTCGATATGAATGCCTTTTTATGACGTCAGGTGTAAGAAACTCGAAATGCAACAAAAGCACACAGAAGGTTTTAAATCGGAAATTAACGACGAACCAAATCCGTCGTAATATTTTGAGATATTCTTAATATTACGGCGGACATAATCCGTCGTAATAAGCATCCGTCGCTGAATGGGGTTCTAGTTTGACTTTAACGACGGAGAAGGTTCGTCGTTTCATGAACGATGGACTATATTCGTCGTAATTTACCAACGGATTTGGTCCGTCGTTTAAAATTAATTTGCAAAAAAAGTGGCCATGCGATGGACTGGGTCCGTCGTTTTTTTGCGATTTTGGCGTAGTGTCAGACCTGTCTTTTCCACAGTGATCCAAATCATTCATATTGTGGGTCCCACAGTTGGTGGGAGAAACCCTCAAAAGCTACTGCATCGGTCATGCATATATGTTAAACATGGACAATTGTCTACCGTTGGGTATTTTTATTAATTAACTAGGATCATCTGATAAGAGAAATATTATGACATGCCATGTGCCAGGGATGAGTCCATGAGATTAATGGACTAGGTTACCAAGAGGTCTGGCTCATAAGTAATATTTATGGGTTAAGCCAGCCTAGCCCAGCCCTGGCCAGTGCAACTCTAGGGCATGATTAATTGACGAATAGCATGTTTAGTAGGTTTTGAGATATTTAGTAGACGACTTCTTGCTATGGCCGGGCTAGCCCAGTCCAGCTGGGCCTTAACTTTGGGCCTAAAATGATGGTCAATTAGGGTCTGTTTGGATACTACCAAATAAGTTACTTTTCCACTGAACTTAAGATGTTAAGTTATTTTGGCACTTGGTTTGGTAAGTAGTATAATTGAAAAGTAACTTATCTCTTAAAAATACTTATCTTGATAAGTATTTTTCTTTTAGCTTTTTGACTTTTGACTTTTTTACTTATCTCTCTCATGCCAAGCTTTTGCTCCCTTTTATTTATTTATTTTTTGTAGGTTAGTATACACCCACACTCCTAGTCGCCCTCCAATGTTAATTAATCAACCTCCAATTTGGCTTTTCTACTTATCTCTCTTAGGTCACCCTACATATCAAAGTTCTCTCTCATACCGTCCATATCAAAGGAGGCCCCACATGATGGACTGTACCATCAAAGGTGGGGCTCACACAGTGGACGGCCCACATCAAAGATGGCCCCTACATTAATTGGTGCAAGATCCAATCCACCAATCAGGTTGATCTGATCTTCTACATCTTTTCCAAAAATGGTTCTAGTCCACTCACCCTGTGGACCGACTATTGGAAACAAGTGAATGGGTTAGAAAACTTCATCCAAGTCTTCTAGAGCCCTACATTTGTTTTTCAGACTGTGGCCCACCTGACCAGTGGATCAACCTGATTCTTGTGCCAGGGCATCCATATAGTGGTCCCGTTCCGATGGATGGAATGTATCTTGGACCAATCGTGCTATGCTAGCACATGTATGGCATGTACATGAGCTTTATTGCACGCACGTGAGATTAGAAAAGCTCATTCTGTTATATGTCAATATGAGATTTGAAATTTTCTTTCGAAAGGGTACTTATCAATGTGTTATTACCAAACATACTTATTTACTTATTGGCTGATAAGTATGCTGTTTGCCAAACATACTTATCTGCTTAATAAGTAAAAACCAAGATAATTAACTTATCTGATAAGTAGCTTATCTTAATTGTAACTTACAATCCAAACTGGCCCTTAGCAAATGGGTGCCCTGGCACCCCTCACCAATCAAAGACAAGTATAGATGCAGCCTCTGGAGTGTAGCCAAGCCAAAAGTAAACATACTCCATTCACCACTGTCAATCATAACATCCAAAGCTACACGCATACATTGAGTGATGGTAAACGGATGGGAAACTTCTTATTCTTTATGTTGGTGTTAGGGTCGTTTGTTTTTCATTTATTTATAAAGCATTACTTCTACAAGCCATTTAGGTCATTTCTTTATAAAACATGACTTCTATGGGTCATATCGGTCAGTTTATACATCTTTGGACTAAGGATGTTTCTTTGAAATCCCTGGCAATCCCTGGGCCCACTAAAATGTTTGATTCAAATTGAAAATAGGAGGGTTCTTCGGAAAAGTTAGTAAATAAATAAAATCGTTACTGTTACTCTTTGACAGGACTAGTTCCTGCACCTACCTGGATGTATGCATTGTATACCCACACTGTCCATCTGTTTTTCCAGTTTATTTTAGGCCATGTTTCAAACAATGAAGCAGATAAAAATTTCGGGTGGACCACACCACAAGTAATAGTGATCGTTGAACGCCTGCAATTAACAGCTTCCAAGGGTCCACCATAATGTTTATTGACCATCCAACCTATTGATAAGGTCACACATGCCCGGATGAAAGGAAAAAATCAAATATGAGCTTGATCCAAAACTTTCGTGGCCCATAAAAGCGTTTTAATGGTCAATAACCACTGTTTCATGTGGTATGGCCCAGAAATTTATCTCTTTTTTTTTTTAGGATCATATCCTAAAGTAATCTAGAAAAAGAGGAGGACGTACGGCATGGATATAAATTTCCTACACTGAGATGTGCCCTACGATCAGGGGCTGTAACCAAATTTGTTTTTTTGTTAGTCATGCAATGCACCCACCCTGTTAGGTGTCTGTCTCCTTGGCACTCGAACTTGAGACCAGCTGTTGAAATGCCTAGGCGACTTCCAGCTGGGCTAACAGGTGAGACACAATTTTTTATTTGGATTTAACAGATCTTTTATAATGACATCCACAGCCAGTCCCACGGAGTCTCCTTCATCCACACCTCTTCCCAGCAAATGCGTTCTTCTTTCTTTTTATCTAAGAGGATGACGGGTTTCACTTAAAGAAACCCCATATTAAAAGCAGGCTCCCAGTGAAATATAAGGAGAGGAAAAATAATGAAAATGAAAAAGAGTGAAACAAAAGGCCATGAAAGCGATTGAGGACCCCGCTTTAGATGCTCCGTGCACCAAAAACTTCTCACATTGGAAGAATCTTAATTGTTCAATAGGTGGACATCAACTGAGACAGTTAACGTATTACAGTAACAAGGCCAAATATTTTACTTCCAGTCTCCAGTCCTGGTGGTTTTTGGTGGTGCATAAACAATGCATTCTGAGGCCTATCATATCTATGGTTTAGATCATTTGAACCATGGACCCCACTCACACAACCTATAAGCCCAAATTTTACAAGAACAGAACTCATCATTCCTCTATTTGTAGTAACGGGCATTCTTCATGGCTTAGTCCAACCAAACCCTAGAGTTCCAAATCAGCAAATGTCAAATTGTTGGGGTGTGTTTGGATGCACTCTTTGATTGAATTGCAAGTATCACTCTAAGAAAGTGGAAATGACCCAATGGAAATATAGCCTAATCTAGCCGATGAATCTGCGAACAAAAAGAATTCTTAGGTTGGAGTATTCCACCCCTTTTGAATAGGGCTGAAAGTCGAGCAGGTTGGGTCGGCCAGGTTGGTGCTCAACCCTAACCCAACTAAAGGTTCCTATACCTCAACCCTAACCCAACCCAACCCAACCTCAGGTTGGGAATTCTCAACCCAAGCCCAACCCAAGCGGGCTCAGTCGGGTTGATCGGGTTAATACGTGATAATATTTTCGTTATTACACTAGTCTATTATGATTCAATACACATCTTATTTTTTTGTACCTATGACTTTATTAATAATGTATGTAATTATTTATTGTAAAGAACTTCACTTTTTCTTTAAAACAAATAAGCTAAAATATAAAATAACTACTCCTTTAGCATACAAGCATATCGAATTTCGAACATTATAAGTTTACTTACTAAGGTAATATAAACTAATAAGTTTACTTAACTAAAGTATAATAAAATTAAAAGTAATTTATACATAGATTGGGTTCGGGTTGGATCGGGCAACCCAAGACCTCAACCCAAGCACGACCCAAGCTTTATCGTGTTGGTGATTGCATAGCCCAAGCTCGAGATTGGGCTCTATACTTCATGCCCAAGCCCAACGCCATGTCGGGTCGGTCACGGGTCAGTCGGGTTGAACCCGCCCAACTTTCAGCCCTACTTATAAGTTTTTTTTTTTTTTTTTTCCTCCTCCTCCGTTGGTGAAGATCCTTGAGGCAGCCACCATCTACTATGGAAAGGGGAGCAAATGGGCCAAGCCAAGTTGTAGGGGTGTCCGGGACAAAAATTAGGTCAGAATTTTAGACCTAGACATGACTGTTTAAATTCCAGGGTTGCATGGGATTGCAACCATGTCAAAAATAATTGATGGGCTGTCAAAAGAGGCTGACCCTTTCATTTAACGAGTATGGATGCGGATATACCTAAGCTTGTAATTTCATAGTGGAGGCAACTATCTAACACACGAAAACTATTGTCTTGTGACAGAATATAGTAAGTAGACCATGCTCAAGTCATGCATATGCATCAATCCAAATTGAGGAAACCTCCAGAATAGATGAGAATAATGAGATGTGGACAATCTAATAAGCATAAATAACATTTTTATTTGATAGATTAAAATAGTGTTTGCCCAGATCATACAAGCGCATAAATCCAAAATGCCAAAATTTCTAATTTACAAAAAATAAAACATAGAAAATCTACAGCCGGCGAGAAAGACTTTGTTTGTAAATTATGAAGCATACGCCAAAAATGTCTTCAATTGGCACAATTATATAAAAACAAAGATGCTTTCTACCGTCCATTGGGATTGAATCTATTGGATCTAGCCTCATGTTTGGTTATCCAAACTATTGGTTTCATGTGCTACATAGGTATGGCTACCTTGAATATCTTTGAAATTGGAGCATACTAGATTGTTAACCAATATGATGCAAGGGGGACGTAGTGAGATTGATCACCGTCTTCTTCACAGGACAACTACCTTGAATCCACAAGGCTCCTTTGACTTCTCAACAGGGCTTCTTCGAATCCACAAGAGAAAATTGATAAAAATAAGATTTTTATTGAATAATAATATGAAAGTTAACATTAAAAACGAATTTAACAACATTATATATCCCTAAACAAACCATAATTCATACTTACTAAAAATAGTAAGATTACCAAAACAAAAAGTTATTAAAAATAGTAAAATCATAATTAACGACTGCTACTAATTAAGTAGAGTCTTTCTAAAACTCATTATCCAGCAAAACTTGAAACTCTTAATTAAACAAGGACAAAAAAAGGGGAAACACATTAAAAATCAGAATTACTAAAAATAGTAAGTTTTTCTAAAATCTCATTTTTCTGATGTAACAGTGCGTTTTCTAGAGAAACGGACGTATGCGACCTACTTTCGTGGGTCAGTTCACCCTGAAACGAAATTTCAAGTGGAATCCATATGTTGTGCGTTTCGTAACTCCTCCCGACCAAAAGTTATGACCGATTTATGGTCCGCCTTTTTTTGGTCCATACATGCGAAAATTGTCGTTTTTGCCGACTTTTCCGTGATCGATTTTCGATCTATGTGTGATAAGAATGTGGGTGATCCTTACCCTTGATCAAGGGGTTCTTGTCCTCCATCACAGTGGCATGTGAAAAATGGTTGAGAGGAAGATTGGTATGGTGAGTGTATTTGAACCTTACCATGCATGTAGTTTTTGTCTTTTGTACTATCTGAGTTGTCTATTAGGTCCAGTCCACTCTTCATGGGCAACCTTGAAAAAAATCATAATAGCTGTCATTTAATGGTTAAAATAGATTTCATATAATCATAATAGTTGCCCTGTGAAAATCAAGAGTCGACATCTCTTTCCCAATTGTTTCCTTTTGTGTGGCTCATCTGAATTTTTTGGCCCCGAGCTTAAGAAGGGATTATTGTTGAAAGAAGCCTTAAATCTTCTGATTTCGGGGTCATCGGTCAATCGAAATACACCGTATGAGACAGTTGGTCTTTGGACACTTTTGGAGGGTCTCTAGGATGAACGTGAAGGTAGAATGGAGGCTTGGATTGAATACATGTAGTTCTCAGAGTGTATGGTTTGCAAGGCAAAGGGGAAAGAAAGAAAACCCTAGTTTCTTAAATAGGTGTTTAGCAATCCGAGTGAAAGGGAAATGGATGGCTGAGATTTCTCTAAAAAACACTTGGTTTTGGTGCTATGGACAGTTGATATGAAGGGAGGAAAGCATCACTTGGTTGCAAACTTGGCAGCATAAAACAGAAACCAATTTCCGTTTTAAGAAATACATCACGTGCACGGGCTGTCTTTGGCTGCAAACCTACCTGAATCTAATGGCCCCCACTAGAGTCCACTACCATGATCTGACGGAGAACCGTGTCCTCTTCAAGATAGACGGTTTGGATTGAGAAAAGGTTCGCCACAAGGATCAAGATCTGGTGACGAAGGTGTTGCTGGAAACACGTTCAACCTTTGGACAGACCAATTTCTAGCTCCACTAGCATTCATCGGGACTGGCGGAAACAGAAATCAAAGCCTAGATTTTAGTATTTGATGAGGTGCGAAACAGATGAACCGTTTGGATCGTCCCTACATTTTCTCCAAGTGGGCCAGACATCACCCACAACGGATGAACCGTTTGGATCGTCCCTACATTTTCTCCAAGTGGGCCAGACATCACCCACAACGGATGAACCGTTTGGATCGTCCCTACATTTTCTCCAAGTGGGCCAGACATCACCCACAACGGACACCCGTCCGTTTGAAATCCCGTGCGCGCGGGAATGAAAAGAGAGGGGGAAAAATTCTCTTTTCCATTGATTTCGGGTCAAGAGGCGCTGACCATTTATGATGGTTCGGTGAAAAGCGGGTGCACGTCCCATTGGTGAACACACGCACCAAAAGTGGGGGTCACGGCTATCATGAGACAGATCCACACCGTCCCATTGTTTTTGAGGGTTAAACTGGGACTAATGGTCTAAATATATGGCTGAACCTTACATGAGGTAGTCCATGCTTACATATTAATGTATAATATTGGTTTTTCTGAAAACCTAATAATCAGATTTAATCCAATTTAATTTTCGACGGTTAATTTGTTTTTAAATGTAGGTTGAATTGTTCTAACTAATTGGTAGATTAATCATAATGTCCATACTTCATTAATACTCCTTTAACCATCGGCCGGCCGCAATTAGCCCAAAGCTTTCCAGCAAGAAAAATGAGAAAACCACCTTAATTAGGCTGGCTGACACCCAACTGAATGTCGGTCCATGCCCAACTGTAGACCAGTCGCAACTGTCCGGGGCAGTCCAGCATGCAAGGGCCCTCCACGGGCTAATTCCGTCAACTGACCCACCCTGGTCAGTTGGCTGATGACCTCGAAAACCTGCAATTCTCTCCTACGCTCCTCCTTACGAGGAATACCGCATCATGGATTGCATAGTTCTTGCTCGTTATGCTTAGTGTATTGAGTTACTCACCACGCGATCCGCTTCCCAAAACTAAATCAGATCGTGTAGTAAGTTATCATACGCTACGCTTTTATTGTATTGAGTAAACTTTTTTAGGCCCACCGTGAATGTATGTGCTTTATCCACACCATTCATATATTTTCCCAACTCATTTTACCGGTTGAGACCAAAATTGAAGCATCTCCAAAGCTCAACTGGGCCACGCTGCATAGCAAACAGTGGGAATAATGATTTCTACCGTTGGAACTTTCTTAGAGCCCACAGCCACGTTTATTTGTCATCCAATCTAAGTCATAAGCTCACATACATACATGGTTGAAGGGAAAACACAAATATCAGCTTATCCTTGGGATCCCTATTCATGGCTTAGTGGTAGACTTACAGAGAGTTTCAACACTAAGGTCATGGATTCGAGTACCACTGCGGTGTGTGTGGGTGTGCGTTAAAAGAAGAAGAAAAAAAAATTTTAAGGGTTAACCAAAATTTCTGTCGCCCTCAAGAATTTTTCCACGGAGTGAATAAAATGGAGTTAAATCAGCGTACTGAGTGGCTCATTACGCAATCCGCTTCGTAGAACCAAATCGGATTGCATGCTAAATTACTCAACATGCATTTATTGTACTGAGTAAAGTCTGTTGGGCCTAACATGAATGTCTGTAGTTTATCCACGCCGTCCATCTGTTTTCCCAGCTCATTTGAGCAGTTGAGCCCAAAAATGATCTATCAAAATGGATGGACCTCGTGGATAAAACATTATAGTGGGCCCGCAGAGTCCCTGACAGGACCCTCCGTGGTCTCTAGCTAGGTCATGTACTCAATCTGCGCCCCACCGTAGGCCCACATAGCTTTTGTTTAGAGGAGTCTTTTGGTACCAGTTTCAATATTAAAAGAATAATAATAATAATAATAATAATAATAATATTAATAATATAATGGAAAACTGGGGCTCACAAAAATCATCCGATCATTCCTTATTACTATGACCCTAAATTCATCAATGGCACATAATCAACTCTATATATTTGTCTCCACACTTTGGCTTTCTTTCATTCACAAACCCTATAAGGGAGTTTCCTTCTATGAGTCTATGGGTATTTTGGTCATTTCTCCTTGTCTCTTCCATTCACCTTCCAGGCTTCTTCGGATCTCCCCCTCACTTCTCCAACGAAACCGATCGCCTGTCTCTGCTCCACTTTAAAAATATGATAACCGACGATCCTCTCCATTCCTTGAGCTCCTGGAACGATACTCTCCACTTCTGCCACTGGAGAGGAGTCTCATGCGGTCGCCGGCATCCTCAAAGAGTCACCGCCTTGAACCTCCCTGGCCATAACTTGGTGGGCCCCATATCACCCTTCATAGGGAACCTCACCTTCCTCAGGATAATCTCTCTCGCAGACAACAGCTTCCACAACACGGTTCCTGAAGAGATTGGTCGTTTGTTCCGCTTGCGATATCTCAATCTGGGCAATAACGCATTCGTCGGAGAAATTCCAGCAAATCTGACCCACTGTTTAAAACTCGAAACTCTTGGTCTTTACCGGAATCAGTTGGCAGGGAGGATTCCAACTGAGCTTGGCTCTCTATCGAAGCTCACCCAATTGGACCTTGGTTACAATAATCTTACAGGAAGCATCCCACCTTCACTTGGAAACCTTTCGTCTCTCACTTTCCTTTATCTCGGAATAAATAGTCTGACGGGCAGCATCCCAGAAGACCTTGGTCGGTTGGTGAGGATAATCATTCTTGCCATGGGTCTAAATGAACTGTCAGGGAGGATTCCGCCCCAGCTATACAATCTCTCCTCTATTCACTCTTTGGACGTGACAGAGAACAGATTGCATGGAAGCCTTCCACCTAACTTGGGCCTCGCTCTTCCTAATCTCATTGAGCTTTTTGCCGGATTAAACCAATTCACAGGACACATACCAGTTTCATTATCCAATGCTTCGGAACTGGTAATTATTACACTTGCAAACAATAGTTTTAGCGGATCTGTGCCTATGAATTTTGGAAGACTCAAGAGTCTCTCCATGTTACTTTTGTGGGGCAACCAACTTGGAATTGGGAATGATCGTGACTTGAGTTTTCTCAATTCTTTGACCAATTGCAGTAGCTTACGAGTGCTGCAGTTGGGCCTTAATAATCTCAGCGGTGCGTTGCCCGACTCCATCTCTAATCTTTCAACCCAACTGACATGGCTAACTTTCGACAATAACAGAATATTCGGAAGCATCCCATCAGCGATTCAGAATCTCATCGGCTTAGAAGTACTGGATATGGGTTATAACTTTCTGACAGATGCAATTCCCATCGGCCTTGGGATGCTTAACAAGGTGGGAAGGCTTTACTTGAATAGAAATGAATTATCAGGGCAAATTCCGTCTTCATTGGGAAACATGTCCCGATTGTACCACCTTGTTTTAGAGGGAAACAAGCTAACTGGGACCTTGCCTTCTAGTCTTGGAAATTGTACATACATGCAGCTTATATCCCTCTATAATAATGATCTTAGGGGTCCCTTGCCCAAGCAACTTTTCAGCCTTCCCTCTTTGATTGAACTCCGGCTCGCAAACAACTCTTTTACCGGTAATCTGCCACTGGAAGCCGGTAACTTGAACACTCTCTGGATATTGTATGTTTCTAATAACAAATTATCAGGGGAAATTCCAAGCTCTCTAGGCAATTGTCTCAGCCTAGAGTATCTCGGGTTGGATGGGAACTTCTTTCAAGGACCAATTCCTCCAACATTTACTACTCTAAGAGGCCTTCAAATCCTGGATCTTTCACGCAACAACTTGTCTGGGAAGATTCCAAAATACCTAGAGAAGCTTGCTTTACAGTATCTAAATCTATCCTTCAATGATTTGGAGGGTGAACTACCAAAGCAAGGGGTCTTTGGAAATGTCAGTCAAGTTTCAGTGCTCGGAAATAGTAAACTTTGTGGGGGTATTCATGAATTAAAATTGCCTCCATGCTCTAGCCAAGCTTCCAAGAAACGGGGAATGCCTCTTGCTTCAAAAGTAAAAATCTCAATAATCGGTGTTGTCCTGTGCCTTATTTTATTATCATGTTTCTTCGCCACTCTTTATTGGGTAAGAAAGTCGAGAAAGAAACCTTCTACTTTGCCTTCTGCTGAGGATACTTTTGTGAAAGTGTCCTATGCGGAGCTCTTTAAAGCAACAGATGGCTTCTCTTCTGCTAATTTGGTCGGCACCGGAAGTTATGGCTCTGTATATAAAGGGTTTCTAGATCGTGTTAGAACTATGGTGGCAACGAAAGTCTTCAACCTTCAACAACAAGGAGCTTTGAGGAGCTTCATGGCCGAATGCGAAGCCTTGAGAAACATTAGGCATCGGAATCTAGTTAAGATCTTAACTTGTTGCTCAAGCATTGATTTCACGGGTAATGATTTTAAAGCTCTAGTTTATGAGTACATGCCCAGTGGGAGTCTAGAGAAGTGGCTGCACCCGGATGGTCATGATCAGCCGAGAAGGAACTTGAAGTTTACTGAAAGGCTAAACATAGCCATAGATGTGGCTTTTGCACTCGATTATCTACATAATCATTGCCAAATGTCAATCATTCATCGAGATTTAAAACCAAGCAACATTCTTCTTCATGATGACATGACTGCTTGTGTGGGTGATTTCGGGCTAGCCAGGTTCTTATCAGAGGTTGTTCACACCAGCTCGGTTGGAATGAAGGGATCTATTGGGTACATCGCTCCAGGTAACAATCTTCTATCTATTTCCTTACAGGCACACAGTCTATCTACTTGTTTTAGCTCCAGGTAACAATCTTCTATCTATTTCCTTACACACACACAGTCTATTTACTTGTTTTACACCACACGTGCAAGCAGAGGAGGGTGGGCCCCACCATGATGTGTATGTAAAATTGACTTTTACCGATATATGTGTCTGACCATGTTAGGCCCAAGGTTCAATAATTATACTATCAACTATTTAGGTGGGCCAGACAAAAGGAAACCGTTGGGAAGAGGGAGCCCTTGCTTGATTTTCACGTGGCCCACTGTGAAGTCGACTTTAACTATTAGAAGTGTCCTCCTGAGTTACGATAAAGGCCAAAAAATCAAACTGGTGACTCAAGTGAGCCACACCAAAAGAGAAAGTTGGGAGAGACTCCATCCTTGATTTTTACAAGCCCATGGTAATGATAATATGAAATCCACTCCCACCATTAGATGGCACACTAAAAATTAGGCATGGGCCCAAATTCTAGGCCCAGTTGTGACTTAGTTGGACCATGCAAAGGCAAACAATGTAGAGTGTGAGTGTTGATCAGTACACTGTTTCCAATCGTGTGGTCCACTTGAATCATAGATGGTGCTGATTTTTGGACCTTGGGCCTAAAATGAGGTGACGTGGTCAAGGTGGATTTCACATAAACACCATGGTAAGGCCAACTAGCTAGAGCCACCAACTCCTTTACTATGGTGGGACCATCACTCTCTCTAAACCATTGATATATTCCACCTTGTAGATAACTACTAACCTTTCATGTACTTTTAACATCCAATCTGTGCAATAGGTTGGTCTCAATCAGTGAGGAACTTCACCTCATCGTTGGCTCTCCCCCGGGAGATCCGTGAGGCCCTTTTCCTAGACAGAGTGGTTCTGGAAGCGACTAGGGAGGGGGTGATGTTGTTTTACTTGTTTTGGTTGTAGTTTCTATTTAGGGTAGGCAGCCCCAGCTTTGTTATGTTGTGAGAGCTTTCTCTGTTTTGGGTGCATATAGTGGATATTACAGGTGAGGCCCGGTTTTTTGCAGTTGTATAGATATAGGAGCGACAGAAGGTACGTATTCTAGTCGCAAGCGTAGTTTTACAAATGCCTACTTGGGTGTGTGGGACAAGGTTTCCCAGTGTGAAGAAAACCATGTGCAAAAGTAAGGCAGGTGCAGTCATTAGGGTATTTTGTAGTACTGATTCAAAGCATACAGTGTCTTGACTTCTGCATACTTGAGGAGCATTTCACACTCACATTTCTCACGTGCATGCGTAAAGGTTGTACATGTGTGCTATGTAATACATGAATTGGGTGGGCCCAGGCCCAGTCAAGTACTTGACTTAGACGAGATTGAGACCTGAAATCAAAACGAAGGTCCAAGGACCTTATGGCTACCAGAACCCAATTTTATTTGTATTCAGGTCCTAAAAGAATGGCCTCAGTTTTGAAGGACCCACACCTAGCAAGATTCAAACTTGAAGGCATCAAGCTCATTTATTTCAAGGATCTAGACATGCAAAGTACTAGTACTGACTTGGACCACACATGAATCACACCATAATAAAGCACAATGAATTCTTTTTTGACAATGTCTTTAGTTACTATGTCTTATATAAAAATCATAACAATAACACGTATGTTCTCTTGGTGATTGAGGCGCCGAGCTGTCATTTGATTCGTAGTCTTGTTCAGTGTAGAACATCTTTCCAGGAACTAACAAGTTCATAGCACACTAATTAATGTTAGACATCGGGATCCTTAGAATAACAAAAATGCCAATCACTTGTCTTTGGTCTCTCTCTCAAATTCTACCTTTGACATTATCTGTATCTAAATGGTCACTGACATTTCAATTTGACATATATATATATATATATTGCAGAGTATGCGATGGGCAGTAAAGCATCTAAGCAAGGAGATGTTTACAGCTATGGAATCATTCTATTGGAGATAATCACCGGAAAGGAGCCAACTGATGACATGTTCAAGGACAACCTAAGCCTTCATCATTTCGCTAAGTTGGCTTTGCCTGAACGAGTAATGGAGATTGTTGATCCACGACTGATCGTAGAAGAAGCTGAAGTTATGGAAGGCAATGAAAATCAAATCAATACAAGAAATAGAATGCATGATTGCTTGATTTCAATGGTCAAAATCGGTGTGTTATGCTCTGTAGAATCTCCAAGGGAACGAATGTGTATGATAGATGTTGTAGCGGAAATGCGTGCAATCAAGGACTTGTATCTAGGGGTTGGGATTCACGGAGACAGACAAGTTAGGTAAAAAATAATAGACAAAGGTTCATCTTACCTTAAGTCATTACTAAGTTATCATTAATACTTATGTTGAGAAGGATTTCAAAATAAAATTAGGTTCTTGAATACTTTTTCTAAACAAGTTCTAGATATGTTTAGTCTTTTCCTTGAGAGTGCTTGTATTGATATTGAATATATAAAAAGATGTGTTTCTTTTTCTCTGTAATATCCTGTCTTAGGCAAAGGGAAATTGTATCATGAGTTTGATAAGAAATTAGGCAAGGAAAATCACAAAAGCAACACTTGCCAGCTGGCAAACACTCTTGCCTTTACTGTTTGGGTTGAGAGTTCAAGTACTACCACCCACCTAATATCCTTTTCTTTTCTTTTCTTTTATTTTAATGCATCAACTTGGCTATTGACTCGGTTCAAGTCGTGTCAATTAGACCAAGTAGGCAAGCTAAGTCCACAAGTCAAGCTGAGACTAAACAAAGTCAAGCTCGCCGATGAGTTTCATAGCGGCTTGGTTTGATTTCTAGCCAAGATAAGTTGACTCGGCCAAGTTTCAAGTCGAGTTTTTAGAACTATGCTTCAAACTACAAATTTGAGCTTTTAATCGGGATTGCCGTAGGAACCACAATTCCTTCTTTGAAGTCCATGCTTCAAACTCCTAATAACCATGTTTCCATTTGTTTTGCTTTCCTAGATTAGATATGCTACTAGTTATCTCCTATACACATGTAGGAGACCCGTTTCGCCACCAAGAAAAAGATTTAATTTCAGGTAGAACTTGAAAGTTGCATAGATGCAATTTGAGGGCTACTTGATCATTAAGAAAACTAGAATGATCATTATTAATATGGGACATTTCCTTCATGATTAAACAATATGTTTTACATTCAATTCGCTTGTAGATATAAATAGTGGCTAAAATCCATGTATGGTAAAGGAAAGGAGGAGAACACCCTAGAAGTGGTGCAGGCGTAGGCGGAATGAGATTGATCACCATCTTTCTAATGGGATAACTTATCCAAATCCACGGATATATCTGGAATCCTCAATCGATCTTTCTTGATTTATCAAGGGGCACTTGAAGAACACGGGCAAACATAGATAAACTCAAAGAAATTGTATTAAAATTCAATAATGTGTTATCTACCATGAAAATAAGTATGCTTAAATAGTTTAGCCATCATAATCCTAAAAATGAGATTAGGAATAATCCTAATTGAAAATGGAAACGACGGAGTTCAAAATAGAAAGTTCGCACATTGGACGACCGGTTGTCAAGAGTCCACGACCAGTCATCGATGTACCCGGACAATCCAGCACAGTTGGATCATTTGAACCATGGACCCCACTCACACAAACCATAAACCCAAATTTTACAAAAACAACTACACTCCATCATTCCTCTATTTGGAGTGAGTTCTCAGATTAAAGATCACGGCCGACCATCAGGTAGTTACCAACCAAACCCTAGAGGTCCAATCAACAAATGACAAATTAATTATAGGGTGTGTTCGGATGGACTCTTTGATTGAATTGCAAATATTATTCTAAGAAAGTGGAAATACGTCCTAATATAGCCATTGAATCTGTGGATTGTATACGTGGGAAAAAGAGTCCTCAGATTGGCATATTCCAACCCTTCTACCATTTAACCCTTCTTTTTCTCCTTTTAACATGGACCGTGCCGTTTGTAAAGATCTTTGAGGCAACCAGCACAGGAGAGCAAAAGGATCCGGTCAAGTTGAAAGGGGATGCAGATCTGACCCATTTAAAAATCGGTTCAGAATTTTATAGATAGATAAGTGATTAAAATTCAGGTTAGGTTGGGATTGGGTTCAAGTGAAAAGTAGCTGATGCGCTGTCTAAAGTAGTTGACCCTTTTGTTTAATGGGTCAGGATGGGGAGCTGATTGGATGTTACCCATACCGTGGGGTCCACCTTAAAGATGTATTGTATATCCACACCATCTATCCTTTTTTCTAGCCTAGTATAGGATATGTTCCCGAAAATTTAACAGATCCAAATCTCAGGTGGACCACACAAAAGGAAGCTGTGATAACTGAATGCCCACCATTAAAAACTTCCTAGGGCCCATAGTAATGCCCACTGTAATGTTTCTTTTCCATACATCCCGTTGATAAGGTCAACCAGACCTGGATGAAGGGAAAATGTAAAAATCAGCTTGATCCAAATATCTTGTGGCCAACAAAATGCTTTTAATGGTCATTCACTACTGTTTTCAGTGTTGTGGTCCACCTGAGATTTGGATCTTTTTATGTTTTCTGATACCGTCCTAAAATAATATGGGAAAACGGATGGACAGTGTGGATATACAAAAACTTCATCAGGGTAGGCCCCATAGGTAGGGTAACACCTAATCCGCTCTGGTCTGCTTATAGGTAGACCTATGCTCAGGTAGTTTCATAGATCAGGAGAGGCAATCTAACGCGTCGAAGCAATGTCTTGGTTCCACAGTATATAGTACAATATCATGTACCATCCTCAGGTCATGCATGTGCATCAATCCAAATTTAGGAAACCTCCTGGCAAGATGAGTCCTGTGAGATGTGGATAATCTCACACGCGAAAATGACATTTTCATTTGACAGAATACAAAAAACTTTATGCAGATCATATATGCACGTAAATCCAAAATACCTAATTTTATTTGATGGAATAAAGAACGTAGAAAATCTTGCAGCTGACAAGAAGACATTATTTGAAAATTGTGTAGCACAAGCCAAAGACATCTTCAATTGGCACCGTATAAGAATAGGGACGTTTTATAGGATTCATTAGGACTGAATCTAATGGATCTAGCCTTGTTGTGAAAAGACACTCGAAAGTGATCAACGAAAGCAAGGCCAAAACACAAAAGAAAATAACCAAATAATAGGCTTAGAAGGCCAAACGTAACCCTAGGGCCTGATTAATTGATCAATATATAGCCCAGTTTAATAAGTTGTGAGATATATAGTAGAAGATTTCCTGCTAAGGCCTGACCCAGCTCAGCCCAGCCTGGCCTTAATTTGTGGGCTTGGGCTTGAAATGATGGTCAAGTAACAAGCACATTGACACCCCCTCACCATCAAACAAGTATAGATGCAGCCTCTAGAGTGGAGCCAAGCCAACACATACTCCATTCCTCACCATCAACCATAACGTTTACAGCTACACACATACTAGGGGGATGGTATATCAGGATGGGAAGCCTCTTAACTCTTTATGAGTCTGATGGGGTCATTTGTCTTTCCTTTGTTTCTTTATAAAACATGAGTTTTACAGGCAACACACACACCCAGTTAATCGCGGTACACACGCACCCGGTCAGTCATACATCGCACCCACTAGTGCGGTTAGCAGTGGGAGATGTTTCACTACCCTGATGGGTTTCGAAACCTTGACATCTTGTTGAAACTCCGTAGAGTCTTCCAACGAGGTAAAGGCTCCGAACCCAGATTCAAATTGATAATAGGAAGGTTCTTGCAAAAAGTTAAAAAATAAAACGATAACTGTGACAGGAAGAATGCAACCTTTTTTTTTTTTTTTCTTTTAATGATCATTTTGTATTTGGATTCAACAGACATTTGTAGTGACATCCACAGCCAGTCCTCCCAGGGTTTCCCCTCGTCCACATCTTTTTCTATCAAACGACTCTCTCTTTCTTTATCAGTTAAAGAAACCCCATATCAAAAGCATGAGCCCCTTGGGCAACAAGCAAAGTACGAGGAGATGGAAAAAAAATGAAAATGGATCGGAGACTGGAACTAAAGGCCATGAAAGAGAGAGCGTTGAGGATTCCATTTTGGACTGTGGTACATAAAAAACCTTTCCACGTTGGGAGAATCCTAACTGTACAATAGGTGGTCATCAACCGAGACAGTTAACATATCACGGTAACAAGGCCAAATATGATAATTTCACGATCTCCAGTCCTGATTTTTGGTGGTGCATAGTGAATGCATCCTGAGGCCCATCCTATCAATGGTTTGGATCATTTGAAATTTGGATCCCACTCACACAAACAAAAAACTTACATTATTGTATGAGAACGGCACTCCACCATTCCGCTATTTCTTTGGAATTGTAGCGGGCATGCCTCAAGAAGACCGCCCACCATCAGGTACTTCCCAACCAAATCTTGGAGCTCCAAATCAGCAAATGTCAAATTGTAGGCTGTGTTTGGATGCAGAACTAGCTATTTGGTTGAATTGCAAATACTACTCTAAGAAAGTGGAAATGACCCAATGAAAATACGTCCTAATCTAGGCATTGAATCTGAGGCCAAAAAGAATTCTCAGATAGGAGCATTCCAACCCTTCGACCATTTAATTTTTTCTTTTCTTTTCTTTTTTTATTATTTATTTTGTGTGTGTGTGTGTGTGTGTGTGTGTGTGGACGGTCTCTTTATCCATTGCTTCATGGGCTGTTCATAAATATCTTCGAGGCAACCACCATCTACCGTGTACAGGGGAGCAAATGGGCCGGGTCAAGTTGAATGGGTGACTTAGACAAAATTGAGGTCAGAATTTTAGAACTAGACACAACCCATTAAATTTCAGGTCAGGTTGGGATTGCGTCCAAGTCAAAAATAGCCAATTCATTGTCAAAAGAGGCAGACTCTTTTGTTTAATGGGTCCATGCGGGTAGACTTAAGCTTGGTAATTTCACAAAGCTGAGGCAATCTAACACATGGGAACAATGTTGGAAAACCAGTCAGCGAAAGCACCGAGAATAATCAAACGATCACCACATGACACACACAATCAACACAAAGACAATTCGAATTTTACGTGGAAAACCCTGTCAAGAGAAAACCACGGCACAAAGTGACAATAGCATTGTGAATTAGAATATTATTGAGATAATCTTCCCACAAGCAAAGCTCAAAAGATGAACAAAGCTCTCTCAAACCTCACAATCCTCTCTCCAAACTCTAATATCGAATTAAGATACCTTGGTAGAAACTAGGATACTTTTAAACACGATTAAGAAGTGTTTAGATAGACTTTCAACCGAAAATAGAAACTATTTACGCAAAATCGCGTAACCATGCAGAACACCGCCAATACTGACGATCGGTCGAAGCCCATCGCCGCCCGGTCGGGTGGAAGGAAAAACAGTCTAGAAAGTTTGCTTGAAAATCGACCCGTTCAGCCACAATATTTGACCGGTTGAAGCATCCACCAAATTAGTCGATGACCGGTCTGGAACCCATGAAAACTGTCCAAAGACACGCTGTGCAAACAGACCAAAAAACGATTGGTCCACCACAACAAGTAACCGGTCGGTGGACCCTGTTTCTACACGGTTTGAAGCCTGCACCAACAAACAATGCCTTGATTTGACATAATATAGTAGACCCTTTCTTTTTACTTGACAACAAACAATGCCTTGAAGTCTCCACCAACAAACAATGCATGTGCATCAATCCAAAATTTAAGAAACCTCCTGGCTAGATGAGTCTCGTGAGATGTGGACAATCTAACACGCCTAAATGACATTTTTGTTTGACAGATTTCCATAGATTTTGCCCAGATCATACAAGCTCATAAATCCAAAATAACTATAAATTTTTACTCGACAGAATATAGAATGTAGAAAATATACGGCCGGCAAAAAGGACTTCATTTGTAATTTATGTAGCACAGGCCAAAGATGTCTTCAATTGGCACAATTAAAAACAAAGATGTTTTCTAGGATCCAATGGGACTGAATCTTTTGGATCTAACCTATGTTTGGTAATCCAAACCATTCATTTGACTAGATAAATAGGTATGGGGTGCCTTGCATATCTTCGACAATGGAGCATCCTAGATTGTTTACCAATGGCACATGAAAACTGGTTGAGAGGAAGATTGGTGGGCTGAGTGTATCAGAACCTTACCATGCACATAGTTTCATTTGTATTGGTTTGCATTCACATCACCTATGTGAACTGTCCTTTAGGTCCAGTCCACTCTTCATGGGCAACCTTGAAAAAAATCATAATGGTTGTCACCTAATGGTTGGACTAGATTTCGTATAATCATCGCAATAGGCTTTGTAAAAATAAAGAGTGGATGTCTCTCTCCTAACTGCTTCCTTCAGTGTGGCCCATTTGAATTACATGTCAGCCTGATTTTTGTACCCTAGGCCTAACAAGGTATTACAAATCTAATAGTCAGAATGAATTTTAGTTACAATATGTTTAAGCTTGTGGGGCCCACTGTGATATTTGAGTGACATCTCATCTGTCCATTAGATGTGCCCTTCCATGTAGGCTAGATCCCGAAATCCATCTGATCCATAAGTCATGATATATGGGCTTATCAACTCCATTCATCTATTTTGACATATTATTTTAAGGTCTGAACTCAAAATTAATTGAGGCAGATCCAAGGCACAAATTAACTACACGACAGGAAGAAGCTGTGATAATGATGCCCACCATTGAAACCTTCGTAGGGCCCACCATATTGTTTCTGGACCATCCAACATTTTAATGAGGTTACATAGGCCTGGATGAAGGGTAAGAACAAATTTTAACTTAATCCAAAACTTCTGTGGATCACAGCGCAAGACATAGTGGTGATTGAATGTCCACCATTAAAAACTCCTCGAGGGCTATAAAATTTTGGATAAAGCTGATTTTTGTGTTTTTTATTCTCCCCTTCATAGTTCATCCATGTCTTTATGTCGTTCTCAACAGGTTAACTGGGCAGCTAAACCATTTCTCAAAATTAGTGTGGTTCAAATTCATCATGTGAAGAGTTGCTCTGCCGGTTGTTGGAACGACACAAGCTAGCACGCTCTTTTCAGATGGGTACACGATCCACGATCTGCTGGGTCCAAAGGAATCTAGTGCCTAATTTATACCGACTTACGAGTTAGTGGACGTATTAGCGTGCTCTAGTTTTCACTTCATTCTTTTGAGACTCACCTTATGAGGGAGCAGAATAGGATATAAACATCAGAGCGAATCTCAGGAAGGTTTCAAGGGTAGGTATCCCCATACCATCCCCACTGTTGTGGTGTGGCCCACTGGAATTTTGAAATGCCCTCATCTTTTGGTTCCCATCCTAACATGAGTACACTTAAAGGATGGACACCACTACACGAAATATAACCTTTCCCGGTGCTCAGAAGCACCGGGAAATGTCCAATAAAGTGCCGGAAAATGCGGTGCTCTGACAAGCGCTGACAAATGGGTATGTCGGTATAGAATTTACCGGTGACCATACCCTTTCCTTGTGCTTTTGTTGATCGCCGTGATATTCAAAATAACACTTGGGAAGTCTGTAAAAGTGCCGTAAAATATAATCCAAAGCACCGGCAAAGGACATGCAAACACCAATAAAAAGTAGTAAAATGCATATTAATTAAGCCAGCAAAAGTTGGAACCTGTATTTATTTTTATTTTCTTACTTATTTGAAACCTAAAGAACCGATATTATTTTGTAAATGAAAATATGAAACAAAAATTAAATTACTTTATAATAAAATTTATATAATATATTTACAACAAGTAGAAATTGGTCCAAATTACATAAAAATAATCCTCTATGTGGTCCACTCCTAGCTATGGATGGTTCCCACAAAAACTCATCCAAATTAGATTTTTCTTGCATTTAACTAGGTAGTGTGCAAATAAGCACACAAAAAAGAAAAAGTCAATCCTCGTTGATAGGAGTAGGTGGAGGAATAACGTCGATCCCTACCATGATGAACAGGAAATTAATTAGCTTTGGAAACAAACCCATGAGCTAAAAACATTAAAATAGAATAAACAAATTAAAAAACATAAGTACAAAATGCATCAAGAAACATCATCTAAATGCATGGAATACAAGACTTTACAGAGCTCAATTGACAACTTTGAACATTACAAATCCATCATTTAATGACAGATTAATACTTCATTGCTGGGTTTTTTTTCCACCTTGATTGCCTCCACATTCTTGCTAAATTCCATTTTATCTTCATTTTTTACTTTGCGCTTAAGAAAGAGGCTCATCAAGGTGAGGCACTCAAATTACACTATTGTTTCATGATATTAACGATTTAAGTCACTTATACAAAGGAAAATATTCGACTACGACCAACCATCCACTTTTCTCACTCGATGGACATTAAAATCATGGGTTAAGGGGCTGATTTGCTGATTAGACCATCTATACTATGATATAAAGGCTGAAATTCAACGTGTGTGATTTATTTATGATAGGTAGGCATGGGATAAAATTTCATATGGATCAGTTCATAGGAACCATGTGAACTAAAAATCAAAGATCTAAGTTAAAGTGAGCAATTAACATTTTCGGGCATTTAAGATTTCATATTTATACGTATTGGATAATCACACAAATTCTATGATAAGATTTTACCACTAAGATAATTAATTTGATACGGTTGCTTTTCCAACTAACTTCCTTGATCAATGGCTATGGACGCTCCTAGGTTATGATCTCCATGATCTAATGGTCATTTAAAAAATATAACTTTATAGCATTGATACACACCTAAAACTATGCCTACCTTCCTAATGGATTTGAAAACTACCTACTTGATTAATCAGAAATTGCGAAGATGGGGTCCAAGTGCATTATCATAATTATTTTTAATCTGAGACTTTCAAAAAATCTAATGGTTTTACGAGATTTTATGCATGTTCTTAAGCATATCTTACAAAAGAGCCTATATCGAGTTCGTCATGAATCATTAATTATTCATAAAACAAGTTAAAATTCTCGTTAATAAGGGATTGTATACATAATATGCAATACTATACTTTTAAAGCCACTTCAGAAAAATTCGGGGCGTTACACGCAGACTCACTTGGAAAGAATCAAATTTCTTATACCACTGCCTGAGCATAAAAGTTTTAGGCATGATTTTAAGTTATCACCCATGTTAATTAGATATAATTGAGCCTATTTATAGCCTTTTCATTGAATACAAGAGTACACACCTGATTGATGGAGTGGATGTTATGTGCCCAAAATGGTGGATCCTAAAGAGCGCAGGTGTTTATATGCCACCCAAAACGATAGCTGGTTATGGCCTTTGCTTTTAAGCCTTCTTAAAGACTTGACAGCTTGGCCAAGACCAGTGTTGGGTCCAGTAGACCAATCTCAAATCATTTTGTTATATTGTGTGCTGAGCTTCGAATCGGGTGCTCTGCTCATGGGTCAGTCCTCCTATGGAGTCCCATTCGTCCACATCTCTTTCTAGCAAATACCTTTCTTTCCTTCTTTATTTCTTTGTAAGTAAGAGATTGCTGATTCTATTTATCACTTAAAAAAAGCCGGTATCAAAAGCAGGAGTCCCTTAGGAAAGGACAAAAAGAAAAATACAAGGAGATTAAAAAATGATAAAAATGGAAATGACCGAAACCAAAGGGCA
This sequence comes from Liriodendron chinense, assembly GCA_003013855.2. Classification (NCBI taxonomy): domain Eukaryota; kingdom Viridiplantae; phylum Streptophyta; class Magnoliopsida; order Magnoliales; family Magnoliaceae; genus Liriodendron; species Liriodendron chinense. The sequence continues at coordinate 287,200 of PVNU02002566.1, read as the reverse complement.
TAAAAGCGATAGTGTTGAGGACCTCATTATGGATGATTCGTGCACCAAAATTTTCCCACATTGGTAGATCAATCCTAGCTGTTCAATTAATAGGTGGTTATGATCAACCAAGACAGTTAACATATTACTGCGGTAACAAGGCCAAATATTATACTTTCAGGATCTCCCATTCCTAGTGAATTTTGGTGGTGTATAGTCAATGCATAATGAGGCCCACCATATCAATGGTTTGGATCATTTGAACCACAGACCCACACACACAAACCAAAAATCCAAATTGTACAAGAACAACGCTCCTTCATTCTTCGATTTGGAGTCGTAACGGACACGTTTCAATGCTGAGGTCTCGGATTCAAGATCACGGCCCACCATCTGGTACTTACCATCCAAACCCTGGAGTATCTAACCAGCAAATGTTGGGTGCGTTGTATGCACTATTTGGTTGAATTGTAAGTACTACATCATTCTTCTATTTGGAGTTGAACATGAGACCCACTGTGGATTGGATTACGAAAAAAAAATCCTCAATAAGATACCAACCATTTAACTTTTTCTCTCCCCCTTACACTATAAGAAAATAGGCCTTTAGCCATACTTTTTTAGGCTCACTTTAAAAAACTGAGGCTAAATGTGCTTTTCCGCCTTAGTTGGTAAGAAACTGAGGCTAAACGTCCCTATTTCACCTTAGTTGGTAAAAAACTAAGGCTAAAAGTTTGTCATTTCACCTTAGTTGGTGAAAACTGAGGCTAAAAGTCTACTTTTTAGCCTCAGTTATTAAGAAACCAAGGTTAAAATTTCATTTTTTTCACCTCTGTTACAAAGGAACCGAGGTTAAAAGTCCATTTTTTTATTACCTTAGTTACAAAAGATAGAGGCTAAAAGTCCATTTTTGCGTCCCTTATAAGATGATTGGTCTCCTTATCATATGCTTCATATCCCGTTTATAAAGATCTTGAAGGCAACCACCATCTACTATATACAGTGTATGGGCGGGGTTGAGTTGAAGGGGGACCATGGAGCTGACATACTACGCAATCGAACAGAATTTTAGACTTAAAAGCAACCCATTAAACTGGTTTCGATTGTTAACACTTAGAAAAGTTAATTGAGAAAATGCTCCATGTTGAACGATTTTTCGTTGATTTTTCGGCAAAGGAGTCCTAAATTAACAGTGAATACGGAATGAGCTCCCGCAAATTTTCCATAAAAAAGGTAAAATTGCTTCCAAAATTACCCCACACCATTGGTATAGAGATTTTCTCTCTTAGATGGATTACGGAGGCGAATTGCCTCCGAAAGCCTTTCGGGGGCATCTCCTGCGCTCAGAATCTAGGTGGGGCCTACCGTGATGTTTGTGAGAAATCTATGCTGTCCAACCATTTTGTGAGATCATTTTACGTGTTGTGACAAAAAATGAACGGGATCTAAGACTCAAGTGGGCTGAAAACGTGATGATTGAACTTCCACAATTGAAATATTCGTGGGGCCACAGAAGTTTCGAATCAGGATAATATTTTTGTTTTCAGATCATCTTAGTAGGAATGACAATATGAACGGTATGGATGGCATATAAACATCACTGTGGACCCCATAGAGGTTTCAACGGTAGGAATTTCCTACCCACCTTTTGCTTCAGTGCGGCCCACTTGAGTCTTGTATCCCATCATTTTTGGTCGCAACGCCTAATATGATCTCAAAAAAAGGTTGGCCGGCGTATATTTCTCACAAACATCATGACAGGCCCCACCTAGATTCTGAGCACAAGAGATGCTTTCGCAGGCAATCCGCAAATATTAGTCTGATGAAGCATTCATCTAATGAGTCAAATCTATTGGATGATGAGGGCTGGCGATTGGCTGAACCTAGCCATGCAAAATGATCAATATTTTAAATCGGCAAAATGAACAAGTTGCCCTGGCCCTGACTAGTTCAAAGTCTGTGGGAATCAACCAACTTTAGGCATGCCTGGTGCTGCTTGTTGCTGGTCATTTAAACCCATTGTTGGATTGAATCTTGGTACTATGACATGTGACCATAGTGCTTTGTTGCATCGCTTGAAACGCTTGGGATGTTTTGGGCTCATTCATGGCTCATGCTCTGGATTGGTGTGGTCCTTGCTGTAATACTGAAATGGCAGGTTGATCTTTTGAGTGGTGTGGATTCCATGCATCCGGTGGTGATTAAGAAATTCTTCTTGCCTTTCTACCATGGTGATATATGGTGAGAGTATTTTAAGATGTTTCGGGTAGATGTGAGGGTGGAAAATTTGATCCAAAATATTTTAACGGCAAATGTCTATTAAACAATTCCATCTATGAAACTTCAGTTTCCCACGCCAATCAAATGGCCCCACCTGTAGAGGTTGATTCGGTCCATTTGCCATACAAAGCAGGGAAAACATTTGGAAGGCATCAATTATTCCAGGGGCTAGCTGTATCATATTTTCTCACGATTCTTAGAGTTGAACGGAACATTGTTTAAAAACTTCTTGGGTCCAGCTCCATGGTTCGGTGGTAACCAGAGTCTGTTTCAACACTAACGTCATGGAATCGAGTGCTGATGTGGTGTGGGTGTGGGTGTAAAAAAAAGCCAATTGTTCCAAAAAGATTAAGGGCATGTTTGAATGACCGAGAGTTCCACATTAATGTAGTATAAAACTCATATCATTACTCCTTGTAGCCGATTGAATAAATTAAGCTGTCAAATCATAGTAATCCATTAGAATGCCTACCGACTTGGATGGATAAAGGTTCGGTGGCGTGGCATAGTTTTGTGTGGCCTACCATGATCTATGTGTTATATACATACCATATATTCATCCTGCAAGATCATTTTATGGAAAGAAATAAAAAATGAGCCACATGCAAAATGAAAATTGACCACACCACAGAAGCAGTCGGGATTGAATGTCTATTATTAAAAGCTTCATGTGGCCCACGGAAGCGCTAGATGAAGCCTATATTTGAGTTCATGCCCTAAAATGATATTACAAGATGGATGGATAGTGGATATATATAACACATATTAGGCAAGTTATATCAGCATGGATCTAATCACATGAGTACATTATATGCATATCAAAAAGTTAAAATTATATGGTATTTGGTCTATTAGTTTTTTTTTTTTTTTTTTTTAGGAAAATTTTATTGACAGATTGTAATGTCATCATACATTTGGGTTGGCTCCCACAAAAAGGAAAGGGTTCATGACCTCATCAACAGGTAGGATGCAAATAAGTATCAAGCTAGGTCCTTCTAAGGTTTCAAATGTGGGCATCATTATCCCCACTGTTTCCTATGGTGCATTCCACTTGAGCTTTGGATCTACTTAATTTTTAGGCTCATGCTCTAAAACCAGGTGCAAAATAGATGACCAATGTTGATATAAAACACATACATCATGGTGAGCCCCACAGTGCCCTAGTAGTATGATCACCAGGAAATCCTCTTCCCTTATTATCCTAACTGTAGGATTGACCTTGAAAACTAAAATTGCGCCTATTACTCACACTTGTAAATGCTATGCTTTGCGGAAGCTTAGAGTAGAGCATAAAACTACCCAGGGGGGGGGGGGGGGGGGGGGGGGGGGGATTATGATCGTTAAAAAATTCTTTTAAAAACTCTTGTCTAATTAAACTAGTTTAGCAATTATAAACAAATTAATGAAGAATACTCAGCTTCCAACTTTAAGTGGGTCCAATCACAATAACTAGCAAAGATTAAGCAATTAAACAAACTAGCCAGCACATAGATTGTAATGGTGTAACATATTGAGCTTCTAATCAATGTGCAATATTTATTTAGACTACAAAGGATACATCTATCTAAGCAATTAGTTTAGAGAGTTATGTAGACAATTTGAGATCCATCATGTTAAGCATATGTCTACAAGCCTAGTGAACATACATCTTGTGTGTGAATCTACTTAGCAAGTGGATAGCTACAAACCGTCCTAGCATTTGTCTGATCCATCAAATTTTTTTTTTTTTTTGAAAGGAAAGTTCATTGCTGGATAGAAGAATTTACAATTTAGGTGGGCACTACAAAAAACTATCGACGACCTCACCTATTGTAAAGCCCAATATATATTTTTTTCATAATCAACCCCAAAAAGACAGGCAACTCACTGACCCCAAAAAGATAACGGGGCGGGCCACCTACCAAACCCCTCCCTACTACACATTTCTATTGTGAATGTGGCCTATCCCCGCTTTGTCCAGGAGAAAAGACCCCCAAATCTATTTCGGGAGATCGGACCGAGCCCAAAAGATCTTCTTTAAGTGGGACTCGCTGCCAAGCTTTGCCAACACATCCACCATACTATTCACAATATTCCTAGGCACATAGATAAATTGAACCTCGTTGCCCCTCGAAAGAGACTTAATATGGGCCCACCAATACCACCGGCCCTATTGATTGACGAACCATGACAAAGGGAATCTTCTATCACCTTAGAGTCACTTTCGATAAAGATCTTCTTAAAACCTCTCTCCAAGCCTCGAGATAGGCCTTCCCAAACTGCCCTAATCTCTACATGATTGTTAGATCCAACCCCATACCTGTTCGCAAAAGTAAAGATGAAATCCCCATTACTCTCTCTGCAAATACCTCCACTACCCGATGGACCAGGGTTGTCACTAGTCGACCCGTCCACATTAATCTTAACCCATCCATCCCCAGGCTTCTGCCAACTCAGCACCTCCCACGACGAAGGATGGCGGGACTTTGGCTGAAACAACCCTAGACCTTCCAAACTTCTGGCAAGCAAAGAATCCTTCTTGGGGGGAAGGAATTGGCTGACCAAGTGCATCTAGCCCTACACACGAGTGATGATCTTTTCTGCGTTCACCTTAGCCCCTTCGAACCTGACATTGTTCCTGGCCAGCCAGATCTCCCAAAAATTAAAGCACGGCACCAAGCCCCTCAAGGAAGTTGGGCCGTCAGCCTCCGAGGCCAAATGCCACCATTTAGAGGCTCGTGTCATCGCCGATTGGCCACCCAGAAAGGCTATATCAAAAGGCAACGATGTCAAAAAGGAGAGTGCATATGCCTGATTTAAAGTCAAGAATCTAGGAGATGTGTACAGGAAACCCTAGTTTAAACAATCTGATTCGATCAAAACTTTGTATGACACTTAGACACATCAATCGAATCGTACATTCTTCGTCAGATATCGTGGATAGCCACCGATTCATTTCTAATTGTCAAATCCTACATCCGATCTGTTGATTTACGAACCTCGAACTATGATTTACTGACATCACAATTGATTTACCTATATAACCGATTCCTAGTGCAGATCTACCTTAAACTACCTTGATCAACGAATCAGATATTGATTATCTTAAGTATTGAAATCGATTTGACCAAAACACCTTTATGACACAAATGACAACCTAATTTGATTTATAATTCCTTAAACCTCAAATAAATCTACGTTATCATTAGAATCTGATGCCTGTCAGTGTACACTACGACCTAGTAAAAGGATTCACTGAATTTTGTTTCCTAAATCATCTAGATGGTATCTTAAAAATCAAGAACAGTTGTAGACCGTTCTTTAGTGAGCCGTTGATCACGAATCTACGCGAAATCGATCGCCTTAGTGGACTTGACATTTTTCCTACATCAGATACCCGACACCATGTCCCAAACCGCATAACTTAGATCAAGACCAAAGAGGGTAAGTTGTGTGACCCACCTTCATTTTGGGCAATCTGGAACTATAAATACAAAGCGTATTTGAGATGGAATTTAGTGGATTTCTAGGATTTTACTTAGGGATTTTCTTGGAGCTTCCAATCCGGTTGTCGTCGCTTCCAACCGATTAATGCCGGTCATCCATTACAGGTGGTACTCCGTCTTATGTCCCAAATTTGAGATTCAAATCGAATCTTTCTTGCTATAATCCATCTATATTCGAATTCATGTAGGATTTTGGTTTTTTCCATTCGAATCCTTCACTCTAGCAGTTATTAGCGTGTGAATTCACCAACACAGGTGAGGACTATTCTTGTAAGTTGGCTAATATCAGCCCATGAGGGTTCTAAATAGTGAAAATTAAGTTTTTCTTGAATTTCATTCGAATATGAGTGTTGAATGATTCATGTTTGTGCTTTATGATCTGTGAGTGTTGTTTGATTGCATGCTTTCTATTATGTAGAAATCCATTGCCCATTTGAATCGATTTTATGAAAATATGGGATTTGGTGTGTTGTGCATATCAAGTGTTTAATGAAATTCTTGAGTGAATTGAAGTTCACATATGTTTGTGTGAGTGGATCACCATCCACCCAGGCTAGTGCCTGGTTGTGAATTTGATGATATATATATATATATATATATATATATATATATATATATATATATATATATATATATATATATGAAATGAAGTACATCACATATCAACTGTTTGGTTTTATGCCTGATTGAGACAATGAATGTTATAATGTTCCATTCCTCCCACCATATGCTTAGTATATTATGTAATTGACTTGATTGAGATTAATCTCTGAAAATCATAATTTATGGACTGTTTACTTGGGTCTGTCCATCCCTAACTTGTTCAGTCGACTTGGGAGTAACATGATCGACCGACCCTAGCTAAGCCGGTTTGGTTGATGTTTCACTCGGCCTACCAAATTAGTCAATTTCAGAGTTAATCATATTTGTTTGACCATTGATACACATTTTATAGAATTCCAAAAATACCACGATTACCATTGTTGTACAGTCACTTATAATCATATGTATCAAGAATCATGAGCCAGACATGGAATATGGGTAGCTGTGTTTGCTTTGTCTTTGGATGGTGTGGGTGATGATCCCTCCAATAGCCTTAAGCACTAAATCCTACATACTCAAGCTCATGGGCCAGGCATGGTATATGGGTAACTGTGCATGTGTTGTCTTCGATCGGTATTGATCTCGATGGTCTTATCGACAGTCTTGAGCATCGATGTTAGATGACAAGTCTACCATCATTGATCTTAGGTGACGACCCATTACCACGTATATGATATTTTAGGGCATTAAGACCCTTACCGTTTAATTCATTATTCAGTTATGTTGGGTGACAGACCTAAATTGGGATTCCAGAAGCTGGGCATAGGATACCCTGGCTTGGCAGAGGGTACCCCGACCTGACATGGTCTAGTGTTTGGTAAGACCAATGTCCAGTGTCCAGTTTTTCTTGTTGTCTAATGTTCGGTCGTGTTTCCTGTTTATTAGACTCTTGGTAAAATTGAGGTATTTTGGCTCCGACAATACTACTGATTAAATATGGAATTAAATAAATACTTTGCAAACATGTATGCCTCACATTTTCACGTGCATCAGTCCGTTGAGGGCTGGAGTGGTAGTTGAGAGACCCCCACCACTTATGCTGTTGCTGGGCGGTAACCCCACCGTTTATTTTTCTGGAACATAACATTGGCATATCATAGTTGCATGCATTATTCAACTAAAATAGGAACTTGATTGTGAAGTACATGTCTATAAGCCTAGTGAACATATATCTTGTATGTGAATCTACTATTAGGGTACAAAAAGTACACGCATGCACATGCGCAAGAGGGGCAACGAAGGCACAAAAATCGAGGTAAAAAGGAGCTCAGCGCATGCACGTGTGCAGGACCTGGACCCACCAACCCGGTACATTAAAAAATGAAGTATTCTAAAAGAGAAGTAGATGACACATGGACATGCGTAGGGTCCCATGAGTCCAGCAAATGTAGCCACGTCAACAAAGGACACCTAGAAATGGCCCAAACTAGAAAGGGGCCCACCGTAAAGTCCTGCGCATGATCATGCGCTGGCATTTTCTGACCAAAGGTCAAGTTCGAGCAAAACCCTGATGCATGACTATGCGCGCGAAGGAAAATCTCCGTGCATGACCATGCACGGACATTTTCTGACCAAAGGTTAAGTTCAATCAAAACCCTAACGCATGACCATGTGCGTGAAGAAAAATCTCCACGCATGACCGTGCACGGACTACTGCAAAAGGCCCAAAATCGATTATCAGAGGGCCCACTTTGCCCAGCGTCATTACATCTACTAGACATGAAAGTCTTGCGCTGGACCCAAGTACATACATCAAACAGAACCAAGAACGTCCTGTGCATGACCGTGAATTCTGTCTCGATAGCAGAAAACATAGAACAAATGAGTCTCTTAGGAGGATGGGACGTTCGGTTAGATCGAACATTTGGAAGGGATGGATCGGTCATAGCCTCATAGGTTGAGTAGCACAATGGGATGGAGGAGGGAGCAATTACAGCTCGTTGTGTTGACAGACCTGCAAAGAACCACGAGATAAACTTACCATAGGTAGTATATCAAGGAAATGAGTTAATCCTCTAAAATAAGGAGAAGAAGTAGTTGACGTGGGTGAGAGTGAAGAATGAAATGGAATGTTTTCCAAGAAAACAACATTCTTTGATACATGAACACGAAGAGTTTCTCTCATTCCAAGAAATATGCGCCGAAAAGATTTTAAAGAGAGTTTATTACGTTCAAGTGAAGAAAAATGAACACAACAAACACAACCAAATATACCAAACAAATAGTAAGGAGGAAGGGAACCGAACAGAACAAAATACGAAGAGACTTTGTTCATGAAGAAAACAAAGTCCACCTAACTTGGACCCACAAAACTAAAAGTGAAAATGAAAATAAACTCAAATCTTTTATGAATGGCTTTTATTTTCTGATATTTAATGGGAGTGAATTCTGTCGCCAGATGGGCCTGGGTTACGTTTGGCAGAGCCATCAACATTAATTTTAACCGATCCCTGTTGGGGCTTACACCATTTAACTATCTGTTGCCCCCTTAGAGTTGAGAGGGGGCAGGGTTATTCCCAAATCTCTAAGGGTCACATCCCTGGACATCTTTAATTCTCTAGAAGTATGGAGGTCCGGGCTGATAGTGCGGATCTACCTGCTAACACAATGGATGACTTTGGAGAAGCAAATTTGGATAATGTTAAAATGTGTATCATTTCTAGCAATCTAGATTTCCCACAAAATGAGACTAGGCACAAGGCCCCTCGATAGACTAAACTCATCCACTGTTGCAGCCGTATCCCACCAACTGGTCAATCTGTTGGCAATTGAGGTGGAGAAGTCTATCACTTGAGCTATGGATTGGGGTGTAGGAGCGAATTTTCTTCGGCACATGAATGTTTTAGATAATTGAAAATATGTAGTTGGGTCATTTCGCTGTGATCGTCTCTCTCACAGTACAAGTCTCAGGTCCAAGCCTAAGATAGGCCAGAGCCCGACCCTATACTTAAGCTCCACATGTGTTCGTGACCGTTATAGTAGATACTACTAGTACACAAGATTATTGTCATGTGCCCAGATCATTGTCATGAGCTCTAGAGCTGGCCCAGTCCAATCCCATGTAGCAGATCAATGACCTTGACCCAATAACCAAACCTAACCTGCTCAGCCGACAGTCTTGTCAACAATGTCTCCTCTCTTCATGATTTTCATTTGTCTGAATAAGTTAATAGGATTTGTTAATCCCACACTCGTATGGGAGCCATACACATCTCACATGAGAGCACATGGGTCATAATGTGTGAGATCAGAGCATTCCACCAGAGTATGATATACCATTTAGATCTTTTGCCACCAAAATCAAGACGCTTCATACCTCATTTGGACCACAACATATCAAAACAAATGAATGGTAAGGAAAAAAAAGAAAAAAAAAGACATTTCAATTAATTTTGTACATTTTAGCCCATCTAGAAGTAAAATTCTCTAATTCTTGGGCAAAAGATCAAAGCATTATTTCCAATCTTGTTGAAAGTGCAGGTATCACACATGTTATTCATATTTGCACATGTTCCCGCGAGTGAATATGTATGAATCCACAGGCGTGTAATTAGCAAACCTCGACTGCATTTTCGCATCAAAATAGATCCCTTATAGGCATGTGAATTAGGTACAATCGGCTCCCATGCCTAGACATCATCTATAGGACATGTGGTACAAAGTGACGAGAGCCAGGTTGTTCACTCATTGGCTCTAATAGTGAACTGGCCATGCATAAAGAAAGAATCATTGAATAATTCAAACAGCTTAAAATGTGGTGTGCAAATGGATACTAAAAGCCAACTGATAGTTTATCCCATTCAAGAAGAAAAAATCGGTTCATTAGATGGTTGGATTGCATGATAAAGCCAAGTATCGGTTAATAGCCAATTAATGGTACTGGACCAAAATGGATGAATGGCCTTGATCTCATCATGTATGCAATGTGTCGGCATCCATAGCAACCGTATCAGCTCCTTTCATTCCAGATTGGTGCCCATGTTTCATGCACAGAGCGTGTAGCTTATGGACACATTTAGAAAACAAGGAAGAAGTTAGGTGACTCAGTTATAAACAGACGGTTCAATCGCAAGTTATATTGGAACACTCCGACATGCCCTGTCAGCATGCATAGTCCCTGCGATAGTGTCCACGACATGGCATATGAGTTAAATTTTCAAAATTCAATTGTGAACCGTATTTTTAGCTGACCATGTACCAAAAATTACATTGATTGATTTTATAGATAGTTTATTGTCGGAAAAGTACTAGTCTACAGAATGTTAGACTTCTGTCCACTAATCACAGCTTAGAATTGCTTAGACAAAATGGATTTTGTACTATTGCAGCAATTTTTCAATTTTGTTATTTACTCATAAAAATGTGTTTATCTCATTTTAATTAACAGATATATAATTACTGTTAACTAAAATGAGACGAACTTACTTTTAGGTAACCTACCAAATTGATTTGATATTTTACCAAAGGTGGGCAGCACCCCAGCCACTAAAGCCGAGAAAAATGACGTTTTCTTTTTCCAGGATAGGAATGCAGAATGCCAAATGATATTGCACTTGCATAGACTACCTGATAAATGATCTAAATCTCCAACATGTGTACCATACAATGGTGAAATTGAGGCCACTGGATGGTAGCCACAGCGTGTTCGTATTGTGCACTACCTGAGGAATGATTTATATCTATAACATGCATGCCATCCAACATAGGAAATGAGGCCTCTGGATTTGCGTGACCCAGTATTCTATATCAAAATCGATGGCATTTTTAATCATGTACATGTGCAAACATTTGAAGGTATGAGTGTCAATGGGCCAGCGTCTGGCTTGTAAGCTAGGGCCAGGGCCTGGGCCTGGCCCCTAAACTTGGCTTGAGGGCCAAGCACAGGCTCTAGGCAGGGCCGATCCAAGGCCAATGATTAATAGCGCAACTTGGCCCTGACTGTATAACACATTTATTTTGGTAATGTATACTAACATACAACTGGTGGATCTGAGTGGAACAGTGATTCAATGAAGGGACCTTCATGCATATATCCAGGAGAACAGGACATGTGTCAGAAATCCAGGCCATTCATCAGATAGGAGGTACCATGAAACTGCCATAGCCCAAAAATCATAGCTATTACACTCATGAACTGAGCTGTACATATTGTAGATTGAATTTGAAATGTTGTACTTTTTTTTTTCTGATCATTGCCAGTTTTATCATTAAAGTTTGACGGTTTTTCCACCTGATAATTAATCTTTAGCAATGCAATCCACTCATTAAAAGCCCCGTATAGTATGAGATGTTTGTACACACGTGTGCTGGTATAATAAAAACTTCAGAGCAAGTAGTCTCTTACCAGTTACAACTAATTGTAAGGAGGAAAGAAATTTCAGAGGTGGAAATTTATATATAACTCAAATCAAACCACAAAGATAGTGCAACCCATTTAATTAAGATGGTTTACATAATCATAATTATATCAAATAATGCTGTAACTTGTGGATTTAGTTGACATCTGATGGGTGGTTAACTTTCATGATTTGGATGGCTAAAATTGAGTTAGCCATGTATTATACATGTGCGTATTCCCAGTATACAGGTGCATGCGTATCATCCATCACACTTATCTAGAGTATCAAATAACTCTTAGAGCTATGAGTTTGCCGGCTAATGATCATATGTTACAACAGTAGTGGTTAAAAGACTCAGGGACTCAGAGCAACTCGCCCAGTCTTGAGTTGAGTTGTACTCGCCTAAGTTCTGAGTGAATCGACTCAACTCAGCCAAGTCGATTGGGTGATTCATCTAGGTGACTTAAAGAATATTGAACCAGGTCTAGTCTGACAGAGTTCAAGTCACACGGGACTCATCTGGGTCTGAATACCATTTGTTTTAACGCAACCTGGTCAGGACAGGGCTGGGGCCATTTTAGTCCGATTCAGGCCAGTGTCTAGGGCGTTGGGGTGTGTCCATCCAAGCTGAGTTGTAGTTGTCTGCTATATTTGGTTGTCTGCTATATATGGGCTAGGATCTTTATTTGTTCTGATTCAAAAAATCAAAGTAGTACAGGCTGCTCAAGTAAAAAAGGAAAGGGAAGTTTGTTCTCTGTATTGGCACTGATTGTTCATGACAGGAAGTCTGTTCTTTGGGTCTTTCCATTGGCTGCTGTTCTGAATCAGTTTATATGGGTGTGTGTGCTTCGGTGTGTGTGTGTAGAGAGAGAGAGAGAGGAATGCTCACCTGGGCACTTCTCGTGAGAGACACTCGTGAGCACTTTTTCTTGGCTCATCGCACATGATGTGAGCCCAAAATCTGAGCCGTCCATGTGATGTAGCACCCCAAAAAACCCCTAGGGCCCATCTTTCAACTTGTTCCAGAACTTTGGTGGGCCATGAAAGAAGGAAACAGTTTCACGTGCCTTGATTTGCCTCTTGCTTTCTGCTGTGGCCGACCAGAGTTCTGGAACTGGTTGAAAGATGGGCCCTAGGGGTTTTTTGAGGTGCTGCATCACATGGACGGCTCAGATTTTGGGCTCACATCATGTGCGATGAGCCAAGAAAAAGTGCTCACGAGTGTCTCTCACGAGAAGTGCCCAGGTGAGCATTCCTCTCTCTCTCTCTCTCTCTCTCTCTCTCTCTCTCTCTCCATCTCCATGTGTCACGCCCCAAATTCGGTTCTCGACGTCCATTCGCCATAACCCGAATTCAGAGGTGGCAGCCTCCGTAGTACCCCGATCTTGGATCCTAACTTTACACGCCAGGTTCCAATCTTGGGATACCACAAGGAGGATTTTAGGGTCTGAATTTTTTTTTTAAACATGAGCATCACCATATGAGTATTATCAAAGACAAACATAATATTTCCACTAAGTCATTTCGTTTACATACAGTACTGAAAGGTAAATACACAATGCGTAAATATAAAAACTGTGCACAATTCGGCACCTCCTGCTACTGCACTCTCAACTCCAACTCAACGTTGCTGATACACTCCAGTATAACCTGCAGCGTAACAAATGTGCATAAGCTTCGAACGAAGCTTTATGAGTGCGTGTGTGCGTGCGCAATGCGTATGGCAAGCATGATAAATATCAGAGTAAGCAGTAAAGCATAATGAGAAATCTAAACCAAAACTTAGCCTAATTAGGCTACACGATCATGTGATATGAATTACCAGCCTACCACGGCTATGCAAGCATGCAATACAGATAACTAGCCTGCCATGGCTATGCAAGCATATAATACAGGTAACCAGCCTACCAAGGTTATATACTCATACTATGCAATGGCCTACATGGCCTAATGTCACATGCAATGATCCAATGCATGTATGCAAATCACCACCTCTCAGTACAGTGGTCTAGATACGAACAGTCATATCGCGATTGCCCAAGCAATGCAGGACTCGGAACTGGTAGCTCGCCCAGGCTTACAGCCCCGCCCACATCATACCCGCCCACATCAGGACCGTCCCACACCATACAGAACATCAGTCACATCACTGATACCAATACCATCTCTGAAACGGAACATCACCGGGGTCTCACAGACCTCACTACTCACCAGTAGAATGCCAAAGCCTATCTGGTGCAATAGCGGACCTACTCACAGCTGGTCAAACTCAACCCACTTTGCCAACACTCTTCCGGCAGGTTAGGTCAGACCTCCTTCCAAACTGACCACGTGTAATGAAAAACACCGCCGTTTGGTATTCGGCATACTGGTGTATGATTAAACCACCCGGTCCTTGAATGGAGCACCCACCTTGGTACCAACGGGATCAGGGACTTTCGCCCAGGGACATCTTTGGCATCCAGTTTAAAGATCACATATTTCCGGTGTTCTACAAATCACAATGGAGCTGTGGTTGCAACGTAGTAACCATGCTATATGTGGCACAAGCAGACGGTGCGAAATGAAACCATGCATACAAACGTGGGATGACATGCCCGTGCAAGTCTCCAAATAGCACCATAAAACTATAGGGTCTCAAATATAATGTCACCGTCAACTGCTAATGAACTGCACGACAATCGCGGCCGATATGGCCGGTTGATACAAGACAATCAGATGAGCTAAGCATTCATGATGCATGAGCCAAGCATACAGTATGAGTGCCAATAAATAATCAATCTACCACGATGGCAATAAAACAATCTAGTCCAACCTATTTGAGATATGATTAAAATGAGGGGACACATATGAATGATCGAGTCATAGTGCGGGATGTCCCTAGCCAGGGAATCTCACACCAAGGGCTACAAGGTATGCTAAGCTATTCCTACCATATAGTGTAAGTCAAGATGATAGACTCCTGTCCTCGAATAGTCACATACCTATTGGAGAGGTTTGCGATAGAGAGCACGTGAATTACATTTGCGCGACTACATCTCGAATGCTTTATGAATGCGTTTATGCCCTAGTGGTCCCCAACTAACAATGGTGATTCGGGATGCATACTCATTACACATGCATGGTGGTCGTCGAAGCATATAGTATAAAGATCACATATGAGTATTCCAACAACACTACTTGTGGCAACAGACATACTAAAACATCATAAAAAGATAATTCACTTATAACACAAACAAACACAAAGAGATAGGACTCTAAATGAATGGTATACAACAACACAGATGGTCCAACAATTGAACGGTGTGGATTAACCTTCAACATTCAGATAACCCAAATGGAAAGAAAATGATTGAATACACTACCGACACATCAAAGGTAGAACCTACTTGAGCGGCAAGAGTAGAATACCCAAAATCATGCCGAGACCCATAGTGCAATAGTACAGTTGAGATAAACACAATAATGGTCCGTAAAAGGAATGTCATAGAATGGGTTGCAAGATAGACAGGTCATGACAAAGAATCATAAATGGTAGGGTAATTTGAGATAGATGGTCAATACGATGAGGTCCAAAAAGGGACGACAGGTCTAACCTCATACTGCAAGATAGGCTCTATATAATGGATGGCCTAGATGACATACGAACGTCGAGGATGAGCCCACACTTGCCCTAAAGGTAAATGGACGGTGTGGATGGGATATATACGATATGGTGGTCATTAATAGTTGGGTACAAGGGTGTGAGGGGTGAGTCATATGAGTATACAACAAGCTGAGTTACTAGAATCATTCAACGTGGTGAGTCAATAAGGCAAGTTGACAAGGCGGGTTGACATGGTGAGTTAACAAAGTGAATTGACAAGACAGCTCAACAGGGTGAGTTTAAGAAGGTAGCCCTGTGACTTGGATCAAGCAAACTCTAAGGATGGCCTTTCAATAAGGGTTTACACAACTAATCATCAAGGTGGATCCACGGGATGGACAACGCGGTCACTCGGACACGCACATTAAGGTGGTCCCAAGGCTATCCTGTACATAACATGCTAGGGTCCATTCATTTGGATGGTTTGGATCAAGCACAAAATTAAGGCGGTCCTATTGGATGGCCAACATACATATCACACCATGGTGGCCAATGGCTGACGTGGATAGAACACATGCATAACAAGGTGGACTCGTGGTTGGGGATAACCGCACAAAGGAGTGGGGAAGCCACATACATCAATGGGCCCCAACAGTTTGGGATCAATCCGATATTTGTGCTTTCCCACTAATCAAGTCAGATGACAACCAAACACCATGGTGGGGCCCGCACACCACACGTGTGAAACCCCACCCATGGCTGGGTGACTTATGAACAGGAAGAATGGCAAATAAACATAACAGATGGGTCCTGTAAAGTTTTCAATGGTAGGCGTTCAACCACCCTTATTTTCTACGTGTGGCCCACCCAAAACTGGGCCCACACCCCTGCAAAGAAGAACGACAAGGTATACCCAACATTCATCAAGGTGGGACCCAAAGTTGGGCCCCATCACCTTTGGTTAGATGGATAAATAAACATTACAATGGCCCCAAGGAAGGTTTCAAAGGTCGGCATCAATGACCACTGTTTCCTACAATGTGGTCCACCAGAGCTTTGGATTGCCTCATCTTTTCTTGGAGGGCCCATGGACTAAAATAATATGGAAAAACAGATGGGCGGCATAGATAAAACAGATACATCGTGGTGGGACCCACAGAGTAGGCCACCTGCTGGGCAGCGTGCCAAAGCACGCTGCTTGGAGCGTGGCACCCAAATGAGCCCCAAGAATTTTGAATCAAACTGATATTTTTGTTTTCTACTTCATCCATATCCATGTGATCTTATGAATAGGTTGAATGACAAATAAACATCACTGTAGGGCCTGGGAAGGTTTCAACGGTGGAAATCATTATTCCCACTGTTTCCCGTGGCATGGTCCACTTGACATTTGGATATGCTTAAATTTTGGGCTCGGCCACTAAAATGAGCTGGAAAAACATATGGACGTAATAGATGAGGCACATACATTCTAGGTGGGTCCCACTAGTGGGCCACCTGCTGGGCAGCCCAGCCAACCCACGGCCAGCGCCCCCTTCCTCTCTCTCTTTTTTTTTTTTTTTTTATTAATCTCATCAAGTGGGGCCATAAAAGTTTTCGATCAAGCTGATATTGTTGCTTTCCCTTCTTCACACGCATGTGTGAACTTATGAACAGGTTGGATCTTAAATAAACATCATGGCGGGCCGTAGGAATGTCTCAACGGTCTGTCACTGTCCCCACTGTTTTCTCTCAAGTGGGGTCCACTGGAGATTTGGATCTGTCTCATTCTTCAGACCATGCCCTAAAACAATCTCCTCAAATGGATGGACGGTGTGGATATAGCACCCGCATCATGGTGGGACCCATACAATGGGCCACTAGCTGGGCAGCGAGCCCAGCATCCGCGGACGCTGGTACTCCCAGAGTCAGTGACGCCTCTCCTTCTTCTTTTCTTTCTTTCTCTTTTTTTTTTTTGGGTTTTGATCGAGTGGGGCCCACATAAGGGTGATCCACTCCGTCTATCAGGTTCCCCAGCTCATGGGGGACCCAACGAGTCCAATATTGGGTATGTGAATAGGTCTACAAATAGCAAGGTGGACCGAGGAAGTTTCGACAGTGGACATCATGTTCTCCACTGTTTCCTGTGGTGCGGTCCGCTTAAGATTTGGATCTAGTTCATATTCGGGCCCTGGCCCTAGAATGACTTGGGAAAACAGATGGACGGTGTGGATACAACATAAACATTAAAGTGGGTCCCACGAGTGGGGACCCCACTCACCGTCCAGCCTTCTGACAACGCTGGATTGTTCCAGCGTCTCTGACGCTGTGAACGTCCAGCGTCACAAACATGTGTGTGTGTGTGTGTGTGTGTGTGTGTGTGTGTGTGTGTGTGTGTGTGTGTGTGTGTATATATATATTTCTTTTGTTTTCTTCTTTGTCTATATCAAGTGGGGCCCACATGGGTTTGATCCACTCCGTTCATCAGGTTCCCTGTCTCATGGGAGACCCAATAAGCCCAATATTCGGCAAGTGATTTGGTCCAAAAACTTCACAGTGGGCCAAGGAAGTTTCAGTAGTGGACATCATTATCTCCACTGTTTGCTATGGTGTGGTCCACCTGAGATCTGGATCTTCTTCATTTTTGGCGTCCAGCCTTAAAATGGGCTGAAGAAACAGATGGACGGCGTGGATCAAATACATGCAGCAAGGTGGGTCCCATGAGTGGGGACCCTGCTCAACGCCCAAAAGGGGCTTTAGCCCACGCGCTGCTGGGCAGCAGCGTCCTCTGGACGCTGTTTGTCCAGAGGCACTCTCTCCCCTTTTTTATTTTTTTTATTATTTATTTTTTTATTAGCAAGTGGGGCCCATTCATGGATGATCCAGCCCATCCATCTCATTGCCCATCACAAGGTGGGCCCAAGGAATAAAATGAAAGGTAAACGAGAAAAATGGGGGAAGTTTGCACTCACAATGATGGTTGGACGGTTGGATTGCCGATTGGACAGTCCGGATGATGATCGGGGTCCTCCAAGCTTAATCTCCTCCTTCAATCTCTCTCTTTCTCTCTTGATCTCCATCTAAATCTCTCTCTACTTCTCTCTCTTCTCTCTCTCTCTCCTTTCTCTTTCTCTCTCCTTTCTCTCTCCTTTCTCTCTCATTTCTCTTTCTCTCTCCTTCCTCCTTAGAAATCCTATGGACAAGTGGTGCTTGGGGTTTTTCTAGAGGAGAATGGCTAGCATGGGAGGGGGGTACATGAGGTGATGATGATAATGATGGGGGAGGGCATGGGAGGTATGGGTGGCGTGATTAGAGTTGACTTTGGAGGTGAGAGAGTGATGGGGTGGGTATGGTGATTGATTTGATTGATTTGACATATTCTTGGGATTTGTACAAGTGGGGCCCACGCCACACGCGCTTTGCGCGGCTCACCTCGGATTGCGCAAAAGTACGCATCTTTCACACCGTGTATCACAATGGGGCGTGCCGCGCGGCGTTGGAATCGCAGCGCCTACGCGGTTGCTGGGGTATAGGTCTTGGGTCGATGCGGTACTAAAATAGGGTCGCGATCAAGGCTCGCTAATCTGATCCATCCGGGACGTACTGGTACAGGAAACTAAACGTACGGAGGGCAATTCAGGGTACGGGTCTTACACCATGCCTGGGGTTGTGTGGGGTCCACAGAGATGTCCATGACAAATCCAACCCATCCATCTGTTTTGAAAGACCGTAATATGACAGGATTCTCAAGCCCAGGCAGATCCGAAAGTCGTCTGGGTCACACCAACAAAAAAGTTGGAACAGCAACATCCAACATTGAAACCTTCCTGGAGCTGTCAGATAAACTACTGTAAGAACAAATATCACGATTAGGCATTCAATCCCCACTGTTCATGTGGTATGGCCCACATGAGTTTTGGGTTTGCCTTACTATCATAACCTATTGTGGTCTTTCAAATTAAATAGATGGACGGAGTGGATTTGTCACTAGATTTGTCACCGACATCTGTATGAGCCCCACACAACTTTAGGGACAGAAATATCTTGCCCGGGTCACCGGCGATCTGCTCCCATATATGAGTTTTTGGGAAGTAGATTGCCTGGGCGGCAGCGGACTGCGTGTGACCCTGGGCACAGAGATATCTTTGTGCCAGGGGTTGTGTGGGGTCCATGGAGAAGTACGTGACAAATCCATTCCATCCATCTGTTTTGAAAGACCACAATATTATAGGATTCTAAAAATCAGGTAGATAAAAAACTCATGTTGGTCATACCACACCAAACAGTGGGGATTGAATGAATGCCTAGTTGTGATAGAATTTTTGTATCGTGATAATATTTGTTCTTATAGTTTTTCTGAGTGGTGATAATTCTATGAACAGTTCGGATTGATAATAGACATCATGGTCGGCTCCAAGAAGGCTTTAATGATGGACTTTGTTGTTCCCACTGTTTTGTTTCGTGCAGCCTACCTGAGCTTTGGATCTTACTGATTTTCAGAATCATGTCTTATGGTGGTCTTTCAAAACACATAGACGGAGTGTATATGTATTGCAAAAGTCTATGGACCCCACACAAACCCGGGGACAGGTATATCTCTGTGCTAGGTCACAGGCAATCTACTCTCTATTACCTGTGACCCAGCACATATTCTTATGCCCTTATTATCCAAAGCTGTCTGGGCCAACAGAAATTTGCGCTTGTCCAATAGTTTTGCAAGAACACAATACCGTAGGAGACAGTAGGGATTGACTGACCACAATTGAAAACTTTGTGCGGGCCACTTCAGATTCACAGTCGTTATGGCTTCAACTACAATTTTTCTCAGTGTCATCATTTCTCTTCCAGCAGAGGTCATTGTTGATCGAAGCTAGCATTTTAGTGGCAAAGCCTTAACAGCAGGTAGTGTGTGAGGTGTGCTCAGTTGTTATTTTTTGCTGTTGTTTAGTTGGTTTTTTAGGCAATCTCAAACCCAAACACTTGAAAAGCGTTGGGCCCAAGATTCCAAATATCCTCTTGCTTTGTCATGCATAGGGACCATTCCTTAAGAATCAGATGATTTTCTTAGCCACAAAACAACAGAGAGATGGATCGCATAGAACTCGGGGCCATGTGTCAGTCGTCCACCAAACTGAATTTTAAATCAAACGATGGCTTATGTTTCCAATATTTTATGACCATTCACCTTCAAATTGTATCGCATCTTTTAGAAGAAACGGGTCCTTGTTGCAATTAAATGGATCACACAACAGTCTAGTCCTACATTACTGAAGTAGAAATGATCAGATGCATCCACATGTCACATGTTTAGAATATCCGGTCCATGCAAAAGGTGGGCCACACCGTGATGATAGCATGAAATAAAGATTGGGCCGATCAGCTCATCGGGTGTTGGGGTCCACACCAGACTCTGAGTCATATATACCATTGATTGTCCATTAATTATGATGATGTGCCCCTCAATAAGTTGATCAGCCTGATTTTCGTACCATGGGATCATCATTTTGTGGCCCACTTTTTACAGGGGTTATGATCTCCACATGTGAAATGTGGGTGGGTAAAAATAGCTGTACCACAACTTCTGATACTGCCTGTTTGAAGATGTTAGCTGTAGCATGAAATCTACCGTGGATTCTTTTTTTTTTTTTTTTTTAGAAGGTTGGCAGCTCACCAACTGTACAATATCAGTAATTGAGCTGTAGATTGACGTACTCTGAACAAAATGCATTGATTACCATATGTAGTGGTTTGAACTCCCATTGGACATGTGACCAGAGAAAAATTTTGCTACACCCACGAGTTAGCTACGCTAGATACACCGGGTGTAGCAATGACCCCACCATAATGTATGTGTTGTTTCCACGTCGTCCATCCATTTGGTGAGATCATTTTAAGGCATGTTACCAAAAATGAGACAGATCCGAAGCTCAAGTGGCCCCCAAGAATTTTTTAATGGTTGGTGTTCAATCCCCATTATTTTCTGTGCTGAGTCCACTTGAGCTTTGGCTCTACCTCATTTTTGGTGTCATTCCCTAAAATGATCTAGTCAAATGGATGGCCGGCGTGGATACTACACATACATCATGGTGGGGTCATTGCTACACCCGGTGTAGCTAGCGTAGCTAACTCGTGGGTGTAGCAAAAATTTTCTCATGTGGGCACATGATCCATTGTCGGAAGCGGATTGCGCGGTATACCACGCACAGCCAACTTGGCTGGTATATTGACGTCATCAAGTTTTATGGGCCCCACAAAGAGGTATGTTTTATATCCAAACCATCTGTTCATTTTATTACATCGTTGTAAGGCTTTATATACAAAAATTAGATGGATCCAAAGTTAAAATCAATCTTATATTTGTTTCTACCCTTCGTCCAGGTCATTGTGACCTTATGAACAGTTTGGATGGAAAATAAACATCATGGTGGGCCCTAGAGATGTTTTAACGGTGAGAATCATTGTCCACACTTCCTTTTGTGGTATGGTCCACTTGAGCTTTGGATATGACTCATTTTGGGTGTGATAACCTAAAATGATCTGGCCAAATGGATGGACGGTGTGGATATACTAAATGCATCATTTTGGGGTCCACCGAGCCTTGATCATTTTTAGATGTTGGTAGGTTCGGTGTGTTAAAGGACTGACGCGCTCGCGCTTGCCACGTAACCACACCAGAAACGTGGCTGGTGTAGGGTACAGTACCAGCTAATCCGCTTCCTTAGATGGATGCCCCACTTGTAAACCGATCCTAACCGTCCAATATTCTTTTGTATCATTCTGATGTGGGTCATTGATGGAAGGCTAAAATCATCTGATTAATATGTTTAGCATAAGATGGGCTATCTCAATGAATGGTCTAGATTATTGTTTTACCAATATTCCATTTAGATTACCCTTGAATTGATGGAGTCTGATCCCTTGGTTGTGTGTGTGTGTGTGTGTGTATATATATATATATATATATATATATATATATATATATATATATATATATATATATATATATATATATATTCGAGGGCTGGCTAGCACTGTACTCAGATTAATTATTAGATAAGCAATAAGGAGAGCGATGGTCCATTTCCTGATTTTGTTTGTGATTCCCGTTCTTCTGAGGCACCATCAGTGGTCAAGACCAACTAGTTAAGAATCTACTTTCCATTCCATGGAGCGGATCAGATAATCTAGCCCTAGATTAATTTTTCACGGCCACACAGAAGGGTGGCCCTCAAATTGCTAGCCGGTGGGATTTGAAAAGGCATGAATAAGGACCTATCAGAGGTTTGGTTTTAATCGTTGACGTTCAATCTCCCATTTAACAATGAGATTTGTCCTAGCCTCCTTACATCACGTGGCCCTACCCCCAAAGTTGTTTTGAACGGCTGGCATTTAATCCCCACTGTTTCTTGCATTGTGGTCCACTTGAACTTTGGATATGCTTCAATTTTGGGTTCACACTTTAAAATGAGCTGGCAAAACGGATGGATGGTGTCGATAAAGACCATACATCACAGTTGGCCCCACAGAATCCTGTCACCAAGGAGATCAGGTTGTGTTGGTAGGAACGAAAGTTGGGATTAGGTTGCAGCGTCAATCCAAAATGCACAGTACAAGTGACAATCAGCAAACGATCCAAATTCAACCAAAAACTGTCCGATTAGCAAACTGATCTGATTTTTGTGACATGACCAAAGTGTGGGCCCCACTGTTTGGGTGGCTAGTATTTTAGCCCCATGACTTTAACGGAAGGACCCATCAAATCACAGTGTATGAAAGTTGGGAGGAGTCACAAGCCCTTGGAAGAAACAGTAGAGTACTGCACGTGAAAGGCAGAAGCCTGACATGGCAAGGGATTGCAAAACAAGTCCCTTGTCTCTTTATTTACTTGCAATGCAATACAAAAGAAAAGATAAGATTGCAATCTGTTTTTCTTAATGAAATACATATTTAACTTATGATGACGGCAAAATCAATGCCATTCAATCAGCAAAACGAAAACATAGAGAGCTGTCCATACATACATATCATACTGTGTGATCTCTCTTCTTCTGCAAATTAAGCTTCTAATTAAGACAGCCAACCTTCATCCATTCTCCAACTTAAAAACTGAAGAAGAATTTTCACCCTTGCTGCCTTGTTCAAACTTTCCAAACAACACCTTCCAAACCCTCTGTACAATCACTGCTTCAAGCAGGACCATACTCATCCAAAATGAATGAATGCTAATCGATCGCAATTGATGATGGTGGTGGTGGTGGTGGTGGTCGTGGTCGTGGTGGTGGTAAATGACACCCATCGAATCGAAAACCATCTCCTGGCCTGCAATGCCATTCCATTCGCCATATGTTACTTAAAGCTTCGCGGCTAGACAGTTATTTTGTAACAAAATATATGTATATATGTATCCAAATTCGAAGCTTGCCTGATTAAGCTATGTTGATTCTTCCTGATGATGATTCAGTGCCCATGTTGATAACGTGTGGTTGGTCTGGAATTAGAATTAAATAGGAAAGAGAGTAAAAATTTAGAGATCAGATGATAGAATAACTAAGACTTTCTTTGTCCATGATTGTTCTTCTTGTGCACTGGCCATGGTGCATGGTTTCGCTATCTACTTACGGAGTGGAGGAGTTTTGAGAACGAAGAAGCAGGCGCCGATGACAACGTAACAGAGAAGGAGAACTAGTCCTTTGAGGTAGTGTGAAGTTCCATCCTGCAAATTGCATTATGTTCTTAAACTTTTAAGTGAGTAGCTTCTGACTCTATATATAGTACTTTGTCCATGTTGTCACCATGGTTCCGTTATCCAGACATTTGATGCGATCCACCCCAAAAATCCCCCAGATTTGCAGATCCTAACCACTCAACCTGTGGCCTAATGTACAATGTACACATCCAATGGATAAAGGCCAAATACCCCAGGGTTAAGAACTTCCAATCTGGGAGACATTGGAGGGGTCTGATAACAGTCTAGATTAACTGTAATTTTCATAAGTTTGGAAATTCAGATAGATGATCTTACTTGCAAAGTGAAGGCTGTAAGCAACACCGCGATGAAGAACGATCCAGTCTCCAAGAGGTTGAAATCAAGATCCATACGGATGCCCATTATCCATGCAACAATTACACTTAATGGAATCTAAATCACATTTAAGAGATGATTAGAAAACATTCCTGCTTTGATGAGGATTCTTAATTCAGGTTCTGGGTCCCCACGAAAATCTTACCACAAACATTGCAATTTGAGTTGCAGAGCCCAAGGCAACGCCCAGAGAAATGTCCTGCATTATAATCCAAATTCATATTTATTAGTGAAATCAAACAAACGAATATCAGAGTTCTGCTATACACACTGGGAAGACCCTGGCATTGCTTACCAGTTTGTTCTTAAAAGCGAATATGATTGCACCGGCATGCTCTGCTGCGTTTCCAACAATCGGTAGCAGGATTATGCTAATGAAGCTAACTGAAAGACCCCATGATTCAGATGCGTCCTGATTCAGAAAGAAGATCATCCATGTAATTAGGTTGTGGAAATTAACAAGTTAGAAAGGGAGATGATATAATTAATCAACAATCATACCTCAATGGTGCCGACAACGTACTCAGATAAGAGAGCGATCACAGCCGTCATGCCTGCTAGCCAAGCAAATGCGCTGGTGAATCCTATAACTGGCTCTTCCTCGGAGACAACATCATCGCTATCATCGTCTTCCTGATCATATGATCTCTAGAGAGTGTTAGTTATCATCTCCCACACGAACGGATGAATTTGATTATGGCGAGATGTATAGAAAAGGATACGAACAGCACATGAATTGTATTTCTCGCATATACGTCATGTAACAGTGAAAAGAAGTAAGAAATATGGAGATTAGAGAGAGAATCCACCTCTTGCGCCTCGAAAAGTTGGCGATGGGTCTTCAATTGGAAGAAGAGATAGGCAATGTAGGCAATAAGCATGATGATGCAGCTGGCTCTTGAGAGCTGAAGGGTCTGATCGCCCAAGAGAGGAGCGTTGCTAGCAGCGTATTTGAACATCAAAGGCAGCATGTGGCACAAGAGGCCCACCAACAGAAGGCTTGTATTCACATCTGCTTGCTTCTGCGAGAGAGAAACAAGAACAGAAGAATTCAGAAATCAGATACTGATAAAAGCAAAGTGGGGGAAATGAAATAAAATTTTGAAAAAGAGGTCTTGGTCAGCTTACTCTATCAAATCTTTGTTCGTGGCGGAGGTTGGCGAGACCACCACAGAAGAGAGAGGTGCCAAGAACAAGAAGGAGATTGGAAAGGACAGAGCCAAGAAGAGAGCACTTGACCACCTCTATCTTCCCTTGGCACAAAGCGAAGAGTGCTATGATCAGCTCCGTTACATTCCCACATGTTGCATTCAGAAGCCCTCCCACTGCATTTGTCAACCATTTTCAACCCTTGTAATTATATATACCATCATATGCATTTCAAGATAGATTGATAAATAGAGAGAGAGAGAGAGAGAGAGAGCATACCAGTTGGACCAGTATAAAATGCAATTTGCCTGCAGGTAGAATAAAATGAAAAGAAAATTAAGAAAGTCAATGTTAGATAATGGTGCCTGTATATTCCTTCGAGAGAGAACAAGTAAAAAAGCAGAGAGTGTCTGAAATTGTAATAACTCACTCAGTGAGAAAGCTCACTCGCTCCGCAAGTGGGGTGAGCCCGAGCAAGCTCAAAGCAAAAATCCATGGCTGTAGCAACAAAGACGACAACCCCATTTAACAAAAACAAGACTAGTAGTAGAAGAGAGACAGAAAGAGAGATGACTTACTCTCCCGAAAGTTACAGTACTGAGCAATGATGGCGAGAGGAATGGCAGGGAAGAGAATTGAAAGCTTGGTGCCCAAGAGAACCTCTTGAAGGTTGGTCAGCACCTGCCTTAGTGGGCTGCAACGCACCTTCGACACAAGTACCAGGTCCGATTTCTTTCGCAGTGACGAGGAAGACATGTTGTGTGCTGTCCGCCCGTGCTTGATCTCCTTGCTGGAGCCCTTGAGGCTGCCGTTCTCAAGATGATCGTATGAAGAAGCCATTGCTATTGTTATTACTACTACTAGTGGATAGGAGTCGCTTCTTCTCCTTGCTTTACTTGCAGGTGATTGCTGGAAACGCAGGAGAGTGTGTTTGTTTTCCTGTTTTGGTGAGGAGTATATAGATAGTAGAGAGTATATAAAGGATTGGAAAGAAGATTCGAGGAAGCTTCATGCCCCATCTTGTGGTCATCTTTGCATGGCCACAGCTGCAACGGTTCAGCACAGCACGTGTCTATGAAATGGATGTGATTTGGATGTTCTTCACCTTCTTCATTATACATGTTATAAAATCACGCACAAAGATTCAATAGGACAACCGTCTGTTTTAATCTCAGATGATAATTGAGTCTTTATAACACTCGAGCTAACACTACTCAACCAGGAGTGGTGTGTGTGGCCCACTGTAGTGCATATATTCCATCTGACCCATTCACCAGGTGCAGCCAACCAAGATGAAAAGACAATGTCCAAACCATCAGAACGATATAAAACTAACACTTTCCAATCAGCTTCAACTTAATTAGATTGTACACTATCTCTCATTGAGTGACCCACCCGACTTAATTAGACACGGCTAATTTTTTAGATATACCATGATATCGAGGGAAGCTGATTGCCTGTGGGGCCCACTGTGATGTATGTGTTTTATCAACGCTGTTCATCCGTTTTGCTTGTTCATTTTAGAGCATCAGCCCAAAAATGATGCAGATCCAAAGCCCAAGTGGACCGCGCCATAGAAAGCAGTGGGGATTGAACGCCCCAATATTAGAAACTTCCTAGCTAGGGCCCACTGTGGTGTTTTATTTTTCATCCAACCAGTTCAAAAGGTCTAAGAGACCTGGATTAAGCAAAAACACATATATCAGCTTGGCCCCAAGCCACACTGTTTTCTATGGTGTGGTCCACTTGAGGTTTGGATCTGCATCATTTTCCCGCTCTCATCCCTGAAACAAGCTGGAAAAACGGATGGACAGCATGGATGAGACACAAACATCATGGTAAGCCCTACACAGCTTAGGCCACTTTGTGTCACAGATATATCATGTGGTGATGGAATCCAAATCGTCCGCTCGGATTCAACAGGATTTTTCTGTTTGGCAATGCCTGATTGGTCCAGCTCAGCATACATTAGCGCTGACTGCATTAAATGCAGCAGTGCTGATTAGCTGACCAATCAGGTGATCGGTAAATAAAAAAATTCTGTTGAGGATGAGCACACGATCCAGACTCATGGCGGTGAGAGTGCGGATCGTCTCCGTTGAAGGCACAGAAAAATTCAGTGCCATCTATTCTCATTGGTCGACGTCATTAATGACATCCGCTCACAAAACAAGCCGATTTCCCCTCTCTAGTATGGATTGAGAGGTACACAAACCCACTTTTACTGTGTGGAATTTCTATGAGCCTCAGCATGATCTCTGTTAGATTGAAACCGTAGATCAATCTTTCCTGATTATTCTAAAGCATAAGACAAAAAGAATAAGGCAAATCCAAAAAGCTCAAGTGTACCACAGAACAAAAGGCATGGGATTGTACGAGTATGGTTGAAACCTTCCTACGGTCCACCGTGAGGTTTACTTGCCATCGAACCTCTTCATAAGGTCACTCAGACCTTGAAGAATGGAAAACACATACATCATCTTGATCAGAGGCATCTGTGGCCCCAAGAAGTTTTCGATGGTAGGCATTCAATTCCCATTCTTTCCTCCCATGTGCCCCACTTGCGCCTTGGATCTGATTCGTTTTTGACAACCTGACTAAAAGGTATGAAATAAAATGAATGGACAGTGTAGATCTGAAAAATACATCATGATGGGACCAACCTAAGTTCCACATTTCTACTGCTCCGGTTTTCATATCTCTAAGCTAGAGGCGGAATTTCTCATAAATGGTGGGAAATTTATGTGGGCCCATGATTTATTTCAGAGATCCACACCTTTTGTATATGTTTTCATATCTTTCTAGGTTATAAGCCTAAAAACAAGGCAGATCCAAATCTCAAGTGGAACACACCATAGGAAACACTGGAAGTGACGCTACCGTTGAAAACTTCTTAGGGCCATAGGCTCTGATCAAGCAGATATTTGTGTCGTATCTTCATCCAGGTATGATTGGCTTTATAAACAGGTTAGATGCCAGATAAGCCTCACACTTGGCCCTAGGAAGGTTTCAACCAGTTTATGTTATCCCCCTTGCTTTCTTTGGTGTGGTTCACTTGAGCTTTGGATGTACCCACAAAGTTCATGGTGAGGTGTGGTGAAATTTCACACGTTAAGAGTTGTGTTATTTAGTATGCAATGTACTTGGAAGAGAGAAATTGGGGGTATTTTGTGAGCAGGGGATCGAAAATGACGTGGGCAAATGAGAAGTGCAGGCACTGAAATATCCTGTGCTTTCAACGTAGATGATCTGTACTCAGGGATATCTCATAAGGATAACCTGAATGTTACACAAACCACACATTAATAGGTAATTTTACAAAATAGTACCTCATTAATATGATATTAACATCCAAGTACCTTTTTAATTAAGTTTTCTTTAAGCTCATTAATCAAGTTGTCAAACCGTCCGTCAGTTTTAAGTTAGTTTAAATTAAGAATGATTTTTCCTGAAATGATGAAAATGCTTTCAAAATATTATTATGATGTATAACTATAAAAATTAGGGTTGTCAACGGGTTGGGCCTGGGGTAGGTTGCGGTAGGCTTGGCAAAATTCCACACGACCTGCTAACCTGCATGAAACCCGCACAAAAAAACTAATGTTCGAGTCCAGCCTTATCTTGTCGGGTCACTAACGGGTTGACCCGTTAAGACCCGTTAACATAATAGTTTAGATAACCAAACCATGGCTCACCTATGAACCTTGGCACTCCATCATATGCAATATTACAATATATAGGTGATTCCTCCTCATCTCACCAGTGAATTCTATTGTTTCTGGTGATAGAATGGGCCCACTAGGTGGACCACAGCTGTATGTTGGGTCAGACTGTCAGTTGTCTTCATTGACGGTGTGGCCATCTGATGAGTAGAATGGCCTAATGGGTTAAACGAGTCAAGTTACGGGTAACCCGTTAAATTAACGAATGGATTTGGGTTTCTAGATTTCAACCCATTAGTTAACGGCCAGGTTTGGGTGAGCAAATTTTTGACATGACACGAACATGACACAACATGAACACGGTTTAACACAACCTATTGCCAGGCCTAGGTTGCGTTCCAGATTCAGGTTTGTCAAGCCCCAGCCCGGCAGATTGACACCCCTAATAAAAAAAATATTTAAAGGAAAGAAAAAAAATCTCTGGAAGCTGATTGCATAGTACTAAGGATGGGTCTACCAGTCAGTGCTCTGTGATACTCACCATGACGTATCCACGCGGTCCATCCATTTTTCCTGATCAATTTACGGCATGAGCCCAAAATTGAGGCAGATCCAAATCTCAGATGGACCACGCCATATGAAACAGTCATGATTGAATGACTACTATGAAAAACTTCCTGAGGAACACCTTAATGCCTACCATAATGTTTATTTTCCATCAACTTGTTGATTAGGTCACAGATCACAATATCCGGATGAAGGGAAAAAACAAATATCAGCTTGATCCAAAACTTTTGTAGGCCATGGGAAGTTTATAATGGTGGTTGTTCATCACCACTGTTTCTTGCGGTGTGGTCCATCTAAGATTTGGATCTGCCTCATTTGGGCTCAAGCCCTAAAAAGATCTGAAAGAATGAATAGAAAAAGTGGATTAAACACATACATAATATATAGTACTGGGACCGACAGAGCACCCTATGCAATCCCAGTTAAAGGACTGCATTGGTGTCTTTGCCGGACCTCAATTGCTTGTGTCCCCGAGCACAGGAAGTTCCTGTAGTCGGAAATGGTGATGGGCCCGTCACAAATCCATTCCGTCCGTCAGTTTTGCAAGATCACAGTAAGTCAGGAGTCTGAAGATCAGGCAGATCCAAAAATCATGGGCTGGCCACGCCACATTAAAAATAGTGGGAATGGTAACGTCCACCATACCACTCACATAAAATGTTGGCACAAACATCATCCTGATATTAAGCTTCTGTGGGCCCCACAATTGTTTCCAATGGTTGGTATCCAATCTCTGGTGTTTCGTGTGGTGTGGCCCACATGAGTCCTAATTTTTATATTCCTGTCGTATGGTTATCTTGCAAATTCTGATGAACAGAGTAGCTTTCTCACCGGAATGACACGCATAGCTTCCGACTGTATGAAGTCAAGGAGAAGGCAGTCTGCCACGTCTGATTCTATCAATAAAATGGTTGCATTGTAGTCAAAAGATATTTCTATAACCTTGAGCACTGTTTACTGAATTTTTAAATCCCTCAATCCTTTTTTTATATGGTATGGCGGTTGAATGGTATGGCGGTTGAGTGACCTGTAAGGTAAAGCCAATTTTGACCCAATCAGTGGGTCCCACAAAGAATGAAAATGGGCCTCTCATGTGAGATCAGATTTATTCATTTGAACTGACTATCGTTAGAACCCTAAGTGGAACCTTACTGGATTACCACAGCCTCTTGGTTGCCTATAATAATACCAACAATTTATATTAATTTTAGTGTTGTTTCCTTCATTGTGATCCACCTGTGTTGGGTTTCATCCTCAGTTTTTAGCACATGCTATAAAATTAAAACCCACACCCTTTAAATCTCGTAGATCTTACTCCAGACTAGCAAATGGGTCACATGAAAACCAACCAAGGTACTTACAGGATGTGGGGCTTGCCGGGTACTGTCAATCACAGATGTGAGTGAGAGTTGGATTGCAGCAAGGTGTTGTGGATCGTAGATTGGATAGTTGGATCGTAAATGTGCACTATGAATCGTAGATGAGAGAGTTGGATCTCAGCAGGGTACTGTAGATTGCAGATGGGAGAGTTGGATCGCAGATTTGTACTATGAATTATAGATGAGAGAGTTGGATGCAGCAGGATGATGTCGATTGTAGTAGGATGATGTGAATCGCAGTAGGGTACTATATATGGATAACAGCTGGGAGCCATGGATCATAAATGTGTGAAGTAGATCGCAAATGTGTACACAGATGTCTACACTGGATCGCAGATGTGTAAAGTGGATCACATATGTGTGCTGCGATCCACAGTTGTCAACTATGATCCACAATTGTCAGCTGCAATCCATGTTGCCCAGCTTCGATCTATGGCTCCCATCTGCAATCCATGGATCTCACTTGCGATCCATCTACAATCCATGGATCTTACTAAAACATCTCGCTCTCCCTCTCTGATTGATAATTGTCTCTCTCCCTCTTGCATTACAATATAAGACGACATAATTGACTAAGTTCAACCAAACTAATATACTTAACCATAAAATATCAGAATATAATGGATTAGTAATGCACTTTTTGTAGGGTGTGTTACTTAGTGGTTTAGAATTTTATATAAGGTCCCATATACATCTAATTAATGAGAAATGAGTGGAAGTTCTAACACTCCTCATCATAGGCACACAACATCGAGGATGGGGAGACCTCAATCCTAAGTTTGTTTGAGGATATGATTGCAAGCTTTTGTCTTGTCTTTTGATTCAAAGACACACAATGGATCAAGGTAATTACATCACTTTAAGTAAATAATCTTTAATTTTAACTGGCCATAATCTGTCCTGAATTGGGCATACTATCCCTGTAGAACGGCTTGGAAGAAAGAATGAAGAAAAGAAAAAAAAAAGAAAAAACTTTTTTTAGGCTGATGGGGCAGGCCCCACTTCCTATAAGTGCTTTGATTGGCTTTTATGTGACCCACTTGCTAGTTTGGAGAAAGATCCAACACATCCAGAGGGTGGGGATTTTAATTTCATGACATGGACAAAAAATTAAGGATAAAACTCAACACAGGTCGGGCCACAATGAAGGAAACAACACCTAAATTAATTTAAACTATTGGTACTTTTGTTGGCCACTAAGCTGCGTGATAATCCGGTAAAGTCCTACCTATGGTTCCAATGGTGGTCGATTCAAATGAACGGATGTAATCCTTCATTGGGATTCATTCTTTCGATTGAGTTGAAATCGACTTTAGCTTACAAGTCACTCAACCGTCCTACCATTTGAAAAAATGATAGAGGGGTAAAATGGTCTGAAAAAGCCAGCAAACAATGCTCCAAAACTGTGAAGATATATTTTAGCTATAGTACAAACATTTCGTTGACATGGTCATACCTATATTAATCATTAACCTGGCAATCTGCCTCCATCTTTGCAGAAAGTTAAAGAGCAACCTTGGCATAACCCAATACGGTGTGGCCCTAATTGTGGGGCCCACCTTGATGTATGTATTGTATATCCATGCCCTCCATCCGCTTGCCAGCTCCTTTTAGGCATGAGCCCAGAAATTAAACAGATCCAAATCCCAGTTGGACCATGCCATGGGAAACAATGTTGATTTGACACCCACCACTAAAATCTTCCTAAGGCCCATCGTAATGCTCACCATAATATTTATTTGCCTGTTGATATGGACAAATAGACCTGGATGAAGGAAAAAAGCAAATATCAACTAGATCCAAAACTTTTGTAGCCCACAAGAAGTTTTTAATGGTGGCCATTCATCACCACAATTTCCTGTGGTGTAGTCCACCTGAGATTTGGATATTCCTTAATTTTTGGGCTCATGCCCTAGAATGATATGGAAAATTAGATAGACGATGTGGATTAAACACATACATCATAATGCCCCCAGTGCATCGTATGCAATGGGCAGCTAGGCTTCGCGTTGATGGGTATTTTCATAATTTTTGAAAAAAAAATAATTCTTTGATTTGATGGACATTGGAGAAAACCAATGAAAGGTATTGGAATGCAAATACTATAATAATGAGCTATTATTTTGTAAACTTTCCTTAAAACTAAAGTCGTAAGTTATCCAAATCAAACAGCAAAAAATCAGTGGTTGAGATTGTCCAATGTGACTTCTTATGCTATGCTCCACCTGCAATCAATCAGTGTGATGAATATTGTAATGATTTTGATTGACATAGTGAGAAATAAATTGAAGAATATTATTGTCATTTTCCTAAATATTGGAATTTAAAGCCACGAATTGTCCATGCACCTGCCACAAGAGGAGGCGCATTGTATATTTACAGTGCCACATAGTGGAGTGGCTGCTAGAGGTGCTCTGTAGCCCCAATATGATATATGTGTTTTATCAATCTCCATCAATTTTTCATTATTATTTTAGTACATGAGCTCAAAAAATGGGGTAGATCCAAATCTCATGCCGACCACACCACATAAAACATTGGTAATTGAACACCTGCCATTGAAAACTTCTTAGGACTTATTGTTATATTTATTTGTCATCCACTCTCTTAATTAGGTCATGCAAACCTAGATGAAGGGAAAACACAAATACCAACTTGATCCAAAACTTTGGTAGCTCTTCACGAGTTTTTAATGGTGGGCATTCAATCACCATTCTTTCCTATGGTGTAGTCCACCTAAGAGTTGGATCTGTATCTCCTTTTGGCCTCATGCCTAAAAAGGAGCTGGCAAAATGAATGGGCCGTGCGAATAAATTGCATTCATCATGGTGGGGTGCACAAAGCACTATTTACCACTTTCTGTGTTAGTGTCATGGAAAACTATGTAAGGCCCACAGAGATGCCGGTGAGAAATCCACTCCATGCATCCGTTCTCAAGCTCACAAAAGGACAGGAATCAAGAAATCATGTAGATCCGAAATTTAGGTAGGCCACACAACAGGAAACATCGATGATTGAATGATCACCACTGAAAACTTTGTGGGGGTCACAGGAGTTTTATATCAGGATGGTATTTGTGATTACATGTTGTTGTAGTGATAAGAATCTTATTAACAGTTTGGATGGCATGTAAATATCATATAGTCTGCTTCAGAAAGGTTTCAGTGGTGGACGTTTCTGTTATCACTGGTTCTTGTCATGTGACCCCGCCAGAGTTTTGGATCATCTTGATTTTTGGATTGATTGTTGTCCTCGTGGGCTTCAGAAATTCATAGACTAGATTTGTGGCGAGCATCTGTATGAGCCCCACATTGCTTTTAACTAGTGGCCGGGGCCAGTGCAATTCTCCCAATAGATAGAGATTGGGCCAGTGCCATTTGCAAAATGGAGGGTGACATGTACAAAATCCAAGCTACTCATTCCACGGTGAAATTAGTAACAGATCATAACCCAAAATCAATCTGGTTGGACACTCGTCCGTTGTGTTTGAATTCTGGATCAAAATTTTTATTAGAACTATTTATATTTTTGGTTTTCTACGCAAATCTCGTTGTTTCAAAACTTAAATTTTACTTAAGCCAGAGGAGGGAAATGCTTTTCATGAGGAGAAAATTACCAGAGTACCCTTATTCACTATTTTACTTTAGTTAGTTTGGTAAAAGTAACTTATATACTAAAAACTACTTAATTAATAAATTATTTAGCTTTTTAACTTATGACTTTCGCCCTCTCCCTCTCACCGTGCATGTCAATGGACGTATGTCTCTCAGTCCATCATATGGGGCCATCTTTTATGTGGACCATTCATTGTGTGAGCCCCACCTTTAATGTGGACAGTCCATGTCACAATTGATGGTCCACATAAAAGGTAGGCCCCACATGATGGATGGCCCCATATTAATGTGGACCCATTTATGGATGGTTTACATCAAAGGTCAGCCCATGATGATAAAAAAATGGACATCTAAAACAGGCTGGTGTGATGGATAACCCACTTTAAAGGTGAGGCCTACATGATGGACACTTCACATCAAAAAGTGGGCTCCACATGATGGGCAGTGGACATTGAAGCTGGCCCCACATGATGAACAGCCTATATTGAGGTATCCCACATAATGGACGATCCATGTTAAAGGTCAGCCACTAATGATGAATGACCACATTGAAGGTGGGGCCTACATGATGGATAGTCCACATCAAAGGTGGGCTCCACATGATGGCTAATTAATAATAGTGGGCCCCACATGATGGATGGTCAACATCAAAGGTTGGCCCTAATGATGAGTGGCCCATATCCAAGGCGGGCTTTCCATGATGGACGGCCCAAATCAAGGTGGGCCCCACATGATGGACGGTCTACATCAAAGGTCAGCCCTAATGATAAGTGCCCCATATCCAAGGCGAGTCATGCATGATGGACAGCCCACATTAGAGGTGGGGCTCATATGATGGACAGTCCACATTAAAGGTGAGCTCCACATGATCATGGGCGGTGGATATTGAAGGTGGGCCCACATTATGGATAATAACATTGATTGTGGGTCCCACTTGATGGATGACCAACATCATAGCTGTGCCCTACATTAAAGATATTGTTTCTGACACGCAAACCCTAACACGTTGTTCACACCAATAGAAATATGGGCGATTAAATCACCATATGGGAAATAGATTTGAATGGTTTTAAGTAATGTATGTTTTTTTATTTTTCATCTAATCATTATATTCTTCGAAGATTTGGTATGCATGGCATTCATTGCGTAGTGGTATATACCTAGCGGGATCCCATCCACCATGGTGGGTGGATCCTTGAAAGGGGCCCACCTGTGATGTATGTTACTTAAATCCATGCCATCCATCCATTTTACGGATCATTTTAGTGCATGATCCCAAAAATGAAGCATATCCAAATCATAGGTGCACCACACAACAGGAAACAGTAGTGATTGATCACTAATCACTTCTTGTGGACCACAAAAATTTTGAATCAAGCTGATATTTGTGTGTGGTCCCTTCGTCCAGACCTTTGTGACCTTGTCAACAAGTTGAATGATAAATAAATATTTCAATGGCCACCAATATGGTTTTAATGGTGAGTAATCAATCACCAGTGCTGTTTTTCGTGTGGTCTACCTAAGAGTAGCATCTGCCTCATTTTTGGCATCCAGGAAGCGGATTAGCTGGTTAACCCTACACCTGCTACCTTGCTGGTGTAGGCACATGGCGGACGCAAGCAAGGGCATCAGTCATGATGCATTTAAATATTTGGAGGCAGATGCTCCAGAAAAGATCAAGGTTATGTGGAGCCCACAATGATGCATTTAATATATCACACTGTCCATCCATTTGATAAGATAATTTTAAGTCATGATACAGAAAATGAGTCATATCAAAATCTCAAGTGGACCACACCACAATAGGTAGTGTAGACAATGATTCTCATGGTTAAAACGTTTCAAGGGCCCACCATGATGTTTATTGTCCATCCAAACTGTTCATAAGGTCACAAGGACCTGAATAAAGGGTAAAAAAAAAAAAAAAACAGATTGATCGAAAAGCTTCTGTGAGTTCTTAGAAGGTTTCAATGGTATACGATTCAATCTCCACTGCTTTCTTCAGTTTGGTCCTCGCAAAATTAACAGACCGTTTAGATAAAACACATACCTCTTTGTAGGGCCCACAGAACTTGCCAATGTCAATACACCAGCCACGTATGGTGCAGGGTACACCACACAATCCGCTTCCGTGGCGCCACCGTCAGGAGTCCATCGACCTCGGTAGATCCGGGGATCCACCGAATCCCATAAGACGACATCTTTTTGTTTTTTACTCTTGAAGTAGAGTCGTATGGGAAGCGAATTGCAGGGTGGGGCACACACAACCGACCTCGGTGTTTTGTTGATTAAAAATGAGTCTGATCCAAAGTTTAAATTAACCATATCATAGAAAGCAATGAGGATTGAACGCCGACGACTGAAAATGTTTTCGAAGGCTATTTATTTTCCCTTCATCTGGGTTTGTGTGCCGTTATGAACCTATTGGATGGCAAATAAACATCATGGTGCAACTAAGAAGTTTTTAACTCATTGTGCCCACTGCTTTCTGTGGTGTGGTCCACTTGCGCTTTGGATATACCTCAATTTTTTAATTATGACCTTAAATGATCTCCCAAAATGGATGAACAGTGTAGATATAACACATACATCATGGTGGGCCCACAGAACTTTGTCACATCAACGGAGTAAGGCAATCGTGGTACCCTCTCCCACCGTCCATAGGCAGTCGTGGTACACTCTCCCACCGTCCATTTTATGGGACTCGTGGTCCGCATGCATAAGTATAATCAATGTACGGAGGTCTTGTACGATCCACGTGTACAATTGTCGTTCATGGAAGTGGATATCAGGTAATTCTTCAAAATAACCATTGGCGCTGTCAAAAGTCAAAAATCTTACACGCGTCCATACCTTCGAGGGGAGCCGGTTAGATCTTACATCTTAGTGGGTGTTACCCTTTCCGTGGGGCCCACCTTGAAGATGTTTTGTATATCCACGCCGTCCATCCGTTTCTTCAGACTATTTTACGACGGGTTCACAAACATTATGTAGATCCAAATCTCAGGTGGAATACACCACAGGAAATAGTGGTGATTGAGTGTCTCACCATTAAAAATTCCAAAGGGCCCATCGTAAAGTTTTGGAAATGTTTATTTACAATCCAACCTGTTGATAATGTCAAGAAGATTTGGATGAAGGGAATATATGAATATCAGCTTGATCCAAAACTTGTGTGGCCCGCAAAAATACTTTAATGGTCATTCATCATTGCTTTTAGTGGTATGGTCCACCTGAAATTTGGGTCTTCTTAAGGTTTGGCATCGCGTCGTAAATTGAGATGGAAAAACAGATGGACGGTGTGGATATACAAAAAATACATCAAAATGGACCCCACACGGCTAATCCGCTCCCACGTTGGAGCTGTGATGAGCCCACCCGTTGTGTGTTTTGAATCCAAGACATGAAGCTGGTGGGCCCATTAGACGAAGAAATTAACCTGATTTGAAAGACATCACATTGACAGATTGGGGTAAGCTGATGAGCGGCTCTCCAATGTTACTGACGTGGACCGCTATAATCAACAGAATGAATGCATGATGTTACGTGACTGAAGTGTAATATATATATATATATACACACACACACACACAAGCAATCGTTTTCAAGTGGTATAATTAAGATGATTAGGATACCAAATCAAAGGGGAAACTTAAAGAGAGTCCGCAGTCCCGTTGGATTTTTCTTCTTTCATTTTCATCCGTACCATCTCTTTCTTTCTTTTTTTTCCTTTTTTTTTTTTTGTTTCTTCTTCACTAACCTTCGTCGTCTGTTAATTCCAGGATTTGCATCTTTCTGCAAAGTCGTTGCATGGGATACTCAGGCCTGTAATCAAGACCATTGGTCTCACCGCTTCCCACTTCCCACTCTGGCTAGACCATGGTCCCACATACATCCCAGATTGAGGAAGGTCCTGGACACCAATGAAGGGACATTTATCAATTGAGATCAGTTGATGAATTTCTCTTATGTAGGACACAAATGCTAAAATAGATTTTTCCAATGGTATGGATTTTTGGGGCATGGTTCATCCACGACCAATGGTCTAGATTGGGGAACCATGTGACCCACTTGTCCAGTCCACACTGCAAGCCCTCAATTTGGTGATCCTATAATTCCTCCTTTAAGTCCTCCTCCTTCATATTCCCTATGATATCTACAGTATGAAGGTGGGGTTTGATCTTGGATTTCATCTTAGATGATGATATCAACCGTTCATATTCGCCATCATATGCCTTGAAAAGATTCGTTGAACGGATGATTGTGCATGAAGATGGATTTAAAATATATAGGATTATATTAAAGCCCCATGAATAATACTAATCTTTAAATTACACAAAGTAAGTGCATGTTTGGATGCCACTTTATTCAATTGTAATCATCTATTGGAGATCAACTATTTTGGTAGGGAATAATATATATATATATATAGACAACAATTAATATAAGGAAGAATAAAATGAGATGGCACTCAATTTTAATTTGCAGCCAAACAGATCATATATAGAAAAAGATATAATAACCATATGAAGGGGTAGCTAGAAATGAAATTCTTCTGAGAATGATAAGGACGCAGCATACCAACCGAAGCTTCGAGGAAGCTTCCACCATCAAAAGTTGAATTGGAGGGGAGTGAGAGAAGGTGGCACGAAGTTTCCTCAGCAATATCTCGTGACGTAGCCGTTCAGTCTGCCTATAACTCAAAATAATTCACATCCAGCCAAAATACGCATGCAACGTCTGTATTTATGTACACGTCCAAATCTCAACAGCGTCTGTGGGTCCACGTGTCACGTGTGACTCCTTCGCGGAAGCTTCCTCTATCCACGTCAGCAGTAGTCCAGAAATCATAGGTTACGGACTGTGTACTTGTTAATGTCCAACCACACAAACTGAGAAATCGTTGAGATGCGACACAAGGAGCGTATACGTGTGGTAGTGAGAGAGAGTAAAACAAAAAAATATATATAAGAAAATGGATTTTTGAGTTGCGTAAGATGTTGGCAAAAACGCTTTAGTGGTAGAAAAGAAGATGGTTTGTTTTATACGGGGATTTCTCTCCCCCTGTCACTTTTAAATTTTGTTGTAGGTTAAAATATCTCTTATTTTGGATTTGTACTGGTATAGAATTTGAATAAATAAGAAGCCACGTAGCTTTTAATTTTGAGGCAATGATATGGACGTGAGTTTAATTGGGTCTACTTCAAAATAAATTCAATCCGTTAATTTTCTCTTTAACGCCTTATATATATGGGAAAATGGTAACATAACGTTGACCTGATTGATGTGCAGCCAACAATACGTGAAAAATGGTAATGATGACCATTCCAAACTAAATATTTTCATGTATTGTGGTCCATATGAGTGGCGAATGTTGATCTTTCGTTTATTCATAACCTAAAATGAAATCCCAAGGATAATGCATGGATGGATTGGATTCCACTCAAAAGTGATGGTGGGCCCCACAAATGATGTGGATGGCTATCTCGACCCTTACTACATGACAATCACGACCCTTTATGGATGGCTATTGTTGCGCAGCACGCCAACAACGCCGGTGAACCGAGATCTAATCTCCGGTCTCACCCATAAACGATAAACAGGAAGAAAATAATAACTAGAAAAGAATCACACAAACCAACAATCCACAAGACAGAGATTTACGTGGAAAAACCCTAGCAAGGGTAAAAAACCACGGGTGCAAACTTCATTATGAAGAAAGAACGAAGTTACAAGCAATACACTTACCTTCTCCTATGCTCCCATGCACAGAGATGGCCCTTTTGCTAATCCTCTCGCCTTTTTCTCACCTTGGACGTATAGAAGCCCTAATCCCTATGTCTAATCCCGGTTTACACCCTTTTATATAGTAAACCCCGCAATTAGAACATAAAATAGGAAACCCGCACATTAAGCTCGCGGCCGGTCGGGCGCCCGGTCACTTTGACCGTCGGGCGCCCGGCCAAGGCAAAAACCGCCCAGCAACAAAAAACATAAAACTGATGAATATCGGGCGCCCGGTCACTTTGACCGTCGGGCGCCCGGCCGTTCACAAAATAGTCCAGCGGACTTAACAGCAAATGGCCTGAATTTCGGGCGCCCGGTCCACAGACCGTCCGGGCGCCCCGACCATGCTCAGATGTGGGTGGTTTCCACACGCCACGTGTCTCCACACTCAACAGCTATCACGACCCTGAACTGTATTGTGTTTGGACTATCAATCCTGATCCTTACTACATGACAATTACGATCATTTGTGGATGGCTATCACAACTCTGAACGGTATTATATTTGGATTGTCTATCCTGACCCTTACTACATAATAATCACGACCCTTTGTAGATGGTTATCACGACCTTAAATTGTATTGTGTTTGGACTGTCTATCTCAATCCTTACTACATGACAATCACGACCCTTTGTGGATGGCTATCACGACCCTAAACTATATTGTGTTTGGACTGTCTATCTCGACTCTTACTACATGACAACCACGACTCTTTGTGGATGGCTATCACAACCCTAAACTGTGAAAGAGATACGGGTGCTATTATGTTTTATTTGTCTATCCCAACCCTTAATGTAGGTCAACCATGACTCTTTATGCATGTTAATCCCGATCCTTAGCGTATGACAACCATGATCATTAGTGCATGACGGTCTCAACACCGTACCACATCTTGACATCTTCAAAACCACAATCTCAATCATCCACAGACACACATCAACACAAATCTAGAAGAAAACACCACTACAACCATTCACAGACTCACATCAATACAAATCTGGAGGAAAAAATTCTATTAACATAGGGTACCATGTCTTTTAATTTTGGTGGTACAAGAAGAAGACCGAAGTCAGAGAAGATTAAGCCAGAGAAAATCAGGCCAAAGGAGGTGGTGGTGGTGCATTCCGAAGAAGAAAGAGAAGGAAATGGGGTTTTCATTAGATCCAATCATATTTTCAACTTTTTGTTAGATCCAATCTGTTCATTCTCTCCAGAATTTGGAAGAATGTAACTATTCAGATAATGACCGAAAGCTTCTGATCAGGTTATCCACAAACATAGTAAAGAAGAAAATATTATTTTAGAAACCGTTTACCCTTTTCCATCATTATGGGTGACTAATAGCTTAAAATATAACGCCCCAAATCTCAAGACTCGAACGTGACGTCAGGCCTCTGTATTTCGGGCACTACCAATGCTTTGCGGAAGTGTGATTTACGTTCAATTTATCCTTTGGCATCAGTGTACAAGCATAAGACTAAAATCAAGCATTGAATAAGAATGAATGAAACCTATCCTTAATAACAAGACATATCCATCCAAAATGTGAGGCACACGCACCACGGGAGGCCTCACCTAATCCAAAAGAAAAGTATTAAAAACATTATCCTTTACAGACTAAAGCCCACGGCTCCCAACAAGGCCAACAGGGCCAGCTCTCTCTACTAGTATCTGGTCGTCGGCAAACTGAAAGTAAGAGGACCCGACGAAGTCCTCAAACTCGCCCTAAAGTACCTCCTCTTTTAGTTCACCTACATCCATCATAACTTCATTTGGGGTGTGTCATAACACCGACCCAGGTGCGGGTGTGAGTGATCACTTCAGTGAGAATTATATTTCGAAGTTTAACATATTATCAAATAAGCAGACTTAAGCATTAATCTCAAGCAAAACAACAAAGTTCCTAATTTAGTGGATTAATGCATGAATGACATGAGTTTGCATATCATGAATGTTTCGAATAACAATGAGGAATACGAGATAGCACTGACGCCACATCAAGCAACCTAGGCACCCCAAAACCTCTATATGAAGATGAGTTCGGATCATCCATCGGTATCCTGGCCTTTAACAATAGGACAGTTACCTAGGTGATCCATGACATGCATGCATGATTAAGTTTTGTATTATCATTTCTTTTTAAATAGCATTTTGTGGGAATTCAAAGTACCAGGTCTAATCCTAGGTCCAAATCTGAGTCACCTGGCTCCAACGATGCATCGTCGATCATCGCCAATAACCCGTGAATCCCATTTTTTTCTATAAACATATTATGGTTCCCTTCTCGCTGATAAGTATGGAATCCCTCCAACCGTCTTGATCATACCAATATGGTGGGTACCTTTCAGATTTAGTCCAAGGACACTATGGGGAGGTGAACCACCCCAGCATAGGCTGATGACTCGGTCACGGTGTCCCATACCTCCATAACCAGCCCAAGAGGCTTGTCGGGATCATATCGCACATTCGGTTATTGATGGACTTAGCACATTTGAGGCCCCTAGATACTTTGAATTTAGAGGACTATGTTACAACAACCATCAGTCATCCATGCTGCCATATTTAGGCGGAACTAATTGATACATGAGCTTCCGTTTGGTTTGACGTGGGCAGTTAAGACCCGCAGTAGCGAACTACCGTCAACCATCCATTTTCCCTGTCCAATCGGGTACGTCTCGGGTGCCCAAGGCGCCCAACAAACTCGGGCTACCCGTCTCAGAAGGTGTGGCCAATCCTTTTATATTAAAATTTATTTTATAATCATTTGCAATTTCCTAACGACCGAAACTTAGGAAAAATCCTAATCATTGAATATACAGAGTAACTTTGGTTCTAATCATATGTGAGCATGCTCCACAACAATAAATTCGAAAATAAACGCAATTATAAGGCATATTAATTCATTCAGGCATTTTGTCAAACATGTAGGCTTATTGAAATCAATAAACAACAAAATTGCATTAAATCTCATATTAAAGTAATCAACAACAATTCATCATAACTCTAACAACCACATCAATCCTAAACCGACAGAATTTAATAAACGCAAACCTAAAAGCATAATCCCACACCTTAGGGTTAGAGTTTCGTATGATTTCGCAAGATCAATCTAGGGTCAACGAATTATAATCCCGTAATCACGAAATTGGTTAGGTTAGGGTTTGTAGCACTAATTGCAACTATCGGGTTAAGAAAATATGAGAATTAGCTTACTAATGATTCTGTCAACGGGTTGATACGATCATCGGCGGCTCAAGACTACAATGAAGATGAAGCAA
Source organism: Liriodendron chinense (assembly GCA_003013855.2). Classification (NCBI taxonomy): domain Eukaryota; kingdom Viridiplantae; phylum Streptophyta; class Magnoliopsida; order Magnoliales; family Magnoliaceae; genus Liriodendron; species Liriodendron chinense. The sequence continues at coordinate 243,431 of PVNU02002566.1, read as the reverse complement.
CAGGTAGGGTCACAAGTCCCAACCTTGCCTCAACCCAAGAACTCAAAATATTAAATCCCAAAGGTGGCCCAAATTCTCAATTTTTCTCTCCAAGCAAAGGGGTTAAATTGTGTTGGAGACAAATGCCTCAACATTCCAATTTATAGGTCCAGAATGACCCGAATAGCCCTATGATTTACAATATCAAGATTATGGCCCTTTAGAGGGCTGATTTGTTCAGCAGGGCCCATTGGGTCCCACACAAACCAAGCCCAACTAGTCATAAGATCGGTCTAGTTGAGATCTATTATGGGCCAATCTATCTCGTAGATCAGAGGCGGCGATCAACCGCCACAGTACGATACGCAATTAACGGTCATCGTGTCACGATTGGAGGAACGATATTAGGGAATAGCTTATGGATTTATTTGCGATAAGTGGCCTAAATCTCACGACGTTTTAGCGATTTAGATTCGACTACGTGGACAATGTTCAAAAGGAGATACATAAGTTACCTATTTTAGGTAACTCACACATCTCATGTGCCCCCCATTTGGAACCCAAATCAAGTGATCCCCCCCCCCCCCCCCCCCCCCCCCCCTTCCGGTTTGGCTTAACATCCGCGTGGGTTGTCAAGCCCACGAAGACGGAGGGCTACATTAAATCTTGAGTCATTCGGTGATTCACCAAGAAGATGATTGGAATATTCAGGGTCCCACCGTGGGACAATGGAATCTGGTATCAGACGGATTCGAATCGAAGTGCAACTATACGTACAGTCCGTTATGACTTCACCTCAAGTAGGTGAATTTTCAAAACGTTACATGAAATATCGTTAATCCAACACTAATTCGACATAAACCCGAGCCACAGACATTGTTAATGGATTGGATCTATTATTAGATTGTCCACTAAATCAAATGTATATAAAATCAGATCGGAAAAGGTAACAGCAATAACTTCTGATGAAAAGGTTTCTTTTTTTTCCATACTAGGAACGAACTATAATGGTACATGCTACATTCTATGAGGCCCACAGTGATGTTTATATGTCATCCAACCCGTTTACAGTAACAAAGATACATGGGTAAAAGAAAAAAAAAAGCAAATATCATATTTATTCAAATGATTTGGGGCCAACAATAAATTTTCAATGGTCTTAGATAAATTACCATGTTTCTTGTGCTGTGATCCACTTCTTTGACCCATTTTTTGCCAAAATGTATTATAATTAGCTCTTGAAATGAAAGGAAGGTGTGGATCGACATCATGCCTCACAATGGACCCTACTTTAACTTTCTTATTATCTAGCTCAATTCACCTTTCACACATTAATAACTCTCAGGCGCAGGGTTCAATAAGTAAGGGTATTTTTGTCCATAGCAAAGTTTAAAAGGTATATAGGGGCCGTCAGAAGAAATAGTTTCAACCAGAAACGATCGAAAATTTCATCGTATAAGGGGGTCGTGCGGGGAAGAGGATGGCCTTATTAGACAGTCAGGATTGTGTTTATGTTTAAGTTTACTCCATGTCCAAAAACTCAACTACTTCTACCTCTATCGATTCTGAGGATCCCATGCCATTTGGCATAGTGAGGCCCAGATTCTGATCACTTCGAGCTTCAAAACCATCCATATACCATAAGAGCCGGCCACTTTAAGAAACTTACAGTGAACGGATGATTGTGACCATCAATTTTGGGATGAACTTCGAACAATGCAAGAAGAAAGTTTTAAACGGCTCACATTCAACTCCAACAAGAATCACTGAGGTGTGATTATGGAAAAATAACTTCGTTTATATGCTAGTAATGACAGTATTAATGGCATCCGACTATATATCTCAACATGTGGACCTAGTGGCTGCTGGCTAGTGACACATGCTAGATCCTAAATCATGAGCGAGGGAAGAAAAGCAAACTCGATTTTGAATTACTAATAACCAACACTGGTAACTCTTGCATGGAGTTTGTTTATGTAAATGGCCTGTCTGGACACGAGCCGGTATCGCTAGAACTATTTTCTGTCATTGTTATAAGGGTCATGTCCACCTAAAAGCAATATGGGTGCAAATAGGTTGGACCAGACTTAGCAGGCTGAAATTTAGGACTGACCCATTCCGTGGTCCTAATGGCACAAGCCCAAACCAGGACCAAGTTATCAGCTAGTTCTGGAGGGCCATTAGGCCGAACCAGGCCTCTTGCACCCAACTTCTCTTATCCAAATAGAAGCTTTCTGCAATAGCGAAGAGGAAAGGATATTGCCTTATAAGCCTTTGATTTATGTGCATCATGTATTTAGTTCTCTTCTCATGCTAAGGGATGAAAAATGGGTGAATGTAGGATTCTTAAGAGAAGAAAATGTCTCAAGTGGGTGAAATATCACAAGCAAGCCCAAGTGTGTGTAATCTCGGTGAAATTTCTCAATTTGGTAGACAGCTTGGCGATGCTTGGAAGTAAGTGGGCCCCGAATAGGCTTTTCAGGAGAGAAGACCTTCCAAGGGAGATCAGTGGTCTGGTAGCTTTGGATTGCTTGAGTTTGGGGTCGCGTTTTTTTTTTTTTTTAATTACACACACCCCACCCACACACCACATGAGCACTCAATCCTCTGACCTCAATGTTGAAACAAAACCTACCTACCACTGGACCCCTTTTATCTCGGCTAGGTTTTTTGGTCGGTTCTTGGTCTAGCTTGAATCCTTCAATAGGGGCAGCTGTTAGAACTAGGAAAAAATGAACTCCCAAAGGGGACATTTTCCTCGAAATGTTGTGTTTTATTGCTCTAGGGTTCTGAATAATGGACACATTCATAGACAATTACAAGCATTCACAAAGGTACACAAGAGAAGAGATATCGCAAGGCGAATTTTATTCCAGAGATTCCGAGATCTTGTACAGTCCAGGCCGTGGTCTGGCACGGACCCTTAATTACATCGAATGATCGACGACCCTTGATTAGAAGGCAAAAGGCTAGTCAGCAGGGACTATGGTTCTAGAGTTTGTGGCCATGGGGCCTGGATTTGCTCTGTCGTGTACTGAACCACCTTTATATTAGTCGGATGTCTATGTCCCATATTTTGGCGGAATACCCGGGTTGAAACTGTCAGGGTTTATTACTGAGATGGACGACTCTGGGCTCGCGCCTGTCAATGTAGGGACAGGTGACCTCGGGAAGTCCATTCTGCAGTTGTGTGTACCTGCGCAGTCTAACCGGCGGATACTGTCTAGATGGGTAGGGCATCGACTGTTGTGTTGTGGCAGTTGAGTAATTGGTTTGTAGAGAATCGAAAAACTCTTCAGCACGGTTCATTGTGGTAATCAAGGCCCTGCTGGTCTAGCTTTTGGCACAAATCGGATCATGCCTTTTCAGTGAACGTAAATATCAGCATATCTGCATAACTCCGGATGTTGGCGACTCCTTTCCGAGAAGTTATCCCGTTCATTGCGTCGAGTAGGGTTAAGTCTTGAAGATGCTCGATTCTGCTCATTTAGAGTTCTCGAAACGTTCGTTTGGCCGTTCCATTGCGTCCGGAATGCTCGAAATACCCAAGATCGGCTCCGGCGGACCTTGAAAATACTCAAAATTGAGCCCGGTGCACCTGCTAGCATGTTCCGCAATTGGCTGATTTTTTGGGTGCGTGAGGCTTGACTTACGGGTGCGTGGGGCTCCACGCACCTGTCATTACAATGTCGATTTTGAGACGAATTTGGGGGTGCGTTGATGTATATTCAGGATGCGTGGGTTCATTTTGCCAATTTTGGTTGTTGCTGAATTTATGGACGCATGGGGGCGGATTGACAGATACGTGGGACACTTTCAGACGCGTGAGGCCTTTTTACAGGTGCGTTTTAAATACATGAAATTCGGACCTGTAGTAGCGTGTCCGCGCCCAAAAATAAGATTCCGATGGACGGAGAGGTGTTCCGGCGAGGATTCCGGCGGGGTTTTTTGGGTTTCCGGCAAGCAGCTGCTCTCCCTCTCATTTTTTGTCGTGTGTAAATGAGCGGGTCGAGGGGTATTTATAGGCGAAGTCGGCCAATAGGAAGCTGCCACGTATCACGCATCCGTCAAATGTCCGCAACGCACCTGTTTATTTGATTGCAAGTGTCTGAAAATCATTCGGGTGCGTGGGTTCATTTGCCGGGTGCGTGAGGCTCCACGCATCTGGAACCCATCTCTTATTCGTCTATGGATTGTGGGGAGGTGCGTTGATCGGTTTTCAGGGTGCGTTGGATGCATGGGCCTTCGCGAATGGTGGGCCAACGTGCTATTTTTAAGGGTGCGTTGGATGCGTGGGGTGCTCGGATTTCAGGGTGCGTTGGACACGTAAATGTGGGCTCCACCGATTGGGTTTTGATTTTCGGAGGGTTTGCGGGGCCCGTTTCGTTGCGCAATCACTTGCACTGTTCATCATAAATAGTGACGGAGTTGCGGGTCCGTTTCCGGGCGGTTCCGAACATGATGATCGGCAGGGCCCACTAGGGAAGTCACGTACACTTCCGTTTTGCGTGCACCGGAAGGCGTTCTTCGTGTGATTCCTTCAGAGGTATGTGGTTATTTGGCCTATTTTAAGAGTGTCCGCTATTTGGGACCCCAACAGATGCCCCTCCGGTGGGTCGCGACTGGCGCACGATCAGCTGGTGCGACGCACCGGACTTCCCGGGTCCCACTATAAATTGATGAGTCGGGCTCATTTTCGTCATTTCACTACTCTTTACCAGACATCTCATCAAGTCCACGCACCCTTTTATTCTCCAACGCACCCAACAACTGTCTCCAACGCATCCATTTAATCCGTACACACCCACTTATTCAAGGTAGAAGGGATTTTTAGAGGTGCGTGGGATGCACACGCACCTTATAATTTGAACTTGGGACTGAGTATCCCCTTTTGGATGCGTAAGGTGGCACGCACCTGTAAACCTCTTGGATTTTGTGGACATCCCGAGTTTTTTGGGTGCTTGAGTGACCACGCACCCTTCGTCAAACTGGGCAGGCCTTGGTGCCTCACGCACCATGAAATTGGGTTGAGCGGACAACGAAGGGTGCGTTGGATGCACACGCACCCAGCTGAAGAACTTGGCCGAAAAAGGATGTATTTATTAGATGCGTGAAGCCTCACGCACCCTTCGTCGATTTTGTTTGAGATACTGCCCTTCACGCACCCGAAAATGGGGTCTGCATAAGTTTAAGGGTGCGTGGGGTCTTACGAACCTGGAAATGTGATTTTGTCATCCTCTCGAATTTCGGGGTGCGTGGAGACTCACGCATCCGGTTTGCAGGACTTGTAAAATTTCGTGTTAAGTAATCCTCTGCGAAGCTGGACGCTGAAGTGTATGAGCCCCTTAACCTCTGCCTCGTATTTGGGCACACATATTCAGATTTTGAAGAGGCGTAGGGTCTCATAGACTTTCGAGCTTTCTAGATCGCATTAGTTTTTTTGGAGGAAATACCTACGGTGACCTTAAGTAATGTTTCGAATGTACCTGAGCATGTCTTTTTGCCCCTTCTCTTTCTTCTTCTTTCTCTTTTGTCGGACTGTTGTATCGGTTCATCAGCCTTGTTTCCTGGCAGACGATGGTCGTAACACGCGCTTCCCTCCGTGAGGCCCGCGACTGCCTGAGACGACTTCTAACTGCTCTAGACCATCCCGAGGCTTGGTCATCTCTTGCCGGTCAATGCGACGAGGTGGCCGAAGCCTTGACTCATCTCGGCGCTGAATCCCACCCCATCCTCCGAGCTATCCAGAATGTCTCGGCGATGGCCTCCATCTCAGACGAGCGTAAGGAGGCCATCTCTAGCTTCATCGGCGATTCTTCCCTTTTGGAGGAATTGGCGGTCTTAGAGGCGGCGGAGCCTTCTCTGGCTGCTTCCTTCTTATCCCTGTCGAAATGTCTCAGCTTCTTGAAGGAGGAGAAGAGGGAGAGCAGGCGGTTTCTAGCTTGGCTTGTCCCGTTGGCGGAGGCCGAGTACCCGGATCGCCGCGCCGGCATCTGGAGAATGGTCAGGGAGGCCATGCGAGAACATGACGACCTAGCGATCGACGTCTCGATCATAAGGAACTATGCGAACGCCGAGCACTTGAATTTCGATCTCGTGCAACAGTGTATTTCCATTTTGGTGGACTTGATCTTCAAGGAAGGCCAAGTCCGGGCGAAGGTTGATGAGTTGAAGGCTCGGGTTCTCCCGCTGACGCAGGACTGAGGCCTCTGCTTTCTGGCTTCAGGGAGGAGTCCCCACAATTTTGAGTCGTCTTATATTGACTGTTGTCGTTTGATCATTCAAACAGTTGTTATTGACAATTTAGCCATGTGGAATGGCCTTTATGGTTGATGAATACTAATTTATACTTTTCGGCTTCAGTTCTGTCTTTTCCTGCTTGTATATTCTGTGACGATGATGTTGCTGTTGTGAATGTTGTTCGTTTCACTTCTTCCATTGATTTCGAGTGTGTTCTGCAGTGGCTCATGTCGATGCTTGTGCTTTGTTCATTTGCTGCTTTGTGTCCCTTTGTCTTTTATGCATGGCTTGATCGACTTTGTGCGAACATTTCCCCTTTACTTCATACCTGAGTTTTGCATATCGTTTGCAGGTTTACAATGGCCAGCGATCCTTCACAGGCCGGTCCTTCGGGTCCTCCCCAAACTCCTTCCAAGCGTAAGCGTGCTGCTGCCAAGCAGGTCGTCAGACCGTCCGCTGAAAATCCACAATGGTTTCTCCCTCCAGAGACGTTCAACTTTTATGAACGCATCCTCACCTTGTCGAAGGATATACAGAAGAGGATCCTTTGCGATAGGATCGTGCCGCCTCCTTCAGACAGGGGCACACAGGAGCAATGGGATGCATGGTACGCTCCTCTCCGGGGTTTCCGGAGTGACGGGGCAACGGGTTCTGAAGAGGGCGAGGCGAGTCCGTCGATCCCTACCCAGTCTACCAGGCACGGTCGCCCGAAGAGGGCTGGCAAAGGTGCCAAGCAAGTGTACTTAGAGAACCAGACCAAGTCTAGATCGGACAAGATGCAGGTGGCCTGGTCTAGTGCCAAGCTTGTCACTGCGCCACTCGTGGTGAGGAATCCCTACACTTGGGAGTATGTTCGTTATGCGAAGAGTTATCAACGGCAGCGGTCTCTCCCGAGCATCGAACCATCCGACATCTGCAGGAACAACTCCTTTTATGGAGTCGATGTTTGGACATCCGGCCCAGCGTCATTCCTCAGCTGTTCTCTCTCCAAGAACGGAAAACAGCAGTCGGTCCTGGGTGTGAAGGATATGATTTTCCTAGAGCCGAATCACAGTCCCCATCAGCCCTTTCCCAGACATTATTTCGAGACTCTCTGTCAGAGGTTTCACCATCTGGGGGATGCCGAGGTCTGGTTGTCCGGGGTGTTTCGGACTCGCGGCCATTTGGTCCTTCATCCGGGCTACGAGGCGTGGGCGAACCGGATCTTGGAACAGCACAGGGCGACCCTACGGGCGGTGGGTCTGTACAAGGCGATCGAAGCGACATCAAGCTACTTTTGCCGGGAGCCCTGGGTATACAAGGGCTTTCTCAACCACTGGTGCTCCATCACCAATTCCTTTCACATGCCGTGCGGCGAGATGAGCATCTCGCTCTGGGATCTCAATAGGATTGCGGGGCTCCCCATTCGCGGGAGGATTTATGATGAATGGGTCCCGAGCGACGATGAGCTGTCGCGGAAGAAGAAAGGCGTCAATGAAGGCTTCTTTTCCGAGGCCTGCTACGAGCTATTTGCCGAACTACCCCAATTTTGGGGTCTCAAAGATAAGCTCCTGTTCGAGGATTGGCTGGTCTATTTCAGCCACGGCTTGAAGTAAGTTTTCTGTAATGAATTGTGCCTTACTGTTCTGTCACGCTTCTTTCTTTCTGCTAACGCTTCGTCCTTTCCCTTATCCAGCTTGGACTACGCGGCCTTCGACGAGGGTCGTGGTGATAAGGCGCTTTTGGAGAAACGAATGAGGGAGAACTTCCCGCGCCCCAACAAACTCTCCCCCTCCTGTGAGCTAGCCGGCTTCCTGGCATATTGGCTGAGTTGCGTGGCGCTTCCGAGCTCCAAGCAGGCGGATAATATCAGAGTGTCTTGCTTCGCCATCGCAGGGGCCCTGGCGAACGGTCACCGATACGCGCTGGCTCCGGTGGTCTTATGTTCTATATACCGAGCATTCGGTTACATCATCAGCAACAAGGAGCGCGCTGCTTATGGGATGAACTCCGCTTACTGCGGATGGCACTTTTTCTCTGGTTGGCTCGGGGTATACTTCCCCTGGGTCTATGGCGTAAGGCGCGGAGATTATATCAGAGAGGGGAAGCTCCCGCTACACTTTTTCCAGAAGAAGAGGATGATCAGCCATAACCTAAACACTATCGAGGATAGGATCGCGGGGCTTGATGACATGTACTTCTATCACTTCTCTGGTACCCGTAGTGAAGAGTCGGTCCTGTGCACGGATGACGATAGTATTGATTATTACGAGCGTTCCTTCCTGATCGCGATTCGTCCTTCGTCACTGCCGCTCCGCGAAGGGCTGGAGTTCTGGAGGGAGCCTTATTATCCAAATCGTTTTGCCCGCCAATTCGGGTATGATCAGGGAGTGCCGGTGACCTTAGAGCCAGTGACGCGCGAGCAGTGGGCGTACGGTGTCGGGCCTATTCACTGGAAGTGGATGTGGCGGCAACTTTTGCTGACCGGAACTGGCTGTTCCTTCGTGATTCCAGGGACGCAGTGTTTTGCCGGGGCCACCTTTGGGTGGATGAGGTGGTGGGCCCACCAATACGCGCTGGTGTGGAATAAGATGCTTGTTACCGAGCCCGTCTTCGTCATGCCCCCCATTGTTACGCCTACTCCTGCCAACGGGCTCGGCTATGTATCCGAGAATCTTCATCAACCCGCAGTGCCAGGCACGGAGAGATTGCAAACCTCCCTGAATGTGGTGATCGACCATGAAAAGCCGGAGCACACCCTGGAAGGCTGGATCGCCTACGGGGAAAGGAATGTGACAGCAGTGGGGCCAGAGTTCCCGTCTCTCGGCCCTATCGATGAGTTGCCTGCCGGGGGCGATGTTATGAGGGGGGGAGATGACGGTGATGATGGTGAAGAAGGCAACGATGATGACGATGGCATGTCTGAGGCAGGGGATGAGGGAGAGGACGCTGCTGCGGAAGGCGACGGTGGTGATAGGGACGGCGATGATGCTATAGGCGGAGCTGACGGAGGTGATGATGATGCGGGAGGTAGTGGAGGCGGAGGCTCTGATGGTGATGATGGTGATAATAATGGTAATGACGGTGATGATGGTGATGAGGGTGTATGGGTTGAGCGTGCCGGCCCTCGGGTGAAAACTGCTCCTCGTCTTCCCGTCGTTTGCGGCGGCAAGAAAATAAAGGATTTGTGGAAACTGCGCAGAGCCGAGCGCCTGCGGGAGCAGCTTTCGAAGGAGGCTGGCGACACTCCTATCGTTAACACGGGAGAGGCCAGGGAAGAGGGCGAGCTAAGCTCTCAAGCCAACCTGAGCGAGGGCTGCCCTACCCGGGGGAGCAATGAGAATGAGCCTGTTTATGATAGGTCCGTCCCTGAAGAGGACATGGGGGCAATCTTCATGGACTTGGATGATGAGGCGCCTGCCGAGTCCGTCCTTCCCCCCAATCCTTCTGTGGTGGACGCTGAAGCTTCAAGCGGGGTTCCGGAAGCGATCGTCGCCGTTGTGGAAGGGGTAGTGGTTCCTACTATTGAGTCGAGCATGCTCGATCCGGTTGTGGGGGCCCCTCTTGCTAAACCATTGTTGATTGAACCTGCTGTTGAAGCTCCGCCCGTCGCCACGTCGTTGCTAGTCGAGCCTGCCATCGCAATTCCTCCTGTTGCTGGGCCAGCGCCTGATGCCGACATTCCCGAGGTCATGGTGATATCCTCCCCGAAATTACCTGAGCCGTTGACTGAGGGAACAACGGAGCCGGCCCCAGCGTCACCTGTGCCTACCACTTCATCCAACGTCGTTGCTGTTAGCATTCCTGACGTTGCTGGCATGTCGTTTGCTTTTACTGTCTTGACTGCTTCCTTTCTGACGATGATGATTTTTCTGTACTAACGTTTTCCACTTTCTATGCCAGTAGCTGCTCCTGCTGATGCCTCAGCTCCTGTGGCACTGTCGGAATCGTTCGCCTCATCCCTTCGGGGTCTGTCGAGGACCAAGTCAAACCTTCTCAAGGGTCTTCTGTCTGACATCGCCGACTCTTTAAGACGTGAGGAGGAATGGCCTATCTTAGACGAGGCGTTGCAGGCACTAAGGCTTAACGCTGCTTGGCTTGGGATTGACTTGTCCTCCGTAATCGGTCAAGTGACTCTATTTAAGGAACAGGTGGCCCGAGAACGCGAGGAGAAAATCCTCCAAATTGACCCTTCTACTGAGGAAAAGCGCGGTCACTTGCGGTCCCTTCTCCCGAAACTGGAGTTACACGAGGCAGGGGTGGTCGCGGCGAAGAAAGACTGGCAGATTGTTGACGATGGGTGTCGAGAGGCTACCGCTCATTTGGCAGAAATAGACCATGAGGTGGCTCGACTGCAAGCCGAACGCTCGATCGTCCACCTTAAACTATCCAAGCTTAGCGGTCAGAGGACTCGTTTGCAATCTTCCCTTGATCAGCAGGAGGCGGAGCGCGACGTCGTGAAAGCCCAAGTTGCGGAGTTGGAGCAGTCTCTCAGGGACATTCCCGACCCTGCTCTAGTTCTAGCTGAGGCCGAGGCGGCACAGAAGGCGGTCGAGGAGTCTGCAGCAGACTTATTAGACCAATGTTTGAAAACTTTAAACTATTGAGCTGTAGTGACCTCCATTTGTACTTAATACTAATTTTAGAACACGTTGTAACAAATATTGTGTCAATATGTATACTACTCCGATTTTAGATTCATGTTACGCTACTAAGTTATTTATAATAATAATTAAATTTTTGAACTTTGAATGCGAACTGACTGAGTCATTTGGAAAGAGCGTCCCCCTGTTAGGACCCAAACCTGTGCTTGTACGAACAGGGATGTGATCGAGCCTTTATTAAGGGCTTGCCCCCTTTCTTAATTGCCTTGAAGGGCGGGGTGTTATTCCTGACGTATTCTGAGCCTGGGCGACTTCCTGACACCTGTGGAAGAAAAGGTAGATAATTAGTATTTTGCCCCGAACCTCATGCGGTATCATTTCTTTTGGTATTTTCTACATTACATCATCCCTCTAATGGGGCGTTTACAAAATATGATGATAGATTTCCATCAAGTATAATATCTTTTTAAGAACCGACCATTCACTAGCGTACTGACGCCCTGTCCTTTGCAATCTATTACCCGATAGGCTCCATTAGAGTACACCTCATCGATTATGCACACTGGATCCCACTTTGGATCGAATTTACTTTTTGGGCCTTGCATCGGCGCCGGACGTTTCATCATTAGCACCAGGTCGCCTCTCTTGAATGACCTTCCCCGGACTCGTTTATCATACGAAGCTAAGATTCGCTTTTGATACATTTCAAGCCTTTGCTGAGCGGCGAGTCTCTTTTCATCCAGGTCGTCGAGCTCGATCATTCTGATTTTATCATTGTATTTGGTTGTCAAGGAGTGTCGGAGCGCAACCCGCAATGACTCCACCTGCATTTCCATCGGGATCACGGCTTCCGTACCGTACACCAATGAGTAGGGTGTAGCTCGGGTGGCTGTGCGGTACGTGGTCCTGTATGCCCATAGTGCTTCGGGTAATCGTCTGTCCCAGTCCTTCTTATTTTCTGCCACCGTCTTCTTCAGGATCTTTACGATAGTCTTGTTGAACGCTTCGGCTAACCCATTCGCAGGAGGGTAGTAGGGTGACGAATAGCAATGCTTGATCTTGAACTTTGCGCATAGCCTATCGATAGTGACATTCTTGAAGGGTGTCCCGTTGTCGGTGGTGATTCTTTCAGGGATACCGTGCCGGTACAATATGGAATGACGGATGAAACTTTCGACGTGTCTGGCTTTCACGTTTCTTAAGGCAACGGCTTCAGCCCATTTAGAGAAATAATCGGTCGCAGCGAGGATGTACTGGTGCCCCTGAGAGGATGGCGGGTTGATCGGCCCTATCACGTCCATGCCCCAGGCGGCGAAAGGCCAAGATATCACTGACTGATGTAACTCTTCTGGTGGTGAGTGTATTATATCTGCATGTATCTGGCATTGATGACACTTTCTGACGTAGTCTATTGCATCTTTCATCATTGTGGGCCAATAATACCCCATATGTCGGACATGGTGATGCAAGTTCCTACCCCCTTGGTGAGCACCGCACTCCCCTCCGTGTGCTTCTTTTAGCATGGCGTATGCCTCATCCTGGTCTAGGCAGCGTAACAACACTCCCTCGTACGAGCGCTTGTAAAGGGTGTCACTCTGTATTATGAACGAACCGGCACGTCTCCTGACCTGAGTGCGCATCTTGGGCTCTTCCGGTAAAAACCCGTACTTCAAGTAGTCGGCGAACGGTCTCTTCCAGTTGTTTTCTTCTGTGATTTCGAAGCAACAGATGGGGTTCACGCTCGATTCGTCGCTGCGCGGTAGGGTAGTTGGTAAGATCCTCCTTTCTTTTATTGTTACTTGAAGAGGGCTGCCTCCAGGATTAGCCAGGGCAGCGGCCAGGCTGGCTAACGCGTCGACCTGTATGTTCTCTTGCCTTGGTATATGTGAAATGCTGCCATTGCGAAATTGGCCGAACAACGATTGCGCTTGGCGGCAGAGGGGCGACAACTTAGGGCTTACGAACCTCATATTCCGTTGTTAGCTGTCTGATGACTAGCCTGGAGTCGCCGTATATCTGTATTGCCTTGATACGCATCTCGAGGGCTAGCTGTAGTCCGATAATAAGTGCTTGGTATTCTGCTTCGTTGTTGGTACAAACCGGCACGATCGTGAATGCATAGGGCAGTAGATCTCTCTGCGGGCTAATGAATATAATTCCTGCTCCTGCCCTTGTGGACCTAGCGGCTCCGTCGAAGTACATTTGCCAGGGTCGCGGTTCTTCGATCATCATAACCTGGTCGTCTGGGAGATCACATTCCATTTCTTCATTACTTGGAATGGGGTGCGCGGCGAGGAAGTCCGCAATCGCTTGTCCTTTAACGGTTCGAGCCGGGACGTAAGTGATATCGAATTCCGAAAGGAGAAGGGCCCATTTTGCTAAGCGCCCAGACAACATGGGCCGATTCATGAGAAATTTGATCGGATCAGCCTTGGATATCAACGTTATTTGATGTGAGAGGCAGTAATGCCTAAGTTTCTTCACGGCGAAGATGAGGGCCAGACATATCTTCTCGATCACTGAGTAGTTAAACTCGGCCCCTACTAACGTGCGACTTAAATAATACAGTGCGTTCTCCTTGCCTTCTTCTTTCTTCTACGCCAGGAGCGCTCCTAGCGAGTTATCACCCGCTGCAATGTATAGAATCAGCGGTTTGCCCTTGATTGGGGCAGCAAGGACTGGCGAATTCCTGAGCATTTTTTTTAGTGAATCAAAAGCTTTCTGACAGGTAGCGTCCCATTCGAACTTGACATTCTTCTTGTTGAGTCGGGAGAACGGCTGACAACGACCAGCTAGGTTTGAGATGAATCTCCTCAGGTATGCTACGCGGCCCTGAAAGCTTTTCAGCTGCTTCAAGTTCTTTGGAGGTGGCATTTCTGTGATGGCCTTAATTTTTGCGGGATCGATTTCTATGCCCCTGTGTCTGACCACGAAACCCAAGAATTTGCCGGATGCAACTCCGAACGCGCATTTTAGCGGATTCATGCGGAGACGCTTCTTACGCAATCGTTGGAACACTTGCCTTAGGTGCTCCCTGTGCTGCTCGTGATCGGTCGATCTGACGACTAAATCATCTACATAGCATTCAACGTGTTTATGCATCATGTCCTGGAATATAACGTACATGGCGCGCTGGTAGGTTGCCCCTGCATTTTTTAATCCGAAGGGCATTACGCGGTAGCAGTAGATGCCGAGAGTGGTGCGGAAAGCCGTGGCTTCTTCGTCTTCTGGGGCCATGCGAATTTGATTGTATCCCGAATACCCGTTCATGAAAGACATCACTGCATACCCCGTTGTGTTGTCAATTAACATCTCAGGAATCGGGAGGGGAAAATCGTCCTTAGGGCAGGCTTCATTCAGATTTCGAAAATCAACACATATTCGGATTTGTCCGCTCTTCTTCTTGACTGGCACGATGTTTGAGATCCACCCGGGGTACTTCACCTCCCGAACGAACCCAGCCTGAATTAATCTCTTGACCTCTTCCTCAATCTTTGGTATGATGTCCGGATGAAACCGTCGTTGCGGTTGTTTTACCGGCTTCTTTTCCTTCATGATACTTAGTTTGTGCATGGCGACTGTCGGGCTAAGCCCGGGCATTTCTGAATACGTCCAGGCAAATATATCTTTATTCTCCTTTAGCAGTTGCAGGTATCTCTCCTTCTCACCCTCTGGGATGTTTCTGCTCAAGTATGTATTCCTGGGTTCTTCGGGGGTTCCTAGGTTTATCTCCTCGAGTTCGTCGATCGTTGGCTGTCCACCATCTTCCAGTTGCACAGGTGCGATACTTGGCTGGACCACATCGATATGCTCCTGCGACTGGGTTTCTTCTGCCGGGCCGATGGTCACCATGTTTATACTTGCCCTAGTCCCTAGGCCTTCTCCATTGCGGTAGACTCGCCTATGTTCTTCAAATGGAGCTAGTAACCTCCTTTCTGTGTCCATGCTTTGGTCGGGGAATCCCATATTCTTCATAATTTTTCGGCTGGCTCTGCTATATCTCTTCTCTTCTATTGGTCGAGGCTGGGCGAGTCCCCTTCCTTCTCCTCTTTCTTCTGATGGTGCTGGTCGACTTGGCCCTGAGTGAAACTTGATGTCTTTCTGGGTGACATCTCTTGACGGCACGATGAACTGGCTTGGAGCTTTTGGAAAGGGTTTGGTTCTTCCTATCTTGGGTACCGGTACGTTGAAGCTGGACTTGAGCACGCTCATGTCTTGATCTGCGATCAGTTTTAACACAGACTGCCCTGGCTGACGTAAATGTTGCGGTATCACATAAAACTTCTTCGTGGTTGGCCGAGAGTGACTTTCCAGCGGATGTCGGGATCTCCCCCGGGTGGTGGTTTGAGGCTCGCTTCCCCGCGCGAACTGCTTTGTTCGAGTTTTTACCCTCTGCCCCTTCTCTGATACCTCGGTCCTTTCGCTGGTCTCACTGCCGTCGGCCGAGCTGTAGTATTTTGCGTCGGCTAAATATGACTCGGCTATCGTGTATGGCTTTGGATCCGCCGTTACCCTGTACTGGACTCCGTCTCTGCTGTATTTAAAACACTGGTGATATGTCGAGGGGATTATGCGATTTTGGTGGAGCCAAGGCCTTCCTAAAAGGAGGTTGTATGTTGTCACTGCATCGATCACCTGACATGTCACTTTTGTGGTCAATCCTTCGATCTCTAACATTATCGTGATTGATCCGAGTGTACGCTGACTGTCTTGATTGAAACCTTGAATCATCATAAAACTCGGGCGCAACGCCGATTGCATGTAACCTAGCATCTGCAATGTTCTCAAGGGCATGATATTTACAGCCGACCCGTCGTCCAGCATACATCTCTTGACCTCGGTATCCCTGATTATTCCTGTGACCATTAGCGGACGGTTGTGGTCTGTTGATTCTATCGTGCGGTCTTCTTCTGAGAATGTGATGGTCGAAGGGTGATTGACAGGCATAACTTGCGACACCGGCATATACCCTTCCCAGAATTTATCTGAATCTTTCATTTCTTCTTCTATCTCTATTATCGTGACCTCTCTGACTTCATTGTCAAGCAAGGCGTTGATTAACATTTCCCTGTATACTTTTGAGAGGCATGGGGCATCGTATATGCTCAGGCGGGCGGGGACCTTTCGTAGGTGTGACACAATGTCGTATGCCACTGGCCTAAGGTTTGGCTGACTGGTCGTAGCTTCGACGACTTTTTCTCTCGACTTTTGCATGCGAGGTCTTTCCTGCGATCTGTCAGGGGTACCGTCTTCCGGTATCGGGTTGTCTGGTCTGGGAAGAGTACGGTCAGGCATTTGCCTTCCTGACCGTAGGATGACTGCGTCAACTTCCCTCTCCACTACTTGCGGCGTTTCTTCGGATGATGCCTGTTCGGCGAACGACACCATTCCGCAGCGGGCCATGATCGTCCTGAGTTGCACCCGCCCCTGCGACTTCACCCCTCTGTTCTTCTTTCGCCTCACGAGCCTCTGTCCGTTCTCAAGTCTTTTCTTGCTACTGGCTGGGGTCCATGGTTCCTTCGGCTTAGGGAGCAGGGTTGATCGGCCGGTTTCTCCTTCTATCGGGACTGTTGAGATTGCCCCGACTGCCTCCTTCACTGTCTCAGGTACCTTCATGCTGATGACCCCTTAATTGATCAATCGTTGTATCCTTCCCTTTAAGGAGAAGCAATCTTCCGTCTGATGGCTGATGCACTGGTGGTATTTGCAGTATTTAGGGTCGTTCGTTCGTCCGACCTCGTGGGGGCGAATCGGC
Source organism: Liriodendron chinense (assembly GCA_003013855.2). Lineage (NCBI taxonomy): Eukaryota > Viridiplantae > Streptophyta > Magnoliopsida > Magnoliales > Magnoliaceae > Liriodendron > Liriodendron chinense. The sequence continues at coordinate 226,874 of PVNU02002566.1, read as the reverse complement.
TTTGGTAGGCGTATCAGGCCCTCTTCGATTAACTGTTCCATGATCGGAACTAAATCGGCCATGTCGAACGTGTAGGGGCCGTTCGCCTTTTCTCTTTCGGCTATAGATACACGTTTGGGCACATAGGGCCTTTTACTTTTATCTGGTACATCTGCCGTCTTCACCTCCGTCCCATGATTCGTAGCGGGGTGTTTTCGGTCTTTCGAGTCCCTGCTCCTATCGATCTGGTGGGTCTCCACCACTCTCCCTGTCTCTCTTTTCTGTCTCTCGGGCCGGAAGCTTACTCGAGATGCTGCTTCCTCTACCAAGTGTGCCTTTGTTGCTAATTCGCGAAAGGAGTTGAAGGTGTTGCCTGACAGGCCATACGAAATCATCAGGGTCTAAGGCTCTTAGACACATTTTCATCTGCTCGCCTTCGCTGGGTAATTCTCGACATTGAGCCGCCGTGGTTCCCCATCGGTCGATGAACTTCTCAACTGGCTCACCATTTCTCTGTCTGACCATTGCAAGATCTGTTAATGAGATCTCTCTCTCTGTTGCGAAGAATTTTGAGATGAAGGCATCTTGCATCTGCTCCCATGTTCTCACAGAGCCGGCTGGTAGTGACATGTACCATTGGAAAGCCTTCCCTGTCAGGGTAGATCCAAATAGCCGCATGCAGTATTGCGGGACTGCAGACCAGTTTCCCAGTGTAGTCAGGAAGTGGGTGATGTGCTCCTCTGGCGACCCTCTGCCGTCGAATTTTCCGAAGTCCGGGCATCTAAAGTTGGCCGGGAATGGTACCTCCTCTACTTCTGGTGGGTATGGAACCCGATATTTGTAACTACCTTTCCTCTCTTTCTCCTTTTCCTGTTGCATCACGTGGGCTATCGTTTGGGACAGCTCTTCTCGTGATACGTGAGATGTGGAGAACGGTGCGCGTCCTACTGGTATGACTCTAGGTTGGATGGGCGGCTCTAGCTCAACCGGACCTTCTGCTTGCACCTTGAGATTCCTCCGCCGACTGGCGGGTGGGTGGTGCGGCACTTCTGGCGGCATTTTGTGCTATCAGAGTAGTCAAGGCCTCCTGGATGGCCTTCATTCGCTCGTTTGTCTCACGGTTAGCCTCTACCAACCTGTCGATCTGATCTTGTAACGGAGGTAACTCTTCCGTCTCGTACAGTTCTTCCTCTGCCTCTGCGGCCACCTGTACCATCACTACTTGCGCCAACTGGATTTCTCGGACCGGTCCTTGTCTTGGTATGAGGATTGTCGTGGACTCGGGCTTTTCTTTTACGAGCCCGGTGGTCCTTTGTGGGATACGAGAGGTTTTGGGCAGCGGCAGGAACTGCTCGATTGTTATTGCGGGCATTGCGGGCTCTGCCGGCGCAACCCTCCTGTCTGTAAGGGTCTTCTGCCCCTGCTTTGGCCGCCATTGTCTCTTATTTACAGGGCGGGGTCTTGTGACATCCACCTTCGTATATGCTGCTAAACTGGCTGCTTTCTTCTGCTCTTTCTTTTGTCGGCGCGTTTCGACCAACTGCCATCCTGAATCAGAGGCGGTTGTCGTGGTCGGGATGAAGCGAGGGAAGCTGAAGCCTCCGGTGGCAAGGAAAGTGCACAAACTGTTCATTGAGCACGCCATTTCCTTTGTCTGTCCTAGTATCTTGCTAATTCTGTAGTGTCATAAAATCATTAGAACAATTCACAAGTGCGGTCGGGAGTATGAGCCCATCGATCGCAGTGCATAAGCCGACAGAAATAAGCAAGGCGGAGACAAATACGTGTAGTTGTGGAAATTTGTGGGTTTGAAAACCTTTTAAACGTCTATTGCCTTGAAGATGAAGGGAAGAACGTTCCCGTTGAGAGTCGCCAGTTTGACGCCCGAGGGGCGCCGAACATTACGCCTCGCGGTAGCTTTACTATGTGCAAATTCATGTCTGTGAGTAGTTGATCCTAGAGAGTTTCCATATTCAGATACAACCAGAGATTCTGGGTTCGATCCCCAGCAGAGTCGCCAGTTTGTTAGAACTAGGAAAAAAGGAACTCCCAAAGGGGACATTTTCCTCTAAATGTTGTGTTTTATTGCTCTGGGGTTCTGAATAATGGACACATTCATAGACAATTATAAGCATTCACAAAGGTACACAAGAGAAGAGATATCGCAAGGCGAATTTTATTCCAGAGATTCCGAGATCTTGTACATTCCAGGCCGTGGTCTGGCACGGACCCTTAATTACATCGAATGATCGACGACCCTTGATTAGAAGGCAAAAGGCTAGTCAGCAGGGACTATGGTTCTAGAGTTTGTGGCCATGGGGCCTGGATTTGCTCTGCCGTGTACTGAACCACCTTTATATTAGTCGGATGTCTATGTCCCATATTTTGGAGGAATACCCGGGTTGAAACTGTCAGGGTTTATTACTGAGATGGACGACTCTGGGCCCGCGCCTGTCAATGTAGGGACAGGTGACCTCGGGAAGTCCATTCTGTAGTTGTGTGTACCTGCGCAGTCTAACCGGCGGATACCGTCTAGATGGGTAGGGCATCGACTGTTGTGTTGTGGCAGTTGAGTAATTGGTTTGTAGAGAATCGAAAAACTCTTCAGTACGGTTCATTGTGGTAATCAAGGCCCTGCTGGTCTAGCTTTTGGCACAAATCGGATCATGCCTTTTCAGTGAACGTAAATATCAGCATATCTGCATAACTCCGGATGTTGGCGACTCCTTTCCGGGAAGTTATCCCGTTCATTGCGTCGAGTAGGGTTAAGTCTTGAAGATGCTCGATTCTGCTCATTTAGAGTTCTCGAAACATTCGTTTGGCCGTTCCATTACATCCGGAATGCTCGAAATACCCAAGACCGGCTCCGGCGGACCTCGAAAATACTCAAAATTGAGCCCGGTGCACCTGCTAGCATGTTCCGCAATTGGCTGATTTTTTGGGTGCGTGAGGCTTGATTTACGGGTGCGTGGGGCTCCACGTACCTGTCAATACAATGTCAATTTTGAGACGAATTTGGAGGTGCGTTGATGTATATTCAGGATGCGTGGGTTCATTTTGCCAATTTTGGTTGTTGCTGAATTTATGGACGCACGGGGGCGGATTGACAGATGCAGTGGGACACTTTCAGATGCGTGAGGCCTTTTTACAGGTGCGTTTTAAATACATGAAATCCGGACCTGTAGTAGCGTGTCCGCGCCCGAAAACAAGATTCCGATGGACGGAGAGGTGTTCCGGCGAGGATTCGGCGGGGGTTTTTTGGGTTTCCGGCAGCAGCTGCTCTCCCTCTCGTTTTTTGTCGTGTGTAAATGAGCGGGTCGAGGGGTATTTATAGGCGAAGTCGGCCAATAGGAAGCTACCATGTATCACGCATCCGTCAAATGTCCGCAACGCACCTGTTTATTTGATTGCGAGTGTCTGAAAATCATTCGGGTGCGTGGGTTCATTTGCCGGGTGCGTGAGGCTCCACGCATCTGGAACCCATCTCTTATTCGTCTATGGATTGGGGGGGGGGGGGGGGGTGCGTTGATCGGTTTTCAGGGTGCGTTGGATGAGTGGGCCTTCGCGAATGGCGGGCCAACGTGCTGTTTTTAAGGGTGCGTTGGATGCGTGGGGTGCTCGGATTTCAGGGTGCGTTGGACACGTAAATGTGGGCTCCACCGATTAGGTTTTGATTTTCGGAGGGTTTGTAGGGCCCGTTTTGTTGCGCAATCACTTGCACTGTTCATCATAAATAGTGACGGAGTTGCGGGTCCGTTTCCGGGCGGTTCCGAACATGATGATCGGCAGGGGCCCACTAGGGAAGTCACGTACACTTCCGTTTTGCGTGCACCGGAAGGCGTTCTTCGTGTGATTCCTTCAGATGTATGTGGTTATTTGGCCTATTTTAAGAGTGTCCGCTATTTGGGACCCCAACAGCAGCTGAGTAGCAGTTGTTTGAATTGTGGTTTATAGGTGGTGGTAAGCTCCTACTAGAAACATGGAGTCTTTTAAAATAATCCAAGAACTCATGGATTTGATGTTCTGAACTAAATAGCTACCTGAAAGTAAATGAGTAAACTCTAAGAAATGACATGACAGAAACGTTCTTCCATCACTGGAGCGGCAACGGAGAGGGTTGATGGGCACTGTCCACTTATTTCTTTGTCCTACAATGGATGGCCTATGGTTCAAGACTAGGGATGTCAATGGGCCAAGTTCAAATGAGATCTATGTGTACACATACCCATACGCCTCAAAGGGTATTGCACTCATGCTCATAATAACCTCCAAATTGGGCTTGAGTGCACACTAGTGCCCTTAACCTCTAGAGTGTTGAAGTGCCCATTAGATTATTGAGCATCCATTTATGATTTGAGATTTAAAAAGAACGTTCACACCATTAACAAAAAAAAAAAATTATTTTATTTGTGGCTTTTTATTCAAAAAGCATAAAAATAACATAATACCATATTATTTTGAATTAAAATAAAAACTTCCTAATCTTGTTTTAATCCTTCATGTGATTAAAGACTAATAAAAAAAATTTACAATGAAATTATATACTTAAATACAAGTGATTAAAATGTAAACTATCCAAATTGAGGCCAAACAAATTAGATGTAGAATGAATTAAAAGTCAGGCTCTGTTTGATTATCTGTTTACACTTTTTGGACAATTAAAACCGAAAAAAAATATATACAATGCATGGTTCTATTACAACAAGCAATTGTCTAAGAATTGTGTTACGCAGCACGCCAACATCGTTGGCGAACCGAGATCCAATCTCCGGTCTCACCTACAAACGATAAACAGGAAGAAAATAATAACTAGAAGTAGAATCACACAAACCAACAATCCACAAGACAGAATTTACGTGGAAAAACCCCAACAAGGGTAAAAAACCACGGGGTGCAAACTTCACTATGAAGAAGAACGAAGTTACAAACAATACACTTACCTTCTCCTATGCTCCCATGCATAGAGATGGTCCTTTTGCTAATCATCTTGCCTTTTTCTCACCTTGGACGTATAGAAGCCCTAATCCCCTCTCCTAATCCCGATTTACAACCCTTTATATAGTAAACCCCGCAATTAGAACACAAAATAGAAAACCCACACTTTAAGTCCGCGGCCGGTCGAGCGCCCGGCCATTACAAAATACGTCTAGCAACAAAAAAACTTAAATCAGTGTATTATCGGGCGCCCGGTCACTTTGACTGGACGAGCGCCCGGCTGTTCACAAAACAGTCCAGCAGCGTATGTTCCAAATAACAAGAATATCGGGTGCCCGGCCATCAGACCGTCCACGGCGCCCGACCATGGTCTGGTGTGATTGGTCTCCACACTCAACAATCTCCCACTTGGAGACACATCACCACATGATCCTTCGTCTTCTACATCCGGAGTGCACCACTTCCCAGTCTTCAAGCCTGAAGACCAACCAAAGCTGAATAGAGCTTCAGCTTCTCTCGTGTGACCGCCTTGGTCAACATATCTGCAGGATTCTCACTTGTATGAATCTTCTCCAAAGCAATCGATCTATCTTCCAGTAACGAACGTATGAAGTGATATCTGATGTCAATATGCTTGGTCCTCGAATGAAAGGCTGAATTCTTAGCCGAGTGTATTGCACTCTGACTATCACTGTACAGCTTGTAATCTGCTTGCTTCTTCCCCAACTCTTCCATAAAACCTTGCATCCACACCATCTCCTTGCACGCTTTTGTAACTGTAACATATTCTGCTTCCGTTGTACTAATGGATACTATCTTCTGTAACTGAGAGATCCAACTGACTGCAGCATTACCTAGGGTAAAGACATACCCTGTAGTGCTCCTTCTGCTGTTGATATCCCCTACCAAATCTGAGTCGACGTAGCCTTGTAGCTAGATTTCGGATCCTCCATAACACAACCCTACATCCACAGTACCTACCAGGTATCTGAGGATCCACTTCACAGCTTCTCAATGTTCCTTCCCGGGGTTGTTCATGTACTTGCTGACAACTCCCGCTGCTTGAAAAATATCTGACCTCGTGCTAACCATAGCATACATGGGGCTCCCTATGGCTGATGCATAAGGGACTTTAGCCATGTAGTCCCGTTCCTCCTGCGTCTTAGCTCCTTGCTCCTTAGAAAGCTTGAAGTGATTGGCTAATGGAGTGCTAACCGGCTTAGCACCTCCCATACTGAATCGATCAAGTACCTTGGCTATGTACTCTGTTTGTGACAAAACTAGCTTCTTGTTTTTTTCTGTCACGCTTTATCTTCATGCCTAGGATTTGTTTTGCAGCTCCTAAATCCTTCATGGCAAACTCTCTAAACAGTTGTCTTTTGAGATCTGAGATGTCCTTCATGCTTGATCCGGCCACAAACATATTATCAACATACAGAAGAAGAATGATGTATGACGTATTAAACTTCTTCAAGTAACAACAGTGGTCTGCATGACATCTCTTGTACCCGTTTTCAGACATGAAACTGTCGAACTTCTTGTACCACTGTCCTCGGGGCCTGCTTCAGACCATATAGACTCTTCTTCAGTCTACACACCTTGTTCTCCTTTCCTGGTGCCACGTATCCTGTCGGTTGATGCATATATATCTCTTCTTCAAGGTCTCCATGAAGAAAGGTTGTCTTAACATCTAGCTATTCTAGATGTAAGTCCTCTATAGCCACTATACTCAAGACTATGCGAATCATAGACATCTTCACCACAGGTGAAAATATTTCTGTCAAATCGATACCTACCTTTTATTGGAACCCTTTCACAATCAGTCTAGCCTTGTATCGTTTCGAACCATCGTGCTCCTCCTTCAGTCTGTAAACCCACTTGTTATGAAGAGCTTTCTTACCCTTAGGTAAAGTGACTAGCTCCCTACGTACGATTAGACTCAAGAGAGTCCATCTCATCTTCCATTGCTTGCTCCCACTTAACCCGCATATCTAACCGTAACGCCTCTTCAAAACACTTTGGCTCACCATTATCTGTCAGCAGTAGATAATGTAAGGATGGTGAGTATTGGACCTTGAGTCTCCTCTCCCGATTAGACCTCCTCACAACCGGTGTCTGTGGCTCTGCCTCATCATGCTCCTGTGCATGCTCATCCTATGGCACTGTAACACCCGTGTCCGGTAACTCTTCCAACTCTATAAATTCCTTCTTATCGGCCTTGTTCTGCTTTTGCTGCACACTATCCTTATGCATCACTTTTTCATTGAAGATTACATCCTTGCTTCTGAAGATTTTTTGGTTCTCAATATCCCAAAATCGGTAGCCAAAATCATTCTGCCGGTAGCCTATAAACGTTACACCTTCTGGACTTCGCATCTAACTTGTTTCTGTGCTCTGCATCAATGTGAACATAAGAGGTACAACCAAACACTCTGAGATGTGCAAGGTTCACCTCTTTTTCAGTCCACATTTCTTCTGGTAGCCCACCATCCAATGGTGCTGAGGGACTTCTATTGATGAGATATACGACAGTATTCACAGCATCTGCCCAAAAGGTCTTGGGCAACCCTGCATGTAGCCTCATGCTCCTAGCGCGCTCAAGGATGGTCTGTTAATGCGCTCAGCCACACCGTTCTGTTGCGATGTCCCTAGAATCATTTTCTGATGTTTGATTCCATTTGTTGCACAATACTCCTCAAATCTCTTGTCACAGTATTCTCCCCCATTATCCGATCTGAGACACTTCACAATTTTACCTGTCTCATTTTCTGTCATGATTTTTCACTTCTTAAATACATCGAATACATCTGATTTGTGTTTTAAGAAGTAGACCGACAGTTTTCTACTAGCATCATCAATAAAAGAAACAAAGTAAAGTAAGCCACCAAGAGATGATACCTGTGCCGGTCCCCACACATCAGTGTGTACAAGCTCCAATAGATGCGTTTTTGGAGCGCCTCCAGTCTTCTTGAAGCTAACATTCTTCTGCAACTCATACACGCAGTCCTCGCAGAATTTCAGATCGATTGCCTTCAACCTTGGTAGCTTCCCCTTCAAGAATAGCACTTTCATCCCATTCTCACTCATATGTCCCAACCTCTGATGTCATAACTGCCCGTTCACTCTAGTTGATGCGATTGCGAGTGAACTATATGATCCGTAAGTCACATACAAGGTACTTTCCTTCTTACCTCAAGATATTACCAAGGCACCTTTCGTGACCTTTCATGTATCACTCGTGAATGTCGTCACATATCCGGTATCGGCTAACTGCCCCACTGAGATCAAATTTCGTCTCAAACTTGGTACATGTCTGACATCCTTCAGTTTCAAGACCATTCCGTCTTTCTGACTTAGGTGAACATCTCGCTTGCCAACAATACTGCATGGCTCATCATCACCCAGGTAGACTCTTCCAAAGTTACCTGAAACATAATCACGAAGAACTTCTTTTGATGAAGTGGCATGAAACGAAGCACCCGAGTCTATAACCCAAGGCTCATTACGCGCATTAAGAGACAAGATCAACGCCTCTGTGTCACTCTCCTCAGATAGATTCACTGAATCATTCCCACCTTGAGAGCTTCCTTCTTGTTTCATAAGCGCCTTACAATCACGCTTTATGTACCCCTTCTTCTCGCAATACCAATACCCGTCCTTGTCTTTCGGTCCCTTGGACTTATTTCTCGACTTAGAACGACCGTGTTTATTACCTCCTTTGTTCGAAGATCTTCATCTTCCTTCAACATTTAGAGCATTCCCTGAATCCCCTGAAGTTCCCGATGCATTCTTTCTAGATTTTTCGCTTAGAATTAGACCGGCCACATCATCGAATTTCAACTTTGTAGACCCTAAGGAATTGCTCACGACAATCACCAAACCATCCCAACTGTCTGGCAAACTAGACAAGATCAATAGTGCCCTGATCTCATCATCAAAAGTGATGCCAACAGATTCCAATTGGCTCATGACTGTATCGAACTCGTTTAGATGTTCAGCCACGCCTCCACCATTTGACATCTTCATGTTGAATAGTAGTTTCATAAGATGAGCCTTATTGGATGCCAAGGGTTTCTCATACATCGTAGCCAAAGCCTGCATCAATTCTTTTGTGGTCTTTACTTTGGATATATTAAAGGCGACGCTCTCAGACAGAGAGAGTCGGATCGTTCTTAAAGCCTTTCGATCCACTAAAGCCCATTCATCATCTATCATCTTTTCTGGTTTCTTCTCTTTTCCTCCTAGAGGAATATAGAAGGTCCTTCTGATACAGATAATCCTCCATCTGCATCTTCCAGAAGACAAAGTTTGAACCATCAAACTTCTCAATTTTAGTTTTTCCATCTTTCGCCATCGCTCCCACTTGAACTAAACCAATAGGTTTGATACCAGTTGTTGCGCAGCACGCCAACAACGCCGGTAAACCGAGATCCAATCTCCGGTCTCACCCACAAACGATAAACAGGAAGAAAATAATAACTAGAAGTAGAATCACACAAACCAACAATCCACAAGACAGAATTTACATGGAAAAACCCCAACAAGGGTAAACAACCACGGGTGCAAACTTCACTATGAAAAAGAACGAAGTTACAAGCAATACACTTACATTCTCCTATGCTCATATGCATAGAGATGGCCATTTTGCTAATCCTCTCGCCTTTTTCTCACCTTGGACGTATAGAAGCCCTAATCCCCTCTCCTAATCCCGGTTCACAACCCTTTATATAGTAAACCCCGCAATTAGAATACAAAATAGGAAACCCGCACTTTAAGTCCGCGGCCGGTCGGGCGCCCGGTCATAACTGGGTTGGGAGCCCCGCCATTACAAAATACGTCCAGCAATAAAAAAAACTTAAATCAGGGTATTATCGAGCGCCCGGTCACTTTGACCGTCGGGTGCCCGGTTGTTCACAAAACAGTCTAGCAGCGTATGTTCCAAATAGTATGAATATCGAGCGCCCGACCATCAGACCGTCCTGGGCGCCCGACCATGGTCTAGTGTGACTGGTCTCCACACTTAAAAAATTGGTGGTTAGGATTGTTTAGCTAATTTGATTTTGGAACCATTACTTAATAACAAAGTTAGAATTGTTTGACCAATCTCATTTTGGGACTGTACAATTTATGCTTGCAATATCAAACATCATACACAACTTATGTATCAAATAACTCTTCATTTTATTATGACTCTTGATTTAGTATGTAAATCCTACATGAAGACTTTTGATTTTTGGTATATAAATCCTACACGGGTCATACACATTGTTACTTGTACCACAGGCTGTTTTATGCCTTAGGCAGGCTACTGTACCATAGGCTGTTTTACACATAGACAGATCACACACCTATGTCAAAATAGATTGCAAGTTTGATCAAGATCTTCCCTATTTTAATACTTGGAGTATATAAATATTACTTATAACATATTTATTTATTTATATATAATCGAATTTGAGTGGGGTTCGGGTATAGGTTAGGGTATAACCACACCCGGCTCATTTACTATGTTGGGAATAAAACGCCAGCTGCGGAAGTGAAAACCGAACTACACCACAGCAGAATATGCGATCAAACAAGAGCAACACAATGTGACCAATTACACAAGCATTCAACCACACAGAGACAATCCGATTTTACGTGGAAAAACCCCTCTACGAGTAAAAAACCACAACACAAAGCAATCCACTATGATTTAGAAGATTACAGATATTGACAGCTCGTAAGCAAGCCGGAGAACTTCTCTACTTCAAACCTCATGCTTGATCCCATGTTCTCGTCTCAAATTCGAATTCTACTCCACTTCAACTTTAGCTCTGATACCAATTGTTGGGAATAAAACGCCGGCAGTAGAAGCGAAAGTCGAACAACACCACAGCAGAATATGCGATCAAACAAGAGAAACACAATGTGACCAATCACACAAGCATTCAACCACACAGAGACAATTCGATTTTACGTGGAAAAATCCCTCAATGGGTAAAAAACCACGGCACAAAGTGATCCACTATAATTCAGAAGATTACAGAGATTGATAGCCCACAACCCCAAGAAAACCCAAGCTCTCTCTCTCTCTCTCTCTCTCTCTCTCTCTCTCTCTCAAAATACTATCCCCTCTTCCTAATACAATTAGGAAATCTTAAACACTTTAGGACACCATCTAAGTCCTAATTCATGTCATATATATAGAAAATAACTCAAAAATAGAAACACCTTACGTAGATCCGCGTAGCTACGTAAGAAACCGCATATACAGTCGATCGGTCGAACCACACAAAAAACAGTCCAAAAGGGAAACTACTTAATTCGTCACGCTTGCCTCAACAGCCGACCGGTCGGACCCCACTGTCTGACCAGTCAGACTAGAGAAAATCTGTCCAGAAGCCCGCTGCCTTCGCTGTCCAAAACGGACTGGTCATGGGACCATGTCAATGCACAATTTGAAGTCTCTTCCTACATACCCATCAGGCCAAAAATAAATAAACCCACATCAATCCACACCCTTGTAGCTCACCTCTACCCAGCCCATGTCGTGCTAAGCTGTCATACTTATTGGGTGTACCTGGCACGTTGCCCCTATTCAAGATCCACATCAAATACACCACTCTCACTGACTTTTCCATGCTGAAAGACTACCATTAATCAACTTTTTGTTTGTTCACTCTCTATTCTATCACATCGATTAGCATCTGATCTATTGCGCATAAATTAATAGCTTCAATTGTGAAAGGACTCTGTCCAAACTATTTAAATAAGCATCTTAAATGGGTAGGATGCCAATTTTGGTTGCACTATAAGGAACGAGAAATGGAATATGATTTCATGGGATACTAACGATGATTCGAATGAAAGAGAGTCAAGAGTATTGCTAAAAAAATCACCTCATTTACAGTGGTTGCATGATTTTGGTTGTTGGAATTACTGTACATGTGCACTATCTAACATCTTCCCATGAATCTGATTTTTGGGGTACGCCTCATTTACAATGGTCCCATTATTTGAACAGTTAGGATTGGAGTACGTGTACATCATTTCTACAGTGGAAGTGTGCTGCACAGATATATACTATGCTATTGAATCAAATAAATAATAAAATCCAACAAACTATTAATTGTTGGCTTTACAAAGCCTTGGGAGATAATTCAAACCAACTACACAAGAAAGAAGGAAATTAAAATACTCTTATTGCTATATTTCTTATCGATTATATTCTACATAGCACTCCTTTTATAGCCTCTCTACATGAACATAAAAATATAGTTTTAACTCTATTTTCTATTAAACTCTTTATTCTCCATTAAGTTAGCCATTACAATGGCTAGTTACAAATTCTTAAAGCTTACTAGCTATAACTTGGTTAATGAATGCTTTAGTTTGAAACTTCCAACACTCCCCTTCAAACCAAAAGCAATCCCATTCCAAGCTTTTCTCTTAATTGCTTGAATGCATCTGTCGGTAGTGCCTAGGTGAATATGTCCACTACCTGTTCAATAGTGTGACAATACTCTAATTTCACTGTTTTTTGCTTCACTTGATCTCTTAGAAAATAGTATCGAGTATCGATGTGCTTGCTTCTTTCATGCTGCACTGGATTTTTGGCGAGCTCGATTGCCGACTTGTTATCCACATATATGACTATAGATCCTTCATATGGATGCTTCGGCTCCTTTAACGGGTTTCTCAACCAAATTGCCTCACAGACTGTGGACGATGCTACCACATACTCTGCTTTACATGTGGACAAAGCAACCACATTTTGCTTCTTTGAGTTCTATGTGAAAGCAGTCGACTTGAGATAGAAAACATATCCCGTTGTGCTTTTTCTTTCATCTTGGTCACCTCCTCAATCACTGTCTCAGTATCCATATAGCATTGCTTCATCATCGTATGGATAGAAGAGACCAAATTCCATAGATCCTTTGATATATCTAAGAATCCTTTTTGTAGCAAGCCAATGTGATTCTTTTGGTGCTTCCATGTATCTTTTTAGAAACCCAACGCTGTAGACTATATCTGACCTTATAATAGTGAGGTACCTTAGGCTTCCAATTAGACTCTTGAATAAAGTTGAGTCAACACTTCTTCCTTCTCCTTCTTTTGTCAGCTTCAGGCCCGTTGCTATAGGCGTATTCACGACATTGCAACCATCCATCTTGAACTTTTCTAGAAGTTCCTTCGCATTCTTCTTCTGAGATATGTGGATGCCACTAAGTTGTTACTTCACCTCGATGCCCAAAAAGAAAGACAAGTCCACCTCGGTCATCTTGAACTCCTTAAACATGACCTTCTTGAATTCATCAAACATCAGTTGGATATTTCCTGTAAACAATAAATTATCAACATACAGGCATGCTTTGAGTATATCACCATGAGCATTCTTCTTGATGTAGAGTGCATGCTCATATGGACATTGGGAGAAACCATTCTCTTGAAGATAGTCGTCGATACGAGCATTCCAGGCACAAGGAGCCTGCTTCAACCAATAGAGAGCTTTCTTCAGCCGATACACCTTGTGTTCTACCCCTTGCAGTTCAAAGTCTTCAAGCTGGTCAGCATAGACCTCTTCTTCGAGTATTCCATTTAGGAATGCGGATTTCACATCAAGTTGGTAGATTATCCAACTGTGATGGGTTGCAAGGGAGATAATCATCTTCACAGTATCAAGACGAGTAACAGGAGCGAAGACTTCTTCATAGTTCACCCCATATTTTTGTTTGTAGCCTTTAGCCACAACCATTGCTTTATAGCGATCGATTTCTCCATCGGCTGTACGTTTGATCTTGTACACCCATTTAAGGCCAATAGTCCTTTGCCCTTGAGGAAGCATAGTCAACTCCCATGTGTTATTCTTTTCGATAGCATGAATTTCTTCCTTCATGGCATTCCTTCAGTTGTCTTCTTTTACAGCTTCTTGGAATGAAAGTGGCTCATGATCTACATAGAAGTAAAACAGGTTTGTTTCTTCTGTTTGCTCATAGATGTCGCTTGGACTTCTCATTTTGATAGGTGTCATGGGTGAAGAAGAGTTGGATGAAAAAGAGTTGGCCGAATTTTGACTTGATGGAGTACTTCCAGGAGAGATGGAATGTACTTCAGGACTTCTATGTACTGATGATGCAACCGAAGAGGGTGTTGTAGGTGTTTGCTCTTGACGATAATGCCTTTCTTCTTGTTCTTTTGTTTCGACTTGAATATCTTTAGCCGATTCTTCCTCGTTCCATTTCCAAGCTTCTTCCTCGTTGAAGACCACATCTCTACTCACCACTACTTTGTTGGTTAGTAGATTGTAGAGTTTGTAGGCTTTTGATTCTTCCCTGTATCCGATGAAGATACATTTTCACCATGATCATCGAGCTTCCTTCTTTTCGCCTCTTAGACTTCAGCATAGGCGACACAACCAAAGATCCTTAGGTGTGCCACTGCTTGGTTTGTAGCTGCTCCACGCTTCCTATAATGTTATATTTCTAGCTCTCTTGGTAGGACATCGATTAAGCAAGTAGGTAGTACATACAACTGCCTCTTCCCAGAAATTCTTTGGTGGGCTTTTCTCTTTGAGCATGGTCCTCACTGTGTCGAGAATGGTATGGTTTTCCGTTCTACAATGACATTCTGTTGTGGCGTGTAGGCTGTAGTGTGCTGCTGCTTGATGCCTTGTTCCCTACAATAGTCTCAAATGCATTTGAAGTGTACTCACCACCTCTGTTAGATTTGAGTACTTTAATTTTGTGGCCACTTTCCACTTCAACACGAGCTCAGAAAATTTTAAAGATAGTTAAAGTTACAGATTTTTCTTTGATATAGTACACCCGTAGCTTTCTGCTGAAATCATCAATGAAGGTAATAAAGCATTTATTACCTCCAAGAGAGGGTGTCTCACGTGGGCCACAAATATCAGTGTGAACCAACTGCAATGGTTCCTTTGCTCTTCGGGACACTCCACTTGGAAAAGAGTTCCTTTGTTGTTTGTCAAGCGTGCATGCCTCACACACATGTTCTGGAGCTTCAATAGCATGCAAGCCATGTACTATGCTTGATAAAAATAAGAGTTTAAGGCCATTGAAATGGAGATGCCTAAAGTAAAGATGCCACCTCCATGACACATTCTTTACATGTCTATAGAGGCACTTCTCAGTTTTTGTGTTAATTTGAAGTGGAAACATGCGATTCTTCACCATTTAGACTTGTACCATAAGTCTCCCATGCGCATCTCTCAAAGAAAGAGAATAGTTTTTCATGTTATGACATACCCCTTCTTAAGGAGTTGACCAGTACTGAGGATGTTACTTTTCATGTTTGATACGTAATACACATTGGAGATAAAATTCGACACACCATTCTTTTGATAGATTTTAACTTTTCATTTACCTTTTATGGGGACCTTTGATGAGTCTCTCAAACTCACGTTGCCATGAACATCTTCTGTGAGCTCCACGAACAGGTCTTTATTTTCATACATGTGGTTACTTACACCAAAGTCGAGATACCACACATCCTATTGATCACATGCCTTTTCTTATGCTAGTAAGAGTGTAAAGTCTTCTCTTTCATGATTTGATGTTTTTGCATAATTAGAATGCTCATCTTGATTTACTGGTTTGCTCCAGCAGTCTGAAGCATAATGGTCGAACTTATTGCAATTGTAACATTGAATATTTTTTGTATTTCCACGTCCACGCATGGATCTGCCTCTACCAAATCCTCTTCCACGGAAATTGGTATAATTTGGATGGCTCTGACCATAACATTGATAATTTCCATGGCCTCTACCTCTTCCACGATTTCCATATGTACAACCACCTCGTTGTGAATTTTCACGTCCTGACTTTTACTCATTTAGAGTCAATTTTAACTCCAATGCATGTTCCACATTCATAGAGCTAGAATTCTTTTGCATTTGTTGCTCATAAATTTGTAACGATCCCATCAGCTCATCAATGGAAAGACTTTCCAGATCTTTTACTTCTTCAATAGCCACAACCACATGTTCAAATTTAGTTGTGAGGGATCGTAGTACATTTTCAATGACGCGAACATCTTCAATTTTTTCACCATTTCTTTTTAAATTATTAACGAGTACAAGTAATCGTGAGAAATAGTCGGAAATATTCTCACCTTTCTTCATCTGAGCGGCCTTGAACTCAGCTCAAAGAGTTTGTAAACGAACCATCTTTACACGATCAACACCTTTGAAGATGGTGTTTAGGGTCTCCCATGCTTTTTTACTTGACGTCGCTTCGGCGATTTTTTCAAAAGTTGAATCATCCAACCCTTGATAAAGAACAAACAAGTCTTCTTATCATTCTTTCTTTGTTCTTTGAGGGTAGTTTTTTGCTTAGCGGTGTAGGCAGCTTCTTGGTTGGTAGTAGGCTCTACATACCCATCGGTGACGATCTCCCATAAATCTTGCGACCCAAACAACACATTCATTTGAATACACTAATTTTCATAATTGTCTTTTGACAACTTCGAAATTTGGGGCTAAATGGTGGTGGCCATCTTCACAAGACTATGGAATTGGCACCTAGGACTAGTGGCTTTGATACTACTTTGTTGGATTTACAAAGCCTTGGGAGATAATTCTAACGAACTACACAAGAAAGAGGGAAATTAAAATATTCTTATTGTCGTATTTCTTATCGAATATATTCTTCATAGCACTCCTTTTGTAGCCTCTCTACATGAACGTAAAAACATAGTTTTAACTCTATTTCCTGTTACACTCTCTATTCTCCATTAAGTTAGCCACTACAATGGCTGTTACAAATTTTTAAAGCTTGCTGGCTGTAATTTGGTTGATGAATGCTTTAGTTTGAAACTTCCAACACTAATAAAGCTCGGGTAATAAGAAAGAAAGAAAGAAGGAAGATAAATAAGGAAAGGAAATGAACAAGGAATGCTTTGCAGTAAAGAACTGCACGTTGGACAAAAAAAAAAAAAAAAACAGACAGTGCACATGGCGAGCTGAATTATCAACCCAATCCATCCAAATAATTAAGCAATTAGAGGACTGCTAACTAACAAAGGAACCGTGCAATGTTATGGGCACATGTTATGCTGAATTATAAATCAGATTCATATTTCTATTGTGCTTTACAAGGGTTTCTCATATTTCAAAAATCAATCCTATCAAATCCCTACTCATGAATTTTCTTCTGACCATTTACTATTATATCATTTCGTGCTGTTATTCTAACAGCCACTATATATATAATGGCCCAAGTAGTAAGTAACGATTGCCAAATTCACCACTCAAAACTGGTGTTCATATTTAAGTATCCACGGCATTCCCAAGCATATCTCCATCTAGACGGTTTGGTAGGATTAGGGGCGGCAATGGGCAGAAGCAGACTTCCTGCATTGTGGGGCCTACCGTGATGTATTTGTTTTATATCCTCTGTCCATCCACTTTGCCAGCTTATTTCAAGTCATGAGCTCAAAAATGAAGCAGATCCAAAGCTTTAAGTGGACCACCCCACAGGAGACGATGGAGATAATGACATCCATTGTGAAAACCTTCCTAGGGCCCACTGTGATGTTTATTTGCCATCTAACCTATTCATAAGGTCAGACGGACCTGGATGAAGGGAAAACACAAAAATAGCTTGATCCAAAACTTTGTCACCCCAAGAAGGTTTTAATGATGGGTGTTCAATCACCATTGTTTCCTATGGTGTAGTCCGATTGATCTTTGGATCTGTTCATTTTTTAGAATTATGACCTACAATGACCTAACGAAATTGATGGATGGCATGGATAACACATATATCATGGTGGGGCCCACAGTGCCCACCTTGGTGGCAGGGTCACCGGACACTATGCTTCCCTAAAAAAAACTCATCACGTAAAAAACACTAGATTTTATGTCAAGAATTTAAAAAAAAAGTAATTTTCTCTTCAAAAATATAAATAAATAGCAATGTGATATTATATTAAAATTAAAAAATAAAATCTATTAATAATATTTTTGAATCATCCGACAATTAATTAGTGTACATGTGATCACATGCACTCAAATTAAACAGTGAATCATACATGCGACCCAAGTAATGGTTGGATCTGCTGACCCTTGAGGTGCGCAGCTGCATTTTAAGATGAGCCTACTTTTTATAATGGGTCAGCATGTTTGATGATCAGTTTGAGGTAAAATAAAATACACACACCAAAGTGGGCTAACTTTTCTTATTGGTGGACCGACCATGTATGATGGGTTTGATGGTATGCACAGTTACTCCATATAACAAATCCGATATATAGTACCCAATTGTCAACCTGGAGCACCCGTAGGTGTGATTTCTTATCATCAATCTGGACCCCAACCATCCAATAAATGAATATTGACATTTCCTCTCGAGCTAAACCAAGTCCATAAATTCATTACATTGGCCCCACATTAATAGTGGGATAACCCAAAGCTTAGGACCTATTTTCTCGAAACAATCATGCACGGAATATATGACATCATTTCCCAGCAGAAACAAAAGGAGGAGCTCGGGAGATGGAAGCAGACATCTAAGGGGGAATTTTCTACTAAATTGTAGATGGCAATGCTTCAATGGACCTACGAATGAAAATTTGGGACAGCTGGAGAAGAAAAATGAAGTTGACCGATTCATCCCAAAATTCCAATCTTAATTTTTAGAGAAATGCGAACACAAGAAACTCTTGACTATATTAATCGAGCTTACCACAAAGAAGATTTGGAAATTTCATTGACTATCTCGATGACTCGAGCTGCAAGGGGACAACACCTTTGTGGGGATTGCCCATTGGCCCTCGAAGTTTCCTAGTGCTGCTCGGAGGATAATTTAATCTCTGCACTACAACAAATGCAAAGTCTATACGTGCTCCTGGCATGAAATCCCTTAATTTAAGGCAAAGGTCAATGAACCTTTCTCTAGCAAGTAGCCCTAAGAGTAGAGTTGCAAACGAGCCGAGCTTTACAAAGCTTGAGCTTGGCTTGATCAGTGGCCTACTGAGCTTGAGCTTAGCTTGGCTTGAGCATCGAGCTCAAAACAGCCGCTCGAGCTTAGCTTGCTGGTCGAGCCGATCGAGCTTTGTTCTAGCCAAGCTAAGCCAAGCCGAACTTTTTTTTTTTTTTTTTTTAATGAGTGTATAACTACAAACTACCTAACCCACCAACCTGACCCAACCCAACCATTGAACCCGACTCAACCCAACCAGCTGAGTCGCTAACCGGACGGCATCCCCAATCCGACCCAAACACCCCCCCCCCCCCCCCCCCCAAAAAAAAAAAAAAAACCCCAACAAAACTCCATTGGCAATTTGGCATAGAAAAAAAAATTAAAAAATAAGCCTACCTTGTTAACACTAAGGGCCTAGGGCGTTCCATCCACGTTCCCTGCTGGGTTAGGAGTCGGGACTCGAGCGTTCGCTGCAGTGCCGGGTGAGCTGCGGCCGTGCGAGTCGTGACTCGGTTCGCTGCCTGCTGGATCATGGAGGAAGGAAGCCGAAGAGAGAGAGCGAGGGGGGGCAGCTGGGCAGGGGGCACGGCAGGCTAGGTCAGGTAGGGTTTTGAGAGTGAGAGGGAAATGAGCGGGCACAGTGGGGTCAGGTGGGGTTTTGAATCTTTTGAGTTTTTAATATTTTATTATTATTATTATTATTATTATTATATATAATATACGAGCTCAAGCCGATCGAGCTTTTTTCGGGCTACATGCTTCAAGCCAAGCTGAGTCAAGCTCATTCATGCTTGAGCTTGGCTCGTTTTCAAACAAGCTTCCTAAATCGAGTTGAGCTTGGTCGAACTGGCCTACGAGACAAGCCAAGCCGAGCGAGCTTTTTAAGCGAGCAAGGCTTGTGTGCAGCTCTAGCAAAGAGCTATGTAGAGAGATCCAAACTACAAGAGCTGCCCAACAAGCTAGGAGAGGGCCTCTAATATATATTAAGATAATTAATTTGTTACCTGCAGGTAACAAAAATCTTCTACCACCGGTCCGTATTCCTAGACTAAGGGCCCGTTTGGTTGGCATCTAGGAAACCGATTTCCAACTTAAAATCTGGATTCCAGCAAAATTCGATTTTAACTGGTGTGTTTGGCTTGGCGGCAAATTCCAGCCAAATAGGATTCCATCTGGAAACCTAAATTGGCTAGAACCGGGATTAGTGGAAACGGTGGAGGGGATCGTTTCTATGGAAGGGAAAAGAGAAGTGAGCGTCACTAGGGTGATGCCCACCTTAATGTATGTGTTGTACATCTATGATGTATGCATTTTATATCCACACGGTCCATCCGTCTTAAGAGCTCAATTAAGGGCATTAGACCAAAATTGAGGCAGATATAAATTTCAAGTGGACCACACCACATGAAAATAGTGTTGATTGAACGTCCACCATTAAAAACTTCCTAGGGCCCACTATAATGTTTATTTGCCATCCAACTCGGCCATTTGTCCTACTGGATTACTATAGGCGGGGGGTCAATTTCTCAGGCAAATCCAAAGCCCAAGTGGGCCATGCCACAAGCAACGGTTGGATTACACAGTTTTCAACCAAATAGCAAGTTCCAAATGGAATATGACTTTCCAATTCAGTTTCTGCAATTTTGGATTCCAACACTGGAATCTGGATTTTCTCTAAAGTTAAGCAAACAGGCCCTAAAGCAAGTCTAGAGAGTCCAGGTTTATGTCGGTGGAGAAATTCTACCATTTGTAGTGAATGTGTCATGTGAAAAAACAACTACTGTTGGTCCACAAGTAAGGTGGTATAGGTCCATTACCGGCTGGCTTCGGACCACCTATTAGCAAAACATGCTAGCTAGCGTGCTTAGTAGTTTTTCAACTTGTTGGCTGAAAAGCAATGAGCAGAGCTTGAAGAAGTGAGCCACGCTAGTGCGCATACTCTTCTGCTAAGTGCAGCAGCGAGCATATTCTTCTCGAGCCTACTTAGATTATAAGCAAGTTTACTTAAATAGCTTACGCTTACTAAGCCTAATCTACTAAAATTGAGTTTTAGAATTGCGAGCATATTCTTCTCAAGCCCACTTGAGTTTTAGAATTGCCTCATCTTTTTGTTCATATCTTAACATGAGCTGAAAAGATGGGTGGATTTCTCACAATCACATAGTGGACCCCACCTATCTTCTAGTGATGTAGGTGCATCTTCACATTGGGGTGGGGTGGCCCACGAGGTGGGGTCTGTGTGATGCAGAATGGCCACAAGGTGGGGTCTGTGTGATGCAGAATGGCCATGAGGTGGGGTCTGTGTCATGTAGGATGGCCATGGGGTGGGTCTCACTTGGGACCTGTGAGATGTGGGGTAGCCCACGGGGAGGTCTCGATGGTCTGCTTGGGAGGGCTTAGATAAAGGGATATTTCGCTGCTTCCCTGACAACTCTAAGTGGACTGGTACTCCCTGCATCGAGTGGCATCAGAATAGGAGATTAATACACGGATGTGTTTTATATTCGTGTTGTCTTTTTTTTTTTTTTCTTTGCAAGATCATTTTAAGGCACGAGCCTAAAAAATGAAGCAAGGTCCAAAGATCAAGTGAACCACACCATACAAAACAGTGGGGATGAGCTTTATCCAAAACTTTTGTGGCCCAACAAGTTTTATTAACGGTGGACACCTAGGTCCATAACTCAAGTGGCAGACTAAGTGAAGATAGCCTCGTTTCAACACAGGTCATGGTATCGATTCTCATACTGGGAGTGGCTAACATTGTGATGTGACTAACTGGGGTGGGTGGGTGTACTAACAATGGGGTGTGTGAATTAACCCATTAAAAAAAAAGAGAAAGGTTTTATTTACGGCTGGCATTTAATGTATTACAGTTTCCTATGAAGTGGTTCACTGAGTTTTTGATTTTTTTTTTTTTTTTTTTATCTTTTGGATTTTTTGGGGCTCGTACCCTAAAAATGGAAAAGTAACGGATTGTGGGGATAAAACACAAACATCACATTGGACCACACAGCTAGAGCTGGACACGAATTGAGTTTAACCGTTTGGATTGACTTGGATCGACTCGATAAAACCCAGTTCGAATAGAAAGTCTTATTGTTCGAACTTTGTTCGAACACACATGGTGTGTTTGAAAAAAAAATCAATTCAATTTCAAACACAGTTCTGTTCAACTCGACTCGAACTCGAACTCGACTCGAATATTGATCGACTCGACTCGACTCGTTCGTTCGACTCAATTATATATATATATATATATATATATATATATATATATATATATAAGAGAGAGAGAGAGAGAGAGAGAGAGAGAGAGGGGTGGATGACAAATAAACGTGACTGTGAGCCCAGGAAGGTTTCAATGGTAGACATTATTCTCCTCATTGTTTCCTGTGGTGTGGTCCATTTAAGTTTTGTATCTGTCTCATTTCTTATTTAATGCCTTAAAATAAGCTGTACAAATGGATGGACGGAGTGGATAAAACAAATACATCATGGTGGGACACACAGAACGAAAAAATGGGTATTTACTATTCAGTAGTAGAAAAAATATTTTCAAGTGAAATTGTTCGAACTTGTTTGAACTCGTAAAAATTGTTTGAAATCCATATGTTCGAACATGTTCGGACATGATTGGGCTAGACCAAATTGAGTTTAAACAAAGCCATCCTCTTTGAATGTTTGTTGTTCGAACATTGTTCGAACACACCCACTCAAGCAGCCGAACAATCCAATCTGGTCCATGTTCGACTCGGATCGGATCGTTGTCCACCTCTACCCACAGCGCGGAGGCCACTTAGCTGGTGCCCGAAATCGGATTGCGTACCGAGTTACCCAGTACTCTCTTATAGTACAAAGTAAACTCGGTTGGGCTCGATTGGGCCCACTGTGAATGTATATGGTTTATCTACACTGTCCATCCGTTTTTACAGCTCATTTAAGGGGTTGAGCCCACAATGTAATCATATCTAAAACTCAAGTGGACCATAGACAAGAAACTGTGGCTATAATGATTTCCACCTTTGAAACGTTTTTAGGGTCCGCAGTGATGCTCATTTGTCATCCAACCTTGTCATAAGATCACACAGGCATGGATGAAGGTAAACCACAAATATTAGCTTGATCCAAAACTTCTGTGGCCCCAAGAATTTTTCAACAGTGCACGTTCAATTCACACTGTTTACTGTGGTGTGGACGTGTGGTCCACTTGAGCTTTGTAAATGCTTCATTTTTTGTCCCCAAAAATAAAATTATCTGTTAAAATGGATGGACGGAGTGGATAAAATACATAGTTACAGTGGACCCCACGGAGTTTACTCAGTACGTTACTTAGGACGCAATCCGCTTCCGCTGGAGACGTGGTTTGGTTAATTAGTGAGCCCAACACTAGGCAACTATTTCGTGTCAAAGTTCTGTGGGACCCACCATGATTTATGTATTTTATCTATGTCGTTCATCCATTTTTTTAGTTCATTTTCGGGCATGAACTCAAAAATGAGGTAGATCCAAATCTCAGGTGGACCACACCAGAAGAAAAAAGTGGGGACTGAATGTCCACCATTAAAACTTCTTAGGCCCACTAAGTGTTTATTTTTCATCCAACCTGTTGGTGTCACACAGACCTGGATGAAGGGAAAACATAAATATTAACTAGACTTTGGCCCCCAAAAGGTTTCCAACGGCAAGCATTCAATCCCCACTTCTATGGTGTGGTCTACTTAAAATTTGGAGCTACCTCATTTTCTGGCTCATGCCCTAAAATGAGCTGAAAAAATGGGTGGACAGCATGGATGAAACACATATATCATGGTGGGGCCCACAGAGTTTTGACACTAGCAAGCTGGGGTCACAGGCCAAACTGTGTCCTTAACCGCAGGTGACAATGGACCGGGCCAAGCTCTGTCTAACCCCAGCTTAGATCTTTTAGGCTAAGCCCAATCTCAGCCAGGCCTATGATGGGCCAAAAAAGTCTAACTGGAGCTCAGCCCAAGCACACCCAACCCCAACACAATGGTTTTGTAAAATGAAGGGACACCCTAGATTTTTAAAGGGGCCGTCTGATGTGTATGTGAGATCTAATTGTGACCATTAGATACGAATCTCGTGCTAGGACAAAGATGGAAAACAATCAGACTTACTTGTGATTTAGGTGAGCCACACCAAAGGAAATAGTTACCAGAGAGATGTACATCCTTGATTATTATAGGAATACCATGATGATTATATGAAATCCACTCCAACAATTAGATGTCATACTAATATTAGGCATAGGCCCCAGCAATTAGGCCCATCTGAGATTCAGGCGGGCCACCAAAGAGAAATAGTTCGGAAGGTAAGCCTTATCTTGTATACTTTTTTTCAATTGTGTGGCCCACTCGAATTATGAACAGGTGATTTTTGGACCATAGGCTTAACAAGGTGTGACCCACTTGATGGACAGGGTAGATATCATATCAACGCTAAGGTGGAGGCCACCCAAGCCCTCAAATGCTTTTCTAAAAGCAGTTGGAACTAGGAAATAACTACCCTCCCTAGTGATGCATGAAATGTACATGAAATAACTCTCCTCAACACTCCCCCTCTATTTTTTTTTAGGAGACCCAATTTTAATGCATGCATGAGATCCACTTTTACCATTATGTGTATAATTTATGTTAGGCCAACCGTAATTTAGGGAGTGTGACGTTTACCCTTGATATTTCCAAGGCCCACTACGATGATTATAGAAAAATCACTCCAACTATTAGTTGCCACACCAAAATTTAGGCTCGAGACCCACCATCTGTTATTCAAATGAATCATATAAAGGGAAACATCAGCCCCATCAGCCCCATCTGTTATTCAAATGCCTGGTATACTGTTTTCAATCCTTTGGTCCCACTTGAAACATAAATGGGGTCCCTGGATAAAACATCATGTGGTCGAGAAGAATTTTACAAAAATGCTATGGTTAGGTCCACACGACCTTGCAAACCCGTTTTCCTATTTCTCTCCTGCCATTTATTCATCGAAGTCCAGGCCATTGGAAATGGACGCCGACTAGGTGCCTTATTAGGTGAGGCAGGACTAACCGCATAGTGGGTGAGACCCTGACTTTGGGGCCACATCAACATACGTGTTGTATATCCACACCGTCCATCAGTTTCTCCACCTCATTTTAGGAGATGGTCCCAAAAATGAGGCAGATCTAAACTGAGGTGGGATTGAACTCCCACTGTTAAAAACTTCTCAGGGCCACAAAATTTTTGGATGAAGCTTCTATTTGTGTTTTCCCTTCATCCATATCTATGTAACCTTATCACCTTATCAACAGGTTGGATGGCAAATAAACATTACAGTGGGCATTAGGAAGTTTTTAACGGTGGCCGTTCAATCAACACTATTTTCCTGTGGTGTGGACCACCTGAGATATGAATCTGCCTCATTGTTTATACTATATTCTAAAATGATTTAGAAAAATAGATGAACGGTGTCGATATACAACACATGCATGGAGGTGGGCACCCCTGTCTCATCTCATCCGTGCCTTTGGACAGAACGTGTAAAGCTTTAACTGGGCTAGGCTGGGCCACGGGCTTCTAGCATCCTAGTTCAAGCCTGACCCATTTATAAACGGGCTTTAAGAAGAGGCCCGGTTCGGATCGAGCTCGGCCCTCCAAGGCGGGCGAAGCCCATGGGTCAACCCAGCCCATTGCACCCTGGCTGGATGGCGTTGGGGTCAGCACCCAATTCCCTTCCCCCTGAAAACCGCGGGAAGCAGCCAATAAGCTTGCATAAAGAAGAGAGAGAGGTGCTGGCGTGGAGAAGAAGCAAGCTAGAAATCGAAGAGGAAAATGGCGGAGAAATTGGCACCAGAGAAGCGCCACAGCTTCGTCCATGCCGGTCTTTTTTACTTTTACATTTCTCATCTGCCGTTGCTGCTGCTAGGGTTTTTCTTTCTTGAAATCTCCTTTTGATGATGATGGTCAGGTCAGAAGGTATTCGAATGGGATCAGACGCTGGAAGAGGTAAACATTTACATCTCCCTCCCTCCGAACGTTCCCACCAAGCTCTTCTCCTGCACCATCCAATCCACCCATCTCCAAGTCGGCATCCGCGGAAATCCCCCTTATCTCAATGTAATTCAATATCTTTCTTCATCTTCCTGTCATCTTTATCGTCATCTCCATCTATTCATTTTCTCTTCTTCTTCCTTCTCTTCTGGTGTTGAAGCATGATCTTGCCTCCCCCGTCAAGACCGATTCCTCCTTCTGGACGTTAGGTATTCATATCCTCTCCTTTCTCTATTTATTATATCTCCCATTCTCAAGCTGATCATCATTCTTGTAGGTTTAAGAACAGGATATGTTCGCAATATTTTTATGCTTGGTAATAAGTATTATTAGATTTTCATATTTAAGAAGTCGTTTGGATATCTGTAAGTTTTTAACTTGTCAGTGACTTCTCATCACCAGCCCCATGAAGTTCCCTAGCAATTTTGCTTGTAAGTGACTTACAGGTGAATTTTGTCCCCCCAAACAGTACAGCTAAACTACCCCTTCTTGTTTTAGAGATCTGGGATAACAATGAATTCTATTTTTAGATTCCTTAGATTATGCAAGAGATTTTCTCATGGAGGAAACCTGGTAAACACTCATTTTAAATGAGGCATAGGCCCTATGGAATAAGTCAATTGAATGATACTTTCTTTGAGCAGGTTCTCTTGCTTCTCTATAGTAGTGTGTTGAGGGGGTAGTGAACTCTTAAGATAAGGCTAAAGGAATGTTGAGCTTGCATGTAGTCATTGCATCTTGTCTCTTGTGTGATTCGAACTTTCAATCCGGTACGTTGAACTTCATTGCAGTTAGTTCTTCCTTGATCTAGTTGCATTTACTCCCCCACCCCATTTCCCGGATCCCCCTCACAAGATAGCAACAGTCTTTACCAAAGGAATGATGGGGTTCTGGGCGTTATATTGTAAATACAGTCACATGTTCCTCAATTCCGAATCGCCCAAATAGTGGGACCCTACCAGAATATTTTTCTATAGGTTTAGCCTGAAGCAGTTGACTGGCAGGCATCTAATGAATGATAAGAACGAACGAGTAGTAGAGAGTCCAAATTCAACAAATAAATGCCCATTTGTCAGAGGTCAACATTGTTGAATTGACTTAATTTTGGGGATTTAACAAATGTTAGGTGGATGCAGTATTTGAGTAGTTTCTGTTTAAGGTACATAGGATTCCTCAATGCCGTAGTTGTTAAATAACACCCATTGCTCTGTCATTCCCATTTCACCAAAATGCATGGCATTAATACTTCACCTACTAGTCACTTTGCTATATGGTTTTATATGCAGAGGTCCGCACACATGTACAAGACATCTAATGCACATGCAACCACAGTATTCCAACATGGTAGACATGGGGTTGGTTTTTCGGATGATCGAGACATTTGATTCAGTTGGCTACTCTATGGATGCTCTATAGCTAAGAATTGTAAACAAAGTCTTGCCATTGCATCAGTGGTATACAGTCAATCTTAGCTATCGTATCGTTCTTCTGATGAGCCCCATCGTGATTGGGGGTGTTGCAAAATGCTCCCTTGAATCACTTAAAATGAACGATTATGGAGAACATACAACAATGGTCTAGAAAGGCCAAAAGGTTGGCTGGGTAGGATCTTTGAATTTAGGAGACATTTGGGCTGAACCCCATCTACAGCGGGGATCATTGGGTCAACATTCTAAATCGAAGAACTGTGGGCTCCATTTCATCAGACTGGACCAATGGGAACACTATTCATGTTCTAATGTAGTCTCTTAATTATGGCTCAACTACCATCTTCATTTGTTGACCATATTGCTTGTCAAGATTTTCATGTTTTTTGAGATTTTATTAAATGTTTAGTTGTTTCTATGTTATCTTAAAATAATAAGACTTCATGCTTTTGTTTTAATTAAACTTGTTAAAATGCTTGTGAGCTTAGGCTAGGTCACTGGGTTGACCTGTCTGAGTCTTTACTTGTTGGTTGACAAGGCTTGATTAGTTGGTTAACTGAGTAGAGTCTGAGTTCATGTTTTTCAAACAATGGTATACACCATCATTACTATGCATTCCAAAATCACCTTATGGTCAGGTGTGAGGTCCATGACAGCATGTCTGTGCCTCAAAACCAGCATACAATCCAATGGTTTTTGGTCTGAATGACGGTGATAAGTAACAACACAAATCAGGCCATTACTCTATCATCATAGTCATGAGTATTGTTGTTGTTGTTGAAATTATATATTTGAATATTCCAGAGGATGGTACAATGCACATAACCCTGCAGAAGAGAGAGAAAGGGCAAACATGGACTTCTCCTATATTGGGTCAAGGACAACTTGATCCATATTCAGCTGATCTCGAACAAAAGCGACTTTTGCTACAGAGATTCCAGGAAGAGGTGATTCTCTATCTGCGTAAATTTTTTATTTTAGTCTTTATGTTGTTGTAATCATCTAGTCTCATCTCTGTTTGATTTTCCTACGTCATTGAACTCCTGTCATGACTGGCATTTCACTGAAATGTGCTTTCTATGAGGCGATATGTGGATGCTTTCTTATTTGGATGTGAACCATACATTTCAGTCATTGCCAACTTCCTATATTTAGAGCATATCCTAAAGGGTAATGTTTTAAGATCTCAGCTGAAACCCATAGAGAAAATAAATGCTCATTATTTAACAGGCTTAATCAAGCTTTGAGAAGTAAGTTCTCATTAACTGAGCTTAATCAAGTTTAGAAAGTAAATTATGTTAACTTAGAGTTCAAAATGTAGACTTGTCGTTGTTGCATGCATTATGTTCAAATGTAGAAGTCTCACTAGTTCATGCATTAAATTCAAATGTCCATCAGCCTTGTATTCATAAGATACCCAAATGACCATCCATGAATGGGTGTCTATGACTTGACGCTTGATGAAAATCTCACAAAACTCAAAGAGACACCGCACACTTTCCTTATACATAAGGACATCCAACAATGACTCGTCATGTACTATTACACTTAATGCTTGCTATGTACAACCATGACAGCTCATGATGTATCATGATTTATGCACCAACCTCATGCATTTTACACAACCATGACAGCTCATGATGTATCATGGTTTATGCACCAACCTCATGCTTCACACACACACACACACACACACACACACGCACACACACCCCACATAGGCACTTCAACCCATAACGTCAGTGTTGAAACGCATTTTGTCTACCAATGAGCTCATGATGTATCATGGTTTATGCACCAACCTCATGCTTACTGTCATGAAACCACAAATAATCAAACATAATTGGTATCTAGCATCTCCAACCTATTGCCTTGACAGTTAGGTCCAACTGCCTGTACAACTACTCAAACCCAGTCTTACCTGTCTAATCTACTTGAGGTTTTATTGAATAAACAAAGAAGAATAGAAGGAAAAAACATGCCTCTGGCGTGGTAGATAGGATGACATATTTGTAAGAGGTTATGGATTTGAGCTCCACTAGGGGGTTATGCACTTCATTAAGAAAAACACTTGGCCACCAATTCCCCTAGTTATCCTGCTTGTTTTGTGGTTGGTTCAGGTCCAAAATCAGTCTGACCATCCGGTCCAATCTAGTTTTGACAAAACTGCTAAATGATAAGAAAATCACTTGTTGAATACTATTTATTAGTTCACATTTTATCGCAATAGAATTTCTCACCTCCACATTTTAGCCTGGAATGTAGAGGGGTGGGGAGAAGGAGTCAAATAAAGGATGTTTGTAAAAGGTATCAGGTGCAGCTGATTACTTCTCAGGAAACAAAAGTGCAGAGCTTCAGCTTGAAGTTGTTGCAGGACTATCTGGGGAGTTAAAAATGCTGAATGGGTGTCTTTGGAGTTTGGATGCTCTCGGCAGATTAGGGGGAGTGGCAGTGGCATGGGATTCCTCTGTATGGTAGAAATCTGACTGGTGGAGTGGCTCATTTTCGGTGTCTGTTCTGTTGAAAGACAAGACTTCAGGTTTCAAATGGCCGTTCACTTCAGTATACGGACCTAATCAGGATGACAGAAAAAAAAAAAAAAAGGAGTTTTAGGATAAACAATCTGATTGCTAAGCTAAATTCAGCAGGCTGTGATGCATGGAGGGTGATTTTAATGTCACCCGTTTTTCTTCGGAGAAGTTGAATGAGGAGAGAGTTACCAGGAGCATGAGAACTTTCTTTGATTGGATAGACTTTTATGAGCTGGCAGATTTGCCAATGGAAGGAGGAAAGTTTACGTGGTCGAATGGCCAGTTATGTCCAACTATGTCCAGATTGGATCGAGAGCTTCCCTTTAGTTTCTCAAAGGGCCCTATAGAAGCCAATCTCAGATCACTATCCCTTGCTGCTGATGGTTGACGTGGAGAATTGGGGGCTGAGGCCCTTTAGATTCGAGCTTAGCTGGTTGGAGATTGAGAACTTCTTGTAGAAGATTGACTGGTGGTCTATGTTTGATGTGGACGGCTATGTGGGATTCAAGCTTTCTTGCAAGTTGAAATTATTAAAATAAAAGATAAAATCTTGAAAAAAAGGTGGAGTTAGGTAGTCAGGTAGAAGAAACATCCGAAATCTTTCGCAAGCTTCAGGCCTTGGACGTTAAAGCGGAGAATATGAGACTGTCTTCTAAAGAATCAATAATGCGGGCTAAACTTACACAAGAGTACTCTAGAAGTGTTAAAGAAACGTCCAGAATAACAAGGGCAATAGATTTATGAAGTACCTTCACAGAATAGCCAGGGGCAAGAATTAATAAAATTAGTGGTCTCGTTTTATTGACCTGCATCGAAGGGAAGGACCGCCTATCTATAGAAGTTTGTTGCTTCTACGAGAACCTATTAACGGGAGCATTGGATAAGGCCACACCTGGATAATCTGCCCTGCAACCACTTCTCAATTGAGGAAGCCGAGTCGCTTGAGGTTCCCTTTACGGAGGAGGAGGTTAAGGTTTCCGTGTACTTGTTGGAAGGTGAAAAAGTGTCGGGTTTGGATGGATTCCAGATGGCATTCTTCTAAATATTTCGGGAGGTGATAAAAAGTACAATATGAGTTTCATGTTAGAATTCTATAGAAAGGGCCGATTGTCACCTCATTTTGGTGCTTCCTTCATCGTTGTTATTCCTAAGGTTCGGTGCGGAATCTATAAAGGACTTTCACCCTATAAGCTTGATTGGAGGTCCTTACAAAATCTTGGCTAAAGTGCTAGCAACCTTATTACAGAAGATTATAGGAAGTGTTATCTCTGACAATCAAAACGCTTTCTCTCCGAGATGGTGAATTCTCAATTGCGCCTTTATAGCTCATGAATGCCTCAATTCTAGGCATAAAAGGAGAGAAATGTATAGTGTGCAAGCTGGATATTGAAAAGGCATACAATCATGTTGATTGGAATTTTCTTGGCCATATGATGATGCAGATGGGATGTGGGTTAAGGTGGAGGAGATGGATTTGGGAGTTTGTGGGTTCAGCTCATTTTTTTATCCTTTTTAATGGATCCCTGAATGGCTTGTTCAAAGCTCTAGGGGCCCGTGTCAAGGGGATCCCCTATCTACTTTCTTATTTTTCATGGTGATTGAGGCTTTGGGGGAGAATGCTTACAAAAGGGCAGGAGGAGGGATTCATCATGGGCTTCAAGGTAGAGGGGATGCTCCTCCATATCTATAATTTGCAATTTGTTGATGACACCTTCTATTTTGCTATGCGTCCACTAAGAAGATGGAATATTTCCGTATGATTGTTAGATGCTTTGAGGTTATATTGGGACAAAAAGTAAACTTATCCAAAACAAAGATGTTCAGGGTGCGTATGTAAGCCGAAGAAGTGAAGAGATTGGCCGATGTCTTTGTGATGCAGGACAACTAACCACTTGCTCTAAAAGCTCAAACTGTTAGAGTGTGGCGAATCAATCCCTTTATCTTGTAGCCCAGGTTGAGAGGGCCCCGAATCCACGGGTTCACCTCAGGGCCCCAAATCCACGAGTCACCTAGGCCCTCGGTCGAATCCTCCTACGTAGGTCCTGAATCCACGGTCCCCCTGAATCCACAGGCGCTGAGTCCACAGCCGACTCCACCCCGAGTGTGCTACTGAGTCCACAGGCCGCCCCACTCGAGCCTGGTATAAAAATGCCCCTGCATTACTTTGGTTGTGCAAATGAGACTCTTCCAAAGATGTTTGTGGGGTTAACTCTTTGTTTGGGTAAGCCTGCCAAACTTTGGCATAAAATTGTTGAAAGATTCGAGAGAATGCTTTCTAAATGGAAAAGTCAATACCTATCTCTTGGCAAGCACATCACACTTATAAAAGCAGCCTGATCTAATTTCCCTCTTTACTTCACGTTACTTTTTAAATGCCCGACATTGGTGCTTTCTAGGCTTGAAAAGCTTAGACGGGATTTCTTGTGGCAAGGAGTGGACATTAAGAGGAAGTTTTATCTACTAAATTGAGACGAGGTTTCTAAATCCTATGAGGAAGGTGGAGCGGGGATCAAAGATAATGTGGGGGCATTTTCACATCGGGCTCGAATGGGGTGGCCTGTGTGGAGCGAGGGCACACTCGGGGTGGGCATCCCGTGTAAGGCGGCCGGCGGGTGGCTCGTGTGAGGCGGAACCCATGTGAAGTGGGGCCCATGAGGGCGGTTTAGCCGAGGGCTTGAATTGGGCTATGAGATAAAGGGATTGATTCATCACGCTCTATCAGTTCGAGCTTTTAGAGTAAGTGGTTAGTTGTGCGGCATTAAAAGTGGTATCAGAGAGAGAGGTCTCGTGTTCGAGACTCCTCATCGGGGGTGATTAATGCAGGGGCATTTTCACATTGCGCTAGAGTGGGGTGGCCTATGTTAAGTGGGGCCACACTCGGGGTGGCAACCTGTGTGAGGCGGAACCCATGTGAAGTGGGGCCCACGAGGGGGGTTCGGCCGAGGGGAGGGCCTGGCCTAGGCTGTGATATTGATTAACCAAGCTCTATCAATTCAAGCTTTTGCAACGAGTGGTTAGTTGTCCTGTGTCAAAAGACCTAAAGTCTACGAATCTTGCTTTTCTCAAGAAATGGCTTTGCTGCTTTGGAGATTTGAAGGAGGGGCTCTTTGGAAGGAGGTTGTCAGGAGTAAGTACAACGCATCAGTCGGGGGATGGTGGACAAGAGATTCATCGGGTTATAGAGCGTCGGCCTTGTGGAGAGGAGTCATTTCGGTAAAAGGAGGCCTTTTTAGAAGGGGTGGGCTACTTTATGGGAAATGGCGAAAGAATTAGATTTTGGGAAGATGCATGGGTGAGTGGTTTCCTCGCTGAAAGACAACTTATTTTTCGCTTGGCACTGGATTTGTCTGTTATGGTGGCGGAGTGCTTCTTTATTAGAGGAGCAATTGTATGGGAGCCCCCATGTAGGCGTCTTCTTCGGGCCGAGGAAGTTGATGATTATGTAACTCTCCTCGATCATATTCAATTATATGCCCTAGCCTCATCTAAGGTGGACAAGATGATTTGGAAAGGTGAAAAGTCTAGACATTTTTTGGTTAAATCATTATATTGCCTTTTGCGTGGTGGCGACCATCAAGGTGAAGCAATATGCATAAAGCTAGTGTGGTCTTACAACATTTCCCCCTAAGATATTGGCCTTTGCTTGGTTGGTAGGGAGAAAGAAGGTTCTCACCGTTGATTATTTGCGAACAAGAGGTATGATGATTCCGAATGTTTGCATCATGTGCATGCAGGATGAGGAGAATGTTGATGGTCTCTTTGTGAGGTGCCCCTTCTTGGATCCCATTTAGGTGGATATATTGGGTCGATTCCATATGGCATGGTCTAATCTAGAATCAGTGAATTGCTTGGCTCTTGATTGCTTGGCATGGAGCAAGGCTTGGAAATCCGAAGAAAGTGCTTTGGAGAATGGCTCTTCTTGCTATGGTGGGCGGTTTGGGAAGAAAGGAACGCTAGGTGTTTTGCAAATACCAAGAAGACAGTGGAAGGAACTTCCTAAAGAGCTAGAATGTTGATCATCAAATATGCTTCCTCTGTGTCAGAGCTAAAGGGATGTAATTTGGATTTCTCTTGGGCTGTAGTTGGGTCGCCCCATTGGTGCCTTGGCTTCCTGTATCTGTTGTCTTTTTCTCTTTTTGTTTTTTAATAATATTTCGTTATCTTTCAAAGAAAAAACAAGAATGAAATCCGGAGTTGCAAAGTGAGCTTAGGGAATGCAAGATGAATATGAAGAACACTAGCAAGGCCTTTGAAGATCTTCAAGCAAATCATCAGAGAACAATCTCAACACTAGAGGAAAAATAGTTGGTCATCTCAAATCTACTCCATTTGGAGAATTCTATACTTCAAATACGCCAAGGGGCTGTGTACCAATTTACAAACTACACTGGAAGATATTATTGCACTTTTCACCAAAAAAGATTGCAAAAACAAGATGGAAACAAAAAACAAAGGTTTGCTTTAGATGCTGGGGCCTCAGCTTGACTAGAGCTTAAAAGCCTTGCACAAGGCTGTTGTAGGTTCGGTTTCTTAATAGCATAAGCAATTAAGATGCATGGAGAGCATGTTGGCTTATTCACCGCGAAGTACAAGGCAACCAAAATCTTGGAACAAAGGATTGAGAAAATAAAAGATGCTAGACTAGTTTGGCCTGAAATTTCAATGATCGAACAATCCCAACCATCCAATCTATGTCTAGTCAAATGGATGGCTAGAATAAAAGGGAAAGTCTTATCTGAAACTAGTTGTAGATGAGAAAATTGTGCAACCATCTTCATGTGGGGGTCCACCTTGGTGTACAAGGCAGCTCATGTGCACGCCACACACTGATACAAGTGACACCGACAGCATGGAAGATAGGTGAGATCAATCCATCCATCAGGTGAGTCTGGTTGTGTAGATTTTCTTTGTCAAAAATAAATCTAGTCCACTCAACATATGGACCCCTGCATTAGTAACAGGTGGTCAGGTTAGAGATGATCAAATGGAGTCGACTAAACCAGTGCCTCTTGTGGTATTAAGCTTTGTGGGGCCCACTTGCTGTATGCATAACCCATCCATCGGATACACCTCCTGTTTGGCCTCTGGCTAAAAAATGAGGTTGATCTCAAGACTCAAGTAGGCCACACACATGGAACAGTTGGGAGGGAATGCTTACCATAAAATGTGATGCGGCCCACCTAAGTTTTGGAATGGCCTACCCGATGTGATGTGTGTATGTCATCCAACCTGTCCATTAGATACACCTTGTGTTTGTCCAGGGGCCCAAAAATCAAGAAGATCCAAAACTCAAGTGGGCTACACCACAAGGAATGCTGGGGAGGGGATGCCCACCATTAATTGTGGTGTAGCCCTCCTGAGTTTGGAATGGCCTGATTTTTGTGGTGTCCCTTCATCTTAGTGGAATGTGTAAAGTGAATGGATTTGATGGCATGTACAGAGCATGGTGGGCCCCACATGGTTAATGGTGTGCATCTCCTCCCAAATGTTCCTTATGGTGTGGCCCACCTTTTTGTTTTGTATCGGCCTGATTTTTGGGCTCAGGATTCAACATGGGAGGGCGCACTGGATGGAAGGATATTATCTTCATAATGTTGTGAGGACATTATATCTCAAGGTCATCATCATCATCATCATCATCATCATCATCTAAGCCTTATCCCAATTATTTGGAGTATGCTACATGAATCTTGTTTTGCCATTCCACTCTATCAAGGACCATACCTCCAGTCAGACCATAGGTCATCGAGTCCTTTCTTACTACCTCCATCCACTTCCTTTTAGACCTCCCGTTGTCCTTTTAGAGCATTTGACTTGTACCAACTCACTCCTAACCGGTGCGGTTCTTGGTCTCCATTGCACATAACCAAACATTTAGTCTACTTTCCCTCATCTTATTACTTATTGGTGGTACTCTTAAGTTCCCTTGAATGCATTCATTTCTAATTCTATCCTTTTTCGTCTTGCTACTCATCCAGCTCAACATCCTCATTTTAGTTACACTCATCCTACGAACATGTTGTTCCTTAACTGCCCAACATTCCATCCCATAAAGCATGGCCGGTCTTAATGTGAGCCATATTAAAGTTGATGCATGCAATGAAGGGTCCTAGGTTCCAATTTTGGTAGTGGAAATTTGAGGCTCATGTTTTGAGATTTTTTCAGTAGGCTTAGTGAAGTAATCCTTAAGAAAAGGCTTATTGAAGTATTCACTCAAGTTTTCTAGCCCAAATTGCAACATCAGGATTTGATGCAATGAGTATATTGGAAATGTCTATGGTAAAGAGTCAATGGCTCCGTAAGTGATGCGGACATCAGAGTGTAGCAGCGTCGCCGTAGGAGAGCCCCAAGCCCTGACCCAACTCAACCCACACTTTATTTAGCTGATCACTACTTGGGTCTAGCCCGTGGGCCACTTTGAAGACCCCATGTGCATAAGATGTGCATCGTGAAGGCCCCACACGAGAGGATGCACATAGGCTGCATTATTTGGAGTGCCCGAATAGTTTTTGGGAGTTTTGGTTGAGATCCGACTGTTGGATTGCGTCCGTGTGATGAAGTCCTTTTTCAATTTTAGTGTCCATTTATGTTTTGTTATTTTTTTGCACATTTTGGTCGGTTTGAGTTTCT
Organism: Liriodendron chinense; assembly: GCA_003013855.2. Lineage (NCBI taxonomy): Eukaryota > Viridiplantae > Streptophyta > Magnoliopsida > Magnoliales > Magnoliaceae > Liriodendron > Liriodendron chinense. Next base: position 190,398 of record PVNU02002566.1, on the reverse strand, counting down.
TAGTCAGCTCCTATTTTGATAGATTTTAAAAGGGGCATGTTGGTCATTTTACTTTTGGTGTAAAAACTCTATTTAAGGTGGGGAACGTCTAACCCTAGCCCGGAATGAAACATTACACGTTTTTTTTTTCCTTTTCTTTCTAGAGAGAAGACTTCCTTTCTCCTATGCGACTTGAAAGAATCCTCTATGAGACTTATAACAAGGTGGTGACATTCCATCTTTTTGTGGGCGTGCAACTCGCTCACGTGTTTATCTTCTACAAGGTGTGATCTTTGCATCTCCATTTCTTTCCTTCTTCTTCTACTCTATCTAAAAGACCTCTTTGATCCTATCTAACCTAAATCCTTCAATCCACGGCCCCATCGAATCCCGACACCACTCCAAATGTACGGTTAGCCCGTACAGGCCGTACAATCGTACAACCCACTTTAGTGTGGCCCCATCGCGCCCAAAACCTCAACACCCTATGTCCCTGTCTCCCACATAAAACCTACCCTAAACCCTCTCCCAATTTCATCCCACAACCCTCAATTCCAAAATTACAGATTTATCCCGTTCCATATCCCACGTGATTTTCATTTCCTCTAAACATAGTTTATGTGGTGAATGAGTATTGTGAATTCTATGTGTGTATGAATCTGCGCATGCATATTTTGTTGATATTCTATGCTAGGGGGTTGTTCTAACTTCTAACAACCTTGGCATCCTGCAATTTTAATCTTTATATGATTGTGTATATGTGGGGATGATTTCTAATGGAATTACATAATTTTTTAATTGTCCTTTGAATAACCCATAGGTCCCAAGATCTATATGCTTTAAATTATCCTTTGAATAATCTCCTATGAAACATGACATCCATACATGTATGCTACATCATTTTTGGTATCAGAGACAGTTTAGCATAGAGTATTTGGGAGTCCCATACAGAGTTAGGGTCTTTTGTGTGCCTGCATCTAGGTTTAGATTGCATCTCATATAGTGTTTAGGCCACACCATTAGGGTAGTAAATTTGAACTAGAGTCTAGTGTTACATTGGGTGTACCCCGTGCCCCATCGAGTCAGTTTTCATATCAGTCCTAGAGTTAGTTTCTTCCTTTTGAGTGAGTCCTTGCATTAGAGTTGTCTTAGGTGTGTCGCGGTATGACAATCGTAAGTAATAGTCGTGATCTCGACCCGTTATCTCAACAGATCCTAGCACAACTACAAGCCATCACGGCTAGGCTAGATCGTCTTGAAACAGCCGTTGAGGAGCATCGTACAGTAACAGAATCCAATAGGCGGCGCCTTATTGACCTTGAGGATCCTGGTGACGAGCACGAGTCTCAGACTGAGGTATTTGAGCGTGGTGCTAGGAGGGATCCCACACCCCCAGTGGAGCCTAGTTAGGGCTCCCATAGCACGTCCTACCCCTCAGAGAGAGCCTGTTAGAGATTATGCAAAGGGGCATGGCCCAGTAGTTGGCCGTGCAGGGGTGCGTCCTTAGGCACCCCAATTTGAGTGTGGTTCGCCAAGATAAAGTTGGTTAGTCAGGCTAAGTCTTTTTGGCTGAACTATGAGCGCCGACTTGAGAGGTCTAGGCAAGATCCCATCATACTATAGGCCGAGATGAAGGAGGCCCTGAGGGAGAAATATCTTCCCCTGTCGTACCAGCAGAAGCTCATGGATCAGTGGCATTCCCTTCGCCAAGGGAACATGTCAGCCACAGATTATATTGCTAAATTTGATGAGCATATGTTAAGGCGTGACATCTAGGAAGATCCCATTGTGACACTTTCCAGATTTAGGATGGGGCTTCGACCTGAACTTAAGCACGAGCTACTCACTCGCGATGTTGGCACCTTGGATCATGCCTACCAGTTAGTGCCTGAGTTAGAGCGGTATGTAGCACTCCAGCATTCTCGATGTATGGACTATTGAGATCCTAGTTCTAGAGCTCCATCTCAGGGTATGAGACCTAATTATGGGACTCAGTCCAAACCATCCTCCTCCAGCCAACCCAATCCTAGAGATTTCAAGGGTAAGGCCATTGAGGGATCTAGCTCAAGAGGAGGTAAGCCTACAGAATGCTACCAGTGCGGCAAAACAGGCGATTTTACATGTGAGTGTCCTCAAAAGGTGTGAGGAAAGGCCCTTCTAATTGAAGATCAAGGGGAAGATCATAATGACCAGGGCGACTATGAAGAAGAAGAGCATTGCCCTGATGTTGGTGCTAGTGATGAAGACGATGAGGAGACCATTCCTCTTGCTATAGTGAGACGTATCCTAGCTTAGGCTAAGGATCAGGATGACTGACGTCGTTCTACTATTTTTTATACTTACGCCAAAAGTGGGGAAAATAATTACAAGGTCATTGTTGACAGTGGAAGTTGTGCAAATGTGGTCTCCGCTAGCACCTTGGATCGTTTGGGCCTAAAGCCCACTCCCCACCCTCACCCTATAAAGTCTCTTAGGGTTGTTGACAACTCTTCTATGCCAGTGTCCCAGTGTTGTCTGGTGCCTTTGGAGTTTGGATCCTATAATGACACACTGTGTGATGTTTTGCCCATGGATGTGGGACACATCATCTTGGGTCAGCCTTGGCTCTTTGATAAGGATGTCACGATATATGGTCGTTTGAATGCGTGTACATTCTTACACGAAGGCAAAAAGATTATTATGAAGCCTCTGCCTCCCAAGAACACCCAGGCTAAAAGGGGAGACGTCAAGAAGGGTGACGGAAAACAAGTGAGGAAATCCCAGACTAAGTCTCTTCACATTATTAATGCGAAAGAATTTGAGAAAGAGGCTAAAGAGAGTTTGCAGGTGTTTGCCCTAGTGGCGAGAGAGGCTACACCAGAGGTTAGGGCAGAGATCCCGTCTGGGGTGAGTCTAGTTCTAAAGGAGTTCAGTGATGTATTTTCTGAGGACTTACCAGATGAGCTTCCACCCATGAGGGACATCCAGCATGTCATTGACTTAGTCCCTGAGTCTACTCTTCCGAACCTTCCTCACTACCGAATGAACCCGACTGAGAGAGGCAAGTTGATGAGTTGTTAAGAAAATGGTTCATTCGAGAGAGTTTGAGTCCGTGTGTTGTGCTTGCACTCCCCACACCCAAGAAGGATGGCAAGCCATTTTTCCAAGCTTGAAAGGATTTTTTAGCTAAGCTCGAGCTGATCCAAGCTCAATTCTGCTCGGCTCGAAGTTCGGCCAAGCAATTAATAAGATCACAGTCAAGTATTGATTTCCTATACCGAGGCTTGATGATATGCTCGACATGATGGCTAGTGCCACGATTTTCTCGAAAATTGACCTCAAGAGTGGGTATCACCAAATTCGCATTCACCCAGGTGATGAATGGAAGACACCCTTCAAGACAAAGGATGGGTTGTACGAATGGCTGGTCATGCCCTTTGGGTTGACTAATGCCCCAAGTACTTTTATGCGAGTGATGACCCAGGTGTTGAGGCCCTTCATGGGCAAGTTCCTGGTGGTTTACTTTGACGATATTCTCATTTATAGTACCACTAAGGAACAACATCTCCACCACTTGAGGCAGGTCTGCAAAATCCTTAGAACTTGAAGAAGTGCTTTTTTTATGTCAGATCGAGTTATCTTCTTAGGATTCATAGTGTCGTCCGAGGTATGCTTGCGGATCTTGAAAAGGTCTAGGCCATGGTGACTTGGCCAGAACCGCGGAACATTCATGAGTTGCATAGCTTCCACGGCTTAGCTACCTTTTATCATCAGTTCATTAGAGGATTTAGTTCCATTATGGGTCCCATCATTGATTGCATAAAAAAGGGGGAGTTCTAGTAGACTAATGCAGCCTCCAAGGCCTTTAAATACATAAAGGGCAAGATGGTTGAGGCCCCTGTCATGCGACTTCCAGACTTTTCTAAAGTCTTTGAAGTGGCATGTGACGCCTCAGGTGTGGGTATAGGAGGAGTACTAAGTCAGGAGGGACACCCAGTTGCCTATTTCAATGAGAAACCGAATGAGGCAAAGCATAAATACTCCCAACTATGACAAGGAAGTTTATGCGGTGGTGCAGTCATTGAGGCATTGGCGCCACTATTTACTCCCGAATGAGTTCATCTTGTTCTCTAACCACGAGGCCTCGCGATGTTTAAGCTCTCAGAAGAAGTTGAACCCTAGGCATGCTAAATGGGTTGAATTTCTTCAAGAGTACTCGTTTGTTCTCAAGCACAAGGACGGAGTCGAGAACAAACTCGCGGATGCCCCTTAGTCGTAGGGTTGTGACTCTCCATTCTCTGAGATTAGAGGTTACGGGTTTTGAGCGGTTAAAAGACGAATATCCTGAATGCCCAGACTTTGGAGAGAGATGTGTCACTTCTAGAGGATCTCACGATGACAGACAGTGAGTTTGTCATTCATGATTATTACCTATTTCGTAGAGATCGGCTCTGCATTCCCCGCACGTCCCTATGAGATTTCTTGATATGGGAGCTACATGCAAGTGGTGTAGATGGCCATTTTGGAAGGGATAAAACGATAGCCCTTGTTGAGGACCGATTTAACTGGCTAAGTCTCAAGCGAGATGTGGCTAGAATTGTAGGGCAATGTCGTACATGTCAATTGGCAAAGAAAAAGAAACAGAACACAGGATTGTACACTCCTTTGCTTATGCCATATGCCCCATGGGACAATCTTAGTATGGATTTAGTGTTGGGGCTTCCCAAGACTATCAAGAAGCACGATTCCATATTTGTCGTGGTAGACCATTTTTCCAAAATGGCCCACTTCATTGCGTGCTCCAAGACGTCGGACGCCTCACACATTGCTCAGATCTTCTTTGATAAGGTTATTCGATTGCATGGTTTGCCAAAAACCATAGTGTTTGACCGGGATGTCAAGTTTGTGAGCTATTTTTGGAAGACACTGTGGCATATTAAGGGAACTCGTCTGCAGTTCTCTTCGGCATACCATCCTTGGACTGATGGCCAAACTGAGGTTGTGAATAGGAGCCTATGAGACTTGTTGAGATGTCTAGTTGGTGATCGTATTAGGACTTAGGACGCAGTCTTGCCAACTGCAGAGTTCGCATATAATAGTTCAGTAAGTAGGTCTACGGTAAGAGTCCGTTTGAGATTGTTCTTGGTTATAAGCCTAGGAGACCTATAGATTTGATTCCCATGTCTATGTCACGTCGTCCTTCTGAGTCTGCTGAGTCCTTTGCACATCACATGCATGATTTACACAGGGAGATTAGACAAAGGATTAATTCAAGTAATATAAATTATAAACTTCAAGCAGACATGCACCGTCAATTCAGAGAATTTCAAGTGGGCGATGAGGTCATGGTCTGTATTAGACCAGAACGGATACCACCTAGTGCCGCTAAGAAATTACATGCCCACGGCGCAGGACCATATAAAATTTTAAACCGTATGGGTCCCAATGCGTATGTGATCGAGCTTCCACCTACATTGAATATCAACTCTACATTCAACATGGAAGATCTCGTACCATTTAGAAGCCCATCTCATGATCCACACCTTGAGCCTCCCACTGACCAGTCCCCCGACCCATGGCCTAAGCCCTCTTCTCAGCCTGCACCCCCCATACCATCTGTACCCATGAGAGAGCAGATCGAGGACATTCTGGATGAGCAGATAGTGTCTACCCACCACGGTGGATTTTAGAAATTTCTCGTCAAGTGGAAGGATCGACCTACATCAGTCTGCACGTGGATTACAGAGGCAGAGCTGCAGTGGCTTGACCCTGATCTACTGGAACGTTACAAGAGTTGCGAGACTTTCTCAGCCGGGGAGAGTTGATCTGAACATCAAAGTGTACCAGTGTCGCCATAGGAGAGCCCCAGGCCCTAACCCAACCCAGCCTACACTTTATTTAGGTGATCACTACTTGGGTTTGGCCCGTGGGCCACTTTGAAGACCCCATATGCATAAGATGTGCATCATGAAGGCCCCACATTGGGAGGATGCACATGGGCTGCATTATTTGGAGTGCCAATATAGTTTTTGGGAGTTTTGGTTGAGATCCAACCGTTGGATTGCGTCCGATCACATGGTGGCACTAAGTCCTTTTTCAATTTTAATGTCCATTTATGTTTTGTTATTTTTTTGCACATTTTGGTTGGTTTGGATTTCTTAGCGGGCCCCTACTTTGATAGATTTTAAAAGGGGCATGTTGGTCATTTTACTTTTGGTGTAAAAACTTTATTTGGGGGGGGGGACGTCCAACCCTAGCCTGGAATGAAACATTACACGTTTTTTTTTTTTTTCTAGAGAGAAGACTTCCTTTCTCTCCCATGCGACTTGGAAGAATCCTCCAAGAGACTTGGAGCAAGGTGGTGAGATTCCATCTTTTTGTGGGCGTGCGACTCACTCACGTGTTTATCTTCTACAAGGTGTGATCTTTGCATCTCCATTTCTTTCCTCCTTCTACTCCATTGAAAAGACCTCTTTGATTATATCTAACCTAAATCCTTCAATCCATCCACCCCACTGGGTCCCAACACCACCCCAAACGTACGGTCAGGCCGTACAGCCGTATGGCCCACTTTGGTGTGGTCCCATTGCGCCCAAAACCTCGACACCCTATGTCCCTGTCTCCCATATAAAACTTACCCTAAACCCTCTCCCAATTGCATCCCACAACCCTTAATTCCAAAATTACAGATTTATCCCATCCCATATCCCACGTGATTCATCTCCTCTAAACATAGTTTATGTGGTGAATGAGTATTGTGAATTCTATGTGTGTATGAATCTGCCCATGAGTATTTTGTTGATATTCTATGCTAGGGGGTTGTTTTAACAACCTTGGCACCTGTGATTTTAATCTTTATATGATTGTGTGCATGTGGGGATGTTTCTAATGGAATTACATAATTTTTGAATTGTCCTTTGAATAACCCACAGGTCCCAGGATCTATATGCTTTGAATTGTATTTTGAAAAATCTTCTGTGAAACATGACATCCATACATGCATGCTACATCAGTAAGTCTTTCTCATCTTTGCATGTCGGTGTCTATGGAGGTCGCTAGGCAGTAGGCACTTGCTTATCAAAGCTGTTGGCTTAACACTCTTCTAAAAATGGGTGCACATAAAGATGCCAATGAGGAGCTCTATACCAATTATTCAGCTAAAATAAGAATTTTCACTTGCCAACCGTCCTATACATTTGGTGGAGCCTTATAGAAATCACTCTTCCATCTCATTGACATGGAAGAAATCAATCTTCCATCACTTCTCATCTACCAAAACACAAAAGCTTGGACTTTTTTATGCAAGATGACCTAATTATGATGCATGTTTATAAACACAATTATTCAGCGGAAGTAAAAGACAATAATAATCTAAAATTCTAGCATTGATCATCATAACTGAGAAAATCATAAAGGAAACATGCAATGGAGCGGGCCATCATCACAACCATGAAGTATGGAATTCAATTATCGCTTAGGTTGGATCCGGTGAGGGATAAGACCTCCCGATCTTGCATGGTCATACCCAATTGATCAATGAAGATCACTAGTCCGAGGAATCAGGAAGCTTCTCTGATTAGGGATTTGAGAATTTGGAGGTTTAGGGTTTGGATTAATTCTCAAAGTTTGATTGAGGAGGGATTAGCAAAACTGGAAAATAGAAAGAAAAAAAAAAAAAAGATAATTACCTTGAAGAATTTGGAGGGGCACAAGAAGAAGTTAGAAGAAGAAGATCAAGGAAAGAGAAGAAGCACCATGAGAGAGAGAGGAGAGAGAGGCCACCAAAGAGGTTTGCTTTTTTCATTAATAATTAACTAATCTCGTTTTTAGGACTTAGCCCACTTAAATAAGCAATAAGAAAACACAAAAGTACTAAAATACCCCTAAAATTTAACTAAAAAACAAATAAAAAAAACAGTTCGTACGTTGGTCGAGCGCCCGGTGACCAATTTGGTCAGGCGCCCGACTAGGACAAAAAATGTCCAGCAAGAAAACTTCAAAATTTCAGAATTTCGGGCGCCCGGTGACAAATTTGGTCAAGCGCCTGACTACCTTCAGAAAGGTATTCTTCCATTTCTTCAGTCGGGTCTTCTTCCATCCTACACACGTGTCTTCTATGTGCCAAATCACGTGCGTAAGGTCTTCAATACTCCTCAATCATCGCCTAACCACAAGGAAGGTGTTTGTGGTGGGCGCTTTCTTCGTTGGTAAACTCGAAACGATCTTGTGTCCGCATCAACTCCCCTCGGGTGAGAAAAACTCGACTCCGACGAGTTAAAGCTCTTGTGGCGCTTTAGTAAATCTGGATCAACACACTACAATTTCGCTTCAGTTAACCACATGGATTCAGACGGTGATTTATTCTTCCACTTGACAAGGTATCTTTGGAAACCTCCGCCTCTCGTAGATAATATCTCCTCATCCAAGATTTCTTCAATTTTTTCTTTATGGACAATAGGTGGAGGGAGGGGTGAAAGGGGTTGTGAAGCAAAATCAGAAAAGGGCCATGAATGAGATGATAGATCAATGGTAGGGTCAGGGGAACGGACTAGATCTTCCACATTAAAAGTCGGGTTAATGCCCATTTCAGATGGAAGGTCGATCCGATACGCGTTGGACCCAATTTTCTGCAATATCTTGAATGGTCCAGCACTACGCGCTTGTAATTTCTTAGCGGAACCCTGTGAGAACCGCTCTGGCCTTATCCTCAGCATTACAGTCTCCTTCTTGAAAATCTTACAGTCTATGATGAGAATCAGCTGAAATTTTATAATTATCATTACTCTTATTTATTCGCTGTCTAATATGTGTATGCAATTCATGGATATGTCATGCAAATGCGTTGGCTGATTCAGAAGACGTTTGGGTGACTGACATGGGTAAGAGATCTATTGGCATTCTAAGCTTATACCCACTAACAATCTCAAATGGACTCATCCCTGTAGATCTATTTACTGACCCATTATAAGCAAATTCAGCAGTTGGTAAAATTAGGTCCCAAGTCTTAACATGTTCACCCACTAGACAACGTAGAAGATTTCCAAGACTTCGATTTACCACCTTTGTTTGCCCATCTGTTTGAGGGTGGTAGGCAGTAGAAAACTATAAACGAGTACCCACAATGTGCCATAGTGTCTTCCAAAAATAACTAGTAAATCTGACATCACGGTCAGACACTATGGTCTTAGGCAATCCATGGAAATGCACCACACCATCAAAAAAGATACGAGCAATATGAGACGCATCTGACGTTTTAGAACATGGGAGAAAATACGCCATTTTGGAAAAACGGTCTACAACGACAAAAATGGAATCGTGCTTTTTTATTGTCTTGGGAAGTCCCAGCACAAAATCCATACTAATGTCTTGCCACGGAGCATGTGGCACTGGCAATAGCGTATATAGCCCAGTTTTTTGCTTGCATTGCTTTGCCAGCTGACATGTACGACACTGCCCTAAAACTTTGGCTACGTCTTGCTTGAGACTTGGCCAATAGAAACGATCCTCTAAGAGGGCAATGGTCTTATCACGACCAAAGTGGCTAGCTATCCCTCCCGAATGAAGCTCCCGGACGAGGAATTCACGAAGGGACATACGGGGAATACAAAGTCGGTCTCCCTTGAAAAGGAAACCATCTTTAAGAACATAATCGTCCGTACTACGCTAATCACTAGAGAGCGACGCGTAAGCACCCCCAAAATCAGGACATATGGGGTATTCATCTTTCACTTGCTCAAATCCGACTACTTCTACACTCAAGGAATTGAGCAACGTCACTCGTCTACTAAGGGCATCCGCTGGTTTGTTTTTTACCCTGGACTTATGTTTTAGGACGAACGAATATTCCTGAAAAAACGTTATCCACTTAGTATCCCTTGGGTTGAGTTTCTTCTGAGAATATAAATATCTCAAGGCCTCATGATCAGAAAACAAGACGAATTCTTGTGGTAGGAGATAGTGACGCCAGTGTCTCAGGGATTGCACTACCGCATAGAACTCTTTGTCATAAGTGGAGTACTTTTGTTTTGCCTCATTCAGTTTTTCACTGAAATAGGCTACTGGATGGCCCTCTTGACTCAACACTCCACCTATACCAACACCTGACGCATCATACGTCACCTCAAAGACTTTAGAAAAGTTAGGTAGACGCATGACAGAAGCTTCTACCATTTTGCCCTTAATCTCCTTAAAAGCCTTGACTGCGGTTTTAGACCACACGAACTCTCCCTTTTTCATGCATTCAGTAATGGGAGCCATGATCATGCTAAAACCCCTAATGAACCGACGATAAAAAGCTGCTAAGTCGTGAAAGCTTCGCACCTCATGAATGTTCCTCGATTCAGGCCATTCAACTATGGCCCTGACCTTTTCAGGGTCTGCGCGCATTCCTTCCGAAGACACTATAAATCCTAAGAACACGACTTGACTAGACATGAACGCACATTTCTTAATATTAGCGTACAACTTTTCATTCCTAAGGACGCTATAGACCTGCTTCAGATGTTCAAGGTGTGATTCCTTGGTGATACTGTAAATAAGAATGTTATCAAATTACACCATTAGGAATTTTCCCATGAACGGCCTCAAGACTTATGTCATCACCCACATAAAAGTACTGGGCATGTTAGTCAAGCGGAAGGGCATGACCATCCATTCTTACAACCCATCTTTGGTTTTGAACGCCGTTTTCCACTCATCTTCTCGTTGTATGCGGATTTGGTGATATCCACTCTTGAGGTCAATTTTGGAGAATATGATGGACATCGCTATCATGTCAAGCATATCATCAAGTCTAGGTATGGAAAACCTATACTTGACGGTAATTTTGTTTATGGCACGGCTGTCCACACATATGCGTCACGTGCCGTCTTTCTTTGGTGTTAACAATACTGGCAGGGCACACGGACTCATACTCTCTTGGATAAAACCCTTTTTGGAGAAGCTCATCAATTTGCCTCTTCAACTTTGCATGTTCTGCAGGGTTCATCCTGTAATGAGGAAGGTTCGGTAGAGTCGACCCTGGGACGAGGTCAATGGCATACTGAATGTCCCTCATAGGTGGTAACTCGTTCGGTAAATCCTCAGGAAATACATCATTGTATTCCTTTAAAACTAATGTTACCTCATGGGGTAACTCTGATGGAACCTCAGGTGTAGTCTCTCTTACCACAAGGGCATACACCATGGAATCCTCCTTAGTCTCTTTCTCAAATTCTCTCGCATTGATTATGTGAAGAGACTTAGGTTTGGATTTCCTCACTTCCTCTGGCTCATTCACCTTCTCATCCTTCTTCTTCCCTAGTGTGCTGTCAGGTGGCATAGGATTAAGCTTAATCTTTTTACTGTTATGCATGAAGGTACACACATTTGAACAGCCAAAGATCGTGACGTCATTGTCAAATAGCCACGGCCTACCTAGGATAATATGTCCAACATCCATAGGTATCACATCACACCAGAGGGACTCCTTATATGACTCAAAATCGATAGGAACTATACACTGATGGGTGACTGGAAGGGATGTTTTGTCAACCCAAGAAACTTTGTATGGGTCAGGATGAGGTGTGGATTTCAGCTTCAGGCGATCTAAGGTGTTAGCGGAAATCACATTCTGGCAACTTCCACTGTCCACTATCACCTTACAATTTTTCTCTCCACACTTGGCAAGAGTATAGAAGATAGTGTTTCGACGCCAATCAACACTACCCCTAGACTAAGCTAGCACACGCCTGACTATTGCAAGTGTTGCTTCTTCATCTACATCATCTTCGTCAGTAAGGCCTCCTTCAGGGTGATATTCTTCTACTTCATAATCAACACCCTGGCCATCAACACCCTCGTGGGACTCGCTTACAACTAAGGCTATCCCACGGTTCTTCATGGGACACTGATTGGACATGTGACCGAGATTCCCACATTCATAGCATCTCACTTGGCTACCTCCACTAGGACCTGCACCTAAGAACCCCTTTGCCCTTGTCCTCCCTAGGCTTAGGCAGAACAGTCGCCCGCGCTCTAAGTTGACTACCAACGTTAGGTCCAGTTCTCTGAGAACCAAGTCTAGCATTAGAGTCTCGGGACTCAAAATGTCTAATGACAGGAGTTTTCAGGTATTGCTCTAGTTCCTGCATAACATTGATATGCTTCATCCAAGTCCGTTAAGGGCCGAGTCATAAGCTCGCGCTAAAGATCCGCTCGAAGGCCTGTCTTGAAATGCGAGAGCGTTACTAGAAGGTCCTCATGGAGATCACATCGCATCATAAATTCCTCAAATTTGGCGATGTAGTCAACAACAGACATTGACCTTTGGCGTAAGGATTGCCACTGGTCAAAGAGCTTTTGTCGGTATGAGAGAAGAAGATATTTCTCCTTCAACTTCTTTTTCATCTCATGCCAATCTGTGATAGGGGCACTACCAACTCTTTCTAACTTACGCTCGGTGTTGGTCCAAAATAGCTTGGCCTGGCCCACAAGTTTCATTTTGGCAAACCGCATTTGACGGTTTTCTGACATGCCATACCACTCAAAGTAGTGGTCCATGTCAACGACCTAGTCAAGGAATGCCTTGGGATCCAAGCGCCCATTAAAACTCGGGGCCTCAACTCTCATATTTTTCATCGCACGCTCATCTAGATCATAGCGGTCTTGATGATCATATGTGGCTCGTGCATCTCGCACAACACCACAACCATTACCACGATCCCTATCCTCATTACCTCCACGTGTGGCAGCGTGTTCTTCAATGATTCCTCCCACCTGGGAGTGCACATCATCCCCTACAGCGGGGTTTTCCCTTTGGGACGCCTCTAGTTGCTCGACCTTAGTCATGGTAGTAGTGATTTGGTTCTTAAGGCGGGAAAACTCACGCTTTTGACTTGTTTCTAGAGCGATTATCTTTTGAATCAATTGAGCAAGTTGCTCAAATAACTGCTCGTTATTCATGGTGGGTTGGAGTCCAAAACCTCTACCTCTTCTCGTGGGCATACAATTAAAACTTGAACCAAACTCGACCCAATTAGACTACTAGGTGTTATGATTCACAAGATGAATGTGATGAATGCAAAACTAATATGAACTGACACAATTAAATTAAGATAGGAAACAACTCAAATCTGGAAATTTTTCCAAATTAGGAAACTTTCTAAATCTGGAACTTTCCTAAAATAGACCTAAAAATCAAAACCCTAATTTGATAACTCGATCTAGACAAAACCATGCAAGCCTATTTTCTGATACCAAATTTGATGCAGGATGACCTAATTATGATGCATGTTTTCAGCGGAAATAAAAGACAATAATAATCTAAAATTCTAGCATTAATCATCATAACTGAGAAAATCATAAAGGAAACATACAATGGAGCGGGCCATCATCACAACCATGAAGTATGGAATTCAATTATCCCTTAGGTTGGATCTGGCGAGGGATGAGATCCTCCCAATCTTGCATGGTCATACCTAATTGATCAATGAAGATCACTAGTCCAAGGAATCAAGAAGCTTCTCGGATTAGGGATTTGAGAATTTGGAGGTTTAGGGTTTGGATTGATTCTCAAAGTTTGATTGAGGAAGGATTAGCAAAACTGGAAAATAGAAAGAAGAAGATAATTACCTTGAAGAATTTGGAGGGGCACCAGAAGAATTTAGAAGAAGAAGATCAAGCAAAGAGAAGAAGCACCATGAGAGAGAGAGAGAGAGAGAGAGAGGAGAGGGAGAGGCAACCAAAGAGGTTTGCTTTTTTCATTAATAATCAACTAATCTCGTTTTTAGGGCTTAGCCCACTTAAATAAGCAATAAGAAAATACAAAAGTACCAAAATACCCCTAAAATTTAACTAAAAAACAAATATAAAAATTAAAAAAAACAGTTCGTACGTTGGTCGAGCGCCCGGTGGACCAATTTGGTCGAGCGCCCGACTAGGACAAAAAACGTCCAGCAAGAAAACTTCAAAATTTCATAATTTCGAGCGCCCGGTGACAAATTTGGTTGGGCGCCTGACCACCTTCAGAAAGTTATTCTTCCATTTCTTTAGTTGGGTCTTCTTCCATCCTACATACATGTCTTCTATGTGGCAAATCACGTACGTATGGTCTTCAATACTCCTCAATCATCGCCTAACCACAAGGAAGGTGTTTGTGGTGGGCGCTTTCATCGTTGCTAAACTCGAAACGATCTTGTGTCCGCATCACTTTTCCTCCTTTACTTATCTAGGAGGATCTCAAATTAACTAACCTCCATTTTTCCGAGAAGACTCCTGATTTGTAGGACACCTTACCTATCATTTGGCCCGCTGCATCCAATACAAGGGGTGAACCTTTATTTGGAGATTCATTTGGGAAGAGAGGCTGTAAATCCACATAGACTATCCATACTCACTCTGAGGTCCAGTGGATTGATTCTTTTTTCATCTTGGCTTGAGATCAATCGAGTAGAACTCTCTCTCAATGATCATTGTTCTTTTCTTTGTGAAATCTGAATGAGAAGATTTAGGAAGACATGCTGTTATAAACTTGTAATTAGTAACTCACAGGTAGACATGTAGTGGGAGCAAACTTTTTTAGCACCTTGTGTTTTATTTTGATTTTCATCATTAACCATAGCTCTTCTTTCCTTCTTTCTTTTCTTTCTTTCTCTTTCTTTCGTTCTTTTTTTCTTTTTCTTTTTTTGCCTTTCTTTATTCTCTTTTCCATGGGGCTTGGTAATTACACCAATTGTGCAGGAATCATGGCAAATTGGCTGGAAAGATCATGGAGAGACATTTCCTTTGAATTGTAATGTAACGTGGAGATGCATATTCTAGTTGAATAATTTGTGAAAGATGGTCATTTTTTTGTTTATCGTTTATTCAGTTCATTGAATACCAGAAAAATAAAGTTTGATCCATTAGATTTTGCAAACTACCCTTTGTATTGGGTTCCCTTTGATGATCTATAGCTGTGATGTCAGTTGCTTTATTTCATTTAGCTGAAGTGTCCATTTTAGTTGATTGCAGGGTATAGGTAGAAATTTTCTTGTTAGAAAACTCCTTCAGTCATGAAATCCTTCTAAAGACCATGCTCTTCTTCTGTTTTATCTGCACTTCTTCAGTCATGAAATCCTGTACATCTTTAACATTGATAATTCACTGTCCTTGTTCAAATACATAAATATCCACAACCAACATCGTATTCTTTCTTTCGAAAGAAGTTGTTTAATTACTCTGAAGGTTTGGTTTCATTCTTGGAATTTTGATTGCTTCATCGTGTTGATCTAAGCTTGTGCTTTTTCTGTCTGTTCTTCCTCACATGTCTTCAATTGGCTTGTTCATCATTCTGAACTTGGATCAGTGGATCCTGATCTTTTTAAAAATGAAGTACGAATGTTTAAAAGCCCCAACTTGTTTTTATGGGCAGTTTGGTCCAACCTTGCAGACCTGCTGGGACCGTTTTGGCTCAGAATCTTCAAATCTAAATGTAGTAAAATAAGTGGTATGCACAAGCAACTTTATTCATGCATAGTGTTTAGGGTACTCTCTATTTAGCTAGAGGTTGTGGGTTCAAACTTTTACTGGCAAACTTTCAAATTTGCAAGTACAACAATCCATGATCTAGTTTACCTAGGGTTTAATTGATGCAGACTGTTTTGGTGATTGGCTTTGCTCCAAACCAGTCCGACCATTCTGGTCCAGATTTTAAAACACTGCTGAATACAAGCAAGATATATAGCTTGTGCATTATAGATCTGAAACCCACTTCTCACAGAGAGCTTTGGAACACTTCAGTAAGTTTTTGTTCATGTGGGGGAGGATCTCTCATTCAATAGAATATGTTCTGCTTTTAACTGTTAAGTGCACACAAGCTTGAGGGGGTTCAATGGCGACTGTGTCTACTCTTTGGGCCACACTAAAGGGAACAAGGGAGGAAATTGGGGAGGGTGACACCTACCGTCAAACTTCCAGGTGAAATATGGTTTCCACCATGTTTTGTATCTAGCATCCAAAGCATTCATCAGGTTAGAACCAACAGGATGAGGGGACACACCAAAAATCACTCCATTCAGAAACTCAGATGGGCTACTCACCGCACGACTTGGGAAGAATTGTAGATCAATGGAGGCATGTTATTATTGTTCAAGAAAACGGAGAAGAGTTGATGAGTCCATATGCACCACACACAAACCCCTCCATTCACAGTCACATTAGCATCATAAGTTGTGTGTGAGGTGGGCTCCACCATGTATATGATCTGGCCAAAATGAGGCTAATCCACTCATCAGGCAGGCAGCATGCCTGTGCTGGGTGTGGACTGTCGTAATTTCTTTTTCCTTCCATTCTCTTCGCATGTGTGGTCCACCTGATGAGTTAACCAGCTGTTTATTTTTGCACCCAGTCCACCTGTTACACTACTTTTATGTTCCACTTAAGGCGTCAGGCTGGCAGTTTTGGACGCATATGTTGGTGTATGGCCTTACAATTCATGAGGTACTTGCGTAACATAGCAGGATGATAGGCCTATGAGTTCATTCCATGTTGGATTAGAATCATTAGATTGGAATGAAGCTCACCTTTTCTTCATGAGTAGTGATCATTATCTATCTATATAATTAAATTTTTTTCATTTGCACTTGACATTTTGTGCTCATTTCTATGATTTGGTCCCCTTACAATGTTACTTGATTATTTTTTCTTGGTAAGATCTGATGATTTTGCATTGATCCTATTTCGAATAGCTGCTATCTTGTCAAGATTCTAATATTGTCTTGATATGCAGAATCCAGGTTTTGACTTCTCACAGGCCCAGTTTAGTGGAAATTGTCCGGATCCAAGGACATTCATGGGCGGTATACGCTCTGATTAATGAGGGTGGTATACCATAATCCCAGTACCATGTCATTGGCTTGATCTAACTGGTAAATAAAGACGGGAAAAGCTTATTAACTGCTGTTATTTAAGCAATTCTGTAACATGATCACTTGTAAAGTCCCAGTATACGTTTTGCTTTAGCTGTGTTTTGATTGTGCTGGATTTTGGCTCACGCCATCACCATATGTTAGTTTGGCTATATAGTAGAATGGAAGATTCAAGTTGTTCAGTATCTTGGGCCTTCTTTTGTACCATTTGCTATCAATTTTCTCCTGCCTTTCTGTAAGACCCCTTATTGGAGGGTTAATATTTTTCCTACTAGCGAGATTTTTTGGGGCATTGCACTATGGTCCATCAGATCAACAGCCTGGCTTGCCAAATCATGGGCCCTGCTTGTATGGACTATATAGTGCCAGGACACCACAGGCTGAGGACTGCATGGTTACTCAAAAGTGAGAAGAAAAGGTAAGAAAGGCATTCCTTCCTCTCAGATATTAAAAAACAAAGAGCAGCCTGGCGAACATCCTTGGACTGGAGGGAAGAATTTCTTTCCTTGATGGTTGATCAGCAGCAGTGGGGGCTTGAACTCGATGGTGGGGTTTGAAAATAATTGTATTCTCCTCAATGGCAAGGAATGTATCAAAGATGTTTAATCTCAGAACGGAGATTTGGTTGGATATGCGGAGTCTCAGTGCTGTCATCATGCTACTTAGGCATGTGTTTGCATATGTCCATTGCAAGAATCATTACTCTTCCTTGATCACTGTCATTCACTCTCAGGCATTTCAGTTACCCATCATTACTGGCCTCTTTATGCTCCATCAGATATTAAGATTTGCAATTTTATTTTTTTTTTCCTTCTTTAACGTATTGTGGCCGTGCTCTATGGCAGCAGGGCAGGCTTTTCATGGGCCAGGACCAGGCCAGATGAAATCAAAATTTTGAACCGGATGGATCTACCCCAACTGGTTTAAATCTGAGCCTAAACCAATCCAGGCCTGCCCTGTTGACAGCCCTAGCAATTATTGTTGGTATGTATTGGCAAAGCTCAGATGCCTGCATCCACTGGATGTGATTGGTGATTGCTGATGAATGCAAAATGTTTCTCTTGGGGTTGTGGATTCCTAAGAAATCGTCTCTGGGTGGAGTTAAAATGCTACTCAACAAAGATACCCCGCCGGCCCACTTTTGTGAAATCTAAGCCATTCATATATCCCATTCTCTCTCCCTTGTAGCTAATGTTCCACATTTTTACATGAAGAAAAGATGTCCCGAGCAAACAGGAGCCATTTGATAGCCTAGATGATCAGGGAACACCCCATTGTGAGGACAGATCATACACCATGTGAATGATTTGGATCAACAAAAGATGGCCTCTACACATTGTCGTTGACAGGTGTATATCGGCAGTGTATCATCTAGATCGTCTGATAAATGATCAATCTTACGGCTGAAAAGCTGCCTAAAATTAGGGCGAAATTAATAGTAAATAGTAAAGAGGTTTGCTAACTCCACATTAACGGTAAAGAGGTTTGCTAACTCCACACTTGTGTAGAGCCGCACATATCCACAAACGGGCACACGTGCAAATATGAAACATGTGAGATCTGAGCTTTCTGGAAGGTTGGAAATAATTTATTTCTAAGTAGAAAATCAAAATTTCCCTCCTGGTGGACCACAATGTACAATGTATATTGACGGTTGAATTTTTTTTCTAGTCATTTTTTTTCATATACTTTGGCCTATCTGAGGTTCCAAATGGCCTGATGTGTACTGCTTCCACACTATGTAATTAGCAAAACCCCCCCCCTCTCTCTCTCTATATATATATATAGACACACACACACACTAGAGTGGGTCCCCAAGCCTACATGCCCCTAAAGTAGTTTACCAGTACTGGCACTTTTTTAAGGGTGCAAGGTATAGAAGATCTGTCATTTACCTTCACTAATATCTTCCTCATCAAGTATGTCATTTATTTAGTTTATTTCATGTCCATAATCAATGTTAATTACCGTCCTTTTCAATTCCACAAATTATTGTTTATACGCCCATGCATTTTATAGGTCATCATGGGATATGACAGCGTACCTGAAGCACGTCCAATCCTCAGGTACAAACAGAACTGAACTATTGTTCATACATGACAGCGCGGAGGGGTCTATTTTCTCAATCGTATAGATGTGATAAATGCTACTGAAGGCGAGAGATGATATAGGACCTTTTGGTGTTTAAGTTTGCATAGGAAAGATGACAACCGTTGCTTTGTTGGGGCCACCCAATGAAGGTTTAGGACTTTTCCATTTACAAGTGAAGTTATGAACGGACCATTCAAAGGAAAGACCACATCGTCAATGATTTGGGTCAGTACAAAATGTGTTGGATCAATGGCCATGAGGCCCTCTTGATCCTAGTGGTTTGTAGTGGAGACACCAAGTAATCCCCAAAATGACTTGTTAATTGGTTTTTCTTTTGTGTTGTCGTGAGCTGTTTCACATAGGGAGAGTTTATGATTAGACCATTACGTTGCTAGATCTGATGTATATAGAAGGGGATTAACATATATATTACACAGAAAAATAAATAAATAAATAAGAGAAAAAATGAGGAAAAAAAAAAAAGAAAATCACATAAGGTCAAAAAGAGCACTCACCCCTTGCAATTCTCAATCTCACTATACTCTAATCTTCATTTCGGGCGACAATACTCATGACTTTTAATTTCGCAACATGCCCCACTTCTGCCAAGCCCAAAACTCTCTTGCCCACAACATTGCATTTACATCTTTGTAATATATTAAGCTAGAATTTTATTATTATTATTATTATTTTGTCCAGGCATTTAATTTCTAAGAGGTCCTAAACTTGGGAAGATTTAAAGGACATATGAGGGATTTCTAACATAAGATAGTGTCATCTTGTGCATTTTAAAATTGTGCTTGCTCAACCAAGGACATTTTTATTTAGTTTATTTCTAAGAGGTCCTAAACTTGGGAAGATTTAAAGGACATATGAGGGATTTCTAACATAAGATAGTGTCATCTTGTGCATTTTAAAATTGTGCTTGCTCAACCAAGGACATTTTTATTTAGTTTTGCCTTCCATCCCCCCCCCCCCCCCTCCCCCCCCCCCCCTGTAAATTCCATTAGGGAGACGTAGTTGGATTTTTCTCAAAATGTGATAGAATAAAGTTAATTTTACTTTTACCCGTCTTTCAACGTAAAAAGTGTCTTCTCGGTCTATCTCAAATGTAGGAAAGAAGGAAAGCCACGGTAGATTTTCTGGTAAGAGCTAAGGGCTCACTCAGGGCTGTCAACGGGCTGGGCTTAGGGTAGGTCTTGGCCCGGATTTTGAACTGTTTCAGGCCGGGCTGTTGCGCTGCCCTATTCAAAAATCTGATTTTTCAGGCCCAAGCCTAGCCCATTGACACCCCTAGGCCCACTTGAGTTGTCCATGGGGTGGACCCTACATGCCAGGGGTGTGTGCACGTGTGGAGACAGACACATCCTACTTTTTCTTTCACTTGCACTCTCTTGGCTCAAGCCAAGTGGCACTTGGACATCGAAGCTCTCTCTTTTTATTCTCTCCTTCTGACATATGATCTATTTACGAAGAGGAAATCAAGTTTCAAGTAGTGCAATATTTATAGTGTTCCATCATCGTAAAACTTTAGTATACCTTATTGTGAAGAAAATCTATTTACTTGCTTATACCATGTACTATAGTTGTCTGAATCTCTCCATTATCTATAGTCACCATTTTTAGACAATTCTATTTCAATCCTGGATCAACAAATCTTAATTATTGAGTTTTAATCAAGTATGACTTAAAATAAATAAACATGGATAAAAGTTAATGGTTGAAAACTCATGACTAACTAATAGAAAAATTCTAATGTGCTGACCAACCACTAAAATACTTGATAGACGCTCATAACCACAAGATCAACCCACCTATATAATGTGCTGATCAACCACTAAAATACTTGATAAAAGCTCATAATTAACCACAAGATCAACCCACCTATTTATGTCCCAAATAGGCCAAGCGGATCATTATTCAATGATTTTACTTTGATGATCCTAACGATGGCGCTCGGCCACATGCACTTTCATTGACCATGTAGTCACCTTATAAAGCAACTCAAAGCACATTCAACAAAGGCATCTCTACATATACACCCCTAGGCTAGGGATTTTATGGAGATAGCACATCTGCAAGCTATTCTAATATGAGTGTGACGAATCTCCTAGTCTAAAAGCTTGCCATCGATCCTGTCAATGTAAGTGCCCAAGGTTTCAGTAAGGAGTTGCTCTCCATGAGTCATGACACAGTTTGATGTTGGGTAAGGTGATCTAAACATACAACCAAGTTGTATCTGATGGTGGAGACTATTTATATTGGCTCCAAGTTTCTTCCCATAGATGATGATATTCTTGAATGATGTAGGTTTAGTTACAACCAAATATTAAGATTTATGGATCACAAGTCTCCCTTAGTCATCGATTGTTTTGTCTAATCCCATGTATCTAAGGACAACCAAAGGAAGCTCTCAAACTCACGTGAATAAACTTGTTTCACAAACATCAATGAGGCCAATGAAGAATGAATAATCCATGCACTTATTATAGTCCAAAAGTACAATATACTACTTGTTTATTCTGGGCCCAAAGTAGCCCATTCAATGAAGCAGTACTGTGGGGCCACTATCATTGTTAGTGTTATTCCTTGGAAAGCCAATGTTGATCTTAACGATTGATCATGATGACTATAGGATTTATGTGGACACATTATTAATGCCATGATTAATGTACAAGGTTGCTCTAAATCGTACATCTAGTTTTTGGGTTAAAGAGAATGATTCTTTTACTTGTCATTAGGCTTATGAGAGTGGACACAATAGCAATGGCTAAAGAATATTTTATGAACCATGGATCTCATGCTTAGAATGTTTTATGATCATCGAAGAGGCTTTGATAGCCTGTGGTAGCAAGTGGTCATCTTGTTTTGATGGAACTTATGATGAGTTGAGATGGAAAGTCTCCACCATTAAGCTAAATAAAAGTTGACTCTTTTAAAATGGGTGCTTTTGCCTACCCCACATGAGAGTGAGAGTTCTTGGATATGAGATCATGTCATTAAACACTTTGGATGCATTGAAAGATCACTTCCAATCTCTAGACTGAGAAGCCTATCACGTCCTATCCAAATTGTCTATGTATTAAGTTTGACTGATCCTTGAACCTAATGATATATGTGGAGGTTCAAGTTCCTACTATAGTGTATTTTGACCCTCACAAGGTCATTTTAATGGTTATATATATGTGGGTGTAGATGAATAGTCCAATTAACAAGATATAAGCCATAAAAGTATTTCTAGCTAGGCAATTAATGAACCTCTTGTTTTTAATTAGCCTGGACGCTCAAATAATTTTAAATATTTTTGTATTTTCAACTATTAAAAAAATTAATCGATAAAAAGGTTTTAATCATGCTTGATGGTGATTCGTTGATTAAAATTTTGCCATAAAATCATTAATTTACATGGGCATTAGATCAAGGGTGGATGCATGGCATGGATTGTTTGGATACATGAATAGGTAAAAATGAGGTGTACCATGAAAAGTGCAGATAAACACTATCTCTTCGTCATGTATCATCATATACAACTAAGAACCTAAGAACACTCGACAAAAAGATAATTTAGACGTTTTTACCTCTTCAATTTCACAAAGAGAGAGCTTTATTATTATTATTTTTTCAACACACGCACTCACATTCCTCCGCTAAAGCTGTACATGAGTCAAGTCGAATCGAGCATCACCCTACTCGGTGCTCAATTTGAACCCACCTACCCCTGCTCGTTACTCGACTCTACTCAATCGAGTTGAGCAGGCCCCTGCTTGATCAGTAGACCGAGCAAGTTCGAGTTCGAGTCGATTTCGAGTTTTCGAGCCGAGTCCGAGTTTGAATTTGTATTTTCAAGCAAGGTTTGTTGAGCTTACCAGTGTCGACGAGCAGGTAGGCTGAAATTGGGGGTGGCCGGGGTCGAGTGGACAGGGTGAGATCGGGGGTGGCTGGCATCAAGCGGGTAGGAAGAGATCAGGGTTGGCCAGCATCGAGCGGATAGGGTGAGATCAGGTGGTGGCCGACGTCGGGCGGAGCAGGTTGAGAACAGGGGGTGGCCGACGTTAAGCGGCGGGCAGGGTAGGTTGAGATCGAGGGAGGCAGGCTGAGATCGGGTAGGGTAGGGCGGCTCAATGAGTGGGCGACGTGGAGTGGACAGGGCGGCAGAGGGTGGCTGGCCGGCCATTAAGCTCTGAGAGAGAGAGAGAGAGAGAGAGAGAGAGGGGGGGGGGGGGGGGGGGGGGGGGGGGGGTTAGGCTTTGAAAAAGGGGGGGCGCTTGGGGGGTAAAAAACATAAGAGTAAAAAAAAATCATTTTAACTATACTATATATACTATGGCTCCAAGCCGAATCAAGCTGAGTACAAGTAACTAAACAAGTCGAGCCGAATTGAACATGACCCTACTCGAAGTTCACTCAAACACATTCGAGCACCAAAAAATTGATCGACTCGGCTCTAATTCACTTCCGATCTTAGCCGAGTCAAGCATTTTTCGAGCAAGTCGGGCGAGTTTTTCGAGCTTACTCAACTTGTATACAGCTCTACCCTCTACCCACACCCACACACTCACACCACAATGGGTAATCAAACCCATGACCTGGCGTTGAAACTCTTGTGAGTCTACCACTTAGGCATGAGGGAGGACCCACATGGCCTTGATAGGAGAGAGGAAGCTCCTCCTCCACGTCCTTCTTAGGAAAATCAGCATTAGTATTCTCTATATTGTGATTTACAGACGGTCCACGAATCAAGATATGAGATTTGTGTTTTTTTTTTTTTTTTTTTTTTTCTTCCTGGTTGAGGTTTGGATTGTATGCTGCAGGAGATGCTAAATCAATTAAAATATGTTTTTTTTTAAAGATTAAATATTGGTGCATCTCTAAAATTCTAACCATCATGGCATTTGTAAAATCCACTCTGTACATCTTTTCCGTAGGATATTTTAGTACATTATACCAAAAATAAAGTAAGTTATAAGACGAAGGTGGGCCATATCACCATGAAAAAGTGTGCATGGGTCGCCCTTGGTCGAAAACTCTCTCTCTCGCGCGCGTGCGTCACACGTACCTGCGTTTCCCACACACCTTCCTTCTGTCCATTTTTTCCCTCCCTCCGAACTCCTAATAAAAGCAAGGTAGGCCAGCGGCTCATCTCTCTCTCGTGCCTGTCTGGAAATGGCAGTCCGGTATCTGTGGCGCAGCGGGTCGAAGCTAGCGGCTGCTGCTACCCTCGTTGGTGGAGGAGCCGCTGCAGCAGCGATTGTAACCTCGGAAGATCCATCCACCACCTTCAAGATCTGCACGGCCGTTCCAGTTCGCCTCCTCCGCGATTCTTTCACCGCTGCTGTCATCGCCTTCGGTCTCTCTCTCTCTCTCTCTCTCTCTCTCTCTCTCTCTCTCTCTCTCTCTCTCTCTTGATGGATTTGAGATGTGCATTTATAATTATCCCTCACGAATGAGAAATTTGGATTCTACTGCTTAAAACCAGCACAAATGTAGGGAGCATCCATAACAGCTCCATATTTCACATAATCTAGGACAGATATGGAGTCAGGTATCCCATCTGTCACATTGCTAGCATGACTAAATTTTTACCACTTGAATATTACTTAAAACCTTTTACAATAACACAAGGGCACAACTTCAATTTGGTGAGCATCTAGCAAGCATTTCCAAATTTGAATTTTTCTAAATCCGCTTTTGGAATGTGTGTTTTATGAATTATTCCTATGTGGGGAGATGTTTTTGTGCCAACACATTGAATCTCTTCCCATAAGATAATAAGGAATTGATGTCCTGAATTTGGTAGATTCAAGAACTCTTTTCCTTTTGAATATAGACGCTCATATTCTACTTTTATTAGTACAATTGTATTACAAAATATAGCAACTGCAGGAGTCTGTTGAAAAAGAGCAGGTGTTAATACTCCCTAGTCCCTAATATATATCCTACAAGTAGGAGTGTCTATTGCAAAAGGAGTGTCTCTTGTATTTCAATATTCTTGTGGATTGTTGCTATTCTATATGTGGCGG
This sequence comes from Liriodendron chinense, assembly GCA_003013855.2. Lineage (NCBI taxonomy): Eukaryota > Viridiplantae > Streptophyta > Magnoliopsida > Magnoliales > Magnoliaceae > Liriodendron > Liriodendron chinense. The sequence continues at coordinate 165,443 of PVNU02002566.1, read as the reverse complement.
GCTTGTGGTTTAGTCTCCTCCGTGTTGGGGAAATTTAATGAATGAAGAATTTGAGGAGCTTCTTAGCTTGCTTGATTATCTAAAACTTTTCATATCTTCGCCACAAGAAGAGGATTTGATGGTTTGGAGGGGCCATACTCATTTTATAGTTTGATCTCTAAGCCATCTAGCCTGCCTTCCTTCACATTTCATCAGTGGTCTTATGGAGCCCCTCCTAGGATTGCGGCTTTTTTTTTGTGTGGCTAGCGGGTAGGAAGAGAGTGTTAACCATTGACAATCTTCAAAGGAGATCGTGGAGACGACCGGCCATCTTTACATTCGCTGTCCCTTTGCTCCTAAAGTCTAGGAGCAATTCCTTCGTCTCTTCCATATCTCCTCGGCGAAGTCAAAGTCAGTTGATCATCTCTTGTGGGCTTGGCACAGAGGTATTGTGGGTAAATCCCGAAAAGTAGTTTGAATGCTTGTTGTGATGGGATTTCGTTTTGGTTTATTTGGAAGGTTCAGAACAGTCAGTGTGTTCAAAATAAGCGTTCTTCTGTTGAAGAGGTCATTTCTTTAGTGCGTCTTATGTTAAAGCAGCGAAATCTGTTGATCTTTCTTCTTTATTTTTGTCGTAATGTCGAGCTGTATTCCTTCCCTGCTTTTTGGCGGGTCTCTTAATAAAGTTTCAGTTATCTCTCAAAAAATATATCCTACAAGTATCCCTAATGGATTTTACTTTTAAATTCTGTTTGCACTTGTACCCTGAGGGCGCGTACAGATGACATTTAAAAACCATTCCCACTCATTTCTTCTTGATATTGGGAAATCGATGAAACAGTTATGGGAATCAGTTTTGGAAAGAATTCAGTGGAAACTGTTGGGATGGAAGAGCAAACACCTCTCTTTTGGGGGTCGCATCATGTTAATTGAAGTGGCTCTCTCCAATATGCAGTTGTACTTTATGTCGTTATTTCATTGCTCCGCTATCGTTATCGAGAAGTTAGAAAGAATTCAATTGGAGTTCTCACAGAGAGGAGCCAAATGGAATAAGAAATTTCATCTAGTCAGCTAGATTGAGGTGTGTAAACCAAAGGAGAAGGGTATCTTGGCATAAGGTCATTGAAAAATGAACTGAAGAATCAAAGTTCCTTGGGGTTTCGCTGTCATGGGACAGTTTTTTTCTGGGTTGGGTTTTTCCCCTTTTGTGTTTCTTTTCTGTTTTTCTGTTTTACTGTGTGCTTTGTTTTTCTTTGCTTCTTCCTCAATAAAATATTTACCTTCAAAAAAAAAAAAAAAAACCCTCACAATTGCGCTCTCACTGTGGCTTTGTTTCAGTCTCTAGTATTAATGGGCACTGAACATTTATCATGAACCCAGTTGTATAATCGTAGTCTCGTAGATAAGGTCCCTGGGGCCCCATCTGGGCTTGGACTCCCAAAATGAACTCATCTCTTTGACAACATGATTTAAAGCACAGCAATTACCAGGTATTTATCTGCTCTGTCGCAGTTATATCCATCAAGATCTTATTATTTTCTTCTTTCATAAGTCATAAAATTCGGTCTAAAAGTCTAATCGATCACGTTGTATAGGCTCATTAGTTTTTAGTTATTATCATATTGGATCATTTCATACCCATGAGCATGTAAATATTTCTAATGCTTTGTGATGGTTACTTTAATTATGTAGCAGTTGATGGACTAGCTTTATGTTTGGAATTGTATCCATGCATTCTGATATCTAATGTGTTTGGTCCTTGATTTTGTTACCAGATTATGAATATTCATTGTGGGGGCTTCCTGAAGGAAGTGTTGAGAGGACAAGAGCAAAACATGAAGCTCACCTTAGATGTGCACGTAGGCTGCAGGAACTATGTTTTCAGAATGGAGGAATCTATATCAAGCTTGGTCAGCACATTGGCCAATTGGTATGCTTCCCATTTGCATCCTTTTATGCCCCCATGGAAGTTTGATATTGTCTCCGGGGGGGGGGGGGGGGGGGGGGGGGTGTGTGTTAATTAATTGATGTTTCCTTTACCCAACTTATACATGCTTGAGGAGTTCAAAGCATAAAAATCTTGATTCTGATCAGTTTTTGGTATCTAGGGAAGCCTCAAAGCTTCACCCAAGCATGTTTTCAGTATGGTAGGCCATAGTTCGTTGGTTTGTGGATTTAATTTGCACATCTTTTTAAAGACACCCAAATAGCTTCATGGGCCACGCACAAGAAAATATAAATGTAAATCCTAATCATTGCAATCATACAATTGATGAACCGATCTTCTATTGAGCTGCGTACTTGGTATCTTCTGCCAATGTTTAGCGGGGTTAACTGCTCAATCTGAATGATGTTCCTCAATTTTCTTTTTTTGGGTGCTGATCTCTCTTGTAGGAGTACTTGGTTCCTCAAGAATATGTACAGACAATGAGACAGTCCATGCTGAATAGATGCCCGGTTTCTTCTTACGATCAAGTTTGTGACGTGTTCATGAAAGAGCTTGGAAGTATGCCACACGAAGTATGTTCTCTTTCTTTCATTGTTTGGCAAATTCTTTATACATATCATCTTCGATACATGAGATTTTCATACTTAAATATTTTGTCTTGCCAAAATACACAGTCAAAGCCTCCTGTCCTTTTCTTTGATTTTTTGATATGCAACCCACAGTGGCTGATGTGTATTGCCTTGCCTGTTTATCCCTTTTTTATTTTGTTTGTGAAGAGCGGTTTTGTAGATTTATTAAATGCTCAATTGATGCAAAGCTTGCTAACTGAATGAAGCAATTTTTTTATGGAACAGATTTTTGTTGAGTTTGATCCTGTTCCACTAGCAAGTGCTTCCCTTGCACAGGTTCATGCTGCTCGCATGCATGATGGCAAAAAAGTTGCTGTAAAGGTAATGTTTTCGGCATTCTTCTATTTGTATAGACAACTAGAGCTTCAACTCCAGATTGAAAGTCTTTATGGCATAAATTTGGAACTTTCCATATTGAATGTTACATTTTTATAAATTAAGAAATTTCTCAATTTTAGCGGCTTGGCTGCTTGGGCGATTAAAAACCTTATTTCGGCTTGGGCGGTTTATGTCAAGGAGGTCCCGACCTCCTTGCCTTTTTGAGTTTTGTGTTTATTTTGGGGCTTGTATTCTTTCGCTTCAGCGATTCTTAATAAATTTTACTGTTATCTCAAAAAAAAAAAAAAAAAAAAAAAAAATCTTGCAAGCTATCTTTAATGGTCCATAACTATCTTGATATACAGGTTCAACACACTCACATGACAGATACTGCCATGGCAGATTCTGCTACGGTGGAATTGATAGTGAATGCACTATACAGGTGTTTTCCTTCATTTGATTATAGGTACTGTTTGAGATGGTTTCTTTATGGTAATCAATAATTCTACCTTTATATAAAATTTAGGTGATCTCCTTTTCTTGTTGGGATTTAAGAAATCTATATATGCACCTTTATGTGCATGTCACCGGCCTTTCCCTGTCTTGATGGTAAGAACCTTGCAATATTGGCCCATGGTCGAGGGGTTCAAGGCTGGTGATCGTCCGTGGCAACAGCAACATTCAGCACATGTATGTGCATGTCTTCACACACACACACACACACACACACACACACACACACACACACACACACACACACACAGAGGTAGTTGCACATATGTGTGGGTGTGTGGGTGTCTAGTTTCACATACGCAGATATAAACAGCAGTTTATAAATACGTGCAAGTAATATATGCGGATATACGCATGACACATAATTGTATATGTACATTAACTGGACTCCTTTCTATAATTGAAGTACCCTTGAATTTTGAATGCAGATGGTTGGTTGATGAAATCCATGAAAGTATACCAAAGGTGAGTAGGCTTTAACCTTGTTTGGTTTTCCTGCTTTTTCATTAGTTCTTATATTCATTTAACTCAATGCTGGCTGCTGCCACAATACCCTGCATGATCCGTCATTGCGCATGGTATTAGTGTTTTTTTTTTTTAAAGGCAACTGAAATATTATTAAAGCCAAACGGCAAAGCAAAACAAAGGGAAAAACAGAGCTAATTCGCCGAGAAGGCGAAGCAGCTACATGGTCCGTCATTGTACTTGGTATCATTGTTTCTAGTGGTGGATTGTGTTTCATTTCTTCTATTAGCCTTTTGGTCTTGATTTGGAATTGGAAGTTGGAACTGCAGTCACTTCATTGTAGCTTGCTTGACACAAGGATCACTCTTAGCAATTGCATGCTCTCCACTCCGTAACCCTCTTTGGGAAGGAGATTTGATGCAAGACGACCTAATCTAACCCTACATGTATGCGGAAACTACAAGAGGGCAGAATCATGTAACAATAAAAGTATCCGTTCATCATGTGCATAATAAATCAAGCATTAAACAAGAGAACTATCCAATGATTAAAGTCATCCATTACAAGCAAGTAGCAAGGGTGTCAATTCCTTGCGTCGATTGGATCCAGCGAAAGATGGAAGTTTCGGTCTTGCACGGTTCATCCAATCATCCACGTAAATTCACTAATCCCAAAATTTGGAGATTTCTGGATTAAGGGAATCACAAATCTCAAGAGAATTGAATTAGGGTTTTAAGAAGGAAGATAAGAAGATAGATGTAGAAAATGATGAAGATAAGAGAGTTACCTTGAGAAGAATAATGAGAAGAAAGAGATTGGAAGGAGAGAAGAAGAGAGATGAGGGAGAAGAAGATCCAACAAGGAGAAGGAGAGAATAGCCACCAAGGGTTTTCTTAATTCAATAATCAAAAGCCAATTAACAAAGAGTCTAGGGCTCAACCCTATTAATAATTCGTAATCAAGAAAATGAGAAAAATACCCCTAAAACCTAAAAAAAACTTGAAAAATCGTGCAATCCTGCAAAAAGTAGTGTCGGGTCGTCAGTCGACTGAAACTAGCCTTCGGTCGATTGAAGACCTCCCTTCGTTCGGCCGAAGCCTGCTTCGGTCACGATTACAAATTGCCTGTAATCTTGATCTTCCCCTTCGCCTTCCTTCGGTCGACCAAAGGTCTCTCTGGTCTTTCTGTTGCTTTACCCGCTCCATTTTGCTCTCCACGTGCCCCTCATGTGTCGTGAAACCATCTCGAGATAGGTAACGCTGGCCTTCGACGTTGAGAGACTTTGAAAGGCGTGATGTTCGCATCAACTCCCCTTGGCTGAGAAGAGCTCGACTCTGGCGAGTTAAAACTTGCGTGCCTCTCCAAGAAGTCTGGATCAAGTCGTTGTAACTCTGCCTCCATGAGCCATGTACAATTGGACAGTGGCTTGTTCTTCCATTTAATCAAGTACCCTTGGAAACCTCCATCTCTTGTGGATATAATCTCCTCATCTACGATCCTTTCAATCACCTCTTTTCTCAGGTATAGTTAGGATAGGTAGAGTAGGTTGAGAAGCAAATTCTGAATATGGCCAAGTATGGGATGCAAGGTCTAGGTGAGGGTTTGGGCAAGGAATCAGATCCTTCACTTTGAATGTTGGATTGATTCACATGCTCAGTGGAAGTTCTATCATGTACATGCATTGGACCCAATTTTTTCGTAAAACTTTGAATGGTCTAGCATTGCGTGCTTGTAATTTCCTCACAGCACCTTAGGGAAACCGTTCTGGCCTTATCTGAACCATTACATAGTCTCCCTCATGTAATTCTTGAAATTTATGATGCAAGTCAGCTGAATGTTTGTAAGTTTCATTGCTTACATCGATGTGCCTTTTAATGTTTGAATGCAACTCATGAATTCGACGGGAAAATGCATCGGTTAACTCTGATGGTTTATAAGAGATAGACATGAATGAAACTAAGGGACTCTCTGGTAATGTAATGGACTCGAAATAAACAACCTTATGATCTAGAACTTGGGAAGTTGTAACAAAAAGGACACTTCTCGTGGGTGACACATAATTTCTCTTTCTTCTGTATACCACGGACCCGCTCTAACTAATAGAGATATTGCTCCTTGTAAGTGTTATAAACAGGGATGATGTTCAGGTATCCCAATACCTGAGAACACACAATTTTGATGACAAGTCTTGAACAAATCTTAACATCATGCTCAACATGTCATCAAGACAGCGGATAGGGGCTTTGGCCATCACATCCACCATGACGTGAATACGCCGTAAGGTGAACTGACACTTAACTGCGATTTTGTGGACGGCCAGAATATGCTCACACATGCGCCACATGCCATTGCTCTTGGAAGTGAAAAGGGCGGGCACGACATATGGAATAAAACTTAAACTCTTCCCTAAGAAGCTTATCAAATTGCCTTTGCATTTTTGCATGCTTCATGGGGCTTACTCGGTAAGGGGGAAAGCTTGACAGAATCAACCCGGGGACAAGATCGATAGCATGTTGAATGTCCCACTGGGGTGGAAGTTTGTCTCATAAGTCATCCATCATTGAATCCACACTAGTCTCCTTTTCAATCTCATTCGTTTTCATCAAGGTAAGAGACTTAGATTGGGACTCTACATCATTCAAGTCACAGATGACATCTGGAAGTGGTGCAGTCACAATTTCTTCAACCTTTTCATCACTAGCACACACTTCTTCATACTTAACAATGGTGAATGATGCCTTAATTTCTTCTTCTTCATCACTATCGATTTCAGGCACGTACTCAACCTCTTCATACACAACTTGTTTGGACCCTTTCAAGCCTCGTATTGATCATAGTCCCCATGGTCGAGGTTAGCCTGATTAAACGCCTCTAATTGCGTGGCGCAATACCGAATGGTTCTAGTCTAGGTCTCGAGGCTATCCAGACATCAGGATATGGTGGACAGAGCCTCAAGAATCTGATCCTAATTCGTGGTGATGATGTGTAATCCAAAACCATGACCAGAACGAATGAGCACACACCAAGGACTTGTCCTAGGTTTTTCTAAACATAACACTACGGACTGGGTAACACACAATATGAATGAGATGACTCTAAATCGATGATGATGCACCAATCTGAGAATTCAGACTTGAAATCACGGAAGATGCAAATCTGGAAAAATTTCATACTAGTCTAGACTTACATAACTCAGAAAAAATATAAACCCTAAACTTAGATAACTCGATAACTCATGCAAGAACCTAAGCTCTGATACTAAAATTTAATGTTGGACGGCCTAATCTAACCGTAGATGCATGCGGAAACTACAAAAGGGCAGAATCATGTAACAATAAAATTATTCATTCATCATGTGCCTAATAAATCAGGCATTAAACAAGAGAACTATCCAATGATTAAAGCCATCCATTACAAGCAAGTAGTAGGAGTGTCAATTCCTTGCGTGGGTTGGATCAGACGAAAGATGGAACTTCCGATCTTGCACGGTTCATCCAATCATCCACGTGAATTCACTAATCCCAAAATTTTGGAGATTTCTGAATTAAGGGAATCACAAATGTCAAGAGAATTGAATTAGGGTTTTAAGAAGGAAGATGAGAAGATAAATGTAGAAAAGGATGAAAATAAGAGGGCTACCTTAAGAAGAACAATGAGAAGAAAGAGATTGGAAGGAGAGAAGAAGAGAGATGAGGGAGAAGTAGATCCACCAAGGAGAAGAAGAGAATAGCCACCAAGGGTTTTCTTAATTTAATAATCAAAAGCCAATTAAAAAAGAGTCTAAGGCTCAGCCCTATTAATAATTCGTAATCAAGAAAATAACAAAAATACCCCTAAAACCTAAAAAACTCGAAAAATCGTGCAATCCTGCAAAAAGTAACGTCGGGTCGTCGGGCGACCGAAACTAGCATTCAGTCGACTGAAGACCTCCCACGATTACAGATTGCCTATAATCTTGATCTTTCCCTTCCCCTTCCTTCAGTCAACCCAGCCCTGCCTTCAGTCGACCGAAGGTGTCTCTGGTCTTTCTGCTGCTCTGTTTTCTCCATTCAGCCCTCCACATGCCCCTCACATGTCGTCAAATCATAGCGAGTTAGGTAACGCTCGCCTTCGACATTGATAGACTTTGAAAGGCGTGATGTCCGCATACCGAAATTTGATGCAGAACGGCATAATCTAACCCTAGATGCATGCAGACACTACAAAAGGTCGGAATCAATGCAACAATAAAATTATCCATTTATCATGTGCATAATAAATCAAGCATTAAACAAGATAATTATCTAATGATTAAAGTCATCCATTACAAGCAAGTAGTAAGGGTGTCAATTCCTTGGGTGGATTAGATCCAGTGAAAGATGGAACTTTCGGTCTTATACGGTTTATCCAATCATCCACGTGAATTCACTAATTCCGGAAATTTGGAGATTTCTGGATTAAAGGAATCACAAATCTCAAGAGAATTGAATTGAATTAGGGTTTGAAGAAGGAAGATGAGAAGATAGATGTAGAAAAGGATGAAGATGAGAGGGTTACCTTGAGAAGAACAATGAGAAGAAAGAGATTAGAAGGAGAGAAGAAGAGAGATGAGGGAGAAGAAGATCCACCAAGGAGAATGAGAGAATAACCACCAAGGGTTTTCTTAATTTAATAATCAAAAGCCAATTAACAAAGAGTTTAGGGCTCAGCCCTATTAATAATTCGTAATCAAGAAAATGACAAAAATACCCCGAAAACCTAAAAAAACTCGAAAAATCGCACAATCTTGTAAAAGGTAGCGTTGGGTCATCAGTTGACCGAAGACCTCCCTTCGGTCACGATTATAGATTGCCTATAATCTTGATCTTTCCCTTCCCCTTTGGTCGACCCAACCCTGCCTTCGGTCGACCCAAGGTCTCTTTGGTCTTTCTTTTGCTCTGTCTGCTCTATTTTGCTCTCCATATGCTCCTCACGTGTCGTCAAACCATAGCGAGATAGGTAACGCTCGCCTTTGACATTGATAGACTTTGAAAGGTGTGATGTTCGCATCAAAATCTAAAAAATGATAAAACCAAAATGCCCTTCTTAGTTCACCAGGGAGGTCCTCTTGTTCCCTGACTTCTTATCTTTGTTGTCATATAAAATACTCTTTTGGTCACTCAATTCAGAATTCCAGATTGACCTTGATCATACTTACCCATGATTGATAGCCCCATATTTCTATTTTACATGTCACATCTTTTATCTGTTATAGAATGTACTCATGCCCTTTCTGTGTATCTAAGCAACAGTGCTTGTATCTTTCTGAAATATGGAATCTGTATTATTAGTCAGCAATATTTTTATAGGAAAAGATTGTATCTGCACAGTTTGAACTGAGTGTCGGTGTGCACACATGACTCAAGTCCCACTATCTGAAGTGTTGAGTGGAAATCTTAACACACTGCAAAATGTGCTTTCAAATTCCGCATTTTTGAAATCCTAGCGAGATTCTCAGCTGCCATCATTTAGAGGAGGGAGATAAGGCATGCACCGACTCTCGGTGCTCACTGTGCACATTGAAGTCATGCCCAAATTCACTAAGTTTGATGTTATTTCTTATTACACGTCTACACAATTTGGCTTTCTGTATGCAGTTCATTGTCTGAACGAGAGTAATTCAAAGTGAAATTTATCAATTGTGGTTGTGGCTATCAGGAATTAGATTTCTTGTGTGAGGCTAAGAATAGTGAGAAGTGTTTGGATAACTTCAAGAGGTTATCTCCTCATCTCACAGACTACGTGTATGCCCCAAAAGTTCATTGGAATTTGAGTACCTCAAAACTGTTGACTATGGAATTTATCGATGGTGCGGAAATAACTGATGTGAGTGCAATTCGAAGACTTGGAATTAAACCAAATGAAGTTGCAAAATTGGTAAATCATTTCACCAATACTAACCAGCAAATATATTGTATATTGCTGATAGAAGCATATATTTTATCTTGCTAAGATCCAATCTAAAATTTTGCAGGTCAGCCAAGCTTTTGCAGAGATGACCTTTAAACATGGATTTGTGCATTGTGACCCTCATGCTGCCAACTTGCTTGTTCGGCCTGTACCTTCTGGAAAACGAAACATTTTTGGTGATTTTTTTAAAAATAATTTTGAGCTATTTAACCATGTTCTGTGTCTGCATTTCATAAAGTATCATTGGAATGTTTGCATTGTAAAATTTTGTAGTGATCTACAGCTCTTGGCAAAACACACCATTTATATTCATCAACTTGCCACCTTTTTGGCGAAACTTCTCCCATAGCTCTCCTTTATGAAATGCTCTGCGCAGCGTATAAATCTGCCATGCTTTCTAGATTATGAGGATGAAAATAGTTGGAATGGCTTGCACTATAAGTTTCTAAAGGGTGTGTCATTTTTCTAGGGGCTTCTTTTAGTAGTGATGGACAAAAAGATTCAACGTTGTGGCAGAATCTCTCTGTTTTTTTAGGGCTTGTTTGATTTTCCATTTCTCATGTAAATGCAATGTAAATGTATAATGATTATTTCCTGGGTATTTACTACCCCTTTCCCAATGTATGATTTGACTCCCTACTTTTCTATTGCTAAAATTGAGGAGAATAGTGAAATATAGGTGGGGCCCACCGTGATGTATGTGGCTTATCTACACCATTCATCTGTTTTGCCAAATGAACATAGGGCATTGACCAAAAAATGAGTCAAATCCAATGCTTTGGTGGACCACACCTAAGGAAAAAGGGAATCCAACACTTATCGTTAAAAACTACTTCCTGCCACTGTTTCTTATGGTGTGGGCCACTTGAATGTTGGATCTGCCTCATTTTTTGGCTCATGTCTCAAAATATTCAATTAAAACTAATGGATGGAGCGGATATATCATCTATATCACGGTGGGGCCCATAATTTTAAACTACTTCTTTTGGACTGATTTTCGAGGTAGGAATTTCACCAAATTTCAAACGGGGTAAAGAAGTAATAATGGGTTATTTCCAGGGTATTTCCATTTCTCAGGAAAATCAAACAGGCCCTTAATGAATTTTGCAGAATAAAGGAAAAAGTACCATAGATCATGGAAAAGGATATGCAGATACAAATGGAATGCTGAAGGCCCAAAAAGGGTATGACTTGGAGGAATTATAGGATCACCAACAAGGTCATCTCTGCAAAAGTACCATACATCATGGAAAAGGATATGGAGGCCCAAAAAGGTTGATAGGCCCCTTCTTTAGCAAGGGAATCAGTGAAAGAATTAGCTTCTCTAGGAATGAAGAGTCGTATAGATGGTCCGTCCTTATTCTCAGCAGCATTCATGGAGCAATTCAATGAATCAGAAGAGGTTTTGAAGCTTCTTTACTTTTAAGGAAGAAAAGAAAAGAAAAGAAAAACCTCACAATTACCTGAACACCAACTTCTGGGTAATTGTTGTCTCATGCTCTATGTCATATCTCAATCCTGATGGACAATGATGGTCAAAGTGATTTATACCACGCGTGTACCACAGCATATCTACGTATCTTTATTTTCTATGTATTAACTGTATATTCTGAATTCCATGCTGAAGTCTGTCAACTTTGCATGAATCCATGAATAAAATCCATTATGTGGGTTTCTTATGTGCATTAGTTTTATATTTTCCTTTCTCGTATGCAGGCAAGAAAAAACCACAGTTGGTATTGCTTGACCATGGTCTATACAAGGATCTCGATGTTACAACAAGAACCAACTATGCCGCACTTTGGAAGGTATTTTCATCTCATGATTGTTGAAGGAATTTGTCTCCAATGCTTGTAGGGGTTATTGGTCCTCAGTAATAATGCTCTCTCTATCTCTCATCCGTCAATACTTGTCACAGGCTTTGGTATTTGCTGATGCTAATGGAATAAAGGAAAATAGTGTGAAACTGGGTGCGGGAGAGGATCTATATGCTCTATTTGCAGGTATTCTTACCATGCGGCCATGGAATCGGGTCATTGATCCAGCTGTTGATCATTTGGTTCTAGAAGGCAATGACGGCGATCGTTCAGAACTGCAGGTGATTTTATAGTTCTTTTGGCATCTTCTATCTAATCCGTCAGAGTCTGAAGCTAATTGGGGATTCAGGCTGTTTTGGTTAGATTCAATGTTCCCTTTTTCCCTTTATGCTGATACACTTAAGATCAGCTTGTTTGATTTTACTAGTGCTGAAGAACTTTCATGCTTCTATTCAACTGTATATGCATGCATTTAAAATTTTGTAGCCTTAAATTTAAAACTAGATCTGCATGCATCTTAAGAATCTTGATCCTGTACCAGAATTTTCCTGAATATGTTTTTGCGTGACATGCTTTAAATGAGTTCTGACACCTGTTTACCTATAATTAACTGTAAAACCAACTTCTCGTCATTAGCAAATATTTCTATGTTAATTCCTTTACTTGTTAGATAATGGGTAGTGGCCTAAGGATGATGAGGTGGTTGTTCTGTAGAATGCTTGCCCTTCCTGTTCTGTGAACCACTTGTTGGACTTATCTAAGCCTTTAATAATTCTGGTTATGTGGAGTGCTATGGATAACTGTTAAGGGAGCTTTAGTGCCTAGTATGACATACTTCCTTTCCTTGGCAGATGTATGCTTCTCAGTACTTCTCTCAGATCTCAGAGCTGCTACGGAGACTACCTCGTGTAATTCTGTTGATGCTTAAGACAAATGACTGCTTGCGAGCTGTCAATCATTCTCTGGTATGCCGTACAACTTGTTGGGCCTGTTTGGACTTCGTGAAATTAAAATTTGGAAATTGATTTTCCATGGAATAAAATTTCTGCTGTTTTTTTTTTAATAAAAAAATTCATGGAAATCAATTTCCAATTTTTTTTTTCAAACTTACAGGAAAATTGCACTTTTCATTTGCCATTTTAAAACCTTTAAAATACAATTTCCTCACTTTATTCCTTCTTCTCCTTCCCCATCTCAACCCTACATCCTCTTCACCATTTAGATGATCTTAACCATGTGGACCCATCCTTAATCAATCCAAACCACCAGTATTTCCACATGGAGCCTACCATGAGGTGAATTAATCAGGCGGGGCTCCTAGTTAGTCAATCCCAAACCCCTGTATTTCCACATTGGGCCATAGTTGGTAATCTTAACTGTGTCCCATCATTAATCGATCATAACTTAGATGATCTTGACCATGTGGGCCCATTGTTAGTTGATCATACCATGTGCATTTCCATGTTTGGCCCGTCATTAGATGACCTTAATCATGTGGTGCCCATCGACCATCGTCAGTCCATCATGCCATGTGTATTTCCACGTTTGGCCCATTGTTAGACAATCATAACCATGTCGGGCCATCACTAGTCAACGAAGCGTATTTCCATGTGGTGCTCCCCACTTTATGTTCTTAACCAATTGTTGGTCAATCTTAACTATTCTATTTCCACGTGGGGCCCATCATTAGTTAAACCAAAGCATGTGAATTTCCACATGGACCTGTCGTTAGTAATTTAACCATGTGGGGCCCACCATTAGTTGATCCTATCCAACTTCACACGTGTGACAGACTGACAGTAAGAGAGGCCATTGATTGTGTTTATTTATTGATATGTATACCTGAATCCTAAATTTCCTTCTAAATGAAGTGTGGCTACCAAATATCAGGAATTGAAAATTAGACCAATTTCCTTGGCTTGTGAGAGAGTGCTCAGGGGCATTCAATCAATATTGGATGTGCGATTAGCTCTCATAGAATAAAGTTGAGAACGAAAGAAAAAAATGGTGAGAAAACAAATGTTGGAAATAGTATTTCATTTCCACCAATTATCCTGGATTTTATTTACTAGGAAATCAATTTTCGCAAATTTCAGTTTCAAGGCCCTAGGTGCAATCAAAAAAGGGAAAGGAAAGAAAAAAGGCCCTAGGTGCAATTGAAAGGAAAATTTCGTTTTTACTTTGCTATATAGCTCCTGTTATCCGTCAAATGCTTGCTTTTTATTGTGATGATGTTGAACTTTCATGGTCACTTGAATGTGTTTCAATCCTGTATCATCTGTAGGGTAGAATTAGCTGTACACATCATCATCATCTAAGCCTTATTACAATTAATCAGGGTCTGTTACATGAGTCCTATTCTGCCATGCCACTCTATCAAGGGCCATTCCTTCAGTTAGATAACCATAGGTTATCAAGTCTTTTCTTACTACTTCCATCCACATCCTTTGGGGCCTTCCCTTTGCCCCTTTAGAGCCTTCAACTTGTACCAACTCACTCCTAACCGGCAAAGTTCTTGGTCTCTGTTGCACATGACCAAACCATCCAAGTTTACTTTCCCTCGTCTTATTACACCTATTGGCACTACTCGTTATGTTTCCTCGAATGCATTCATTTCTAGTTCTATCCTTTCTTATCTTGCCACTCATCACCTCAACATCCCCATTTCAGCTACACTACTCATCCTGTGAGCATTTTGTTCCTAGGATACTAGCTGTGCACCTAATATCCTATTCCATGAGAATATACCTTGCTTAATATTACAAATCCTGTTATAAGAGATGCATGGATGCAATTGTACTCACCTGGCAAATAGTCTTCTGTTGGTTTCCTTGTTAATAGTGTTTGACTTGCCACCCTTGCTTCAGGACCGAATCCAATAGTGTTGTACTTGATTTTTCATGTTTTTCCTCCCCTTCCCTTTTACAGCAGGCCGCCACTTCTCTTTTCCCGGAGGATATCCTGATATTGTCAGAGATTAACAATTCAGATGCCGATAGCCACCATGCATATATTTTCCTTCAGCCAAACCTAAAATGTTGGTGATCAAATGGACAATTAACATGAAAATTCAAATATATCTGTTGTTATCTAGGCTATTGAATTGGCAGCAGCATAACAAGAAACTTTGGGATGATTTTGGCATCTTTCATCTTTTACAGTTGCAGGGGTCTTCCATTGACATGTTCTTCATCATTGGAAAAATTTCATCAGAGGCTGTTGCTGAGGCAAAGATGTTGCAAAAGAAATCTGTTTTGGCACGGCTAAGCATATGGTTGGAGGAGATCTTGCTGGAAGCTCGACTTCTAACCATGCAGATTGCCTTGTGGCTTCTACAGCTCAGAAGAGCATTGTCTGGGTGATTTCTTGCCCCCTCATTTCTTTGTTTCACAGCCCCATTTCTTTGCCCATGATCTTAATAAGTCCTGAGATCTACTTGAGGTCATGTAACATTTTAGATCAATGTGATATTATCATCATTTTTTCTCTATGGGCCATTAATTTATTATTATTTTTTTATTTTTAATTTTTTTGTGGGGGGGGGGGGCACCGACCATGTATAACAATGTCATTTCATATTTAACCGACTAATGGGGGAAATTGATAGAGATCGTCTAAATTCATTTGGAATTTAATTGCATATGAAACTGATTACCATTACCATACATTAGAATTATTATTTTTGTTCGATTTGTGAAGCAACAAGTCATCTGAGCTACTCATCGTTGGTGTTCCATTTTGATGCATGAATTTTTATGACTTTCTGGATTTGGGGACAGGCATGTACATATGCATATGATTCTTCATTCTGCTCTTGGATTTTCTCTCCTCTCTCCAAATAAATCAAAAGATAGAAAAAAGAGGAATTTTGGAATATTTTTAGTGTGATCATTCAACGAATAAGAATACTGGTGTACTAGCAAAGGGAACCTAAACCGACCATGTATAACAATGTCATTTCATATTTAACCGACTAATGGGGGAAATTGATAGAGATCGTCTAGATTCATTTGGAATGTAATCGCATATGAAACTGATTACCATTACCATACATTAGAATTATCATTTTTGTTCGATTTGTGAAGCAACGAGGCATCTGAGCTACTCACCGTTGGTTTTCCATTTAGATGCATGAATTTTTATGACTTTCTGGATTTGGGGACAGGCATGTACATATGCATATGATTCTTCATTCTGCTCTTGGATTTACTCTCCTCTCTCCAAATAAATCAAAAGATAGAGAAAAAAGAGGAAATTTGGAATATTTTTAGTGTGATCATTCAACGAATAAGAATATTGGTGTACTAGCAAAGGGAACCTATTCTCTCTAATCACTAACAACGGTCACAAGGCTACTCACATGAGAAGCTAAGTGAGCGAGTGTGGAAACCTTGATCCAAAGGCATTCATGGTCTACTTGGGTTTTCTGTTAGTGTGGGTGGGGACCATGATCCAGTGATCCAATCCATTGGGCCCCACTGTGGATGGACTACAATCAAATCTTATTGGTAAGATAATCCTCATGATAGACAATCGTAACATGCAAATAGACAAGAAAATGCTCATTATCGGTTGTGGAATCTTACAATCTAAGAGAGATTAAGGCAATCGTCCACCATGGTGGGCGACATTTGACCAACAATTTTGTATAATAGCCTATTCAATATTTTTAGAAAGGATTTTATAAAATTCATGTGATTTACTAGCACAATGGCACGTCGAGGTATAGTGTATTATTATGAACTAAAATGAGATGAAATCAGTTTTGAGTGGCAATCAAACAGGGCCTTCGTCTTTAGCGTTGAAATTGCATCCTACTTTCCATATCAATTGAGGCAGGAAAAGAGTGGCATGTCTAACTTTGGAATTTTCATGGCCCACTTAAGTACTTCGAACCTGAGAGCGTTGGATGCAGCACCAACAGGCCTTATGCACCATCAATGCCCAACTGGATTAATAAATGGGCTTCATTTTTTGGAGCGTGTCTGCACTTCGGGTCTAGTATGCCAGCCCAAGTTCCAACCAGAAGTAGGGAAGCCCAAGGCCCATTCACATCCCCGTCAAGAAGGTCTCTCTCAATCCTAGCAGGAGGAAACAGCCATCGTCAGTATCAGGTTCGCACTTCAAAGCAACCAAGCTGCAGGCATGTGATGATCCAGGCCGTTCATTTTCAAACAACACGGAAGGATGCACCAGCCTCTTCCTAAGTAATGGAGTCTCATCCACCGCCACACACAAGCAAAATCTGGACCGTTGAAATCGGGAGCATTAGTCTGGATGATCCATAGCATGAAATTCTAACGAATAAAAAAATGATATCAATCACCACTTGTATTTCCTTCCGTCGTCCAAAAACAGTTAAACCATCACATCAGCGTAAATCTTTGCTTCTGGTCCATCTAAATTAGGCCCCCTTCAATTTGGACGGTTAAAAATGAAAAATAAAAAATCTAAATGGTTCTATCTCAATAAAAACAAAAACCAAGTGCTACTTTAAATTGAGTTAATGTATGCCACGTGTACAATTTCAGGAGTGCCTGCGTGTATGAAGCACCCTCCGCTGTCCGAGCATCGTATCATATGAGCTCCATTTGAAAAAGAAATTAAAAGGAGGAAGGAAAAACAAAAAACAAAAAACTGATATACTGTTTGCTAGTTGGAGCCTGGAGGAGAGGCACCTCGTCTTTCCTCCACATTGCACCAATCTCTCCTACATCTCTGTCTCTTCTTCTACTTCAGCTGCAGTTGCTCATATCTCCTCCTTTGAAACAAATCAAAGAGAATAGAGAGAGAGAAAAGATAGTAGATTGAGAAAAAAGAAGAGAAAGAAGCCATCCCATCGCAAGAACTAGCAGCAGCAGTAGCAGTGGCAGCAGCAGCAGCAGCAGCAGCAGCCATGGTCCGTAAGAAAGAAGAATCAAAAGAATCAGAATCGACGACAACAAGTCCCATGCAGTGTTCGCATGGCCTCGTCGTCGGAAACTACTGCCACGACGTTCTCATCAAAGACGGCCGTGTCATTGGCGAGAGCCTTGGCGGAGCTGCTTCTTTCATCTCCAACATCTTCGATGGCCTCTCTCTTTCCTGCTCCTACATCTCCAAGGTCGGCCCTGATTTCACCTACTCTGTCTCCCACCCTCCTCTCCTTTCTTCTTCTTCCCCCTTCACAACCCTCTTCCACGCCCATCTCTCCCCTTCCCTTCGCCCCGATCACGACCGCGTCCTCCGTCGTATCCGTTCCTCCGATCCCATCTACCCCTCCGACCTCCCTTCCCTTCCTTTCAATTTCGGCCTCTCTGTCGGTGTCGCTGGTGAAATTACCCCCGACACGTTAACTCGCATGCTCGACCTCTGCTCTCTCATCTTCGTCGACATCCAGGCCCTCATCCGCACGTTCGACCCCGTCGATGGCACTGTCTGCCACATCCCCCTCAAAGACACTGGCTTCTATCACCTCCTCCCGCGTATTCGATTCCTCAAGGCCTCCTCTGAAGAGGCTCCCTTTGTTGACATCGAAGAGGCAAGGAGGTACTGCTGCGTAGTTGTCACTGATGGCAAGGACGGTTGCAGGATCTTTTGGAAGGATGGGGAATTGCAGATCCCGTCATTCCCAACAGACCAGATTGATCCGACTGGCGCTGGGGACAGTTTCTTGGGGGGATTTGTGGCTGGTCTGGTTTGCAGGTTGGCTGTTCCAGATGCTGCCCTTTTGGGGAATTTCTTCGGCTCTCTGACTGTTGCCCAGATTGGTGTTCCCAAATTCAATCCAAGGATGTTTAAGGTTCTCATTCATTCTCTTATCTCCTTGTAGATATTTGAATTTTTTTCCTGTTCATTCTCTTATCTCCTTGTCAATATTTGAATTTTTTTCCTGTTATAATGCTATCTTTTTCCATGTACTCCATCGTAGATGCCATGATTCATGTCTAAAGAAGAATTTTTAGGTCATTCTCTTCATACATGAAACTAATTTCTCCTCTGTGTGTGTGTGTGTGTGTGTGTGTGTGTGTGTGTTGGGGGGGGGGGGGGGGGGGGGGGGATGTGAAGAAGCAAATGTGCCCCAATCTCTATGTCACTCTTGCACATAATGCAACTTTTATTAATGGCAATACCCCGACTAATAAGCTTATCCACTGTCATGATTTTCTGATGGATTGCTAACCACATGAAAGCAGCCACTCTTTGGCAAGCTAGAGACTTCCGAAGGATCTTCGCTGCCAGAGAGATGACTTCATTATCTGCTCATCTGTTCTCCAGAGGAGAGATTCGACTGAATTTACATGACTTCCCTCCAACTTCTTTCATTGGCATCAAGAGGCAATGGGCAAACGTTGAGGCATAGATAATAGAAGGATCTGAGTAGTCAAACATGAACGATCTGAGTTCCCTCGTAAATTTATGGTTCTATGCATATCCTTTGTTTCTTAGCGTGTTTCTGTCATTATCTTGGAGAATGTATTCTCTGCAAACCCTCATTTGTTGAATCCATGCACCTTGGCTGCAGTTGTCAAACATGTGACGGTTTATGTTGACATCCTCAAACAAGTATGTCTACAAGCATAGCCCCTCATGTGGAAAGATGGGCCCCTTCTTCTAATGTAAGTATTTTGTATGGATTATTTCTTGAATCCATGCATCTGTGGTTCTTTGAGCCAACAAACCAAGGTCCGACTTTAAGTTTGCAAAATAATGCGTGAGTTCTCAGTGAATATATGAATGAGATGTTTTCTATAGTTCATAGTTGAACAAATCTTCTGCTTCAATTGCTACTTGGGGTCCCTTAGTAGTATCTTCCTAGGCTGGCTCAAGTAGCTCTCGAAAGAGGGGCTAATATGTTTGTGTTTCTAAATCCCGGGGAACTGAGTCTTATGGTTGTTTTGCCTACGTTGGAATTGAGTGAAGATGAACTTGAAAATATGGCGCAGCTCTTTAACTGCTGAAGCTGACAATTGTTGAAAGGGATAGCTAGGTGTTGAAAGCTGATAAGTTCTGCGAAATTCTCAGCCAAATCCTACATCTATCCCTAGGTCCCCATTGCAAAAGGAACGGGAGCTGATTGAACTCATTGGGTCTTATATGGGTTTGCCTAGGCTCATTGCTTTCTATTGGCTTGTGCAGAGGAATTAGTTGACAACGGATCACATGAGGAAAAGGCAAATGATCATATCCAACATCTGGGGAATGTAGAATTGGTTGATCGTTTATTTATTCCTTGTGATTTGCTCATTGGTGGAGGTTTATTGATTTGTTTCATATATTCTGGAATATGCATTCGACTAGTCAATTCTATCTCTGACTTGGCACGAGGGTCGTCACTGGTTAAAAGGAAAGATATTATGGAGGCTTTCCCTGCTTGTGAGTCAGTGGTTGATATGGGCTGAGTGCAACAACAGAACTTTCCACAATTAATCTTCTGGTTCTGCTGATGTGTTTATGACATCTATGTTGGATGCAATCACTTGGGCCAAGTCTTTATAGGCTTTTAAAATTTGTCCTCTAGAGCTGTTTGATTCTTCAAGCAATAGCTCTCAATTGTATCTGGAGCTATGATTTCACCCTTTCTGTGTGTTTCCATTCCCATTGCATATGCTCCATAATCCTACTGTTCCTGATAATGACTAAGGCAAGGTTGCGAAGTTAACTAAATACCATTTATGATTTGAATAGACCTATAAGTTGCTCCGGAGCCTTTGAAGAAGAAGAAGAACTTTTGTCTGGATTGCCACCCTTTGCAAAAACTCTCACCATTGACCGCATAAAGAGTAGAGATTGGAAGTTAGCTAACAGTTGTGGTATGTGTTGTTGCGATGAAGAAAGAGTAAAGCGCCTGCTGTTACAGAGTTAGTTTAATATGAAATGGACTTTCCCATGTTCAATCAAAGAGATGACTGAGAGCTGGTCATATTCGGTTTGGGGCCTTAATTGCAGAATTCTCTGGATCATGGTTTTATTTGCCGGTCTTTGTTGGAGCATTTGGTTGGATGGAAACAACCATGTTTTTAACGGGAAGTCCCTTTCAGTGCAGCAGGCGGTGAAGAAGATTTCTAACTTGCTATTCTCTTATTAGAAATTCAGGGGGCTGCCTTTTGTGATGCCTCTATAGAACATCTTTCCACCCAAAAATGGAAACCGACAGAATTCAAGCTAGGTGGAAAAAATGGAGGTGTGCCTCTAGAGTTTTATATGATCATCATGTACCACTCAAACTGAAAAGGATACTTTATAAGATAGCTATAAGACCGGCCATGCTTTATGGGAGAATGTTGGGCAATTAAGGAACAACATGTTCATAGGATGAGTGTAGTTGAAATGAGGATGTTCATATGGATGAGTGGCAAGAAAAGGATAAAATTAGAAATGAACGTATTCGAGGGAACTTAGGAGTACCACCAATAGGTAATAAGATGAGGGAAGGTAGACTTAGATGGTTTGGTCATGTGCAATGGAGACCAAGAACCGTGCTGGTTATGAGTGAGTTCGTACAAATTAAAGGCTCTAAAAGGGCAAAGGAAGGCCCAAAAGGACGTGGATGGAGGCAGTAAGAAAAGTCTTGATGACCTATGGTCTAACTGAAGGTATGGTCCTTGATAGAATGGAATAGCAGATTAAGATTCTTCTAGTTGACCCTAGGTAATTGGGATAATGATTAGATGATGATCATGGCGATTGTAATGATTCGTCATAAAAGTTGTGGCAAAAATTTTACGTTGGCTACCAACCTGACGCAACTATGATGATTCTTCATCATCACCGATGCCTCATCCTAGCTAATAGGGATTGTCAACTAATAGGATTCTATGGGTGTACATGTGCCTGCACATGTACTTTCTAACATCCCCACATTCATGGGGACGTTAGCAACGTCCTCAAACTTTTCAACGGCATACAGAGTGACTTGTCATCGACCTTAACCATTCATTCATTCATACAACTAGGAGCAAAGCTATGGTGTAAGAATCACGTTGATTGGCTTATCCTAACCATTTGAATGGGGCCAATTTGTTACAATTGTCCGTTGTTTATGAGCCATAACTCACATGGTTAGAATCATCAAATCAAATTGTTACTTTAGAATCATAAGAAATACAATGTGGGGCCTATCTTCTAGATGTTACAAAATGATGATTAGACCTATTTTGTTTCTCCAGTCAATCTTGATTGTCCTTTTTCATGCTATTGATTGTATGAAGGATTGAACGGTTTGGATCAACAATAGGTCACCCAATGTGCCACTTGAAAAAGGATAGGGGACACACACACACACACACAGTTTGCTAATGCTCCCGCCTTTGTGGGGATGTTAGCAACATCCAATATCCTTATCAATGGCACATGGGTGACATATCATTGATCTGAACCATTCATTTATTCATAAATTTAGGAGCAAGCCATGGTGTAAAAACCACGCCAATTGGATGATCCTAAGCATCCGATCAAGAGCATGGAAAACGAACAAATTGAGTAGAAAAACAAAATAGCTCCAATCATTATCTTGAAACATCTACTAGATAGATCCCACTTTGTATTGCTTATGATTCCAAAGTAGCACGTTGGCTTGATGGTTCTAACCATGTGATCTATGACTCGTAAACAATAGAAGTTTGTGACAAATTGGCACCATCAAGGGGTTTGGATCCTCCAATCAGCGTGATTTTTGCACTATGGCTTGCTCCTACTGGTACTGTTGAATGAACTGTCCCGAGCAATGATTGGGCATCCCATGTGTCATTCAAAAGGATAGGGAACGTGTGGGGATGTTAGCAAACCCCTCCCCTCTTTAAATTTGCATGTGTTTGCCTGTGCGTGCGCGTGTGTGAATAAAATTATTTAGTCTCTCTCTCTCTCTCTCTCTCTCTCTCTCTCTCTCTCTCTCTCTCTCTCTCTCTCTCTTATTATCTATCTATCTCTCTCTATATCTCTCTCAATTTTAATAAACATTTAAAATGTTTTTATATTAATAAAATTTTGCTCTTCTTCCTTCATTTTTTTAAAATATTTATTTTTTAATTAATAAGACTACTATTCCCTCATTTGAAAAGCTAATAAAAAAAAAATTCCAAGTGTTATCTTGTCTTAGTCTTAGAAATTTGAAAAAGAGGAACCTATGTAATTCTCTTCTTAGTCTTAGAATTTTGAAAAAGCGGAACCTATGAGATACTTCTGAAATGCATAACAGATCGTATGCATGCACCTAGTTGGAATAGTTGCAGCATATACACAATTATTATGGCACAACCATGGATGAGAAATAACCCATGTATTAAATAACTCCTTATTGGAAAAGAAAATTTGTCAATGAGGAACTATACTATTCTCTACTAGAAACAGACCTTTTTGTTTTGTATATTCTGCTGAATCCATCAATCCTATTTTTGGGGTTCGACAAATCGGACATTTCCATTGTCACAATCCAACATTTGTTTCCATGTCTGTGCAACATAGCTGGCTGGCTAAGTACCAACTCCCCTCTTTTCTATGCATCCATGCACAGCAGCATTCCTCAATTGCAAGTAGTGGAATTTGTTGGTGAAGTATACTCCACTGTTTGAGGATGCCATGTAAGCCGAAACTAAGGCTCTTTGGGAAGGTTTGGTGATCTTATCAAGAAAAAGAAAAAAAAGAAAAGAAAATTCCTTGGATTGGTGATATAGTGGAAAGCGTTTCAAGAAACGTGGTTGCTTGGGCATCTAATGGAGTCCCAAGCATGAAAAGGTTTCCTTTGTTCTTAATGAAATCCGTGAAATTACGTCTTGTATAGACATTTGGTTACCCCAATTGAAAGAGAGCAAAATGCTTTGGCCAATGATTTGTCAATAGGGATCTCCTTTTGTATGGCAAATCTTTCCTTTTACCTTGATCTTTTTCCTGATTTTTCTAATTTGAATAAAAACATTAAATTATCCCATAAACAGAAAATCAACAACAATGGTGATGTCAAGTGGGTTTTGGGAGTGATGGTTAATATCATATGTATTTCTTGAAAGGTAACGATTTTATTAAAGAAAGAAAATGAAAGCCAAAGAAAGGAAACTAAGGCGAATGAATTAAAACAAGAAAGGCCGAGATATAGACGAAAGGGGGCACTTGGCAAGAGCCTTTATCTTTGATGCCCAACCAATTACATCCAATTTTTTCCTTTTAAAGACTCCAACGCCAACCCACTCGATTGCAGAAGCACTGATCATTCCTTTCCTTGAAGCCGAAATACCTGCCTGCATGTATAGCATCCAAATCATCTTCCCTTTTCTTCCCAACTCCACCCCCATGCCAGGCTAGGAGGAGGCTATCAATGGATCCCGGCCTCACCAATGACACTTCGAAAATATCCAAGAACCTCTCCACTTCGCTCTAGCAAAGGAGCAATGGATAAAGAGGTGATCGGCCGATTCCCTATTCTACATGCAAATCCTGCAAATACGAGGAATTACCTTCTTCCTCTTTTGAAGGCGGAATCAATCAGAAAATGCTGTTTTGATGACTGCCTTTCAAATTTTTATGGACTTACAACTGATCAGCAGATGACGAAAGATGGTTAGATGGCAAAAGATTATTGTGCTGCTTGTGCTGGTTTATGATTGTCTAAATCTATTTGTAAGAGAATGCTCAAGTCTGGATTAGAAAATGATGTCCTTTTGTGGTCTTCTTCTTCTTCTTCTTCAGAAAGTAAAGGATGAGTTGGAGAGGATGAGGCAATACGTTGGCTTACATGAGAGAAAAGAGGTTGCAGTTGATTTTAGGAAATCAATAGATCATGAAGCATTTTGGGCATTCCTAGTTGAGGCAGCTAAACTGCAACACGGAGACCACAGCCTAGATGGCCAGTGGGACGTGCCAGATTCCTTGCAAGTGACGGAGCAGGGTGACCAGCAAGACAGTAAAAGCCAGCAAAAGCCTTTATTTGGTTCTGTTTATGAAGTGATTAGGCCTGCTGAAGACCCATGACCCGAGCAGCACAATCGCTCTGCATAGTTCTCATCAATGATTTGGGGATTTGATATGTTAATGCTGAGCTCTGATATTATTTTCACATCCAATTTCAGATGTATACAACATAACACCGGCTGCCTCAACTCCAACCATTTCATTGCTAACTTAATAAATTGTGCCCCAAGTTAGCCAGGGCTTGTTCCCTACAATTACTTGTCCAGCGTGTCTTTAACTTCATCTGTTTGTATAAAATCCAAACAGAAGGGAAAGAAGTACTTTGGCATGACATCTAATTGGCTTTTGGTCTGCTTCATTCTTCAAACTAATGGAAAACGTTTTCAGGCATGTACTCGTACAAAACCATTTGAAACCTGCTACCTGCCTAATCGTCAGCTGATTATAACAGGGGTAAAGGGTTGTGGCTTGGGGGCTCCGATCCTGTTTGCCGCCACTGAGGAACCTCATGTTTTCTGCTCCCAAATGCATATGCCAATTGGATCTGTTAGCTTGGAAATCAGGCAGGCCATCAATTCAGTTCTCTTATGCTGTCGCCACTGAAGGGTTGTTTGTTGCCTAAGCCATGAGAAGTGGCATGTGAGGTGATGAATCCAGACAGTCCAGTTTGTGGTTCCTGCCCATGTATATATCCTTCAGTTGGGAATCAAAGAAAGCAGAGAATCCTAGCTGCATGGAGGATTGCCTTCAAATGGATGGTCATGATGGAAATGTACTCAATAGTGTACCAATGGCTTGGATTGTTAGGTCAGTGTGATTTTTAACAGAGGGCCATCTACATATAGCACCTACTGGTTGGAAAGCTAGGATCCAATCTAGCCTCTCTTGACTTGAGCCGTGGCTGTAGTCTGTTCTTTATCTTGATGCTTCAGCATTCATGCTTGAAGTGACCAGGTATGCAACCGCTAAAAACACTCATGCTTCTCTTTCTTTTTTCACATTGGATTGCTCTACTTTTTTTCATAATTGTTTTTTTTACTATGAAAAATAATTCAAAAATAAATTTTATCCAAGTTAGCTTTGAGTATGTTGGCCTTGAAAACCATATCAGGCTATTCTTCTCCCTTCGGAGTCTAACCCAACACCATTTTAAAGATTTTGTAAGATAGCTTCCATGCCTCGCTTTTGTGTGCAGTGTGTATACGCGCGTGCGCGCCATATCAAGTGTTGGTTTGTCATCTACCATCCATGTGCACGCACCATATCAAGTGTTGGTTTGTCATCAGCAATTCAAAAATCAAAATATTCACGAGACATTTTGTTTCCAGCAATCTTTGGATTTGTATTTCATCTCTAATGCTTTTGGTAGCTGGTGTTGGAGTCAAATGCATAGACATGGACTGGTTAGAGAGTGCACTGAGAACATGATATTGACGGAAATAATTCCCGTAAGCATTTCTTTCTTGGTTGAATGTCTGCCATAATGCCATCCTTGCTAGGTTCAAGCAGCAACAAGTACATGCATCTACTTCCAGCATTTAAAAATTCATTCCATCAAAGTGGTCCAAACAAAATCATGATCCATTATCTTTTGATGTCTCCTTGTACTACCTACTCAATAATCTCAAGATGGAATGGAAACCTGGTGAAGCTTTTAAGCATGAGAGGTCCCTTTCATGTGGAAGGCTATTTCTAAATTCAAGGACAACTCAAGAGAATGTGTTTTTTTTTGCTAGAGGGGTTAGATTTTAGGTTGGCTCTGGAGATAGAATCAGATTTTTGGACCTATGAATTTTTGGGGTCAGATCAGTATGGGTTGCACCTCTCTTTCAAATTGCTTGGTTCTAAAGGTCCTCAAGGGAGCTGTTTAGAAGCCATGTTTGCCAACCAAAGTAGGAGATTTTCTTCTTTCTTTCTTTCTTTTTATTCCTGACTGCTAGCTCAAGGGATGCTAGAATGGGGAAAGTGAGTGGATTCTTAAACTAAGAGATAGCTTTGATTGTTTTTAAAATGAAGTAAATAAAAGATGACCAAGGTTATTTACCCTTTGACAGTTGGCCGGCTAGACTAAAATACGTGAATTTCACCATTTCTTATGGTTGTGAGTCATCAAACATGCATCCCGCAAAAGAATGCATGTTTAGGATGGTTTTTACCATTTGATACACATCCCATGAAAATGCATGGTTAGGATCCGTTGGGTCTCTGATTCTCAGGGTATGGTCAATGGACAACCAGGGCTAATGGTTTAACAGTCTGAAACGTAGTCTGCCTATGCCATAGGTACAAGCAACCGTTCATTAGGAAATGCACATAACAATCAAGCCCGATGTCTACTCAAAGGCATTACATAAAAACGTTTGCAAGTGTAGACTCAGGCTGCATAGGGTAGACTCAGAGGTGATCTATCTCATAAAACCTTCATTCTACATCCAGGGCTTTAGGGGTACCCTATGGGCCTTATTTTAATGGGTTCAGGTCTCATTTATTGGATTCATCAAGAAATCAGCTTGGTCTGCAGTGTTCAACATAAGCCCGAGGCCGCAACAAGCCAAAATCATGCTCCCTGAGCCCAGCCCAAAATGTTTGTGCTGGGCTGAGCCCGATCCCAAGTGCTGCTTTGGTGGATCACAGGCTGCAAAACAAATACAAGCCGCACACAACAGAGTAAATGAGGATTTTAACAATTGTGTATATTATAAAATTGACCTTGCAAACCCCTAATGGCTAGGCCACGGTACAAACTCGGGCTGAATTTTAAGCAGGAGCCCAGACCTCAAACCTGAAACTCCAGCCCAAATGGCCAAATCTGCAGTTGGGTCCATGTGATGGGGCTGAGTAAAGTTGCGTAAGGTTGGGCGCTAGGCTGAGTCAGGTCCAGTCTCTTTTTTTTTTTTCTTTTAATGGTCAAATTTTATATATAATTGATTATTCTAGCAAAACAAATGAGGTTTCCTTTGCCACACAGTCACACATGTCAAATAGGCATATGCCTTAAATTGAATCCATCCATCCATCCATCAGGCAGAACCAGAAATGTAAATGCTTCAAGTCCCAAACCCAACTCGGAACCTAGACCCAGATGTGGCTATCCAACTGCTGTCATAAATCCTCAATTAAAATGAATCACCCATGAAACAATATATGTATAAGGAAAACAAAAGAAATTAACGAAAAAGAACAAAACAAAAGGGACCCTACAGCATCAGCACTCAAAAACACACCTTTCCAGCTGCTACTGTACTGTCTGTAACTGTGAATTGGTTCTAGCTTCTCTACATATATATGATTTAGTTTCTGCTGGAAATCAGACCCAAGTGATCGGCAACGGATTTTACATTGCACATCATCTGATGTCAGCTCTTCTCAATATGAATATGAATAAAAGAAAACAAAAATCAGATCATACACATCTATATATATCTGAATTCACTCCGGAAGGATAGGTCAAGCTCGTAAATTCAAAAGGAAAGCTGAAACCTGCCACTTGGTTTTCATTTCCGCCATCCCTCGAGGGAAAAAAGAAGATGTTTCAATATAATAAGGTTGTATATATAGTCGAACAAGCGACCAACACATTCCTCTTTTATCTTTTTTTATGAATAAATATATATTGAACAAAAGAGAGCCAAATTCCAGAAAGATAAGATTGCATTAGACATCCTTTGAACCCATATCAATCTTATATTCTTATTTATATGCTGCAGACAATGAGAAAAATAGCACTTGCAAATGCGGCATCGTCAATAAATGCAATCTGAAAATAACAAGAGATGCACAATCAAATCAGTTGCAATTACAAGGTCTTGAAATAAGTTCAGCCATGTCATTTCCTGATGCCTAAACAAGCATTCAACTTTGATTCTATCTACCCATCACATTCTAATATTATTTCTTATGTATATTAGTTACTAACTCTATGCCCTTCTGCTAAGCTTGCAGTTCTACCACCAGTTAGGATATATGTTCAGGCCAAAAAAAAAAAAAAAAATGGCCATTGTTGGATTTTTGTGGCACTCCGGATGCCAGGGTCCGTGGTTGCCCTCAGCCCCCGATATCCCGGGCTCCATATTATGCGATGCATGAGTGAATTATAGTTAATTGCAGAATTGTAGATTTAGCCAAGCATAAACAACTTAATCATGAGCAAAACATTTCCAAAAAAAAAAGGAACATGTGAATTATATATGATTCCAAAAAGAATGTACATAGACTGTATTCCTCTCATTGGGGCCCAGTAGGTCCCTCAGAACAAGTTCAGAGTATACTGTCCCGAAAAAGCTGTACAACAATGTCGTGTAGGCGCAAAACCCCAAAAGAATACTCCCAACGCCTCAACTCTAATAGTCATGCTCGCCTGTATACTGAAGATACTCGTCGGCGTCCTCTTCGAGTTCTACGTACTCGGTCGCTTCGACCGCCTCTTGTATACTGGGTCATATGGGTCATATGGGTCATATGGTTGGTGGTTTAAACCACCACCCCAGAAAGGGGAGTGAGTGGCCAACTCAGTGGTTTCATTTCCTTAGGTTACATATTCACCAATACAAACAATATAGATAATAATTTCATTTTCCAATGACAGAATAAAAAAATAGTACAGCATCACAAGCATGGTTATTAAGTGAGATGAATGCATGTAATGCAGATGCATGCCCGATCACCGATGCTTGTCACAGCCGCCAGTGGGTGGCACCACCACTTCACCCGCACAGACAATGTATGCCATGCTTAACTATACATGATTAGCCGAGTAATTAATTAAATCATTTTATCACACAGTCGGTTGGCGAAGCCCCTGCACCTACGTTCTATCAATTTGGCCGATTGGGACCACCTGACTCCCTGGGGGTGAACGCAGGTCACAGCTAGTAGCCCCTCGATCCTATCTCGGGTCTACAGCCCCGAGGTACCTGGTTTGGCCGCAACTCGTCAGACGCTCCCAACACAGGCGGAATAGGGTTCATCGCCCCATACCATAGTCGAGTAGTATGTGTGTCCTCTACGGTGCTCAATGGACACTACGGGGAGGCATCAACCCAGCGTAGGCCGACAGCACGGGAATATAACCCATACCACCATTCCCGGCTCATGAGTCTTGAGGGATTGGTACGCCGTATGCTTTCTAGTGGCCCATCAAAGGTGCGCAGGTACATGGATTCTACATAAGTGATAAAAATATATTTAAACACTTGATACATATATTGCTACCCGACCCGGTAGTGGGCTAGGGTCCTCGGCTAGGGGAAGTGAAGGGAAGACCGGCCTTGAGCCTATACCTGCCCGCGTGGTCCTTGACCACAGCCGATCACCCCGTCTTCCACCATAGTCGACCACCCCGCTCCTGAGGTTGCCGACCTGGTGCGGCCGCCTCAACTATTGTACTTGTCGGGTCGGAAGCTACTACCCGTCACCCCAAACACTTCCCGATTCCATATCTCATACATAAATCAAGTTACAAAACATGTAATACTAGAATCTCAGCTATAACATATTAGTATAAGTTCTAAGACATCTTAGCATAGAAGATTTGCATAATGAGAACATCTGTAGGATGATATGAGCATGCAAATGGCCCTAGCACACACCTAGCATCCAAATCCCTAGACAACGAATTTTTACCAATCTCATACAACTTCCTAACTACAATCCATCTTCCTAAACTTGAAAATTGGAAGAATCAACTACCATTGTAAGCATTGGTTGCAAGGCAACACATAGGTAAATGATACACACCTTGGTTTGAAGGAGGATTAGGAAAATATTGTAAGGAGGTGCTAGAAAATCAGGAAAAATGAAGAAAACTTATGTAAGAAGCTAGAGAAGATGGGGATTTTATGATGCACTTACTTCTACAAATGTCCGGGAAGATCTCCAATCGCGAGAGAAGCCGGTTAGAGTGATGTAGAGGCGGTTAGGTCCGGGTAGGGTAGCATGCAAGGGCTTCTTTTGAGAATCCTCCTTCCACAACTCTCCCTTTTCTCTCTCACACATCTCTCTCTCATAAATTAGGTTAAGAAATGAGGGAATGGGCTGAGAAAATAGGCTATAAAGGTTGGGGAATTGGGACATATAGCCCCCAATATTTTAAGTGGCATAAAAGTGGCATTTTGTGCCCTGATTTGATTGTGTGGGGCCCACTTGACCCCTCTTGGCCAATCCAGCCCATAGGATAGCCTTACCATGTTGAGATCCTTATTTGGGTATGATTTGGGACCGATCGGACATGGTGATTGCCAGATCTAAGGCAACATCAGTTCAACGGTCACTGGTTGTCGATCGAGGTCATGTTTGGGGATCATGTGCTGGTTTATATTTGAAATCCATGGTTCACATTTCATGGCCATGCAAGGGTCCATAGGACCCACACAAGAAAGTGAATTGAGTAATGATTACTCACTAAAGGTATTATGCAAGTATACTTGCACTCCCATGTGCAACTGCAAGACACTACAATTTATGATTTCGAGTACCGATTTCGACGTAACGCCTGTCTACGAGTATCAAGCCTAGTACGTGGGTGGTCCCCGACAAGTTTCAGGCCTAACAGTCTCGGGACAGGCGGCAGAACGGACTCCTACGCGCGTATCTAAGTTCCCGACACCATGAGACTATGGTCCTCTAAGTCATGTGCAGCCAATTATTCGTCCTAGAGGGTGATATGTGTCTAGTGGGTTCGAGCATGGGTTCGAGTCTTAAGGAAGACGATTTTACTGAGTGTTACCATTTTGGAGGTACTTTCAGTTCATATGTTATCTCTCACCATCAAAAGATGGTTTCCACGAATGTAGCAAGAATTTCTCAAGTGTAACGACGCTCAAGGAGATTTTGAAGAGAGGGAGCTTTGGGTGATTTTTACCTTTTACAGGCTAGTGGGAGAGGGTGGCCCAGGAATCAATCTCTAAGAAACGGTCCCAACCTTTGAACGCTATACCTAATACGGTCCCATAGCCCCCACTGCGGTTGGACCGCATCCTATTATTTCAGATAACTGCTGAGTCTCTCTCTCTCTCTCTCTCTCTCTCTCTCTCTTCTTAGTTTGCAGGCCATAGATCGAATGGCTAAAGATTGTCCTGTCAGGACTCATCTTAGCAATGGCCTAGATTACTTTAGGACGGCCCCGACTGTAGCAACTGAAAACTCTGTAAGGTTGTGAAATGCCTTTAGCCTAGGAACCTAGCAGAGGTAGGATGAATCACTGGCAATTAGTGGAGGTGAATCGTTGCAAGCCTGACAACATGCTTCCATGTATGAAATTCGGGTGGGCCGACATAAATATGGCCAATGGGCCATGATCAATCTGATCCCATCTGAACCACGGGTCATGTTTCAACACATCCAAACCGTTTAATTACACAACGGGACGCATTCCTTTTCATCATTTGAATCTTTTTCCTTAGGGCTAGGTATTAGAGGACTAGGACCAACCATTGTGGTTGAAATGTTATCAGATCCATTCATTTTCTTGAGAATTACTCAGATGGCACTGCTTTTGGAGGCCCCACATGGTGTGAGTATGACAGACATCCAACCCATCCAAAGGGTTCCCCCCCAACCATGATCTGCACCCAACTCAAAAGTTCATGGTAATCCAATCACAAGATGGACCACACTGTAGAAAACAACATAAGGATACCCGAACACCCGAAAGTTAGAAGTGGTGGGGCCCATGCGGCATGTGTATGGCATCCACCCATCCAAAAGATGTGCCCATGTCCAATTAGCACGTGTTATGCAAGTTTTTAGTCATTTTTCATTGTTTACTATGATGTAGCCTGATTTTAGGGGTGTACGGGCATCATCATGGTGGGGTACACCAGTTGGAAAAGTTGGCTGCCATGGGGCTCACAGTTTGTTAACGGTTGTACCAGTAAAGACTGGAGCATTCCCAAGTGTTGTTTCCCAACGACTACAGTAAAAGGCAGCGAGACAAAATAAAAACAGTAGCAGAAATGTATTTGGATTTTATCCCAATAAAAACAGTGAAAATTGCCAAAGATAGGCTTAATTCGGTGAAGAAAATCATTCGCTTACAGGAACAAAATCTGAGCTTTGTCTATTTGAAAACAATGGTTACACATAGTCTAAAATTTGGCCCTTTTTACTGATTTGTAACTATTATATATTTATTTGTTTATTATTTTTAAGTCCCGGACAACAGGTGAATTTCTGACTCGAGCTGTACGCCTCGCTCAGCTCTGCTCGACTAGAAGACAACTCAGGCTCGAGCTGGAATAACATACTCAGCTTGGTTCGGTTGAGCTTTCGAGCCGAAAAGCCTGGAAAAAAAAACTAGAATTTAAATAAGCTCAACCCAAAAGCCTGGCCTAGAACAGTTCAAAATCCAGGCCCGAAGGCAGCCCCAGGCCCATTGACCCCCTTTTTTATAGAGAGTTTTCCCTTTCATTCCTCTGCTCTTGCTCTCTTCCGATGTGGGACTAAACAACATTCCTTTTCAAGTAATTGAGTCGAACTTGAACTGAGTTTCGAGTTAAGTAGAAATGAATTGAGCCAAGGTCGGCTCAAAAATCTTCATGTTAAAAAAAAATTGGCTCAACTCAATTCGAACCTAGTGTCCGAATCGAGCTAGTTCGAACCAAGTCCAGTGAGCCAACCGAGCTAACTCAGGTCATGTACAGCTCTATTTCTGACCATGTGATTTGGATGCGGTAGATTGATGTTGTCCCTTTGATTATCTACTTCTAATGAAGAAACAACATGAAACACTGCGATTCTTTATATTATGGGGATGTAGACAATGGAAGTTATTGGCCAGTTGTTATGAGCTTTGATGGAGCATCCAAGTCCCGACAACAAGTGAATTCCTTTGTCGAAGTAAGTCGGGCGTTCGCTGAATCTTAACATGGAAAGCCTAATAAAACATGTTTGCCAAGTCATTTTATGCAAGTCGCTTTGCAATCTCAAGTTCGAGGACAAGACAAGTCCAAGCTGGTGTTTGATCTAGCCTGGGCACTCTTTATTTAGGAGACTTGAGACAATCCATCCAATACATGCATTCGTCATTGGTTCATATCCCACCAACAGATGACCGTAATCAAGTCACGGATCAATGGTCATGGAAAAATCCAGGTACTCAAGAAGATGGAACGTTAGCTCTTTAATGGCCCACCTGGGCGTTTTGTCCATTTCATTCCTTCCTCCAAAGTACAAAAAGAAATTTCTAACCCATTAAATCATCCGAGTTCCCAGTCACTAATAACCCTGTCCCATTCATCAAAAGGAGGTCACTCATGACCAAGTTCCAATCAACAAAAGAATCAAATTGGCTTGAAAGAGCATAACATAACACTAGGAAATGGAACCATCCCTCTATTGGGCCTAGTCACTGATGGCTTATGCTAAAAAATTGAACGCTAGAGCACTAGGGCCTCATTTTTCTTCCATTCTAGGCACTAAATGTTGACCATTGCTTTGGAGAAAAACCCATATAGTGGGTTTATTCATTTTCTTTCTATTTTAGGTACTTAGGGCCCATTTGGTTGGCATTTGGAAACCCGTTTCCAGCCTAAAATTTGGATTCCAGAAAAATCCTATTTTAACTGGTGTGTTTGGTGGCAAGCTCCAGTCAAAACAGGATTCCGTCTGGAAGCCTAAATAGACTGGAACTGGGATTAGTGGAAACGGTGTGGGAGACTGTTTCTACATAAGGGAGAAAGAGGTGGAAGTGAGTGTCACCACCTCCATATATGCGTTGTATATCTATAATGTATGTGTTTTATATCCACACGGTCCATCAATTTTGAGAGCTCAATTAAGGGCATTGGACAAAAAATGAGGCAGTTCTAAATCACAAGTGGGCCACACCACAGGAAAACAGTGTTGATTGAACATCCACCATTAAAAACTTCCTAGGACACTATAATGTTTATTTGTCATCCAACCTGGCCATGTCTTGCAGGACTACACTAGGCCAAAGGTAAGGTTCTCAGGCAGATTTGAAGCCCAAGTGGGCCATGCTACAAGCAATGGTTGGAAATTGCACCGTTTTCAACCAAACAGCAAGTTCCGGATGAAACCTGGGTTCCACTCTAGTTTCTGCAATTTTGGATTCCAACGGTGCAATCTAGATTTTCTCTAGAATCTGAATTCTGCAACCAAACAGGCCCTTAATGTTGGCCATTAATCAGCTTAGTCTTACAGATAAGACATAAATTTTAATTGTCGTTTTAATCATTTTGCATTTTGCTCATGTTTCAATCCGGTCCATGAAAAATCACATCTTTTCCACTGATATTTTGAAAGAAGCAATTTTATACAGATAGATAATTTGTGCTTTTTTTTTTTTCTGAAGAAAACAAAAGCACCAATCTAATACTGCATATTACTAACTACAGTCCCAACTTACTACTATGGATTACTTTTTGAAGGGAATCTGTGGTTAAGCTATATTTCAAACATCATCTACCAGAAAGGGGAGAGACTAAGAGAGTTAATTTGCATTTCTGATCCCAAATTGCAACCCCAAAACCAAATTAAAATGTGCCTATGTTTCAGATCACACATCATCAGTATCATTATCTATGACAAAGGTTTGTTCATTAAACACCTACTCACTCCCCAAGAACATTTCAACTGGCCTCTCATGACCGACTGAAGAAAGGGACAACAATGGGTATATAGTTAAAAGAAAAGAAATACAATACAAGTTCAAGAGGCAGAAAACCTCAGAAGCATCCAATGGAGGAATGCAAGCTACAGAATTCCACCAAGAAGCTCAAACATCTTAAGCGCCGTCAACTAGACTTTGCAAGTGCAACCATCTGCCGGTCCACACGCCAGCTCAATTTACTCAGAGTCACTATCAGATTGCAAGAAGCTGAACTCTTTTAGGCCATTGAGCCGGATGACAATTGTTCCTCTGTTCCCTTCACTCCATTCGATGCCTTCTTTCTCCATGAGGCAAATCACCTGTATTACATACATCCATATATAGACTGAAGCTCACTCAACTCGAGTTCTCCAAAATCACAAGAATCATTTACTGTCAGTCATGCAAATCACCATATAGTTTAGACTCGCCCCCCAAGAACTGGGAATTTTAAACATGTTCTACCATATCTTTCTATAGTGTACATAATATGATGGACAGGTTAGTTATGGAGCCTACTGTGCATAATACCTCCCACATTATAGCTGAAGTAGCTTATTTTAAATAAGTATCACCCTCATCATTTGAGGGCTTGTTTGGTAGATGCCTAAAAATTAGTTACTCTCATTTTAGTAAATCATGATTATGCATCAGAGATCATAACTATTAGCTATCGTAGATTGGAAAAGAATGGAGATGAGAGAGAAAATCGATGTGAGGGGGAAGGGAGAGGACTCAATGCCTCTCCCCTTCCAATGAACCTTCATTGATATTAATCCAGAATTACAACACGATAAAGCCAGAATAAAAAACAATGTAATCAAAAGAAAATAAAAAAGGTACTGCCATCATATGTTGATCGCTGACATCTTCTCCCTTCAAGAGTGTTTTACCAAACATGCTTTTTTCATATAAGAGCTTTTTTTTTTTTTTTATATTTTTAGAAAGGCTTATTAGAGTAGCTCTTATTTGAAAAGGTCTTATTAGATTAGAGTAGAGATGCCAAATGAGCCCCAAGTTCTTTTACTGAGAAGACAAGTTTGGACATCTTCATTATATGAACTGTCGATGATTGGGACTGGGACTGGGACTGGAAGGACAGACGGGGTATTTGTACATTACTATAAGTTTTGTTTTGTTTTGTTTTTTTTTTTTTTTTTTTGAGCGATTACATTCCTATAAGTTGAAATCAATGTTTTAAATAGCTACGCTATGTAGCGTATAGCTTACGCTACGTAGCGTAGCTTAGCCTAAACGCTATGTAGCTCATGAAAATAGCTTAAGTTGTGTAGCCTAAGCTACATGATTAATTTGGATACGCTACGCGCTACAGAGCTCACATTACGAGTCATTTTCACAATAATGTTTTTAATAATTTGTTACATTTTTCTATTTCAATAAAAATCCATTAGTCTTTTTATGCTTTTAGTAAAATAATATAAGAAATAGTTTTAAATCAGTTTTGTTGCTCTTTCTTCACTTTTATACTTAATAATTACCCTTGCTATTATTACTTTAGGTTGCATTTGGTTGCACCAAATATCATGAAATTTTGTTAAATTTTATTATTAATCGTTTAATTTGGCGCAACCAAGTACAACCTTGAATAACCAAGTACAACCTTGATTAAAAATCTAAGTATTGTGTTAGCTTACGCTACACGCTATGTAGCTTACGCCTCAAGCTTCAGAGGGGTGAAGGCTACGCTACACGCTATTTGCTATTTAAAACACTGGTTGAAATATGATGTTTTCAAAGAATGTAACATCTTTTGAAACAAATCTTTTCCGATTTACAGGACACTAACATTTGTAAACCTTCTGAGAATTGGAATATCCTAGAGATAAACATTTTAATTGATTAGGTACCTAATTTAGTTCAAAATGGTACAAGCACATGCACAAAACAAGTACATCAAAACATTGGGAAGAAGAAAGGAATGGTGGACCCTCAAAATAATGAAAAAAAAAAAAAAAAAGTAAAGGAGAAAAGAAGAAGAAGAAGATGAGAATGGACGAGAAATACAAAGAAGACGAAGTTTCGAAAACCTAAGAAGATTTGGGTCAGATAGGCTATTATACCATGTAGATTGAAAAAACAAAATGGTGATTAGAGAAGAAATGGGAGAGAATAATGTAGAGGACTTAATGTCTCTCCCCTTTCAATCAACATTTATCATTATTAATCTAGGTATACAACATGCTTAGCCAAAATTAAATATTACAATTAATAAAAAGAAATAAAAATGATACTCCCATAATATTGTGATCTGCAGTTCTGCACGTACACCCAGAACTGTGTACGATAACAGCTATCAAGATTAAAAAGAAATATGATCTCTAACACATAATTACGATTAGCTAAAATGAGATGAATTTAATTTCAGGTGTCAACCATTGTTTGGATACGTTGAATCCAAGGAAGGGAAACAAATGATAATTATCTAATGATGATGATTTCGATGAAAACTAATGAAACATGGATTCCAATTTTATGAGTTCTTGTTTGGATAGCAAGTAGAAATATCATATTCCTCTCACAACAATCGCCTAGTTTCTTGTGCCAAGAAGCCAAATTATGGAGAGAAAAAAGTGTAATGATTGCTTCACGGAATCCTTCTTTTTCTATGCTATCCAAACAACACAAATTGTCACATCAAAGGAAAACCCTCATCCTTTTTCATTGTTTGACATGGAATCCTTGGTATCCAAACATGGCCTTTCCTTTCTCCCAACAATTCAAGGTTGGCTTTAATTAAGTAAAACATGAACAGGACATCCAATTACTTCTAGAGGTCTTGCAAATGCGGCGTATCAGGCTAGTTGGCAGAGATCTCTGATTTTTTAGGAAGTAGCATTATAAGTAATGAGTCACCAACAAACAAAAGCTATGAAACAAAATGATAGAATTGAATTCTATTGGCAGAACATACCGATTGTTTTAGTTTCCCCTTCCCAACACCACCATGTGTACCGCATCCAGTGATAACATTGAGAAATTGAATAGCTAGAGCAAAGAAAAACATATTGGCTCAATGAAGCGTGGCAATTCCAGAATTCAACAGGAAGTGACTACTATGCTATTTTAACAAAGGAATAAATCCAGAAAAAAAAAATAATAAATAAATAAATAAAAACACTGGAGCAATAGATGCTTACAAGGGATGTATGTAAACAGTATAAGGTGAAGCTTCAACAACCTTATTGCTTGCTTGACATGCTGTCCATGCAAATCAATTGTTACTGTATTTTGTATTTCCTTGTTTCTGCAGATAACAGGTGTGTGAGAGTCATGATTAAACCATCTTATACACAATTTTTTTATTTTTTTATTTTTTGGAAAAAGTAAAAAAAAAAACTAGTTGCCATGTTGATCAACCTAGCTTCGAAAATCTCTTGACTAGCCTTTTCATCTGCCTTGTGGGCCTTTCTGTTGTAAAATTTCCCCTGACCAAAATACAACATAAGCTTGTTTAACACAAAAGAGAAAGCCCATGTCAATTTCACATACCAGAACAGATTGAAGCATCACAAAGGTGAGGAATTCTCTCTTCACCTTCTGTGAAAACTACTATGACTTACAAGACAGAACTAGCTGCCCACCCTGCATCAAATGGTTGCTTCCTTAGATATCGAAATTTATAGTCTACAAGCTACTTATGAGAGCTTATATTTGCAGCTTTATACCCATGATTAGATCTAATCAGTTATTTGGAGTACCACTGGACATAATGTTGTTCGGGCTTTAGCCGATCCCAGTTAGTCGGGATAAGACTTGATGATGATGATATGTTTAGGCATTCAAGAAAAGAGGGGAACAACATTTAATGAATACCAATTTATTAAAAAAAAAAAGTCCTGTTAGGCAAGCTGGGCTCGAACCCAGACCTCACAATTTTGAAATTCAAGCAGTCTACCACCGAGCTATGGGCTTGAACACAATTGTAAACAAAGCTAATCAGCGTAAAACATCAATATTATTAGAAGTTACTAAGAAAGTCAACTTCAATAAGCTTTAAACTAAATATGACAATCTCATACATTCCTACTTGCATAAATCATACTTGTTCTGAAAGGTAAGCCTGCATGACCCCGCTCTCCCCTTGAATATGCCGCTGCAGCCTGCAAAGGAGTTTATATATCATTTGTTATTGAACAAACATGTTAATATTATGACCTAAGCATTGTCAGTAAGGTAATTATTGAAATGTACCAAGTTCTCTAAAAGTCACAAATATTCCACAATCATCTTACTTTCTGATAATAGGATACTGTTGTATCCCAGTGCTTCCTTGCAGATCTCCGAAACAACTGATAGTCATCTTCTTTAGCTACAATTTCAAAGACTAGTTAAAGGGAGTGCAGTTGTAGTGGATGAAATCATATATAAAAAATGCATCCAAAAAATAAGTTCAGTGTTTCAGAGAAGGTAGCAACTGATAGTCATCTTATTTTCAAGTAACCAAAACATGCATCTAACAATGTAGTGAGCCACTGATTAAAGCATATGCAACTTAAACATGGGTATGTGCTAGTGTTGGACATTGACTACAGGTATCTTTTCCTTGCATCTCTAGAAGTGAATGAGATAGTATATGCCTTGCTAAGAGAGGAGAAGATTAGCCTCATCTTCACTTTACCTTTCTTTGACAGATTTTGTACCTCCTTTTGGGGGGGGGGGGGGTTCATGCGTATAATTTGCAACAAAGGTCAGTGAACACTGTTTTCCCAACATCCAGTATTGGTGAAAAGGAATCTATGCATGTCAAAATTCACGGTTGGAATTCTTGCAAGATCCTGTTCAACAATGGGAGATAATGCATGCATTGACTCTAGATGCCCATTGTACGTGTTGAAGTTGGGCTCATTCGTTTTAATAAAATTTCAGTTATCCATCATGAACTTGAGGTTTCAGACATTGTAAAGGGTAAAACCTAGCACATAAGGATATATGATAATATGACAGATAAGTAGTTATCATAAGAATAGTTCATAACCATATAAGATAAAAGGATGAAGAGATCAATGAAAGGTGGAGAAGCTATTTCCAAAACTTGTGAAACGATGACCACTTTGAGACCTTATTAGGGAAGGAAGGAATTAAAAACCAAAATGAGGAGCCAAAAATAAATTTGAGGTAGGAGAATATAGATACTTTCATAGGTTTAGGATATTTGAAGTGAGAGAACCTTTGAGAAAGATGAAGACAGCAAAAGACCTCGGACCAAATGGTATTCCAATAAAGTTTGGAAGTGTAGGGAAGATATCAGTTTATTTTCGTTGACAAAGTTGTTCAACAAGATTGTAAGATCGAAGAAAATGCCAAAGAAATGGAGGAAAAGTACCATGGTATCTATTTATAAGAATAAAAGAGACATACAGAACCCCGCATTAACTATCGTGGGATTAAACTTATGAGTCGCACTATTAAACTTTGGTTGAGAGTAATAGAGCAAAGATTAAGGCACAAGAAGAATGTATCAGAAAATCAGTTTAGGTTTATGCAAGGAAGTTCAACCATTAGAGAAGGAGAAATACAGGTCACATAGAGAAAGCATACAATCGGGTCTTCTACAGAGTTGATCTAGTGGTTGGAAAAGAAAGGAGTCTCAAAAGGATATATTGACATCATTAAGGACATGAGGGAGCAGGTAACAAATGAGGATTACTGATGGAAAGAAGTGAATTTATAGCTCAGACTAGGAGTCAGCATTAAGCTGGTAAGCATTGGTCATGGGCGAGTCAACAAGCATTTACAGGAAGAGGTCTTAATGGTGTTTGTTGTTTACAGATGACATTGTTTTCATTGACCAGTCGAGGGATGGAGTAAACACAAAGCAAGAAGCCTAGAACTATGAAAGGATGCTTTAGAATCTAAAGGTTTAAATTAGTCAAACTAAAACAAAGTATATGGAATGTAATTTTAGTAACAATTGGAGTCAAAACAAGGAATTAATTAAGATTTTTTTTCTTTTTCTTTTGAAGGATTCCAATATTTTATTCAAAAGAAAAGAAGAAACAATAGGAATGTCGGGATTTTAGCAAAGTTTGTCCAGATTAATAGTCATAGACAATGCACATATTCATGGTTTGTCAACCCTCTTGTGCACGAGAACCAACGCACTTTTGGACAACTAGTCATGGATATGTGACCTGTGAGACCATGGATTGGGTGTCTTTGGTGAAAAGGTGAAATTGCTGGTCACTGGCACTTTATAGCTTCGGTGCAGATGCGAATCATACCCATCCGTGCACATCTATGACATGTTTCAATGTGCCACATGTGCAACCGTCCAAGTTCAAGCATCCCTGCGCATATGTGCCACCATCAATCTTCAAGCACTAAAAATTGGCACGTGTTTCAATGTACACGTGGCAAATGTACATATGCATATGTGTAAATGTGCTAACAACCGATCTTTAGCCTCCTCACATGTGCCACAATCTATCTTGTCCAGTACCTAGAGTGTTTGACAAACAAGGGGTGGAACAGTCGGCTATGGTATCTCCACGACCAACTAGCCTTTACAGCAGGCCATGGACTACTAATCCCCACACAACTTTGCCCGAATCCAGACAACCAAAAAGGATGACAAGAAGTCAACCACAAGCCACAAACAAAAAACACACTAGCCCTACATCCAATCCCAAAGAAAGCCCCTTCGATGTTAGCAGCTTTTGCCCATTCCATTAACATCATTATAGCCTTAAGGAACACTACGTTTGGGAAGCATATGTTGTCCTTGAAAGATCAAGCATTGCATTCCAACTAGGCCCCAAATCACGCCCAAGGATGAAATCCTCCATAACTCCCTTCTTTGACCAACCCCTTCCCACTCCATACCATTCCTGAAGGAATGCTAGAATAGACAATGACATCACCCACTCGAACTTTCAAAGAATAAGCCCCCGATTTTTAGAGCAAAAGGGCATCAGAGGAACAAATGGTCAACCAATTCCTCTTTTCTGAGACACATGGAGTGATGGACACCCATTCATAATGATCATACTTCTCTCCCGCAGCTTGCCTAAAGTGAGGATTTTTGTTCTTCCTTACAAGCCAAACAAAAGTTAGGACCCAAGGACGTCCTTTGTATTTCCATAAGAAGGATAAAGAGTCCCAATTACTATTGAGGGAGTAAAGCCTCATAGAATGGTTTGATGTAAAACCAACCAGTTTATCTGGGGTCCATATTCATCTATCCTAAGAACTCTCATCCATTGTTCGAAATATCAGTATTGCTACAAGTTTCGTAGGATGGGGATACGGAAACAATATCAATATCGTCAATAACAGGAAATGTGGGGAACATGGGGAAACTAGTGGAATTTTTCAGTGAAACTTCAGGAGATGCTAAAATACACATATTTGCATACTTAGGAATATGAAAAATTGCAAAAAGAATATATACATATTAAGTTTCTATTTAATGTATACATATTAAGTCTCCTGCTCCTTAGATGAGCTGGTGGAGAGTGTGTAGTGTATGTGAGTGATCCAGGGTTCAAGCCCTGGTAGTGTTGCCTATCAAAAAAGAAAAAAGTGTTGTCGTTAGAAATTAGTCCAACATCCATCAACATTTCAAAATATTAACAACACAATATTTCGCCGAGAAATCGTCGACAACGGGAAAGGAAATGAAAGATTGTGGTCTTGATATCACCCATGTTGCAATAATGACAATATCATTGATATTATCGTCTACAAATTGAACACTAAATACAACCATGCGCCCATAAAAGAAATTTGAAATGGAATTTTTATAATAAATAGATTTTTGGCGATACTCGATACACTGGCGATATTATTGAAATATCGCTGATACACAGTTGATACAAGCGACACCTGGAATTTACATAGTAAAAAATATTGGTGATACATTTGCGTTACTTAGTGATACATCGCCGATACCTCAAATTTTGATACTATCAGTGTTATTGGTAACGATACCAGCGTTATCGGTATCACCAAGCCGGAGATACAAATAATATT
This sequence comes from Liriodendron chinense, assembly GCA_003013855.2. NCBI lineage: Eukaryota > Viridiplantae > Streptophyta > Magnoliopsida > Magnoliales > Magnoliaceae > Liriodendron > Liriodendron chinense. Next base: position 122,363 of record PVNU02002566.1, on the reverse strand, counting down.
GGGAATATTTCGATAATATCAAGGATACTTTACACAATGCTCCCATCCACTCCGCCCTCTTGCAACTTGCTTGGAAGGCTTGGTAACTCATTGATCTCTTCCTCATTCATATTTCTTCTAAGCCATGAAGACCAAATGATTCTATTACTCCCAAGGAACATGTATCGGGATGTGAAATTGTCTTCCAGTAAGGGAAATCTCTTCTTCAAAGGTGTGTCCCCACACCATCTATCCAGCCAAAATTTGATACGAGCTCCTCCCTGAGTTTGATATTTCTTCTGAGAAGCTTCTCGAGACTGTAAGAATAACCTTTCAAACACCTAATGCCCTATATGACGCAGATTAGAGCTGGACATCGAGCCAAACCGAGTCGAGCTGGGCCTAGCTCGGCTTAGCTCGACCAACAGACAATCCTAGCTTGAGCTCGACTCGGCTCGGCCATTGAGCTGGAATAGCATGCTCGGCTTGGTTTGGTCGAGCTTTCAAGCCAAGTTCAAGCCACTTCAAGTCGATTTCGAGCTTGGAAAAGCCCAAAATTTGAATATGCCTAGACCAAAAGTCGGGCCTAAAACAGTTCAAAATCCAGGCCCGTTGACACCCCTTACTGCTACTTTTATAAACAACATTCCCTTTTATTCCTTGGCTCAAATCCGATTTGGGACTAAAAAGCCTCACTTTCCAAATAGCCAAGTTGAGTTAAACTCAAACCGAGTCAACATGAACTAAGCATCAAGTCGAGCCGAATCAAGTTTGGTCCACCTTGAACTCGACTCGATTTTTTTCGAACCATACATGCCTAGTTCAACTCGGTTTGAACTCAGCAACGAGTCGAATCGAATCGAGTTTTTTCGAGCCAAGTCGAGTCAAGTTAACCGAGTTAGCTCGGCTCATGTCCAGCTTTAACGCTGATAGTCTTGGAAACCAACCCTCTTTAGTCACACCACACTTACAAATGATAACCTGCCTCCATGTATGATTACTTGTCTCCATAGGCTATCCTGCTCCCCAATTCTCCAAAGCTATTTTCGTAGAAGTGCTTCATTCATAACTTTCAGCCGCTTAATTCCCACGCCTCCCTCCTCGGCTTGCAAACTGCTTCTCTTTCTTTTTCTTTTTCTTTTTTTCTTTTTTCATAAACATTCGGGTGGGCTCCACAAAAAATTCCAGGCCTCGCCTGTCATATAAAACCACAATCGACAACAGTAGCATAAACAAGAAAAAAAAAAAAAAAAAACTGAAGGAACAAGAGCAGAGCTCATCTCAAAAAAGAAGGTAGACAGCAGCAACATAAGTCTGGAAAGCATGGCAGCTGGACATTGCAAAGCAGACGACGCCTAAACTCCCTGCAGCAACAACTTCAACACTGCAACCTCCAAAACATCTAGAGATGAAAAAAAAAAAAACAGCAGGGGACGCAGCCTCAACATGCCACAGCATTGCAAACCTCTTCTCACCTCAGCAAGTGAATTTTTTTTTTTATCTTTCAATCCTAGCCACAGGAGATCCCTTTGAATCTTTTACAACCAGTGGATGACACTGCTTGCAGGAATTAGTAACACCAAAATGACATTTTCGATATCTTGGGCCTTTAATTCATGAGAGCGGTGAGATTGAGAAGCATGTTGCTCAATGAATTAGACCTGGGTGGATGAAGTGGAGAGGTACCTCTGGAATTCTATGTGAGCACCAGATCCAATCAAACTTCAGGAGAAATTTATATGATAGTTATAGGACCAGACATGCTTTATGAGACAATGTTGGAAAGTAATAGAACAAACATGTTCATAGCATGTGTAGCTGAAATCACGATGTAAAGATGGATGGGTGACAAGACAAGGAAGGAAAGAACCGGAAATCAATGCATTCAAGAGAACTTAGGAGTAGCACCAATAGGTAATAAGATGAGGGAGAGTAGACATAGATGGTTTGGTCATGTGCAATGGAGACCAAGAAATGCGCCGGTAAGGAGTGAGTTGGTTCAAGTTGAAGGCTTTAAAAGAGCAAGGAGAAGCCTATATGACGTGGGTGGAGGTAGTGAGAATGGGGTAATAAGATTAGTGTAGCCGATCCCAAATACCTGGGTTAAGGATATGATGATGATGATGGCGATGGCGATGACGGCGATGACGAACCATATCAGATAAAAATGATGAACCATATCAGCTTAAAAAAAAAAAAGCATATGGACAACTAGGAATACATATTACATAAAACTATACAAAGAATAATGAATCATACAAAATCAAAATCCTACTCAGGTTTTTCTGAAGGAAATCAAATAGTCTACATCCAATTCAAACTGAAAGCATGAGAGGCAGAAAGTTCCTTACATTATGTTCTAGAAAAATTTTACACAGAGAAGTATGCCAAAAAGAAGAGAAAAATACAAAAAAAAAAAAAAAAAAAAATTCTGTAACATAAATGGGTATAAGCCAAATAGAATAAACATAAATAGAATAAGACTGAAGCCAGTTGGATTACAAGATCACTTATAGTAGTGACTAGCAAAAAGTAAAGAACTCAATCGCAAAACCAACAGAAGTCAGCATCTGCATACCATGCAGATGCTGGCTTCCATGAGATGAAACTGCAAACTGCAGTTATATGCAATCTTTTTATGTTGCATACCATGCCTGGTACTTTGCTGCGGTTTTGCAGTGCTGGAAGAGCGAAATTCTAACCCTTGTCCAAATGACTCCATTGTCTTGACCACCTTCTTCCAGTCCATAGAGTCAGGCTTACGTTCGGAACTCTCAGGGATATTGAACAAAGACTCCAGCACCTTTTGTGGAAGATATGATTTCATGATTCCCGATGTGAACGATGAATGTTCTTCCGAAATGGAACCAAGTGTGGTATAATCCCTGCATAAATACCAAAAAGAGGAAAAGGGAAGTGTTCTTTAGGACTGATGAAACTATAAGACTATTCGACAAACCAGACAATCCATGATCCCGAATGCAATGAGATAATCATGTACATCAAATGTCATGAGATACAACTGTTTCGCGAATCATTTGAAACAGGATTTTGCCAATCATTTGGGGCTTGTCTTGCAAATCCTGTTTCGCCAATCATTGGAAACAAGATTTCGCCAATCATTTGGGGCTTGCATTCTGAATCCTGTTTCACCAATCATTTGAAACAGGATTTCTCATTATTTCCAAACAAAAGTTTTACAATCAGCTGCCCACCTGACTTCAACCATCATCCATAGGGCCTGTTTGGATAATGCCCAAAAAATGGGTGCGTTTAATTTCTACTCAACAGTTGATATGCCAGCATAGGTCTCCTGGCGTTCTTCACAAAATTCATTTGGACAAGGTCATGATTTACGACCTCCCTCACACCTGCGAATGTGTTGTACATGTGCAGGACCCAGACCATTCACAGGCAGCATCATCACGTGAAAGGTTCTCCACTGAACAATCAGGCTCAACAGGTAGGCCATAGCAGTGGACAATCTAAATCGTCGGTGGGAATTCCAACAAGCGTTGACACAACCTGCCATGCCTGTAGGTCAAAAACTTGCTAAAATGGTTTTTGGGTGTCACCCAAATGCGCCCTTACCTGTGCTGATAAACATTTTTTTTTTCTAATTTTTATAAACTAGAAAACCATTTTGCATACAATGTAACAAGATACTTTTGGAGTATCACCGTGATATATATATATATATATATATATGCTCACACGGCACATCCAACTAGTTGGCGTGTGGGCCCCACCATGGTGTTTATACGCATCTTGCCCATCCATTAAGATTATCCCATCCTGAAAATGAGATGCCTAAAAAATCCGGTTGATCCAACTATTAGGTGGGGTACACCATAGAAAACCATGAAACAACACCTAAAAACTTCACATTCACGTGGAGCATCCCATTTTCATGGTTGGATTGTCCTGATTTTAGGGGCATCCTACTTTCATGGTGGGACAACCTTGCTAGACGGACGAGATGTCATACAAACACCATGGTGGCCCCCCACACGCCAACTGTTTGGACATACACCTAGTTGTGTGTGAGCATATATATCTGGAAGACTATAAAATGCATATGGCCTCTATTTTTGGTAAATGTCTTTTTATTATTTACTCATTTTTCATATTTTATGCAAAATAGTCAAAAGAACAAAAAGGTATCCTGGATCAATGCTTAGTTAAGTAACTTAACCCCTAATGAGCTAAACTACCTGTATCTTTTTTTCCAGAAATAAAGGAAAGTTTATTACAGATCAGGAAATACATCAAAGTGAAATGAATGAATTCAGAATAAATAAGCCTAACGGCTAGTGTCCAGTGCTAAGAAGTCGAGCACATCATATGCCTATTTTCTCATGTGGATAAACGGAGTATTCATCATAGGGGTGACGGCCTGAATCTCCTCAAAACATACAACAACCAAGGCTAAGAGTGCTTGGAAGAGCCAAGATATAATATTAATGGAATCTCCTACCAGCTATCACAATCAAAGGGCTGTAGAAGCCATCATGGGTAAATCCTCGAACTTTCTCCAAGGGACAGAGCCTCTACCAAGCTTGCCTGCTGCCAACCCGAAGGGTATAGGAAGACATGAATATTACCCTTACAATCTCTTAGAATGCCATCCGTAACACAATAAAGAATCCCTTGATTCAAAATTTAACTTTCAACTCCCACAAGGTTAAAAATCATCAATTAAGCAAAACAATTTAGAGCTAAAAGATTTTGAAATGCTAAACCATAGAATTATCAATATAAAACTAAGGAAAAGCTTTGAGTTTGTACCCTATGCATTAAATTGTAGGAACCCAAAATTCAAGGTGCCTCACTACCAGACTGCAAGTTCTATTATAACAAAAGGAATGATGGAGATACGGATGATTTAAAGGGATTTACCAGCAATCTTGTCCTGCAGATTCGAAGACTTCATGAAGCTCCTTTTCAGATGGAGGAAAATTTGAATCTTCTGTTAACTGCCTCAGAATTTCACATGTCAGGAAAAAGTTCACAAGGTGTGCTTCAGTAAACAAATATTTTGGCCATGCTAATGGAATTTCTAGTTGGCCTAAGTGAGAGTAAACTAGCCTAGGTGAGAGTAAACTACAAGATACTTTCACCGTGTTATAGTCTTAGGAAGTGGGTAGCGGCAGTTAAAAAACACAGCTTATGCAGAAAGCAGTTGACTTTGGCACAAGAATTCTTCTCTCAAGGAAAGCCACGTGGTTCAGCATTAAGGTACCATGTGTATTCCCAAATCGAATACTCAAATATCCAGTTCTTCCAAATTCATACTTGGTGTCCCCAAACCAAACATCACTGAAGCCCTTGTTTAGTGGTCAATTGTAACTGCATAGAAACTTCCAAAATGACAAGTGCCTCGCTGATGTGTTCGGTCAACACCCACCAAATTTGTAATTCTGAGAAGCTTAATTTTCAAATAGTTCGAGTATAGTTAATGCCTCAAGCCACTAACATATGTTTCTCTACAGAACCCAATGGATAACTGAAAATTACTATATAAACAAAGTAGGTTATTCTGTACATTGACTAAGTCAATATTTTTCATTAAGTTCACTGAGATGGTCAGTGCACTGTCAAACCATAGCACGAGACTGAAGGGACGGAAGCGATATTAGTAAGAATAAAGATCATGTCATAAAGTTTCATTTAAATTGATAGCCATGACTCAATAAAGCTTTCCATCAATAAATAATGGGAGTATACAAATGAATAAGAAAGTATGAAAAATGTGGGTTTGAGCCATAGGCAATGATCGCTTTAACATTAGGTCTCAAGTTGACGCAGGATAATGGGCCTCTCAATATGATGCAGAATGAAACTAAGGCGGAGATGTATAACAATGAATAATTAAATTAAATCTACTCAAATCACATGTATTGAAATCCAAATAAGTAATAAACCATGCACCACAACCATAAACTACAAGTAAATAGTAAAGGAACTATAAAATCTCAAAGGCCGGGACCTATAAAAGGTAGAACTTCCATGTCCAAGCATAGGGTTAATCATACAATCCAAGGATGGGGCTCTAGGGTTCCTAGGGTATGGCTGAAATTAGGGACTGATGGGAGTTAGGGTTAGGGTTTGGGTAATTCAGGAATTGGAGATTTAGGAATTTAGGGCTATGGGAAGGTTAAAATTCGGATTTAGATGAAAAGGATGTCCGAATTTGAAAGTGTTGTGAGATTAGGCTAGGTTTGAATGATTTGGATGGGGAAAAACGAAATTTAAGGTCGCGTGGGCCTATGCCGAATGAAAAACGGTTCAGGGATTGAATGTTTTGGACTTGGATTCAAGAAAAAATCAAAAGATCTATCAATCGGATGAAAATAATCAATTAAAATACATTGATTCGTAGAGAAGAAGAAGAGAAGAAAGATAGAAGAAGGATAGGCAGCATCACACCAAAAAAGGTTCCAATCACTGGAGGGTTCAAGACTTTCAGCTTCCACCGATGATAATTGGTTAAAGGATAAGTGGTCCAACCGAGCTCTCTCCCAACCCTCATCCATCAACAAATTTTCATAAAAAGCACAATGGTATTGTAGACCTATGTTTTATCTTCTGCTCTCCTGCCTTCCACGAATATGCGATGAATTCCATTGTTTTTAGTACGCGTGCTTTTGATACTATGGAAATATTGTGTTTGTGTGCCCTTACTTCAACCATGTTGCTCGGGACTCTTGTCGCCATTTTTTCTCTTCTTTCAAGAGTAGACTCATATAATCCTCTGCGAGCTTAACTCTCAATGCCCTTTCCTCTACCAATAATTCATTGCTCTCCTCCTTCACATCTATGGCTTGAATATCTTGTAGTATGGCTTTGGTTTTCACTTCCCTTTCCCCCAAAACTTCCTTTTTCTAGTCAATAGTCTTTCCTTTGATGAGCTTCAACTTCTTATATAATCTGAATACTGCATAGCTTACAACTTAGAACGAACTCCACTATTCTCTCACTAGATCGGGAAAAAAAACATGCAACCTTGATCATATCAACTCGAATCTGAAAAGCTTAAGACACCAATTATCCTCATCCACTTCGAAGACTCTTAAGGAAATGATTGGAGGTGAGCCTCGAAAGGCATCTTTGCATAACAAGCCGATAAAGATCCACCCAGTGTTTGCATTATCTTCGATATTATCGAAATATCCCTGATATTATCTCTATTTCTAGCTTAGCGATACCGATAACACCGGTAGTGACACCGATAACACTGATAGTATAAAAAATCTAGGTATCGGCAATGTATCACTAAATATCGCCAATGTATCGATATTGTAAATATTTTCAATTGTGTAAATTTCAGGCATCGTTTGTATTGTCAATGCATTGATACCGCCGATGTATCGCCAATATTTTTTACTATGTAAATTCCAAGTGTTGCTTGTATCGTCAATGTATCTACAAATATTTCAATAATATCGTCAATGTATCGATACGCCAAAAATTTGTATGTTAAAAAATTTCCATTTTATATTTTTTATGGGCGCATGGTTATATGCAACGTTCAATTTGTCAATGATAATATTGATAATATCATGGTATTATCATTATCGCAATATGGCAATAACGAGACCACAATCTTTAGTTTCTTTTTCGATTGTTAACGATTTGTTTGGAAATATCATGTGTTGCCGTTATTCTAAAATATCAATGGATGTTTGGATGGAAGGTCAGATATTGGATGGATAGATGGGATGGATGAGATGGTTGGACTGATTTCTTACAGCAGCACATGCTTGTAGGTCCCCATTAAATAGAAACCTATTATGTATGCATTCTTTTTGCCATTTTTTTATTCATAAATATGCAAATGTGTATTTTATCATCTCCTGAGGTTTCACTGGAAAATTCCACCGTTTTCCTCGCATTTCCAGTTATCAGCGATATTATCGGCGATATTGATATTGTTTCTGTATACCCAGCTAGCGAAACTTGTAGCGATACCGAAACTTCGAACACTGGATCCACCCAATTAAAGGAGACCAAAAACCTATCAAGCTTCAACATATTGGCCTTTCTTGCTAATTGCTCCAAATGAACTTAACATCACCCATTGGAATGTCCACCATCTCATTTCTATCCACCCACCTTGAGAAATCCCGCATGCTTCTTGTTATACAACCCTCATTCGACCTCTCAAAAGGGAACCTAACTACATTAAGGGCATGTTTGGCCAGTGGGATCAAAGTGTATTAGATGGTGTTAGATTGGATGAAATTTGAATAAAGCCATCATTACAAATGTCAGTGGATTGTCGGCTAACACCATTAGTTTTTCAAAATTCTATCGCATGTTTGGATTATAAGAAAGTTATGGATGTTCAACAATATAACAGATGTGCAGTGTTTTGAGGATTTTGACTGTAACGGAGAATTATCTTTCTAGCTAAGACTGCCAGTAAATTGTGGACCCCACTATGATGTATGTGTTATATCAACACCATCCATCCACTTTGCGAGAGCATTTTAGGGTTGTCAGCAAAAAATGAGGCAGATCCAAAGCTTAGGTGGACCACACCACAGAAAGCAGTGGCGATTGAACGCCTACCATTGAAAACTTCTAGGGGGGCACAGAAGTTTTGGATCTAACTGATATGTGTGTTTTCCCTTCATCCAGGTCCATGTGACCTTATGAACAGGTTGGATGGCAAATAAACATCATGGTGGGCCCTACGAAGGCTTCAACGACAGGCATTATTGTCCCCGCTTCTTTCTGTGGTGTGGTCCACTTGAGTTCTGTATCTACTTCATTATTGTATTGATGCCCTAAAATAATCTCGAAAAATGGATGGATGGTGTGTATATAACACACACATCATGGTGGGGCCCATGAAACCTAGTGATGTAAGTAAGGTTGGTGGTGTGCATCCAATGCTGGATTTAAGTGGATATGAAGAGGAACGGATGAAATCCATCTTAACACAGGCACATAATCCAATGACAAAAATTAACACGTGGTGGAGAAAGCAAACACATGCCTGGTTTTAGAATGTGGTATTTGAAATACAATACCATTTAATACCATCCCATCCCACTTGCCAAACCAAGGTGTTCCATAATGGTAACGGTGGCCGTAACGGCCACCACTGTTACCATTACGAAACGGGCTATTACGGACCCCGTATCGGCCGATACGGGCCTTTTTTATTTTCTGGAAAAAACTGTTACAGGACCATTATGGCCTGTTTTTTTTTTTTTTTGTAACGACCGTTTCAACCCCATAATGTGTAACGGTTATGACCATTTCCATTACGTATCAACCAATACGGCTGATACGTAACTATTTTGGGATACCTTGGGCCTACAGGCCCTAATATACTCTCATAACACCCATGGCATTTGCCGGTTGTTCTTCACCAAATCTAACTCCCAAAAAATGACCTGGGAGCTACCAAATTAAGTCCATAGATAGAAAAGAACACTGAATTTGGCAGAAATAACTCTTCGTCTAAGCCTTCTGAGCTCCTCATTCTTCTACAAATTGAAACAAGGTGATGTATTCCTTATCACAATCTCCAACTTGAAACCCCTACCTTTTTTTCCCGCCAGATTGATTGCATCTTTAATCCACTGCATCTATCTCTCTTAATTTAGCTCAGAGCCCCCATTGCACACAACAAGGATGTCTATCTAAATCCTCAGCGATCCTTGACAGCCACACAAAACCACTACCCCTCTCCTTGCCTCTTGAATGGGAATAATATCAAGTCCCTCTAAAAGGGGATCGACCACATCCTGACCCATCTTTGCAATTGTTGCTTTGGAAATGTTGGACTTCTCATGCAAAACCACCATCGTAGCTTACTCTGTACTTCTGGTCGCATCTCGAGAATCATGCCTCACCACCATCACCGGCAACAAAGGATTATGGTTGTTGGTCCCACCACGTGGTAGATATGCAAATATCTAATGATGTCCAAGGAAGACACAACAAACAAATTCTCTTGACCCTAAACTCTCAACAACACGAGGAGAGTGTTGATTTGTGTTTGGGAGCTTCGAAGCAAGCAACTATCGAGCCTCCCCTTCATCACCATATGTATTGATCAAAGGTTTTGATACTTGGCGCATGTCATCATGCAATAGCCACGTACCCTCTCCTGCCTTCCACCAAAACATGCATCTCTCTCTCTCTCTACCTCTCTCCTCCAATCTCTCTCTCTCTCTCTCTCTCTCTCTCTCATTTGATCGAGCACCCAACGTCTCCTCTGTCTAAAAGGCAAACAAAGTTGTCACTGCCACTTCTCAATGCATCCTAACAACAAACTACGTGTCAAACTGAGAGTTGTTGCTACTCTACCAACCTTTGGCGCACCGTTCGCAAGTTTCCCTGATGCACCCCATGATTCTAGTGCTCCGCCAAAGTAAACAAATTGTACTCCTCTCGAGCACACTCTCCTGCAACCACCACCTTCCCTTTTGATATCACCATTACACCAGTAGGCACCTAGATCAGATCTCGCTTTCCTCTTCCTTTGCACACTACCCTAACCAGGAGCTTCACATTTCCCATCGCACTGGAAACTCCCTCACATGTTTTGCATCCCTCTTCTTCTTCCCGCACACAAATCCTCACCAGTCTCATCTCCACCAAAGCTTCCGTTGTCAGATCCATCGCTATCACCTCTCCAGTGCAAGATCCCATAGCAACGGAGGATTTAGAGAACCATAGTTCCAAAGACAGACCCCAAAGTTGAACCCTGAAGATCTCATACCCGAATTCAAACCAATCAGACCATTGGTACAAAGTTTCCACCGGATCTTCCTTCAGCATGGCATCATCGATAAGAACCCTTTCTAAATTCTCAAAAGGCCTCAGAGGGATCCAAACCTTCAATTTACTTGGTGGTTTTAGAATACAATCCTACTTCTCCACCCCACAATAGGAAGACAACTACTCACGTGGTGGACATCTTTCGAGCAACTGGTCAGCAGCTGGTGGACATCTTTCGAGGTGGAAGGATTTGCAGGCTATTCTATCTCAGAAACTATGGTTATTGAAAGCCAAACTCAAAGCCTAGACAAAGGAAATTCTCGACAACAGGGACAAGGAAACAGAAGAAATAACATTAGAAATGCAAGAATTGGACCTAAAAGAGGAAGGGAGTGTCATCTCGGACAGCGAGATCCAACAGAGGACAGAACTAGGCCCTTAATATGCTAAGAGGATCAGAGAAGAAGAGATAAAGTGGCGGTAATGATCCAAAGCCAATTGGTTGCGAGAGGGAGATAAAAACACGAAGTTTTTCCACAGCATGGCCAGTGCAAGAGCGAGGAACAACCACATAGGCTACAAGTTGATGGACAGAAAAAGAATCGTTGAAAAGTTTGCCATCTGCGAGGCCATAGTTCAATTTTATGATCAGATGCTGAAGGGAGTCAAAGGGGAGCAACCATCAATCGACAACCTGGAGTTCCCATGATTATCAAAGGAGTAGGTATCAACTCTAGACCGACCAGTATCAGAGGAAGAAATCAAGTTGGCAGATGACACTTTGGGTAGAGATAAGGCTCCGAGTCCAGATAGATATCCTTTGGCGTTCTTCCAGTTTTTTTGGAAGGTTATAAAAGAAGACGTTATAGCGTACGTGAAGGAATTCTTTCAAAGGGGCAGATTATCGAAAGAAATGGAGGCAACGTTCATAGTGCTCATTCCCAAAGTGGAAGGAGCAGAAAATCTTAAAGATCTTAGGCCAATAAGTCTAGTAGGGGCCCCAAACACAATCCTAGCAAAGATTTTGGCCACAAGATTCCAAGGTGTAATGGCGATGATTATATCAGAAAATCATAACGCCTTCGTTGCTAGTAGGCAAATTTTGGACTGTGCATTGCTAGCCTAGGAAAGCATAGATTCAAAGTATGATGAGGGTAAGGGAGGGGTAGTATGCAAACTAGACATGAAGTATGATCATGTCGAATGGGACTTCTTGGACTATATGTTATCTAGATTCAGATGCAGCGATAGTTGGAGATCCTGGATAAAAGAATGCGTCAGTTCTGCATCCTTCTCTATCCTCATTAACGAATCCCCCAAAGGTTATTTTAAAGATTCTAAAGGGCCTCGTCAAGGCAATCCTCTACCCTTCGTGGTGGTTGCCGAAGCGTTAAGCAAGATGCTAGGTAAAGGCCAGGAGGCGGATCTTATTAAAGGATTCAAGTTGGCAAGATCAGGACCATCAATATCGCACCTTCAATTTACTAATGACACAATTCTATTTTGTGAAGCCAAAGAAGCCATTGAGGATAACCTTCGCAAAATAATAGCGTGCTTCCAAGTCATATCAAGTTTGAAGATCAACCCCACTAAGTGTGAGATGCTCGGTATTCACATTGCCAAAGATGAAGTGCAGCAGTTGGTGAGGAGGTTTGGGTGCGGAGTAGGCTCCTTCCCATCCACCTACCTCGGCCTTCCGCTTTGTATAGGGAACCCTCCAAAACATTTATGGGATACGATGATTGAGAGAATAGAGTGCAAGCTATCCACTTGAAAAAGTCGTCACCTATCTTTCGGAGGACGGCTAACCTTGATCAAAGCAGGCTTCTCAAACATGCCTTTATACTTTATGTCTCTCTTCCAATGTCCGAAGACAGTCCTAGCAAGACTAGAGAAACTTAGAAGGGATTTTCTTTGGCGAGGTGAAGAGGAGAGAAGCAAGTTCCATCTTTTGAGATGGGAAGAAGTCCGCAAGCCGAAAGAGGAAGGAGGGGCTGGCTTAAGGGTCCTTGATTTCATGAACCACGCTTTGATGGGAAAGTGGTTATGGAGGTTCACCATGGAAGATCGAAGTCTATGGCGCAAGGCGATAGCTAGGAAGTACGGTACAGGTCTGGGGGGTTGGTGGTCTAAAAGCTCCTAACGATATAAAATGCCGGCCCTTTGGAGAGCAATTTATTTGCTGGAGGCGAAATTTAAACAAGGAATCTCCTTCGTTGTGGGAGATGGATCCCGAATATGATTTTGGGAGGACATATGGCTAGGAGATTGCTTGCTAAAAGATGCTTTTTCTTCATTGGTCTCTCTTTCTCTGGATAGGGACATCCTAGTGGCTAATTGCATCTTGATGGTTGGTGGTTGATCGGTGTGGTCGCCAACCATTTGAAGGAGCCTTTCGGAGGAGGAGACAAATGTGTTCTTAAACTTGCTAAATATGTTGAATGCCGTGCAGATCAACTTAGAAACGGAAGACTCCATCGTTTGGAAAATCCATAGCTCAGGCAGTTTCACAATCGGATCTTTCTATAATCTAATCACTTCCTCTCAATCCCCGCCTCCCCATAATCCTCGATTTTGGAAGAACGGAGCCCCATCAAAGGTGGCTGCTTTTGTTTGGTTGCTCAGAAGGAACAAGATCCTCATAGTGGATAACCTACGCAAAAGAGGAATGATCATCCCAAATATCTGTTTAATGTGCATGCGGAACACTGAGACAGCGGACCACCTATTCATTCATTGTTCCTTCGCTAGAAGGGTGTGGGAGTTTCTCTTTGCATCTCTAAGCGTATCATGGGTTATGCCGGCAACAATCCCATCCTTGTTAGAGGCATGGCACGATGGCGAGGTCGGGAAAGAAGGAAAGGCAGCTTGGCGTTTAAGGGCAATGGCATGCCTATGGGCCATTTGAGGAGAAAGGAATAGGAGATCCTTCGAAAACACTTCAACCTCAGAGGGGACAAGAGCTCGAAGAGTCCTTCGTAGGGTGCTTGAATGAGCAGCCAGCAATAAGGACCTGGACGTGTTTATCTTGCTAGCCCTATTAGGGCAGTAGAGAGACATTTTTGCTTTTTTGTTTTGCTTGTGTTTTTGTTCTTTTTCGCTTTTTGGCAGCAGGCAGCTTCTCAATAAAATCGTTACCTTTCCAAAAAAAAAAAAAAAAAGACTACTCACCTACCTCAAACATTGTGCCCCCTTCCTTGTTGCCACCAGGCACCATTGGAGATCATTCCATGAGTTCTCCACCACTCCCTTAAGTGCACTTTCGGACCCTCCCAACTTCTCCACCCATACCCATTTACCCTCTTTCGAAGGTTCCCCCTCCCCTTTATTACACTCTCCTTTCGTCCTCTCTTCTTCCCCAATCAAACCTTTCCCCACTATGTCCCAATAGGATTCCGATCCTCTCGACCCTTGAGGCTTGTAGGACCTATTCATTTCCTCCTACAATGCAATTCTTCTTACAAAGGTGAAACCTTTGCTGAATTTTGAACCCTTCCTTCAAATAACACTTTGATTAACTTCCCACAATCCCAATCGCCGAGAAAAATGCCATTCATTCTACTCGTCTGAGAAGTTCTCCACAAATATCGACGAAAACTCTTGCAGCAAGCGGAACTCAAGACCTTTCCTTCTTGGCGATTTAACATTACCCTTCCTTCCGACCATAGACCGACTTCCTTCCTCGTCACTTGATCAGAAGAGGCCCCCCCTTCAACTCCCTCTCTGCGAACCCCCCTTGAATATCAACCCCTTCCCCCTATTCTCTCCTTCAAACCTCCTACCATCACTTCCACCACCCTAATGCCCTACCTCCCTATTTTGAAGCTTGTCCTCAATCCTCCATCGATGTTCGCCATTTCCACTTGAAGAGAGGTAAATCCTTTCACCCTCTCAATTCCTCTGAGCCGATCAGCCTCTTGATCGTAATCTGGAACGCCCTCTTGATCACCATGTCTCTTGGTATAGCTTATGCATCTTGATCACAATTTACATATAATCTTATGATTCTCTCCTGAATCTTTTGACTAGGGTCAAATTTACCAATTCTATTTTTGCCAATCACATTCCAAAGAATTTCCATGATTGCTTGTCTAAAGTTCTACAATTAGCTGCCCACCTGACATCAACCCTACTTCTTAATCAGGCTTGAGCCCCTACAGCTCCCTCTCCGCGAACCTCTCAGCTATCAACCCCTACCCCCTATTCTCTCCTTCAAACCTCCCACCATCGCTTCCACTGTCCCAATGCCCCACCTCCCTATTCTGATGCTTGTCATCGATCCTCCCTCCACGTTCACCGTCATCACTTGCATAAATACACCTCACTTTGTACAATATAATCCCCTAAGAACATAAAATATACACAAGTAGAGGATCTAGAGGATAGAACAGGAGGATTAGGTGGGCGTTTCAGCATACAGTCATACTAATCAGCTTAACAGATCTAATTAGAATCTGGCTCGGGTTGTGTACCCAAGTCACCCGTCAAGTACCAGAATATATGATCTTTTTCTAGTTTTTCCCTTTATTTAACTATATTTATTATGTAAAAGTCATATAAAAGGCATGTTTTTAGTATGGACTTGAAGTCAAGTCCAGACTTGACTAGATATCCTAAGCACATTGGATTTTAATTCGCACTTGAAATTAGACCCACTAGGAACTCCATGTAAGGTGCTTGTGTCCGAACTGGACTGGAGCTGAGTCATATCCCATTAAAAAGATCTGGATATCAGTACACCAATATCAGACGTAAACCTAACCCATTAACAGGCCTATTAACCACCAGCCTGAATCTTTACAAGGCAAAGCTTGAACTGCAGATTAACAAGAATAATAATGATGTCTTGTAACCTTTGTTAGTACTAGTATGTAATCATGTATAATTAGAAACCATAACTCTTCCAAATATTGAAGATATATCAATTTAATGAAAAAATTAAACAAGTGTTTTCTTTCTTTATAAACTTCTAAAACCTATATTTCATTTGCTCTGTATTCAAGTGCATTACCTTTGCCCAACTTACAAGTATGTAATTATGTATTCAATGGTTTGCATCTAAATTTAAGCATAATTAGGAATATCTGATTACTTAACAGAAGCACATTAAGAGTTATTGCTAAACAATTAGAACATTAACAGAATAAAGTACTAATCAATTGTAGTTAGGAATTGAGGATAAAATTCTACAGGTATGCAATCCAAATACCAGAGGTTGAGAAAATACCTGGCATTTCCTTTTGATACTATCAGCTAGGTGATCCCCAGATCTAACAGGAAAGATTCCTATATCCTGTCCATTGATTCTTCCAGAGCTACCACGGTCGCTTTCCTTAAACTGGTCATAGGAAGAAGCTGACATTTCAAGCAACGTATCCAACGCCTAGAATTGAACAAATTTTTACTGAGATAAATGAACATTCTAATTGATAGATCCAATGAAAATACAAAGAGGGCCTTCATGACTAATCTTTTTCAATAGCCTCATTATGAACTGTAATTAATCCTTCTCCAGATGGCCAAATAATGATATCATGAGGCTGTAAAAGCTGTCATACTGTATAAAGTGTCAACCTAATCCTAATATAAAATTGGTTCATTTTTTGGTATGGCAATTTTAACAGTGAAAGCTTATAATAATCTAGTAAAACAGAGAGTATTGATGATACTGTTCCTATTTTTTCTTTACTCAATTAGAGCAAAAAAATCTAGATTATAGACCTAGAATCTTTAGTAATAATATTTAAAAAATTATGATTACAAATAAATATACTATTAGAGTCAGCAGAATTATAAGTGAATGGAGGCAATGGTATTCTCACAGCTAGATGGTTAAATCTGTGACATAGAAAGAGTAAGGGTGAAAATAATAATTAAAAAAAATTCTGAAAGGTAACACTTCCAGGGATTGAACCCTGGATCACTCACACACACTGCATTGTCTCTACCAGCTCATCTAACAAGCCACACCACAATTACAAAGAGGTCCTCCTTGAAAACACTATATTCCATCTAAAAATAGAGAGAATATGTTACCTATTAATAGATGGAACAAATAAGATACACAACTCGAGAAAACAAGAACTTGTCTTGAATGAAACAACAATCGAACTTGATTAGGGCTGTAAATGGGTAAGGCTGAGGATTGTACAAGCCTGACCTAATCTTCAAAAAAAAAAAAAAATACAAGCCTGACCCATGAGTTAAAGGCGTGTCTCAACCCAGCCTGCCTAGCTTAAGAACACAAGACCAAGACCAACCTGCCCTGTAGCTAAGGACTCAGGTTCAACAGTGTTTAAATAAGCTAGGTCAGACTAGGTTGGCCTGCTGGCCTCTAGGCAGCCATAAGCTCAACTCCAACCCAACTATTTAACACATGTTATTAAAGAACGGTTACACTACAGTTGTAGCGGCCGTTATGTAATGGTAATGGTAATGGTGTTGCCCCTAACGCAATACAGAGCCGTAATGCCAAATTTGAAAGAAAAAAAAAAAAAATTTAAAAACTCCCGTAACAGGCCTGTAATGGCCATAATAGCCGTTACGGGGCCGATACATTAGGTTCGACGTGACCTACTACGTTAGAATATCTTGAGCAACAAGTGAATGATTCAGTAAATCAGTTAATGGAGTCACACACTACAACTCTTTTTTTCTTTTTTTTTCAATAAACACTCTTTTTTGTCAATAACTGAAGTTTCTGCTTTTCTTATTGATGCGGACATCAGTGGTGCACCCTTTAGAGTGTACCAAAGGAGGCGACGTCGCAGATCGAGTGTTGGAGCAGACGAGCTGATGTGGATGGACGCCGGGCCCATTGGACCCATTTTCTGACTCGCTACGAGTACGCGAGCTACAGGATTGCTCGCCATTGGACCCATTTTCTGACGCGTTACGAGTACGCGAGCTGCAGGATCGCGCAGGAGCATCATGACCGCTGGACCGTGGAGTGGATTTACTTTTAGGCGTTTTTCTGTTTATTTCCTTATTTCTAGGCGTTTTAGTGTCATTATTTAGTTTAAGCGTTTTTATGTTACTTTTTTGTTTTCAAGCACTTTAGTGCACTTTTTATTTTTGTAGCTTATACATACTGTGAGAAACTCTATTTCGAATATTAGTGAATGAATACAAATTTCGGCTGCTTTTGTTCCTCTTGTTTCAAGAGATTAGGGTTTCAGGATTAGTCCTCGGGTGTTGAGGATTCCACCCCGGTTTCCATATTTTCTCGTCTCTATTTCTTCAAGGTGCAGGAAAGGTACAATTTTCCTATTTTTATCATCTGTGTTATCCTTCATCTCGAACCTGTTCCTTCCCCATCGCATTCGTTCTTTCCCGAA
This sequence comes from Liriodendron chinense, assembly GCA_003013855.2. Taxonomy (NCBI): domain Eukaryota; kingdom Viridiplantae; phylum Streptophyta; class Magnoliopsida; order Magnoliales; family Magnoliaceae; genus Liriodendron; species Liriodendron chinense. The sequence goes on along the minus strand of PVNU02002566.1, from coordinate 104,307 downwards.
TCTACCCATTTTGTTTCGATCGGAAAAGAGGGATACATAGCCCTGGGAACCGGATCCAAACCTAATTGTGGACTGGTTTATGCTAGATCTGGGATATCCTCATATCCCTAGATCAACCCTATTTTACGATTTACGTGATTCTTATGCTGAAGGGCATGATCCGGACAGACGGATTTCATCTCCGTGTTGATATTTGTTAGTTTCCTTTTGAGCGAAAATAGTTAGTTGTTAATTTTCTTACTTGAATATCTTCCAACTGAATATACACGCATCTAGGGTTAGGTCATCGCATGCCCCTGCATTACTTGTGAACTAATTGTTTGTTAAAAGAGTACATCGAAGTAAGGGCAGAGTTCCTCCATACCCTCTCGAGGTTATCTGCAATCACGAACCAACTCAGTATGTTTTTCCAAAGTAGGATTGTCTTTTAAGATAATGAAATGCCATGCTCCTCTTGGCAAAATTTCTGTGAATAACACAAATATTAGAAAAGAAAAGAACGGGTGTTTCATCAGGATCAAAATGCATAACAAGCAGTGAGGTTCACAAGGATCCAAGGGGAAAAAAGATCAGGTGTTTCATCCACAATCTCAAAAGGAAAGGGTTTCAAGCCTAGGACTCCGTAATAGAGGAGAGACAAATGGGCTTGTTGTCACAGCCTTAGAGGTTTTTCCATTACTTGGAGTTTTTAGCCGCCCTTGGACATAGGCTTGTTCATAAAGTCTACTCTAAAGCATGATAGTGTTGTATAGAGATTCCTAGAACTTCCTGTAAATCTCTATAAGTCTTGGACTAGATTTGTGTGGAATTCTCTAGAACCTTTCTAGAGTCTTCCCAACCACTGGATGAGTGCCACAAGGTACAAGCTTAGCCATAAATTAGAGCTTCTACACTTCTAATGTATTTATATAAAAGGACCCCTCATTTGTAAATCACTTCTCAAGTTGTAAGCTTTATTCTCTAGTGCAATATTAAGCTTTCCTGTTCACTCTCTTATACTCATGTTTCTCATGCATTCTCACTAAGTCTTAGGCATTGTACTTGGTGGTGCAAGTGGTAGGACTGATTCGAGTAGTGTTGGAGAATTGCACGAATGTTGCACAAGCATTGGAGCTAAGGAGTGAAGAAGTCTACAACACTGTGGTCCAATGTAGGAAGGCATTCTATTTGCCTTTGGAGACTAGAAACATCTCAACCAACTACGAGAATCTGTTGAGCCTTGTCATATGGTGGATATTAGATTTATTTATTTAGTTTTATTATTATCATTTTTTTGAGTTGTAGAGTTGGATTGCAGTCTTTTCTCGCCTTTTGGCATGCTCTTATAAAATTCAGTTCTCTCAGAGAGAGACAGAGAGACAGAGAGAGAGACAGAGAGAGAGAGAGATTAGAACATGTGAAGTCACACCCTACAGCAACCAATTCCCATCTATCGCCAAATCAGCAAATTCCCTCATACCGGCTATAATCTGCAAGCCACGTTTCTTCTCGTGCCAGAATCTTATGACATCAAAATCACCACCTACGCACCACAGAATATACCACTGGTCCAGAATGTGACCCAACTGCTTGAAAATGAACTGATGGATCTATGGGTTTGGCAATCCAATCGGACCCTTGAACTGGTCCAAATCTTACATTAGGACCATTGATGTGGCAAAGATCTTCAATCAGTCAAACTACACCCTTGATATGGTCAATATTTTTTATTTGGACCTTTGGACGAACCTGATCTTCAATTGGTTGGACAAAGGGGGCAAATTTTAGCCCTGGTTTGATAATCAGATGGCCTGAATGTGATACCTCATACCTCTCCCCGACTATGACTTTAAGTTATATAGTCTGCTCAAAGACAAGGAGTAAAAATGTCCCCGCTCCTTGTCCAACCTGCACTTGGAGCCCCCTCCATCCCTGCCATTTTCCTTATCAATCATCATTGGAGATGGGTAAATGATTCCTTCATTTGGCTCCTAGGGAAAATTCCAGCTTCATGTGAGAACCATCATCTGCCAGCACCCCCATTCCATCCAACACTTGTTTCATACCCTACAATCCCATGTGCTCTATCATCATGTGACTAACACAGGCCAATCTTAGCCAATTTTCTTCTTGCCCTTAAGTTGGGTAAAATGTGGACTCATGTTTAATAAGAGGAAAATGAAACGAAAATGAAGCAGTTTTCCCATAATGGGACATTTCACTATTTTTGTTATCAAAGGAAATAATGAATTATACATAGCAATGACTGCCCTTTTCTATAGTCAAACTCTCAAGCACAAGATACGCGGTGATCATTGTTTCACAAATATGAAATTTCCAATTGCTATTCAAACAGAACCCCTAAAAAGTGTATCCATGTGATGAATTGGATGACTATTACATTTTTTTCATTTCTTTTTTCCCTACTTATCAAACAAATGGTTTCGGAGCGCAACTCGATGAGGATCAAAACTGGTACAAGTCACCACGGAAGAATGAGGAGACGCACTCACTAGGGATCAAAATTGGTACGAGTTGTCACAGCAGCAGCTGCAGCAGCAGCAGGAGGAGGAGGTGCCCACCAGGCACTGGATAAGGCTTATGATTTGAAGGATCACCTGAGCCTAGAGTAGCATTATTTTGATTTCCCCTCACCCACAGCAGTGGTTACCCCCATTATCACCTGAATCCCACTTCTTCCATGGAAAATGGAAGAAGAAGAAGAAAGAGAAGAAGAACCATAACCAGAAGAAGAATAAGAGGGAAACTGCTCATGGATGTGGTTCCATTGTCAAACCACCACAACCACCATACCCGAGCACCAGCTCCTCCAAACATCATACACAAGACCAAGCACTTATTCTTCTTCGTTTTTTTTTTTTTTTTTTTTGAAAGGTGAGAAACTTTATTAAGAAAAGGCAGCCAAAGCCACCAAACAGACTATGTAGACAGACAAAAAAAAAAAATACAAAAGAAGAAGAAGAAAACCCAAGCTAGCCCAACAGATTACGGCGCCCAATCTCGAAACATTATCAAAACCTTAGAGAACACAGCGGCTGAGGAGACACTATGGTTTCCAAACACACGATTATTTCTCTCCGCCCACATGACCACCAAAAGGATCAAACACCACTTCCTCTTGCCCGGCACACCACCCGATTATGAGTGCCAAGTACAGATTAATTGATCAAGGGGCAGCCCATGTAAATGATACCCAAAATGAGGGAGATGACGGAAATGCCCAAGCAAGCCCATGTTTAAAATGCCAACCCCAGGCACAACAACCACAGGGAAGGAGAAACAAAAAACCATGGGATACTATAACGGGGAAAATATCTTTGTTTTCATTGTTTCCTAACTACAGAAATTATCCAACAGAATACTAGGACACATGCAATAGAAGTGTTGCATATGCTACCAAATGAAGGCCTTCAAATGCATAAATTTGCATAGTGAGTTTAAGGCAGTCTAGGCATCAGAACACCAATTCTATCAAATACTATATCAAAGTGCAAATAACTAGAGTTGACAGATAAATGATTTAGTAATTTCTCTCTTCATTTCACTGAACACAATGAAGTGTGATCGTCAAGAGCAAACTGAGCAGTGAACCAGGTAAAAATTGTTTGTTTTATCCTTGCAATTATGTTACCAAAAGGTCATCCCTTCCTGTTAGTAAGAGATATTTAATATTCTCTGCATGATTAAAAAAAAAAAAAAATACAACACCAGTTACAAGATCTACTATACCTTCTCAACATCATATCCACACTGACCTGCAAAGACGAATTCTCTGGTTATCCACAATGGATATGAAGTTCCAACACATGATAAAGATCATGTTAGGTCAGGATACTACACCAGGCTACATGTTCTAATGGAGCACAAGGAGGAAATTGAACTTGAAGCGTAAGGATTCGAATACGTACCAAATTAGATGATCAATTTCCATCAAAATAAGCTCCAGTCATGCCACAATAAAACCAAGAAAAGCATAAAATAAAGAAATAATGGAAAGGGTTAACTATGTGAAGTCACTCCTGAGGGAATGACACCCAGAGGTTGTCTACAAGCATAGCACCACTAGACCATGTTTTAATTCACAAGAAGCACAAAAAGAAAAGTTATTTTCTCAATCATTATAACCATAATACCACCCATCAGTAGATAATGACCGTTTATTCGGACATCCCCAATACCCACCACTGATAGATACTTCTCAAAGGATCCTTCTAGAACCCAAATCAGTAACCTATCTCCATTGGTCCACATTTCCTTTCCCAAACTAATTCCACTACACCTATATAACATGCAGTAAAAATACAAAAAAACAATTTTTAGGAGTCCAACTCCAAACACAATTGCATGGTCTAAGGGCTATACAGTTTGTACAGTAACCTATGTATGGAAAGTTTAAAAACTACATATGTTGAACTAGTGGGCACAAGCCGCACAACAGTCCAATCGTTTCATGGTTTGATCCATCCTAAAAGCACTAAAAATCTCACCTGATGCTCTTGTGGGGTCCATCGGCCAATCAGGACAGTATCTAGGTCCAATCACTGACTCTTTGTGGTGAGGCATAAAAGCTACATATCTTGTAGCATAAGCTACCCTGCACTTCCTGATTTTTAATCAAGGTTGTGCTTGGTTGCACCAATTTCATGTATTCTGTACCAAATTCGACTGATCAATAGTGAAATTTTGTTATGATATTCGGTGCAACCAAACGCAACCTAAAGTAATATGAAAGGGTAATGATTAACTATAAAGGTTCAGAATGAGCAACGATACTGATTTAATATTGTTACTTATATTATTTTACTAAAGGCATTGAAAAGATAATATTGCTGAATGGAGCCCCGAAAGGCTTCTTTAAAAGCTCAAGGGGTTTGAGGCAAGGGGACCCGCTCTCTCCACTTCTCTTTATTCTTGTGGGGGAAGCTTTATCGAGTATGCTGTCTGGAGGCCAAGTTGAAGGCCTTTTTGCCGGCTTCAAGGTGGAAGGGAGGGACATTCCAATATCCCATATACAGTTTACGGATGATACGTTGGTGTTCTGTGAGGCGGAGCCAACTATGGTGAACAATTTGCATACTATAGTGCGATGTTTTGAAGCTATGTCAGAGCTGAAAGTGAACTTGGAATTTGGAAAAGGACAAGATGGTGGGTGTTAATGTGGAGGATGAGGAATTAGGGGGGTTGGCTGAGATTTTTGGGTGTGGGAGGGGAACTCTTCCGACCTCCTTTGTTGGGCTTCCTCTGTGCATTGGGAAGCCGCCGAGTTGGATGTGGGATAAGGTAATTGAAAGGTTCCGTAATTACTAGTTAAGATGGAAATGTAGATATCTTTCGTTAGGTGGGCGCATCACTCTTATCAAGGTGGCTCTTTCGAACCTCCCGCTCTTCTTAATGTCGGTTTTCGAGTGCCTGGAGAAGGTGTTGGCTACCATTGAAAAGTTAAGATGGGATTTTCTCTGGCATGGGTTGGAAGATAAGAAAAAATTTCATTTGGTGAATTGGAAAACGGTGTGCAAACATTTCGATTGGGGGGGGGGGGGGGGGGGGGGGGGGGCACTGGTATAAAAGATCTCAAAAACATGAATCGAGCTCTCCTAGGGAAATGGATTTGGAGACTTGGGATGGAGGAGGGAGTGCTCTGGAACAAGATCGTCAAACATAAGTACAGAGTATCTAATGGTGGTTGGTCGACTCGTGAATCTTCTGTCCATAGATCCTCCACTCTCTGGAAAGGAGCTCTCGCTACAAAGATGGATGTCTTGAAAGGTATTGCTTGGGCTTTAGGGAACAGAGAGAGGATTCATTTCTAGGAAGAGGGTGATGTTCCGTTGAAGGTGGCGTTCCCTTGTTTGTTTCGCATCTTGACAGATCAGCCTGCCTTTGTTGCTGACTGTGTGCAGGTTGTTGGTAACGAGGTCGTTTGGGAACCTCCTTGTAGGAGCTTTCTTCGGGATGAAGAAGTTGACGATTATGTCGCCCTCCTCTATCGGATTCATCTCTATAGGCTGGACCCTTCCATCAATGATAGTCTTATTTGGAGGCTAGACAAAGTTAATGTCTTCATAGTGAAATCCTTTTATGCGTTCCTCCAAAAAGAAGACAACCAGAGGTCAGACGTTAAAACAGACCATGTGTGGCACTACAAAGCTCCCCCCAAGTATGCAGCATTCGGTTGGTTGGTGGGAAACAAGAAAGTTCTAATGGTGGACAATTTGCGCAAGAGGGAAATGAGCATCCCCAACATTTGCTTGTGTTGCATGGGTAATGAGAAATCTGTGGATCATCTGTTTGTTCATTGCAATTTTATAGGATGGATTTTGGGAGGATATCTTACCTCGATTTCAAGTGGCCTGGTCCTTCTCCTCCTCGGCGAGCGATCTGTTAAAGGCTTGGCACGGGACAATGTTGGGAAAACAAAAGACGGCCTTATGGAGGATGAGTATTTTGGCTGTGTGGTGGGCTGTGTGGGAAGAGAGGAATGGAAGATGCTTTAGAGGCAAAAGGAAAGGGGCAGAGTGTGTTTCTCGTAGGGCAAGGTCTTTGTAGGTCTTTGTTAATCGAATGGGCGGCTATTTCTGATAAGTTGAAGGATTGTAACGTCGCCTTTTTGGCCTAGTAGGCAGATCGCTATCTCAGCAGTTCCGGCTAAAGTTGTTGTTTTTCCCTTTTTCCTAATAAATTATCGATATCTTTCAAAAAAAAAGATAATTTTTATTGAAACTAGAAAAATGCAACAAATCGTTGAAAATGTTAATTGATTTGAATGTCGTAGTGAAAAACAACTTGCACTGAGAGGTACTGTAGTGTGTAGCGTAGTATATGTAGCGCGTAGCGTTTGCAAATTAACATGCAGAGGATACACAAGACTTAAGCTATTTTCATAAGCTACATAGCATTAAGGCTAAGCTACAATATGTACCATAAGCTACACGCTACATAAATAGGTATTTAAAACACTGAATTTTAATTAAAGGGATTGTCCACTTCTCCCTCTAAGGAACTATTCGATAGGCTGGCAGAGCATGACAATACATTTGCATGAACATGGTCAACAAACACATGGTATACATCAACCCAAAGCCATCCAAATCATAAGCCCTAATGAGAATGGAGCGTCGACCAAGAATTATACTAAACAGATGATCCTAAGTGACTGACTGGTTGCAAAACTAACAAATAGTTATATTGAATAAGTTAATGACCAAATCAATAAACAAATGAACATTACGGGAGGTAGGATTGTCCAATCAACATAAAGAATTATTCCCCACCTATAGTGGGCCCATGATTAGGATGGTTTGGATTAATGTGATCTGTGCCGCATTTACACAGGGAGTACATCTGTAGGGACCGCTAGTATCATTTCTCTCTCCTTTCTTCTTTCCTTGTAGAGAAATATGAAGGCTAGTGCGCACTTGGATTTGAAGTTCTAGTCTTGGCACAAGTGCCAATTTGGCACACGTTTGCAACCTGGGATTTTCATCATATGGGGCCACCATTTATGTGTCTTGGCTGATAATCAGGCCAATACACTCATCAGGCATGCCACATTGGCACACTAGCAAATGCCCCTCCAAGTAGTTTGGGTTCGAATTAAAAGTTCAGAATTTGCTCAAAAGGCTGGGGGTTTTTTTTATCATTTTCCCAAATAATTACTTAACACCTTTAGGTACAAGCACATGGATGCAGGAGAGCTGTTTAGTCAAGGAATCATGGATGAAAATGTTGCAGGTGTATGAAAAACAGTTAGTTGCCATGCACAAGAGGAGAAACAAATAAACATCCATTGTGGAAACAATAAGACTGCCCCACATATATGTCAAAATTAATAGATGAAAAAGGAGATCAAATGAGCTGAAGCCGCATGGATTTGTAGAGCATACTATTGAAAATAACATGAGAGCTTGTTTACATTAAAACAGAAGCAAACAAACACCAAAAGACTATTAGAATGAGAAGGAACAGGACTCATTTTACTGTAAGACGGGTTTTATTCCCCAGATAGCTAGATAGGGCAGATATAAGAAAGCTAGTACAAATGGACCCGCTAAATTGCTAAACTAGCAGTAAAAAACAGAACCCGAACCTTCCAGGGTTTGGAGATTTGGGACCATTCATATGATCAGTAGCCCAAATGGACTGTTAAAGCCAACCTTTTTTAACCATCTATTTACAGGCAACTGAATAGATGATCAGGATCGCCCGGTTAGCATCTCGGGCCATCAATGGTGATCTTGAATGGTTCCGACCACCACCCCTGCCACCATTTACAGTTGAGATCAACCACTTTGAGGGGGTTAAAATTAGTCGGACTAAAACTGAGTATATGGACTGCAATTTTAGTAGCAATAGGAGTGGGAATGAGGAATTAGTTAAGATTGTAAGTTTGTAACCAAAAAGTTTCCCAAAATGACCACTTTCGATATCTTGTGTAGATAATCCATGAGAGTGGAGATTGAGATGGATGTTGCCCATAGAATTAAAGCAAGGTGGAAGAAATGGAGATGTGCCTCTAGAGTTTAATGAGATCGTCGTGTACCACTTGAACTAAAAGGGAGATTTTATAGGATAGCTATAAGATCTTGTCGTGTAACACTCAAACTGAAAGGGAGATTTTATAGGATAGCTAGAAGACCAGCCATGCTTTATGGGACAGAATGTTGAGCAGTTAAGGAACAACATGTTCATAGGACATGTAGCTCAAATGAGGGATGTGCAACGTAGACCAGGAAATGCTCCGGTTAGGAGTGAGTCGATACAAGTTGAAGGCTCTAAAAGGTCAAGGGGAAGGCCCAAAAGAACATTGGTGGAGGTAGTAAGAAAAGACTTGATAAAGTATGGTTTAAGTTATGGCCCTTGATAGAGGGAAATGGCATAAAAGGATTCATGAAGCCGACCTCAATTAGTTGGGACAAGACTTAGATGACGATGACGATGATGATGATGATCACGCAAGCTACAATTTGATATGGTAGGTAGGCTGTCAGACCAATTCTATGAAAATATCATTGCCAGAATATGGACAGAAGCAGAAAAAGAACTCACTGTAGAAAAGAAAAGAGTTTATTTGTCGAAAATGGCCTTTTATAGAGATTGTAGAAAGCCTACTTGGCATTTTCTAAAGGATAGTTTAAAAGGGGGCTAATCCATTTGCTTCTGGTTTCTTAACATATTTAACATAAAAAACCTTGTTTTATTTGGTTTTTGTCTATCTGATCAAGGGCCAAAAGAAAAAGAAAGATAAATATAAAAAGAGGACAACAAAAGCATAGAAAACTTACAGAATACGTCTCTGATCACCCCCATGTTAAGCTGGGATTCATCCCCAAGCATGGAGCACAAGTAATCCTCCGCCTCATCATTGCTGATGCGAGGCCCCTTGGACTTGGAAGAATCCTTCCTTGTGTTCCCCACATAGGCCTTTCCCAAAACACTCGAAACTAGGCCTGTGGAAGCAGTAGCGAAACTCCTCTGCCTGCGTCCTTTGGGAACCTCCTCTTTACGAAGAAGGAGAAGAAGGGCATTACGATCATCATCATCAAGGGACGAGCCCGCACTGAGAATTTCAGCAGCTCTGTTTGAATCATGGTCAAGAGAAGACGAAGAAGAAGAAGAAGAGGAAGAGGAAGAGGAAGAGGAAGAGGAAGAGGAAGAAGTGCGAGAAGAAGAAGAAGAAGAAGAAGCATCAATTCTACTAGAGCCAGAATCGTCGTTGTCCTCCTTCACTGCAGTTGCACCACCATTGGCTTCATGGGGCTTCCTCTTTTTCTTCTTATTCCTTGCTTTCCTGGAGGGATTCATGCCTCCCTCCCGGAGATTATTAGATGATGATGATGGAGATGAAGAAGAAGAAGCAGGAACCCTAACCCTAAGAGATGAATGAATGGTGGGATTGGCAGCCAACAATTGCTACTCCTTCATCATACTCCTAAATAACGGTAGCCAACGACTTTAATTCTTCTTCGTCTTCCACTTTCGTCTGAGGGGGACCTCCACCTCTACCTGGCGAGAATATCGGCCTTAACGAGAAGGGAAATTGCGTAAGAACGACGGACTCGGATTGCTAAGCGTGGCTTACACCACCCACATTGGTGCTATGTTGTGCTGTAAAAGCTCTGTCGGGCCCACCATGGGGAGCGGAGCTGAACGCGGATTCTTTGGCAAGAAGTTTCCGCGATGGAACCTAGTTAGGGCCACCGTGATGTTTTTGAGAAATCCACCCCCATCATCCGCTTTGTTAGATCATTTTAGGACACTATACCAAAAATGAGCCGGATCCAAGACTTGAGTGGGCGGAAAATATGAGGATTGAGGGTGCGAATTAGGTGTTAGTGGGTACCCCTATGTGGCCCACATGGATAGTATTTTGTATATCTACGCTGTTCATCCATTTATCCGGCCCATTTTACGATGGTCTTCCAAAAATTATGCAAATCCAAATATCAAGTGGACCATACCACCGGAAACAGTGCTGATTGAGTGCCCACCATTAAAATTTTCAAAGAGCTCATCTTAATTTTTAATGTTTATTTGCAATCAAAGCTCTTCATATTGTCAAGAAGGTCTGGATGATGGGAAAATTTAAATACCAGCTTGATCTAAAACTTTTGTGGCCCGCAAAATGATTTTAATGATTACTCATCACTCTTTCAATTGATATGGTCCACCTAAGATTTGGATCTTCTTATAATTTTGTATCGCGTCCTAAAGTTCGGCGTAAAAACAGATGGACGGTATGGATATACAAACAATAAATCAAGGTAGGCCCCACACGGTAGGGGTAACACCCACTAATGTGTGACCAAAGTAACATGCTCACGAGGATTGAAACGTCCACAGTTGAAATGTTTGTTCGTAGGGGCCACAGAAGTTTTAAATCAGGCTAATACTTGTGTTTTAAGCTCATCCCAGTAGGAATTAAGTTATGAACGGTATTGATGGCATATAAACATCACTGTGGATCCCAAGGAGGGTCTAACAGTAAGAATTTTCCTTCCCACCTTTTCATTTAGTGCGGCACACTTGAGTCTTCTATCTGATTCATTTTTATTTTTATTTTTTAATGTTTATCTAAATTGATCTAAAAAAGTGGATGAAAGGGTGGTTTTCTCAAAAACACCAAGGTGGACCCTACGTAGGTTCCAGCTTCCTGGGTAAGGTTTTCGCAGGGAATACGTGCGGAGCCCCCAGTTGTTGTATGTCTATTTTCCCATCTCATTTTAGGATGTGATCCTAAAGATCAAAATCTAAGGTGGACCGTACCAATAAAAATGGTGATGAATAACTATTAGAAAGATTTTTGTGGGCCACAAAAGTTTTGGATCGATATGATATTTCTAATTTCCCATAAAAAGGTTGGATTGCAAATAAACATTATGAATACCTCACGATAGGCCCTTTGGATTTTTAATGGTGAGGCACTTAATCACCATTGTTTCCTGTGGTGTAGTCCACCTGATGTTTAGATATGCATAATATTTGGTACTGTCTCCTAAAATGGTCTGGAGAAATGGCTGAACGGCGTGGATATATAAAAGGTCATCAAGGTGGGTTCCACGGTAGGAATAACAACCAGGAAGCTGTCACCCGCTCAGCCGCTCTAGAGCGGAGTAGGACACGATTTGGCTAGTAAGGAGGCTGCTAATGGCCAGGTGGTAAGCAATAGCCCACCATATATATTTTATCCACACTGTCTATCCATTTTTACAAATCATTTTAGTGCTTGATGGAGGCAGATCTATATATCAAGTAGACCACACCACATAAAACAGTATGTGATTGAATGTCCACCATTAAAAACCTCCTAAGGCCCACTGAAATGTTCATTTCACATCCAACCTGTTAATTAAGTAATAAAGATCGGAATGAAAGAAAAAGCAAATATCAACTTAATCCAAAAGTTTTAAATGGTGGGTGTTCAATCAACTGTATTGTTCACTTGAGATTTGGATTCACCTATTTTTTAGGTTAATACCATGAAGTGATTGCAAACTGCATGGTTCACCTGAGATTTGGAGTCACCTAATTTTTAGCTTAATACCATGAGATGATTGCATTGGTTAGTGACCCAGCCTCACCTAATTTTTAGCTTAATACCATGAGATGATTGCATTGGTTAGTGACCCAGCCTCTAGCAACGTGGCTGATGGTTGGTGCTTTGTGGGGCCCACCATGACATATGTGTTTTATTGATGTTGTCCATTCATTTTTTAGATCATTTTAAGGCTTTATCAAAAAATTAAAGGACTTAAATATGATCAAGTGCACCACACCACAAAAAACAAAAGCAATTGAAGTTGTAAATATCCTAAGCCCACTTTAATGTTTATTTGACATCCAACCAGGGATTAGCTGGCACCCACGTACACCTCGATGATTTGTTGCATATCCACACCATCTATCCGTTTATCCAACCCATTTTAGGATGTGGTCCCAAAAATTAAGCAGATCCCATTTGAGTACATGGTCCCAAAAATTAAGGAGATCCATATGTTAAGTGGACCAAACCACAGGAAGTGGTGGTGATCGAGTGCCTCACCGTTAAAAATTCCAAAGGGCCAATCATTACGTAATGTTTATGTCCCATCCAGCCTCTTGATAATGTCAAGAAGACCTGGATGAAGGGAAAATACAACAATAATCTTGATCCAAAACTTTTGTGACCCACAAAAAGTTTTTAATAGTCATTCATCACAATTTCTAGTGGGTGTTATCCTGATGAATATGTTGTATACCCATGTTATCCCTCCTCTTTTCATCACTTGATCCCAAAACTCAAGTAGATCTAAATCTCTGATGGACCACCACTGAAAGCTACGTGATTGACCATTAAAAACTTATTGTGGGCCATAAAAGTTTTGGATCAAGCCTATCTTTGTATTTTCCCTTCATTAGGGTTTGTTTTACCATATCAATAGGTTAGATGGCAAATAAACATTACAAGCCTTATGTGGCTTTTAATGGTGGGCATTCAATCATTAAGGTGATAAATAAGCATTACAGTATGCCTTAGGTAGCTTTTAATGGTGGGCATTCACTCACTATTGTCTGCCTAAGATTTGGATATACTTAATTTTTAAAACCACGTACTAAAATGATCTGGAAAACCAGATGGACAACGTGGATATATAGCACATTTATCAAGGTGGGTCCCATGGTCGGGATAACACCAGCTAATGTAACACCTAATCAGCTCCCTCCACCATGATGTATATGTTTTTTCCACTCCCTCCATGCATATATATTGTCCCCTCATTTTAGAGCATTATACCAAAAAATGAGGTAGATCCAAATCTAAGGTGGACCACACCACAGAAATAGCTGTGATTGAATGCCACTATTGGGGGCTACAAAAGTTTTGGATCCAAATCTAAGGTGGACCAAACCCAAGAAGTTTTTAATGATGGGTGTTCAATCACCACTGTCTCCTATAGTGTGGTCCACCTGAGATTCAGATTTGCCTCATTTTTGGGACGTTGTCCTAATGAGGGGGCAAAATGGATGGACGGCATGGGCAACTGAGAAGCTACCATATCACCAATTGAACTCTAGCTAAAATAGGCAGCAATAAAGGTGGGGAAGACATAGCCTGTTTCAATCCCACTTCCAGGTGCGAATCCAAATGCATTGATAGGAGCAACTGACGGTGGTAAAGCCAGTTAGTTATTTTCTCATAATCAGTTGAGCCTGTCCTATATAAATGATAGTTAACCAGCATTGCTCTTCCTCTATAACCGTGAACATATTAATCCTCCGCTTCATCCCTCTGGAGGAATTCACCACTGTAGGCAAACTAATCCTCCACAGCCTAATAGATCAATCTTTTCTATTCTTCTTTGGTTCATGTACTTTACTGAATCCAAATAAGAAAACTGGATTTACTTTTGCAAACTCCTTTATTATTCTTTTTATAAATAGAGCGATCTTGAGGATCCATCTTGTTTTTTCTTTTAAGACCCTTATAAACCATTTTGTTATTTCTCCTAAAGCTCTTAAAACTAGAAAACATTTTTCATTCATTTTTTTTTTTTTTTTTTGTAGTTTTTTACAGATGGGTTCAAAGCTGAACTAACAAAACCCACTAAACATGTAGGCTGGGAAGTGGAAGATCCGATGACTAGAGTGATGGATATTAAAGAATAATAAAATTAGCGAAAGTTCAAGATCTTACCTCCGGCCATGATGATTAGCTTTATATTTATTCAAAGATTGAAATCTGAGTGGAGTTGATGATACTTCAATGGTATGGCATAATTCAACAACCAAATATCCTTAAATTTAAAGGAGAAATCTTTTAGTCTATTCAAGCACTTCATGCACAGATTAGATGGAAAATCACTGGCTACTTTTTGCTTGTAAACTAGGGACCCTCTATAAAAATAACTTTATATCTTTCTCCCATCAAGAAAGTAGTTACTATATGAAGATAATGGATGGGTAGTTATCTCTTACACCTTAACCACAATTGCTTAACCAACTAGAAACTTAGAGGGAACGGTTACAATAATTCAAAAGACCCAACAGTTTTAAAAACTAACTAAAGTATGGGCTGATCATTATTTTAAATGAGATATATCTAACATTCTCCCACTTGGCCCACATAGACACAAATGATTTTGAAAAAGACATATTGGGTTTTTTGAAATCTTTGGAAAAACCTGACGTATGGCCATACATTTTGAAAACAAAATTGTTCCCTTTCTAGTTTTGTCAAGAAACCATATACCCAATCAAAGAATCTTAATACATGAATCATGGCGATAAATACTTTTAAAAATGAGTATTATCTTCCATGTATTACAATGTTATTGACTCCCTTTAACTAAGTACTTTATATGGCATAATTTTCTTATGAATGAGCTACTCAATGCCCATTCAAGGTCCAACTTTATTTTCCAAATAGACATTCCGTCATTCTCGAAGACTTTATATATACCAATAATGAGAAGATATATTAAAATAGAATCACCACAAACCATATATTACAATATTAAAACAAATAAACTCCAAATGAGTCCTTAGATGCATATAATAAATCAAACACAAATGTAACTAATTAGTCCCATATGCCCCACATGTTCTTTGTACAACTTGGGTAACAACCCTTTTGTCATGGGGGCTGCAATCATTAGCCCGGTGCTAATGTGCTCAATAATTACTCGATGATTTATCTAACAACAAAGTACTTTATGTCGATATGCTTGTTTCGACTACTACTTTTGTTGTTTTTTAGAGAAGAAAACTGCCGCAAAATTATCACAGTAAATCCTTAATGGCTTAGAGATTGAATCTACAACTGTTAGGGCCTAAAAAGTCTATATCGGCAAGAAGTGCTAAGGCAAGAAGCAATACAAGAATCTTGAGCATGCGATGTAGGGCTTGGGCATGCTGCATATGTAATGACAAGCATACCCCTGTCTGCCACAAGTATAGACCATCCATCATGCATTCACTGCACCCAAGCACGCGTTAAGCCATTCATGCATCATTCATACATATCATAAATCATGCATGCAGCAACCATCATGCATGCATTTCAAACCAGCACAGTACACTTTCCATACATATAATAAACATAGAACCCATGCAAGAACACAGTGCATATGGCCATGCAAACTTAAAACCCGCATGAGAGCACATGCAAGCGTTAAGCCAAGCCACCAAGTGCATGCAACCAACTCATACATACTATGCATAACTACATACACCATACACATATACCCATGCATGCTACCCATGTATGAAGCCCATGAATGCACCAAGTATGAATGCACACCATGCATGAACACCATTATGGTGTAGCTACCCATTTATGCATGCATGTACAACACATACAAACCATGGACCATGCCTAAGACTCAACCATGAAACACATGTGCCATCCATGCAACAAATGCATACATACCACAAACCACGTGTACACGCACACAGGCAATGCATGCAGACCTGCACACCACAAACATATATTATGTACACGTAAAGACCACAGCATGCATGCACGTTTAGGCTGCCCACAATAAGGTTCCCACCGACGTTGTTCTATGTGCCCCATCATGGAGTACTATATACTTGATCTAAGCTGATCATATATTTTTCCGACCCATTTTAACCCTTGGGACCTAATATGAAGCAGATCTGAAGCTCAGGTGGGACACACCATAGGAAGTTCAACACCACCATTATAACTTTCAAAAGGAGTGATCCTCGATTAAACCTCTCTTGTGGCCCGCCAGAATATTATTTACAAAGATCTAGACCAACCAGAATGTCCTGAGGGGGGACACATGTGTTACAATTAGAGGATTACTTGATCCAATATCTCTGTGGCCCCGAAGTACCATTCAACGACAAAACAACGGTGACACTATTTCCTATGGTATGGCCCACCTGAACATCCGATTTGCTCCAAACTTAGGACCACCTCCTGGAATAACACTCCCGAGCTGATTAACGGTTTCAATATTAAACCCATGCCCTACAAACGGGACCCACCAAAAGTCGGTCACGGTTGTAAACCGCCTACCAAAGTAGTTACCATTGAAAACATGTGTGGGGCACCATGGGTGCCCTTTGAGCCATCTGAGCCTGTTCATGGAGTCTCAAGTGCCCACACTTGTCATATACGTCAATACTAGCCTGATCTGGTACTTCTGTGGCTCTATACAAGTCTTCAATGGTGACTGTACGGTGGAACTGTTTCCACTCGTATGGCCCACTTGAAACTCGGATTTAGGTGAAACTTTAGGTCACCTCCTATAATGACGATCCTGAGCTCATGAACCGATCAGATTTGGGGCCTTCGAATTGCAATTGAGATCCACTAATAAAATCTACGAACAGTTTGTCAAAACCAACGTGCAACCCTTCTGAAAGCCCACCATGACTGTGCTTTGGAGAATCTGACCTGTTCACAAGATCAGTGTGGTCCACACGTACTAGAGAATATGACAATCATCTTGATCCAAATTTCAAGTGGGACCACACCATAAGAGAATGAATGTCAATCGTTATGGCTCCCAAGCTTACGCCTACCGTTTTAACCTTCGTTGGGCTCACCTAGTGCGTCCTTTGGACTATCCAAACCATTCACCATAATAAGAAGCCAAACACTGTGTCACATCTGTACACCAGCTTGATCCGACATGCCTGTGGCCCTCCAAGAAAGTTGTAACAACATATATTTTCTCCCACTGATTCCCCTCCAGTGGCCCACCTAAGCTTCGTATCCTCTCCAGACCTTGGGACCTTGACATGTGTTGACCCCCTGATTCAAATGGACGGCATGGATTTGTGATACAGATGGCAGAAGTCGAACCTATGGGCGATCCCTCCTCTGACGCCAGCGCAACCTCACTCCCAGCACCTTATAAATGTTACGTACGCAACATTCTCCAGAAGGGGAGTAGAACAAAAAAAGAGAAGAGAAGAAGAGCGGAGGAGGAGACGAGGGGTGCGTTGGAGTTTTGGAGAGGGGGAGAGAGAGAGAGAGAGAGGAAGAGGGGTGAGTGGAAAAGAGGACGAGGGGTGCGTGGAAGAGAGAATGAGAAGACGAGGGGTGCATTGAAGTTTTGGGAGAGGGGATGCGTTGAGGAATTTTTGGATGCAGTGGGGGTTTGGGTGCTTGGAGGATTTTTGGATGCATGGGGGTTTGGGTGTGTGAAGGATTTTGGGTGCGTGGAGGTTTGGGAGAGGGGATGTGTTGGCTGTGAGAAATGGCATGCGTCAGCCCCTACAATCATGCACTATCATCCCTTAGTGGAATGTGCTCCCTCTAATATAGCATGCGTCATTGGCTTCCAAACATATGCACCCCAACCAATGAGCATGCGCTCACCACCAGCTGCCATGTGCTCAGCCTGATTTGTCTCAGTTGAAGTGCGCCTAGACTGCACTCTGCCTGACTTAATTGCACATGCACTCAGCTTGATGTGGCTTAACTACATACTCATTCTGCTTAACCCCATCTAATCTAGCATTCGCTCTATGTAATCTAACATGCAGTACTTTACCTATTTTAGCTTAATCTAACATTCATTTTATGATATTTTCCATGTATTAAAGACTATCTCACTTTGTTTGCAATGTCCCGGACACTCGTGCACATAAGCAGACCTCAAACTAAGCTTCTACGGCATATCAACTATCAGCAAGTGAACAGAAGCCAGAACGCACCCGAAGATGATTCACCAAACTTCAACACGATTCGACGACTGCTTGTAGAAACTTCATATTTACTGTATTCATTGTACAAATATGTTTTAGCCCAGATTAATGCTCTTCGACTAACCAAAGGAGACTATGGTCATCACTAGAAACCAGACCAAAGAGTTCCAAACTACTACAAATCAACCGCCATATCGAAACTAGTCGATGTCGTACGCATCCAAAACGGCATCTGTCGGTTGAGCCGCTCAGGTACAAATAATTGCAGATCGGTCTTCCCAAGGTCACCCGTTCCAGCAACGGGCGTGGGCCCAGAGTTGCACCCCTCAGTTAAAAACCCTGACTGTCTCTCAACTCGGACACTTGAAAGAACATGGGATATAGGCATCCGACTTGTTCAAATGATGGCTCAGTCCATACCAAAACTACAATCGGTCTCTATGACCATGAACTCAAGGGTCATAGTCCTCAATGACGTAGTCTTCTGCCCATTGATCTGGGCTTACTCCATCTATTGTACAACTATCATTCATAGTGGAGCTTTATCGCTTTGTGCCATGGTTTTCTCCCGCAAGGGTTTCCACGTAAAAAATCTCTATGTTCTTTGTGGTGTGCATGATTTATATTTATGTTCCTTATTTGCTCTATTTAATTTGTCCCTGAGCCATATACATTTACTTTTGCCTTTTAATCAAGGGTGATCGATCCATTTGATGTAATTAAGGGCTTGTGCCAGATCACAACCTGGAATGTACAAGAACTGAGGATCTCTGGAATAAAATTCGCCTTGTGATATCTCTTCGTGTGTACCTTTTGTGAATGCTTGTGATTGTCTATGAATGTTTCTATTACTCAGAACCCCAGAGCAACAATACACAACACTATTCAGAAAATGTCCTTGCTGCATTTTCAGTTCCAACAACAACTCTAAGTCCTATGATAAAATTTCGTAACCATAATACTTGTGAAGTCGCCTCATAGCATGCCACAAACTCTGCTTCCATAGTAGAAGAGGCAGTTAATGATTGCTTTACACTCCTCTAAGAAATAGCCCCTTCTGCTAACAAAAAGACATATCCCGATGTCGACTTCCTAGAGTCAAGACATCCAGCAAAGTCTGAATCTGAATATCCAATCACTTTCAAATGATTGGATGAACTATATGTAAGCATCTATTCTTTGGTCCCTTGAAGATATCGCCCCTTCCTCTTAAACACACATGGTCAATAATTCATTAATTGATCCATTTTTCTTATGTGTATTGACCATTTTTCCTTATGTGTATTGTAGGAAATCTTGAATAGCCCATATTAGTAGGTAGGAAGTTGAGTATGAAGTGGACAAGAAATGTCTCAGAAATCTCAATCTCTAGAGATTTGAGCTGGGTTGCTATATCCCTCATTTCCATAATATGCTCACGCACTCTACTATTTCCATTGTACTTCATGGATGACATTTTAGTCATTAGGGTGCTGGCTAATGCCTTATCGGAACTCATATATTGTTCTTCAACAACATTAAGGAATTCCTTTGCTTTAGTGCATGTAGGGATAGATCCCTGAATACTTTTTCCTACATGGGTCTTAATGAGCATCAAGCTTAAGTGATTAGATCGCTCCCAACGCTCATATGTGACCCTTTTATTTGGCGTACTTAATTCCATGGGAACGGGTGGTTCATCCATACGAAGTGCCAAATCAAGGTCCATGCACCCTAATGTAAGGAGAACTTTTTCCTTCCAATCCGAGAAATTGTCACCACTTAATATTGGGATACGAGATGATTCATTTGACATAAAAACAGATGACATAACTGCAAAATTTAAACAATAATCATGCTTACTTAGGTGCTATGAAACATTTATAACAAAAATTCAAAATACTAACTCATGTTAGCAAATCTGGTAGTAAGAAAAAATCATTACGTCATTATAACCCTTTTATGGGCAGGAGTTGTAACACGCTATTGATTTATTTAATAATTGTATAATGAGGCTAAACAATTTCATGACATCAAAAAAAAAAAATATCCTATACCTATGGGCATTTAGAATAATTTTTATATTGATGTGAAATTTATTATCTCATTCCGATTAATCTGTGAAATATAACAGCCTCCCTATGGGGCAAAGCCATTAATTTTCAAGGAATAATCGCAGTTGTTGATGCCATTGCCTTAGAAATAATCACATACAATTTATGATGTAATTTGTGGCTGGACATTATCATGGTTTAAGATGTTGTGGCGACGCTTTATGCCAATCAAATGTTTTAAACTTTATAATGGCATCTAAGGGTAATAGTCTATAAATTGACTAAATTATATGTCAATGTAAGATCCTAAATCAATATGGAATCATAAAATATTAAACACATGGTAATATGTGTAAATTTCATCAAAATATCCATTTTGTTACAATAAGGTACTTCTGTAATTTTCTGTCTGCAAATAGGCCCCTGTTAAATTCTGTACTGGACCCTGTAATATTACAGTTATATGCTTACTATAATTTTTATTGTACACAGGTCTCTGTTACGAATTTTAAAAACAGATCCTCAAAAAATAAAATTACAGAAAGATACCCTTGAATTAAATTCTATTTCTGCTCAATCCAAAATATAATAAAATTAATGTCCAAATGCATTTGGCTCAACTTTAAGAAAACATGTAAGATACATTTAATTAAAGGGAAAAGGTATAAGATCTCATGGTCTCTTCATTAAAATGCCAATCTCGGAGGGGGTCCACTTACCAGACCCATCTAAGGGTCGGCCGACTGACAGGTCGGATCTCAAATTCGGCCGGCCAGAGGGGGTCCCAGGCAGGTCGGAATATGACCGTTTTATATCCGTTTGTGCTCGTTTTTGGGCCTCTATAAAGGCATATCTTAAGGCTTTTAATATTATCACTTGCACACCCATTGAGAGCATAAGAAGTGACAATTACGAGCATTATCTAACCTTCCTTTGCTTATCATTGCTATAGTTTATCACTCAAACCAAGTGATTTATGACACTTCAATAAGCATTCAAAGCTCGGTTTGAAGTATGAACTCAAGCAAAGTATTCATGGCTGACCTAACCCATCGTGTTGAATCCTTTGGTCATCAATAGCCATTGAATACTTAGAGTTGGTAGTTCCTATCATTACCATTGGATTGAATAGGCAAAGGGAACTCCAACACCTCCTCCCACCTACCCGGCATTAGTCTAGGAACATCATAGGCATTGGTAGCTGATCGTGGGAGCTTGAAGAGGAGCTGAAGCATTCGTGGAAGCTGAAGCTACTCAACGACGCTAAATCGGGGCTCATTTCTTGTAAGTGGTTAAGCTTATAAAGTCTATTGTTTGATTCCTCCTTCTTGTTGAGATTAGGGTCTAGAGATTGTGACCCAATCTCGGAGTTGTCTTTGAGTAGGACGAGGTGGTTCTTGTGTAGGATGTTGAACTCCTTGTGTAGGCCTCCGACACGGGAGAATACGTGGGTGTCCTTGAGATTGACTTTTGAAAGTCCTTGTGTAGGCATTAACCTTGTGTAGGTTGTAAAGATTGAGAGGTGAACCTCATTTAAAACCTCCAATAGTGAATGCCGGTGTACTCAAAGGAGTTGAGTACTTAAACCGGGAGTGGAGTAGACTCATCGTCGAACCACTATACATCGTGTACAATGTGGTGAATGCATTTTGTCTATTATTGTCCCTTGTTGATCGATCATATAAGTGCTTAACTGAATGCCCATCTTATATTTGATAAAATGCTCATATGCCATCTTTGAATGATTAATACAAGCATGCATATGAACCGTTTGATAAATGCTTCTCTTAGGATAGTTGTCAATCGAGTTAGATCGTGTGTGATTAATTGCCTTCATTTACATGTACTTAATTGTTAAATTAAAATATAAATGCAATTGAGTTTTTAAATTCATAAGGAATTTGTAAAAAGTCCCATTCACCCCCCTCTAAGACATAAGCATACCTTCAAGCTTATCTCACTAGCAGTAAAACCGCAATTTCAACTTTTCTTTGTCTTATTATCCTATGGTGTAACTCCTGACTTTTCTTGAATGCGTTCTTTATTGATCTTCCTACACATTCTTGTTAACATATTCATTTCATTACACTTATCCTACGAATTTGTTGTTTCTTAACTATCCAAAATTATTTCCCATGTATCGCGATTCTAATCTATTACAGACTGTATCCTCAGTTAAGCTGTGGTGCTTAAATCTTTTTTTACCACCTCTATCTATATCCCTTTGGTCTATTTAGCTTACCATTTTATAGCCTTCAACTTGAACAACTAGTTCTTTCAAAGCGTAATTCCTTTTCTGTGTTACTGGTGGCAAAACATTAGAAGTCGACCTTTTCTTTTCTTATTGCCCTTTGGGGTTACTCATGATTTTTCTTAGATGCATTCGTTCTTAATTCTCTCTCACACATTTTTATTAACATCCTCATTTTACTATACTTGTTCTATGATTTTTTTGTTTCTTAACTATCCTACGTTCATTCCCATGTGTCATGCCTAGTCCTTTTACCAATTAGTTCCATGATATAAGGAAACTTCACAAAACTCCAGAGGCATGAATCTCGACTTCATCACCTTGCTGTATATCACTATAAGCAACATTTTTCTCAATCGTTTCATCCTGGTCAGGCTTATCTAGTGAGAGGCCGAGGACATTCAATATGGTGGACCTTACAAGACCTTCGAGATTGTTTCTGCTGTGTGTACTACTTGGGTTTTCATTTTGGATTGATTAGTAGGTTCATGGGACGGAAAAAACACTAGTACCTTAGGAACGTATGTATATACATCAACACTGATAAGTGCGACTGGGTTAGTTTGATTTAAAGGCTTTTTTTAGGGGAAGGTGAAGGGTTATTGGTGGGTGTATTGAAAAAAATGAGTTGATGAACTTTAATTTAGAAGAGTTAGTGCAAGTTGAAGGCTTTAGAAGTGCAAGGTAAGGCCCAATAAGATAGTAGTGTAGGTAATAAGAAATGACCTAATAGTCAATAATTTAAGTAAGGATATGGTCTGTGATGAAGTGGAGTCGCTTTAACAAAATTCGTGCAGCTGACCCCAATCTATTGGGACAATGCTTTGATGATAATGATGAAGATGAGAATGATGATATATGTATGTATGTATATCATCATCATCATCCAAGCATTATACCAATTATTATAAGCTTTGCAATTTTGTTTAATGACTCCAATCTATCGCAATTTGTATTCTCAGTTAAACTATGGGAGCTTAAGCCTATGTTATTACCTCCACCTATATCCCTTAATACATTTACCTTGTCTTTTTATCTTCTTCAACTTCAACAACTAATTCTGTCAAAGCGTGATTCGTTGTCTTCGTTATATGTGACTAACCCTCAGAGTGGACTTTTCCTTGTCTTATTATCCTATGGTGTTACTCATGACTTTTCTTGAATGCGTTCATTATTGATTATCTCCTACACATCCTTGTCAACTTACTCATTTCATTACACTCATCCTATGAATTTGTTGTTTCTTAACTGTCCAACATTCTTTCCCATGTATCGCGATTCCAATCTATTACAGACTGTACCCTCAGTTAAACTTTGATGCTTAAATCCTTTTTTACTACCCTCATCCATATCCCTTTGGTACATTTAGCTTGCCCTTTTATAGACTTCAACTTGAACAACTTCTTCTTTCAAAGAGTAATTCCTTATCTTTGTTACTGGTAGCCGAACATTTGAAGTCGACCTTTTCTTTTCTTATTACCCTTCGTGGTTACTCATGACTTTTCTTGGATGCGTTCGTTCTTAATTCTCTCTCACACATCCTTATTAACATCCTCATATTACCATGCTTATTCTATGAATTTGTTGTTTCTTAACTGGTCTACATTCTTTCCCATGTATCATGCCTAATCCTTTTAGCAATTAGTTCCATGATATAAGACAACTTCACAAAACTCCAGAGGCATGAATCTCAACTTCATTCACCTTGTTGTATATCTCTATAAGGAACATTCTTCTCAATCGTTTCATCCTGGTCAGGCTTATCTAGTAAGCGGCGGAGGACATTTAATATGGTGGACTTGACAAGACCTCCGAGATTGTTTTTGGAAAGGCCATCTCTCCCAATTATACTTTGCGGTGTGCACCACTTGTTTTTCATTTTGGATTGATTAATAGGTCCATGGGACGCAAAAAATACTAGTACCGTTAGGAGCGTATGTTTATACATCAACACTGATTAGTGGAACTGAGTTAGTTTGATTTGAAGGCTTTCGTTAGGGAGGGTGAAGGGTTATTGGTGGGTGTATTGAAAAAAAATGAGTTAATGACCTTTAATTTAGGTGAGTGAGTGCAAGTTGAAGGCTTTTGAAGTGCAAGGTAAGGCCCAACAAGATAATAGTCCAGGTAATAGGAAATGACCAAAAAGCCATTAATTTAAGGATATGGTCCGTGACAGTTTGGAGTGGCTTTAACAAAATTCATGTAGCTGACCCCAATCTATTGGGACAACGCTTTGATGATGATGAGCATGAGAATGATGATATTTTTATGTATGTATATCATCATCATCATCCAAGCGTTATCCCAATTATTCTAAGCTTTACAATTATGTTTAACGACTCGAATCTATCGTAATCTGTATCCTCAGTTAAACTGTGGGAGCTTAAGCCTTTGTTATTACCTCCACCCATATCTTTTAGTACATTTAGCTTGTCCTTTTATCATCTTCAACTTTAACAACTAATTCTTTCAAAGCATAATTCGTTGTCGTCGTTACACGTGACCAACTCATCAAAATTAACTTTCCCTTGTCTTATTACCCTTTGGTATTACTCCTAACTTTTCTTGAATACATTCACTATTGATTCTCTCCACACATCCTTGTCAACATACTCATTTTATTGCAATCATCCTATGAATCTGTTGTTTCTTAACCGTCCAACATTCTTTCGCGTGTATCATGGTTGGTCTTTTTACCTAATAGTTTTATTGGTATAAGGCAGTTTTCCAAAATTCCCATGGCATACATATCTCGACTTTATTGACCGAAATCTAAATATCTATAAGCAACATTCATCTCAATCGTTTCATCATGGCTGGGGCTTACCTAGTTAGTGGCTTGGAACATTCAATACGATGGACTAGACAAAACCTCCAAGATGGTTTTTGGTAGGGTCATCTCTCCCAATTGTCTTGTCTAATGTTCCGTATTTGAGTTTTTTTAAATAAATTATTAGCTCGTTATGACTAAAAAACACTGGTACCTTTTGAGCATATGTATATACATCAACACCGACAAGAGGGACTAGCTTAGTTTGAATTGAAGGTTTTTACTATAGAAGTTTGAGGGCAATTGGTGGAGGTATTAGGAAAAAACACTAGTATCTTTTAGGGAGTTAGTGCAAATTGAAAGAGCAAGTGGAATTTATGATGAACTATTTAGGTATCGGTTGTGATGCAAAGGTTGCATATGATTTTCACATGATGCGAGAGGGAAGGCATGAGAAGTTCTATAGATAGTTTGTGAATAAATTGCGGTATACTAGAGAAGGTGCAAAGGATATAGTGTTACTGACCAGTTGCACTAAAAGCTAGAGCTGTTAGGGAACGACAGAACAATGTATATCAAGGGGTTTGCTGACGCCTCCAACACCTCCCCTCACATGCGGGCGGTATACTGGCCCCACACGTGATACTCTGGGCTGATACAATACCGGATGCCCTATAATACCGAATTTTGCAAACCTTGGGACTTGAACACCAGATGTCCTGCTCTGATACCATGTTATTGACCAGTTGTGCTAAAAGCTCGAGCTGTTAGGGAACGACAGAACAATGTATATCAAGGGGTTTGCTGATGCCTCCAACATATAGTGGATAGAACATGTGCATATTTGCCCTGGGAAGTTTGACTTGAAGTTGATGGTAATGACGTTGAGATCCCAGTAGATGCTGAAGATGTGCTTGTGCTCAACATTGGTGGAGTTGATCTTTAGTAAAATGACTACGAGCATGATGATGATTTCAAGCTGCAGTCAAAGCATGACAAGATGCTTGAGGTTGTATGTGTTAGTGGTACATGGCACCTTGGAAAACATCAGGTAGGACTTTCACAGGCTAGAAGATTGGCCCAAGGCAAAGTGATAAGAATACCTACGTCTACTCCCCTGTTCAGAGAGCATTGTATTCATATATAGATTCATTAAGGCAAGAGAATTCCATTGGTCAAGGTTTGTATCTCTGCTGAAAGAGTACATGCCATTTTTTTTAAGCAACAGGTTAGCTTGGTGAAAAAAAAAAGTCATTGGTGGAAAGTTTAAGCTTAGAAGGAAGATTGGGAGTGGATCTTTTGGCGAGCTTTATCTGGGTATGTTGTCATAATTATGATTTTTTCCTCTGCACTTTTTATGTTTTGATGTTTTTTTTTTCTTTTGGGAAGTTGTTCTTATATTTCTGTGCTTTGATTCGATTCAGGTGTTAATATATAAAGTGGAGAGGAAGTTACCATTAAGCTGGTTGGTCTTAAAATGTTCTCTTATGATGAAATTTACAATGTGTATTTGAAGATTTTGAAAATCTGAATTTTAGTGAGTCAATTTTGTTGAAAGTTTAAAAATTGGATGGTTAGGAGAATTGGTTTGTTATTATTGTTAAAAAATTATGTTGTTCTTTTATATTATGATGATGTTGGTAGGTCATCGATTTTGCAACAGAAAAATGGAGTGAATTTGAAGAATTTCATCCGTTATATGGTTTTTTATTTTTATTTTTTCGCTATTATGATCATGAAGTCTTTGTGGATAAATATCTACCCATTTTCATATCTGCTCTCTTGCATTCTGTATTTTGAACCTCCTCTCTCATAAAAGTAAAAAATAAAAATAAAAATTCTTTATCATGACATGTAGTTTTGTAGCCACAAAATTAGTTAATGGCCCGGGCAGTGTCTATTCATCTAATTTTATATTTCACAGTATCATTCTATGCATCCTTTCTATCCCACTCTAGTGACTCAGGTTCTTACATAATTGCATCACCATACTCTCCACAACAGTTGTTTTGTCCAGCTCCACCTATTCAGCATAGCATGTTTGGCTTGACCCCCCATATGTTCAGCTTGTCTCAGTTGTGGATTTAAGGGGTTTCTTTTGGTGAAGATCTTAATAGCATTGAAGCTGGTTGGCAGGTATTCATGTTAGTGCAATACCAGGGAAAAAAATAGAAAGAAAAAGAACCACATTGTTATAATATTTGATTTTTTACCCCATTTCTTTATATGTTTACAATGTAAAAACATGTTAGCCCAGATCTCCTTGGAGATAACAACACAAGGCTCTTCACTTATTGGACTGTAAGTTTATACATCTTTCATTTTTTTTTCCTTTACAAGTGATGAGCTCTCTCAAATGACATGGGTTATTTGCATTTTATTAGTTTCTATTAGAAGTTGGGTCTCAAGTAACATGGATTTTGGCTGTTTCTGTCTTTTTTTTTTTTTTGGGTCTCTATTAGAAGTTGGGTCTCAAGTAACATGGATCTTTGCGAATCCATCCCTTTCATTGGGTAGTGGCGTTGGCATGGCATGCATCAGTTGTATAAGGTAAGGGGGTTCGTTTTTTGGGATGGGCTGAAACAATGAGGAGCAAATGAAACTGATAGTTTGCATGGAATTGCTGATTGTTGATTCTTTGTTGTTTGTTTTCTGTAAATATCGTCTGGTGGGTCTCTGATTTTCTTTCTATGCTTTTATTGATTTGGGTGTTGTGATTGAATTCCCACCATGAGATTGGTTTGGTTTCTTGGGTGTTCGGTTTTCTGCTCTGGAGTGTTTTCAATTGGGGTCAATAGGCATCTTTCTTCCAGGCCTGCTGTTGTTAACATTGGAGCTATTTTCACTGCGATGAAGTTAAAATAGTCTGATTTAGTGGTCATACAAGCCCTACCCACCCAAAACCATCAACACATGCAGCAAAAACAGAAAAGAGGGTAAATGTACTCCCTAAAACATCATAAGAGTATTAGAATAAAATGAAAATCAACTTCGCTAATTGATTTGAATCAGAAGATGGCACCCATAGAATGCATTGAGAAATCATTCTTTTATGGAGAGTATACGACATACATGCCCATTCCACAATCTTCTTTTTTAAGGAAATTAACTGATACTATGACACAAACTTGTCATTTCATGAGGATTTGAAGGCAAAGTTGGATTCTTCATGGGCCAAGGTTTCATAATCTGCTATTTATCATAATTGACTTTGCTTCGTTAAACTGGATTTGATTTGAAAAATTGTTTCTCACATGGTTCTTCTTCTTCAATAGTTTGATGCTGTGGTGGCTCATATGCAAGATCTACTTCCAAATCAGTTTAAAGACACCGATGACATGATCAGGGGATTGAGAAAGTGATTGTCCAGTTGTCATGCAAAGATTTTGTATTGCCTAGATGATCTTGGCCTTATCTGGGCTCAAGAGGTATTGTATTATTATTTTTTAGTTGTCATGTGGAGTGTTTTGTCAGGTAGCTCCACCTTTATCTACCTGAACATCTTTGTGTGTTCGAATGGACCTTGTGAAATTTTGGCACACGCTAAATGGACAACATTTACTTATATGTGAGACACGTTTACAAACATGATGGCATCAGTGACTCTACCAGGCTTGTTGTATAGGTTACTACTCTGTATTAATTGAATTGGTCATGATTTCATTTTCTGAGGTACTTTTACAAAAAAAAAAAAAAAAAAATTGGTCTCTTTGGTTGGACACTTTTTAGAGTGCTGGTGAGAATGGGTTCTGTTTTGTCCAGAAGAAGACAAATGTTTAATGACTTGTTTAATAAGCCATTAAACATACAGTGACTGCCTCATTTATTTCATAGTAATCAATTTGAGAAGCTTCCAGACCAGCTTTTTAAATGGCTTTCGGTATTGCAAGTGCTGGAGCAGTCACGGAATCTGCAAAGCGCACACCATAATACCTATCTATACCTCATGTGGAGATTGGTTGATTGAGACATGTCATGATGGGGGAGGTTGGTTGATTCTACATGCATATGGAGGAGGTGGTTGATTCTTCAACCTGCATTATCAACTTATAAAGGGTACAACTGGAAGTATACAGCAAATGAGTTAGTTGGAATGCTTTCCCACCAAAGTACTCACTAGTTTCATGTGCTACTTGAAGCATTCAAAATATTGGTTTTGTTATTTGATTTTCATTTAAGAATTAGCTAACTCCAATTAGTTGGGATAAGGCTTGATGATGAACTTGATCTTATAAATGTTTTCTGCCAAAATGTACATAAATCGGTATATGGATTAAATAGCTTGGTGACACTGTTAGGCTAATAAATTAGTGAAACTCAATTTTTCTAGAAATGCTTTGATTTTCTCATGAAATTTGTGAGATAAGAAACTCGTTATCATCACAAATAAAAGCTTGAAGATGCAATAAATGAGTTTAGAGTGATATGATGAGTTTGTGAGATCAGACTGCAGATACTAGCTAACTACCTTGGTCATATGGGCATATTCCACTATCCTAAAAGAATTCACTGGCTTAAAAATAATGAGAAAAGGTTGTTCTTGTGACCAAAGAGAGCAACCAACTAAAACAGAAGCTTGTTCAGATTTCACTATCTTATTGCATTAACTATATACAGAAGCTTCTTCTAGCTCTTGCATCCTCCCTCAGCAGGCATATGGACGATTAGGGGTGTTCATGCCCTATTGGGAAGTAGCAGATCTGCAGCAGTTGAAGGCTGCTGGAGCAATTTTCTGGATGTTCTGTCTACTGGAAGCATGGAGTCTGGTTGGCCGATTTTGTTAGGATGCAGCGTGAGAGGTGCAAAGTTGTTGGACTTTGTTTATCCCATTCTGTTTTTGCTTGTGCTTATAGGATAGACGAGGCTCTATATTTTTGTGGTGCCCACCCGAATACTTTGTACTTCATATTTTTCTTATAATCAGAGTTACAGGTGGTGTGCTCCCCCCTTTCTGGAAAAAAAAAGTTTCCTCCTAATTTTGATATAATCAACATGTTCCGTTTAAGTGGATAATCTATTCCTAGAAAATAAAGTCTCTATTGTGGATTGAGTAAACACCAGTGAGGGTCATGTAATATCAGGTCAACTCCCAGACTTCTTTATGACTTCAATTCAGATTAGTTATTTAATCCAGAGATGTTAAGTGCAACTGCATGCATTATTTATTATAATTATATCACTGTCATCATTGTCATGTTCATTATCGTCATGGATGTATCCCAAATATTTGGGGTTGGCTCTCATGATTGTTTGCAAAATTTTGACAATTGGTTGTCTACTTGACATCAACCCTCCTTTCCCAGGCTTTGACTGTCTGGTGTTATAACCACAAGTGGCATTTATTTGGTAGATCTTTACCCAATATTCGTATTGACTTAATAGTCAACCTTACTGTTTTAGAATCCACAATCCACTTGATATTTTCTCTCAAATTCATCTAACTTGACTTTGCCATGTGTAACGCCCTGTAAAATCGCCTTCCTTAAGACTCGAACACATGCTCGAACCTGTTAGACACATATCACCCTTTGGACGAATAATTGGCCGCACATGACTTAGAGAACCATAGTCTCATGGTATCAGGAACTTAAATACGCGCGTCGGAGTTCGTTCCGCTGCCCGTCTCGAGACTGTTAGACCCGAAACTCGTCGGGGACCACCCACGTACTGGGATTGACACTCGTAGGTGGGCGTTACGTTGAAATCGGCACCCGAAATCATAAATTGTAGTGTTCCGTAGTTGCACATCAGAGTGCAAGTGTACTCACATTATCCCTTAAGTGAGTAATCATTACTCGATTCACTTTTTTTGTGTGGGCCCCATGGACCCTTGCATGGCCATGGAATGTGGACCATGGATTTCAAACATAAACCAGCATAGGATCTCCTGACATGGGCCCCGATCGACAACCGCTGACCGTTGAACAGATGTCGCCTTAGATCCAGCAATCGCCATATCCGATCGGTCCCAAATCGTACCCAAACAAGGATCTCAATATGGTAAGGCCATCCTATGGGATGGATTAGCCCAGAGGGGTCAGGTGGGCCCCACATAATCAAAACATGGTGCAAAAGGCCACTTTTATGCAACTTAAATCATTAGGGGTTATATGTCCCAATTCCCCTAACCCTTATAACCCATTTTCTCAGCCATTTCTCTCATTTCTTAGCCAATTTT
This sequence comes from Liriodendron chinense, assembly GCA_003013855.2. NCBI lineage: Eukaryota > Viridiplantae > Streptophyta > Magnoliopsida > Magnoliales > Magnoliaceae > Liriodendron > Liriodendron chinense. Next base: position 72,913 of record PVNU02002566.1, on the reverse strand, counting down.
CTGAGAGAGGGGTGTGTGAGAGAGAAATGGGGAGTTGTGGAAGAAGGGTTTTCAAAGAGAAGCCCTTGCATGCTACCCTACCTGGACCTAATCGCCTTCACAATACTCAAGCTGGCTTCTCTCGGGATTGGAGACCTTCCCGGACGTCGGTAGAAGTAAGTCCATGATAAATCCCCCATCTTTTTTAACTTCTTACATAGGTTTTTCCCTTTTTCCTGATTTACTAGCACATTCTTGCAGGATTTTCCTAATCCTCCTCCAAACTAAGGTGTGTATCATTTACTCATGTGTTGCCTTGCAACCAATGCCTGCAATTGTAATTGATACCTTCAATGTCTAGGTTTAGGAAGTTGGATTGGAGCTAGGTAAGTTACATGAGATTGGTAGAATTTCGTTGCCTAGGGATTTGGATGCTAGGTGTGTGCTAGGGCCATTTGCATGCTCATATCATCCCACACATGTTCTCATTATGCAAATATTCTATGCTAAAATGTCTTGAAACTTATACCAATACGTGATAGTTGAGATTCTAGTATTACATGTTTTGTAAATTAAATTATGCATGAGCTAGGGAATCGGGAAGTGTTTAGGGTGACGGGTAGTAACTTCCAGCTTGACTAGTACAATAGTTGAGGTGGCTGCATAAGATCGGCAGCCTCGGGAGTAGGGTGGTCGACTATGGTGGAAGTTGGGGCTATCGGCTATGGTAGAGGACCACACGGGCCGTATGTGCTCAAGGCCGGTCTTCCCCTTGCTTCCTCTAGCTGAGGACCTTGGCCCACCACTAGGTCAGATGGCAATATATGCATCTAAGTGTTTGAATGTGTTTCTATCACTTATGTAGAATCCATGTACCGGCGCACCATTTGATGGGCCCACTAGAAAGCATACGCCGTATCGATCCCTCAAGACTCATGGGCCAGAGATGGTAGTATGGGCCCTATTCCCTGTGCTGTCGGCCTACGTTGGGGTGATGCCTCCCCGTAGTGTTCGTTGAGCACCGTAGAGGTGACACACCTACTACTCGACTATGGGATAGGGCGATGAACCCTATTCCGCCTGTGTTGGGCAGCGTCTGATGAGCCGTGGCCAAACCAGGCACCTCGGGGCTGTAGACCCGAGATAGGATCGAGTAGCTACTGATTGTGACCTGCATTCGCCTTCGCAGGGAGCCAGGTGGTCCCAGTCGGCCAAATTGATAGAACGTTGGTACAGGGGCTTCGCTAACCGGTTGTGTGATATAAGGATTTAACTAATAACTTGGCTAATCATGTGTAGTTAAGCATGACATATATTGTCTGTGCAGGTGAGGTGGTGGTGCCACTCACTAGCGGCTGTGACAGCATCGGTGTTCGGGCATGCAATGCATTCATCTCATTTAATAACCATACTTGTGATGACGTGTTATTCTTTGATTCTATCTATGAAAAATGAGGTTATTATCTATATTGTTTGTATTGGTGAATGTGCAATCTAAGGAAATGAAACCACTGAGTTGGCCACTCACACCCCTTTCTGGGGCAGTGGTTTAAACCACTAACCAGATGACCCACATGATCTAGGTATACAGGAGGCGGTTGAAGCGACCGAGTTCGTAGAACTTGGAGAGGATGCCGACGAGTACCTTCAGTATGCAAGCGACAAGGATTATTAGAGCGCGGGGCGTCGGGAGTACTTCTTTTGGGGTTTGACGCCTACACGGCATTCCTATTCAGCTTTTGGGACAGTATACTCTGAACTTGTAGTGGGGGACCCAATGGGCCCCAATGTGAGGAATGTAGTCCATGTACATTTTTTTTGGAATTATATATATACACGTGTTCCTCTTTCTTTTGGAAATGTTTCGCCCATGATTAAGTTGTTTATGCTTGGCTAAATCTACAATTATGCAATTAACTGCAATACATTCATGCACCGCATTATGTGGAGCCCGGGATATCGGGGGCGAGGGCAACCACGGACCCAAGGTGCCGCACTATGTGACAAAATAATAATATAATAATGTTAATGGTAACGCCAGCACCAACAACAACAATATAAGCATCCAAGGGCCTTGGAAGTAGTTTTGGTGTATTTGTCATAAAGATAACTTTGTTTTTTAGTTTTTTAATTTTTTCAATGGGGACATTCTCAAAGGTGGTTTGCGATTCTTTGCATTATATCCGGTGGAGGCGAAAGTGTAAATTTCCTTGTTTCTAGGCATTATCAGCCACTTCCCTTTCGATGAAGAGGTTTTAGAGTTGTGGAGGCTTCCAACCTCACAAGAGTATCCAACTTTGTTGCCTCTGGTACTTTCTGGGGTTTTCAAAGCTTGCATGTCTTGTGGTCCCTTCTGTAATTTAATGAGGGAAGTGTTTTTCTTCCACAAGTCTGTTTGGAGAGAGATCTCATAGTTGTTGAGGCAGTGGCATTTCAGATGGTTTGATGATTTCTCTTGTTTTAGCAAGGCAATAGTCACTGGCTGATGCTGTTGCCAATCAGGTGGTTGAGCTTCCTCAGTTTCTGTAGCCGGGAGGCAATAAATCCTCCTTGGATTTCAGTTTCCATACATTGTTTGCTAATTTGAATTCGTAGTTCTCATATTGGTTTACAAAATTTTCTATGTTTATAGCATGCTTCATGGTTTTCATTGATTATTTTATAGTTGCTTTGATAACCAATCTCATTCAGGAGGAAGATGAACAATTAGCCAGAGCTCTGAAAGAAAGTTTAAACACTGAATCTCCTCCCCATGAAAATGGCCATCTTTATCAACCCATACCGTTCCCCTATTCGACAGGGTTCAGGTACCGGTAGTCTTTGTGTTGTCTATGTATTTTTTAAGTGATCATGGTATCTACTAATTGCAACCCTTGCTGACCCACTGTCCCTATTTTACTTTCAAGCTATCTTTCTGGGTTTGAATTTTCTTCGACATTGGCATCTTTGAAATATTGCTTAATCATAATTCATACATCACATATTACATAGAAATGTTTTTTTGGGTGAATTTCCATTCTAAGATGCGTTTGTACACAAACCAACCAAAATCCTAACATAATTATTAAATAATATTTCTCCTAGAATTTGTGCTGGTTGCAATACTGAGATTGGATATGGACGCTTCCTGAGTTGCATGGGTGCGGTTTGGCATCCAGAATGTTTCTGTTGCCATGCTTGCAATCTGCCTATATCTGATTATGAGGTAGGGGTATTAATTTATTGTTGTCTAAGGACAGAACCAATCTAGATGGAATTGCTAGTTTCCAGCTGCTTCTTTGTTATGTGCTTTTCATGAATCTGAGGTATCATTTGATCAGGCGTTTGTTGCTGATATGTGTTGATCGTCTTTTCTGTAGTTCTGCATGTCTTGAAATCACCCCCATCACAAGTCGAGCTACAGGGAGAATTATCATCCCAAATACGATGTCTGCAAGTATTTTGTATCTATTCTGCCGTCAAAATGATAATCTCTCAAATTTCTAGTTAGTTGCAGCAGTCCATTCTATATGGATTGATGCATCATAATTGAAGATATTAATGACTGATTACTATTAGCAGTGGCAGGGAGATGTTGTGTGCTTTTATTCTCTACTGTTTCCATGTTTTTGCACATTTAGGTTCGCCCAGATTTGGTTGTGGTTTTAGTATTTGCAAATGACAGATATCAACATTTCAGATTTTCAAAGGTGCCATGGTTGATGAAGAATTATAAGATGCTCTGCTTGTGTGATATTCCAGTTGTTGATCTTCTACAACCCAGGGATGCCAACTTCCCTCACAGGAAGGTTGGAGTAATCCAAGAATATTTTTTTACTTTCACCATGTTGGATGTGCGGACTGTTGTACTTGTTAAAGGAAAAAAGAAAAAAAGGAAAAAATGTTTGTGGTAAAGAAAAGGTTTTGATTGAATTATCCTAGCAGTCCAATTTTTGCAAGGATAGCATCGAAAGTATATCTTATTTTCTGCAACTTGCAACCAGTTTCTCACTGTTCATTTGCAGAGCTGGGATGTATGAGCCGGTTTGTACCTGCTCAACTGAAGGATCTATTAGACTACGTATTTGAGGACTCATCTTTTGTGTGCCCTCGAGATTAGTGGCTGATCTTGCATTCACCAGTCTGATGGATCTGAAAAGGCTCCTCAGAACCTTTTTAGGAAGCCAACCTGACGTGGATGTATCTTTTCTTTGTTGCGCAGCACGCCAACAACGCCGGTGAACCGAGATCCAATCTCCGGTCTCACCCACAAACGATAAACAGGAGGAAAATAATAACTAGAAAAGAATCACACAAACCAACAATCCACAAGACAGAGATTTACGTGGAAAAACCCCAACAAGGGTAAAAAACCACGGGTGCAAATTTCACTATGAAGAAAAAACGAAGTTACAAGCAATACCGTTACCTTCTCCTATGCTCCCATGCACAGAGATGACCATTTTGCTAATCTTCTCGCCTTTTTCTCACCTTGGACGTATAGAAGCCCTAATCCCTATGTCTAATCCCGGTTTACACCCCTTTATATAGTAAACCCCGCAATTAGAACACAAAATAGGAAACCCGCATCTTAAGCCCGCGGTCGGTCGGGCGCCCGGTCATCTTTGACCGTTGGGCGCCGGGCCAATACGAAACACGTCCAGCGTGAATAAACAAGGAGCAGACCAATTTCGGGTGCCCGGCAGTTCACAAAACAGTCCAGTGGACAGATGATAGAAACAGGTTGAATTTCGGGCGCCCGATCACTTTGATCGCCGGGCGCCCGACTATCCTCAAAACAGTCCAGCAGACTATGGCCAAAATAGTTTGAATATGGGGCGCCCGGTCATCAGACCTGTCCGGGCGCCCGACCATGGACATGTGTGATTTTCTCCACACTCAACAATCTCCCACTTGGAGATAATCACCACCTGATCCTTCGTCTTCTACATCCGGAGTGCACCACCTCCCAGTCTTCAAGCCTGAAGACCAACCAAAGTTGAACAGAGCTTCAGCTTCTCCCGTGTGACCGCCTTGGTCAACATATCTGCAGGATTCTCACTTGTATGAATCTTCTCTAAAGCAATCGATCCATCTTCCAGTAACGAACGTATGAAGTGATATCTGATGTCAATATGATTGGTCCTTGAATGAAAGGCTGAATTCTTAGCCAAGTGTATTGCACTCTGACTGTCACTGTACAGCTTGCAATCTGCTTGATTCTTCCCCAACTCTTCCATAAAACCTTGCATCCACACCATCTCCTTGCACGCTTCTGTAGCTGCAACATATTCTGCTTCCGTTGTACTGATGGATACTATCTTCTGTAACTGAGAGATCCAACTGACTGCAGCACTACCCAGGGTAAAGACATACCCTGTAGTGCTCCTTTTGCTGTCGATATCTCCTGCCAGATCTGAATTGACGTAGCCTTGTAGCTTGATTTTTCGATCCTCCATAACACAGCCCTACATCCATAGTACCTACCAGGTATCTGAGGATCCACTTCACAGCTTCCCAATGTTCCTTCCCGGGGTTGTTCATGTACCTGCTAACAACTCCCACTGCTTGAGCAATGTCTGGCCTCGTGCTAACCATAGCATACATGAGGCTCCCTATGGCTGACGCATAAGGGACTTTAGCCATGTAGTCCCGTTCCTCCTGCGTCTTAGCTCCTTGCTCCTTAGAAAGTTTGAAGTGGTTGGCTAATGGAGTGCTAACCGGCTTAGCACCTCCCATGCTGAATCGATCAAGTACCTTGGCTATGTACTCTGCCTATGACAAAACCAGCTTCTTGTTTTTCCTGTCACGCTTTATCTTCATGCCTAGGATTTGTTTTGCAGCTCCTAAATCCTTCATGGCAAACTCTCTAGACAGTTGTCTTTTGAGATCTGAGATGTCCTTCATGCTTGATCCGGCCACAAGCATATCATCAACATACAGAAGAAGAATGATATACGACGTATCAAACTTCTTCAAGTAACAACAGTGGTCTGCATGACATCTCCTATACCCGTTTCCCGACATGAAACTGTCGAACTTCTTGTACCACTGCCTTGAGGCCTGCTTCAGACCATATAGACTCTTCTTCAGTCTACACACCTTGTTCTCCTTTCTTGGTGCTACGTATCCTGTCGGCTGATGCATATATATCTCTTCTTCAAGGTCTTCATGAAGAAAGGCTGTCTTAACATCTAGCTGCTCTAGATGTAAGTCCTCTGTAGCCACTATACTCAAGACCATGCGAATCGTAGACATCTTCACCACAGGTGAAAATATCTCTATGAAATCGATACCTGCCTTTTGTTGGAACCCTTTCACAACCAGTCTAGCCTTGTACCGTTTCGAACCATCGTGCTCCTCCTTTAGTCTGTAAACCCACTTGTTATGAAGAGCTTTCTTGCCCTTGGGTAGAGTGACTAGCTCCCACGTACGATTAGACTCAAGAGAGTCCATCTCATCTTCCATGGCTTGCTCCCACTTAACCCGCATATCTGATCGTAACGCCTCTTCAAAATACTCTGGCTCACCATTATCTGTCAGCAGTAGATAATGTAAGGAGGGTGAGTATCGGACCTTGGGTCTCCTCTCCCGAGTAGACCTTTTCACAACCCGTGTCTGCGGCTCTGTCTCATCATGCTCCCGTGCATGCTCATCATGTGGCACTGTAACACCCGTGTCCGGTAACTCTTCCAACTCTACGAATTCCTTCTCATCGGCCTTGTTCTGCTTTTGCTGCACACTGTCCTTATGCATCACCTTTTCATTGAAGACTACATCCTTGCTTCTGATGATTTTCCGGTTCTCAATATCCCAAAACCGGTAGCCAAAATCATTCTGCCCGTAGCCTATAAACGTGCACCTCCTGGACTTCGCATCCAGCTTGTTTCTGTGCTCTGCATCGATGTGAACATAAGAAGTGCAACCAAACACTCTGAGATGTGCAAGGTTCACCTCTTTCCCAGTCCACGTTTCTTTTGGTAGCCCACCATCCAATGGTGCTGAGGGACTTCTATTGATGAGATATACGGCAGTATTCACAGCATCTGCCCAAAAGGTCTTGGGCAACCCTGCATGTAGCCTCATGCTCCTAGCGCGCTCAAGGATGGTCCTGTTAATGCGCTCAGCCACACCGTTCTGCTGCGGTGTCCCTGGAATCGTTTTCTGATGTTTGATTCCATTTGCTGCACAATACTCCTCAAACCTCTTATCACAATATTCTCCCCCATTATCTGATCTGAGACACTTCACAGTTTTACCGGTCTCATTTTCTACCATAACCTTCCACTTCTTAAATACATCGAATACATCTGATTTGTGTTTTAAGAAGTAGACTCACAGTTTTCTACTAGCATCATCAATAAAGGAAACAAAATAACGTGAGCCACCAAGAGATGATACCTGTGCCGGTCCCCACACATCAGTGTGTACAAGCTCCAATAGATGCGTCTTTGGAGCGTGTCCTGTCTTCTTGAAGCTAACTTTCTTCTGCTTGCCATACACGCAGTCCTTGCAGAATTCCAGATCGATTGCCTTCAACCCTGGTAGCTTCCCCTTTGACAATAGCACTTTCATCCCCTTCTCACTCATATGTCCCAACCTCTGATGCCATAACTGCCCGTTCATTCCAGTTGATGCAACTGCGAGTGAATAATACGATCCGGAAGTCACATACAAAGTACCTTCCTTCTTGCCTCGAGATATAACCAAGGCACCTTTTTTGACCTTCCATGCATCGCTCGTGAATGTCGTCACATATCCGGTATCGGCCAACTGCCCCACTGAGATCAAATTCCGTCTCAAACTCGGTACATGTCTAACATCCTTCAGCTTCAAGACCGTTCCGTCTTTCTGACTTAAATGAACGTCTCCTTTGCCAACAATACTGCATGGCTCATCATCACCCAGGTAGACTCTTCCAAAGTTACCTGAGACATAATCACGAAGAACTTCTTTTGATAAAGTGGCATGAAACGAAGCACCTGAGTCTATAACCCAAGACTTATTCCGCACATCAAGAGACAAGATCAACGCCTCTGTGTCACTCTCCTCAGATAGATTCACTGAATCCTTTCCACCTTGAGAGCTTCCTTCTTGTTTCTTAAGCGCCCTGCAATCACGCTTCATGTGCCCCTTCTTCCCGCAATGCCAACATCCGTCCTTGTCTTTCGGTCCCTTGGACTTATTCCTCGACTTAGAACGCCCGTGTTTATTGCCACCTTTGTTTGAAGATCTTCCTCTTCCTTCAACGTTTAGAGCATTTCCTGAATCCCCTGAAGTTCCTGATGTCTTCCTTCTAGATTCTTCGCTTAGAATTAGATCGGCCACATCATCGAATTTCAACTTCGTAGATTCTGAAGAATTGCTCACGGCAATCACCAAACCATCCCAGCTGTCTGGCAAACTTGACAAGATCAATAGGGCCCTGACCTCGTCATCAAAAGTGATGTCAACGGATTCCAATTGGCTCGTGACTGTATTGAACTCGTTTAGATGTTCAGCCACGCCCCCACCATCTGACATCTTCATGTTGAATAGCTGTTTCATGAGATGAACCTTATTTGACGCCGAGGGTTTCTCATACATCGTAGCCAAAGCCTGCATCAATTCTTTTGTGGTCTTTACTTTGGATATGTTGAAGGCGACGCTCTTAGACAAAGAGAGTCGGATCGTTCCTAAAGCCTTCCGATCCATTAAAGCCCATTCATCATCTGTCGTCTTCTCTGGTTTCTTCTATTTTCCTTCTAGAGGAATGTAGAGGTCCTTCTGATGCAGATAATCCTCCATCTGCATCTTCCAGAAGGCAAAGTTTGAACCATCAAACTTCTCAATTCTAGTTTTCCCATCTTCTGCCATCGCTCCCAGTTGAACTAAACTAATAGCTCTGATACCAGTTGTTGCGCAACACGCCAACAACGCCGGTGAACCGAGATCCAATCTCCGGTCTCACCCACAAACGATAAACAGGAAGAAAATAATAACTAAAAAAGAATCACACAAACCAACAATCCACAAGACAGAGATTTACGTGGAAAAACCCCAACAAGGGTAAAAAACCACTGGTGCAAATTTCACTATGAAGAAAAAACGAAGTTACAAGCAATACCCTTACCTTCTCCTATGCTCCCATGCACAGAGATGACCCTTTTGCTAATCTTCTCACCTTTTTCTCACCTTGGACGTATAGAAGCCCTAATCCCTATGTCTAATCCCGGTTTACACCCCTTTATATAGTAAACCCCGCAATTAGAACACAAAATAGGAAACCCGCGTCTTAAGCCCGCGGCCGGTCGGGCGCCCGATCACTTTGACCGTCGGGCGCCCAGCCAATACAAAACACGTCCAGCGTGAATAAACAAGGAGCAGACCAATTTCGGGCGCCCGGTCACTTTGACCGTCGGGCGCCCGGCAGTTCACAAAACAGTCCAGTGGACTGATGATAGAAACAGGTTGAATTTCGGGCGCCCAGTCACTTTGACCGCCGGGCGCCCGACTACCCTCAAAACAGTCCAGCAGACTATGGCCAAAATAGTCTGAATATGGGGCGCCCGGTCATCAGACCGTCCGGGCGCCCGACCATGGACATGTGTGATTTTCTCCACACTCAACATACTTTTCTTTCTTTCTTTCTTCTCTTTTTTTTCTTGGTTCAAGGTGTATTTTCACTGTATTCCTTAATTAACTGTTGATCAGAAGCCACCAACCGCCGAGAGCTGAGGTTGTTCAATCAAGGGGGCTTTCCTGTACAGGTTGCGGCATCCAAACACACGTAGAGTGCACTACAGAATTGGATTCCGATTATTAGAACAATAGTTGCAGTTCAATTCAACATTGCACCCAAACACACCCTAAGAATGCAGTGAAGAATTGGATTAATATATGCAGGTGTGCATGCACTTGTATATTTGAGTTTCCAGTTGTTCTTTATTACTGTATTTATTTATCATTTTAGTATTAGTTTTTTAGTATGGTCTGAGGCTTTGATCAGTTTCTACTACCAAATGAATTACTTGATTATTGAAACAAACTAGGTGTGGACAAATGAATAAAAATGAAACCCAACAGCTCATTTCTTTGCAGGTATTTGGAGCCTTGCAGCAGGCTGTTCAGCATGCACCTCGCTATCCTGACTCACACAAATGGTCTGGGATGTGAGGCATGATAAGATTATGAGTCTTGTAATGTAGGAAGAATTGAAGAATTGAATGTTACTTGTAATTTATGAACTTATGAAAATGATGGTGTTTTAGGTGGGGTATTGTATAAAAAGATACCCTACAACTCATTTCTCTACTAATGTCATTTCATGGTGGTCCATCTTACAATCTTCTTTTATTTGATTTTATGTTGAATGCATTGCTCAATGACCCACTTTTTGTGTGGTGTGAATGGTTCATGGAACCAACCATGCTGGAATAATCACCTTGATAGAATAAATCCTTACCTTTTATGTTGTTCGCATGCAAATAGACAGTTGAGAAGACTGCTATCGCAATTGTCCATATTCAACTGAAAAAAGTAGCTACTGCTACAAAGCAGCTAGAGAAAAAGGAGACGGATGTTCTATAAAAAAAAAATGCTTTTGCTCAAGCAACATGTTTGGAAACTAAAAAAAAAAAAAAATGCTTTTGCTCAAGCAACATGTTTGGAAACTAAAAACGCCGCCACAATTGGGCTATGCTGCTAGTATAAAGTCTACTGAACTAAATTCCTGTGATTTAACCTAAGAAATCTTTTGGGTACCTATTTATCCTTTTGAAGCACCAGGAAACAATGCCTACCCTTGAAAAAATAGCCTAGCAAAGCTAAATGCAAATCATAGACTAGCAATTACCTGGCAACTATTTTTGGGCTATACAGATGTGCATTTTGTGGGGTCCATTGGAGGTGCCATTTCCAAAATCTCATCCATTCTATAATTCTGTCTTATTATTATTTTCAAGTGGATGGTCCAAAAGGACACCATCGAAATTTATTGAAGTCCATTCAGTATAGTGATAATTTAGTTGATACCATCAAGTAGGCCATTTCTTGGTGGGTATCCACTATTTTTCCATTTTTAAACCATTTTTTTAGTGGGAAATAATTTAATACAACTAGAATTACAGGCTTGCTATACAAGCAATACTTTGGACATGTGGAGAAGTCAAAATCATCAATGTAGACCGTCCAGTCATTCCATTTGATGCTGACAAGTCAGATCAGAAAATGGACAGTCACTCACATATTAACTTGAAACATTTACTCGTTGTGTACAAACTGACGGCTATGAAAAGAAAAAAGTAAAAAAGACTAGTGTTTAAAAGGTCAGGATCACTCTATAATTTTTGTATCAAAGCCCAGCAATAGTGGTATGTAGTGAATGGACAATTAAGATTGATGATCGGAGACCCTCATTTCCTAAGGAACTATTGGTACGATAAGACTTATCTTTACCTTTTTAATAATTATATAAAAAGAGAAGCCCAGTTCCTCTCCACTCCATGAAGAGTATGCTTATTCCACAAGTCATTCACATGCGTCTAAAAGTCTTTTCACCTAGACTTAAAGGTTATTCATTGGCCTATTCACATGTATGCTGTAAGGAGCATTTGGATGTGAGTAAGTGGAGGTAAATGGCAATAGAATTGTGTTTGGATGATTGTAAATACATAGAAATGAAAAGAAGTGGGAGTAACTGGGCATGTAAATGAAATCCTCTATCTGAGAGAGGATTTGGAAATAAATGAGGTGAAATGTCCGTATGTCCACCATACACATGGCACACTAATGATATTCCAAAACAATCCAATTGTCGGCTACATCACTAAAATCATACCAATAGAATGATCCAAACTGTCCAAAGGCTGGCCATCTAAATGAATGGTTATAAAACATTGGAAAGTTGCTTGTTCTGAAGCCCACCTGATCTCTTAATTTCCTTACTTTTGGAAAAAGTACATATTTCAGTAGGCTTATTACAATCAATCTATTAAATATCACATATGTACACTAATTTAGGATGTTAAAGCTGATTTGGGATATGTGAAAAAGAAAAAGGAAGAACAATTGAATGAGCCTTAACACTATTGTCTATGTGTCTATGTGGCTGCATGCATCAATGGAGCCCTAACATGATGATGGGGTGCCTAAAAAAAGAGAGAAAACAATGGACAACCACCTAAAAAAAAACTCCAAATATTTGAGGCAAAATAGTATAAAAAAAAAAAAAATCTAGCCAGCCCTAAATGCACATACCTTACCTCCACACATGCTTTTACATGTGGCACACGTGCAACCCTCGTAAGTGTATGGTGCATCTAAACCATGCATGATGTTGGCCATCATTGTGAAGATGACCTGGTGCAGAAGGTATGCTTATTCATCACACTGGCCATGTCATTTTTTTTTTTCTGATTTGGATAAATGGCCCATCAATGGTTTGTATGTGTTACAGTCGGCCCTACTTGTCCCTTGATTTCTAATCCTTCTAGAGCATTGGTTTTTGGGTCATTACAACCCAACAATTTGATATTTCCAACCCTTGGGGTTGGGACTCCATTTTTTTGTATGTTTGTGGATGGGGTGGGAAGAGGGATGGCTTTCATTTACATGCTATCAAGAGCTACTAAACGGATGCTATGAAGATATTGCAATCTATGAAATGCATTTAAGGGCACATGGATAAATATAGGAATTGTACATCACTGATATACTTTTTTTTTTAATTTTAATCCATCTGACCATTCTACCATTTCATTGATGGCATTTATAATAGATCGGATTTGACCATAATCAAGGATGGTAGATCTTCAATATTCAGAATATATTCTTGCTGAATGATTGACATTTCTACTTAATTGGCCCTTCATTGTGGGACCCACATATACAATCTCGGCTATTTTTGTTGCATTTGGGTGGCCCAACAATATAGGAAGCTAATCACATGGCATTTTCCTTTTCTGTTGCATGGTTAAACCATAATTCATACGCATTTGATGTGGCCAATGGCTTCTTTCAAAAGAGGCTATGGGAGGTGTAGAAATGTTATTGTTAGAGACAACCATTGGTACTCCGTCAAAGCGTAAATATCCATATGTACACAACTATTGTGCACATCACTAGTGGTTACCTGTAGAGTGAATACAACCTCAATATAAGATTGAGTGGAAGAGCCTAATGGTCCTCATATCTAATTAAGGGGAATTTGGTTGCTGAATTTGGACCATTGCCTCTTTTCAATTTAAACGTCCACTTGGTGGCCACTAATCAGAGTCATCAGACACGATCATCTATTCAATTTGATTTTTTTTAAATAATATTATTTTAGATCATTTATAATAGGCTCAGTGAATTAAATGGTGAGTGAGGTGCATGCGGCCACATCAACAATGGATGTGTGTGAGTATGGAAAGTCATAGTCTTCCAACTAGGATAACTTTGATCACGCAACAATATTGGCACGTTTGCCTACATATGGTTTTTCATTTTTGTTTTTGTGGATATCATATCAAAGTTTTGGATTACAAAATAGTGGACTTAATGTGGACGAGCCTTAGTGCTGGCCATCGAGCCATGGGCCTTCGCCATAACGATTATAGGTTAGATTATTAGATGGGCCAAATGAGAACATCAAACAATGACCATATATCTTCTTTTATTTATCCATTTCACTCATTCGCGACTAGCTTGATTTATAGGTCCACGTTTTCTCAAGAATAGAAAATGACTACATTTTGATTTATTTTCAAATAATGGCCAATCTTTTGAATATTTCTAAATAGCTTCCTATATTTTAATCACATCTAAATAAGCCCTCTCCTTTTAATATTTCTAACTAAGCCATATCTTTTGATTTACTTCTAAATAACTCCCCATCTTTTGAATATTTCTATACAGTCCCTATCTTTTAATTTATTTCCAAAAAATGCCTATCAAATATTACAATTATGCCATATCTTTTGATATATTTTCAAATAACGCCCTTCTTTGGAATATTTCTGAATAAACACCCTACCTTTTTATTTATTTCTAAATTAACTTTATAATTAAAAAAACACCCTACCTTTTGATTTATTTCCAAATAATGCCCTATCTTTTAAATAATGCCATAACTTTTGATTTATTTTCAAATAACCTTCTTTTTCTAATATTACTAAATAGCGAGTATTTTTGGATAACGTTTCCTTCTTAATATTTTGACATAAGACCTTATTTTTAAACATTTGAAAATATGATCTTATCTTTTGAATTTTTTTAGATGGGAAAAGGTACCATGCGCTCGACCTCTGTGTGGGCCCCATTATGACGTGTGATGGGCATCCGCACCATCAGTTAGATGCACCATTCCGTGGTGGGCCACGAGCCTAAAACTCAGGCCAATCCATGACTTGGGTGGGCCACACCATAGACAACAGTTAAGAGTGGATATCCACCCATTGAAACCTTTATGATCTAACTGAGATGTGGTTAAGAAATCTAGCCCATCCATTATGCTTCCCACTTAAACAAGAGGTCATACTAAGTTTCGACTGTAACCAAAACTCAGGTGGGCAACATGTGCTTTTAGATGTTGTAGGCATGATTTTACACTATTTGAGTTGGTATGGCCCACTTGAGCTCTGGATACAACTGATTTTTTGGGATATCTCATAACCAATAAGGGACCCACCAAATGCATGGTGCACATCACAATAGCGCACACACAGCTCGACCTCATGGGAATTTCCCATGAGGTCGAGCGCATAGTACCTTTTTCCTTTTTAGATAACACCATATCGTTTAAATATTTTTAAACACATATTTTGAATAACACCAAAGACACCCTATATAGTTTTTATAAAGAATGCCATATCTTTTAAGCAAGCCTTATCTTTTAATTTATTTTCAAATAATGCTCCATCTGTTGAATATTTCTCAACAATACCCTATCTTTAGACTTGGCAAAATATTACCCGACCTGCTAACTTGACCTGACCCGACTCGGATTTTTCTAGTTTAGGGTAGGAAAATTTGACCCGAATTCAACTTTTGGGTTGACCGGACCCGACCTGGATTTTTATGGGTCGGGTTAGGGTTAAAGGTGACCCGACCCGACCCGACCCGACCCGACCCGATTCATATAGGGGTTAAGTAGACTATTATATATTGATTTTCTTATTCGTTAAATAATACATAGTTTTTTTTTTCTCACACATCCAGGTAGAACCGGTCCACATGTCTGTCAATTTAATAAACATTACGGTGGGCCTTAAGACTATTATATACTGATTTTCTTATTAGTTAAATAATACATAGTTTTTTTTTTCTCTCACATACCTTGCTGAGAATAGTCCACATGTCTATCAATTCAATAAACTTAATTAATGTGTCTAAAGCATCATCCCATTACTCTAATTACGTTAATGCTTAAAAGGTATGCTTTAAATCTGCACTCCATTATATCCATTTATTTTTCTCTTTCAATATTTGCCTAATAGATATACTCTCTCTCTCTCTCTCTCTCTCTCTCTCTCTCTCTATATATATATATATATATATATATATATATATATATATAGGGAAGTGGTACTATGAGGTCGACCTCTTGGAAAGAGCTACGTGGGCCGCACATGTCAGACATCAACACCATGCATTTGATGGGTCCCCTTTAGGTCATTGGATATCCAAAAAATCAGCCATATATAGAACTCAGGTGGGCCATACCATCTAAAACCATGTGAAGACATGCCTAAAACATCTAAAAGCACTTGGTGGGGCCCAAGTGGGTTTTGGATGCGGCTGAAACTTGGTCTGACCCCTCATCCAAGTGGGACACATACAATGGATGGGCTGGATTTGTGAACCACATCTCAGTGGGCCAAATAAATGATCATGAAGGTTTTAATGAGCGGATTACCCCTCTCAAATTTTGTCTGTGGTCTGGCCCATCTAAGTCATGGATTGACGTGATTTTTAAGCCCATGGCCCAACATGAAATGATGCATCTGACTGATGGGGTAAATGTTTGACACACATCATGGTAGGGCCCACACAGCTCAACCTCATGGAAAGTTCTCATAAGGTCGACCTCGTAGTACCCCCCCCCCAACACACACACATATATGCACTTATGTACCTATTAATCTACAAATTAGTTAGTTGATCGTTAAAATGTGGGTCAACCCGACCCGATCGGTTTAATTTGAGTTGGGTAAGGGTTAAGAAAATCTAACCCGAATTCAATTTGGGTCAGGTTAGGGTTGAGGTGGAAACGACCCGACCCGAACTTGACCCGACCCGAACCCGACCCGACCCGACCCGACCCATTGCCACCTCTACCTATCTTTTGATTTATATTTTAAATAAATGCCATCTTTTAATTAATTCTAAATTGATCATATCTTTTGATTTATTACAAATAAGCCATATGTTTTAAATATTTTTATGCGATGGCCTACCTTTTAATATTTCGAAATAACGCCCTATCTTTCGAGTACTTCTAAATAATCTTTTGATTTATTTTCAAATAATCCCTTTTGAAGATACTGAATTGTGCCATATGTTTTATATTATTTTCAAATAATGCTTTATTTTTTGAATATTTCCAAGCAAACCCTATCTTTTGTATATTTTTAAAAAGCACCCTATCCTTTGAATAATTTTGAATGTTTTTAAATATGTCCCAATCTTTTGAATATTTCTAAATAGTGCCTAATATTTTTTATATTTTTAAATAAGTCTTATTATTAATTTATTTCTAAATAGTGCCTAATCTTTTGAATATTTCAAATAGCACCCTATCTTTTCATTTATTTCCAAATAATTCCCTATCTTTTGATTATTTCTAAATAGCGCCCTATCTTTCAACTATTGCAAAATAGCACCTTATCTTACATGGTGGCATGCTGGCAGGAAAGATGAGGTTGCATGATACATCCAGCTCCCGGTGAAAAGAAAACTCCTTTAGAAAGTCGAATCTGATGCATCTCAAATTTTGAGCGACTTATCTTTTAGGAGTGATTCAAGCAAATTACAGTAGCATTTCAATCTCCTTTATTGCTAATGGATAGAATACTTTTCATGCATCTTATAAATTTGGCCCACCATGGGGTGGTACCTTTTTTTTTTTTTTTTCTGTTAGTCATGCAACGCTCCCACCCTGTTAGCGGGCAACACACCCACCCACCATAGGGTAGTACCTATTTCTTCCAACCCACCTTAGAGTACCTACTCATGCGCATCCTCATGTTCACCATGCATATCTTATCAAACATGCTTGTCAAAAATCGCAGGTGAGACACGATAGGGAGCATTACTGTACCATAACGCCTGAAACCTTTATATTCACTTGATTCCACCCACCTGAGTTTTGAAATGGTGTGAGTTTTCGTTTTGTCCTTTCATCCCGATAGGATTTAGTTGGATGGAACTATGTAAGATATCCACGCCGCAGAGGACCCAAGTTCCACTTGGTTAGATGGAACTTAAAAAATCATGATGGCCCTGCAAAACTCCAAGTATGCTAATACAATACATTCAGGACCATCCAATCAGAATGCAACAAATTGGATAATCCATAAGTCGATTGCCTGACACTCCACTGGTGGATCCTACCTTTTGCACAGCCCAAATGTCACATAAATGTAGGGCTGTTAATGGGCCAGGCTGGCCTGCCTCGAGTTGGACTTGGCTGGAGTATCAGACCCTCGGGCCAGCCTCGGGCTTAAAATTCAAGCTCTTATTTGGGCCGGGCTTAGACCTTATAAACAACCCATACCTGGCCCGTCAGGGTTCATGGATATTCTTAACGGGGCAGGTGATCGTGTTAGGCCCAATGGCCGGCCTCAGGCTTAAAATTCAAGCCTTCTTATCATTTGGGCCGGGCTTAGACCTTATACAACAGCCCATCAACCCAGCCCAGCTCGTTAGGCTGCATGGATATTCTTAATGGGACAGGTGATTGGTAGCTACGATGGACCACCGTAAACATTACGTGAAATCCACTCCTACCACTAGGTGGGTTACTCCATTAAAATCTAGGGTCTAAAAATGAGCCCCATATGTAATTCATGTGGACCACACAATTGGAAAGAGTGAATAGAGCAATGCTCACCCTCCAAACTGTTTCCCTCGGTGTGGCCCACCTGAATATTTATGGGCCTGATTTTTGGGCACCATTCCTAAATTTTGATTTGGAATCTAATAAGTGGAGTAGATTTTATATAATCACCATGATGAGTTCTGTGGACATCTCTCCCAACTTTTTCCCTTTGTGTGGCCCACGTGAATCAGGGTTAGCTTGATTTTTTGGTTTTGGGCCTAAAGTGAGATTACACATCTCACCATCAAGATGGGCCCATAAAAAATCAAGGGCATCCTTCTCCCACCTGGAGTGTCGATGGGCAGGGTTAGGATAGACCAAACTCTATCCAAGCCCTATTCACTCCTGTTTCAACAAACAAGTAATCAGAGGGGCTTTTTTTTTTTTTTAATTTTTTAATTTTTATTTTTAAGTACTTTTTTGGGAAACTGCATCAAGACGATGATAGAAACAAGTAATAAGTTTAACCCATTCAAGTAAAAAATATCAAATAGTTCCCATCCTCCTCACACGTGGAACTGATGTTCAACTATTTAAACCATCCAAAATTGTTAAGCCCATCGTGGATGGAGCATATCTCTAAAAATCACATTGATCAATTATTCATAGCATAAATTTGAATGGTTATTAAATGGATCGGAAAAGTAGAATGGTCAGCAGCATAAATTTGAATGGACAAATCAGATGATTAAAATTATGTTTGCTGTGTATGTTTTGGAAATGTTCATCACAGTTGGGTCAGTCAAAGCAAACGAGTCTCATTGCATCGAAGTCGATAAAGTTCAAATCTACCAATGGCTACATCTCACTGGTGGGGGAAAAAAAAATCTGCTATTCCCATTAGGTGGAGCTCTAGTACCAGAACCTTGTATCAAAAGGGAAACACCAAATCTCTGCACACCAAGGAGGCTCCTTTTCAATTGTGATGTAGTATCCCCAACCATGGCCTTTTGTTCGGGTGAAAGGAATTGAGAATCCAGTCAGCCAGGAGAGGATCCTCTCATACACCTTTTACAAAACAATGCAAGTAGCACTAGTAGTTTTCCTTTACCACTTATTCAGATTTGATTCTCGGATATAATCCACCATCATGGAGCTCATCTTTGACATTATCAGCAGTGAAGATCCTCACCTACGTTAAACTAAAAAAGGTCATTCTTTTACCAGAACTTAAACATGTGAAGCAAAACTCAAATGGCATGCAAAGAAACATTGTCTATGCTAAATGTTGCTACATTTGTTAAACATAAGATAATTGTGTTATGTGAACTCGTAGAGTGTTTATTTCTTTTACTCAGTCACGTATGACACTCATTTCACAGGATAAATTTTACAGATATAACTGTATAGGTAAAGTCCTTTCTGGGGTTCTAACACAACCCAAGATTGACTTGTTGATAATCTAAGACGGCTGGCCATAAAAAAAGTTGCTTTCAGTGACAGACAGCTAATCTAACTAGGCACACCGAGCACCTATCCATATTTCTAAACATAGAGTCAATGTCAAAATATCCCAAGAACATAGCATGATTGAGTTATTAGAACAATATGCTCAAAAAAGAAAAAAGATTAAAAAAAAAAAAAACCAAAGAAAGAAATAAAGAAATAAAAACTGTAACTTGAATTGGATTCTGTCGACAATGAACCCTTAGCCTTGGAAACTTTATTTCTTTTTTGGGTGAGACGCATGGCCTGCTCCACCTTTTAGATGTATCCTCTTTTACATTTTCTAAGAGAGATGTGAGGTAGCAGAATCTAAATGTATCATCTTTTACATTTTCTAAGATCGATGTATGAGGTAGCAGAATCTCTATCCAAAGGCTCGGTAGGAAAGATCACTTCCATCATCTCTTGGTCACCTTGCCCAAACATCTTTTCTTTTCTTTTTCTTTCATTTCTTCATTTTTGTTTTTAATGTCTAGATTGGAGTAACACGCCTTCAAATTTTAGTTAGATGCTAGATGAGAGTATGGTAGTGTTTAAAGATTGATGATTAGTTTGAATGAGCTTCAAGGTCGTTCTATACTCTGATTTCTGAGCTGAGTCTAAGATTGAGAATTGTCAGTGCAGCGAAATAGACATTGGTTGAGAAATGACCAATTGTTGTGCAGATTAACATTCAGTCCACTTCTGAAACAAGGCTAAGATCACACGGGGTTCTTACAGCAGGAGAGTAATAAATTCCACAACTAAGAAAAATGCTACCATTTTTTTTTCTTTTTTATGAAGGATTAGACAAATGCTACCACAATCTGGATTATCAACAGGAATACTTCCTCTGATACCTTGAGTTCAAGGAGAGCTAAAACCAAAGCCGAACAAGAAAAAGCACAATAGTAGGACTTGTTTTAGGCTTAGAAGGAAAATAAAATTGTTAATTAGGACTTCAAAGTCATCACTACACAACACACAGGTAAACCCAAAGCACCAATAGGTACTCTGCAGTTGTTAGATATCAAGTGATATATTTTATTATATAAGCTTCAAGTACAAAACATATGTTTTTCATTTAAACACCACTACACTAAATTTTACTAACATTACATTAATATAATTTTGCGTGGATAACCCTGTTCATCCACACACCCATGCATGTGCTGGTATGGCACACCTACAATATCCGAGCAGTCCATCATGTTGGCCATACTCCATGAAACAAATTAACATATGGAAAAGACTAGTTTTATGTTCATTTGTTTCATACACTATGGCCCACTGGTGAGTGACTGGCTGGATGTTTGTGCCAGAATATCTACTATGCAGTCCACCCGATGAACGGTAGGTTCTTGCGCATGTTTGCCATATTGGAGAACTGGCATGTAGATGATAGGGATATACACACATGTAGGATTAGTGAACCTCATATTAATGATACCAAGAAAAGGAGAAAAGTATAAATTAAGGTTTTCCCAAAGAAAAATCCTATTACTGGTGTGTTTGTTTTTGTTGAAATCATTTCGTGATATGGAAAACTGGCATGAAATTTGCAGGATATGGAAAGCTTATTCTACATGGAAATCTCTGTTTGGTTTCTAGTGCAGCTTTCCATAGATTCATGTAAAAATGTAAAAAAAAGTCAACAGTCGAATGGTAACCTTATTTCCTTTTAGTAGTTGGAAATCAATTTAGTGACTTTTTGGAAGACATCAATTTCAGCGTGTTTGCATATTGGCTTGAAAATGCAAAACAGATTCCTCACTATTTTTTTTTTTTTGAACAACATCAGAGCAGGATCCAGCAAATACCATTTTCATTTTAAGGCCTTAAACGAAAATAAACATGCCTAAGGAGGAGAACATCATGGAATTCTCTACAATGGCATCATCACAGTACACATGGGTAGCATGTATGTGATCCGGGCTGTTGATGTCATGATTGGACAGCTTGACCATGCAGTTAACAGCTTTTGCTTGTTGATTGTGGACCTTCTTCTCTTTTTAGAGGAACTGATACTTTTTAGGCCAATGATCATATGGCTGCCATAGCATGTATGTGATCAGGGCGGCTGTTGATGTGGTGATTGGACAGCTTGACCATGCAGTTACAGCTTTTGCTTGTTGATTGTGGACCTTCTTCTCTTTTCAGAGGAACTGATACTTTTTAGGCCATTGATCATATGGCTGCCATACATGGAAACCCTCACTTTTCAGATATGGCCCATCAGATCTCCTTTCCGGACATGACCCATCCACAATCCTTTCTCCTCCTTTTAGACATGGCCCATCCACAAGCTGTCTCAGCAAATCAACCCCCCTTTTTTTTCTGTTGTTGTTGAAAGGTCACGGTAATTTATTAAAGAACCAAGGAGGCACAAAAGACTACAACCTAAAAAAGAAAGAAAAATTATATCCACTAGAGCTTTTATACAAGAGGCCTATGCCACTATATAAAGCTTAGCCCAACTAAAAAAACTTCCACCGTGTTGCTAATCACAATATGAAAACATCTTCCAATCCTTTTCCTCCAAAGTGCCCATAGGGCAGCAATCAAAACCAGTCTCCAAATAACCCTTTCTTGTTTCCCAAGCCCAACATGTCAAGCTAAGAGAAGATCACAGCAAATCAACCATTTCAATCATCATAAATGAGGGCCATGCATACAACAACATATTTTGGTCCATGAGAGACAGGGATAAATGCTTTAGGACTTAATATTGTTAGTCTAATGTCACTAACATTGTTTTATTAATAATAGAAATGGAATATGGTACACTCATAACTACATAATATACATGGTACATAACTCCATATATCTCCACACTCCCCCTCAAGCTAGAGTATGAATATTAGTCATGCCCAACTTGTAAAAACACGATGAAGTTGATGACAACCATCTAAAATTCACCAAAAATTCTTGGCAATAAAATATATATCTCTAACAAGCTTCTGGAATCAACCTGTACGAGGTCTATTTTTTCTTCAAGAAGACACCTGTCCATACGCTGCTAACATCATCCATACAGACTGATGATGTCAGCAGTCTATCGACAAGTGTCTTGGTGTCAGCAGTTATCCCCTCTGTTCTAGTCCTCAATTGGCACATAAATGAAGCTAGTGAATATTGAATAGAGCAACATTTAGAAAGAAGGCCCATGAAAATTAAGAGGAAGGAATGCCCATGTTTTGTTTTCAACAAACGTGTCAGAAATTACAAAACAAACTCGTTCTGAAGTTAGCTGAAGAAAAATAGTTGTTGCAGAACTTGCATGATCCAGGATTATACAAATATGAACCGGATTTACTTTTGCCCACTGCTCAACAAGTAATATGTATAGACTCAAGTAAAAAGCAGAAACCTGAAATATATTACATCAGATATTATATTTCAAATAAACCCTTTGACAATTAGAAACTGAAAGATACATATTTCTAGCAATATTCAAACAGCTCAGTAACCAACTCAGAAGCCACCATGGCATTGTTTTACTGGACCCCATAACAAGCCACAAACTCATTCTTTATCAAATCAGTGAGTTTTCATTGACTCAGCCACCTCAAATCCGTCTTTTTCTAAAAGAAACAACCGCCAGACATGGACAGACACAAATGCCTTATTATCTCTTTTATATCAGGACACTAGGTCCAAAATAGCCGTTTTTAAATGATCCAAACCCTTCACACAAATAAAATGGCTTAATTTGTGTGAAGGGTTTGGATCGTTTAAAAAGCGCAAGTAGTAGGAACGTTTGGTATCACTCCAAGCAACCCAAGCATTTCAAAAGGTTAGCTCAATTGTGTGAAAGGTTTGGATCACTTTGCTTAGATTGTTGAAACATGATCCTTAGCATATCAATTTATTTGGATTACTACAAGTGGCCTCAATAAGATGAATGGTGAGGATCAATAAAATGGTTGAATTTATATAAAAGGGATTGGATCACTTAAAAAGAGCCAGTGACATGAATGTTTGGGGTCACTCCTAACAACGCAGGCATTTCAAAAGGTCTGCTCAACTGTGTGAAGGGTTTGACTCACTTTGCTTGGATTATTGAAACATGGGCCTTAGCATATTAATTGATTTAGATCTATAGAAATGGCCTCAATAAGATGAATAGTGTGCATCAATGAAATGACTCAAATTATACGAAGGGTTTGGATCACATAAAAAGAGCTAGTAATGTGAACGTTTCAGATCACTGCAAACAACCAACGCTTTGCAAAAGCTTAGCGCAACTGTGTTAAGGATTTGGATTACTTTGCTTGGATTGTTGAAACATGAGCCTTAACATATCAATTGATTTAGATCGCGAAAAATGGCCTCAATTTTGGACCTTTAAATATGGCCTCAATAGGACAAATGGTGTGGATCAATAAAATGGCTCAATTTCTATAGAGGGTTTGGATCACTTGAAAAGAGGCGGTAATATGAACATTTGAGATCACTCCAAACCACACAAGCATTTCAAAAGGTCTATGTGAAAGGTTTGGATCACTTTGCTTGGATTGTTGAAACATGTGCCTTGTCATATCAATTGATTTGGATCACAAAAAATGGCCCCACTAAGAAGAATGGTGAGGATTTATAAAATGGCTCAATTAATATAAAAGGGTTTAGATCATTTAAAAAGATCCAGTGATATGAACACATGGCATTATTCTAAACAAACCTAGAATTTCAAAAGATCAGCTCAACCGTGTGAAGCGTTTGGAACACTTTTCCTGAATTTTTTAAACATGGGCCTTAGCATATCAATTGATTTGCACCACTAAAAATAGCCTCAATTATGGATCAATAAAAATGGCCTCAATAAGACGAACGGTGTGGATCAATAAAATCGCTCAATTTATATGAAGGGTTTGGATAATTTAAAAAGAGCTAGAAATATGAACGTTTGGGATCACTCCAACCAACCCAAGCATTTTAAAAGGTCAGCTCAACTATGTGAAGGGTTTGGATCACTTTGCTTGGATTATTGAAACTCGAGGCTAGCATATCAATTGATTTAGATCACTAAAAGTGGCCTTAAATGGACGAATGGTGAAGATCAATAAAGTGGCTCTGTTTATATAAAAGGGTTTGGATCACTTCAAAAGTGCCAGTGAGATGAACGTATAGGATCACTCCAAACCACCCAAGCATTTCAAAAGGTCACATCAATTGTGTGAAGGGTTTGGATAACTTAGATTGACGAAACATGGGCTTTAGTATATTAATTGATATGCATCTCTAAAAATGCCCTCAATTCTGGATCACTAAAAATGTCCTCAATAAGACGAATGGTGTGGATCAATAAAAGGGCTCAATTAATATGAACGCTTGGGTCTCTCCAAACAATCTAAGCATTACAAAGGGTCGGCTCAACTGTTTGAAGGATTTGGATCGCTTTGCTTCGATTGTTGAAACATGGGCCTTAGCATACCAATTTATTAGGATCACTAAAAGTGGCCTCAATAAGAATGCTTTGGATCAATAAAATGGCTCAACTTACATATAGGGTTTGAATCATTGAGAAAGAGCCAGTAATATGAACGTTTGCGACCACTCCAAACAACCCAAGAATTTCAAACGGTCAGCTCAACTGTGTGAAGTGCATGGATCACTTTCCTTGGATTGTTGAAACATGGGCATTAACATATTAATTGATTTGGATCGCTAAAAATGGCCTCGATAAGATGAATAGTTTGGATTAATAAAATGGCTCAATTTTCATAAATGGTTTGGATAACTTAAAAAGAGGGAGAAAGATGAACGTTTAAGATAACTCCAAACAACCCAAGCATTTCCAAAGGTCAGCTCAATTGTGTGAAGGGTTTGGATGACTTTGCGTGGATTGTTGAAACCTAGGGCCTTAGCGTATCAATTGATTTGAATATTTAAAATTGGCCTCAATTATGGATCATTAAAAATGGCCTCAATAAGACGAATGGTGTGGATCAATAAAATGGCTCAATTTATATAAAGAGTTTGGATCACCTTAAAAGAGTCAGTAATATGAATGTTTGGGATCACTCCAAACCTCCCATGCATTTCAACAGGTCTATGTGATGGGCTTGGATCACATTGCTCGGATTGTTGAAACATGGGCCTTAACATATCAATTGAATTGCTTCACTAAAAATGGCCTCAATAAGACAAATGGTGTTGACCAATAAAATGGCTCGATTTATATAAAGGGTTTGGATCACTTAAAAATAGCCAGTAATATGAACGTTTGGGATCACTCCAAACAACCCAAGTATTTCAAAAGGTCAGCTCAACTATGTGAAGGGTTTGGATCACTCTGCTTGGATTGTTGAAACATGGGCCTTAGGAAATCAATTGATTTGGATGATTAAAAATGGCTTCGAAAAGATGAATGGAGTGGATTAATAAAATGGCTCAATTTATAGAAAGGGTTTGGATAAGATAAAAAGAGCCAATAATATGAACGCATGAGATCACTCCAAACAACCCAAGCATTGAAGAAGGTCAACTCAACTGTGCGAAGGGTATGGATCACTTTGCTTGGATTGTTGAAACATGGGCCTTAGTAGATCAATTGATTTGGATCACTAAAATGGCCTCAATTATAGATCATTAAAAATGGCCTGAATCAAACGAATGGTGTGGATCAATAAAATGGCTCAATTTATACAGAGGGTTTGGATCACTTGAAAAGACTCAGTAATTTGAACGTTTGGGATCACTCGAAACCAACCAAGCATTTCAAAAGGTCTATGTGATGGGTTTGGATCGCATTGCTTGGATTGTAGAAACATGGACCTTGTCAAATAAATTGATTTGGATAACAAAAAATGGCCCCAAGAAGAAGAATAGTGAGGATCAATAAAATGGCTCGATTAATACAAAAGGGTTTGGATCACTTAAAAAGAGCTAATTATATGAACACCTGGGATCACTCCAAACAACCCAAGCATTTCAAAAGTTCAACTCAACCGTGTGAAGGGTTTAGA
Source organism: Liriodendron chinense (assembly GCA_003013855.2). Lineage (NCBI taxonomy): Eukaryota > Viridiplantae > Streptophyta > Magnoliopsida > Magnoliales > Magnoliaceae > Liriodendron > Liriodendron chinense. Next base: position 46,501 of record PVNU02002566.1, on the reverse strand, counting down.
AACTTTTCTTGGATTGTTGAATTATGGGCGTTAGCATATCAATTGATTCACATCACTAAAAGTGGCCTAAATTATGGATCACTAAAAATAGACTCAATACGGCGAATGGTGTGAATCAATAAAATGGCTTAATTTGTGTAAAGGGTTTGGATCATTTAAAAAGCGCAAGTAGTAGGAACGTTTGGTATCACTCCAAGCAACCCAAGCATTTCAAAAGGTTAGCTCAATTGTGTGAAGGGTTTGGATCACTTTGCTTAGATTGTTGAAACATGATCCTTAGCATATCAATTTATTTGGATTACTATAAGTGGCCTCAATAGGATGAATGGTGAGGATCAATAAAATGGTTGAATTTATATAAAAGGATTTGGATCACTTAAAAAGAGCCAGTGATATGAATGTTTGGGGTCACTCCTAACAACGCAGGCATTTCAAAAAGGTCAGCTTAACTGTGTGAAGGGTTTGGCTCACTTTGCTTGTATTATTGAAACATGGGCCTTAGCATATTAATTGATTTAGATCTATAGAAATGGCCTTAATAAGATGAATAGTGTGCATCAATAAAATGACTCAATTTATACGAAGGGTTTGGATCACATAAAAAGAGCTAGTAATGTGAACGTTTCAGATCACTGCAAACAACCAACGCTTTGCAAAAGCTTAGCGCAACCGTGTTAAGGATTTGGATTACTTTGCTTGGATTGTTGAAACATGAGCCTTAACATATCAATTGATTTAGATCGCGAAAAATGGCCTCAATTTTGGACCTTTAAATATGGCCTCAATAGGACAAATGGTGTGGATCAATAAAATGGCTCAATTTCTATATGGGGTTTGGATCACTTGAAAAGAGCCGGTAATATGAACATTTTTGAGATCACTCCAAACCACACAAGCATTTCAAAAGGTCTATGTGAAAGGTTTGGATCACTTTGCTTGGATTGTTGAAACATGTGCCTTGTCATATCAATTGATTTGGATCACAAAAAATGGCCCCACTAAGAAGAATGGTGAGGATTTATAAAATGGCTCAATTAATATAAAAGGGTTTGGATCACTTAAAAAAAGCCTGTGATATGAACACATGGCATCACTCTAAACAAACTAAGAATTTCAAAAGATCAGCTCAACCGTGTGAAGGGTTTGGAACACTTTTCCTGAATTTTTTAAACATGGGCCTTAGCATATCAATTGATTTGCACCACTAAAAATAGCCTCAATTATGGATCAATAAAAATGGCCTCAATAAGACGAACGGTGTGGATCAATAAAATCGCTCAATTTATATGAAGGGTTTGGATAATTTAAAAAGAGCTAGAAATATGAACGTTTGGGATCACTCCAACCAACCCAAGCATTTTAAAAGGTCAGCTCAACTATGTGAAGGGTTTGGATCACTTTGCTTGGATTATTGAAACTCGAGGCTAGCATATCAATTGATTTAGATCACTAAAAGTGGCCTTAAATGGACGAATGGTGAAGATCAATAAAGTGGCTCTGTTTATATAAAAGGGTTTGGATCACTTCAAAAGTGCCAGTGAGATGAACGTATAGGATCACTCCAAACCACCCAAGCATTTCAAAAGGTCACATCAATTGTGTGAAGGGTTTGGATAACTTAGATTGACGAAACATGGGCTTTAGTATATTAATCGAAATGCATCTCTAAAAATGCCCTCAATTCTGGATCACTAAAAATGTCCTCAATAAGACGAATGGTGTGGATCAATAAAAGGGCTCAATTAGTATGAACGCTTGGGTCTCTCCAAACAATCTAAGCATTACAAAGGGTCGGCTCAACTGTTTGAAGGATTTGGATCGCTTTGCTTTGATTGTTAAAACATGGGCCTTAGCATACCAATTTATTAGGATCACTAAAAATGGCCTCAATAAGAATGCTTTGGATCAATAAAATGGCTCAACTTACATATAGGGTTTGAATCATTGAGAAAGAGCCAGTAATATGAACGTTTGCGACCACTCCAAACAACCCAAGAATTTCAAACGGTCAGCTCAACTGTGTGAAGTGCATGGATCACTTTCCTTGGATTGTTGAAACATGGGCATTAACATATTAATTGATTTGGATCGCTAAAAATGGCCTCGATAAGATGAATAGTTTGGATTAATAAAATGGCTCAATTTTCATAAATGGTTTGGATAACTTAAAAAGAGGGAGAAATATGAACGTTTAAGATAACTCCAAACAACCCAAGCATTTCAAAAGGTCAGCTCAATTGTGTGAAGGGTTTGGATGACTTTGCGTGGATTGTTGAAACCTAGGGCCTTAGCGTATCAATTGATTTGAATATTTAAAATTGGCCTCAATTATGGATCATTAAAAATGGCCTCAATAAGACGAATGCTGTGGATCAATAAAATGGCTCAATTTATATAAAGAGTTTGGATCACCTTAAAAGAGTCAGTAATATGAATGTTTGGGATCACTCCAAACCTCCCATTCATTTCAACAGGTCTATGTGATGGGCGTGGATCACATTGCTCGGATTGTTGAAACATGGGCCTTAACATATCAATTGAATTGCTTCACTAAAAATGGCCTCAATAAGACAAATGGTGTTGACCAATAAAATGGCTCGATTTATATAAAGGGTTTGGATCACTTAAAAATAGCCAGTAATATGAACGTTTGGGATCACTCCATACAACCCAAGTATTTCAAAAGGTCAGCTCAACTATGTGAAGGGTTTGGATCACTCTGCTTGGATTGTTGAAACATGGGCCTTAGGAAATCAATTGATTTGGATGATTAAAAATGGCTTCGAAAAGATGAATGGAGTGGATTAATAAAATGGCTCAATTTATAGAAAGGGGTTGGATAAGATAAAAAGAGCCAGTAATATGAACGCATGAGATCACTCCAAACAACCCAAGCATTGAAGAAGGTCAACTCAACTGTGCGAAGGGTATGGATCACTTTGCTTGGATTGTTGAAACATGGGCCTTAGTAGATCAATTGATTTGGATCACTAAAATGGCCTCAATTATAGATCATTAAAAATGGCCTGAATCAAACGAATGGTGTGGATCAATAAAATGGCTCAATTTATACAGAGGGTTTGGATCACTTGAAAAGACTCAGTAATTTGAACGTTTGGGATCACTCGAAACCAACCAAGCATTTCAAAAGGTCTATGTGATGGGTTTGGATCGCATTGCTTGGATTGTAGAAACATGGACCTTGTCAAATAAATTGATTTGGATAACAAAAAATGGCCCCAAGAAGAAGAATAGTGAGGATCAATAAAATGGCTCGATTAATACAAAAGGGTTTGGATCACTTAAAAAGAGCTAATTATATGAACACCTGGGATCACTCCAAACAACCCAAGCATTTCAAAAGTTCAACTCAACCGTGTAAAGGGTTTAGAAACTTTTCTTGGATTGTTGAATTATGGGCGTTAGCATATCAATTTATTCACATCACTAAAAGTGGTCTAAATTATGGATCACTAAAACTAGACTCAATACGGCGAATGGTGTGAATCAATAAAATGGCTTAATTTGTGTAAAGGGTTTGGATCATTTAAAAAGCGCAAGTAGTAGGAACGTTTGGTATCACTCCAAGCAACCCAAGCATTTCAAAAGGTTAGCTCAATTGTGTGAAGGGTTTGGATCACTTTGCTTAGATTGTTGAAACATGATCCTTAGCATATCAATTTATTTTGATTACTATAAGTGGCCTCAATCGGATGAATGGTGAGGATCAATAAAATGGTTGAATTTATATAAAAGGGTTTGGATCACTTAAAAAGAGCCAGTGATATGAATGTTTGGGGTCACTCTTAACAACGCAGGCATTTCAAAAAGGTCAGCTTAACTGTGTGAAGGGTTTGGCTCACTTTGCTTGTATTATTGAAACATGGGCCTTAGCATATTAATTGATTTAGATCTATAGAAATGGCCTTAATAAGATGAATAGTGTGCATCAATAAAATGACTCAATTTATACGAAGGGTTTGGATCACATAAAAAGAGCTAGTAATGTGAACGTTTCAGATCACTGCAAACAACCAACGCTAAAGTTTTCCAGTTGAGTTAACACACTACCCAAACTTAGTTAAACGAACTTAACAACTTTGTACTCGGAATCGTATTGTTAACTAAACCTAGTAATTTTTACCGGAATTATTCCGTTTACCACACCTAGTTATTTTGCCAACTAGTAACCCTAGTGAATTTTGTCGGCTTGTAGAGTTTTCCATTCGAATCTACACATTTCCTAAACCTTGCGAAACGAACCTAACAACTTTGTACCCGGAATAGATTAGTTAACTAATCCTAGTGATTTTTAACATAGTTATTCTACTTACCACACCTAGTTATTTTACCGAGTTAAATACATTTCCCAAACCTAGTGAATTTTTTTTCGGTCATTATACTCTCAAACCCTAGTGAGGTTTGTTGGCTTCGACAAGTTTTCCGGTCGAGTTAACACACTTTCCAAACTTAGTGAAACGAACCTAGCAACTTTCTACCCGGAATCCTATAGTTAAGTAAACCTAATAATTTTTACTGGAGCTATTCTGCTTACCACACTTACTTATTTTACCGAGTTAATAATATTTCCCAAACCTAGTAAAATTTTCTCGGTCATTATACTTGCAAACACTAGTGCGGTTTGTTGGGTTCATAAAGTTTTCCGGTCGAGTCGAAACACTTCCCAAGCCTAGTGAAACGAATCTAACCACTTTTTCTCGGAATCCTTTAGTTAACTAAACCTAGTAATTTTTATCGGAATTATTCTACTTACCGCACCTAGTTATTTTACTAAGTTAAATATGTTTCCCAAACCTAATGAATTTTTTCGGTTATTATACTTGCAAAACCTAGTGAGAAATGTTGGATCCGTAAAGTTTTACAATCGAGTTGATACACTTTCCAAACCTAGTAAAACGAACCTAACAACTTTGTACCCGGAATCGTATAGCTAACTCAACCTAGTGATTTTTACCGGAGTTATTCTGCTTACCACACCTAGTTATTTTAGCGAGTTAAATATATTTCCCAAACCTAGTGGATTTTTCTCGGTCATTATACTTACAAACCCTAGTCGAGTTGACACACTTCCCAAACCTAGTGAAACGAACCTAACAACTTTGTACCCGGACTCGTCTACTTAACTGAACCTAGTATTTTTACCGGAGTTAATATCTATTAATTTTTACTGGTGTTAATATCTAGTAATTTTTATCGGAGTTAGTTTGCTTACCACGCCTAGTTATTTTACCGAGTTAAATATAGATCCCAAACCTAGTGAACTTTTGTGGGTCATTATACTTGTAAACCCTAGTGAGGTTTGGTGGGTTCGTAAAGCTTTGCAGATACACTTCCCAAACCTAGTGAAACGAACTTAATAACTTTGTACCCGGAACAGTATAGTTAACTAAACCTAGTGATTTTTACCGGGATTATTCTTCTTGCCACTCCTAGTTATTTTAGCAAGTTAATTATATTTACACAAACCTAGTGAATTTTTCTCGGCCACTATACTTGTGAACCCTAGTGAGATTTGTTGAGTACGTAAAGTTTTCCAGATGAGTTGACACACTTCCCAAACCTTGTGAAAAGATCCTAACAACTTGGTTTCCGGAATCATATAGTTAACTAAACGTAGTGATTTTTACTGGAGTTAATACCTAGTAATTTTAACCGGAGTTATGCAATTTACCACACCTAGTTATTTTACCGAGTTAAATACATTTCCCAAACCTAGTACATTTTTCTCGATAATTATACTTTCAAACCTTAGTGAGGTTCGTTGGGTTCCTAAAGTTTTCCAGTCGAGTTGGCACACTTCCCAAACCTAGTGAAACGAACCTAACAACTTTGTACTCGGAATCGTACAACTAAATAAACCTAGTGATATTCACCGGAGTTATTCTACTTACCACTCCTAGTTATTTTACTGAGTTAAATATCTTTTCCCGAACCTAGTGAATTTTTCTCGGTCACTATACTTGCAAACCCTAGTGAGGTTTGGTGGGTTCGTAAAGTTTTCCAGTGTAGTTAAAACACTTCCCAAACCTAGTGAAACTATCGATTTTGTACCCGGAATTGTATAATTAACTATACGTTGTGATTTTTACAGTAGTTAATACCTAGTGATGTTTACCGGGGTTAATCTGTTTACCACAGCTAGTTATTTTCCCTAGTTAAATATATTTACCAAACATAGTGACTTTTTCTCTGTTATTATAATTGCGAACCCAGAGAGGTTTGTTGCATTCGCAAAGTTTTCCAGTCGAGTTGACACACTTCCCAAACCTAGTGAAACGAACCAAACAACTTTGGACCCGGAATCGTATTGTTAACTAAACCTAGTAATTTTTACCACAGTTATTCTACTTACCACACCTAGTTAGTTTGCCAACTAATGAATTTTTCTCGGTCATTTTACTTGCAAACCCTAGTGAAATTTGTTGGCTTCGTAGAGTTTTCCAGTCGAGTTGATACACTTCCTAAACCTAGCGAAACTCACCTAACAACTTTGTACCCGGAATCGTATAGTTAAATAATCCTAGTGATTTTTACCGGAGTTATTCTGCTTAACACACCTAGTTATTTTAGCGAGTTAGATATATTTCCCAAACCTAGTGGATTTTTCTCGGTCATTATACTTACAAACCGTAGTGAGGTTTGTTGAATTCGTAAAGTTTTCCAGTCGAGTTGACACACTTCCCAAACCTAGTAAAACGAACCTAACAACTTTGTTCCCGGAATCCTATAGTTAACTGAACCTAGTATATTGTACCGGAGTTATTCTGCTTACTACACCTACTTATTTTACCGAGCTAAATATATTTCCCAAACCTAGTGAATTTTTCTCGATCGTTATACTTACGAACCCTAGTGAGAATTGTTGAGTTCGTAAAGTTTTCCAGTCGAGTTGACACACTTCCCAAACCTAGTGAAACGAACCTAATAATTTTGTACCCGGAATCGTATAGTTAACTAAACCTAGTGATTTTTACCGGAGTTAGTCGGCTTATCACACCTAGTTAATCTATCGAATTAAATATAGTTCCCAAAACTAGTGTATTTTTCTCGGTCATTATACTTGTAACCTCTAGTTAGGTTTGATACCCAAGCATCGAAAAAGGTCAGCTCAATTGTGTGAAGGGTTTGGATCACTTTACTTGGATTGTTGAAACATGGGCTTGAGCATATCAATTGATTTGGATCATTAGCAATGGCCTTAATTATGAATCATTAAAAATGGCCTTAATAAGACAAATGGTGTGGATCAATAAAATGGCTCAATTTATATAGATGGTTTGGATCACTTGAAAATAGCCAGTAATATGAACGTTTGGGATCACTCCAAACCACCTAGAGCATTTCAGAAGGTCTATGTGAAGGGTTTGGATCACTTTACTTGGATTGTTGAAACATGGGCCTTGTCATATCAATTGATTTGGATCACTGAAAATGGCCCCAATAATACGAATGGTGAGGATCAATAAAATGGCTCAATTAACATAAAAGGGTTTGTATCACTTAAAAAGAACCAGTGATAGGAACACTTTGGATCACTCTAAACGACCCAAGCATTTCAAAAGGTCAACTCAATCGTGTGAAGGGTTCGGAACATTTTCTTAGGTAGTTGAAACATGGGCCTAAGCATATCAATTGATTTGCATTTCTAAAAATGGCCTCAATTATGGATCACTAAAAATGGCCTCAATAAGATGAATGGTGTGGATCAATAAAACGGCTTAATTTATATAAAGGGTTTGGATCACTTAATACGAGCCAATAATATGAACTTAAACCATAATGAGGTTTGTTGGGTTCGTAAAGTTTTCCAGTCGAGTTGTCACACTTCTTAAAGCTAGCGAAACGAACCTAACAAAGTTTTACCCGGAATCGTATAGTTAACTAAACCTAGTGATTGTTACCGGAGTTATTCTGCTTACCACACCTAGTCATTTTACCGAGTTAAATATATTTCCCAAACCTAGTAACTTTTTCACGGTCATTATACTTGCAAAACCTAGTGTCCAAACAACCCAAGCATTTCAAAAGGTCAGCTCAACTGTGTGAAGGGTTTGGATCACTTTGCTTGGATTGTCGAAAAATGGGCCTTAGCATATCAATTGATTTGGATCACTAAAAATGGCATCGATAAGACAAATAGTGTGGATCAATAAAATGGCTCAATTTATAAAAAGGGTTTGGATCACTTAAAAAGAGCCGGTAATATGAACATTTGGGATAACTCTAAACAACCCAAGCATTTGAAAAGGTCAGCTCAACTGTGTGAAGGGTTTGGATCACTTTGCTTGGATTGTGGAAACATGGGGCCTTAGCATATCAATTGATTTGGATCACTAAAAATGGCCTCAATTATGGATCATTAAAAATGGCCTCAATAAGACTAATGGTGTGGATCAATAAAATGGCTCAATTTATATAAAGGGTTTGGATCACTTGAAAAGAGCCAGTAATATGAACGTTTGGGATCACTCTAAACCACCCAGGCATTTTAAAAGGTTTATGTGAAGGGTTTGGATCACTTTGCTTGGATTGTTGAAACAAGGGAGTTATCATATCAATTGATTTGGTTCGCTATAAATGGCCTCATTAAGACGAATAGTGTGGATCATTAAAATGACTCAATTTATATAAAGCGTTTGGATCACTTAGAAAGAGCCAATAATATGAACGTTTGGGATCATTCCAAACAACCTAAGCATTTCAAAAGGTTCAGTTCAACTCAATCACTTCAAATTGCCCAAGCATTTAAAAAAGGTAGGCCCGTCCTATAAATGGTTTGGTTAGCAAAATGAGAGCATTCCTATAAATAGTTTGAATCAATAGATGCGTGCTGAATGATTATCAGTTTGGGTAATTACAAAGGGAACCAACCATAAGATCGATTTTTACTAGTAAAACCGGAAGAGGATATATTAATAGTTTGGATAAGTGAAAATGTGCCCATTGTACATGACTCATGTACTTACTTGTTATAGATCTAATCATGTGAAGCGTCTGGATCACTGAATCATTAAAAGCGGCTCCAATCATCTGAAGCAAGTGGATTGCCGAATAAGCCCAATCATATATAGAGTCGAAATCCACTGAATTGGCCCAAGAATGTCAAAGCTTGCAATCCCTTGAAATGGCCCAAGAATGTTAAAGTTTCAGATCTCTAGAATGGGCCAAATCATGCGAACGGTTAGGATCGTTGTAAATAAACCTACCATATTAACTAAGTAATTGTATGAATGGTTTGGACAAGCGGAAACATGCCCGATCATTTGAATTATTAATGAACCTAAAGAGAATCCATCAAAAGTCATATGTATCACTGAGAACTGACCTAAATAATGTGAATGACATCGATCAACTTAACATATCCATTGGCATGGGTCATTGAAAGCAGCCTCAATCATATGATGACTTTAGATCCATAAAAGCAGCACAAATCATATCATGCATTTAGATCATTGAATGAGCTAAATCATATAAACGGTTCAGATCCAATAAAATGGCCCAGGTATGTCAAAGTATTCTATTGATTGAAATGGCCTAAGAATATCAAAGTTATGATCACTAGAAAGGGGTCAAATCCTATGAACAGTTTGGATCATTGTAAACAAAGGTTCTCAGTCAGATCGCTCTACTCTCTTGTTTTCTCAGGCCCCCATCTTCAGTTCCATCGCACCCGTTCCACCACTGGTTCTACAGGGCTCCTCCACGGGTAGCCGGAATTTGTTTGGTTAGTGGGTAGGAAGAGAATTCTTACGGTTAATAACCTCCAAAGGAGAGCGAGGATCCTCCCGAACATGTCTCATGTGCATGGGGGATGAAGAGTTGATTGATTATTTCTTTATTCAATGTCCTTTTGCCAAGAGGATATGGGATTATTTTCTTTCGACTTTTCAGGTGGAATGGGTTATGCCAAAATCGGTTCACGGCTTGTTATGGGCGTGGCATGGAGGAAGGGGCGGAAAATCTTATTGGCAATTACTTCTCCTGGCCATTTTGTGGGTAATTTGGGGTTCCAGAAATGGGCAATGTTTCCAAAATGTAGAGGAGGGAATTCCTGTTGTGATTGCTAGGATTTCTTCCTTAGTTAAAGAGTGTGCGAGTTCGGTGAAGGCAGCCCCGCCTGCCCCTTTCCTTTAGTTTTTTGAGTGGTTGTTTTGGGCTTTGTATTCTTTTCCCGCTTTGCGGGTTTCTTCAATAAAATTGTTCTCTCAAAAAAAAAAAAAAAAAGCAAATTGATAGCCAACAATTCCTACGCACATCATAGTCAACCGGTAAATTGATATCAACCCTAACAATTTTTGTGTATGTGGCATCCCCCATGGGATGTAAAACATCAACATATTGGATTGTGAAACAATGGCCTTTGAATATCGATTGGTTTGGATTGACGAAAATGGCTCACTTCATATGATTTCGACTTCAATCACTAAACATAGGCACAATCATATGAACGATTTAATACATTTGAATAAGGGCAAGATCATATGAATAGTTTGGATCACTAGAAATTAACCCAATTAACATGATGGATTACTGAATAAACATGATAGATTACTGAATACGAGGCCAATAAAAAGAATGGTTTTATCATAGCAAAAGGGCCTAGTATGGATGAACCTTGTACTAAATCTACCAAACAAAGAAAAATCACAACTCTATAAAAACTAACTAACAAATTGATAGTTAAAAACTAAATAATCCATGATAAAAAAAGGAAAGATGAAATATTCTATGGCCAAATTCCTCCACTCCTAAATTATTTATTTATTTTTTATTTTTTATTTTTTGGCATGTGGTATCTAGCAAGGGCTATAAAACAATTGCTTAGATTGTCGAATATGGGCCTTAGCATAAAAAATGATTTGGATCACTAAAAACGATTTCAATAATAAGAATGGTTTGCATTACTAAAATTGCCCAAATTATATAGGGTTTGGATCATGTAAAACAAGCAAAATAATATGAACGTTTTGATCACTTGAAATGGCCCAAGCATTTCCAAAGGTCAACCCAATTGGATACTTCAAATAGCCCATACATTTCAAAAGGTTGGTCACTCCTATAAAAGACTTGTTTAGTGTAAATGGGACCAACCCAATAAAAAAATTTATCATTGCAAAGGGGCCTCATCATGCAAATGGCTTGTGCTACTAATATTGGAAGGACAAATTCTAATGGTTTGGATCAATAAAAATGGGCCCATTATGGATGACTTATGTACACTATTATCACTAATGGACAAAATCACAATTCCAAATCCACCAAGGGTTGTATAGAGACAATCATAAGGATCCATAAATACGAGCTTTTGCACGATAATGGTTTCTATCACTAGAAACATGTTGATCATATTAGTAGTTTGGATCACTAAAATCAGGTCCAATCATCATCATCTAGGCCATAACCTAACTAATTGTGGTCCGCTAGATGAATCCTTTTCATATTGTCCATATACATCTTCAAAGTTATGGCATAAGTTTGCCAACAGCTGCCAACCTGATACACCACTCCTTTATCCAGGCTGGGACCAGCAATGAAAGCATAAAAACCCATAGGCGCAATGTAATAGAGTGCTACATAGGTTATTACAATTGAGTGTCTGTTACATAAGTTTATTACAATCAACAAGTTTATTTATCTTTCAAAAAAAATAACAAGTTAAATACAATCAACCAACTTTAAAAACAGGGCCAATCATACAAAAGGTTAATGTCAATAAAGCTTAATTGTATGAACAATTAGAATCCTAGAAAATTGGCCCACTCATGCAAAGGTTTGGATTACTAAATATGGTGCTAGTCATAGGAAAGGTTTTGATCACAAAAAACAAGTCAATTGTGGATGACCCATGTACCAAGTCACCCAATTAGAAAAAAATCAAAACTCTACAGTAAGAAACTAACAAAATGAAAATAAACAACTCCTAAACATATTACAAGCCACCCAAAGGTTGAAATATGCTATGTTAGATTCCAACCTAACAATCTATGTGCATGTGGCATCTGCCAACGACTGCGAAACATCAACATGTTAGATTGTTAAATATCGGCCTTCGAAATCAATTGGCTTGGATCAATTAAAACGGCCTGAACCATAGGTTTGGATCACTAAACACAAGCCTAATCATATGAATGGCTTGGAACATCAAATAAGGGCCCATTCATATGAATGGTTTGGATCAATGAAAATCAAACTAATTATATCAGCAGGATGAATCACTACATGCGAGTTCAGTTACAAGAAAAGGTTTAGATCACAGTAGAAGGGCCTACTATAAATGATCCATGCACCAAGTCTCCAAAATAAAAGAAAACTCACAACTCTATAATAAGCATTTAAGAAAAAGATAGTTAAGAATTGTAACACACACCATAGAGGGTGCTTACCAGAAGCAACATTTTCCAGAGACAGGCCTCAAAGCCATCAATTTGGAACTGTCTGCACCTCATCAGCAAAAGGGTCGTGTTCTTGACATTGGTGGCAGAAGACGAAGCCAGCAGTTTGAGAACCACAAAACCGTCTGCAACCACTCCCAAAAGCCAGCAGTTTGGGATGGAACTTCCCAACACCATTCGAGCAAAATTACAGCATAGCCTGCCCGCTGCGCAATCAGATGGACTTGACATTCGAATCACCACAGAAAGAGAGATTGAAAATACCACCTTTTTATAAGAAATTGAGAGAGGTATAAGAAATTGAGAGAGAGAGAGAGAGAGCATGGAAATTGGGGCGGGCAGAGCGTGTGAGAGAGATGTCAGGGAATTGAGCGGGGAGAGCAATGATGCCAGGGAAATTGAGTGGGGAGAGCGATCGAGAGACAGAGGTGTCAGGAAATTGGGGGGGCGAGAGCGATCGATGGGCAAATATCGATTGAGATCGAGAGGGGGATTTGGTTCCTTCGAGAGAGAGGGTTGGGGATTTCGGTTTCTTGGAGAGAGAGGAGGGAGGGCGTTATGGAGAGAGGCAGAGCGAGAGGGTTTCCTTTTCTGGAGAGAGGGTTTTCCGTTTTCTTGAGAAAGACGTTGGCTCGGAGTGTGACTGCCTGTCTTTATTTTTGAAATTAAGTCCTGCGCTCGGAATCTAGGTGGGGCCCACCGTGATGTTTATGAGAAATCTACGCCGTCCAACCATTTTGTGATATCATTTTAGGCGTTGCGACAAAAAATAAACGGGATACAAGACTCAAGTGGACCGAAAACGTGACAATTGGACTTCCACATTTTGAAATATTGGTACTGACAAATATTATCCTGATTGGAAACTTCTTGGACCCATAGAGGTTTCAACGGCAAGAATTTCCCTACCCCCCTTGCTTTAGTGCCGCCATTTTTTATCGCAGCGCCTAACATGATCTCACAAAACGGTTGGACAGCGTAGATTTCTCACAAACATCACGGTGGGCCCCACATGGATTCCGAGCGTAAGAGATGCCTGCGAAAGGCTTTCGCAGTCAATCCGCGTCCGCGACAGCCAGTCGCAGAAACTTGCTGCTGAAGCTAAGTGGGCCACCATGATGTTGGTGATGTTGGCTAGAAATCCACCCCGTCTATCAATTTTTTCGGATCATGTTTGAATATGGTTTCAAAAATGAGGAAGATCAAAAACTCAAATGTGCCACACAATAGAAAAAAGTGGTTAGATAAATGATTACCATTGAAACTCACCGTGATGTTTATATGCCATCATCCATAACGTTCATAAGGTCATTTCTACTGGGCTGAAAATAGAAAACTGTTAGCCTGATAAAAAACCTTCTGTAGAACTATAAATGTTTCAACGGTGAACATTCAAACCTCACCTTTTTTTCGGTCGTGTGACCCATTTGAGTCTTGGACATGATCTGACAAAACGGATGGACAGTTTGGATTTTTGACGAACCTCATAGTGGATATCAACTAGTCCCGTCCTTGCAGGCAGCGTCAATAGGGCTGTATCAAGCAAGGAAACCGGAAGCCGACTGCGTGGTGTGCCGCACACCACCGACCTGGGTGATGCGTTAACGTAACTAAATTTTGTGAGCCGCACCATAATGTATGTGTTATATCCACACTGTCCATCTATTCTGAGAGACCATTATAGGCTGGTGTCAAAGTGCTGTGAGCCTTACCATGGTGTATGTGTTTTATACACACAGTCCATCCATTTTGCCCTCTCATTTTAAGCCATGAGCCAAAAAAAAAAAAAAGACAGATCTATATCTAAGGTGGACCATATCCATCATTAAATTCCGATGGCCCACTGTAATGTTTATTTGTCATCCAACTTGTTAATAAGGTCACATAGACCTCGATGAAGAGAAAAAACAAATACCAACTTGATCCAAAACATCAGTGGCCCCCAAAAGAATTTAAACCATAGTAGACCAATCCCTCTGTTTCTTATGATGTGGTCCACCTGAGATTTGGATAAATTGATTTGAAAAAAATGCATGGATGGTGTGGCTAAAACACATACATCATGGTGGGACTCGGAGTGCTTTGACATGGCTGGTGTTGGGGTCCCTAGCTAAACCCTGTCCAAAGGTGAGGCAAATACAAATCTAAGTAGGACACACTGTATAAAAGGGCCTAACACACAAATTTTTGGGGCCACGGAAATTTTAGATAAGCTGATATTTGTGTTTTCTCTTTATCCATGTCTTAGTTACCTTAGGAAAATAAACATCATGATGGGTCCGAGGAAGGTTTCAGCGGTCGGAGTCATTGTCCCCACTACTTTATGAGGTGTGGTCAAGTTAAGATTTGGATTCGCCTCATTTTTGGGCCCATGGCATACAATGATCTCAAAAATTGAATGGACAGTGTGGATATAACACATACATATTAGAACTTGGTGACATCAACACACCAACGAAGTAAGGCAATTGACTTCTGTGTGGAGCCGATTAGGTGAGACCTCGGACTCAGCTAAGACGGTGCGGCACTTACCAAGGCCCACCTAGATGTACATTTGGTGATTGACCATTAATGAACCACGAAAGTTGTAGATTATGTGACGTTATCAATTGATTGGATGGCATATAAACATCAGGAAAATGCTAAGATGTACCTTAAGAAAGTTTTAATGGTAGGGTTTTTAATCACCACTGTTTCCTATTGTATGGTCCACCTACTAATTGGATATACTTCATTTTTAGTACAGTCCCTTAAAATATTTTGGAAAAAGGATGTAATAAATGTGTATTGTAACTGAACACATACATCAATGTGGGCTCCAATGTAATGACTGTGCTGTGGTGGGTGAGGCCGGGATCTCACATAATCCACTCCCGCCCCATGACCTCAAGCCCCACCTTGAGGTATTGTTTGTATAATCACACTTTTGCATCCATTTTAGCTCACTTTAGGGCATGGGACAAAAATAAAGTAGATCCAAATCTCCATGGACCACATCATAGAAAACAATCGCTACCAAAAAAACAACCAAAGCCGACGGTCGTATGGTGGTTTCGTCGACGGCTTTTAGTTGTCAACGTCACCGATGGATTCTTCCCGTCGGCAAATCACATTAAGCCGTCGGCGAAAGAAGGCACTACCAATAGCCTGATCGTCCGATAAGCGGCTCTATGGGGGCCAACACAATGTGTGTGTTTTATCTAAGCCCTCCATCCATTTTGAAAGCTTATTTTAGAAGATGAGCCTAAAAAACTAGGTAGATCAAAGGCTCAAGTGGACCACACCATAGAAAATAGTGGAGATTTAAGTTCCTATCATTGATCAGTGGTGTGGTCCACTTCGGCCTTTGATCTGCCTCCATTTTGGGATCATGCCCTAAAAAATATTTCAAAATGAATGGACAGAGTGTATAAACCATATACATCACGGTGGGCCCCACGAGAGCCCTTGATAGGACCGTTCAGTCTTGTTTCAATGTGGGGAAAGAGCCTGCGCAAAAGAAGAGCCCGCCGACCCTCTCGTTCGCATTTCCCTCATCCCCAAAAGAAAATCCGCTCTCTATTTTCACATTTCCCTCCTCCCCTAAAAGCAAAACCCTAAAAGCTCTCTCTCTCTCTCTCTCTCTCTCTCTCTCCCTAAAAGGGGTGAAATTAAAACAGGAACAAAGATAACTTTCTTTAATTTCCTCATCCCTCAAAACCCCTCTTGAATCCCCTATCCCACCCCTTTAATTTCTACAAAAAAAATCTCTACAAAAATATATTATTTCCTCACACCCATCTTCTCAAAATCACATTTTCTTCAATACCTATCTGCTCAAAATCACATTTTCATTTGCTTGCAGCTACTCTGAAATACGTTTGTGAAGGGGCAGGGCACCGGATGTGAAGGGTTTGCGGCCGAGGGATGTGTTTCGGCTGTTGTGGTGGTGCGAGGGCACTAGATCTAGAAGGGACAGTGGTGCGGGTGGTCGTACCGGATGTGGAAGGGGTGGTGGTGCAGTTGATGATGCTGGATGTGGAAGGGGCACTAGTGTGGGTGGTGATGAAATGACTTCGCTTTGATAGAATAGAAGTATTCTAGGTTTTCTTTGAATGATCTCTAATGGGCTGAATAATTTGTTTTTCTTTTATTATTGATTTTCATTTGACTCTACATCATAATGTTATTACTGGACATTAGGTAGATTAGCATTGAGACATTCTATATCTCAACAATTGGTTCATTGTGAATAGTTGTGCCATTTTAGCACTATGGTGATTGAACGTCCACCCTTAAAAACTTCCTAGAGTGTACTGTATGTTTATTTTCCATCCAACCTGTTGATTAGGTCACATAGATCTGGATGAAGGGAAATCATAAATAACAGCTTGATCGAAAAATTTTATGGCCCCCAAGATGTTTTTAATGGCGGGAATTCAATCCTTAAAAGCATAGTGCACCTGAGATTTGGATCTGCCTCATTTTTGGGACCATGCCTTGAAGTGATCAGGAAAAGAACAGATGGACGGTGTGAATATACAACATATACATGGAGGTGGGCCTCACGGTCAGGGTCGCACCCGCTTGGCTAGGTTCGAGTTGGCAACTAATCCATGTCCGTTTCCCAGGTGTCACTTGTGTAGGACATTTGATCTTTGCAAAAGGTGGGCCCCACATGAGGCAGACAACCCAAATCAGAATAAATGGACGACCAATCGATGTTTAGATCAACCAACAAGTCTGCCCCACCTAATGAGTGGATGGGCATAATTTTCAAGACAGATGAGCTTGATGGAAGTTATAAGTCATGCACAGCTAAGATGTTGTAGACATATGGCTATTTGGTAGGAAGAAGAGGACCCATGGCCCAGGTTCAGAATCTGGCTTGTTGACTTGGCTATTTTTTACTCTTGTTACACATAAAAGGTCTGTACCTAGTGTGTAGAAATATTTCTAATGTAGGCAAAAAGGTTATGAAGTTTTCTGGTAGAGTGATTGTAATATCTGTGATTTTTGATGATTTATTATTTAATTTAAAAACTTGGATTAGAATTTATGAAATGAAAGTAATAATAATTTGATGTGTGTAAGGTCGATAACATGTTTGATGTACGTTTCTCATGGAATAATTAGGGAGAAAAGTGGAATTATAAACTACATTCCATGTACATAAACTTTAGTAATTCATTTTAAATATTTTCTATCATCTGTGGAATTGATCTGAGCCATAGACTGATAGATTAAATCACATAGAATCCAATAATATAGTCTGATAGGCCCAAATCCAATCATAGATCTTTCTATCGTGGCCATTCATCCTCATTTTGATCACCGTGGCCCATTTTAATGATCAAATCAAGTTTGGTTTCGTTGAAATTATAGAGTACCCTTAGAAGAACCTTCATGACCATTAAAATCCTTATTAGACTTCAATCAAGCCGTTAAACCTTATCCTAGCACCAAACCAATGGTAAAAGTGAACCCCTATGATTTATTTCAATTGGTGTGTCATTTAGTTGTGGGATTTTCTCCACACCTTTGTTATAGGATTTTAGCCATCCATGTGAAATTTCATCACTGGATGATCTTCCAAGACCGTCTAATCGAAAATTTATTGTGTAGGGCCATGTGGACCACCAATCAAGGTGAAATCACTTATGTACGACCTTTTTTGTATTTTTAGGTGACCTATTGGATTAGATTTCATCGTAGTGTCCTGGATATGTACATGTGGACCGAGATGTGCTGAAGTTCCATTTGATGCGATGTACCAATTCAAAGTCTTATCTCTTCGGTTCTGTAGATAAGGATAAAAATGATTTCTATCTCCGTTGCGGATTGTCCATCTTTGTGTATGACCATCGTTGTGTGGTTAGATTTTTGCTTTCTAAGTTTTCTAAGATAACCTATGTTCTTATGTGTAGACACCCCACCTTCGGCTACACTGTTGGTAGAGATAGCTGGATGAATGGAGGACCGTACCCCCAAATCCCAAATCCAAACTCAGCCAAACTCACCCTTGTAAGCCCCATTCCATAGCCCAGTTCAAGCCTGAACCCAGTCAACCCAGTCCTAAACATCAGCCTGAAAAATCCCCCATAAGAAAAGCCAGTCAAAAAATCCCAAAAAAGTCAAACTCACTGAGTCAACCCATTGAGTCGACCCTCTGAGTCAACCCACTGAGTCAACCCACTGAGTCAACTCATCGAGTCAAAATACCGAGTCAAACCACCGAGTCAACCCGCTGAGTCAAACCACCGAGTCGACCCGCTGAGTCAACTCACTGAGTCGACCCAGCGAGTCAAGCAGCAGCCCCGAGGGTGCGACCGTACCTCGCTGGAAATCGAGGAACGGCCGTACGGGCGGCCCATAGCAGGCCGGCCCATAGCAGGCCGCCCAAAATAAATTACGAGCTCTGCCACTGCTCGCTGCTATAAATACCCCCCTCCCCTTCTCATTTCAACACACCACTCGGCTAGAGAGAGTCCATTCGTTCGAGTGCCCTTCTCCACCCCTTAGTCCATTTTCCCACCAAGGAGAGCCCGAGTGAGGAGAGCCTAGCCCTGGTCCAGCCCAGCCTGACCACTGGTCCAAGTCTCCCAAGCCACCCAAGTCTTGATCCAGCCACTCAAGGCCAATCCTTGCGACACCTCCGTCCACCCAGCTACTCTTTTTCCAGCATCATCTCATTTGCATCTAGCATAAGTGCAACATTTACTTTTCTTCCAACCCTCCTACTTCACTGTAAGCACCTTGATTATTCAAGCACACTGCATATGTCTTAAATTAAGCACCTGTCAGTTCGAGCGTATGCTCTGGGCTTGCCCGTTGTTGGAACCTGCCCATCAGAAACTCTTACTGTTCAGACCTGCATTCATGCTTCACCATAAAACACCTTGATCATTCAAGCACACTGCATACGTCTTACATTAAGCACTTGTCAGTTCGAGCGTACACTCTGGGCTTGCCCGTTGTTGGAACCTGCCCATCAGAAACTCTTACTGTTCAGACCTGCATTCATGCATCATGTCATCCATGAGAATATACGAGGATTAAACTAGACCTTCAAGTATTCGATCGATTTTGTGAAGTAGAGACCGTAATTCGGTACGGGCAGTGTGTGGGGTGCTTAACCTCTTCTCACCATATAACCGTGATCCCTTACCTTGAATCTTTTGGCCGCAGATCAAAAGGAGTCATTTTAGAGGAAGGAATCTTCGGATCCCCTTCTTTAACGTTTCTACGGGGTCTAGTCGACTGTAGATTCGAAGTAATTGGCTAGTGGCGACTCTGGTCTTATATAAACTCATTTGACACATCCAGCTTAAACACGATAACCAAACAAAGCCCTCGAGAACGAGGCAAGCCAGTGGCACAAACAGCGATTTCGCACTCACGCATCCTCCTCTCCTTCTTTTCCTTAAAGGGGAAGGGACGAGAACGACGTGTGGGAGCGCGAAAACGGCGAGGGTCCACAGAATGGCGACTCCACTGGGGAATTGCTAGTCCCACTAGTTGTGATCTGACTTGAAAAACAGAATCCTTCCTGTACTTAAAAGTCACTAATCCTCATACAATCTCATCTGCATAGCATTCTACCCAAAAAAAAAAAAAACAGAAAATCCCAAAACCAAAAAATATAGAAAATCCCAAAACCCAAAAAGAGTAGAGTATAATCCTCACCATTGCACCTCCTCGGGCTCAACGTGTTCGGAGACAACTTCCCTTCCGCAGCATAATCCGCACTCGGGCTCAGCAAGCCATGTCCGACCACGAAGAAGAAACGCATCTCTTCCCTGCTCTTGAGATGACCGAAGCGCAACCTCCAGCGCAATAGCCTATTGATAATACGCCAATCATACAAGAATTGGCACAAGGAATGAGAGCAATGCAAGAAATGCTCTTGCAATTCATGCAAGCACAAGCCACAGCAGCAGCCAACAATCAAGTTGGCCCAGTTCAGCAGTCTCAGCAACCATGCCGGGTCCTTCCGGCCTCCAGTTCAAATCAAGCACAACCATCGGAGTCTGCCCAAGACTACCGACAGCAGCCATCTCAGCCCTTCGCTATGGGGCATCCTCCTCAGTACCTTCCTGCAACGACAGGGCCATCTCAGAGCGCCCCCGTCGCAGGGACTTCCAGTCAGCTTCCAGTCAATCTTGCAAACAACAGTCTCAGTAGATCTCAGCATGTCCCCGCCGATGGGACACCTTTTCAATTCCAGCACATCCCCGCCGATGGGATTTCAATTCAATTTCCAGCAACAGGGACAGCACTGGCGAATGCCCACAATGGGGGTCAGTGTCAAGCCCACACCAATCAGCGGATAGTGGCGAATACCCAACAAGGGAATCACTTCCCAGCATCTCAGCCTCCTGCAAACAGGAGCACTTTTCAATTCCAGCACATCCCCGCCGATGGGATTCCAGTTAATTTCCAGCAATCTTCAATTCAGCAAAATCCAGTTAATTTCCAGCAATCTTCAATTCAGCAAAATCCAGTTAATTTCCAGCAAGTTCCAGTTCAACCTTCAGTACAATCTCCAGTTCAATTACAATCCTTTCAAGCACAAGTTCATCAGAATCCAGTTCAGTCATCAAATCAATTTCAGCAACCTGCGGTTGCTTTTCAGCAAGCACATAGGGTCGAAGACATCGACCACTATGCCGAAGAAGAACGTGCCTTACTCCAAGAGGCACCAGTCGCTCGAACAGATCATTCAGGATTGGACGAGTTGCGGGAGCAGTTCCAGATCTTGCAAAATCAGCTTCAGTGACAACAAGGAATCGATCTACCTTCGACCAAGTTCAGAGACTTGTGTCCTTTCCCAGATGCTCAAGTACCTCAAAACTTTGAGGTTCCAAAATTCAAAAGATACGACGGCAGCGGTTGTCCCACAGCACATCTCAAAGCCTTCTGTGGAGAGCTGAGTGCAATCTCAGGAAATGAAGGGGCCCTTATTCGCTTGTTCCAAAAATCTTTGAAGGGCGATGCCCTAGATTGGTACACTTCGTTGGACTGCCACCACATCACGACATGGGAACAACTTTCCCAGGCTTTCGTCGACAGATTCGCGTACAATCTCAACATGGCACCCAGAAGAGCCGACCTCGCAGCTCTCAGGCAAAAGAGTGATGAGACACTATCAGCTTACGTGGGACGTTGGCGAGCTATGGCAACTCGAATGCGAACGCCTATCGACGACGAAGAACAAATCTCCATGATTGTTCATTCAACATATCCAGGCATATCCGGGTATCTCATCTCGCATCCATATGCGAATTTCTCACAATTAATCCGTGCTGGAGAGCAAGTCGAAGCAGGAATCCGTGCCGGGACAATCTCCCCATGGCCTCATCAAGCCACTCCAATTAAAAGGAACAGAGTGGAAGGAAGACCCATCGGGCACGGGAACGGAAACCGCAGTGGTTCTCCTCCCCGCCCAACAGAGGTAAACAACATCAACACCACTGCTCAAGGAAATCAACATGCTCCCCCACAGGGACGTCAACAGTATCAGCAAAATCCAGTTCAGCATCAGCCTCAGCGATATCAGCCACAACCGAATCCTCAGCCTCAACCACCTCGACAACAGCAGCAGTTCAGAGGAAACGATCAATACTCATATCAAAATAGGCAAAACTACAGGGAGTTCAGGAAATTTACTCCCCTCTCTCAGCCACTCAGTCAAGTCATGGCTACTCTGGTGCAGAAGCAGTTACTTACTCTAATGACACCTCGGCCTCCGCCTCATCCTCTGCCACCAAACTACCGAGAAAATGAGTATTGTGCCTATCATCAAGGGCGTGGCCACACCACTGATCGATGCTATACCTTGAAGAATGCCATACAAGACCTAATTGATGACCGCAAGATCGTCATCTCGATCCCTGGAACTTCTCCAGCAGCTTCCACCAACATCCTTCAGAATCCTCTGCCTCAGCACCCAACGGACCCCAGTTCATCTCGTGGCCCTACAGTCAATAGTATAGAAGAAGGGGACTATCTCGATCGCTTCTTCTCCCCCATCCAATCCATTTATGCCTACACTTATGGGCCAACAAATCCTCCTTCGATCATGCAAGGGGCAAGTCCCTTCCCTCCTTCAGTCTCTGAGCCAGTAGTACTCGAAGGAGCACTTCCATATGATGTACCAGTTGTGCAAGGGGCACCTTACAACCATTCATGCTGGGAACCAGTCGTCCTGGAAGGAGCACAATCATACATCGAGCCCACATACGAACCTGTCATCTTGCAAAGGGCAACCCCAATTCAAGAACAATCCAATCCATGAGGGAAGGATTATACTCATCAGCAGCAAGAGCCCATTGTCTTGGAAGGAGCTCCTCCAGTTGAGCCGGTCATATTGCAAGGGGCAAATCCTAGAGGCGTGTCAATCACATTACGACAGTTGGGACGAACAGAGAAACCTCCTGCCATATCAAGAGGACCAGTATTCATTCCATGGGAGCCTCCTGCCCCAGGAACAGTCAAGCTAGGACCACGACCTTATGTGGTCTACGAAGATAAGCCTCGATATTACCCCTTCAGCACAGGCAAAAATGTAGTTCTCAAGGCAAAAGCTCCATACGAGGAAGACCCTGGTACCCACACCAGCACCGTCGCAAGAACCGGTGATCCTAGAAGGCAAAGGTGAGGAAAGTTATAAAGAGGTCCCATGGCACTATCCAGAATGTGCGGAAGTAGGGAACATGAATCCCAACGGGCGTTGCATCCGAAGAGATAATCAGAACAGAGGAGATCCCAAAGGCACTCTTTCAGGTCTCGGTAACAAAAATGAAGCCGCATACGATGTGGCGACTCAGCTCAAGTCAATCCCTGCACAAATCTCAGTATGCGAGTTACTCTGTACATCTCGCATACACCGAGAAATGTTTTCCAAGACCTTGAACGATGCTCACGTCTCCTCTGATACGGCACCAGAAATGATAGCTTTGATGATTGGACAACTCTTGGCTCCGCGCGCCATCACCTTCACAGATAATGAGTTGCCACCAGAAGGACGAGATCATGGGCGATCCCTCAACATAGCCTTACGATACAAAGACCTCTGTGTCCCACTGGTCCTTATCGATAATGGCTCAAGCTTAAATGTCTTCCCACTTAAGACTGCAGAACATCTGGGAATCAGTCCTTCTTCATTCTGACCCAGCACCATATGTGTCAGAGCATTCAACAACACCCGCCGATCAGTGGAAGGGGAGGTCGATATAGAGGTACAGATAGGTTTAGAAATCTCTACCATCACATTCCAAATCCTGGATATATCGGCCTCTTTCAACATGTTGCTCGGGCGACCATGGCTGCACAAGGTTGGAGCTGTGCCATCAACCCTGCATCAACGAGTGAAGTACATCTGTGGAAATCAAGTGATCTCTATCCATGCAGAGAAGGAACTCATCATTCCTTCCAATACTGCTGCCACTGAACCAGACATCCCTGTCATCGATATCTAGCACTCTGAAGAAGACATCCCGTTTCATAGTTTTGAATTCGAGACTGTGAACTCTATCGCCAATCCAGAACCGATAAGGGTGGACCGTGTCTTTTCACCAGCAGAACGTCTGAGTCTCAAATACCGAATGAAGAATCATTTCAAGTCTAGAAAGGTACCGCTGGTATATAACCAACGCAAATGGGGACTCGGATACAAGACAGTCTTCACGGACAAAAGAAGGAAGAAATTTCGGTGCTCACCCATCCAATTCGTCAAGCCAGGAGAACCTTGCAAAGATCCAGGAGGGAATCAACCGACTGCACTACACAAAGGCCTCCCGATGAGCCTAGTTTGGGCCACATGGCCCCCCATTCGATGGGATCAAATTCTCGAACCGTCTAAGCCTCCAGAAGAAGAAGGAGATGAAGAAGGAAGTCAAATACAGCAGCTTCAGGATCAGGTTACTCTGACACTTGCTCCCAACCAGGGGCACAACCTGCCCACTTCAGCATCAATTAACCAGGGGCACAACCTGCCCACCTCAATTTCAGCCAGCTGGGGGCACAACTTGCCCATCTCAGCATCAATCAGCAAGGGGCACGACTTGCCCATCTCTGCAGAATCAACATCAACCAGCTAGGGGCAGAAGCAGCCCATCCATTGGACCGAGAAAGGGAAATGGCCAGCCCTAGATTGGTCTGATGTCCAGATTTCAAACTTGTGTCTCACTGTGGAACCAGACGAACTGCAATGCGAGGTAAGTGACCCGGGAGGGACTGAGTGCGACTCAGATCTCGAACCCGACCAGCAAGAAATCATGGTCATTGGGCCAGGCCATGATTCTTCGCCCAAATCATCAACCCCCACCTCTTCAGGGGAGGAAGTGTGGGGTCCTGAATGGTCATCCGTTCCCCTAACTTTTGAATCAGCCAAAGAGCCATCTGAGGGCTCTGGCTTCAAAAAAAAAAATGCCTGTTTAAGCAGCGATTGGAACTTTGGAACAAGTTGGGCTCAATCATGGTCTGCAATGCCTGCTTGTTCAAAGTCCCGTGAATTTCAAAAAGCCAAAAAAATAAAAAAAATTTCAAAAGCCAAAAACATCTAGTATTTCCATTTCAGAAAAATCTCAAAAACCAAAAAACATTTCTTTTCCTGCATTCAATAGTGTGCCAAGTTCGTCTAAAGAGTCACATGAGTTTGAAGTCGAATCATATGATTTCGACATCGAATTAGACTTCGAGCTCATGAGTCTAGATGAAGTTCGGGATGAGGAAGATGATGATCCAGCTCCCGAACTAGAGGATCTCCTCAAAAAGTTTGAATCTAAAGCCAATATTGTAGCCGATGATTTCGAGAAAGTAAACTTGGGGACACCTGAGATCCCTAGGGAAGTACGCATCGGAAAATCATTGCCACCTGAGATGAAACAGAAAATGATAGAGTTCCTAGCTCCAAGATTGTCCAACTTCGCGTTCTCATATGAAGACATGCCGGGGCTCGATGAAGAGCTCGTTGTACATCATCTGCCAACCAAGGCAGATATGAAGCCAGTGAAGCAGAAACTTCGAAGAATGAAGCCAGAATGGGCTCTGAAAGTCCGAGATGAAGTCATCAAGCAGTACAATGTGGGATTCTTGGTAGTCTCTAACTACCCTGAATGGCTCGCCAACATCGTGCCAGTACCAAAGAAGGACGGCAAGGTTCGAATGTGCATCGACTTCCGAGATCTCAACAAAGCCAGTCCTAAGGATGACTTCCCTTTGCCACATATCGACACTCTGGTCTACAACATTGCTGGATACAAGATCTTCTTATTCATGGACGGGTTCTCAGGATACAATCAGATCAAGATGGCCGTCGAAGATCGCGAGAAGACATCGTTTATCACTCCCTGGGGAACCTTCTGTTACAGGGTAATGCCGTTCGGTCTGAAGAACGCAGGAGCAACATATCAGCGAGCAATGACAGCATTATTCCATGACATGATGAACAAAGAGTTTGAAGTATATGTGGATGACATGATCGTCAAATCTCGCACAATTGAAGGACACTTTGAAGATCTGAAGAAGTTATTCAACAGATTAGAAAAGTACAAGCTCCGCCTCAACCCTCAGAAATGTGTTTTCGGTGCAATGGGAGGAAAGCTCCTCGGCTTTATGGTGAGCGAGGATGGCATCAGGGTCGACGAGACCAAAACCAGAGCAATCATCGAGATGCCCCCTCCTAGAACAGAGAAAGAAATTCGCGGCTTCCTCAGCAGAATTCAATACATCAGTCGCTTCATTGCACAGCTCACACCTATTTGTGAGCCCATTTTCAAGCTCCTTCGGAAGAACGTTCCAAAAGAATGGAATGATAATTGCCAAGTCGCCTTCGATCGCATCAAGAAATATCTCATGAATCCTCCAGTCCTAGTGCCGCCCGCTCCCGGACGACCACTATTGTTATACATCTCGGTAGCAGCAGAAGCCATTGGCTGTGTCCTCGGCCAACACGACGAGACCGGGAAGAAGGAACAAGCAATATACTATTTGAGCCGAAAGTTCACCGACTACGAGACCAGGTATTCCCCGATCGAGAAGACTTGCCTCGCCCTAGTCTGGGCAACTCAGCGACTCCGTCAATACATGATTGCATTCCCTATTCTCCTACTCGCTCACATGGATCCGCTCAAGTACCTGTTTGAGAAACCGGCACTCACTGGAAGGATAGCCAAATGACAGCTACTCCTGTCTGAGTTCGACATCACCTATGTCACTCAGAAGGCAATCTAGGGACAGGCCCTCGCCGATCATCTTGCCGCCCACTCCCTCCTGGATTATCAACCGCTCAAGACATTCTTCCCTGATGAAGATCTCTTGCTTATTGAAGAGGATGAAAAGAAGAAGAAAGACGAATGGACGTTGTTCTTCGACGGCGCAGCAAATTCTAAAGGGAGTGGTATTGGAGCAATCCTCTACTCTCCAGACGATGTCCCTATTCCTATCTTAAGGCGCATAACATTCGAGTGCACCAACAACATGGCAGAGTATGAAGCATGCATCGCTGGCTTAAGGGAAGCCATGATCTTGGGCGTCAAGAAGCTACGAGTATTTGGAGACTCACAGCTTATCATCAATCAGACCAATGGCGAATGGAAAACCAAGGACGAGAAGTTGATACCATATCATGTGTATCTTGAAAATTTGATCGAGGAGTTCAAAGAAGTCACCTTCTCATACATGCCCAGAGCCAAGAACTAGTTTGCAGATGCTCTCGCCACACTGGCATCAATGCTTGAGATACCAAAAGGAGCTTCAGAATGGGAGCTCACGGTCAAAATTCAAGAAGAACCTGCTTTTTGCCTGCAAATAGAAGAAGCTGAAGCTGTCCCTGACAAACCCTGGTATGCCGATATCAAGCAATACTCGAAACCCAGGAGTATCCAGAGTCAGCAACAGCAATAGATCGCCGAACCATCCAGCGTTTGGCCGGCCAATTCACCATCAGTGGCGAAGTTCTTTACAAGCGATCCTATAATCACATCCTCCTTCGATGCGTCGATGAAACAGAAGCTGCAAAGATCATGAAAGAAATACACGAAGGAATCTGTGGCCCACACATGAATGGGCACATGATGGCAAAGAAGATTCTACGACTCGGCTATTATTGGCTCACCATGGAGACAGACTGTTGCCAGTACGTCAGAAAATGCTTCAAGTGTCAGGAGCATGCGAATCAAATCCATGCCCCATCATCAGAGTTATACAACCTGACCACCCCCTGGCCCTTCTCCATGTGGGGACTCGACGTCATCGGCAAGATCAGTCCCAAAGCATCAAATGGTCATGAGTACATACTTGTGGCAGTCGACTACTTCACCAAGTGGGTAGAGGCAGCCTCCTACACCACGATTGCAGCATCTCAGGTGATCAAATTCATGAAGAACAACATCATATGCCGGTATGGAATCCCCAATGTTATCATCACAGATAATGGGACCCCGTTCGTCAACAAGAAGATGGATGACTTCCTCAGCAAATTCAAGATCCAACGTCATCGATCAAGCCCCTACCGTCCTCAGATGAATGGTGGGGTAGAAGCCGCAAACAAGACAATCGTCAGGATACTCGAGAAGATGGTCGTGACCTATCGAGATTGGTCAGATATGCTCCCATATGCACTTTGGGCCTATCGAACGTCTGTACGGTCTGCTACGGGCGTTACTCCTTTCGAGCTTACCTATGGAATGGAGGCAGTTTTGCCAGTCGAGGTGGAAATACCATCACTACGAGTGTTACTCGAAAGTGGAATTAAAGAAGGAGAATGACCACAGGCCAGATTCGATCAGTTGCAGCTAGCAGATGAAAAGCGCATGCGGACACTAAGTCATTTCCAGTGTTATCAGAAAAGGATCGCTCGGGCTTACAACAAGAGAGTCCGAAAAAGAAGTTTCAAGGTAGGCGACATGGTCATGAAGAAGATTCTACCGTCGCACCTCCCGGATCCCAGAGGAAAGTTCAAACCCTCGTGGGACGGGCCACTGATCATTAGAGAAGTACTTCCCGGAGGCGCCCTCAAACTCACCAACATGAGAGGGGTGGATCTTCCTGAGCCAACCAACGCCGACAACGTGAAGATCTTTCACGGGTAAGTCATTCTGACCTTATCAAGAGTTACTTTAATAGAGCTGAAGTCAAGAGGTCGAAGCTAAGACCTCTGAAAGATCATTTCCGTCCACCAACAAGTGTTTCAAATAAGGGGATTCAAAAGGAAAAGACAAAAAAAAAAGAGAAAAAGAATACAAAAGAAAAAAAAAGAAAAAAAAAGAAAAGAGAAAGAAAAAGGGAAGCCAAAACAAGGCACCCAAGAAAAAATCAGTCCAAGAAGAAACACAGTCATCCATCCATTCATCTCAGAAGGGTCTTTAGCAAAGATCGACAGCTCTATTATCGTAACTCAGGATAAGGGCTGAAAGACTGCCATCGGCCAGCAACGACGGATTCCCGACCTCCAGCCGCCGCAGCTATCCAAAGATTCAAAAAAAAAAAAGAAAAAAAAAGCAAAAAAGAAAAAAAAATGTGTGCCTAAACAAAGAGGGCGGAGTGAAAACCCGAAAGGGCGCTCCGAGTAAAAACAGTGGGCATATGGCGGACTTGGTGAAAACCCGAAAGGGCGCCAAGGGTAAAAACAGCATAGCTGCCAAGGGGCAGGCAAGATCAAATGCCCGGGACGTGGTGAAAACCCGAAAGGGCGCCACGGGCAAAAATGACGGGAAAAAGGCCGGCTGTGGTGAAAACTCGAAAGAGCGCTGCAGGCAAAAATGGCTCGAATGAAAAAAGAAAAAAAAATAAAAAGTGCAGGTACCAAGAAATCAGACGGTCCAGATCGGCTCAAGCAGTTACAGTTCAAGAACAAGAAGAGCAGTCAGGAGCGAAGAGCTCTACAAACTCTGACAATCTCAAGAAGCAACAGTTTCCATTGCCTACACCTCTAGGGAACCAAAGGATCACACAAGTTAATCTGGAGACATCGGTCAAAGCATTGGCCGAGCCCCAGTTCAGATTCCTATATCCCGACACAAAGTCCTGACACACTCACAAGACAACTCATGGCACAATAGATTTTCAAACAGTTTTCTTTTTTTCAATTAAATGCATCATATTTCTTTTACACATATCATATCATCTTTTTCAAAAAATACAAAAATGCATCATCATCAATCATATATGCAAAAAAGGAATGTGCAGGTGGCCAACACAATCAATCTCTACCCTCCTCCTCGGCTACATCAGGTAAGTCCTCTGACTCATAAAAAGATAGCCTCTCTCTCAACCTGCTCACCTCCATACGCAGGTAATGCGCCTCATCGTGCTCAAGGGTACGGATTGCTGTCTCCTCATCAGACAATCTTTGATCGGCAGCCAATCTCCTCGACATCATCTCACAATGATACCGAAGTGCAGAGATCTCAGACAGCAGATGGCCATGAGTGGCCAAAAGGAAGCAAGGATCGATAAACGGGCGCTCCTCAAAGGGTTCATATGAACCAGATGAAGAGCCAGCATCTCCAAGGATATCCTGCTCATCCTCATCAGCAGTCTGGTGCCAGCAAGGGATACGTCGATACAAAGACTGCTCAGCAACCCAGTACTGATATGGGGCGGTCGCCATCAGAAAAGTCCGCAGCTCAAAACCCAGCAAATCAGCAGTCAAGTAACTCGCCCAAGAACAATCAATCCGGGTCCTGAAGTCAGAGGATCTGGAGGGAAGTGCTCGACGCCCGATACCCGTGAAAGCGAAAAGAGGAACATCCTGCTCGTACCCAAACTGCCGCAGGAACCGAATGGGATGGTAAGAAAAGTAAGATCGAAAGCCTACCAACACCAGAGGAAGGCGGTGTGCATCGCAAAGCATTAGAAGAAGTGAAAGCCAAGATGACTCCCAACGAACGTTCCAGTCACGAAGTTCAGCAAACATCCTGCGATACAAGGGCTCGCTCATCCTAGTTGTATGCGGAAGGAACTCCATGATATAACGCATGATGTCAGAGTTAGGAATGCCAGGAAGGGGTACAGGAACGGTCAAAGAAAGACGCTCCCATAGCCAGACCTGATCACAAAAAGGAAAAGAAGTTCAGCTAAAGCAAAGCAATTCCCTACAAAGCAAGAAGAAAAGGGTGCAGAAAAGATACCTGAAGAAAGGCACAACAGCCGCGAAGGACACGAGTGGGCCCAGGGCGCAGTCGGTCAGCCCATTAAACAGCTCGGCCAAGATAAGAGAAATGATCCCCTGCCGTCGGATAGCTCGGCTCATCACCTCAAAAAGCAGAGGAGTCTGGGACCTGCGCCATCCCGAGAACAGCACCTCAGCTATCAAGCAGAACATCAGTGCGTTCCGAGCGAAGGTAGAATCGGCCACACTCCGAAGACCCGAAAAAGATCATATAGTAAGTCCAAGGAGAACACTACAGCATCCTGGCTGGCAGCTACAGGCCGAACAAGATAGGGGATCCCGAACCAGTTCTGCGGTGTAGCAGTCTTCGGCGATGTCTTCGGCGAAAAATACTGAGTATAATCCCAAGGTAGGCCTGTCAAGCGTGCAAGCTCCTCCAAAGAGGGTCCCATCTCCATATCATTGAACGCGAACAAGTTCAACGAAGGGACCCAGTCAATCAATGCAGCTCCGAGCATCCTCCAGTCAATGTCAACTCTAGCCATATGGATCAGACTGCCAAAACCATAGGACTCCAAATCTTGAATCTCATAAGCTGACAAGCTGTCAAGCCAAGCAAGCAGTTGTGGCGAGCAAGAAGGACGAGGAAGCAGCTGACAAGTCCTCACTGGTACCCCCTCCAGAACAAAAGGCCCAGAAATCAATGACAGCTCATCAAGGATCGGAAGGTCAACGGGCGAAGGAGAAGGAAAAGCTGGAGCCTCTGCAGACTCAACAGCCCCTGACCTGCCCGCAGTAACGGCTATGTCTGATATAGTCGCATCACTGTCAGAAACTATTATAACCTCAGCCACATGGGAAGACTCGCCCACCTCATGAACAGAGTGCGCAAAAGATTGACGATTAGGAGAAGGATGATACTCCCCATCAAAAGGGCTACCAGTAAAAATCACACCGCACATCGTGGCATCCTGGTTAATCTGACCGTCAAAGAATGCATCTGAACCATCCAAAAGGGTCCCGGCAACCCCAATCGAAGAATCAACGGTCAGATCTGGACCTGCAGCCCCCTCCAGCAGGAAATCATGAATCCAGTCATCATCCTGGCCGATCAAAGGGATCATCGCAGCATCCACACCGTCCATCATCAGGGGGACATCATCAATGACCACATCAAGTCCACCCAAACAAGTATGCCGCACATCTCGGCCCTCATCAAGAGCATCCAAACCGTTAAAGGTATCATCTGAACCATCCATACCATCTAAGCATGAGATCAGCCCATCTATGCCCATCATACCCCCATCACCACCATCCATCACATCATCCATGTGGCCCACACTCAAGGGATGCATAGCCTCACCTATGTCCCACCTACCCATCCCATCCATACCATCCATTTCTCCTATAATGAGGGGCCCATTCAAATCTGAAATTCTAGCCATCCCACCATTAATGGAGCTATTCAAAGCTCCACCAACCACCATCCCTAACCCCTCATCAATACCCCTACTTAATGCTCCATCTCCACCATTAATCAGAGGTACCTCACCATCTTTAAAGCCCTCACCAATTGCTGGAGTGTGGGACCCACTGACCTCTCCCACAATGGCCCCCAAGCCATCATCAATGGCTGCCCAAGAGAGGATCAACAAAGAACAAGACAAAAAGAGAAGGAAAGAAGGGACAAAAGGAAGATTCATGGCTGGAATCGAATGATCCAGTGCAGAGAATGTGGGGACAAGAGAAAAGGACAGCAGGGAATGTCCGAACCCGAGCCAGCCCAGGCCGCTCAAGAGGCGAGCCTTGGGCGGCCTGCTCTGGGCCGCCCGTACGGACGCGCTCCTTCTCTCTCCGCGGGATTGGCTCCAGGGTTCTTGGTAGGTGAGGCTGACAGTCCACGTCAGCAGATGGCGCCCCGTGGGCCGCCCAAGGCACCGGTCCACTCCAGATTTCGATTGAGGCTGATCAAGATCATATAAAAGGTGCCCCACCGGTCCAATCACGAAGCAATGCAGCCAGAACATGGTTGATCAAGTCAAAGAGAAGGAAAAGCGATCAAGTGGGGGCCACAAGCAATCCAAGTCATTCAAAGATTAGATCATCATGATCTAAACCATTGAAGAACCTGCATGAGCCATCAAACAACAAGATCAAAGGGCTGATCATCAAAAGAAGGGCCAGAATCCAAGATCTAATCATCAAGTGGGCCCACAAAGCCAAGTCAAGCGATCTGAGACGTTCAAGCCATCATCTGCACCATAAGAAGCCTTCTCAGCCCCACAAATCATCAAAAGAGGTGCCCCAAAGTAAAGCCAAGGTCTCAAGTGGGCCCACAAGGCCAAATCTATCAATCTGAACCATTCAAGGGCTAAATCATCAGGATCCAAACCATTGGAAAGCTTACCCAAGTCATGGAGCAGCAAGATCGAAGGATCGATCATCAAAAGAAGGGCTAGAATCCAAGATCTAATCATCAAGTGGCCCAACAAGGCCTAATCAAGCAATCTGAACCGTTCAAGTCATCATCCATGCAGTTAAGAAGTCTCATCTTCCACAAATCATTAAGGAACAAGTCAAAGGTCAAAACATCCAGACATCATCAAAGAATTTGAGACAAGTCAAAGATTGTATATTCATTCAAAAGAGCTTGATACAAAAGAAGACAAAAGCAAAAGTACAAGGCCATACAAAGCAGAATACCCAAGCAAGCTACAAGTCGCCAACATAGTCATCATCATCCCTCCTCTCGTCCCGCTCCCGACGATAAAGATCCATCAAAGGAGCAGTCACCGATCCTCCAGCGTACCTGCGACGACCCCCCGGAACATAAAGCGAAGGAAGCAGAGGCCCCTGGCCGAACAGCAGATACCACTCATCATAGTCACGATCCGGGATCGTGAAACGAAATTCGGGCTGGCCCATGAGAGCCTCAGCTCTCTCATCAGCTGGGATCCGAGCAGTTGGAGGAGGTGCAGAACGGGGGACCCGAGCCACCCCAGTGACTTGCCGAAGCAACCTCTCGCCCAGATACCACTGAAAAGATTCAGTGTCGGAAAGCATGATACGGAGACATGAAGCATCATATGCCTCCACACGCTGGGGGGTATAATAGAGAGGGAAGCTGGCATACGGCATCCGAGCGAGCTGCAGCAAAGTAGGTCACCACGATCAGTCACAAAGCAACATAAGGGATAAGGAAAGCAAGACACTTACATCTTCGATGGTCAGCCCGTCTATGTCAGCACGCCAATTGTCCCCAGAAACTCGAGAGTTCCACTGACGGTTTTGCTGGTGCCAGTACATGTGGCGATACAAAGAGGGTTCAACATCGTTTCGCATCCTCGGCGCGAGATGGGGAAAATGGTCATAAAAGCAGATCTGGGCAAAAAGCACATCTAATGATCAGAGAGAGAAAGAAGGCGAAAGCCTACAGGAAAGGTGAAAGAAGAGATACCTCAACGACAGGCCAAAAACCTGTGAAAGACCGGCTATGCCGACAGGTCTTGTCCAGACCTTGGAAGATACGGGTCAAGATAGCCCCGTTCCAATTATAGGGATGATGAAGATCCTCGACTAAACGAAGAAACTTAGGATCAACCCTCTCATTCGCATGGCAAAAAAAGAAGGACCCGAAGGCATAAGTGATCATGGCCCGGGCTTTGTGGAGGGCCTCTCGCTCGGTGGTGGGGATGACGGAGGCAAAAGTGTTGTAGAACCATCGCATCTTTACTTGATGGCCTTAGAATTCACCCTCAGGTGGGACATCACCGACGAGCCGTAGCCAATCAGTGGAAGTGAGGGGAGCCAGAGAGCTGACTAGAGGAACCACTGTCCCATGAAACGGAAAGCCTACTTGCATATAAATGTCCAAGGGGGTTATTGAAATTGCGGTTTTCACCGCTAGATGAGATACTTGGAGATATGTCTATGGACCTAGAGGGGGGGTGAATAGGACCTTTAAAAAATTCTTTTTGCCTACTAATGCAATTCAACAAGTTTAAGCTAGGTAAGCAAGAACACCTTGGCTTCCAAGCCTTGGTGGGTCCAATCACAAGACTAGCAAGAGTTAAGCAATAACCAACCCTAGTCTAAGCATGCATAGGTAAGAAAATGATTCAACTAATTAAGCTACTAACCTATGCACCTTGTGTAGACTTATGAGATTGGATCAATGAGCTCAAGTCTACACAAGTAGTGAAGGTACATCTTGTGCAAGGATGCCTAACAAGTGCCTAGCATGCATTCATATCAATCATTCATAATTAAGCAATTAAACTAACAATGCAAAGATATCAATGTGCTCAATAACAATCACAAACACAAGGATGTATAGTGGTTCGACTACGTGTCTACTCCACTCCCGGTTCAAGTACTCAACCCCTTTGAGCACACCGGCATTCACTATCGGAAGTTTTAAATGAGGTTCACCTCTCAACCTTTACACGGAGGTTTTATCGGTTCACCTCTCAACCGTATCCGGAGTTTTAGACAAAGGCTAACTCTCAACCTTATCGCACGTTTACTCCCGTGTCGGAGGCTCCCCCTTGGAGACTTAGTTTAGGCCCGGCTGACGGGCCAAGGAGCGGCTAACGTCCCTAAGGCGAGTTGACAAACAAACTCTAAAATGGACTCTCAAATGAGACAACTTACTTGTCGGATGAGCCCCTTGTTTAGCGCCGTAATGGGTTGCTTGATCTCCGCTCTCCCGTGCTTCAATCAGCTTCCCTTTGCTCCCTCGATCGTGCCGCCGTTGCGTTGCCAATGCCTCAGCCACATTCGATCAAACACCTTGCATGCGATGCCTTGAAATGCCCAAGGTGCTAGGAGAATGGGTTTGAGAACTCTACAACTTGGTGGGAATGGGTTTCCTAGAGTCTCTTACCTACAACGATCTCATCTTCGAGTTTAGGATAAGGTTTTGCCAATCAAGAAGCTTCCTAACTCTAGAGATCAAGAGGGGATGAAGGTCATCTTCTTCATGAGCTTGGAATGCTCTTAATCTTGTGTTAAAGCACAAGGAAGATGCCTTGCATAGGTCAAGGAATAAGCCTCAAAAGAACTCCTTCAATGGTGGCTTTCCTTCCTCAAAAATTCCTCTACAATGACCAAAAATGGAGCCCCATATATAGGCAAATGAAGCCCCAACGGTAAAAAAACGGCTCTATGCCGACCTGTCCCGACCGGTCATGACCGGTCGGACCCCCCCTGCTGGGGAACATCAAGTGTATAGGCACAATATATGGGCCGACCGGTCATGACCGGTCGGACCCCCTTACTGGACTGCCCAAACACTACAGGCCGACCGGTCATGACCGGTCGGACCCCCTTGCTGGTCTTCAAGGCTAGTGAAGGCCGACCAGTCATGACCGGTCGGCTGTACATGCTGTTCCTTCAGCCATTGTGTAGGCCGACCGGTCATGACCGGTCGGCTGCCTATATGAGCATTTGCAGCAAGGCTGCTGGCCGACCGGTCATGACCGGTCGGACCAGCCTGGTTCTCCCCTCCATAAAACTGAACTCCTCATGATTCAGCTTGGTGATTTAGGCCAAGGTTGGGATGTTCAAATGGGACACTTAGGGCCTATCAATGATGCCTAAAGGGTTCTAAATATGGTCAAGGTCATCAAGGATACAAAGGGGATAGGTATTGGTCGAGGTTAAGGCACCAAGGCATCTCATATACCTGAATCTTCTTCCTTGATGTGGCTGGACGTCTTGAGTCTTCGGTCTTCGTCTTCATTGGGCTCAACCGACACAAGACTCACAGCTGTAAGTGATTGACAAACAAGGTGCACTAGTATGCCACGAAAAAGTGCACTAACAATCTCCCCCTTTGTCAATTACTTACAAAAACTTAACCTACCAAAACAAATTACATGTTCAAGATATTACAATGAAAAAGCATAAATTACAGGACTCTTGACATGTCTAAACTATGCTGCTCCGCTTCAGTTTGCTCCCCCACAACCTGTCAATCCCTGCATCACAAAACATAGCAAACTAGTTTTGGTGGGATTTGATCTTTCTCCCTCTTTTTGTTAGCAATTTACAAACTATTCTCTCCCCCTTAATGATATACCAATGAAGTTAAGGTAAGAGGAGATAGTGTGTCGCAGTTATAACTATAAGCACATGCTAAAAGGAGAGTATAGGGTGCATGAATCATAAATACATGGAGCAAGCTAAGAAACATGATTAACAAGAAATGTAACTATTCAGGCAAGATTAATCATGCAATTGGTCAAGGATATACATTTGCAATGAAGCACAAGGGGCTTATAGCCCAATCAACCAACCTCCCCTAGTGGTATATCAAGACCAATACAAAGCAAGGATTAGCATACATGAAGCATAAAACTCAAGATGATTAGCTAATCTAAGCAGGATGACAATCTAGCAAGCAAATGGATTAATTAGAAGCAAGGCTAAATCATCAAAATCTGGACGAATGAGGCTGGAATCCTCTGATTTGCCCATACACACAGAAATGAGGCTGAAATCCTCAGATTTTCCAATAAAAGCATAACCAGCTACCCACACTAACCATGATGAGATTAAACAGCCAAAGGGTAGCAAAATTCCTCAACACCCTCATAGAATGTAGCATGAGGTGAGGGGTTGGGAACACCTTCTCTTTCTAGAAGGGATAGCGGTTGGGATCCCCTCCTAGATAGTCTGGTAAAGGGGTTGTGATGGAGGCCGAGAGAGCAAGATCATTATGTTGGCTCTCATCATCAGATTCGGACTCCTCCGTATCATCCCAAGTGGCAGCCATTGCCTTTTTACCTTTTGGTTTAGGCCCTTCCGGACATTCCGGGGCAATATGGCCACGACGACCGCAACCGTAACAACGGACGGAAGAAGGTATGGATGATTTTCCTGTACGTTTATCACCCTTCTTGTCCTTCTTGTCACGGCTATTCCCTCTATCAAATTTGAGGAATCTCTTAAATTTTTTGTTCAATTGTTCTTCCTCATCATCCTCATCATCGCTATCATCCTCCGTCTCACTTTTGATTTTCTTGCGTCTGTGAGAGGACTTGAAGGCGATGTTTTTCCTTCTAGAGGGGGCTTTAAAGCCTAGCTCAAAGGTTTGTAGGGAACCTATGAGTTCTTCAACTTTCATTGTGTTTAGATCCCTACACTCTTCAATGGTGGTGACTTTAGAAGAGAACCGTTCCGGAAGAGATCTCAGAATTTTCCTACAAAGCCTATGTTCCGGAACCGGATCACCTAAGCCCCACATATCATTTGTGATTTTGTTTAGTTTGGTATAAAATTCAGTAAACGATTCATCCTCCTCCATAATAATATTTTCAAATAGAGTGGAGAGGCGTTGGAGTTTAGAATTTTTAACAACATTTGTACCTTCATGGGTAACTTCAAGAATATCCCATGCTTGTTTACTGGTAGTGCAGTTTTGGATCCGACCAAATTCATCTCTCGATACTGAACAAAATATGGCATTCAGGCCCTTGGCATTATTAATACGCTGAGCTTTTTCATGAGTAGTCCATAATGCCTTTTCTTTTGGCCTGAGAACATCCGGCTCACCTTCCTTAGAAATAGTTACCATTGGGGGTTCATATCCAAAATCAACCATGTCCCTCACATCCGAATCAATGGATTCCAAGAAGATGCGCATACGGGCTTTCCAATATGGATAATTTGACCCATCGAAGAAGGGAGGCTTAGAGACGGATGAAGAGTCCTCTCTAGACATATTTTCAAGTCTCTCTTTAGGATCAACCTCTAGGCAATTAAGCCCTTAAAGAGAAACCCGCTCTGATACCAATTGAAATTGCGGTTTTCACCGCTAGATGAGATACTTGGAGATATGTCTATGGACCTAGAGGGGGGGTGAATAGGACCTTTAAAAAATTCTTTTTGCCTACTAATGCAATTCAACAAGTTTAAGCTAGGTAAGCAAGAACACCTTGGCTTCCAAGCCTTGGTGGGTCCAATCACAAGACTAGCAAGAGTTAAGCAATAACCAACCCTAGTCTAAGCATGCATAGGTAAGAAAATGATTCAACTAATTAAGCTACTAACCTATGCACCTTGTGTAGACTTATGAGATTGGATCAATGAGCTCAAGTCTACACAAGTAGTGAAGGTACATCTTGTGCAAGGATGCCTAACAAGTGCCTAGCATGCATTCATATCAATCATTCATAATTAAGCAATTAAACTAACAATGCAAAGATATCAATGTGCTCAATAACAATCACAAACACAAGGATGTATAGTGGTTCGACTACGTGTCTACTCCACTCCCGGTTCAAGTACTCAACCCCTTTGAGCACACCGGCATTCACTATCGGAGGTTTTAAATGAGGTTCACCTCTCAACCTTTACACGGAGGTTTTATCGGTTCACCTCTCAACCGTATCCGGAGTTTTAGACAAAGGCTAACTCTCAACCTTATCGCACGTTTACTCCCGTGTCGGAGGCTCCCCCTTGGAGACTTAGTTTAGGCCCGGCTGACGGGCCAAGGAACGGCTAACGTCCCTAAGGCGAGTTGACAAACAAACTCTAAAATGGACTCTCAAATGAGACAACTTACTTGTCGGATGAGCCCCTTGTTTAGCGCCGTAATGGGTTGCTTGATCTCCGCTCTCCCGTGCTTCAATCAGCTTCC
Source organism: Liriodendron chinense (assembly GCA_003013855.2). Lineage (NCBI taxonomy): Eukaryota > Viridiplantae > Streptophyta > Magnoliopsida > Magnoliales > Magnoliaceae > Liriodendron > Liriodendron chinense. The sequence continues at coordinate 7,350 of PVNU02002566.1, read as the reverse complement.
CTTTGCTCCCTCGATCGTGCCGCCGTTGCGTTGCCAATGCCTCAGCCACATTCGATCAAACACCTTGCATGCGATGCCTTGAAATGCCCAAGGTGCTAGGAGAATGGGTTTGAGAACTCTACAACTTGGTGGGAATGGGTTTCCTAGAGTCTCTTACCTACAACGATCTCATCTTCGAGTTTAGGACAAGGTTTTGCCAATCAAGAAGCTTCCTAACTCTAGAGATCAAGAGGGGATGAAGGTCATCTTCTTCATGAGCTTGGAATGCTCTTAATCTTGTGTTAAAGCACAAGGAAGATGCCTTGCATAGGTCAAGGAATAAGCCTCAAAAGAACTCCTTCAATGGTGGCTTTCCTTCCTCAAAAATTCCTCTACAATGACCAAAAACGGAGCCCCATATATAGGCAAATGAAGCCCCAACGGTAAAAAAAAAAACGGCTCTATGCCGACCTGTCCCGACCGGTCATGACCGGTCGGACCCCCCCTGCTGGGGAACATCAAGTGTATAGGCACAATATATGGGCCGACCGGTCATGACCGGTCGGACCCCCTTACTGGACTGCCCAAACACTACAGGCCGACCGGTCATGACCGGTCGGACCCCCTTGCTGGTCTTCAAGGCTAGTGAAGGCCGACCGGTCATGACTGGTCGGCTGTACATGCTGTTCCTTCAGCCATTGTGTAGGCCGACCGGTCATGACCGGTCGGCTGCCTATATGAGCATTTGCAGCAAGGCTGCTGGCCGACCGGTCATGACCGGTCGGACCAGCCTGGTTCTCCCCTCCATAAAACTGAACTCCTCATGATTCAGCTTGGTGATTTAGGCCAAGGTTGGGATGTTCAAATGGGACACTTAGGGCCTATCAATGATGCCTAAAGGGTTCTAAATATGGTCAAGGTCATCAAGGATACAAAGGGGATAGGTATTGGTCGAGGTTAAGGCACCAAGGCATCTCATATACCTGAATCTTCTTCCTTGATGTGGCTGGACGTCTTGAGTCTTCGGTCTTCGTCTTCATTGGGCTCAACCGACACAAGACTCACAGCTGTAAGTGATTGACAAACAAGGTGCACTAGTATGCCACGAAAAAGTGCACTAACAGTTATTCCCCATTCACCACAAGGGAGCTGGAAGGTGTGGGTCTCATCCCGCCACCTCTAGCAAAGGGCCGCGAGCATCATGCGGTTAGCATCATTATTATGAAAACGTAAGGTGAGGAGGCCAGCAAAAGGAGTACCATCCAGTACTCGTTCAAGCAAGGGCTGCGGATCCTTCAACCAGTTGTCCCAGCGATCCCTGGTACCTCGACCCTTGATAGCGGGAAGAGGTTGATGCTCCATAGCTAAGGAATACATGTGGTCCCCTCGGCGGACGATGAAGGCAGGATCATCTTCATCAATCACTCGGCGACCTCTGGTACCATCCGCCATTGAATCCTACAAGCTTGGCAAGGTAAGTCCCTATCCCTTTACCCGTTAAAATCCAAATTATCATCCAGGAAACCCATGGGATTGGACTCACATCCAAATGCAAGGTCTAAAGTCCAACTTCATGTGTCACCTAGGATATGTGTTGGGCCCATTAGAGAAAGTAAGGCCCACCTTAAAGAGGGTTGCATGGCATGTCTTGGGCAAGGAAAGCCCATCATCCAAGGACACATTTTGGACAACAGATGCACTCAAGTGCCATGAGATCAACAAAGGATGAGAATCCTACTTCACATGAGAAATCCCTTTTCAAAGTCTATATGTGGCCAAGGATTGGTCCACTTTTATGCCAAGGCCATGATTCTCATTTAAGGTGTTTCCACCTTTTTACACATGTACATGGACAAGTGGAGAATAGGAGGGAAGTGGGCCCCCAAGAGCAACCCAAATGACTCATCTCAATGGATTGGAGAGAGCACATAGCCCACTTTGAAGAACATGAGGACCCATTCATGGGTTAACCATGGGCAACCTTATGTGCCTCATCTTGATGAAAGTTTTGACCATGAGAATACAACAAGGCGGTCTACCCACAAACACATGAATCAAAGAAGCTAATGGTAGAAAGTCGATGCACATAGCCCACATGAAGAATCAAAGTTGGAAATGCCCACGAAAAGGCAAGTTTGGGCAACTTATGTGCACCAATTTCTTTACAAAACAAGGAGACCATTTGAGCACACAAGGGCATGGCTTGATGAGTCACCCAACCATCATGAAAATGGATAAGAATGGTACACATAGCCCACTTGAAGATCAAAATCCAAAATGTCCCAAAGCATGGGACAAAAATGGGCAACTTATGGGTATCATTCTTTCTCACAAATTGAAAAAGAAATCACTCATACTTGAGAATGATGGTGGATGACCCACCAAGCCCCCAAAGAAAAGATCAAGGAGCCATGGTTGCATGGATAGCCCACTTGAAGGAGAATCATCCATTTGAGATTGATGACATCTAATGAAGCTCTTGAGGACTACTTTCCTCCCACAAGGAAAAACCATTTGAATTTAGTGAGATTGTTGGAACAACTCACTCATGGGACTTGGAGATGGTCAAGTAACTCAAGTCCTCCATCCATAAAAAAAAAAAAGCATGAAAAGAAAAAAATCCTACATGCATAAAGTGTAGGGGGCACACATGGTTTAAAGAAGTGCACAAGTTTCAATGAAGGCCCAAAAGCCCATCCATATGGAAAGACTCCAAGGAGCCCACTACACTTTGTACAAAGATGTACAATATAATCAAGAGATGGTGGAAGGCTTGGGCCATTTGTCCATAAAGGCCCAACTAGGAAATCTAGCCCACTTGAGATCCAAAATGAAGAATGGGCTAGTCACCTTGGTCCATACACATGTGAAGAATTGGGCCCAAAATGAAGCATTGGGCCCATCAAATACACCAAGGGCCATGACTTCACTTTGAGCCCATTTGATACATATGAAAAGAGGCCCAACTCCCATGAAAAAGATAGAGTATTTTGCCATGCACACTTGATGACATGGCAAAATCACCCTTTACATACACATGAAGGGAGTGTGAAAAGAAGAAAGAAAAATGAAGTGGAGAGCTTGCAATGTCCTTCTCCATGCACCACCTTTGAAAAAGACTTGAGATTTAGAAAATGGCCAAAAACACTTGGGCCCACCCTCACTCTTTTTGGAATAACTACATGGAAAAAGAAAAGAGTCATGAGAAGAGATAATGAAGAAGGAAAAGGACAAGAAAAGGGAAAGGAAGTGGTCCATACCTTTACCACTCACCAAAGAGGGACCACCTTGCTATCCCAAAACTTCTCTAAGGCCCACCACTTGAAAAGAGTAAAGAACCACCAAGAAGAGAAAGAAAACTTGAAAAAAGAGAGAGTATGAGAGAGAAAAGAGAGAGATTGCACGTTGAAGGGGGCAAGGGTGCCCCATGTTATATAGAAAAGGGGAGGGCACCCTTTTACCCAACCCACCGAAGAGACCGGGGGTCAGAGACCGTCCGGGCGGCCCATAGGAGGCCGTCCTACCCCCTACCTAGGTGAATCGACTTCTCCTCCCCTCTCCTTGGGAAGAACTCCTCCTTGGGAAGGGTGGTTGCAAGTGAATCTTGTACCTCCATGTAAGAATGAAGTGATGGAAGAGAATGGTGAGAAAAAAGAAGAGATCTCACCAAAATCTCATCTTGTGGGAAATTGGGGAGAAATTGGCTTGATGATGTGGAAAAGTTCCATGGAATTTTCAAGGAAAAGAAAGAAAAAGATTGACTTGGTCAAACAGTGATCTCAACCATCTAGGGGTATGACCTGATGATCCGAACCATTCCAAGAAGAATTCCCGTAGTCTCCAACCTGGATTGCTGCCCTCTTGTACAGTTTCATGGTCCGAAGACCTTAAACTACGTCGGGATCAAGATCCTGAGGGACTTTTAATAAAAACCGTCATCGGTCTTCGTCAAGATCTGATGACTCCGGACATTTTCCAAAAAAAAAAAAATGTTTTTTCTGTTTTGAACAGTTTTTGGTCCGAAGACCTTAAACTACGTCGGGATCAAGATCCCGAGGGACTTTTAATAAAAACCGGCATTGGTCTTCGTCAAGATCTGATGACTCCGGACATTTTCCAAAAAAAAAATGTTTTTTCTGTTTTGAACAGTTTTTGGTCCGAAGACCTTAAACTACGTCGGGATCAAGATCTCGAGGGACTTTTAATAAAAACCGGCATCGGTCTTCATCAAGATCCGCTGATACTGGATATTTTCCAAAAAAGAAAAAAAAAATAGGTTTTCCCTGTTATGCACAGTTTTTGGGTCCAAAGACCTTAAACTACATCGGGATCAAGATCCCGAGGGATTTTTAATAAAAACCAGCATCAATCCCAGCCGTTCAGGCTAAGATCTGATGACTTGGATCATTTCTAAAAAAATCATAAAAAGAATGTATTTTCAGCATGTACAGTTTCTGGTCCGAAGACCTTAAACTACGTCGGGATCAACGTCCCGAGAGATGTTTAATAAAAACCAGCATTGATCCCAGCCGTTCAGGCCAAGATCTGATGATCTGGATCATTTCGAAAACGAAAAAAAAAAAATGTGTTTGCCCCTTTTTGTACAGTTTCTGGTCCGAAGACCTTAAACGGGAACAAAATCCCGAGAGATTTCCAATAAAAACCAGTGTCAATCTTAACCGTTCAAAATTGAGATTTTATGACCTGGAACAGTTTTCGAAAAATCACAAAAAAGAATGTACTTTCAGCATGTACATAAAGTTTTTTTTATGGTCCGAAGACCTTAAACTACACTGGGATTAATTTCTCGGGGGACCTTTCTTGCTTTCAACCAAAAACCGGCATCAGCCTTGATCAAGGTTCGATAACCCGGATCATTTCAAAAATACCAAAAATATTTTAAAGCTTTCCACAAAAATCAGCATCAATCTCGATCATTCGAGCTGAAATCTGGAACTCTTTCTAAAAAACACAAAAAAAAAAAATGATTCACCAAAAATTTCAACTGCACAAATTCATCTCCAGTGGTCCGAAGACCTAAAACTACACTGGGATTAACTTCTCGGGGGCTTTCTTTCCTAACCTGTTCCAGGCATGGCTGACACTTGATCTACGGGTGTCTGGAATCTTTTAAATAGGTAAGGGCTGAGGCGGGCAGAACTCCGCAATCCTGTTCGTGTTGAACGCACCGTGATAGACAACCTTGATTTGGAAGTCGCTGTTGAATCTGACGGATGTTCCCTGTTCCTAAAACTCATGAAGGGGATTAAGGCTGTTGGGAGGTGGAGCGCACCCTCACGGAATTGTGAGCAACGTAAGGCCCCAAACTGGATTGACTAAGGGAAATGTGAGGATGTGGCTCATTTTGTGTCTGAAGGAGTCCGTCGGACGATACGTGGTCTATGTGCATTGCACATGAGGAACAGGCAACTTTGTGGGTGTGTTGACTGAAAACCCTCAAAATCTCCTCATCCGAAGATGTAAAACTACGGCACTTAACGGTGTGAGACTCGTCTTGCTCGCTGACGTAAAATGGATCGGGTGCCTTACCAGCAGTAGAAGCTGGAAATGGATGAAAATTCCATACTTTTCCTTGCATTTCAGAAAAATCACAAAATACTAAAACATTGCAAAATCACCTCTTTAAAAATCACAAAAATATTTCCCTTGCTTTCAATCAAAATATTTGCAAAAATCACAAAAATATTTCCCTTGCTTTCAATCAAAATATTGTCAAAAATCAAAAAAAATATTTCCCTTGCTTTCAAATCAAATATTTTCAAAAATCACAAAAAATATTTCCTTGGTTTTCAATAACCGATCTCTATCTTGACTACTCAGGTTAAGGTTCGGACCAAATACTTATAAAAATCACAAAAATTGTCACTGTCCCCCAGCAGTACACTTCAGGAGTCTTGAACTCCACTCTCTTCACAATTTGGGATGACGGATCCAATCGCCCGCAAATTGGAATCTTGACTAAAACGGGCAACTAAACACCATCTTAATCACACACATGCCCAGAAGAACATCTTGAAGTCGGATAACATCCTCGTACATTCTCATTAAGCAAAGAAACAACATCTTGGGACGATGGACCTGATCGACCACGGGTCGGGATCTTGACCAACCCGCTGACCAAACATCCTCATTAAAAAGAAAATCCCCAGGGAGCACAACCCTGCAAGCAATAAGCTCAAAATTCTCGGCATCTCCAGCAAAAGCAAAATCATCAAACTGAAAGAGAATGAGCCAAAGCCATGCATTCATCATGCATCTCCATGCATCAGCATCCATTGCATCAATCATCATGTTTACCTGCTTTCAAAATAAAAGTCGGTTAGCCAAAGACCCCACAGGCATCCCTAGTGGAGGCGCATGCAAACTAGATTTTCATTTCAAAAAAAGAAAAAAAATATTCCCATTTGCAAATAAAAACCCCACGGAGTATCACTCCCCAGAGTGGGTATCTTTTAAAAAAACCAAAAAATATTTTCTCAGTAGAGCGTTCTGCCTCCAACACGCCAGGAGATCTTCCATATCTCTGGGTAGGAGCCAACGCAAAAATCAAATAAGATCCGATGTCTCGCGGTTTCCCCGGAGATCATCGGATCCAATGCACTCAAAGTACGGTCGAACTGAACTCCAGTGTCAGTGCGGTCGTACCACATGCCAAGATACAAAAGATGAAAGCCAAAAGGCTCGGTCACAGAAACCATTTGAACAGGTGGAAATGATGAATTGTAACCTAAGTATCAAAATCAGCAGATCGGGTGGAAAGAGCCCACCCGCACATACCTAGGCGTGGATGCCTGAAGTACCTTGATTGAGTCCAAGTCGGCGTAGTAGAATCCCGTAAGACTATCGGACGCAGGGCGTCTAACCACTTTGACAGTCAAGCGAAACAAGTACTCCTGGAGTGATCTGGGAAAATATCAAACATCACACAATCAGTCTCAGGGTCAGTATCCTCATAAGACTACAGACGCAGAGGCTCTGCTGTACCTTTCCGATGTTAGTACCGATCGGGAATGGAAGGGTTGCGATCGGGTACCCAGGTTGCAGCAAACTGCAGGGACAATCGCAACGTTTTCTCCAAACTCCCGCGGTATGTGCGAGTTATCAATTTCTAGACAATTAACTGACTCAGATACAAAGGACAACAAAGATTTCAGACCACAATCGAGAAAAGAATGAATTGCAAACCAAGCATCGAAACCAGCAGATCGGGTGGAAAGAGCCCACCCGTACATACCTAGGCGTGGATGCCTGAAGTACCTTGACTGAGTCCAAGTCGGCGTAGTAGAATCCCGTAAGACTATCGGACGCAGGGCGTCTAACCACTTTGACAGTCAAGCGAAACAAGTACTC